>JAUIMM010000664.1:0-1250000 GCA_031769625.1 Taudactylus pleione
AGGGGGGGAGTTGCAGTTGCACAACAACTGCTAATGGACCAGGAATTAAGTGGGTCCTTTAATTAATTAATTTATTACCAGTTATTTATATAGCGCACACATATTCCGCAGCTCTTTACAAATAGTTGGCCATTCACATCAGTCCCTGCCCAGTGGAGCTTACAATCTATGTTCCCTATTTAATGATTTCTCAAGGGGAAATATGAAATGTCTTATGTTCTTCCTTTTTTAACTCTATTGCATGTAATAGTCCCATAGAGTCATTTTGCAAATACAACCTCTTGGCTATCTTATTTCCATTGTAAAACACAGTCTATCTAGCAGAATTTATTCAGCAGTACTAGCAGTATAAAAATCTTTGCAAGGCCCCAAGCCTGATGTCTGTGTTTGATATCCACAGTGTGAAAAGCTATTTGTGGTGTGGATTTCATACCTACGGACAATGGAGCAGGTCAGTGGCTGTAGGCAGCATTACATACAAACTGACTGTGTGAAGAGAGAAGATCTTCACACTAAAGGTTTACACAAGTAGGCTAGATACACTCTCTAGCAACTTCAAGAAAATAGTATGTAAGGCGCTGCAGAACACTTGTGGCGCCCATATAAATAAAGGATAATAATAATAGCTGAATGTAAATACAGTTCTACAGTATGGCTACAGACTCGCTGTAGCTCCTTCTTGTGGTCATACCTGATGATGCAGCCGATCTTCTAGTGAACCGTTGGGTAGATAGAGATAAATGAGGCAGTACTCCTCTCCATGCATGGAATAACCGGCTAAGTCAATTATGTTTGGGTGTCGGAGACTGTAGATAATCAGAGACAACAATGGAAACTAAACTGCAAATAGTTGTGTCATCACACAGTGTCAGCAATATTGCAAAATGCCAGAAGCACAAAAGTTTATGCATTATGACAATTCTTTACAAAGACCATTGAAGCATATTCCTGGAAGCAGCTGTGTCCAAACTTAACCTCAAAAGGGAACTCCACCATCCACTAGCATACACTGTATTGTGAATGATCATTTTCTGATTCAATAGTAGACTGGCTATTTTACAGAACAGAGTGAAGAGAAACACAAAAGGGGTCAATCCAATTAGGTGCGAATTGCGAGTTTGTTTCTTGAAACTCGCAGACTTTGCATCGATGTGCGCTCCCGAGAATTCTCCAATCCAATAAAAATTGCCTATTCGCACTGCTCGCAGCGGAGGTTTGCGAATTGACTGCCAAATGAGATTTGAGAGAAGTGTATGAAAAAGTGGGGAGACCATCCTGGACCCCCCAAAATGGATAATTTCGTTAGCAGGGCCGCATAGAAGGCTGTTTGTGGGCACTAGGAAGGTAATGTAGGTTTTTAAATGGACTCAAACGGCTGATTTGTGTTGTTGTTTTTTTTTTTTTTTAAACTGCAGGAAAAAGAAAGAAATATATAAAAAAAAAAAGACTTTTTTGTGTACTATTTTTTTGGGGGGGGGGGATTAATTTGAGGATATTTTTTTTTTACCCCAAAAATTAGCTTAATTAGCCCAATAATTACATCTCATTTGAAACTTCCAATTGCCTAATTTGTCACAAGGACCCAGTCCCTTCCAGTCTCCTCTCCTACCTGTCTCCTTCTGCCTGTTCCCATCTTTCTCACCTCCTTAATCTAGCCCCATCATCTGGCACTGTCCTTTCTGCATTCTAACATGCCCTGGTCGTCCCCATTCTTAAAAAACCTACCCTTGATCCTAACAAACTCTCCAACTGCCGACCCATTTCTCTTCTCCCTTTTGCTTCCGAACTCCTTGAGCGTATTGTTTAAAACCGCCTTACCACCTTTCTTTCCTCCCACTCCCTCCTTGACCCTTTTCAATCTGGCTTCCGTTCTCTCCACTCCACTGAAACTGCCCTCACGAAAGTCAGCAACCACTACTCTCTGCTCATTCTCCTTGACCTCTCTGCTGCATTGGACACTGTAGATCACCCTCTCCTCCTGCATATCCTTCACTATCTTGGTTTACGTGGCACTGACCTCTCCTGGCTGTCCTCCTACCCTCTCTGATCGTTCTTTCTCTGTCTCCTCTCATGACTCCTCTTAGCCCCAATTTCCACTAACAGTAGGAGCTCCCCAAGGTTATGTTCTTGGACCTTTCCTTTTCTCCCTATATACGCTCTCTTTAGGTGAACTCAAACTCCTTTGACCTCCAATATCATCTCTATGCTGATGATACTCAAATTTACCTTTCCACCCCTGAGCTCCCCCTCTCACTCCTCACCCGTATCTCCAGCTGTCTCTCTGCTGTCTCTTCATGGATGTCCCTGTGTTTTCTTAAACTTAACATGTCTAAGACTGAGCTGATCATCTTCCCACCCTCTTCCACTACCTCACTTCCCACAATTTCATTATCTATTGATGGTACAACTATCTCCTCTAGCCCCAAAGTGCGTTGTCTTGGAGTTATCCTCTCCTTTAAACGACACATTCAGCACCTCTCGCAGTCCTGCCGTTTCCACCAAAAAAATATCTCCAGGATTAGACCCTTCCTCACCCAGGACGCCACTAAAACCCTCATCCACTCGCTGGTCATCTCCAGATTGGACTACTGTAACCTTCTCCTAGCTGGCCTCCCAGTCTCTCACCTCTCTCCACTACAGTCAGTTCTCAATGCTGCAGCTCGGCTCATCTTCCTCTCCAGACGTTCTACATCTGCTTCCCCTCTCCCTCAAGCCCTACACTGGCTCCCCTTCAGATGCCAATTCAAGGTTCTTACACTCGCCTACAAAGCCCTCACCAAATCCTCTCCCACATACATTTCTGACCTTGTCTCCCTTCACAGTCCCGCCCGCTTCGCTCGACAAATGCATGCCGCCTCTCTTGCCAACTGATTACTTCCTCCCACTCCCATATCCAAGATTCTGCCCGTGCTGCTCCCTACCTTTGGAATGCTCTCCCTCTCAGACTCTCCACAAATCTTCAAACGGGCTCTCAAGACCCACTACTTTATCAAGGCCTTCCAGCTCTCATCCTAACGCACCTCATGCTCTTTCCTCCCTATCTTCCCCTTCTGTGTCACGCCTATCTGTCTGCCCCTCCCCTTTAGAATGTAAGCTCTCACGAGCAGGGGCCTCTTCCCTCATGTGCTTCTCTTTACATTTTCTTCTACTCCTTACTCCCCATTAGGGCACCTAACACTTGACTGCCAACTCCCTGCTGCTAATTGTGAGTGCTTTAATTGCTGTTGCAGCAATGTATATAAATCGTGTCCTTGTCCTGCACTGTAATGTACTGCAAGTTACTTGTTTCTTGTTCACTTATTAGTTCTATGTACTATGTAAGGTGCTGCGGAACACTTGTGGTGCCATATAAAGGATAATAATAATAATAATAATAATAATTATAATAAATAATAATAAAGGGGGGGGGGCGCAAGGGGTTCAAGCACAGTGTCCCAACACTTTAACCTTAAAATGAAGATTTTCCTTGCTGTCTCACCCTCAGGGAGGTGCGAATGGAAAAATGGTAATTCAGTGCGAGTTGCTAATTGGATCGCAAAATTAATTTGCAATTCAAATTCGAATAAAAAATAGCAACTCGCACCTACTTGGAATGACCCCTTAGGGAGGTCAAACAGGATTCAGACAAAACTACATATTATTGCAAAACAAATATTAAACCCAGTATAAACCAGAAAACCCCCTGTACAATATACCTCCTAAAACCAGTTTAGCTGCAATGCCCCTGGTTCCTCAATACAATACAATATCATCATTATTATCATAGAAGAATGCTTCCACCCAAAGCTAAACATTCTGAGTGAATGCTGGAAAAGGTTCTAAGTATCTATCTATACTATGGGAACACTACACCCAGATGGTCACCTGTTAATTTATTTATTTTTTTTATTTATTTTTTTTAGCACCCAGAACCTTTCTGTGTCCTGCTCTATAATAGATTAGGTCCATCTACCTATTCTGAAATGATGTCTGCTCAAATAAAATCATATTTTTTTAATCTCAGTGTTTATTATTTATTTATTTTCCTTATTAATTTTATTAAAATTTTTACGTTAATGTTATAAAATATAATTTACTAGAATTATTGGATGTATCGTGTATTCATTTATTAAGGATATCAGGCACTACAATGGTTATTTTTTATTTTTATGCACTCCAACTCACCTTTTCTATAACAGATTAAAAGCATAGATATGTTTTTATTTATTTATTGTATATATGTCACAGATATAACACTGAAAAGCTCTGATATTATGAGCACATGTAATGGTGCATACACACGGTCAGATTTTTCCTTCAAATATGAACGCTAACGATTTAAAAATCGTTCAGTCGTTCATATCTGAAGGAAAATCTGACATATCTGACATGCCTGAACGATGGACGATCAACGATGCGCGTTCCCGTTTGTCAGATAACGATATCTGACATCTGATGGGTTTGCAGTCAGACTTGGACGATTCCATTCATTTTAATGCAGTCAAAAATCGTTCAAAACTTTGGTAAAATCGTTCAAATCGTTCAGTCGTTCATCTGACAAATCTGACCGTGTGTATGCACCATAACTCTGCTAACACATATGTGGACTAATTGATATAATAATTAGTCCACATATTTAAAACCAGGACACAGGAAACCCCTACTCATGCTTCTGAAGAAACTTTCTGAGAAAGAGAAACGCTTCAAGGGAGTAGGGATTATTACATTTGCAACATATAGCAGACCACGCTCCTAATAGTGGTGACCGAGACCCCCCGCAGAGAAAGCCACCGGTGATTACTATACCGGTTTAAGGACAAGTGGAAAGGTCCGGCTCTGCCTCATGTGCACTGCTGGTTCCCACTAAGAAAGCCACAGGAGAATACACGTTTGGCCTTTTAGATCAGCGGAGCAGGGTCCGATGCGGCTACCACGTATATTGTCCAACAGGGAAAGCAGTGATGCTGTAAGCGAGATCAACTTTAATAGAGGGTGGAACAGTTACCCTCACTATCCATCTAAACCACCTGATTAGGAGCCGATATCGTAAGGCAGGGATAGCTAACCCTGGTCCTCAAGAGCTACCAACAGTGCATGTTTTCCAGGTCTCCTCACAGAATCGCAAGTGAAATGATTCGCTCCACCTGTGGATTTTTTCAAATGTGTTAGTGATTAATGAATATACCTGTGCACCTGCTAGGTGACCGGGAAAACGTGAACAGTTAGTAGCTCTCGAGGAACGAGGTTGGCTACCGCTGTCATAAGGCAACACACGTCAACACCTAGTGCAGTGGACACTGGAACCGGCAGCCTTTCAGCGGGGCACTCAGGACTGCTATCTGCATAGCTCTACCGGGACTTTGGTGGGCAGCAAGCCCCCAACAGTCGGTAACTATCCTATGTTATTTGACCATTGTCTAATCCTGGAGACATGGATTTCTATTGATACATAATATTCTAAACTCTAAAAGCAGTGGTTCCCAAACTGTGCGCTGTGGCACCCTGGGGTGCCTCGGGACACTTACAATGGTGCTTCAGGTTGGTAGTCCAGCACCAAATCAAATTACTTATGGTCAATGTAATGTAAATATTTGGACAAACAAAAGCACAAACCTGTTCACCACCACATAACTGAACCCAAGGATGACAGAAGCACAATTTACTTCACTTTACTAAATTTTTTTAAAATTTCAAAATAAAAAGCTTTTGGCTTAGGGGTGCCGTGAAGACAATGCTGATACTTTAGGGCGCCGTGACTCAAAAAAGTTTGGGAACCACTGAGCTAAAGCTTTGAATTGTGACGGTTTCATCACACCATCAGTTATAAACTATTTGCTCACCGAGCTGCAAATAGTTACTTTTAACACTATATGTTGCAATTTAATCTATTAGTAGTGTTTTATAATTTCTAGGGATTCTCCCTTTTATAATTTTTACTGAATTTGTTATCTACATACACCTTGTGATAATCGAAATTGTGAGTTGAGTGACATTAACCATGCACAATTTTTTATGCTGGAGTATAGGAGCCCATGTTTTAGTCTATTTGCTTAGAGGGAATAGGTAATTACCGCTTGTGAGCTGCCAATCCAGACATCTTTGAGGCACAGTAAATATATATATATATATATATATATATATATATAAAGAGAGATACAGATAGAGAGCTCTCTCTCACTATTATATATATCTACACACATATTTAAAAGGTATATATATATATATATATATATATATATATATAATCCTATAGATTGTAAGCTTGCAAACAGGGCCCTCTTACCTATATATCTGTGTGTTATTACCCTGTTTTGTTCTATCAATGTTTACAATTGTAAAGCGCAACGGAATATGCTGCGCTATATAAGAAACTGTTAGTAATAATTATATATATATATGTACACACACACACTCTGTGTATGTATATATGTATGTGTCCTTCCTCATCATTGTTGCATTTGCGCTGAACAGCCCCTCTTGGCGCGCCAGGTCCTGTGCAACTCTGCTAGCGCCGGGCGTCTTATTTCCCAAAAATGCGTCTTAGTCGCAATGTGATGTGACTAGGACGCACCAGCAGACTGTACTGATTAATTAATAATGCGACACTTGTATATCTGTGTGCGTCCGAGTATCCGATTCTGTATACGATGCAGCGGCCGCAGCTTTTGTACATACCAAGTTACGCTGTGCTTTGTATACAATATGAAGTGTCGCATATCAAATTAATCAGAACAGTCTCCTGGTGCGTCCTAGCTCTGCTGTAATGTGGGCCGAACACGAGCCAATCCTCCCAGTGGGCTCGAGTGACTAACTACAGGATCTGTAGACAGTTTGGCCAGGCACAGTATAGGATGAGAGCCGGCAGTTCTGTGTATGGGCCTAGCAGCTGGATCTCATCCAAAACACAGTAGGGGCTGTAAGTGAAGCTGGAAGACCGCACACAGACGGATCACCACATATGGAAAAAAAAAAAAAAACATTTGAAGTAGCAGCATTCTCCCACACTTCTTCTAGACTATCCCTACTCCAGTGGTTCCCAAACTTTTTTGAGTCACGGCGCCCTAGAGTATCAGGATTGTTTTCACGGCACCTCTAAGTTTAAGTTTGTTATTTACAAATTCAGAAGAAAATGTAGTGAAGTAGTAAAGTGAAGTAAATTGTGCTGACCTGTCATCCTTAGGTCCAGTTATGTGGTGGTGGGCAGGTTTACACCTCTGTTTGCCCACATATTTACATTACATTGACAATAAATAATTTGATCCTGACGCGCCACGGCGCACAGTTTGGGGACCACTGCCCTACTCCATTATTCTGCATGTCACCTTTACAGAATAACCTCAAACATTTCCATTGAGCTGGTTAAAATGATAAGAGTTTGTGGATAACAAAAAGACAGAGGGCTGGAGGAATAATACTTGATTTTGGTTGTACATCCCTTTTAAACCCAATCTATTTGAACTGATAAGGGGCTCCTTAAATCCCATGGCCATTATCTTATAAGGTCACAAGACTTTGCGGTGTCCAGTCTTCTACTGATCAGTTATCAAATCTTTCATGTGTGCTGGAGCAGAAGAACCTGTTGTCAAGGAAATCAATGTTTACAGCAGCAGAGTCTTTCAGGCCACGAGAGTGACTTATCGGGGGGGGGCGTTGCCCGTTTTCTTGTGTGGTTAGGCTAGAGAGACTAGCACTGCCTGCAACAACGACAGTCACAGGCTTTGATGAGGGAATCGGGGGGGGGGGGGGGGGGAATCTCCGCAACTAGAAAGGGGAAGATGCATGGGTCACCACTGGCACAGGGTGAGGTACCTGTCAAACTGTGGTGTCAGCCCACATCTATGAGAAATCAAGTTCACACATCCAGTGTCTCGGCTGTAAGCATATCTAGATTATGTAAAGGACTTTATAAATATTTACTGCAGTTTTCCTTACCATGTCAGCTTCTCGATCTCAGTAAGGAAACTCTTCTTCACTGTACTCCATTCTAACTCAGAGTCCTACAAACACACAAAGAGCAAATCAGAGGTCTTCTATGCACAAATTACACAAAATAAACCATCTACACCGGTCACCTATACCCAGCGGAGGCAGCCATTTTGCATGGATAATCAGGAAAAGGCAGCCTGTGAATTCATTATGGGTCAGCGACATCACTAAAGCTGGGTACACACTTAACGATGTATGTACCCAGTGATGCAACGGACCGACATATCTGGAGCAGGTGCACAGTACACAATCCGGTGCCCGACATGTCGGCAACAGCCGCATGCCGCTGCTTGGGGCCGTCAGTTGCATTGTCAGATTGAGCTGCATGTAGGGCCGACCTGACGATGCGGCTGACGAACAACCGGGAGCGCGTATGGGCCGACAGGGCATACACATTAGCCGATTTTGATGATATGTCGAAACGATACATCGGATCGGCCAAAATATAATCTAATGTTGTACCCAGCTAAAGATGCTTTCACATTCTGCTGAATAGGAGCTCCGGGAGCGATGGTATTTAACGCGTGAGGCTGAGGAGGTAGAATAATGTGGAATATTGTACTGAAGTGACAGGAGGAATCTCTGTACACAAGGGATGACAAGTTTTTTGCAGGAGGAGCCACAAACCACAAAATTATATCACTGCATATGTGTATGGAGAGGAAAGAAACTGTATAAGAGACAAGCATTGAAGAGAATATAAATTGTAACAACGATCCAAAAATTTGTATTTTTTACATTTGTAAATGGAAGATAACAGTGGCCAATTATAGACCGTAAATAAAACTTGAGTGAGGTCACAAACAGCCTCCTTTACATTAAGATGGGGACTTCAGCAGCCAATGCTATAGGAAACCCAGGGCAAGAACAGCGAGAGGCAGCAATAATTCTGGAGCACTCAGAAAGCCAGCGGCACAATGCCTGTTTCCGTACACCAAAAGCAGGCAGGAGGGGGTTCAATTTGTGATGTGCTCCATTCTGGTTGAACATAGTAAATGTATCAGAAACTAATGTAGGGGCTGATTCTGAGTTGGAAGCAAAGCTAGAAAAGAGCTGAATATTTTTGGTTATTTACATCTTCTGTGGTCGACCTTTTGCATGTCGACCTTTTGGATCACACCCTAATATTTGCGGATGTGTTCAGATTAAATATTTTAACTCAAGCCGTACGGATATTTTATCAGATTGGTAGATTATGGTTTAGCGCTAAACAACCCTAATTATATCTCATATACACTATGTAGACAAAAATGATTGGACACCCCCGCGCAAGAGAAATGCATACCATTGCACATGAGTTTCAAATGGCCATTAATGTGGAGGTTTCGACAAGAACACTTGGTAGGGAGGCAAAACTTGCAGTTCTACAACAAATGTTTTTATCAGGACGACAATGCCACCTGTCATGTTTCCAGGGTGACGCTGGACTGGTATACAGAAAATTCGGTAACCTGGATGGACTGGCCAGCTCAGAGTCCAGATCTTAACTCCATTGAGAACCTTTGGGACGAATTGGAGCGTCGGGGGCATTCTAGTCAGACTTGACCTCCATCAGTGTCACAGTTGGTCACTGTACTTAAGGTGGAATGGCAAACATCCTGCCTGCTGTTGTCCAGGAACTTGTGGACAGTTTGCCAAGAAGGGTCTCTGCAGTAATCACTGCACGTGGTGGACCTACAAAGTACTGATGTCAAGAAAGTCTTGTTGATCCATGTACTGTCCGTGTCCAATCACTTTTGTCTACATAGTGTGTGTGTGTGTATATATATATTATATATATATATATATAATTTTTTTTTTTTATTAAAGACTGACCTCTCCTTTGTATAGCTGCTCTCCTCTCACAGCACCTTCAGGTCATGCATTCACCCTTTTTATATATCAAGCTAAATTTCTGCCTAATCAAAAGTTATGACATTCTAGGAAAAGTAAAAACAATTCAATGTAATCTTTCTCATTTTAAATCATTAGTTCCAAAGAACGACGGGATTTTCCAGAATATACATAGAATGTTATTAAAAGTAAAGAAATCACACAAGGTAACCACTGAATAATACGCCGTGCAGCGCACCTGCTTCAGCCGCTTGACTGCATAGTCAGTGTTCCGGATGGTTGCTTTATACACACAGCCAAATCCACCCTCTCCAATGAGTGAGTATGGGGAGAAGTTACTTGTACCCTTGACCACCTCTTGGAAGTTCCACAACAAGTGTTCAGGTGGCTCTATAAAGTTACTGGGGACAGCGGATTCCTGGAGACAGAAAACAATACAGGAAACCATTAGTCCAGTAAGGTATTTACAATTAAAATCAGTATATAAGGGCCTGTATTACAGCGAGTCATAACTCACTAACTGCATAATATTAAACTATGCGGAATATCCAGTTAAATCATTCTTACCGATTGCTGCAGGTAATGTGTTTTTTTATAAATTATTATATTTTTTTAAAAAGCATTTAATCTAATATTATTATTATATTGTTTCTATAGCTCCATCATATTACCTAGCGATGTAAAGAGAATATTCAATCATTCACATAAGTCCCGTTCCGATTGGAGCTTACTTACAATTTAAAGTTAAAACAGATAATTAAGAACATCAATTTAAAACAGGATTTCAGGGGTCATCGGGGAGTTATAGCAATCATGGGTATTGGAATCTGCCATCTATTTTCAAAGGACTATGCATACAGTCTGCGCAGGGCTAATACACAGGATCCAGTCACATTGTCAACATTCATTATGTCAACATCACACGTTGACATGGTTCAACATGCTGACAGGCAAGTTTAGACACCATGGGAGGTTTAGGATTAGGCACTAGGGGGAGGTTAGGGTTAGGCTGTGCCACAGGAGACCACCGGCACCCGGAAGCCCCCCCAGAGGAAACCCACACAAGCACTGGAGCACATACAAACTCCACACAGACGGCCCATGACTGGAGATTGAACTAATGACCTCAGCACATAGGTCTCTATTACAACACGTACCAAGTTGAAATTCACTTTTTGCCACCATGGAACGATGATCAGCAATAAGTGGTCCAATGTCTGAATGTGGTCTCCGAGTGTTTATCTGGGGTCCCGGTTCCTTGCTGCATTATGGTCAGATTTGTTTTAACTTGTAACATTTGTTATTACAGTTGTATCTTTCTTTCATTAAAAGGTCTAACGGATTCCTCAGATTAAGGATAATGTGCGGCTCATCTAAAGTTAGGGGACGCCCATGCAGCCCCTGAAGTGCATCCGGCCGCCGATCACTGCCAGGCACACTTACCTGTACTGAAGAATGGATATTACTGTAGGTACTGTTACTGCTACTTTCGGAGCTTGAGGTTTGGGATGGGCACACGCTGCTACATATCAAGTCTGGGGGAGGAGGTCCAGGCAGGGGAAGAGGGCTCCCTAGGAGGAAGATACACAGAGACCATAAAAAAAGGGTTCTACTCCATTTAGTCTCGGACACTGTCCCGAAAAATACATTAGGAAGATCGGGATGCCAAAGTTGTTAAATGGAGATGTTGGTTGATGGATAGACAACAGAGAATTGTAGTACATGAAAAGCAATCGGAGGAGGTAAAGGTTACCGGTGGATGACCCCTGGGCTCTGTACTTGGACCTGTGCTCTTTAAAATGTTGTGTGACATTGCTAATGGTTCAGGAGGAGGAGGTAAAGGCTGCCCTATTGCAGATGACACATAGAATATCCAACAAAAGTAGACACAATGGGGGAGGGGTGTGGTGGAAGGAATCGGTATGAATTACCGCCATGGCTGAAAATCCCAATCGTCCCAAGGTAAGTATTAACTAGCCTAACCTCCCCCCCCCCAACCCTCCTTAGAGGTGCCTAACCCTAACCTTCCCCCCAGTGCCTAAACCTAACCCCCCCTTCCCCGCCGCCTAAACCTAAGTCCCCCGGGGGGGTGCCTAACCCTAACCCTCCCTCCCCCTAGCCTAACCCTAACCTCCCGGGGGGTTGCCTAACCCTAAGTTTCCCCAGGCAGCCCTAAACCTAACCCTCCCCCCCCCACGCGGCTATCCGCGCTCGGCATCACTTCGATCGGGTTGCCGGGTGCCTGTCTCCCGGCGTCGGTAATATGACAGGCGTCTAGATTTAGACGCCTGTCATTTAACCCTCGCCGGGATAAAGCAGTCAGGAAGCCGGCTGTCGGGATTACGTCTACCGGCTTCCTGACTGCATACCTGGTGGACAGGTAGGGGGAAACACTACAGTTGAAATAATTTCAGATACAGTAAGGGATTTCTGTGACCTGTATAAAAGCACACGTTTTATATGATCATGGGATTCCTCATTGGTTTCTAATAAACCTATATTTAACAGTAGAGAGAGCATACATAGGGCATGTTCGCACTTATAAGAACACTTATAATGTTGAAGTACCAATAGAGCGCACAGTTTCTGCCTGTGAAGGACTGGAAGGTTGTCTCTTCTTCTTGGAGTCACTCCGTTCCAGGCACGGCCGTGTGTACCTGGTTGGAGGAGAAGGTGCTGTGGTCGGACTCTTGTTCTGAATCACAGGCAAACTTGACTGGTACTCGGACCACCCTGTGGAGAGAGATCACAGAATTATTAGACTCACTTACAATTCTCCCCATTATGGATTAATGGAAATCCCATATATCCACACTGGCATCAAAACTTCATTATGCTGTAAGTAGAAGAGCAAAAATCACAGCCTGCAAAATCATCATCTAAAACTGGGCATAGACTGTCAGATAAAAAGGTCTGCCAGCTTGCTAACTGCTGCATATAAAACAAGGAAATCCATAGCGATCAAGTTATATACGTAGGTTAACTATAGGTCACCCAGACATACATCAAACTGGGCACAAAACAAAGCTGCGTATCCACTTGCAGATATAAATGAGCGAATGAACGATTCCGACATCGTAATCGTTCAATCACTCAATCATGCAGTTTAATGTCGGAAACGACCAGCGATGCGCGCCCCCACTGGTCGCTTCCCACATCAATCATCACCTGAATATGATGGTCAATCTGCTGATGACAGATTGGCCATGTTCAGGGATGAGGCACCCTGTCTGCACTGAACGACATTGTTCAGTGTAGGCACTACAGGGGATGAGGAACGACTGTACGATTGCGATGTTGTAATCGTACGGTCGTTCCCCTATCTGCAAGTGGATATGCGGCTTTACTCCTGAATTATGTGGGAGAACAAAGCGTTAATGCAGATTTAATTTCGGATTTTCATTACTGTATTAAGTTTAGGTTAAAATGAAAAACATCAATGTACATTATTTAACCCAAAGGATGTTGCATATGCAAAGCATTCCATTGTAAATTACTTAATTGTAAATTATATAGCATAGAGGTAGTCACAGAATCATTGTACATTTAAGTCTCATTAAAAAAAAAAATGCAAACATTCGGTTGCAACATTCATATACCATAGGGATCAATTAACTCCTGGCCATCGGTAACTTTACACACAGGCCCAGTGCACCAAATTGATGTGATCAAAGCCATAAAGACATGGTCTATAGCAGGGGTGGGGAACCTTTTATCTGCCAAGGGCCATTTTGATATATATATAACATTATTCACAGGTCCAATGCAGGCCACACCCCGTTGTGTGACATTATATGGTGCGGGGCCACAAGCGCCGGTGATTAAAGCAATGCCCAGAGCATCCCGAGGATGCTCCGGGGAGCTGTAAGGGCAGAGGTGTGACTGTCTGAAGCGTCCTAAGGACGCTTCAGGTGGCACCGCTGCATAGATTCTGGCTGCAAGGTGCTATTCTAGGCACCCTGCTAGCCAGATGAGGCTAGCAGAAAAAGGCTCCGAGGGCCAGACCAAATGATTCCCCGGGCCTGAGGTTCCCCATCCCTGGTCTATAGGTACCTAACGTAACCCCCTTTACCCCTTCCTAAAAGCTAGTGGAGGTCCGGTATTCCTGCTCGGAAACTCGGTTTACACCGTCCAGCTCCATGATCCGGCACGTCAGCAGCCAGAGCTGGTTGCCACATACACCAGCCTGATAGCGTGGTCATCCAGCTAAGCCGGCCACACGGGTGTATGAAGACAAGGACATTTCCTGACGATTTCATTTCAAGTACAATTTACAGCTGGCTGGGAGTTTAACATAACGAGGCACTGGAACATTACAGCGCTGCCATGGTGGGGTGGGCATACTTTTTCAATCAACTAGTATTGGGACTGCACATTAATACTTTGAATGAATTACCACACGGAAGAACGTACATGTGGGGATATTCCATCCTATCAAGTATTTTGGGTCCCTTAGTATCAATCACCTTTATATCCATGCCGGAATTTATTATACTCACAGAGCAGCAATAGGTGTAATTTATAGATCCGGATGACCTCCTAAGCACAAATATCTGTATTTATTTTAAATATTTTAATTGGTTTATTTATATAATGCACAAATAGGCTTAGCACACCCTATTGGGATATCTTACAGTGGTAACTGTATAGCTTTCTTAAAACCAGTATGTATCCACAGAAATGAGGGTATGTGCCCCCCGGGTGTCCTAAATCTCCTTATATAACTCCTTTTTAATTAGTTCTAGAAGAATTTGTAAGCGGCCGTGGTCACATGGACAGGCAGCTCTGGTGTATTTTCTATACACGAGTCTGAACACTCTTCAGCTCATAAGCAGATTAATAAGATACAGATTGACTCATGGAAGCCGTAGACACGAATTACCACTGAATTAAAGGTAGGTATAAAAGCTCAGTACACCATAGGGACCATGTTAAAAAAAAAAAAAGACATTATTTAAAATGCATTGGTGGATGGAAAGTTAACTGTGGCCACACTTAAAGGATTCTGGGGGTGTTGAGAGTAGAGGACTGTATATTCCCAGGTAACAGCTTTAAAGGACTCCATTTATGATACGACCTTACCCCATTAGGATCTGATACGCAGTTCAACTCACCATTGGTGTCTATATTTTAGGTTGTAAGTTTTGCCACATGTTGCTTAAATGATTTTACACTATGAGGAGCATTTTGATAGGTCTTTAAAGTTCCATGAGGGGGCTGATGACTGGTGTAATCCATTAGATCAACGGCTTTCAGGACCAATACCCTCACGCAAAGCTATCTCTATATACTATAGATTCTTGAGTGAAAATCTAAGTCATGACTTGGTCAACCAAGGGATGCGCCAATGGTTGACACAATTTCCAACATTGACTATTGAGGATTTGGTAAAAGGGCTACTGAAGTCTCGCACACTATTAACCGCTAGTTCATATAATGAACTCTTTTTAAATGTATATCATAGGACCTATTTGTCCCCTCGCAGATTATACAGAATGGGTCTATCCAACTCACATAATTGCCCTAGATGTGCCAGTGAAGAGGCCGATCTATATCATTGTTTATGGGAATGTCCAGTAGTCCAGGGTTTCTGAAGGCAAGTACGACGGGAGGCTGGAAACCACCTAGTCAATTTTGTACCATTTACTCCGGAATCGGCCATCCTAGGTATCTTTCCAAGGGGTCAGAGACTCACTGCGGGGAGCAGAAAATTATTACTTGCAATAAGTGCCGCAGCAAAAACGACTATTTTGCAGGACTGGATACACCCAACTCCTATCAATTTTCAATTATATAAAGAAAAATAAAATTTTATTTTCCGTATGGATTGAATTGAGTCGGTGCTCGAAAAGGAGAGGAGGGTCGCTTTTTTTTTTTCGATACCTGGGAAAGTTTTATTACGGCTCTGCCAATTTTAACACAAACCCAAATTTATCATAGTATGCGTCTGACCCACTGGCACGAAACTAGAGTCCTCTTGGGTGATCCTCCTATTCTGTTGCCTGGTGGGTGAGTGCAGGACATTCTTTCTTATTTACTTAATAGATTATTTGTTTTCTGTTTATTATTGGTGTCTAAGTTTTAATTTGTATAGGATTAAATGTTGGACAAAATGGACACAGTTATGTACGTAAACATGAAAATGTCCTGGAATATTTGTAGATGGGAAGACACCATATACTGTTTTTTTTTTTTTTTTTTGAAATTTATTTTATATTATTTTGATGTACGGTGTTATTTGCTTCAATAAAAAATGTATTGAAAAATAAAGTTCCATGAGGGACTTCCTATGAAGCAGGACTCCTAAAGTGGAGGAAGTCCTGTAACACAAGATATTTGACTGACTTCCTGAACCCTGATATATTGACTTATCATTGAGACATATACCATCATTGTGTGGCTATATACTGGTTTTAAGAACGTTATTCAGTTAGCTCTGCAAGTTTTTGTCCCCCAATAGGGAGCACTAAGTCAATTTGTGTTATCAGGTGGTAGGTGAAATCACTGAGGCCTAAGCAGCTCCAGATTGTTGCGCAAGTTGATTTTTTTTTTCCTATATTGGTTTATCTATATGTTTATATGTATTATGCTTTTATTAAAGATGCAATAAATAAGTCCTTAATTGGGAATAAAACATTTTTTTTTTTTCAGATAAAAGTAATCTAGTGCTGATTTTTCCCCCACACACACTTTTCTTTTCTTAATAGCACCCGAACAGAAGTGTTTTTCTAAACTATTTTTAATCTTGGAATTATAATATAAGAAAATAAAGAAAATGGTTTTAAATAAAAAAAAAATAATCAGGAAAACTCACAGCGTTCAAAAATAGTGTGCGCCCGCAATAAATGTAGTTTCCGCAAGATCGACAGCAGGTCCCCTACTCGCGCATTTCTGCTTATCCAATTCCACATGACGTTGTGCGTTCGGCTGTTGTGGCGTCCCTGCTGTTCTAGGAGGCGCAGATTGGTCTGGTCGAAAATAATCATGGAAGCTGAAATACAAAAAATACAGGTTGACTGACCAGGGAAGGGTTACACGGCCCTCTATATTTTACTCCTGTTGGCGATTTATGAATGTAAAGAGATCGCTTATAAAGGCAGCACACTTCAAAGACGGCACATTTTACAATGGCTACTCAACAGGTGGCTGTTCTTGCACAAGGTTCAGGATGGGAGGTAGGTGAGTAGGATCAAACGCAATAACACGTATAGTGCTATATATCCCTTAAAGCTATACTTCTCACGATAATAATTTGACTTGATTATGTATATTGCAAAAATAGTACATAAACAGTCAGAAAAAAAAAGCTAAAATACATAATTTAGAAAAAAAAATAGATTTTTTTTAAAAAGTAAAAAAAAAGTATAAAATCACTTAACACACAGAGTCAGGTTTATGTGCTGAATACCCAACTGTTTCCGGCTTTTGGTGTCTGTGTTTCACCATGGCACCCTAGTAAGGGACAAATCAAAAAAATTTTTTTGCATAACTGACAACAGGCCTCACAGCTCCTTGCAATAAATAAGTGGTTTAAGTGCACACTTTACAGGCCCAGTCAATCAACAGGGACACGGATACCTGCAGAAAAATAATTCTCCATTCTGTCGTACAAACAATATTGCTGCAGTCAAAAAGCCAAGGTTACCATTTAAAAGAACAGGTGATTCACCTAGTTTACATTAATATAAATCAAAGGCTGTGTATTATTGATCTGATTAATGTAAACTAAATAACTGCTGTGCTTATATTCCACATACACCATAGCTCTCTTTCCATACTCTGCCACAGGTTACCAATTAGGAGGAAGATGCTTCTCTAATGGTGCATACACACAGTCAGATTTTTCCTTCAGATATGAACGATAACGATTTAAAAATCGTTCAGTCGTTCATATCTGAAGGAAAATCTGACATATCTGACATGCCTGAACGATGGACGATCAACGATGCGCGTTCCCGATGGTCAGATAACGATTTCTGACATCTGATGTGTTTGCAGTCAGACTTGGACGATTTCATACATTTTAATGCAGTCAAAAATCGTTCAATCGTTCAAAACTTTGGTCAAATCGTTCAAATCGTTCAATCGTTCATCTGACAAGTCTGACAAGTCTGACAAGTCTGACAAGTCTGACAAGTCTGACAAGTCTGACAAGTCTGACAAATCTGACAAGTCTGACCGTGTGTATGCTCCATAACTGAGCAGGCAGAGTTAGAGTGACAGCTTTGCAGGCCAGCTGTGCAGAAATGCAGGGTCTAGATTGGGGAGCTTACTGTATACTGCACGTCATGTAGAAAAGTACAAAAGCTATTTGGTGAGGTCACACTGCTACTTTCACATAAACATACCTGTTTTCTATGGGTTTGTAGCCCATTAGTGAGAATACAGATCCACTGGCTATTTGCACCATCTCCTCATCGGAGTTGGCAAAACAAAATGCCCCCAAACTTAAAAATTAGCTATTATTTTGCTGCATAAGACTTACATAATGTAAAAAAAAAAAATGAAAAACAGCTAAGGACGCCAGGTTCAAAATGATTTTATACAGAAAACAATTCATTAAATGAATATATTCACAACAAAGGCTGTATAGTCCTAAACCAATATACAATAACAAAAATAGCAATGCAGTACACACTGTGGATGCATGTGGGACAAATTTAATAGTCCGTGATTTGTGGGAGCCAGCGAAATTCTGGCGAGCTGGTCAATAGATTTAAAGCGGCAAATAGTTTAAAGGGAAAACTAGGCTGGTTTTGCCTTTAAACCAATTGCCGCTTTAAGTCTATTGGACTAGCTCGCCGGAATCACGCTGGCTCCCACATATCGTGACCCTGTATATTATACCAAATAATTTTTATTTTCAAAAACAAAGAACTAAAATCTCACAATATATAATACTAATAAAATAAATATCCATGCCAAAAAAAAAAAAAAAAACCTACAACAATATTCTTGTACAAATTGTAAAACACTTGTACATAAATCACTAAGTATTCTGAAAACACAAAAAAATAAATAAAATATCTACAACTGGTCACTGTTCAAGAAGAAATAGTTCCCCCCACTTCCATTCAATGGGAATAGGTATATAATGCCGGCTGTCGAGATGCCTCCTGTCAGAATACAGACAGTGTCATCCCGACGGTTGGTATCCCTACAGGGATCGGGTAAGTATCCTTACCCTCCCCCCTTCTCCCCCTAACCCTCCCCATTAGTGCCTAAATCTAAGTTTCCCCCCTTTGTGCCTAAACCTAATCCTCCCCCTTAGTGCCTCCCCCTAACCCCTCCCACAGTGGAGCCTGACACTAATCCTCCCCCCTAGGGGTGCCTAATCCTAACCCCCCCCCCAAAAAAAAACCTAACCCCGCTAATTTACCTATACCTAACCCTCCATTCAGAATTCCGCACCTCTCAGCAGATCACTAATACCCCTACAACACCACCGTTTCAACCTGGGTTATTGCAGAGTAACCTGGGTCACGGTTTCGGTGTGAAAGGGCCTCCGGAAAAAAAGGAGAGGGGCAGCATGAGCGGGTAACCCCGGTAATTTGACCCGGGTCCCGTTTGTAACATAGGAAGAGGCGGATTTCTGGACTTGGAGATGGTCATCTCCAAGCACCAGCATAACCATTCCAGTGCACCCGTGTGCAGTGTAAACTGCGCCGACCCAGGTATAATCTGGGTCCGAGCTGTGGTGTGAACGAGGTCTGACCGGTATTGGAACCTTGTTCCAAATTCTGGGCAGACCGGGGATTTTGGAGTGAAAGGGATATCTCTTGGGACCTCCATATCTAAAGATAAAGATACTGGTGGCGGCTGGAACCAGGAGAGATGGAGGAAAGCAGAGACATGTACAATTGAATAAAAGACTTTGAAATACACAAGTGAGACATGTAATATGTTTTAGGGGCCTATGTAACGAGATTTTTTTTTCATACAATTATGTAGAAACTGCGGTCTCTGCAGAATTTTATGAACTGTTGCTATGTACTAATAGCACAATGAAGGAGATTTCACAGGACTCCCTTGCAGAGTGCTAATTAGCGCTGCAGATCACAGTCCTCATTGATAACTACGATCTCAGTGGGACTAGAATCTCAGCCCTATGTACCAAACTTCAAAAAAGCAACGCTATTAGAAGTTTGGCCGCGTTACTTTGGTGGGGTAAACTGCTTTAAGCCTGTGGAGACTTCCGATCTCTCTCCCGCAGCCTCCAGCTGGCGACGGAAACGGACACTGTGCGCATTCGCAGTGCAGCTTCCCTTGGAGAAATCTTTCATAAACGTAAAAAAAGACTTAAATGAAATGCCGGAGATATAACTGGCAGGGACAGTGGTTTTGACATTTACTTCCATCATGGGTGCAGCCTGATGTTACAGGGGAAGGGAGGGCATTAATCAGTGGGCACACTTTGCACCCAAAGAAATATCTTTGGCAATCAGATGTTGTGGTTTGTAGAGGACACCATTTTAGAACATAGGTAACAAAATGCAGAGATGCATGGAGATGCTATTGTTGTTATATTTTGGAACTGAGTCTTATATGTAGTGATTTGTGAATAGATTATATGACACACACATAAAAATCTATATAGCACTGTATATTACCTAGTGATCGTACCGCAGCCCCTATGGGGTGGCACCCTTTTGTATGGAACGGCCCTTGAGCAGGCCCTGGGAATGTCCCACGATTTGCACATAGTGGAAGTGAACGCAGCAATAAAAATGTCTACTATAACAAGGTCATTCTCCCCAGCATGCCAAGGCCACGCCATCTACTTCCCAATTCATCTATATCAGTGTTTTTCAAGCTCGTTCCTCAAGGTATCCACAGGACTAATTAGTACCAACCGTAGATCTATCATTAGTCAATTAACACACCTATGGTCCAGCTAGAAGATCTTGAAAACATGCACTGGTAGGGTTCCATGAGGACGGCACTTGTGAAACACTGATCTATATACTTTGATTTGGCGACAAAAAAAAAAAATCACCGCCACGGCATCTGTCAGTGAGATGATCTTCTTAGGTTTGAGAGTTGTGAGCCAGAACTTTGGTATATGGAAACTGGCAACGCTGGAGAGTGAGGACGTGCTCAAGAGAGGTATTGAATGCTAATACGCAATACATGTGTACAGGAGGCCGATTTTTAGGTCCCCCCCTAATAGCAAAATATCAGCTCAAAAGGATTTAAGAGATGTACCAAGTTTTGGAGAGAGATAAAGTGGGGAAGTTGCTCAAAGGAACTAAATCAGCTTTTAACTACTACAGGTTGAATATCCCATATCCAAATATTCCGAAATACGGAATATTCCAAAATACGGAACTTTTTTAGCATGACTGAGAAAATGAAACCTTTGATTTTTGATGGTTCAATTTACACAAACTTTGTCTGAGGCACAAATTATTAAAAATATTGTATAACATTACCTATATGCTGTGTGTATAAGGTGTATATGAAACATAAATGTATTTCATGTATGTACACAAACTTTGTTTGAGCCACAAAATTATTGAAAATATTGTATAAAATGACCTGCAGGCTCT
This sequence comes from Taudactylus pleione, assembly GCA_031769625.1. Taxonomy (NCBI): domain Eukaryota; kingdom Metazoa; phylum Chordata; class Amphibia; order Anura; family Myobatrachidae; genus Taudactylus; species Taudactylus pleione. The sequence goes on from JAUIMM010000664.1 coordinate 21,348, forward strand.
GTGTATAAGGTGTATATAACACATAACTGCATTCTGTGTGTATATTTGGGTCCTATTCCCAAGATATTTCATTATGGTATGCAAATATTCCAAAATACAGAATATTCCATTATCCAAAATACCCCTGGTCCAAAGCATTTTGGATATCGGAGACTCAACCTGTATTTAAAAAAATGTGCTAAATAATAGTTGATACATCTAATCCGGCAGACACGAGCTCAGACTTAACAGCCGGCTTCAGCACAGAAGTTTTCTAATAGAAGCTTTTGTCCAGGTGGAATGCATAATATAGGGAGAGTGATGGCCGATAAATCACTCCTGTATTCAGCAGGATATCAGCACCTCAGACATTCCACAAATATTCTGCAGGAATGTGGGGAGGATGGGGGTTGTGGAGCATGGATATTATCATTTTGCGCTAGGCAACAAATGGTTTAGAATTCCAAGGCTATTGCACATAAAAATATTCAAAGCTAAATTCAGTGGTGGAGAAGGGGCAACAAAAAAAAATTCTAGGATAAATATCGGACATGACAATTTGGTGCCTGGCCTATGTCCCACTTAAACAAGTTTGTTGTCCCCTCGCAGGCTTGCTGCGCTCGCCACGCTTCGGGCAGGGTGGCTTGCTACGCTCGCCACATGGTTATATTCCCCTTCTATGCCCACTTGGATGGCAGGGAATGACGCTGGACACTGGCTGATGACGTCAGGGTCCTCTCTGTGAAGGGGATTTAGACATATTACCCTTGCAGCTTAGCTAGAATGCCAATATTTAGAGATAGATCCAAAAGATCTCAAAAATGTAGGTCAATTTTTCTGGATGATGATCAGATCCTAGATCTGGAGGACAGTGGAGATGACTTTACTTATTTATCTTTCTAATATGGAAATACTTGCAATTAAATAATTAAAAAGCTGGTATGACATCATAACGTTAGAGAAATATCTAGCGGTGGGTCGTATACCAAGGGGTTTACGACTATCTAAAGCTCCAACCCTTGGTACCCAGGATGAGTTTTTTTTTTGACTAATTGGTACAGAATCTTAACCCCTCAATCTGGGACTGTTCATTTGAGCATTTTTTATACTATTTTTGTATATATTTTTTTTATATTTTTAAAATTGTACCTCATTTGGTCCTATAAAAAATCTTCACAATTTATATGTGTTCATAAGCTCCCTTTTTCTCTTTTCTATTTTGTATTTCTATCTATTGTATCTGTCTAACAGAGATATAAGAGAAAGGTGCAGCTATTGATTATAAGGTTTAGTTTGTGTTTGAATTCTATCATTCTAATAACTAGTTTGGTTGTTCATATATAAATATATTAGTATTACAAAAAAAGCTAGAGAGAGTCGAGGAAGAGGTCACCAAAATTAAGGAGAAAAAATTTATTAGAGACAAACTAGATTATGAAAACAACAGAATCAAAAATTGGAGTCGCTTTAATTTTAATCTGCATCCCATCAATCAATATAGGAATGATACGCGCAGGAATTCGAATAAACCACCTAAAAAGTATAGGAATTTTAAACCTAAACCTAGCCCCATTTACAGGGAATGACCCCTCCTGAGAAATAGGTTCACTGCATTGGAGAGGGTTGAGTCCAATAGTGACAGCGATTTTTTATCCCCAACCCCCCACTCCCTACCAGAGGAGAACGTACAATAAAAACAATATTCAAGGAACAGTCACGTTTAGCATCCCCCCTAAAAAGAGGGTACACAGAGGTAGGAGAGCAGGACGCAGACCAAGAACCAAAAAGAAGGAACATGTACAGACATTAGAACAAGTCAAAAAACAGGGCATTTTTAATATATCAGATCATCAACTGTCAAATGCAGAAATTTCTCTCCTCAGCAAGGGCTTAAATTTTGCCCCAGTACATAAAAGCAACAAATTCCAGACATATATAGACCTGAACAAATTTGTTAGAAAACTCACGCTGAAAGGACACTTCGTGCGAAAAGACAGCGGTAATTTCCAACTATGAAATCCCATTCTCAAAATCTGGTCTTACACCAGCTTCAAAATTTTACCCATTAGAATCCAAGAGTAGTAACATTTCAATGTTTTATGATATGGTTAAGAAGGATTTAATTGACACTAAATCAGATATACCGTTAAGGAATAATCTCACACAATCTGAGAAACAGGCCCTAAAATCTTTCCAAACTAATAAAGATATAGTCCTGAAACAAGCAGATAAAGGAGGAGGTTTGGTTGTAATGAATACATCTGACTACACCAAAGAGGATGTACGGCTCTTGGGGGATCAGAATTCGTATAAACCCCTCACTAGAGATCCAACTGAGGACTTTGTAGACTCCTTAAGGGATACATTAGTAAAGGGCTTACACATGAATATACTAACGAAAGACGAATACCAATATCTTATGCAACCTTACCCAGTAATCCCAATCTTTTATCACCTGCCAAAAATTCACAAGGATATGAAAAATCCACCTGGCAGACCTATAATAGCTGGCATCAATTCATTAACTTCACATGCTTCAGAATATGTTGAGATTTTTTTAAACAAATATGTCAAAGAACAGTCATCATACCTAAAAGACACTACAAGTCTTTTAAATTTAATACAAGGGATGCACTGGAGTAATGATTTTATATGGGCCACTATTGGTGTTCAGTCTTTGTAAACATGCATAAAACATTCCAAAGGTATTGAATCTTGTAAAAAATTCCTAGATCAAGATACCCTGATCGATACCCAGCACAAACATTTTATTTGTGAATTGATCTTATTTTAAAGTTTTAGATCAATTTTATTTACAAATGTTTGGTACCGCGATGGGCACGATCTTCGCACCTAGTTATGCGAATCTTTTCATGGGGAACTGGGAATCAGAATTCATTTTTGATAAAAATCCTTTCAAAAACAAAATACATCTATATAAACGCTACATCGATGATATTATTATTATATGGAAAGGTTCAGAAGAGAATTTTAAATGTTTTATGGATTTTATTAGTGTCAATGATTTTACCTTAAAATTCACTTCTAACCTACAAATAAACAAAATAGAATTTTTAGACATTATCCTTGAAGGATCTCAGAATGCTATCTCCTCAAACACTTTTATTAAATCAGTAGATACGAATAGCTATCTCCACTATGGTACTGGACATGTCAGGAGCTGGAAAGACAACATTCCTTATTCTCAGTTTCACTGTATAAAATTAATTGTAGTAATGATGAAGTATGTTCACAACAGCTTAAAGTCTATGCAGAGAGGTTTAGGAACCGTAAATACCCTGAATCCATAATTTCCAAAGCTATGTCCAAAACAGAAGCTGTAGCAAGGGAACATCTCCTACAATATAAAAATGTAGATAATAAGAAAAAAGAGGATATGATCCCTTTCATCACTCAATTCAGTAATGAGAGTAGGATTAGACAGGTCCTCAATAAACATTGGGGCATCTTACAAATGGACCCGGTTTTATCTAGTATTTTACCCCAAAAACCCATGATCATTTTTAAAAAAGCCAGGAACTTAAAGGACAATTTAGCTCCAAGTATGCTGAGACACACAGTCGGCACTAAACAAAACGTATTGAAATGTGTTGGATCATATAAGTGTGGAAAGTGCAATATGTGTAAGCATCTCCATCCCAATAGAAAAACTGTCATCAACCTTCAAAGCTCAAGAACTTACAAGATTAAAGATTTCATCAATTGTAACAGCTCTTCAGTTATCTATGTACTAGAATGTCCTTGCCAATTGAAATATGTGGGCAAAACTAAAAGAAATTTGAAACATAGAATCCAGGAGCACGTAAGGAACATAAGGAATAAGGTTGAAAGTCATTCAGTGTCCAAACATTTTAAAACGTGCCATGATTCGAATCCAGAACTCTTAACCTTTAAAAGGTATTGAACTTGTGAAAGTAGGTGCAAGAGGTGGCAATCTCGCAAAAAAACTCACAGCGAGAAATTTTTTTTTGATTTTCGAACTCAATACACTGCAACGTAATGGACTAAATGATAGCTATGAAATAGCTCCATTCCTTTAACCTGGTTTTATTGCTCACTTTATTAATATTTTAACGGCTATCAATATTTTAACCGCAATTTTTATTATAATTTTACATGATGTGTATCTGTTTTATGCAACATAACTACTTTTTTGTTGCTTTTAAAGTTTTTATGGTCTCATACTAAATAGATTGTTTTAAGGCTTGTAACTATTTGCCATAACATTGTACATATACATAAGGAGGTGGCAATATTCTCCTTTTAGTTCCCTTTGTATGTGGTTTGCTGTATCATTTATTTATACGTTTTACTCTTTTATTCTTTGTTATGTATTATGGCATTCATAATCTACGGTGCAATTATGCTTTACTGTACCTAATATTTGTGCTCCATTAGCTATGTTTAGACTGTAAACAACCATTTATTATTCCCCTTTTTTCCTAAAGTATGATTTCTATATATTAATAATTTTTGGCACCAATTTAACTGCTGCATAGTGGGTTTGATATCCTATCCCACTAACAAAATTGCCGCCTGTGTATCTATATCTCACAAGCTTTCTCTAACCCAAAAGATGGTCACTGCTTATTCAAATGCAGTTTTCTGCATTATTAAAATGGCCGCCGCCATGTGGGTACAGTTTCTGTCCCACCAACAAAATGGCCGCTGCTACAAGGAATTAGACCTTCTAGCTTGCCTTTTAATGTCCCCACTACACATATACCTAGCCAGGCTAGCGATTTAGCCCCTGACAAGTATATAGAGCCATTTCTTCTATGGCAATCTGTCGTTTTTTGCAGGAATTCGCGATGTCACTGATGACATCATGCAAAATGGCCGCCATACACTTTTTTTTTGTGCTGTTTTTGGCACCAAAGTGCAGCAGCACACCTCCCCCTATCCAGGGGATAAATAGAAGGCACTCCAATGACCCACACTACTCCTGAAGAAGTCCTGAAGGGAGGAAACGCGTTGAGGCCAGCAGACCCAGGCTCTCTGTATCCTTGGTTATGTAAAGAGGACTGGGTACCCTTATATAAGATAAGCCATTTTTTATTCTTTTATGTCTTGTTTTATGTTCCCCCACACCCTGTAAACCTAATAAAATCCCCTGTTTGGAATATACTGACGAGAGATTGCATATGTATTCAGCTCTCATACACTGAACATCCATGCGCCTAATAGGGATTCCTAGAGGGTATTAGGCGGTCCCTGGAGGAGAACATACTACGGGCTATTTATTCAGCATTATCCGGTACGCAGCCTCTACTTCTAATTATATAATTTGCAAAAATATACTACACTATATATACTCTCTCTCCCATGAGCTTATACAAGCTCCCCTTAAGGTGATCAAGTTGATGACATCCCATCTAAACTTATCCAGTGTGGACTACTCATCCCTGGAACACAGATAAGCTTAAAAGTGTTTATTTTTGGTACGCACACTTATTCTTACGAGCACTCGGTACTATTCTTTTAAATACTACACTCTCAGGCGCATGTTTTCTTAAACCTCTTTTTCAGAACCACTTCACCCGCTAGCCAAAACGGACCCCAAGAGGACTGCAGCCGCCTATTAAGGATCAGTGACTTTGAATCAACTCTTTTACCGTTCACATATTGCACTAGTTACACGTTCATTTGTATTAATAAGGGTATCATCTTTTACTGTGCGCTACCCTCACACTCCTTTCAAAATATATATATATATATATATATATATATATATATATATATTATTTTCTATTTTTATTTTTTATTTTGAACTGAAACTGGAGGGAACCTACTTCAGAGGAAGTTTAAGAAAAATTATCTTCACATAAAGGGTAGTGGATAAGTGGAATATCCTCCTAACAGAGGTGGTAGAGGCAAGTACAGTAGAGCAATTTAAACATGCTTGGGATAGACGTGAGGATATCCTTACAAAGAACATAGGGGTAGCTGTATCAAGCCTTGGAGAGAGATAATGTACCAACCAATCAGCTCTTGTCATTTTTCAAACAGCCTGTAAGGTGACAGTTGGTTGGGTCTTTATCTCTCTCCAAGGCTTAGTACATATCCCCTCAAGGCTCAAATAGGCTTTGAGGGTACCATAAGATTAAAGGGGAAGACTAGATGGGCCAAGTGTTTCTCATCTGCCATCAAATTCTGTTCCTTTGTAACCCCAATACCCTAACCCTAAAGTGGTAATTATATGGGCCAAGTGGCTGTTATCTGCCATCACATTCTATGTTTAATTTGGGCTTGTATGCAATGGTATTAAAATTAAGCATTCAGTATACACCAACAAAGCCTAGTAAACGCTCTCTGGCACCACAGTTCCAAAATATTATTATGGCGAATTGACACACATACACGCTCTCAGGATGCCCGTAGCATGTGGAGTAACGCTCTGTAAAATATAACTGGGTTATGCGTACGCTTGTCAGACTCATGCACACAGTACACCCAATGATTCCCAAATTTTCTTGAATTACTACAGCCCACAGTAACAGCATTTTTCCCACTGGACCCCTAGGGGGTATATTTACTAAAGTGACAATTTTTAAAAGTGGAGATGTTGCCCATAGCAACCAGTTTCTAACTATTATCTTATAGAAGGTGATAGTTAACTGTTAAGTAGAAACTGATTGGTTGCTATGGGCAACAAATACATTTCTAAAAATGCTCACTGTAGTAAATATACCCCCTAGTTCCTTATAGAGAAATGTAGCAAAGGTTAATTAATTAAATTGTGCTTACCAGTCATCCTTAGGTTCATCTATGTGGTGATGGTGGTGGTGGTGGACAGGGTTGCGCCTCTGTTTGTCCACATAGATTATGATTGGAAGCCACCAGCACTGGTTTTGCCTATCACACTGACCATAAATAACTTGATTTGGTCATGGACCACCAATCGCTGGCACCACGTGCCCCATGGCACCCAGTTTGGGAGCCACTGCAGTACACTATGCTGCAACACATTACTCAGAGCTTGCACAAAGGCCTCTATATTTTTTATAGGAATGTTTAAACAATGATAAATGAGCCATGCCTTGATAAACATCACAAGTTACAAACCAAGGGTGACTATTTGGCCACAGCAAAAAAAAACAGAGATACAAAGAGGGTAATTCAATTAGAGGCGAAAAGCCATATTCACCTGTTTTTTTGCAAAAAATTTGCCAAAATTCAATTCCAGGAAAATTTTGCCTAAGCGGAAACAATTCTCCAAAAAAAGATTCTTCAATCAATAGCTGGTGAAAAGAAATGCAAAATCTTTAATTTGGGGTGCAAATATGGGGAAACAACTCAGACCTCTTGGGACAGCCCCCCAAAGGACAAATCTGCAAAAAAAAAAAAGAAACCTAAGAACACCCCAAAAAAGACATGTCATTTTTGGGGTGAAAATTTAAAAAGTTGGCGGATAAACATTAAAAGTATCGAAATAGACTTCTTGGGGGTCCCCAAGTATGGGTCAGGTGTTTTTGGGATTGCCTGTGCACGCAACAGGTGGATTTTTCAAATGTTTTTAAAAGTTCACTTTAGAGACATAAAAATATGCTAGCACCCATTTTCAAGCACCTCAAATTTGACAGGACTATTTATTTTCACCAAAAAACACAGCTTTATACCATTCGTCACCACTTTTACCTAGACGCTAATAGCAAGCAATTTACACAACTTAAGTACGCAAAATTGTTTTATTAGGGCTATTAGTACACATCTATATTGATTCCCTATGTTAATATATCTTTTTATGGGGTACAGACTGATTTCCCCAATTCTTTCAGTAGTTTTCGCCTGTTCCACATTCGCCTATTTCCGTTTTCGCCTGTTTTGCAATTGAATTAGGCGAAAAGCGGGGCCGAGCACGGAATAAATTCGCCTCTGAAACAGGCGAATGAAGCGAAAAGTCGGACAGGCGAAAACTTTGCCTCTAATTGAATATGGCTCAAAGTTACAAACACGCATACTGTATTTTGAGAATATTGAAGGAAAAGATATAAAATGCTGCCAGATTTTAATTAATTAGTGCATTACAGGGAAGAAGCCTGGTTGGGCCTAATGTACATTTTTAACACTTGCGTACACAAAGCTTTATCTAATTTTTTTACTTACTGCACAAAGTAAATTGATGGCAAGAAAAAAATATTTAAAAACCGATTAGTTCAGCACAAATAACAACTGAACAATTGATTAAAATAATGGAGGAAGACTACGGTTTAGCAAACAAAATAAAATGTCTGACACAGTTGTCCATTTTTTTTTAATAAAACAAATGAAAATATAAATGTACTAGTTGGAATAAATGTAAATTCAGTTAGGCATATTCGTTTAATTCAATACAGCTATTTAAAAATGGACTGGTTGTCACTTTCAGGCAGGAGCCACTGACCCATGGCATGACCACAAAACAATGCTTGGCAGGATTTATTTTCTACATCATTGGCAGCGCCAAGAAGGCAGCCCATGGTCTCAAATTACCTTCTGGGAAAGGGGAGAGAAGACTCTTTTAAACATATGTAAAATAATTGTAAACATATTACAGGATCTGGATGGGAACTGGCAGAGATCCATCCATACCAGCAGGGGTTGCTTGTCTAGAGAGACACCCATCCATGCTGGCAGGTGTTGCTGGAACAGAGAGACCCATCCATGCTGGCAGGTGTTGCTGGAACAGAGAGACCCATCCATGCTGGCAGGTGTTGCTGGAACAGAGAGACCCATCCATGCTGGCAGGTGTTGCTGGAACAGAGAGACCCATCCATGCTGGCAGGTGTTGCTGGAACAGAGAGACCCATCCATGCTGGCAGGTGTTGCTGGAACAGAGAGACCCATCCATGCTGGCAGGTGTTGCTGGAACAGAGAGACCCATCCATGCTGGCAGGTGTTGCTGGAACAGAGAGACCCATCCATGCTGGCAGGTGTTGCTGGAACAGAGAGACCCATCCATGCTGGCAGGTGTTGCTGGAACAGAGAGACCCATCCATGCTGGCAGGTGTTGCTGGAACAGAGACACCCATCCATGCTGGCAGGTGTTGCTGGAACAGAGAGACCCATCCATGCTGGCAGGTGTTGCTGGAACAGAGAGACCCATCCATGCTGGCAGGTGTTGCTGGAACAGAGAGACCCATCCATGCTGGCAGGTGTTGCTGGAACAGAGAGACCCATCCATGCTGGCAGGTGTTGCTGGAACAGAGAGACCCATCCATGCTGGCAGGTGTTGCTGGAACAGAGAGACCCATCCATGCTGGCAGGTGTTGCTGGAACAGAGAGACCCATCCATGCTGGCAGGTGTTGCTGGAACAGAGAGACCCATCCATGCTGGCAGGTGTTGCTGGAACAGAGAGACCCATCCATGCTGGCAGGTGTTGCTGGAACAGAGACCCATCCATGCTGGCAGGTGTTGCTGGAATAGAGACTCGTCCATACTAGCAGGTGTTTCTGGAATAGAGAGACCCATCCATACTGGCAGGTGTATCTGGAATAGAGACTCGTCCATACTAGCAGGTGTTTCTGGAATAGAGAGACCCATCCATACTGGCAGGTGTATCTGGAATAGAGACTCGTCCATACTAGCAGGTGTTTCTGGAATAGAGAGACCCATCCATACTGGCAGGTGTATCTGGAATAGAGACTCGTCCATACTAGCAGGTGTTTCTGGAACAGAGACACCCATCCATGCTGGCAGGTGTTGCTGGAACAGAGACACCCATCCATGCTGGCAGGTGTTGCTGGAACAGAGAGACCCATCCATGCTGGCAGGTGTTGCTGGAACAGAGAGACCCATCCATGCTGGCAGGTGTTGCTGGAACAGAGAGACCCATCCATGCTGGCAGGTGTTGCTGGAACAGAGAGACCCATCCATGCTGGCAGGTGTTGCTGGAACAGAGAGACCCATCCATGCTGGCAGGTGTTGCTGGAACAGAGAGACCCATCCATGCTGGCAGGTGTTGCTGGAACAGAGAGACCCATCCATGCTGGCAGGTGTTGCTGGAACAGAGAGACCCATCCATGCTGGCAGGTGTTGCTGGAACAGAGAGACCCATCCATGCTGGCAGGTGTTGCTGGAACAGAGACCCATCCATGCTGGCAGGTGTTGCTGGAATAGAGACTCGTCCATACTAGCAGGTGTTTCTGGAATAGAGAGACCCATCCATACTGGCAGGTGTATCTGGAATAGAGACTCGTCCATACTAGCAGGTGTTTCTGGAATAGAGAGACCCATCCATACTGGCAGGTGTATCTGGAATAGAGACTCGTCCATACTAGCAGGTGTTTCTGGAATAGAGAGACCCATCCATACTGGCAGGTGTTTCTGGAATAGAGACTCGTCCATACTGGCAGGTGTTTCTGGAATAGAGGGGCCCGCCCTTCACTGGCAGGTGTTGCTAGAACAGAGAGACCCATCCATGCTGGCAGGTGTTGCTGGAATGGAGAGACCCATCCATGCTGGCAGGTGTTGCTGGAATAGAGAGACCCATCTATGCTGGCAGGTGTTGCTGGAATAGAGAGACCCATCCATACTGGCAGGTGTTGCTGGAATAGAGAGACCCATCCATACTGGCAGGTGTTTCTGGAATAGAGACTCGTCCATACTAGCAGGTGTTTCTGGAATAGAGAGACCCATCCATACTGGCAGGTGTTTCTGGAATAGAGAGACCCATCCATACTGGCAGGTGTTTCTGGAATAGAGGGGCCCGCCCATACTGGCAGGTGTTGCTAGAACAGAGAGTCCCATCCATACTGTTGGCAGTGTCTAGAACTGAGAACACCCCATCCATACTGAGAAAGACATATCCATACTGGTGGCAGTGGCTGAAGACCCATACATACTGGTGGCAGTGGCTGGAACAGAGAGAGACCCATCTATACTGGTGGCAGTGACCGGAACAGAGAGAGACCCATCCATACTTGAGGAAGTGGTTAGAACATCCATACTGAGAAAGACCCATCCATACTGGTCGAAGTGGCTGTAACAGGAGAGACCCATCCATACTGAGAAAGACCCATCCATACTGGTGGAATTGAATACTGCGAATAGAGGGGGCACGCACGATAAGTTTTCACGGTTAAAACACGCAAAGTCGCTGAAAAGTGTGGCATGTGAAAAAGTATCGCGGGTGCGAAACTAATTAAATACGGCCCTTAGTTTGAAAATGTACTTTAAGAGCCGTATTCAATTTGGGAGCGAAAAGTCCGTGCTGAACTTTTCGCTCCACATCGCTGATTTTCTGGAGATAAAGTATCGGGCGCGCGCCCGCTTTAGCTCCATATTCAATTTAAAAAATAGCGAAAACGGGACCCGGCGAATTTGGATCATCGAAAAAAACGGGAATTTTCTGGAAATATTCTAGGGACCCCCCTAAAGATGTCCAGACATGGGGAGTTCACTGTGGGTACCCCCGTTTAGCCCTGCAGAATGTGTTCTGCATTTTTAAATAGCCGCAGTAGCTGTTTTTCCCCAACATTGCAGAAGTGATGCAGAAGAGCACTTCGCTTTTTTTTTTGTTTTTGTTTTTAAAAATGGTCCCATCAAATTTGGGGTACATGAAAATGGGTACTAGCATATTTTTAAGTCCATAAACAATTATTTTTTTTAATTCTGCAAAAATGCACCCGCCACTACTCTGCACAATGAAGAAAACACCTGCGCATATAAGGGAATCCCTGTGGATTTAATTGGTCTATTTCAGAAGTGGTTTTTAGTTGATGGGGTTTTTTTTCACCCCGAAAAAAAAGTTAATTTTTTTGGGGGGTGTCCAGATTTTTCATTTTTTTTTTACACATTTCGTTTTAAGGGGGCTTTCCCAAGGGTGCAGGCTTTTTTCTTTTTTTTTTTAAGCCTGCACCCCTAAACCCCAAATCTGCACTTTTTTTCACCTGCTAAAGGTAATTAAAAAATGATCCCTGTTTTTTTTTCTTTTTTTAAATGACTTTTCGCACCATCTATGAAAAAAAACAAAAAACGTGAATTTTCGGGAAATATGCCTGGGACCCCCTAAAGATGTCCAGACATGGGGGATCACTATGGGCACCCCCATTTTTGCCTGCTGACGGAAGTCGGGGTTTTGTAATAGGGGTGTCCCGATTATTTTTAAACTTTTTTTGACGCAGTTTTTTTCCATGGGGTGCAGGCTATTTTTGTAAGCCTGCATCCCTAAACCCCAATTCTGCACTTTTTTTTTCACCAGCAAAAAGCTGGTGAAAACTTATCCCCTTTTTTTTAATCATTGACTTTTCGCACTGCCGAAAAGTCAATGTAATTAAATACGGGGATAATTCAAATAGGCGATAAATTATCGCCGGTTACGACATTTTGCCTCAAATTGAATACGGCCATAAGAGTCTACTGATTTGCAATAAAAATACTGCCTGGAACAATTTGAGTAAGGTGCCTCTCCACTAGACGATTAAAATAAGCGACTGAACGATATCGATATCGTTCGATAATCATTTGAAAATTTGGTCTTTTAGACATCTATCATCGTGCAAACATGCTGGTCAACCTGACTATATCATCAGGTTCAGCATGTTTGCAGATGATTGATTGTGCCTGCACTGAACGACATATAGTTCAGTGTGGGCACCCTGCATGCAGTGTAGTGAACGATAACGATATCGTTCAGTCTTTTCATCGTCGTGTAGTGGATACCTGCCTTAAGTGTCATTTGTAATACAGACAAATCTGTTGACCCTTTTAAGGGGGCTGAATACATTTGCAATCCATTGTATATTCAGAGGTTATGATTCAAATATCTGCGATGTGCCTCTGGAATGGCAGTGAAGACTCTCTCTTTGCTCAGTTTTCCTTACACCCCATAGCACGGGAGAATGAGTGTTTAATGCAATAGGCGGTAATGTCTGCAGCCGGAATATGAGGCAGCACATCTCAGGCAATATTATTCCTCCCATATCCTTGTTATTATGTGCTTGTAAATGACAGAGTCTATAAAAATCTGTCATCTACTTACACCCACAGCTAATTATAGTATTCCCTATGACGGCTAACACTGCTGTGCATTCTTTTGTACAGTATTCCTCTGACAACAGCATTACCATGTGTGTTTGTCACACACTGGATAACAGAGGGACAGCCCAGTCTGGAGTCACCAAAGCAGCAGCAGTGATGCAACAGAAGATCGGTGAAGATATTGTGTTCATAGATTGGGCAGTAAGAGATAAGCTGGGTACACAAATTTCCATGCGATGTTTCAATCGACTTCACTCCTGATTGGAAGTCCCGATCACATCGCCAATACGCGCGTACATACCTATACAATCATACTTGTGATCTTCAATCGCCGACTGCCAAAATATTGCAAAAAATATATATATGATTGTACCACCGTACACACTCTCCCGATTCATACTACACTCACAGCAGATGTACCAAGAATTACCATAATGGGCTAGAAAAAGGGGCGTGACCACAGAACAAACAAGCCTCCCGGTTTCGCTTTGCCATTTTGTAGACTAGTGCTGAGGGTTGAATACGTTCGATCCTTCCACTCCCCATCATTACATACTAGTGTTCCCGCTAGCCACGGGCTGCAAGGTCCCGGGGGGAAGGGGGGGGGAGAATGGCAGCCCAGCATCTCCGTGAGTGGTGGGCACACCCCCTACAGTGATTAAAAGGGGAGTGTGACGCAAGGTCATAGCCCCTTTTCTGAGTAACCACGCCCCTTTTCAGAAGGAGGGGGGTGAAGTGCCTTCTTCTGACAGGCATCCTGCCTGCCTGCTATCTAACCAACGGGTCGAAAGCTAAAGAACGACCCAACAATTTTATAGGTGTGTACCCAGCTATAGACTGATAGCATACAGCTGTACAGCGACCGCCTGAAGTGTGACAATGGCGTTTATTTAAAAAAAAAATAAGATACTCAGTTATTCTGACTGTACTCCTCCTCAGGGACAATAATACACAGTCATGCAGCAAAATGCTATACTGTATTTGTTTTATCAACACCCAACTTTCTGATTTGTGACAAATTAACATAAGGATATTACTTAGTGGTGGCAGAAAAGGGTATGTAAAAGGAATTGCGGGATATTACAAGGGGGGGGGTGTAATTAAAAGTTGAATCCCTTCTGAAGGCTGTGTGTGTAAAGTTTGTATGTTCTCTCCATGTTTGTGTGAGTTTCCTGCCACACTACAAACACAAACTGGTCGGTTAATTAGCTTCTGACAAAAATATTAACTCTAATGTCTGTCTAATGTCTGTGTATATGTGATAGAGAATATAGATCGTAAGCTCCACTGGGGCAGAGACTGATGTCAGTGACGGAAATACTCGCTTTAAAGTGCTGCGTAATGTGTGCGCACTCTATGAATAGCTATATATAAAAATAATCAGACAGCTTTGAATAAATGTTGTGCACTCACATGTCAGACTCAGGTGAGCCCGGGTTGCTGGATAGAATAGGGGAGATCCCATACCGGAAAAATGTTCTGTTCACGGTTTATGGCTCCGTAAGCCTATCAAATATTTGTGATAGTGTAAAGAAATAGTGACATTGTACACTGGAGTATAAAGCTGGGTACACACTAGACAATATGTCATCCGAACCGGCAGATCGGAGCGACATACCGGGTACATCGTCTAGTGTGTTCCCATGATATGCGCACTCCCGCGGGCCATGACATCGCCAGTTGGCCCTACTGCAAGGTTGACGGGGGGATGACGATACCGTTGCCATGCTCCATGTCGCTAACTTTGTGTAGTTCCCCCCCTGTCACCGGGACGTGTGTATGCACTTGGCGCATGCAGGGTCAGGTCACCGGCGATGTCGCGCTGGGTACACATCGTGTAGTGTGTACCCAGCTTAATGATGACGACATTTCACTTTACGTAGACAGATGAGGCAGCTTGGCAGCTCTCATTCACAGAGGGGGGGGAATGTATCGAGCCTTGGATAGTGATGAAGTAGAGAAGTAGCCCAAAGCAACCAATCAGCTTCTAACTGTCATTTCAAAGACTTTGCTAGAGAAATGACAGAAGCCGATTGGTTGTTTTGGGCAACTTCTCCACTTTGTCACTCTCCAAGGCTTGATACATCTCCTCCATTGTCCTAAAAGTATGAAGATTCCATAGTACTGTAAAAGGATCAATAGGCGTTAATATGCAATGTTGGAGGCCTTGAGAATTTTTTATATAATAGTAAACAAAGGAAAAAGGGATGACCAGCTCCAACATTGATTCCGGTTTTATCAAAATAACGTTTTACAATGGTTGAGTCATGCAGAAATGAATTAGGAGGACGGGTGAGGTAGCAGCTTGTTGGGAGCAGAAAGACGGCTTTTCTGTACAGCAATAATTTAAAGTTTTATGTTATTTTATGAATAAACCTAAAGAATTTTTTATTTCACCCACATTTGATGAACATCAGATTTTTGGTACATATGAACCTAATTAGCGATAAACGTATTACCCATTTGTTTGTTAAAACATTTCTTTTGTCAACTGTTTGACCACACCAAGCTACTGATACCTCTTCTAAATTTTAAAGCAGGTGCCCTTAAAATAATTATTTATCCAACTGGTATGATGTTGTTGAAAATAATAACAAAAATATCAGTTTTGTGCAGTAAGCACAGTCGTTAACATGTGTTTTGACTGCACTGATACAGAGTATAATGCTGCATGCACACGGTCAGATTTTGCTAAAGATATGAACGATAATGAGTGTAAAAATCGTTCATATCGTTGACATGTAGGGCATGCATCGCTCGACGATGCGCGTTCCCGCATGTCAGATAATGAAATGTGTTTGCAGACAGATTTGGACGATTTCATTCAATACTGTCAGAAATCGTTCAATCACTCATGAAATCATTCATGAAATCATCCATGAAATCATTCAACGATAACGATGATCTGACAAATCTGACCGTGTGTATGCACCATTAGACATATGAGAAGCTACAGACGCTGTATATTCCTGCTTCCTTGGACTAAAGATGCTCCTTGAGATGCTATAGACGCTGTACACCACCGCGCGTTTTCATTCGTCAATCAACTACACATTGTTCTCCTATTGTGGAGCCGGTTATACTTTTCAATACTTCTGAGATCTATACACACTCCCGTGGGGTGGAGATGGACTGTCAGCGCGTGTGTATGTGCTAGCCGGCTGCATGATGACAAAATACGCTAATGCCGCAGGAGGCGTGCGAGGACAAGAGACGCCCTCTGACAGCATCGCAGATCCGAGTGCTGCGTCCGAAGACTTAGCATAGGATCACCATCACAACCACCGGTCTCTATGGTAGCAGCCATAGCCCATCTGAGTGAGCCTAAGCTTACTCAGAATGACTGCCGGAATGGCTCGGCCGGGGCCAGGAAAGCTATGTCAGAAGACGCAGACCCTGGCTCACAGAAAATGGTGGTGACTGCTCTTGTTTTCAGGAACGCCGGCCGGGTCCATTCTCCTCCCCCAAAAGATTGCAGCCTGACAGTTATCCTGTGGCTTAAGGTGCCCACACATATACCGATGTGCTCACGATACGATTTTATGGCCAATTTCCTCATGAACTTTCACGGGAGCTCCATTGTCGTCGTGATCACGATTTGGAGTTAAAAATGTCCAATCTGACTAAAGATCTATCTTGCAGCCAATGCATTGTATCCCAGATTGGCTAATCTGCCCTACAGCACGGTAGATCAGAAGATGCGATATACGACGAGCGGGGACGCGCATCGGCATCATGCTCGTGAGTATAAATTCATGATTTGTACTTTTTTTACCCGATTCGTCGCCACGATTCGTCAAAATCGGCCAAATCGTGTAAAATGTCGCTATGTGTGTGGGCACCTTTAGGGGCACAGCAAGCGTATTCGCAGATAGACACCTGTATATGTGCAGTGCAGATCTCTAACAATCGGACTTGTATGCAAACCTCAATCAGGGCCCTTAGCCCCAAATGGGATCTACCAGGTATCACCAGTTCGTATTATACAACTCATGCAAATAACTTGATTCTAGAAATTACATTCAATAATATAAATTTTGTTTATTCACTGTGTAGTTATAGTCTCAACCCTAAGTATAGCTAGATATTGCCTTATAAAATGGTTTTATTCATGGTACAATATTTACAAATTTTAAAATTATATACTTTGAATTCACTTATTAATGTATATTGTTGGGTTTTTTCTGCATATTAAATGTTGATTGCTAAAAGCTGCTTAACTCAAAGCTGAAAGCTATATACTTTTTACTATTTATACTTTGTATCAGCGCAGTATTGGTTTCTTTTGTATCTTATGCATATCTGGCACAAGCCCTTTCACTTACAGCACATACATAAAAGCCCAATCATTAATTTAACTCTTTTAGCGCCGGAGCACAGCGTGAAGTGATTCACACACATTTGTTACAGTCGCTAACGTACTAAGAGAGACAGGTTCACTTCTGACTCAGCTCCACTCAAACTCTACAAGTATTGGGACCTTGGCCCTCATTCAGAGCCGTACGCTCTGAGCAGAGCGCACGCTCTGAATGAGGGCCGGCCTCCATGAAAATGGAGCGTCCTTCTGGACGCTCGTATAGCTGTGGGTCACCACCCACAGGCTATACGAGCGTGCATTTTGATGGCCGCGATGGTCGAGACCATCGCGACCATCGAAATTGCGAGCCGGAGCCTGCGGTAGAGGTTTTCAACCGCAAGCTCCGGAGTGATTTTGGCTCTATCAGAGCCAAAATCACTCCCACTGACATCACTAGTGATGTCAGTGGGCCGGCTTCTGACGGGAGGCGTTCCCGTGGGAACGCCCCCGTCAGGGAGGCACGCCCCCGGGCACGCCTACCAAAGGGGGCATGCTGTCAATCAACATCGACAGCACGCCCCCTTTGATCAGACACAACGAGCGAAGGACTTTCCTTCGCTCGTCGCGTCTGGCGCATGCGCACGACGGAGCTCCCTCCGTCGTGCGCATGCTCAGTCCATAACATCGACCCACTTGCGAGCGGACAGCCGCTCGCGAGTGGGTCTGAATCAGGCCCCTTGTTTTCATTTTATGATGTTAAATGTAGACCATAGATCAGTGTTGGCTAACCTTGACACTCCAGCTGTTATGGAACTACATAATCCAGCATGCACTGCTACAGTTTTGCCATTAGGGCATGCTAAAACTGTGACAGGGCATGCTGGGATATATAGTTCCACAACAGCTGGAGTGTCAAGGTTAGCCAACACTGCCATAGATGAACTTGGCCTTAAGGCTCCCGTACATCAGCAACGATTTGTCGCAATTCCCAGATTCCGTTGGATTTCCCCATATCCCAGCCAAAATATCATTGGGATCAGCAAACCAGGGATTTTTAACATGAAGAATTTCCCTGATGGATCGGCGATCATCAATGGCCACCAATCTGCGTTTCTGACTGGCGGTTACGGTTGGATCGGGGAACCGGCCGCCTGACTTGTTTGCAGAGATAGGAACATCTGATCCAGAGAATCTCAGCAGTGTATAAGCAGACACTGGTCAACCAGAGGTGCAGATTAACATAAAAGTAATTTGCATCAACAGGGCGCGGGTTTTATGACAGGTAATTAATCTATAAATACCTTTAAATATATTTACTTCTAATAAGATCCTGAGATGTGTTCCATATGAACCATCTCACATCTTTATAATCAACCTCACGTATTGTATGGGTCCAGTTTTTCTTTTTTTCCCTTACCAACATTCAGAAGTAACGATTTAACTGTATGTAATATGGACTTTACACACCAGGTATACAAAGGGTTTATTCATTCTTTATTTGCGTTCCACTTGACTAGTTTTTGTTTTCAGCATGTGGAAAGAGCACTAGAAGCCAGCGATTGTATCAGCGCACTGAACTGGCACGACTACAGTGTATTCAGATTTCTTCATGCTTCCAAAGCCACGTTCTGGATTCCCCATGCACACGCCATTGGTGGCCCCAGCCAGGGATGCCGATTACTAATTACCCCGGGCCCTGGTCCAGCGCCGCCCCCCACACCCCTGCCTCTTACATCAAAGCAGCACAGCACACACTGCTTTGTGCTGGGCTGCACTGGGAGGCTGCTCGCGGCTGCTAAGTAGGAATCACAGCAGTCTCCTATGCCTGTGGGGAGAGCGCTCCCCCCACTGACTATGCACCAGGCTGAGGGGCTCACAGTGCCGAGATGTTTTTTTTCCCCTAAGGGGGCGTGGTCACGCATGCCGCGATTAGGTCATGCCCCCCTTCTTCCCCCGGGCCTGGCCTGGCTGTCGGCACCACTGGCCCCAGCCACTAACCCTCACATGTTATTTCCTGCTACTACCTATTCCTCACTTTCTATTGGTTGTCCTGATAACCATGCGATAGGACAGTCCTTTCCTTTACTAATGCAGAAGTACCCTGGCCTACTCTCATATAGCAGAAGTCAGTGCAGAGTCCTTTCCCCCCAACAAAGGTGTCCTGGCCAGGGTATTTCAGCATGGCGCTAGGCGGGTGTTACCTGTGAGGTCATTGTGGCGTGGGCTGTCTGGTGGCGGAGCTGGTGTCTGGCGGGGGGTTTTGGCTGCGCGCGTTGTTGTGCGGGCCTGTTGTCACTCTGCGCTGGTAAGGCCTGGCGGCATCTCCGTTCCGTTTGGAATGGGCGCCGCCATCTTGCCTTCTGGCCATGTGATGCGGCTGGCCAATCCTGGTGAGTCACATGTTCCCTTCGGCCAGTAACAGCACGGCATGGGGTATTTAGGAAGGGACAGTGCCTTCCTTCTTTGCCAGTGCAACGTGTATCTCAGCCTAGCTGAGAGGGAGTTCTCTGTGCTGATCCTGTTCCTGTGAATTCGCTATCTGCCAGTCTGCCTATCAGCTCCTAGCTCCCGCTGGACTACCCTGCTTCCTCCACCACCCTTACCCATACCTGAGTGCCTGAGCCTGCTGACATCATGCTCATTGCCTTAGTTCACTACCTGCAAACCTGGCTTATTATTTCCTGCATCACTACCCGCATACCTGGTGGATTTTTCCAGTCTCACTACCTGCACACCTGGACAGTTCTAATTGTTTCTACTTGGACATTAACCCATTACTCCCACCACAGAACTTTAGTGCACATTTATATATACACCTGGACTTTTATTTACTGCCATACTTTATGTCTTCTCAAGCACTTATTAAAAAACCTAGTTTTATTTTTATTTTTAAACCCGCTTCTGTGATCGCTCCTGCTACCACCCCGGGTCCACAAACAACCCAGAACATAACAAAAGTAAAACGTGGCTCAGTTCCATAATGTCATGCAGACGGCTCTCACCATTCTTTAATCTTCTATTTCTCTTTGGTTAAAATTATCTTTTCAAAGCAGTTCCTGACCAAACCTGATCCCAAAATAGGAGTTTAAAGTGCAATGTCTGTATAATATGGACTTACAGAGACTTGCTGGAGTCTCCAGTTCAAATCCTACTGCTATATCTCTGTGACAAGTCACTGCCTCCCTGCATACATAGGTTGTGAGATCAACTGGGCAGGAAAAATGTGTACTAGAGAGGAGGTATAATAAAAAAAAAAAAAATCAATATATTATAAATAAAGATGATATGTACAAACAAATTCTATGGGACTCCTGTCCTCACTAGTACTTGGATGTAGCAGAATATATATGGCAGATGGACCTGTATACATCAATGACAATGTGGCTGTTCCCAGCATGAAGTATACTTCCATCTCCGCACACAATGTAATCCGCATGGGGCTATTTATAAAGATGCAGTGATAGAAAATTCTGTGTCGTCTAGAATGTAAGTAGAATGAAAATGTCACCAGGGTAGTGGAGTCATTTTTATTATGATCATCAGCTTTTATTTATATGTAACCCTTGGTTCTTAATTTTATTATATGGTGCCTCCACCCAAGCATAATGTAATAGCAATATGGTTAATAGTCTGGCTTGGGAAAGCCTATAGATTTATAAGTATAAGTATGTATTAACTAGGACAATATTATTGGTGTCAGTGTCAGTTTCATATATTAAACTGCATCACATATAAGGTATTCTCTAACAATATATTATAAGGGATAGGGTACTTACCTGCCCTGTCGGTATCTTCTCCCTTCGCGCAGCCGGCGTCGGGATATGCTATTCAGCCGCCGGGACTTCATACCCATTTCGTAAACTACACTAGCGTTCCCGCCAGGCTGTTTTAGCGGGGCGCTGCGCCCTGCCCTCCTTTAGGAGGGCAAAAAGCGCCCTGCCCTCACAGCCTGCAGGTGCAGTCTTCACCTGCGGGTCGCAGTGTCCCGCAGGTGGAGAATTGTGCTGTGACCCGGTCACCGCTGGTGAACAGACGCTGCGCGCA
The DNA here is from genome assembly GCA_031769625.1 of Taudactylus pleione. NCBI lineage: Eukaryota > Metazoa > Chordata > Amphibia > Anura > Myobatrachidae > Taudactylus > Taudactylus pleione. Next base: position 42,650 of record JAUIMM010000664.1, read on the forward strand.
TGCGCCCGGCATTTATTCTCCCTGTCAGCAGCGCTTGGGGGCTGCCCGGCGTATCCATAAGTGCCAGGCACGCCCCCAAGAGTGAGGAAAAGGTGACGCGTCTAATAGACATGCCCCCTTTTCAATGGCCACGCCCCCTTTTCGGGAGCGCGGAAGTGTTTAATTATGATGGTGTCAAAACTATACTTGAAACTACCCCGCTACACGAACTATAAGTCTAACAACATAGAACAGTATCATTTACTACTACTGGCCTCAAGATTCCTTGAGAACTCCATGGCCGAGTACGCATTAGATCAATTTGTTTTCTGGCTGACGGGGCGACCGACGGAGCGACATTGCAGGCACCCGTACACACTGAATGTTATAGCGCGATCTAGATCGTTGAGTGGCCGCATGCAGATGCATAGGGTCATACACAATATCTTCTGATTGACCGTGCAGCACGGCCAACCAGTAGTTGTCGGATACGACCCGCGGGATCAAGCAATAGCGCGTATACACTGTGCGATCTGCACGATAGGTCGTTCCAATTTGCCTGAAACAGACATACAGTTCCCATATCGCACTAGTGTTTACCCAGACTTAAACTAGCTTAAGCAACCTGTGGCTCTTCAGCTGTTGTCCAAGACAGTTATAAAATAGAGGACACAATAAATTCAAGCAAGCCTGAACATGTCCTGTCCGCCACAGTTGGAGAACTTAGATTTAAAGGGTACATGCAGCCTCTGTCAGAAGAAGAAAATTACATCTGTGACCTAGAAAATAAAATCCAAATGAATCACAGGTGCATAAACTTTGTTTCATACACAAGTGAGTTTGATGCCACATCACTACACTGTGCTCCTTCCACTAACAATCTCTCAGTATAGAGCCTTCTGCTTGCCTCCAATCCACTCATCACATATTGCCCTGACATCACTAACCTAATCGATCAAGTTTAATTACTTCACACAAAATAAGCGTACCTAACTCCTGAAATACTCTACGAAGCTGTGAACAAATCACATATTACTGGCGATAGCAAAAGGGGCAAAAAGTAAAAAAAAAAAACTAAAAAAAAAAAAAAAAAAACTGTTAAAAACATGTAAAAAAAAAAAAAAAGGGGAAAAAAAAAAAAATCAAGACAGCAGAAAAGCATGACAAGTCTATATAGACTATACTGCATTCATTTCAGCTGATGCTTTATACTGCAATTAAAACCTACAAATAACCAAAGAAGTCCAGTAACGGAGCCCGTGATGCAGATATCCATATCTAGTCTAGAATTTTTAGAATGAAGAAAGGTAAAATCTCACATAAGAAATAAAAATAGAGGCGCTAATGGAATTTTTCAGAAGGAAACTGATTCAGGAAGAAATTCCCTATTTAAAATTTACATGCTAAATGATGTCACTGCTTTCAAAAGTGTGGAACAGAAGGGATTCCACCTTTCGTAACAGTAGTAGTGTGGCCCACGCTTGTAGGAGAAGGAAGTACATCTGCATCATGAAAGGGTGGGGACTGTCCCACTATGAAGGAAGGAGAGGGGTAACCCATACATTTAAAACATTTAAGTTCTTAAATTTATATCAATAAACCAATTCTTTAAAATGATTACTAAACATAGTATTCTTGATAGAAGAGCTACTGAAACAAATAAAAACATACGTTTCAATACAATTGCAGAATTAAAGAGGTTTGAAAAATGAAAAAAAAAAAAAAAAAAGTAAGACACCAGATTGCATGTATGTAAATATACTGTAGGACGCTTTAGGGAGTCACTCAGAAGCTTGTTTAGACAAGCATTTTCTCTGACACTGTTCCATGTGCATAAGTATACTATTGAGAGGCCATGTAATCTGCAGATCAGCCCCAAACAGCCACTCAACTGATAGAAAGGGAGTACTGGCACCGAGATCAATGATCCTGATACCGGCATGATTTCCCGCACGCTCTTCTCCCACCGATTTCTATAAATGTAACGAAAGAAAAAACAAAAACTTCTCATCCGAACGCTCACGACTCTGAAATTGTTCAGACGACAAATACTGTTTGCTGTGCCATAAGCCCAAACACAGACACTCTCAGGTACTCTACAGGGGGTTTGAAATAGGGATTTTTATTTTATTAGAGTAAGTCCTCTAAAGAGGTTAAAAGATCGTATAATAGAAAATATAAACCCATTGTGTCCCATCATTACAAGAAAGGGTTTGAGAGCAGGGGCTCCGAGGCTATGCGGCAGGCCACACTGCTACACCTCTTGGCCTTTTAGGTGAGGCATACAAAACAATGCTGCAGATGGAAAAACATTGAAGGCGCAGAGGATATAATAGGTGAATGTGACAAACACAGCTAGAGATAGACATCACTGAGCAAATATTGGGACACGGTTTGCCTGCTGCAAGATCGTTTTTTCTTTTCTATGTCTCTATGGACACAAGGCATTAAATGGTTTTGTATCAAATGTAATTTTGCTGGCAAATGGGGTCTTGCCTGGTGCTTAGAAAGTATTGAATCTTTACACAAGCACAACCCTAACACTTCTACATGCCAGCGGTATACACGTCTGCAAACGGCTTTATCCAGCAAGCGCTACGGATGCACCCATTTGCTTTCTATAGATCACTGTGCAGTTTACACTTTAAAAAGCAATAAAATGAGAAGAGAAATTATTTTGTAGTGTGTGATGTACACACACACACACACACACATTTATGGCTTTCAATGCGTCCATAGCTCCCAGAACACTGAACATTGTGCTGTACAACAATATTACACTATGGCATAATTTCCTGCCTGCAATCCAGACTCTGAAGACGTGACACATGCAATGCAACCCTCATGACACTTATGTAAAAAATCAAATCACAGCCATCAGATCAGACATTTTATTGGTCATACAAAAGAACAAAAAATAATAAAATAAAAACATAATATTGAAATGTAAATTCATACGAATCCATGCCGTTAGGAGATATACAAGATATTTATAAAATAGAACAATGAAAACACAACTTGCAGCTATTATTGGCAATGTATTCTTTTTCAGTCACATTTCACTATTATTATTATTATTATTATTAATAATAATAATAATAATAATAATAATAATAATAATAAAGCCACCAATCAGCATTCTTACCTACAGCTTTCATCATCCGTAAATAAGAGCATCTACTTATACTAAACTATGTAGTCAGTCACAGTTAATTTACGTAAATCATTTATAGGCAGGGAACTCTTTTGTACAGATTTTCTATTAACTGGGTTTCCCATAATCTTTTAAAGAGCTGCAAATAGGTTACTGTTTAAATCACAACATGGAAACTGGATGGGGCAAGTTTCCTGAACGTCAGCAGATAAGGGGCCTATCCATTACCAGACTTTGTGAACAATCTGACCAAAACCAGGAGGTTTCGGTCGCATTGTTCACAAAGTCGGGTAATGGATAGCCGGCAGCGACCAGCGATGCGCGTGCACGCCGAGTCCTTGCCGTCCCCGACTGTCTACTGAACATGCCCGCCAACCTGATGACACTCGTCAGGTTCGGCATGTTCAGGGACAGGAGGTCGGGCTCGTTCACTAAATGCCGTTTAGTACGGGCACTGCACCTTGGCGACATGAAGGTCTGGACGTTCAGACTTTCATGTCGCGTAGTGGATACCCCCGTATAGAGTTATAGTATCATTCCATGCCAAATCATCACAGCTTCCAACCCGCCTGTCACAGAGCTTCATGAAATTTGGTAGGATGATAGACAGCATAACGTAATGGTGCGTACACACTGGGCGATTAAAGTGGACGACTGAACGATAACAATATCGTTCAGTCTTCCACTTTATCGTCCATTTTGAACACCAAAACGATGACGATGCGCGTTCCCGCGTGTCGTTCGTCATTATCGTTCATTGGGTAAACATGCAGGCCAACCTGACGGTATTGTCAGGTCGCTGCATGTTGGGGAATGGGGCGGGGGGGGGGGGGGGGAGAGCCCGGCGCTGAACAAGATCGTTAATGATAACGTTCAGCGGGTGTGCTCAATGTCATGAACGACATTGAGCACACCCTGCCGGGGACACACTAAACGATAGCGCTCAGGGAGCATATCGTCTAGTGTGTACGCTCCTTATCTTTCATACGTAAAATTTTATCCCTGCAAACATTACAAAAAAAAAAGTTACATTAATGCTTGCAGAGTCAACTAAAACGAATCAACTTTGCTTGTAATCGTGGTAGAACTTTCATGTTGGTCTTGTTTTGACGCTAAGGGACCATAGTTTTCATAAAGAAAATAGTTTTATATTTAAATATTGACTCATACATTTTAAGGTCACATGATGCGACCTTTTACCTTTAATATCTCTAAAAGTGATTTTTGTACATAAAGGCCCGTATTCAATTTGAGGCGAAAAGTCCGTTGCTGGACTTTTTGGCAGCAAAAAAGTATTGCGTGCGTCCCCCTGTATTCAATTTGACATCAGCGAAAACGGTACAGGGCGAAATTGAAATCAGCGAAAAGTTCTGTCATTTTTGGGGAAAATCAGCCCGACACCCACCAAAAGATGCTCTAACATGGGGGATCACTCTAGATGCCCCCGAATAGCCCTGCTGAAGGTATTTGGGGTTTTTAAATGGTCTCAAATTGGAGCTATAGCGTTTTTAAGAAGGTGGTGAAGAATAGCATTTAGGAGGGTTTTTTTGGCAAATATGTAGACCCATCAAATTTGGGGTACATGAAAATAGGTGCTAGCATATTTTAAAGTTGCTAATATGAAGTTTTTTAAAAAAAACTTGAAAAATCCACCTGCCGTAACTACTTGTAATAAAAAAAAACACCTGGGGCATACTTGGGGACCACCCCTGGAGTCTATTTCGCTAGTTTTTAAGGTTTGTCCCCCAACTTTTTATTTTTTCCCCAAAACTAAAGGACCTTTTCACAGGTGTCGTGAAGTCTTTTTAAATTTAAATTGATGCAGTTATCCTTAGGGGGGCTTTCCCATGGGTGCTGGATGTTTTTTTTTTTTTTTAATTTGCACCCCAAAAGCCCATTTCTGCACTTTTTATCACCACCTATTCCTTGGTGATACTTTTTCGCCGGGTCTGATGCATTGACTTTTCGCACTGTCGAAAAGTCGGCAAAATTGAATACGGGCAAAAGTGGAATCGGCAAAACTTACGTCATCGGGAAAAAAGTTTTGCCAAAATTGACTTTTCGCTCCAAATTGAATACGGCACAAAGTAAGGTTATACACTTAAATACAATCTCTCTTTGGTAGAAGTTTAATTTTGAGAAGCCTTTGGGACCGGGGGTAAAAAAAAAATATTAAGTACGGCAGTTGAACTCTTCTTGCACTAACCTGGCAAGTTCAGACTTCTCTTGTAGTGTCTCTCTATGTGTTCTAGGGATGGCCATCGGTGGGTTTTCAACGATAGGGCCATCGGTGATAACCATCTATGGTGAACCATCAACGGCAAGTATGATACAAGGGACTAAAGCAGGCCACACATCTAAAGATTATCTGTCCAACCAGCCAACTAGTTGATTGGTTGGAATGAAAATCTGGTAACATATGAAAGCAAATGATAATCAGCAATTTGCTCCCAAACGCCGGAAAATGGACAAAAACTGTTGTTTGAACAAATTGTTTACATCAAACATTTAACAAACTTGTCTGATGACCATTTTCATCTGTTTTCTGGCATTTAGGAGCAAATTGCTGATCATCAGTTACTCCCATATGTTACCAGATTTTCATTCCAACCAATCAACTAGTTGGCTGGTTGGACAGATAATCTTTAGATGTGTGGCCAGCTTAAGACAGTTTATCTCAAAGGGTCCCAAACTCAGTCCTCAGGTCAGCCTACAGCTGGCCACACACTAGACCAACTTACATCCAACTAGTTGATTGGTTGGAATGAAAATCTGGTAAGGTATGATAGCAAATGACAATCAGCAATTTGCACCCAAACGCCGGAAAATGGCCAAAAACTGTCGTTTGAACAAATTGTTTACATCAAACATTTAACAAACTTGTCTGAACGACGATTTGCATCTGTTTCTGGTATTTAGGAGCAAATTGCAGATCATCCAGCAGGAAGTCAGCAGCACAGGAAGGGTTTAAAACTCACACACCTGTTGTTCACGGCTCCTAATGTTGGACAAACTGGCCAGGCGATAGGCTGGGGGTGGTATAGATATATATATATCCATCCATTTATAGCACACCTACACTGCTTTTCAGAACATTCCAAGAAAAGGGATTTGGACATCAATCCTCTTATACCACACATTGGTGCACTTAACTCGAAAGCCATTTGTGGCCACCTTGTCATTCAGTTACATTATCCTTTATTTTTAATCACACATTAAACATCATACCCAGGATTTGAACCCAGCACCTCTCCCATTTCAGCAGACAACATACACATGAAGCTATTTGCATCTGCATAGGAAAATTACTGCTGGCATTGCAACCAGTTTTTTTTCCATTACCATGGGTATACGCGCTCCTCAAAAACAGGCAGGGGAGGCGAAAAAAAAAAATAATAAGAGTTGGCAGTGATGAAAAATGCCTCTGTCATATCCGGGCTCTGACCCCAGAGCGTACCACCATGCCCCTGCTGCCTGGGAAGATCTCATCCTGCTGGGAGGCGCCTTCCTTCCTCCACCCAAACTCCGACCGCAAGATGTTATTATTGAAGAAGTTGGGAACCTGGAACAGGGGCAGGATCCCCCGATTGGATTCATCCCTGGCTGCTGCTCTGCATCCCTGTGGTCACCTGCAGGTAAATCCCTGAGAGCAGCCAGCAGCAGCAGCAGCAGCAGGGTAGCGCCTGGGTAACATACATGTCTCACACGGTGCTGCAATCTAATTACTGGACCAATTAGGCCAATTGGAAACTTTTAATTGCCTAATTAGTCATTATAGGGGGTTGTCCATAGGTTCTGATGCAAATCCTGGCAATTTTTCATTAAAATAATAAAAGTGCACAATATTTGGCTGCTTTTGTTCTAGTATCTGGGGTAGTGCTCCCCAGCGTGGTCCCCGCAGGAAAACTTACCGGGGACCATGCTGGGGAGCACCGGAATACGGTCCGGACATCCAAGGCGACCAGAAGACTGAAGAGGACGGGACCTATACTCAGGGGAGGCTTCACCGGGACTTTATTTTTAGACCGATACTTTGTTTATACACCGCTATAACCATGACCTGCCTTAGGTTAGAGACGCCCAATCACCGGCTCCATAACATTGCCTCCTTTCCCCCTGGGACTGATCATCCCTAATACTCACAGACCACGCAATTCCAAGAGTTCCCCGACACCCCTTCTACCCCCCGATTGTTGATTTCCTCCCTTTCTGACATCTCCCCCTTATCCCAGGCTTCCACTTGAGATGCACAATTATATTTCCACTCCCTGCATTTCCATTTTATTAGTGCCAATAGAATAATCCTTGGAGCACTGCGACTCTAAATATAGGATTTCTCTTTATACATTACCACTGACTACTGTCATTAATAATTACAACATCCACTGGCTATTTAATGTTCATGAGTTCTCTATCCCATTAAGAAATTCCCCATAATACTTTGCAGACACAAGAACAATGCAGCAAAATATTGTGCACTTTTACTCCTTTCAGGGGCAGACTACCTTTGTTGTTCTTATGCTAATTAAGGGAAGTGGGGACCTTTCCTTCAAATAGATCTGTTACCACCCGCAGTGAGCGCCGAGTACTTCTTTGAGTAATACATTGGTGGGAAAGAAACTCATGAGAAAAAAAAAGCATTCATCCTATTGGGGTGGCATAGTTGTCGTAGTGGTTTGCATTACTACCAAACAGCACTGAGGTCATGAGTTCCATTCCAGGTCATGGACGATATGTGGGGAGTTTGTATGTTCTCCCCATATCTGTGTGGATTTCCTACGGGTGCTCCGGTTTCCTCCCACATTCCAAGACAAACATACTGGTAGGATAATTGGCTTCTGATGGAAAAAATAATCCTTAGTGTATAAGTGCGTGTACATGTGGTAGGGAACATAGATTGTAAGCTCCGCTGGGGCAGGGACAGATGAGAAAGACTGAAATACTCTGTGTCCTGGGACTACTACATTCAGACATTTTTACTAGGTATCTGGATCTTCTCTCTATTAATGAAAAATTATTACTGGTTCCCTTCGGGGGAACAGGAGAAGGATTCCCCCCACCCCTGGTGGATCAGTGGTGGGGCTGCAAAATAGCTGCCACACATCAACCCTGGAGATCAGTGGGAGGTGTGTACACATCTAGGACGCTTCACGTGAAAGCTGACACCCTGGAGTGTTTTGAGAGGCGGGGGTGCAGGAATACACCCTGCCAACGTGTGTATACAGACAGTAAAAAAAGGCCCAGCAGAGCCCATGTAACGTGTGTACAATCATGTACATTATAGATGACCATCCTCACCGCAAGGGTTTGTAACAGACTTTGCACGGACTCTTTCAGAGCCATATACCCCACTCTGCTTACAAGATCCTACATGACACTTATCACCTGCTGTAATCCTGAAATCTACAGATACGAGCTGAACTCTCATCCACGTCACAGCTATCCTGTATTGTCGCTCTGTCTACTAACCCTGAGGTCCAGGCAAGAAGTAAGCAGTCAGGAGGAACCAGCCACAATCACTAGCAAAGAGGCGATGCAGCAGCTACGCACTATAGCCAGCAACAAGCAGTTCCAGGAGAGTGGCGATAGCAGTGAGTACTCTCCTACAACAATGTAGCTGGCTCTTACAGTCAGTGAAGCTCTGTACACACTATACGATGTTTGTACCCAGTGACAGAACGCGATCTAATGATACATCATGCCACCAGCACAATATATCTTATGTGTACCCAGCTTTAGGATCTGGTGGCCAAGTACCACAAGTAGTAATGGTCAGTCACGGCAGGTTACTGACGGTAAAAGGGAAACCTAAAGACCATGAGTAATACCACAAATAAACTGTTAAGAGAAGAGACAATGGGACAGTGTAAACCACTGAAACTATCCCTTGGTGAAAATTGGTGTTTCTGACGGAAATAGGGCCTCTCCCTATTCATCAAATCCCACAATCAGCTACGGTTGCTCTCCTGCAATAGCCTTCTCTACGCAAAGCTAGTTATCACATACTTGAGATGCACATTGTTTGTACCTGTACCCCAGGCTGTTCTCATAGGCTATCACCAGGATGCAGTCACTGGGCGGAATTCAATTGATTACTCGGTCCTGATCTCCCATCTAAAGTGACAGGAGATCGCGGGACGCTATTCAATTGATGCAGTTTTTTGCGCAGATCGCGCCCATAGAGGTCAGGTTTAGCCGCGTAAAGCAGCTAAACCCGACCAAAGTGCTGGGCGCGCCCGTGAAAAGTGATGGTTGGGCACCCAAACAGGTCACTTTTCACACATTTCAGCTCTCATCCCACTGGGGCTGTGAGCTGAAATGTAGCGCTGGCAGCTGATCGCGCCCAACAGGAGCAAGAATTGAATAGCTCCGTCGGGCGCGATAGGGGCTGGAATCAATTGAATTACGCCCATTATGTCAACATTCATAAGAGGCGATTCAATTGTTTTAACAGGCGACTTCACTAATGGGCGCCCAACAACGCAATTCAATTGTTTCTCCGTTCGGGAGCCTTTGCCGCGCGTAGACACGTTTCTGCTCGCAGCCTCCTCAGGTGGCGACCAGAAATGTGTGAGAACACGGCACCTTGGGCGTCCAAAGCAGGACTAAACGGGTTTAGACGCTTTTCGCAGCTAAATCTGGTGCTATCAGGCACGCATACGAGGCACAGGCGGCCAATTAGAGAAAATTAAATTGCTACATAGGGCGCCCATTAGGTAAGGCGCCCGATAAAAGAATTGAATCGCCCCCATAATAAATGTCGAAACCACAATGTCGAACGTTATGCCGACATGGTTAAAAACACGGTATTGAACATCTGCAGAATGTTGACATGTGAAATGTCGAAATTCTGGATGAACCGGAGGGTTAAGCTGTGGCTAGGGGTCAGAGATACCCTGCAATGGTTCTGGCGGTGAGTAAGTCGGAAGTCATCGTGACGTCACCGCCAGACCCAAAAGACACCGTCGTACCCGCGCACACCAGGCAAGTCACGCTAGATCTCCAGGAACGTTTTGCCAACATTCTAATCATAAAAGCATTTCATAAACATGGTCAATGTCGACATCTCATGTTAACGTGATGAATGTCGACAATATATACCACCATGTCAGGATGGCGATAGCAGATGCAGTACACAAGGAAAAACATTCAAATAAAGCATTTTTTTTAATTAAAAAAAAAAAATATATATATATATACACACACACACATACATATATATATATACACACACACATATATATATATATATACACACACACACACACCTGGAAGCTGGAGATCGGGTTTCCAGTGAAGTGAGCACGTGAGACCTGACAGTGCCAGGTCAGGTATGCGGCGAGGTGACCTGGCGATTTTATCATTGAAAGTAGGCACGGAAACGAAGATGATCAGTCTTTCCTGGATTTTATCTGTTTAGTCCCATTTTATTTTTTTATTTCTGACTAATAAACATCCTGGGTTTGCAATTTTACAATATTTTTGTACAGGGGCAGGCACTCTGTTTTATCCCATCTGAAGTATAAAATATAATCAATTCTGTGGAGCGCTGACTTAGGACCCAAGCTAAAAAATAAATAGCAACGTAGTGGTGGAAGCGAGTGGAAAGAGTGATCTACGGATATAGGGGGCATCATTAGTCATTGGATGTGACCGGCATGTACACTGCCCAAGCGGCATTAACCCTTTCAGAACCACACATACCACAACAACCTGGTAGTAAGAAACCAAAACCATTAACACTTATACAATGCCAGAATATTTTGTTGCACTATACGATTGGGTACAATACAGTAATAAAAGAAGACTGGGTAATAACAGACAGGCAGTTATAAGAGGACCATGCTCACAAGCTTACGCTCTATAGACTACAGCACCCAAGGACCAAACCAAGTTGCTCAATACAATATGGCTATTATGGCACGTTTTAAATGGGGTTTATTACACTGAAACACAATTTACAGTGCAGTTTAGCGCATTCTGGCGATCAGCAATTTATGGTTCATTGAAAAAAAAAAATGTAAGTGGTCAACTACTGTGCAACAGGTTTACGGGGCCCGTAAATCGATTGGCCGATTCCCCCACTTACCAAACTCCGTTTCTCCAACAATCGGCAAAATCCAACATGTTAGAAATGCCCAACTCGCAGATTTTGGAATTGGCAAATCGAGCATTTCCATTGATTTTGGCGATTTTTTTTTTTTTTTTTTAACAACAAAATCTATCTGCAAAATGGATCAATGTACCAATAGACTGTTGATGTATGGGCCCCTTTACTGAAGTATGGTGTGTACAGAAAAATAAATACCCTCACAAATTACAGATTATCTTAAATTCTCATTTCTTAAGCTGCATACACACACAACGATTTTTTTAATGATTATCATTAAAAGATATCGTTTAACGATAATTGATGGCAAAAATCGTTCACTTTCTGAGTCAAACGATGAACGATTATCGTTCATGCGCGTTCACGTTTGTAGTTTGTCGTTCAGTCAGACTTGTCAACTCAACGATTTTCATTAAGGGAATATGCAAAAATCGTTTGTAGTTCATAAAAATCGTTCATGACATTTAAGGTGCGTACACACTACACGATATGCTCCCTGAGCGATATCGTGTAGTGTGTCCCCGGCAGGCTGTGCTCAATGTCGTTCATGACATTGAGCACAGCCGCTGAACGATATCATTAACGATATCATTCAGCGCCGGGCTCTCTCCCCCATTCCACGACATGCAGCAACCTGACGACATCGTCAGATTGTGCTGCATGTTCAGGCGATGGACAATGTCGGAAACGACCAGCGGGAGTGCGCATCGCTGGTCGTTTCCGACATAAAAGTGCACGATTTGTGCAGGATTACTGAGCGATTGCACGATTACGATGTCGTGCAGTCGCTCAGTAATATCGCCCAGTGTGTACCCACCATTAGTAAATGAACAACTTTAGTAAACGATTTTAGTTAATTTTTTCAAGGGAAAAAATAGTTTACTAAAATCGTTCATTAAAAAAATCGTTGTGTGTGTATGCAGCTTTAAATTGTTGGGATCTTTTTTTTTTTACATACATCACATTTTTGGATTATCAGAAAAACCTGATGGGTGCCCAGAATCACACTGAACATATTACCAGGACTTTCCCCAAACCTGTCACTATTGGGCTGCTGACAGCTGCGCTGTTTTCTCCCAGATTTGCGAAACTCACCGAACTTTTTCCAGTCCGTGTCGTCCAGGGAGTCCATGATCTCACAGAACCTGCACATGACCAGAGAGGGGACCTCATACAGGAACACTTCATCTATGCTGCTGCCGCTGAACATGGTGACCGGGATGAGAGGCACCACAGAGCCAGGCACAGTGCCTCGGGGTCTGTCATAGGGCTGCTAGAGACGAGGAGGAGGTGGTAATGAATAACTCCGAGTCCATACAAGTGAATCACTTCCCTTTCGAAATAGCCCAGCACGCCTGCTCGAGGACGTGAACGTCTACATGCGGAGGCCATATTGAGTGTGGCAGCAGACAGTACCTTGGCTGCTGCCTAAACATCACCTGGCCTGTGTTGCTGTATTTATTTCTATATTTTCCTTAAATTATCTGTCGTTACTTAATAGTTAAAATGCAATTCCTATAAGCATTATGCTGAATATATATATATATATTTTTTTTTTAAATACTTCTTGTTTTTTTGATAGGGTATAGCTAAAAACGGGGGAACCGTTTCACAGGTGGTTTACAGATAATGTTTGGTGACAACAAACACCAACAATTGTAACAAGAGTAAATAGGACCGCCACACATACATATGTAACAATAGTAAATAGGACGGCCACACATACATATGTAACAATAGTAAATAGGACGGCCACACATACATATGTAACAATAGTAAATAGGACCGCCACACATACATATGTAACAATAGTAAATAGGACCGCCACACATACATATGTAACAATAGTAAATAGGACCGCCACACATACATATGTAACAATAGTAAATAGGACCGCCACACATACATATGTAACAATAGTAAATAGGACCGCCACACATACATATGTAACAATAGTAAATAGGACCGCCACACATACATATGTAACAATAGTAAATAGGACCGCCACACATACATATGTAACAATAGTAAATAGGACCGCCACACATACATATGTAACAATAGTAAATAGGACGGCCACACATACATATGTAACAATAGTAAATAGGACCGCCACACATACATATGTAACAATAGTAAATAGGACCGCCACACATACATATGTAACAATAGTAAATAGGACGGCCACACATACATATGTAACAATAGTTAATAGGACGGCCACACATACATATGTAACAATAGTAAATAGGACCGCCACACATACATATGTAACAATAGTAAATAGGACCGCCACACATACATATGTAACAATAGTAAATAGGACGGCCACACATACATATGTAACAATAGTAAATAGGACCGCCACACATACATATGTAACAATAGTAAATAGGACGGCCACACATACATATGTAACAATAGTAAATAGGACCGCCACACATACATATGTAACAATAGTAAATAGGACGGCCACACATACATATGTAACAATAGTAAATAGGACGGCCACACATACATATGTAACAATAGTAAATAGGACCGCCACACATACATATGTAACAATAGTAAATAGGACCGCCACACATACATATGTAACAATAGTAAATAGGACCGCCACACATACATATGTAACAATAGTAAATAGGACCGCCACACATATGTAACAATAGTAAATAGGACCGCCACACATACATATGTAACAATAGTAAATAGGACCGCCACACATACATATGTAACAATAGTAAATAGGACCGCCACACATACATATGTAACAATAGTAAATAGGACCGCCACACATACATATGTAACAATAGTAAATAGGACCGCCACACATACATATGTAACAATAGTAAATAGGACCGCCACACATACATATGTAACAATAGTAAATAGGACCGCCACACATACATATGTAACAATAGTAAATAGGACCGCCACACATACATATGTAACAATAGTTAATAGGACGGCCACACATACATATGTAACAATAGTAAATAGGACCGCCACACATACATATGTAACAATAGTAAATAGGACGGCCACACATACATATGTAACAATAGTAAATAGGACGGCCACACATACATATGTAACAATAGTAAATAGGACGGCCACACATACATATGTAACAATAGTAAATAGGACGGCCACACATACATATGTAACAATAGTAAATAGGACCGCCACACATACATATGTAAAATAGTAAATAGGACCGCCACACATACATATGTAACAATAGTAAATAGGACCGCCACACATACATATGTAACAATAGTAAATAGGACCGCCACACATACATATGTAAAATAGTAAATAGGACCGCCACACATACATATGTAACAATAGTAAATAGGACCGCCACACATACATATGTAACAATAGTAAATAGGACCGCCACACATACATATGTAACAATAGTAAATAGGACCGCCACACATACAAATGTAACAATAGTAAATAGGACCGCCACACATACATATGTAACAATAGTAAATAGGACCGCCACACATACATATGTAACAATAGTAAATAGGACCGCCACACATACATATGTAACAATAGTAAATAGGACCACCACACATAAATTATGATGAATAAAGATTAATATACTTGGAGCATACTTGCCAACTCCCCTGATTGTCAGGGAGACTCTCAGAAATAGTAGCAATATCCCTGTCTACCTGAAGAGTTCAGCAATCTCCCTGACTGCATCTATTCTTACCCCCCCCCCCCCATTATGAAGCTGTTATATATATAAAAAATAGAGATAAATACATTCAAATGGGATCATTAGTATCATTTCCCTGCATTGGTTATATAAGGCACAATGGGGGAGATGTATGAAGCCCAGAAGCGGTATCAATGCATGTTATGTGCGCTGATATCGCTTCTCACCGATGTATGATCGGGGGTCTGGGCAGTAAATAAAAGGGGCGATATGCGCTCCTGTCATTATTGGCGCTGCTATCTACAAGATAGCAGCGCCGATAGCCTGGGCCATGTACGAATGGTCAGATCGCCTGACCGTTCGTCCCGCTGTAGCTGTCGTTATCGACAGCTACAGCCTGGTGCAAGCCTATCCCCAGGGACAGAGCTGTCTCTGCTGCGGCGGCTGCCGGCTCCAGGCTGCACGTGGGGATCTCGCGATACTTGCGAGATCCCCCGCATGCTCAGTGGAGCCAGCCGGGACTGACACACAGCGCGTCAGAACTAGGCTGACGCGCTTTGGTCTCTAGTGGGTAGTGTCGGAGGGGGCAGTTAACGCTCCCCCTCTCTGGCAGATGAGATGTTTATACATCTCATCGGTAGTGCTTCTTCTCGGTAAAGAGGCGAAGCGGGAAGCGTTATAGCGGGACGTTAAGTGCCGCTATCATACATCTACCCCAATGATCCATATGGCTACATGCATTTTCTGAAAAGTATCAGTGTGTTTTCATCAACAAATAGATTTTACTAACTGCTTTGGGGCTCATTTACATGTGAATGTAAGTTAATTTTATGGCA
This sequence comes from Taudactylus pleione, assembly GCA_031769625.1. Classification (NCBI taxonomy): domain Eukaryota; kingdom Metazoa; phylum Chordata; class Amphibia; order Anura; family Myobatrachidae; genus Taudactylus; species Taudactylus pleione. The sequence goes on from JAUIMM010000664.1 coordinate 58,405, forward strand.
CGCTTCTCAGAGCATCACACGTCCACCTTACCACCGCTTTCGTAGGTGTTACTTTCACAATCTCCCTGAAATGCTTTTTCAAAAGTAGGCAAGTATGACTTGGAGTAAGAAATAGGTGGTTGTTCCACTAGTGTCATAATTCGTATTATTATCATCCTTTATTGATATGGCGCCATAAGGGGTCCACAGCACCTTACAAAGTCCTTAGTTATTAGATAGTTATACACCTTTTACACCAGAGCTAAAACCCGGGTTATTGCAGGGTTAACCCGGGCAGCTCCTTTGTGTAAAAGGGGACAGGGTTGGATTCCCAGGTCCAGTGACCCGACAATCCAACCCAGGTAACTTGCAGGGTTTAACATGGGAATGACCCGTGAAACTCTGAGGTGTAAACAGCACGATCCGGGTCAAGATGACCTGGAGCACGCCGCATGCCGGCTTCAGTGGCGCTTGGAGATGACGTGATCTCCAAGCATCCACTTACACACCGGAGCCGGGTCATTGCAGAGACGGCTCCGGTGTGAACAGCGCCGACTCGGGACCTCCAAGTCAGACCCGGAATTTAGGTATAAAAGCGGTATAACTGAGCAATGGACAGGGTGGCAGTGGGCAGCAAGAGTAGAAGTGGAAATGGGACAACATTTTTTATTTTTTTTTCACAATCAACCCTTTGATTGAGATAAAGTGGAGAAGTTGCCCATAGCAACCAATCAGCTTCTAACTGTTATTTTATTGACTGCTATATAAATGATAGCTGGAAGCTGATTGGTTCCAGTGGACAACAACTTCTCCATTTTATCTCTCTTGAAAGTTTGATACATCTCCCCCCAAAATGTGATATTTATTGCATGGGTGACAACTTATTGTAATTTCTAAAAGCAGTGGGGCTGATTCAGAGATTCAGGCCCAGTGTTAGGTTTAGATTTGTTCAAGAAAGTGTACCTTTTATACCTAATGTAGTGACAGCTACATAGTGCCAATACTTATATTGTGCTTTGAGGTCGGATATGTCACAATGCAATATTCACACTTCCTCTTTGTAAGTGATTGTTGTTATTTAAGCAATGAACCATGTTCGGAATGTATTTGTGCAAGCCTGGTTACTAGATGCCACTATTCTATCTTTATGTGGCCTAAGCAAGATCTAACAAAAAAAAAATCATGCAAATAAAATTGATTAAACCTTCCTCAAATATCAAAGATCACTTAAATCAGTTTTATGCCATGCAAAAAACAATATTCTGGATCAGGCTTCTTTTATGTATAGTCATAGCACCACACAAAACAAAAGTGATATATCCCCAAGGCGTTACAGTGGGAGTAGCCACCAAATTCTGATGGTGCCACTACACCACAAATGCATGCCTTCCAACGTTGGGAAGCTGTAAGATTGACGTAAGCATGGGTCAGATAGTTGTGACAAAACTTTATCTAAAAACAAGTATGTAGAAACTCCCTCTATAGCAGCCTCCTCTGAGTGACAGCTGTGGTGCAGGGAAGCATAAAAATTCCCATGCTGCGTTTGGCGATGAGTCATCTAGGGTCGTTCTTATGGTGCATACACACGGTCAGATAAAAAGGACGATATAAACAATAACGATATCGTTTGATCGTTTATATCGTCTTTTCTTTAACCCCCTCCAACGACCAAACGATGGTCGATGCGCGGGCACGGATGGTCGATATCGACCAGGTTAGCCTGTTTACTATAGGGACCCGCAATCGTTGATCGTGGGTCGTTACGTCGTTTGGGGGATGATGCATGTTGCTGGATGTTCAATATCGAACATTCAGTACATGCAGGACGATCAGACAACGATATTTGGGCCATTGGAATCTTTTGGGTCAAGCATCAGTGCAGTGGTTTATTTGTCCGCATACTAACAGTGCCGGAATGTTTAGTGTCAAACATAACACAAATTTTAATTTCTACATACAAATTTAGAGCCACCAACTGTTTTTTTTTTTTTCTGCCGTTATTATATTTCTCTTGCAGAACTCCTGGCACCACTTGGCAGGACTTTGGAGCTCTGTGGATCCTGGTTTGAGAAACAATGTTAATACATCCAGACATTCCATCCCCAGGGTAGTCATATTCAATCCAACCCTGGCAAATTCAATCCAACCCTGGCATCATGTGATATCACAGGCGATATTGGCCCATTATTGTCATGCATGGCTCCAAATTAAGTGTTATGCCTAATATTAGTCATATGAGCAAGCTGGCAATTAGGCCCTAGAAGCAATGACTAATTTGGGTAGAAGCAATGTCTGCCAAAATTGAACTTTGATTTTGTTGCTTATCGTTTGGACCAAGAAGCAGGATTGGCCAGCATGAGCCAAGCTTTTCTCAGATTGATCGAGCGAAAAGAGTTTTAGAACTGCCATTGTGTTGGTTCTCTGTCACTTATGGGAATGTTAAAATGTAGGGCATCATCTTTAGGTTTCTTGCAGTCATAGGCTGTCACTAGCTTCCTTAGATAGTCAACACAGTCATCTTTTTCAAGAACACATCCTTTCTTTATAATACAGAGCTGGATTGACTCACTGGGAGATGACATCACTGTCTGGATTTGTCACACCTGCATACCATGTTTAACTCTCTAACAATCAGAAACCTGGACGTAACTCCTTTAGGTAAAAAAAATAGACATAACAGGAGATCATGGCCTCAAGGAAAAAAAGAAAGTTAGGGAATTGGGACAAACGTTTACTTACACAAGAAGGCGATGAGGTCACGTATCACTTGGCTGCCACCAACACGTTTGACATGCTCAACGGAACACAGTACCTTTCCCCGTCCCTAAATCCAGTTTTATTTAATTACACAAGCACCATAGCAGGTGCGTGCAAAACACTTTCACTGCTGAATGGGTTATACTTCCCAACCTCATGGCTGAATTCATCCGTCCTAAATCGGGACAGTTGGGCGCTACGCTAAGGCACCTCATTAACATGAAATGAGGTGAACATCCTCTAATAGAAGTGCACAGAAAGATTGCAGTCACAGATCAAGGTGGAGTATCAAAGCCAAATAAGCCTGCCAGATACAGTGTCCTTCTGCTAGAAACACTGGACCTGATTCAGACCAGCGCTTACGAGCGCATCGATGTTTGGCCACTGCGCATGCGCACGCCGGAGCTGGCTCCAACATGCGCATGCGCGAGACCCGGCTAGCGACAGGCGCTCCGTCGCTCCGGGTCTTGCACCAAAAGGCTCGCACCGTTTTGGAGGCGGGCAGGGGGGGTGGCTGGCCTAACGAAGGCGTTCCCGACGAAACGCCTGCCGTTTGGGGGCGGCCCCACTGACATCACCTGGCCGCTCACAATAGCTGTGGGTGGTCACCCACAGCTATGTGAGCGGCCCGGAGGCCGCATAAAAAAAAAAAAAAAACGCCCTGATTCAGAGCGAGCGCTCTTTCAGTCTCAAGCCATAATGGAAACACTATCCCTAGCCTTGCCAGAAATACTACTTGCCTTAGCTCTACCATTAACACTAGCCCTAGGCCTTCTGGAGAAAAAAAAGCAAAAAAAAACAGCCAGAGGCTTGCCATAAACATCAACCCTATGCCCACCAGAAACACCGGCCTTGAACATATGTTATATATCATTGTTCCTCTAGATGTCATTTACCGTATAGGGGTAAATGTAATAGCTTGCAACTTGCAGGCATTGGCGAGATTTTGTTGGTTTTACCTTCTAATGGGTTGCCACTTTAAAACATCAGGAAGAATTGCAAGAAATGTACCAATGTCTGCAAGTCTCAAACTATTACATCTACCCCATAGTTGTAATGTCCAAGGATTATTTTCCCTAACCTTGCACATCAAAATTATAGATAATTATCCTCCTTGTACATCAAAAAAGATTGTCGAACTATAAATGGTGTCTAGAGCCGTAAGAATAAATGGGAAAATCACCAGCAAGCTGTGAGCCCGTCTTTTGGTCCAGTGACTACAATATAACAGTACTAACCACATAGCACAGAGGAATATTATGAACTGAGGCCTGAGGCCCTGATTCAGGGCCGTCCTTATCTATTTTAAGAGCGGCCTCCTGGCCGCTCACATAGCTGTGGGTGACCACCCACAGCTATAGCGAGCGGCCAAAATGATGGTCGCGATGGTCAAACTATAGCGAGCGGCCATGATTATCGGGCTTGCGATGAGACCCTTGCGGTAGGGTCTCGCTGCCGCAAGCCCTGTAGTGCTTTTGGCTTTATCAGAGCCCAAAGCACTCCCACTGACATCACTAGTGATGTCAGTGGGGCCGGCCCCAGACGGTAGGCGTTCCCATGGGAACGCCTCCGTCTGGGCAGCCACGCCCCCGGCATGCCCACCAAAGGGGGCGTGCTGTCAATCACCATCGACAGCACGCCCCCTTTGGTGCGAGACCCATTATTCTGGTCTCGCGCATGCGCACGACGGAGCCGCCTCCATCGTGCGCATGCGCACTTGGGCAACATTGACCCCGCTTGCGAGCGCTCGCGGGTCTGAATCAGGCCCTGAGATCTCTACCAGAGAGAACCACAGAAGTGCTATAATAACCACGCACAATTGAGACTCGGGAAAAGACTACAATCTCTCATTTTAGACTCACACCTATTGTATTACAACAGAAATGGGGTATCTAGATGTTTTAATATTATCACATGACACGGCTTACAAACGTAGGGAAATGTGCTAAATACCCCCCAGCTCCTGCAGCATATTACCAGCCATGACATGGGTTATTTCCTTTGATCAATAATACTTTAAAAGATGGAAATTCCCCTTCACATTTCACAACAAGCAGCAAACCATCTGCACACACTTAAGACAGTGCAGCTAAAGTAACACATTACCGGACTAAGGACCTGATTCACTACGGAACACTATTGCGTTCACAGCTGTGATTACACACGCAGACCCACTGCGAAAATATGCTAATGACTGCTATGGCAATGCTGTCACACAGCCAGCAGATGGGGACGCCCACTGCCGCTTTCTCACATCCATAATGCCTTGCAGCCCTGTGTATATATCGGTAACATCGGCCCCTCACGCAGAATGACAACAGCCCTGACCTTACTCAGAAAATGCGAACCTCGTTGCATGCAGTGAGTACTCAAGCTGCGTATGCTGTTGCAGTCGCTAATTTATGCACTCCCATGCAACGGCATTCAAACGGCCAGGCAAGCCTACGTTTCGACCCCCCCCCCCTCAACTCCCACAAACGTTCACTGCCTGGCAATCATTCTGCGATGGCTCTCCGCGGCCTGCGCGATCGCAGTGGTGCCTACGCGCACTGTGATGCATCCACAGTAAGCAACAATCGGCCACTTGCGTACACTTTAGCAGTTGCGATCCATGCTGAATCATGCCCTAAATATAAATAGAAAGAAAAAATTATAAGGAGAGCGCTGGACAAAAGATATATAATTTAATGATCACTTATATAAAATATCCACTAAACTAAATGCAATAAAATATACATAGACAGTATAAAAATAAGAAACAGAAATCCAGGATAACTCAGACTAGTTGGTCTATGAAATAACTAAATATAAATGTTTTTTTTTTATTTTTTTATTGATTTTATTCAAGTAAAGAACAATGGACAAATAAATAACTGCTAAAATCACGATTGCCATCTTATAGCAAAATAGGCACAAATTAAGCAGACTGCAATACATCACAAACAGTGATACCAAATGATATTGCAGGTATTCTACAGAGACAGAGGGTCTGATTCAGAACCCGTTCGCTATCTGCGTACGCTCGCTGGATGTGTATGCAAATTTGTCAAAGTGACACCACGGGAAGCGAACACTCGCCAAGGTATAAACACACCCACCATGTCTTAGCGAGCGGCCACTTTGTGTATGCGTACGCCCAATCGCACAGGCAGAGCCACCCACCAGCACCACGTCATCTCCAGGAACTGTATTAAAACATTGGTACATCGAGCACCATCGGATGTGAACGCAGTGCTTGTGGTTGCCTTACCCTACCGCAAGCATTGCGAGGAATTCAGTGTAAAAAAAAAAAGGCAAGTGACGTGTACTATGACGCGGCCTGTTAATTATGCACGCCTCTAAAACGGCGTTGAAACACTCAGGCATGCCTGCGTTCGCATCTCCAGCCACCCGTTATTAGTGTCCTGCCCCTGTTACCACCCACAAACGGCCTCTCCTGTCACTCATTACACTGGGCTGTCTTTGCAGGGCGAGCGAGCGATATGCGATCGCAGTGAGTAGTTCGCGCACGCGCAGAACAAAGTGTGCGCATGCGCGTACGCAGAACATCGGGCCACTTGCGAGCGCACGCATATAGCGAATGGGTCTGAATCAGGCCCAAAGATATCAGGACTACAAATAGCATTATGACCCCATGGAAGCATAGAAGGCACCACAAATTAAAAGGGGGCGGGAGTCCACATATAATTTCAATGGAAAAACTTGAAGAAGAGGTGAAGATATATCCATCCTCCAAAGTTTTATCCAACTTTTTCACTTGGCATAGTAGACAAAAATAAGAATCTTTCCATAGATTGTGAAGATATCAAATGAAGAATGAGAAGATGAGGTGAGAGGAACAGAGAGGAAAGTGAAAGGGGGAATTTGCGCACGCGTAGTAGATCTGTCCCCGTAAATGAGGCACAGGCGCTATTTTCCCAGAGACCTGCGCATGCGCAAAGCCGGAGTCTACTGATTCAGCAAGGAACCCAGGGCCTGATGCAGACCCGCTCGCGAGCGAAGGACGCTCGCAAGCGGGTCGATGGTGGCCGAATGCGCATGCGCACGACGGAGGGAGCTCCATCGTGCGCATGCGCGAGACCCGGCGAGCGACGAGGAGTTCGTCGCTCAGGGTCTCGCACCAAAGGGGGCGTGCTGTCGATGGTGAGTGACAGCACGCCCCCTTTGGTGGGCGTGCCAGGGGCGTGGCTGCCAGACGGAGGCGTTCCCATGGGAACGCCTACCGTCTGAGTCCGGCCCCACTGACATCACTAGTGATCACTAGTGATGTCAGTGGGAGTGATTTTGGCTCTGATAGAGCCAAAATCACTCCAGGGCTTGCGGTCACCGAGACCCTACCGCAGGGTCTCGTCGCAAGCCCGATGGTCGCGATGGTCTTGACAATCGCGACCATCATCATGGACGATCGCATAGCTGTGGGTGGTAACCCACAGCTATGCGAGCGTCCAAGAGGCCGCTCCATTTTTAGGGAGGAGGGCCCTGATTCAGAGCGAGCGCTCTGGTCAGAGCGTTCAGCTCTGAATCAGGCCCCCAGTTGCTTATACGCACGCAATCTGACGATTGTTGCGTTCTGCGCATGCGTATGCATCGCAGTGCGCGAACAAGCCATTGCGATCGGGACTTGCGATCGCAGTGTCTATGCAGACCCACTTCACCTACACGCACATCCGTAATGTTTAGCAAGACTGCGAAAACATTGGTGCAATCGAGTACCATTGAAGCCCCACGCACAGTTAAGGCAGGTCAGACCTTACTCAGGAATTGCTTACTTCAGCGCACGCTAGCTGGCCTCAGGCTGCGTAGGACTTCGCAGTGGCTAATTTATGCACGCCTCTGCAACGCCGCTGAAACGCACTGGCATGCCTGCGTTTGGCCGACCAGCCCCACGTTGCCACCCACAAACGGTACTTCCTGTCAATCACTCTGCGATGGGTCTGTGTAGTCACTGCTATCACAGTCACGATCGCATATGCATGAGCAGTACGCAACAATCGGCCGGTTGCCATGTATATTAGCAACTGCATTCCTTGCTGAATCAGGCCCTAAATCCTTTCCAATTATTCTAATATTTGACAGTATTGCTGCTGTGAATTATTCATAAAATTAAAGTTACATGAGTGATAAGTTCACAACAATAAAACATGTTTTTAAGGGGAAGACAACTGACAGGTTATTGTGAAAAATAAATTTTGTGGTGGAGGAGAGTGTGAATATGCCAGTTATTTGGTCCCATTGATTCTAATAGTACTATAAGGGCTATATTTACTAAAGTTCGGGTTTATAGAAGTAGAGTTGTTGCCCATAGCTACCAATTAGATTCTACTTATAATTTGTTTAGCACCTTCTAGAAGATAATAATTGAATCTGATTGGTTGCTATGGGCAACATCTCCACTTCTATAAACCCACACTTTAGTAAATATACCCCTAATGGTGCATACACACGGTCAGATTTTCTGTCAGAACGATAACAATAAAGATTTTAAAAATCGTTCAATCGTTCATATCTGAAAGAAAATCTGACATGTGAGCCGTCAACGATGAACAATGTGCGTTCACATTGTCAGATTACGATATCTGACATCTGATGTGTTTGCATTCATTTTAATACAGTCTAAAATCGTTCATCTGACATATCTGACCGTGTGTATGCACCATTATAGTCCTATATTCTTCTAAGCTTATTTAAATATCTCACCGCTTGAAAACAAAATCATATATGTATGTGGATATAGGGAACATAGGTGCGTATATTCTGGATTCATTTGAATTCTGCATTCATTCTGCCCAAAAGTGGCACTGAGAGGTGGACCGTTTCGAAGTACCAAGGCCTGGACTTGCCAGAAAGTTGTAATGCGCCCGTTTTGGTGGCGCATGGCTTAGGCAGAGGGTTTCGGCATACACTTTGGGGTTTATCTACACCCAATCACATTTGGCCATGCCCCCCTGTATCGGGCCAGATGGTTCTCTTGGCGGCCCTGCTGCCAAGTTCCTGCTAAAGAGCAACATTTCTCACCTCCACAGTCATTGATCCCTTAAGTCACCACAAAACAGCAGTTGCTCCGGGAGACATGTTTTTGACATGTATCTGTGAATATAAGAAGGTCCTGGTTGGTAATTGCCCTCCTGTTCTTCTTGCCAGTCTTCCCTTGTTGCCATAGTATAAAGTTGTTGTATATTGTATATGTTTTGTGAGAAGTGTTAGGAGGCTAAAGCTTATTTGGATCCCTTGTTGATATGGTGATGTACATACATCTGTACACTGGACAGAAGTCATAGCGAATCTTTCAGCTGCAACGGCACTTCCGGCTGTGACCTTAACCCAAGTTTGAACCGTCCTAGTATAAAACAGGTTAATTATTTGAAGGAGCCTTTTCATTTCAAAACACATCCTGAAGGGGGCGCCTTGGGCTTTTGCAAATCTTTCACAAAACCACTATAGAAGTTTTAAGCCTGTTGGTTTGTAAAAGTAAATACACGTAGAGACACCTGGATGTCAAATTCATCAATCACATCTCTGAGTAATCTGCATTCCCCAAGGAAAAAACAATGATGTTATGTTGTGAAATAAAAGTCAATACAAATAAACTGGAAAATCAAAGCATCTTTCCGTCTACAAAGTGGTGAAGTACAGGTACAAGATCCAGGAAGTTTAGGGCTAATTAAAGATTACCCGTGTCTTTCCCCACAAGGCTACGGTCATTCTTGTCACGAGTGTGTTGCAGCGCTCCTCACCAATGCACTTTTCCGTACTGCGAATGCACAGTATGCCTCAGTCTGTATGCAGATGGGGAAGGAAGGCACGGTCTGGCTAGGGGCATGCATTTCAGGACTAGGGCAGGCTTACAGCGGGCAGCGGCGGAACCGGGACAGGCAGACGGTGCTGGTGGCTCTGTTCTGGCTGCCCTACTGCGATCGGAGCTCTCAGCACAGCTCCGATCTGGTGGAAGCTCATACAGCCAGCGGAAGCAGGGAGCAGAGACAGTGGGGGAAGCGGGCAGTGACAAAAATGCCCACTGGATGAGGGCCACTGTGCAGGAATCGGTATGATTCCAGGGGTCCGGCGGTTCAAATCCCGACAGCGGCTGCCCGAACAGGATGAATATCCCGATCATCCCCAGGTAAGTATTCACTAACCTATGCCCCTCCTATCCCTAACCCTCCTTTAGGGTGCCTAACCCTAACCTTCCCCCCCAAGTGCCTAACCCTAATCCCCCCTCTTAAGTGCCTAAACCTAACCCCCCCCTTCCCTGACGCCTAAACCTAAGTCCCCCGCGGGGGGTGCCTAACCCTAAGTCCCCCCCGGGAACCCTAAACCTAACCCCCTCCCCCCGCGGCTGTCCGCATCGGCGCCCGGCATCACTTCGATCGGAATGCTGGGCGCCGGTCTCCCAGCGTTGGTAAAATGACAGGCGTCTAGACATAGACGCTGGTCATTTAGCCCTCGCCAGGATTAAGCAGTCGGGAAGCCGGCTGTCGGGATTAGGTCCGCCGGCTTCCCGACTGCATACCGCTGTGCATGCACAGCTGCAGTAACTCCTCCTCCCATAGGCCTTTGCGGAGTTCCAGCAGGCTGAGCCTGTCTGCAGAGAGACACACTGTGAGGAGCTGAGCATAGGGTGAGGAGTGCAAGCAGGATCAATATCTGCAGAGTCCAGGCAGGCTGAGGTGACGAGGTCACAGTTTGATTGGCCAGATGAGTGCTGTGCAGGGTGTGGTGAGGTTGGGATGTAATAATGTGTGGCTTAATGTAAATAAAGGCGCACATCCACATGCCGACTAGGGAAAGACATTACAACATCGAAATCGTACCGTCTTTCCTCATCCCCTGCAACGCCTACACTGAACGATCAGTCATTCAGTGTATCAATCTGTCGTTATAGGCAGATTGACCGGCGTGTTCGGGCGATGATGTCGGAAACGACCAGCGGGAGCGCGCATCGCTGGTCGTTTCCGACATTATAGTGCAATGAGCGATTGCACGATTACTATGATTACAATCGCGCATTAATATCGCCTAGTGGATGTGCCCCTTTAGGTGCACTTCTGTGTGGTGTAACATGAATGAGGAGCAATACGATGTCTTGTAATGTGAACATTCGCTCATTAATATTGCCTAGTGGATTGCCTTTAAGATTTTGGACATGCTGATGCTTGTAGTACTACAAGCACCAGTATACCTATGACTTTCAGGCATGCTGGCACTAGACTAACCACAAGTGCCAGCATGCCCTGGCATCCAAGGTACACCATGGAGAAATGCAGATTCCTCCCTCCACACACACAGAAGTTGAAAACAATTTTATTAGACACTTCTGCATAAAAGCCTCATTCACTCATTCAGAAGTTCTTTTCTATCCATGGAGGCATCTCCAGGTTACAGAAGAATAAATCCACCTTATATGAATGAGAAGCAGACGTGTATCATTTCTATTTATACTGTTGGGTTTTCCCCCAGTGTGTGGTCATACTATGGGGAATCCCCACTTTAATACTCGGCTATTAGCATAAATAATGAAAAATACAAATTTTACGTAATATGCACAGTCACGTCCCAAGTTATCTGCGCCTCTGCATTTTGCACAAATTGCGGATTTGTAATGGACACATTTTACACCTATGTTTTTGTACAAATTGCGCCCAACACAGAAAAAGCCCCAGTAGCTCTATGTGGGACCCCTCAGTGATCAGGTCTGTGTGATTGGCATTCTTACTGGAAAGCAGCAATTTGCTCTACCTTGTTTTGTTTTCAGTTTGAAAAATGTCCCTAACACAGTGATTAGCAGGGCGCTACTAGATATAATATTGTATATCAATTTACTTAGGGCCTGATTCAGCAAGAATCGCAGTTGCAAAGACGCACGCAATCAGTGGATTAATTCGCATTGCGCATGCATCGCAGTGCGCGTGCGCAAACTAGCAATCGCGATGGGAACTGCATCTGCAGAGACTACGCAGACCCAGAGCACAGTGATTGACAGGAAATGCCGTTTGTGGGTGGTGACGGGGGGGAGGGTTTAGCGAACGCAGGCGTGCCAGTGTGTTGCAACGCTGTTGCAGGGGCGTGCATAAATTATCCACTGCAATACCATACGCGGCCTGAGGCCTCTTAGCGTGAGCTGAAGTTAGCAATTCCTGAGTGCGGTCTGACCTGCCTTAACTGTGCGTATGGGTCTAATGTTAAACAATGTTACCGAATATTTTGCTGTGTTGCACAAGTATACGGATGTGTGTAAGGGGAAGTGGGCATTCTTGTGTTAGGCTGTGATCGCAATGCGATTGCAAACATTTGCATTTTACCGCTGATATTAGCAACTGCGGTGCGTACGTATTAGCAGAATAGCGATCCTTGCTGAATCAGGTCCTTAGTGCACAAATGAATTTTATAGGGCTGCAAACACACCTGTGAACCTGTGTAAGTTCATAAAGAAAACTAAAAAGTCAATCACCAAAAAATTAACTGGTTTTGCGCTAATTTAGAGTATATGAAAATTGTATAATAATACTATTCAATACTATTACCAAATGTGGCAGAACCAAATAAGATCAAGTCGCCAGTATAATTTTAAAATGTATTTATATAAAATAATCTAATTAAAAAAAACATATAAAGCATACATATTCAGGTGTACTATACACTCTAGAACAGGGGTGGGGAACCTTTTTTCTGCCGAGGGCCATTTTGATATATATATAACATTATTCGCGGGCCAGTGCAGGCCATGCCCCCTCCGTGTGACATCACACAGGGGCGGGGCTACAATCGCCAATGATTACAGCAATGCCCAGAGCATCCTGAGGCAGCGCTGTGACCGTCTGAAGGACGCTCTAGGCGGCACTGCTGCTTAGATTCTGGCTGCAGTGTGCCATTCTAGTCACCCTGCTAGCCAGATGAGGCTATCACAAAAAAGCTCAGAGGGCCAGACCAAATGATTCCAAGGGCCTTTTATGGCCCCCAGGCCTGAGGTTTCCCATCCCTGCTCTAGAACATGCTAAAAATCTGCACAATTCTATATAGAGAGAGGTGGGTATGTCCAATAGCTGGTTATTTTCCGCAATAATGGAGAAAAGTAGGTCACATTAATATCTCACCATGTTAGACTGTAAAGGTAAGGTTGTTTGAATGTCCGCTCCTCCGTTTAATAAGCTCCGGTTCAGGTGTATTCGGAGCCCTGTCGGGCTAAGATGTTAGAGCGGTTAAGAGGTAATCATTCAAATGTACAAGCAGTTCTCCTGGGCAATAATTCGGTCAGCCTGCGACAGCCTTTCACCACACTGCAGAAAGAACACTCTACGGGGTAAATTTACTAATGTGAAAGTTTTTAGAAGTGAGTTTAAAAAGTGATATTGCCCATAGCAAGCAATCAGATTCTAGCTATTATCTTCTAGAAGGTGCTAGTTAAATGTTAAGTAGAATCTGATTGGTTGCTATGGGCAACATCACTTTTAAAACTCACTTCTAAAAACTCTCACTTTAGTAAATTTACCCCTCAGTCTTCTCTCCTCTTTAAGGTGAGTGCTGGAGATACAAGGACAAGCCGCACAAACTCCCACCAAGTAGCAAATCAAATAAGAACAGTCCACTGACCGCTTTCGCTCCCTCCAATGGAAGCTTTTATACCAGTCCTCACTCCTTTTGATTCGTTCTCTTAATTTATCATTAATTAACACCTGATCACACAGGTGTCTCTCATTGTGCTGGTAAAGAGCTAAAAAAAATGTATACGCTTTCAAACAATCAATTACAAAATATACATCTAAAATAAGCGTCTTGATCTTAGTATACAATACTTTAAATCATTATGCAAACTTGTCTTATTTGTTTCTCTCACTGATAATAGTAATAATAATATATAACGATTTATTTTGTTTTTATCTCTATGTCTCCATATATAAAATATATATACCTAAAAAATTCTATCTTCACATACAGATCCCTTACCGCTACACTAAGTAGCCACTTTACATCTAACATAAAACTAATATACATTATCTGAGTTGATCTTCCAACCAGATTTAGGGCCAAATTCAATTAGCCGCGAAAAGTGCAGTTTGGAGAAAAGTTTTTGTCGATTTGCACTTTTCGCCTGTTTTCTATTTTTCTCCGTATACAATTCCAGAACGTTTTCGCCTACGCGAAAACTTTACATAGAAAAATAGGCAAAAAAGTTTCTACACATATAGGCAGGCGACTTGGAAGTGCAAAATCACTATTTTGGGGTGCAAATGTGGGGATTTGATCCAGAACCCTTTGGATCCCCCCCACTAATGACTAATCAGTAAAAAAAAAAAATTAAATATTTTTTTTTTTAAAACATCCCAAAAATGACATGACATTTTTGGGATGCAAATATAAAAAGTGTTGGAAAATGGGTAAAAAGTGGGTGGCCTGGTAATTTTTTTTTTTTTTTGGTGGGGGTGATGAGACAGGTTTTTATGAGATTGCAGGAGGCTGCAGCAGGTGTATTTTTAAGTTTTTTTAAATCTTCAGTTTAGAGACATCACAATATACTAGTACCCATTTTCATGTACCCCAAATTTAACTGTCATACTTATTTTTCGGAAAAAACATTGCTTTCTATCATATTTCCAGACATTTGCAAGTATGCATATAACTGCCCTTAGTCTTAAAAAAAAGTTCACTCAATACTTTTATTAGGGCTACTACTACTATTCTATATTGATTCCCAGGGTCACTGAAGCTTTTTATGGGGTACAGACTGAATCCCCCCCCCCCCAAAAAAAAGAAAAAAATTTCCTTTTCGATAGTTTCGCTTTGTAAAACATTCGCCTATCCACGTTTTCACCTGTTTTACAATTGAATAGGGTGAAAAGCGGGGATGCGCAAGGAGAAGACATTGCGTCAAAACAGGCGAATGAGGCAACGACACTTTTCGCGGCTAATTAAATTCGTCCCTTAGTACTGATATAATTATAGAATCTTAACCAAATCCAATATAGTGCAGGGAAACTAGTTGAGTGGTATAATTGATCTTATATAATACTTGTTGAAGATCAACTATAATACATCCAACTTTTGATACCTATTATTATAACATATGCACACAAAATTATCATCCTCTAATAAATTAACAACCAAGCTTAATGGTGCATACACATGGTACAACCTGCACAACCAACGATATTGCTGATAGATTTCCCTTCAACTTTCTGTAGTGCAGGGCAAACGATTTTACTATGAGACACCTGCTGAAAAAATAGAAGACTAAAATCATGGACTTCATGACTCTTTTTAATGCGCAAATGACTCAAAATTAATGTACGCACTGCAACACGTAGATATAGTATATGGCGTTACAATTAATAAACTCATTTATGTAAAAACTCTCAGTTGTTTTACTAGAGACTACATTACTAACCTTGTTACCTATGAAACTGCAAGTGATGCATCTATTCTGACCGCATCTGAAACAACCTACAGGGGGAAGGGGGAGTCAACCTATATGAGTTAGAGAAGTTGATTAAACCTTGTTTCTTTAAAGCACTTGGGCCCAATATGTTTTTTAAATTAAAATTTTTCTTGAATATTACTTTCAAACCAGGTTTTATAGCCTTATTGAGAATAGAATCTTGCTGGAGTATATTAAAGTTATCCATAATGATCTTCTTAATTTTTGATGACCTATTGTTGAATTTGGTAACAAAAAACATCTGATTATCCGAATCTTCATATCTATCTCCCTTACCCAATTTAGTTTTATTCCTAGGGACTAGAAGCGATGACCTATCTAACTTCATAGTTCTATTGTGTGCCAATTCTATAAGTGATTTTGGATACCCTCTCTTGAGGAAATCACCAATCAAGATGTCTGCTTGTATCTTATAAGCCTCCACATTTGAGCAATTACGACGTAGTACATTAAACGGACTCTGTGGTATATTCTGAAGCCAGGGTTTATAATGACCTCTAGAGAAGTGTAAATAATTATTAGTATCTACCTCTTTCCCATAATTAACCATAACTGGAGATGAGCCCTCCGAGGAGATAGTGAGATCCAAGAAATTAAATGAATGGTGATCAAAACAATGTGTAAACTTTAAATTATAATCATTCTGTCGAAGCTGGATTAGTGGCTGAGACGGAATCAGCGTAAAAATTAGCGTGCGCGACGCCATCTTGCGAATGGCAGCTAGACTCCATTTTACAAACAAGAATCTGCAAGACGCCATTTTGCGACCAGCGCCATTTTAAGTTACAACTCACGAGCTAAGTACAGATGGCAATGTTTTTGATAATCTTTTTAGAAGCCATGACAGGCCCATTCTGGGGACAACCTTGCATAGAGAAATACCAAAACAACTAGAAAAACAGCCTCCTGAGAAAAGTAAATAGAATAGACAATACACCAGAATACTGTGAGTGTTTTACATACAAATTGGGAATCCCTGTATATATAGACAAGTATAGTTGTGGCAATTGTAATATAACCGAGACATTGATCTACACAATTGAATTTGTCTGAATCCTAAACAGGTTTTAGTCTCACTCTCAGACAGAATGGGGGTCTCCACCTTGTTTGAGAAGTGAAGCTCACTGCCCATAACACATTTGCATTGCAGTTTGAAACTGTTAGTAAGGAATGAGATATGTGTATATATATATATATATATATATATATATATATGTTAAATCCATCATAAATAGTATCTCATGCATAAACACCGCACATTACGCACAGTAGCGAATGCACACTATCCTGCATGCGAACGCTGTTTATTAGCTGCATGCGTGCACATCTGCCCCAAATCAGATAAACCTAACTAGCATCTTTTCCCATATCCCTAATACTTACATAATGCACACTTACACAAAAGGTTCCATAGCTATAAAGTAAAAGATCCAAGTTTTATTAATTTATTACAAATGCTGTGAAATAAAGACTATTTTGGTATCTAAGGTTTAATACGTGATAAGTAAGCCGTGTTTGATATTATACTGATCTGCACTTTATCCACAGCTTTCCGGTATCATCGGAACATGCATTCGCAAATTATGGACCGTAAAGACATAAAGAACCAAAATGTACTTTGGAAAACCAACAGTCTAGATTTGCATGAGGTGGGAAAACGAAGGCAACCAGCTGTTGGAGGCTGGACTGTGGCCATTTGAATCAACCTGTTAAATGCCCTGTAACAAATGCACCCGCACTGGGGACCAATGGGATCAGCTACAAACTCCTCTATTGTGTTGTCTATTTCTGGGCGGGTATAAATATGTGTGCTCTGACCCTGGGTTTCTAGTCTTCTTGCTGATTGACGGAGGTTTCTTGCTGATGCCGGTATCTGGTCCAGAGCACGTGCGTATGTATGACTGTATCTTGGGTCTGTATAATTCTTTGCTCTAAATTGTACTTAGATCACAGCATGTAACTGACTGTACTTTACTTGAATAATACTTTGTGCTTTGGAACACATGTTCAAGGTCTAAAGTCTTTATTTTACTGTATGACTGCATACGTAAATAGCGTCAATTTTAGAGGTTTATCGGCAGGGTTTAGAAGGTATAGGTAGGTGTGTATAGAGGTTGAAATCCAGTATCCTTAATTCGTATTCAAATAAGTAACAAAGTCAAGTGCAGCGTGTTCGTCCCCATCCCAAATAATAAAAATGTCATCTATATAATGGCCATAGTACACTAGGTTAGCTGCGAATGGGCCACCCCATTTATATTGCGGGTTCGAAGGTGCCCATATATAAATTCGCAAAGTTTGGACGGCAAGTTAAACTGCCCACGCCTTATAATACGATAATTAAATTGTTTGCAAAAAAATGTTACAAAAAACCTGACTGTTGTGTGGATTGTGGTCTGTGTAATACAATCAAATAAAGATGGACAAATTGATAATAAGATCATTTTACGTGGGAATTTTTATTTTTTTTCCAAGTAATTTTTATTGAAACACTGCACATATTCACAATCAAAAGCTTCAAGAACAATAGTACAATGAATATGATAACATTTGGCATGTAATACAGTGTTCTCCCCAGAAATGTTTTCCAGCCGGGTGGCATACAAAAGTAGCTGGGTGGGGGCCTTCGCAATTATACGCACACCGGGAAAAGGGGTATATCCCTTACCAATCCAGCCCGACAGGTCTCAGGCTGCTCCCCCACTGGCTCTCAGTCAAAAGTGCCCATTATACAGTGCCCTCTGTAGTTTTCCCCTTTATGCATTGCCCCTGTAGTTTAACTTTGCCCTTATGCATTGCCCACTGGCTGAAGTAGTGCCCCTATGTAGTGCCCCCAGACTGGCCCCTTATGCAGTGCCCCCAGGCTTAAATAGTGTCCCTTATGCAGTGCCCCCAGGCTGGCCCCTCATGCAGTGCCCCCAGATTTAATAGTGTCCCTTATGCAATGCCCCCAGGTTTAATAGTGTCCCTTATGCAATGCCCCCAGGCTGGCCCCTTATGCAGTGCCCCCAGGTTTAATAGTGTCCCTTATGCAGTACCCCCAGGTTTAATAGTGTCCCTTATGCAGTGCCCCCAGGCTGGCCCCTTATGCAGTGCCCCCAGGTTTAATAGTGTCCCTTATGCAGTGCCCCCAGACTTAAATAGTGCCCCCAGACTGATTCTGGCCCCAGCCCAGCACTTACCTTTACTTGCTGGTCGCTCCTGCTTCTGCTGCCTCGCACTGACTGGAACTAACTAGATCCAGCAGGCGTGCAGGGCAGGCTCCTCACGTCGCGGGTGACGTCATGACGTCACCCGCACAGTGCATCACTGGAAACGCCGGCCTCTGAAGCGATCGGAGGCTTCTTTAGCCTCCGGTCACTTCAGAGGCCAGCGTTCCACAGCGGGGGTCAGCAGGGAAAAGTGCCGGGCATTGCGCCTGCAGAAAACAGCCTGGGGAGAACACTGTAATGCATATATATAGCATTGTCAATTTATTCATTAAATATTGAGATCACATTCACCAGATAACTGTATTACTCAACTAAATGTTTCGTAATAATAGTTTTCGTATAGGTACAATGCGTTTCTTATTTGTAATACAATTCTCCAGATAATGTTTGAAACTTTCAACTTCTTAACAAATATAACCAATATCAAGTATTAACTAAAAAGAAAGAAAAGAAAATAAATAAAAACTCTCTTCCGATCTCCCCCTCCCCACCCCCAGAAGAACCAAGGCTCCTCCCACATTCTATATAATCAGGGACCAATAGAAGTGATATCCATTGGGGGGTTGTTTCCAATGGTCTGCAGTGATACCATGATGTATCTTTCACACTATTATAAATTTGACGTCGCATATCTACGGATAAAGTAGATATACTGTAAATGACTCCCACATATTTAATTTTTTTCTACTTTAGCTTCCTTTTCTAATACTACCTCTACCCAATCCATTCGAAAGATGTTAAATAATTTTGCCTTAAATAACGCAAAAGATGGGGAAGAAGTCGAGATCCATTCCTGCAATATTGTCTTGCGTGCTGCTGTGCTAATTGCTAAAAGCAGCCTCCTACTCCCCTTGCTTTTACGTGGGAATTTTTTTAATTCAAAAAGATCTGATTGAAGCCATTTGCAGAGTGAAACTTGGCAGAGCAAGGAGTCCCCCTTGAGGGGTCGCCTGCTGTGTAGCCAGCCTTAAACAAACTCTCTTTACTAATGATGACATAAATGAGCCACTGGGCCTGATTCAGAGGTGGACCCAAGTGCAGCCGCGCCTACAGCTTTTTGCACAGCTCGACTGCAGCTTAAAGCTAATAGTTTCAAAAACAGAGGATCCCTGGATAAAACTGCTTCAGCGTGCAATTCCTGTGGCTCTACTAAGGGAAAAGAGCCATTTATAAAGGGATGTAGTCCAATTTCGACATTCACAATGTCAACACCGCAATGGCGACAGTATTGATGTTGACATTGTTGAAATATCGAAATCTACAGAATGTCGACATATTTACAATATCGACATGTGAAACGTCTACATGTGATATGTCAGCATTCTGCAAGGACCAGGGGGACAGCAGTGGGTTAGGCACTAGGGGAATGTTAGGCTATGGGAGGGGAGGGTTAGTCTACGTGAGGGGAGGGTTAGGCAACGGGAGGGAAGGGTTAGGCACTAGCGGAGTGTTAGGCTATGGGAGGGGAGGGTTAGTCTACGTGAGGGGAGGGTTAGGCAACGGGAGGGAAGGGTTAGGCACTAGCGGAGTGTTAAGCTAAGGGAGGGGAGAGTTAGGCACTTGGGGGAGGGTTAGGCTATGGGAGGGGAGGGTTAGGCACTAGGGGGAGGCTACAGGAGGGGAGGGTAGGGCACTAGGGAGAGGGTTATGGTTAGCCATACTCACCGCCAGAAGCGCTTAAGGTTCTGCAGGAAGTCATTATTAACCGGAAGACACAGCTGAAGCCGCCGGACCGCTTGACCACTTGGGACGTTTTGTTATATAGAAACTGCACTATAAAGTCTTTCTGCACTGAGTCGCGCTGTGCTGCAGAGGCGTGGGCGGGGCCGCAAGATCGCATCATCGTGGCCCTGCCCCCTCTTCACAATGCCAAAATTAAAGGCATTGTGAAGCAGGAGGCGGGGCCGCAATGAGGCGATTCAGCGCGTATCCCGTCATCGCCCCCCGCCGCTGTGGTGATTTCTATTAGTGGATGGGGGGGGGCAGGCGGCAGCCAGGAGGCTTGCCTGCCTTTCCGGGGGGTCGTGAGCGGCACCCGATATTCGGGAGGCTCCCGACCATATCGGAGGGGGTAGGCAAGCCTGCTTCACCGTCCCCTCTGAGTGACATCATAACGTCACGTGTTCGGGCACTACTTCGGCACTGATCAAATGTAATAAATGTCTGTTTATTACAGATACAAATGTTATTTGATGTAATGCATACTTGCCTACTTCTGAAAAAGCATTTCAGGGAGATTGTGACAGCAGCACCTATGAGCGCGGCGGTAAAGTGGGCGTGTACTGCTACAGATGTGTCATAAAATTGACTTACATATAAATGTAAATGAGCCCCAAAGCAGTCAGTAAGATCTATTTGTTGATGAAAACACACTAAAACTTTTCAGAAAATACATGTAGCCTTAGGGATCATTGTGCCTTATAACCAATGTAGGGAAATTATACTAATTATCCCATTTAAATAAATATATATATACAGCTTCATAATGGGGGTGAGGTGCAGTCAGGGAAATTGCTAGGAGAGTTGGCAAATATAAATGTGTAATGTATCTTTGGCACTTGTTTGGTTAAACAGAGCTGGAAATGATACCCTATGGATAAAGGAGATAACAGTTCCTTGTAATATGCAAAACAAGCATAACTCTTTATTGTGTCACCACTGTGACTCATTACATTTCCTTGAATGGTTCCCCACATGCTATTAACACCTTTTTATTATGTTTCATTGTGTATTACAAAACCCCTCAAACTAACATTAACCTGTCATACTGGAAACAGATGCACCATTAGTAGATTACCTCTTCCTTACAAAGCAATGTTTTTGTTTTTGTTTTTTACAAGTCACCGGGACTGTTTCCTATAGCTCTGATATATGGTGAGTATTACAGGTGTGGCTTTAAGCTGACACTTAATACAAATGATAGATTTACGTATGACAAAGTGATGAGCCAAGTTACATTGTGCAGATATATCTAGGATTGTCGCATTAAAATAGCCGTTATTAAAATGGGTGGGGTAGGGGATGCCGGCGATCCGAAACCTGACGCCGGCATCCCGAGAGGTTTAAAATGCCAACATTTTTGTTCAGTATCCTAACCCTCCCACTCTCCCTACCCCTCCCTCCCCTGTGCCTAAAGCTACCCTCCTCCCCTAGTGCCTACACCTAACCCTCCCCCATACATGCTTACCCTCCCAGAATTCGCGGGAGGCTCCCAAATTTTTGGGCAAGCCCCCACACCCCTGGAAGGGTAGGCACTTCCTAGTGAAGTGGGCAGAATGGGGAGAAAATTAGCTGGAATCGGCAGTTCCGAGTGTTGGGGGCGGGGCCTAATTACATTATTCTATGAGAATCGCCTCATTTAGCCCCACCCACTATTTTAAATATGCATAATAGCGGTGAATTCTCGCAAGGGGTGGGGCTTAATGACGCAATCCGGCCGGTCCCGCCCCAACTCCGCCCACATGATTCACCTCCCCGGGCTTCTCCTGGGGAGGAAAATGTAATAGTCGGCAAGTATGCCCTCCCCCTAGTGCCTATACATGACAGTATGCTGTATTTGTAAAGCAGCAAGCATGTTAAAGGCTAAACCAGCTTGGTTTAACCTTTAACATGCTTGCTGCTTTAAAAAACCCTGGCTTACACATATGTATTCCTGCAGTCTATTACATTTAGCCCTTAGTGTATTGATGTTTAAAATGATGAGCACTGTATAATGGATTTGTGGTAACATACTGTAGTCTTTATTTAGTATAACGGATACTTAGGTCTCCTAACGCTTAATATGCTTTCTACTTCATTTATTTTTTTCTTTAATGTAGGGACTCTTTCTCGTCTTGGTGGTTGTCTTATGTTGCGTATCCACTAGCAGATAGTGGAACGACAGTACGATTACAACATTGTAATCGTACAGTCAGGGCCGGATTACCAATGGGGCGGATGGAGCTTCAGCTCCAGGCCCCCAATCAAAATAGGCCCACAGCCTGTCTGACTAATCGGCTGCTGTAGACAGGATTTTATTTTCCTGGTACAGCAGACTGCCTGTGGCCGACTGAGGCCCCGCCCCCATCAACCGCTACCCCCACCACCCAGACGCATTACCGGTGGGTCACACATCGGAATCAGTTACACGTGGCAGTGCAGTGACGGGCTTCTCTAGCCCTTCCTGCGCGGCTCAGCGCGGCATACTAATAGTGACACAGCGCCTCCACGGTGCTGCCCTGCTACCATCGCTACCGGAAGCAGCACATATACACAGGCAGCTGCATGAGGACTGACCAGCAGCTGCGTGAAGAATCAGCCTGAGGTGAGCTGCTGATAATAACTGGGGCATGCAGGCTGACTGGCTGAGGCACAGACAGCATGAGCAATATTGCCAGGGACAATGTTATACGTATCATGCATGTAGGGGCATATTATATATGCCGGGGACAATATTATACGTATCATGCCTGTAGGGGCAATGCTGTATATTCTGCCGTGGTAATATTGTGTACATTGTATCTGTGTGGACAATGCTGTAAATACAGCATTGCCCACACATATATAATATACACAATGTTTGCCACATAACAGCAGTATACACAGCATTTCCCCCTACAGATGTAATATACACCATAATATTACCCCAATACCAGTACTATGGGAGTAATATTCTGTATATTACTTCTGTGGGGGCAATGCTGTATATACTGTTGGTATGGGGGTAATATTGTGTATATAACATCTATGGGGGCAATACAGTGTATACAGCTGGTACGGGACAATGTGTAAATTACATCTGTCTGGGGCAATGCTGTGTTTACTGCTAGTATGGGGGTTATATTGTGTAAATTATAGCTATGGGAGGCAGTGATGTGTATACTATTTTAAGGCAGGCTTGCCTACCCTCCCGATTTGGCCGGGAGCCTCCACGATTTTCGGGTGTCCCGGAAAGGCTGAATCGCATCATCGCGGCCCCGCCCCCCGCTTCACACTGCCGAAAATAATGGCATTGTGAAGAGGGGCGGAGCCACGATGACGCGATCGTGCGGCTCCGCCCCCGGCTCCACCCCCAATGTACCACCAACTGGCTGGCCCCGCTCCGCCCCCGCCCCCCCCCGCTGTTAGCCGACAATCAGCTCCCTCCCGGAAGGCTGGAGCTGATTGTCGTCAAGTATGTTTTAAGGGAGTACTATTGTATATATTTTAACTGTGTGTGTGTGTTAGGGGGGGCTTGGGGGTAATGCTATGTATACTTCTGGTATGGGGGAAATATTATATGTATTATGTTTATACATTTATTATATCTGTGGGGACAATGTTGTGTATAGTGTTGGCATGGGTGTAATATTTTGAATATTACATCTGTGGGGGAATGCTGAGTATACTGGTAGCATGGGTGTAATATCTTGAAAATAGCATCTGTGTGGTCAATGCGGTGTATACTGGTGGCATGGGTGTAATATTTTTAATATTGTATCTGTGGGGGCAATGCTGTGTAAACTCGCAATTATATATATATATATATATATATATATATATATACCTCCTTACTAACTTTTCAGAACAAAGAAACAGTATAACCCATGGATATAACCTGACACAGGTAGTGACATAATCAAGCATTCTTTCTTTGGGGCAGCACGGATGGTGCAATGGTCAGCATTACTACCTCCCAGCATTGAGGTCCAGGGTTTGATTCACACCATGGCCCCTACCGTGTGGAGTTTGTATATTCTCCCCATACTTGTGTGGGTTTCCTCTGGGTACTCTATAGTACCATTGAAAGACAATTTCTTATTTCTGTCAAAGTGGTTATCTGGCATTAATGGATGGCTGGGAACGGTCACTGATAAGTGAGCCATTTCTTATACAAAGTATGTTGAATATTGTCTGTGTATATAATGCATTATGGGCCTGATTCAGGGCTGCACAGAATGCTGATGATGACATATTTGAGTGATGTTTTGCTACTGCGCATGAACGAAAATCATTATAAATTGGTACGCCGCATGCGTCACACTGTGTGTACGCACAAAGACGCTTTTGTGACTGAGATGCACGGTATCAGAAATGTCTTGGAAAAGTGATGAGCGTTCCGGGCCGGAGACTGGGAGGCGGCGATTGCTGCGCACAAATGTCAGCTTTTGGATTTCTTGTATCATAAATTTAAAAGTCTGAAGTGTTGACAAACAGCTAATTTTTTTGTGGGGGATGGGGAGAGCGGACCCAATGGATGTCTGTCAGTCTGCTAAATGCAATCTATATGGTGCTCTATTGTCTAAGGCAAATTTATAATTATCCAGTATATTTCTGTTAATAAAATCGAAATTGTTGCATTTTATTAATAACCATAGTTTGTATTTTTATTATTTCTGTTTTATTCAGTGATCAATAATATAACAGGTGATCTATGCTTCATATTAGCAAAGAGGGGAGGGAGATTGAGGTGGTTGAAGGTAGACGAGTAGCTATACCTTTGTTGGTGCTAGACACACCCCACAGCACAGACCACACCCCACAGTACTGGTCACATATCACTAGTCATACCCTCACATCAGTCGTCACACAATAGGCCCTTCATAAATTTCAGCTCGTACAGTCGTTCCTCATCCCCTGTAGTGCCTACACTGAATGATATGTTGTTCAGTGCAGGCACCCTCCCTCATTCCCGAACACACCCAATCTGTCGTTATCGGCAGATTGACCGGCGTGTTCGGGCGATGATTGATGTCGGAAACGACCAGCGGTACCGCGCATCGCTGGTCGTTTCTGACATTATAGTGCACGATTAAGCGGTTGAATGATTACGATGTCATAATCGTGGGTTCTCTCACTAATATCGCCTAGTGGATTGCCTTTAAGATTTTAGACATGCTGATGCTTGCAGTACTACAAGCATCAGTATCTTGCTTAGGGCATCAAATTGGTTAGGACCGGCTCTGGTAAGAGCGTATTCATGCTACTAACACAGTATGTAAGGATGAAAGCAGCCACATATACGCTTCTTAGAAGGTGCGGCTACTCCCCCTGGTGCAAGATGATCACCAGCATAGACCATGCATGGTTACTAAGTAAAATTACTGGTTAAGTTATAATTTTTCTGTGGTGCACTACAGGTAGAGGCATACCCAGATTACCTTTTAAGATTTTGGACATGCTGATGCTTGTAGTACTACAAGCACCAGTACACCTATGACTTTCAGGCATGCTGGCACTAGACTAACCACAAGTGCCAGCATGCCCTGGCATCCAAGGTACACCATGGAGAAATGCTGATTCCTCCCTCCACACACACAGAAGTTAAAAACAATTTTATTAGACACTTCTGCATAAAAGCCTCATTCACTCATTCAGAAGTTCTTTTCTATCCATGGAGGCATCTCCAGGTTACAGAAGAATAAATCCACCTTATATGAATGAGAAGCAGACGTGTATCATTTCTATTTATACTGTTGGGTTTTCCCCCAGTGTGTGGTCATACTATGGGGAATCCCCACTTTAATACTCGGCTATTAGCATAAATAATGAAAAATACTCATTTTACGTAATATGCACAGTCACGTCCCAAGTTATCCGCACCTCTGCATTTTGCACAAATTGCGGATTTGTAATGGACACATTTTACACCTACGTTTTTGTACAAATTGCGCCCAACACTGCAAAAGCCCCAGTAGCTCTATGTGGGACCCCTCAGTGATCAGGTCTGTGTGATTGACATTCTTACTGGAAAGCAACAATTTGCTCTACCTTGTTTTGTTTTCAGTTTGAAAAATGTCCCTAGCACACTGGTTAGCAGGGCGCTACTAGATATAATATTGTATATCAATATACTTAGGGCCTGATTCAGCAAGGATCGCAGTTGCAAAGACGCACGCAATCGGTCGATTAATTCGCATTGCGCATGCATCGCAGTGCGCGTGCGCAAACTAGCAATTGCGATGGGAACTGCGTCTGCAGAGACTACGCAGACCCAGAGCACAGTGATTGACAGGAAATGACGTTTGTGGGTGGTGACGGGGGGGGGGGGGGGGCTCAGGCGATAGTTAGGTGTCCTAATGCTTAATATGCTTTCTACTTCATTTATTTTCTTTCTTTAATGTAGGGACTCTTTCTCGTCTTGGTGGTTGTCTTATGCCGCGTGTCCACTAGCAGATAGTGGAACGACAGTACGATTACAACATCGTAATCGTACAGTCGTTCCTCTTCCCCTGTAGTGCCTACAATGAAAGATTTGTTGTTCAGTGCAGGCACCCTCCCTCCCTCATCCCCGAGCATGCCCGTTTAGTTCATGCGGGGCCATAAGGAGGGCAGTGCCATCATACAGGGCGTGATGCCCTGGGGATGGAACCTGCCCATCTCCCGCCTCCAGCACTGTGGTGAGAGACGTCATGACAGCTACTGTGCAAAGAGCCGTGGGACCTATACAGCTGCTTGGGGCGTTCTGAGGATGCTCCTGGCAGTTCCATAGGTACCAGAGGATGGCGGCCCTGCCCGCTTCTTGAGGCGAAACTTATGTGTTCAGGGTGTAGGGGGTGGCGTCTGTGTCAGCACAGGGTTCATAACGATGTTTATTCAGTTGATTTGATGTTACATTTTACTTATTGTAGTCTTCTACAATCCTGTTTATGTTTGTTAACTTATAACCTATCGTGTTACTTACAGTGTATATCAATAAACATACTTCAAAAAAGTAAAAACCAACAACAATATGCAGCACAGGATGGCGGATGGGAACCTCCCTGCAGAACTGTGTTGTGCCTGGTCCAGTCTTAAGCCGCGTATCCACTTGCAGATAGTGGAACAACATCGTAATCGTACAGTCGTTCCTCATCCCCTGTAGTGCCTACACTGAACAATGTCGTTCAGTGCAGGCAGGGTGCCTCATCCCTGAACAGTGACAATCTGTCGTTATCGGCAGATAGACCGTCATGTTCAGGCGATGATTGATGTGGGAAATGACCAGCGGGACCGCTCATCGCTGGTCGTTTCCGACATTATACTGCACGATTAATGAGCGACTGAACGATGATGATGTCGTTATCATTCAATCGCTCATTTATATCGGCAAGTGGATACGCGGCTTTAATTAGGCTCCTCTACATATGCTGAGCTGGCAGCAATACCCAATGTCTGATGCGACCAGGGGTTAAAGTGGGCAGGAATGGGGTGGAACTGAGTTCCGTGACCTCTAATGGTAGGTGGAACTAGTTCCACTTCCACCAAGTCCCTGTACAGAAGTCCAAAAGACAGAGAGCCACTCACTGTCTGCCTAGGGAGGCTCAATTTCGTCGAGAAACCAGCATATAGGTAAGGAAAGAATCAAGTGAAGGCAATACATAGGGGTAGCAAAAAAAACATTGGGCATCCAAGTGACATAGACTAGTTTATGGGGACTCCATAAAAAAACTCAGAGACATGGCAGAAAAATAACACTGGTGATATAGAACATTATTTTTTTCTCTTTCAGGGCTCTGTTTACTACAATCCGCATATTGAATGCAGATTGTAGTGTGATATTATCGACTGAATTTGCATTGCGAATTCAGGCAATATCACAGGGATTTACTACAAATCCCTTGCAGGGACAGAGCTTGTGATAAAGCTCTGTCCCTGCGAATCCCATCCGCACACTAGTCACGGTATCTTCGGAAAAAATACCGTGACAAAGTGCCCGCAAATGCACCGACCGGCCGTCGCTGCTACCCCCCAGCGCTAAGCCCCGCCCCTGGTGATAAGCCCCGCCCCCCGCGATCGCGGACCCCCCCTCCCTTAATTACACTTACCTGCATGATCCGGGCCTCCGGTGATGTCCTCCGGTCAGCTGATATCCCATACTGCACTGGGACCCGATCACCTGATGACCGGGCCGCAGTGTACTATGGGAGACCAGCTGACCGGAGGGGAGTCATCCCCGGAGGCCCGATCACTGGTCCCTGGAGTCAGGTAAGTTGATTTTTTTTTTACTATTTTTTAGCAGAGATCAGCTTGTGTTTAGACCACACAGCTGATTACTGGGACCGACTCCCAGCTCTGCTCTCCCCGTTAGAGCGGATCAGGAGTCCGGTAATCGCGGGAGACCCTGGATAATGCCACCTCCAGGTGGCGTTATTATCACAGGGCCTCCCTAGGTATTTTCTTCACAATTTATTTTTAGTAACTCTGGTCGGATCACATTTCCCATTACAATTATGGGAAATGCGATCTGATTACTAAAAATAAGTGATACTTAGGGGTTGGAGTAGAATTTTACGAATTCTACTCCAATTGCCCTATAGTAACTATAGGTGATACTAAAATAATGTGAAAAGGGTGTGAAAACACCATTTTTCACTTTATTTTAGTCAAAATAATGTTAATAAATAGAGCCCTAAGTGATCTAACATTGTAGTCTCAGCTGATGGCAGGAGTGCTAAAAAAGCATCTAAAATGTATTTCACACTGTCATAGCCCCCAAAGCTTCTGGGGGCCTAGGCCGTTTCCTATATACAACTGTGTGTGTGTGTGTGTGTGAGTGTCACACTTGTTTTGCCTGTCAGACTAGCATGGCGGGAGGGTGGGAGGGGGGTATAAGTAGGCGGCGGGAGAAATGAGTTCCACCACCTCTCCAGGACCATTTTGAGCCCTGGATGCGACTAGTTGCCACGGAGACTAGGAAGCGATGGTCAAGACCGCATCATTTTATTTGTTTCTTAGGTAATAAGTTAAGGTGTTTTAGGCATGCACAGATGTTTCTTATTTATTCATTCATTTTGGGATGAGTTCACTATGATCCTGCAATGCTGTAAGTAGAATATTTTTGTGTGCCGTTCCTCTGTTTGGGAAGGAGTGTTTTACAGGTGTGGGGACAATGGTATTACTCATCTGTTTGCAGGAATGTAGCCATTATTAGAGTTTATTTTTAGCCTTTTTTTACAGCGACTTTGGGAGAAATTTGTCTTTTTTTTTTTTAACTATTTTTTTAACTATTGGACCTTGAGCTCCCATTGCACCATTCGCAATCCAGTATTTGAAATTGCATATAATTGTTTGTTTTCTTATTTTATATGTGTCTGCAATTGGTCATGGGAATATCGGGGTTACATACCTATGCTTTGCATCCGTCATAGAAACCTATGGGGGTTGTGGCTGCTGTCAGCAACGAGGGATGGCAGCAGATATTGGAGATATCTCCATAGTACATCTGGGAGATACTTAATATTTGCGAATATCCCCTGAAAAGGGGTGTTTTAGGGGAATATGCCGCAAATATTTAATGATAAATAGGCCCCAAGTGCCATAGTTACACCCACTCTTACTTGTTTTCAAGATTGCCAATTGTGAATTTATCTTAACCTTGTCTCCTCTCACTACTAGTCGTTGATGATCAATTATAACATCTTGAATAAAAACAGATTGCATAAAAGAATGCCTGCTTTCCTATTATACAAATGGTAGGTAATAGAATCCAGGGCCTTGGGCCTCTGCTGAGTTTATAGAGGTAAGAGGGACACAGAAGGAGGCCAATGGAGGGAAAAACATTAAATGCAGTTTAAATGCGGTTGATATACTAAATATTTTGGGACTACAATGGTGTATACCAGAAGGAATTCTGGAAGGAGAAATTGTACACATACAAATGTGTCATACACCGGCCCCAGTACGCCAGGCAATGCGAGACGCGTGGCGTGAGTGAGTTGCGCCGTGCAGCGTCTTTTTTGCTTGAATGTGTGTCTTATACCCCTTTTCCACCTAAATTCCGGGTCTGACCCGGAGTTGGAACAAAGTTCCTATCCGGATCAGACCCGGAATTTTGCCGGCACCGACTCGGGATATTCCCGAGTCAGCGCCGCTCACACCGCAGTCGGGTCTGCATAGACCCGGCTTTTGCGGAGTGAAAGTGGTCGCTTGGAGATTACGTCATCTCCAAGCGCCACTGAAACCGGACCAGTCGGCCGGCTAGCAGCGCACTCCAGGTCATCGTGACCCGGAGTGCGCTGTTCTCATAGCAGGGTTTCACGGGCTACACCCGTGTTAAACCCTGCTAGCATCCTGGGTTGGATTGCCGGGTCACTCGACCCGGCGATCCAACTCTCTCCCGTTTTACACCAGGGAGCTGCCCGGGTTAACCCTTCAAAAACCCGGGTTTTAGCTCCGGTGTAAAAGGGGAAACGGGTGCAACAAACAGCTGCCATGAGACTTCATTGATTCATTTGATATGTAACAGAGTCTGAATCTGTACACATAGCCAGGGGCGCCGAGAAGGGGGGGCAGGTGCTAATTACCTGGGCTGGGCTTGTTGGAGGGGGCCCGTGTCTGCCGCCCCCTCCCCTTTACCTCCAGCAGTCTCCCCTGCCTGTGCGGGGATGTGATCACACTGATCGCGCTCCCCCATGGATTTGCCCTGGCTGAGGGGCTCATAGCACCCCCGTTCAGCACGAATGCATTATTTTTTTTCTAAGGGGGTGGGTGTGGCCATTTCTCCCATGATTAGGCCATGCCCACAAATAGTACAGGGGCCCAGGCCAGCTCTCTACAGGCCTGTATGAAGCACAATGGAACTTGCCATGAAAAAAAGCCGCGGCCGCTGCATCTTGGCACTTCATATATGGGGCCTGATTCAGAGCCGCTCGTTAGATGCGATCGCTCGCACGATGTGTATGCAAGTTGCGTAGGCAGTGCTACCGCACAGCAATGCATTTGCACGCCCAGTATTTCTTAGAGAGCGATCACATAGTGTATGCAGACACCCACTAGCCTGTTTTAAGACTCCCACTTGTGCACGTCATGTCCAGGAAGTATATGCAACCATCGGTACATCGGATGCTATCGCAGTGCTTGAGGTTGACCATACCCTGCCGCAAGCACTGCGAGCACCTCAGTGTAAATACAAGCCAGGTGACATGTACTATGATGCTGTCCTATATTTATGCACACCTATAAAACGCCATTGAGATGCTCAGGCACGCCTGTGTTTGCACCTCCACACCCCCGTTTTTAATGGCCAGTCCCTATTACCACCTACAAACGGCTTCCCCTGTCACTCACTCTGCTGGGCTGTCTATGCGCAGCGAGCGAATGCATTGTGAACTTTCGCTAAGGTATGTAAGGCAGCAGCGAAAGTATGCATCTTAGCGAGCGGGTCTGAATCAGGCCCATGGATTCAAACTGAGTTGCACACAAATATACAATAATTTATAGAAAAAAAATGTTTCATTTACTATCACTGGAAAAAATGCTTTATTTTAGCAATGAAGAATTTATTTCCTTCATTAGTCACCATCTTGCCTACTCTTTTTGAATGTCCTCTAGACTAGAATTTTGGGGAGTTCTCCTGTACTCCTGGGAGAGGCAGTGCACTAAGAGGCGGGTGCGGGGGGCGGTTGTGTTACGATGACAATGGTGCACCGCTCTTGCCACCTCGTACCTAGATCTCTTCCTTCAGGATCTCCCATAGGATGTCCTTACAAAGTATGAAATACAGACATGGGGAACACAAAAACTCACATACGTACTTGAGGTTTGCATATAGATGGACATGGGGTGCGCAACTCATAGACAGTAATTGGGTAAATAAAACAAACATGACTCATACATCCTGCATGGCAGCACTGCAAATAGCTAACATGCATGCCAGCACACCAATTGCAGCTATACAGAATGTGATTTTATTACCCAAATTCTATATTCAATTTTCTTAAACAAAAGGTTTATTTTTATTTAAAGGAGGGGTGCATAATTTTCTGTACCAGTCTCCCAGAAGGTGAGTGTGTGAGGGAAGCTTACTGTACATTGTCATGTTAAACAAGGCTGGCACTAAGGCAGGGCAAACAGGAAATTTGCCAGGACACCGTCCCTTGCCTGTAGTGTGCCCCACATACCTGGAACACTTTTCGCTGTAGTGATGATCAGAAGACGAGAAGGCTGTAGGTTGCAGGAGAGAATGCTATCCGGGCACACACGTTATAGTTCCACAGAACTTTGATTTCCAAAAATATATATTTTTAATTAATCTAAGGGGAAGGAGGTCACTTGTATCCAGAATGATACGTTCATTATTGGTGGCAGAATGAATGAAATCGGAAGCTTCCCGTCTGAACTGCCTGCTGCATAGACAGCACGTCTACTGACATCAAAGAGATGTACCAGTCTGCAGTAATGTCGGCATCTGACAGCCATGATAAGTAACAGAGTTCTCCTTTGTTTTCTTTTTTCTTTTCAAATCTGGGGACGGTAACGGCAGCCTCAGAAGACCTACAGGGATAATTAATGGTCTTTCAGCGATGGCTTAATTTCACCTGTTCCTGCAATAAGAAAATACCTTAATTTGCAGACCTCATTGTACACTAAAAAGTAAGACTTGTTCCGCTCTGTGGACCTGATTCAGAGACGGGCGGTACTGCAATCGCAACTGCATTCTCTTATGGATCGCAGTTGCTAAAATGTGCTAATGCATTAAAAAGCACAACCGGCATAGGGATGCCCACTGCTGCCTTCTCATATCTGTCCGACGTCGGGCAGCAGCGTAAACATCGGTACTATCGACGCACATCAGGCAGTCAGGCAGCATGTAAGTGAAATCTGACCTGCCTCAAACGCTGCGGCTTCCCTGACACGCAGAGAGCTCTCATTCTGCACACATGCGCAATAACAAACAATCGCTCGTTCTGCGAAAATATCGGTATTGCGACCGTCTCTGAATCAGGCCTTATGTGCGGCGTAATGTGAATAAGATTGTGCTACTGTGTGGTGTCATTTGAATTGGGGGGTACTACTGTGCGGTCACGACCCGTTTTTTCAAGCGTGTGCTGTCCCTTTATTAAAAAAGAGGGGGAGGGCGCAAATTTATAGTTTGCAGGGGGCGCCAAACACCCTACCCTGACACACATTCCTTAATCTGAGGGTTACTCAGATGACCGATGTTCACACAGATGATCCAATGCTGCATCTTCTGATCCAGCAGCAGATCACACATATATACAGTGGGCGTCTTTCTACAACAGACACCTTCTGCTGCTTTTACATATTTTCGTACAGCAGTTGTGCCCAAAGATGCAGCTGCTGTGTGAACTGCGGTCAACCCATAGCGTCAGTGATTCACATTACACCACATAGTAGTGCCCCTTATTCATGTTATGACACACAGTAGTGCCCCTTATACACAATGCCCACAGTAGTAGTGCCCCTTATGCAAAATACCCACAGTAGTGCTCCTTATACGCAATGCCTACAGTAGTAGTGCCCCTTATGCACAATACCCACAGTAGTACTCATTATACACAATGCCCACAGTAGTGCTCTTTATACACACTACCCACAGTAGTGCCCCTTATACAATGCCCACAGTAGTGCTCCTTATACACAATGCCCACAGTAGTGCCCTTTATACACACTACCCACAGTAGTGCTCCTTATACACAATGCCCACAGTAGTGCCCCTCATACACAATGCCCACAGTAGTGCCCCTTATATGCAATGCCCACAGTAATAGAGCCAATTACACGCAATGCCCACAGTAGTAGTGCCCCTTATGCAATACCCACAGTAGTGCCTCCTATGCAATGCACAGAAGTAGTGCCCCGATACAATGCCCACAGTAATAGTGCCACTTATACAATGCCCACAGTGGTAGTGCCCCCTATACAATGTCCATAATAGTATTGCTCCTTAAGCAATGTCCACAGTAATAGTGCCCCCTATACAATGCCAATAGTAGTAGTTCCCCTTACACATAAAGACACACACACAACACACTGTGCTTACCTGAATCCCTGCTCCTGCACCCGTGGGCGTCTGACAGCTCCTTGCACTCGGCACTGTGGGAGAGATGTCATGACATCTCACCCTACACCCACTGTGGGAGCTGCAGTTCAGGAGTGAGCTCCAGCCTCCGGTTGCAAGGACGGAGCCACTGGACACCCGCTGATAACAAAACCTTAGTGGGCGCACGGCAAATGGAGAAGGCGGCAGGACCTTTCCAGCCTGGTGCCTCCCTGCTGTGCAGGGCCGGCTGAGCGTATCGCACCAGCCCTGATGGCCATGGGTTTCATGCTTTTGGGGCCAGTGAAGCGGACACTGGTGTGAACACACCCAGTATATGGGGCAGACACTCACCCCTGTTGTCTGTAACACTGGCTGTCCCTGTCCCAAACAGCTTCGGCATGTCAATCATGCTGTGGCTTAGGGGGCACTGGGACCGCCATCACAGACACATCTGCACAGCACAGATCCTGCGCATGCGTAGATCAACAAAAATCAGAGATGTACATAAACCATCGGGTTTGTGTACAACTCTAAATCAGGCCATTGGCTATTCCAAAACACAACATTTCTCCTACTTCAAAGATGTTTTTTGTAGACTGACTTGTGTGTTTAGTGTTGTTGTCTTATTTATCGCAATCCACATTTCATCGGATGGGATATGATAAATTTCCACAAATTTAAAAGGATGTATCAAATATCGCATGCATGAACGGAGTTTGCAAGAATGCTGTTCATGCGAATCCTCATGTTATGGGAGCATCAAGGGTGTGTCTTCAATCACAGCTGCATTCCCGATCACACATCCACAGCCTCAGGGATATGTTTGGAAGTACTTGAGATGTATAGCCTCAGTAACCCCTTAGGCTATTGCAAGTGCCAATGGTACATCTAATGGCGCGCCGATGGTGGAGTGTTTACAATCACCGTTGTAGTTGCACAGTCCACAAAGCCTGAAAGTGGGCCACTCACCGCTTGTACTCTCCTTAGCACACCGATGTACATGTGGAAGGCTGAGATTAGTATTTGCATATGTCCGCAACCGCTGTTGAGATAGCGGTTGTAGTAGCAAATGCAGAGTTAGCATCCATCTCTGAATCAGGTCCATAGTCTGTAATTTTGCCCTCCAAGCTTCCAGATTTATTATCCAGCTGTTTGGAGTGTCCAAAAAAACATTGGTGATGTGCAGCAGTTGTAAAACTCCTAAATCACATATGATTTAAACCAAGAGGACTATGAGCAATAGATATCCTCTAACTGAAGGCTGGGGGGGGGGGGGGGGGGGTCCAGAAAAAGTTCCTTCCTATTCATCCTCCCCATGTATATCTGCACTGATCAAAGTCTACTTTTCCCAACAGTGCTACACCATTGATGTGTTGTCAATGAAGGGGCCATATTAATTTAGTAGGACTGTGCATGAGTAGTGCTTGGGATCCCTGTTATATATGACATGGAGAGCATAGCGGCGAACATTCTTCTTGCCAAATACAGTCTGCAGCATTCTGCCCTTGTCATGTGTATCCTAAGCCTCAGAGGCTCCTTTCAGCTGCGATGTCCGGTGGAGGACGGTTCTGGTCATCACTGCAGTTTCCCCCACTGCAGCTTCATGTTAAAATGCAGGCGGTTGCAATACCGATGGTGGAATCCCGACGGTTGAAATGCAGATGCCTGCAAGTAAGTAAACTAACCCTTACCCTAGCCCCACCCCACCTTTCCTGCAGCCTAAACTTAAACCTCTGCTTTTGCAGCCTAACCCTCCTCCTTGTGCCTCACCCTAACCCTTGCTTTTGGGATCGCAGCCGCCGAGCTTCTGACCCTTGTTGAGATTCCAGCGTCGGTATTGCGACTGCTGGCATTGTGTGTGCTGGGATCTGTACATTCCCAATACCTTCAACTGAGAGCACTGCCCTTTTCGGGACACTTTATTAGATCAAATAAACAACTACTTGCTTCCAAGACGCCTGCATTTATTTGTATCCTGTGACCACCAGATAAACACAAATGCTTATAATTGCCCCTGCCTCTTGCTGGCCTAAGTGTGAGCGCAGTGACTCCGAACTCAGCCTCTGTGTGCTACCAAAGCAGACTTAATCCATAGTAAGTGGCAAGACGGAATTACTCGTCATCATCCAAGTGCTACAGCAGAAGAACTAAAATGCCAGGGCCAGCTAGACCAGAGCCCTGAACCCTCCACCACGTCAGCACAACTGTGGAAGCAGAGTGAATCCATATGTCAAGGGGGCGGCACAGTGCCCCCCTAACTCCTGGACCTGTGTGCACTGCAAACCCTGCTCCTATGGTGGATATGCCACTGGCCCAATGTTTGTCCAAAATGTTGTCCCTGTGATGCTGGGAGGTCTGGTGGAGGCTTAACCCTAATTTATTCAGATACATGGCTTTGCAAACAGCATCTTATAATGAAGAAGCAATGTCGCCTGCACAGTAAAACTATGCAGCCTTTCTCCTGTCTAACTCCATCCGTAAGCAGTGTTTTTCTCTAGTCACTAATAGGCTTACTGTTTCCCAGACATTTTGAGTCATGCAAAATGAATGCAGCGTCAGTGCCAGCGGAATCCTATGCTCTGCCTTTGTCTTTCACATATTCCTGTAATTGCAAATACTTGTATTAAAAGAAAAAAAAAACCTTCACTAGGGAAAGTCTGTACAAACATTCAACGACAAATCAGTTTAGCTGTTCAATTTAGCCTAATCTTACACAGCATCTCCAAATAAAACTGCTTTCTTCAGCCATTAGGAAAGACAGATACCTCTTGTGTGCACATATTCGATGTATTCATTATAAACTCTTGTTGTGTGTTATGAAGCACTGAAGTAAATTTTAATGCTGAAAAGGCAACTCATTACTGGATGCTAGTCTCATCTATCTATCTATCTATCTATCTATCTATCTATCTATCTATCTATCTATCTATCTATCTATCTATCTATCTATCTATCTATCTATTCTATTCTATCCATCCAGTGGCGTATCTATAATGCGTGCAGTGTGTGTGGGGTCCAGGGGAACCCCGCACCGCTCACCCCGGACCCATATTATTTTAAACTCACCTGTCCGTGGTCCCGCGTTGGATGTCAGTGCTGCTCATAACACCGGAAAATGGCTGCCGTGGCCATTTCCGGCGTTCTGCGCATTAAGACTCCAGACACACTCTAGTTCCCGGAGTCTACTAATGCTCCGGTGGGTGGCCAGCCGCGTCAGTCGGCTGCCGGCCACCGGAGACAGAGGAGGGGGCCCTGCACGAGCAGTGCACACGGGCCCCCTCCTCTCTTAAGATGCCCCTGTATCTATCTCTCTATCTATCGCCTTAAATAACTGTTATGTATTCCATCAGGGTACACTTTGAAATACTACAGGCCATGGGCCTGATTCAGACCCACTCGCGAGCGGCTGTCCGCTCGCAAGTGGGTCGATGGTGTGCACTGAGCATGCGCACGACGGAGGGAGCTCCGTCGTGCGCATGCGCGACGAGCGAAGGACTTTCCTTCGCTCGTTGTGTCTGATCAAAGGGGGCGTGCTGTCGATGTTGATTGACAGCACGCCCCCTTTGGTGGGCGTGCCGGGTGCGTGCCTCCCAGACGGGGGCGTTCCCAAGGGAACGCCTATCGTCAGAAGCCGGCTCACTGACATCACTAGTGATGTCAGTAGGAGTGATTTTGGCTCTGATAGAGCCAAAATCACTCCAGGGCTTGTGGTCGAAAAACCCGACCACAGGCTGCTGGACCATCGCGACCATCATCCTGCACGCTCGTATGTGCTGTGGGTGGTGACCCACAGCTATACAAGTGTCCAGGAGGACGCTCCATTTTTATGGAGGACGGCCCTCATTCAGAGCGAGCTCTCTGCTCAGAGTGTCCGGCTCTGAATGAGGGCCCATGTCCGATCTACTTGAATACAGATAGAAAATTGACAGATCATCTGAATGTAGTCAGAGGAGCAAATTTTATCATCAGAGATGAAAATCAGCCAGTACGATAAGGGGGCGTTAAATTGTTTTATAGGGTGCCTAAACCGATGGGTGTGTAGCCGTAGTTAGACACATTTCTGCTCACAGCCTCCTGAGGTGGCGAGCAGAAATGTGCGATACAAAATAGGCCTCTTCCCTTCCCCCCAAAGGTGACACACCTCCGTTTGGGGGAAATAGAGGATGTCGCCCATCCCCTCCCAGAAACGGCAGCAGACTCAATCACTGACAGTCTGCTGCCAGACTGCGTGCAGGGTCGCTGACCCGTACTGCACATGCACAGTACGGGCGTGCGCCAACGCACAGCACTGGCCATCGGAGATGTGCACAAACCATCGGGTTAGCGTACATCACCTAAGTCGGCTGTTTGGGCGCCCAAAGCAAGGACTTTAAATGGGGTTAGCTGCTATATGAGTATAAAACCCATGATTTTGGGCGTGCACACCCTGCACGGGCTCCCAGTCGTAGCAACAATTGAATCGCCCCCTAGAAGTGTTATCTGGACAAATTGATGGTGGTACAGTGTGATGACACAATTCATGCATTCTGCTAAATTTTCCAACTGGACCGGAACCAGATTTGATGCCCCAGTCACTAAATGATTTACTTCCATCCAAATAAGTGAATTCAAAGTCAATTGCAACACAGCACGGGGCCAACCATGGGCTTCCCTACTCTTTACTACACATAGGTGTTTGTTTTTTTTTGCCCACTGTTTATTTTTAGCGTTTAGGTATATACTGAGGACCACAACTGCTGAAAAAGAGTACTTCCCAAAGGATTGTAGAGATAAGCACAGGAATGTTTTTTTCCATTTTGACATATCACTTTACTGCGAGGCTAAAGCAGAGTGAATACTATGTCAGTTTGTATCCAGTACAAATATTTTGAACAATTGTGCTTTGCACATGCTCAGAAAGCAAAACATATGCGAAACGGCAAAACCTGCATGTATTATGCATGCACCAACCAGAGAGGCAAAACAGGAGTGGGAAGGGGTGTTCTCATGTAGGCAATGTTTAAAAGGGGCGTGTTCATCAGAATGTGGTTTATGCACACCAGCAATTAAGCGCATATAATATAGAGCATACTTGCCTACCCTCCCAAGACTGTTGAGAGCCTGCCGAAAATCAGGTGCCGCCTCCGACACCCCGCAAGACTAGGCAAGTCCCCCGGAATGGCTTCCGCAAAAGTGGGCGTATCCCCGCCCCCTGTCTTATAATGCCAGTAATATTGGCATTATAAAGCGCGGGGGGGCACTATGACGCGCTCCCCACTCCGCCTACTTGAACCGCCCCTACCCTCCCTGCTGGACGGACCTGCCAGCCCCCTCCCGGTTCCCCCTGCAGAAATGTCGGCAAGTATGAGATAGAGATATGCGCGGGCCCCTGTGTTTTGATTTTTGTTTTCTTTAGAAAATGATAAAAATAGGTACAATCATGTAATGTGGGCCTGTTTTGTTCCTACGGTATTATCCTAATAACATTTCCAGTCAAATTTGACCATCTCACAATATTGTTTTAACCCATATTTATTTATTACCAGTTATTTATGGATTCTTCTTTAGTTAATAGTATTTGTCAGATGATAGGATCGCTTCTTGTGGGCTTATGTCTTAAGGGGCCTATCCACTAGACGACTTTTTGAACGATCCGACCAAAACCAGGAGGTTTTGGTCGGAACATTAAGAAAGTCGTCTAATGGATAGCCGGGAAGGACCAGCGATGTGCGTGCACGCTGGGTCCTTGCCGACCCCGACTATCTGTGGAACATGCCCGCCAACCTGACGTCGATCGTCAGGTTCCACATGTTCACAGATAGGAGGTCGGTCTCCTGCACTGAATGAAATTCAGTGAACGCCGTTCAGTGCAGGCACCGCACCCAGCGACCTGAAGGACGCTAGAGTTCAGTCTTTCAGGCTGCCTAATGGATAGACCCCTTTAGTGGTGCATTTGCTTGTTACTGCAATATCCAGTCAGCCATGTGACAGTAACTCAATGCATAAAAGCATGCAGAAAACATGCTAAAAAGGTTCAGACCAAACTCTATAATGGGGAGGTAATGTGGTCTAAGTGATTTAGATTGTGAAGCCAGATGGGGTTGTTTGAAAATCTCAGAAACTGCTATTGTCTTGGTATTTTCACGCACAACAGTCAGAGAAATGTGCAGAAAACATACGCTGAGTGGTGGTTTGTGGGCAAAAAATGCTTTGATAATCAGAAAAAGGCGACAGTAACTTACATAACCACGTTACAACAGTGGTATGC
Organism: Taudactylus pleione; assembly: GCA_031769625.1. Lineage (NCBI taxonomy): Eukaryota > Metazoa > Chordata > Amphibia > Anura > Myobatrachidae > Taudactylus > Taudactylus pleione. Next base: position 98,751 of record JAUIMM010000664.1, read on the forward strand.
AGTAGAGCATGTCTGGATACACAGCATGTTAAATCTTGAATTGGGTAGGCGCAGGGGCCAGAACAGGGCTCTATGCCACCCTGTGCTGGCCCCACCTCCTAAACCAGTAATGTCAGGACATCACGCCTAATGGGCTGAGACGCTGGGTCTAGGAAGTAGAGCACTGCCTGGCGCATCCTAAGGACACTGCGGACAGCTCCGCAAGCTGCACGGTACCTAACCAGAGTGTCCCTTGCAGCAGTGCTACTAGATGCAGGGTACTGTTCCAGGCATGCTGCAAGCCACATGCAGGTGCTGTGGGGCAGCAATGGTGCCAACCCCAGATCCTTGCACCCTGTGTAACGGCACAGAACATTATACCCCTAGTTATGGCCCTGGGTGACCTACAGAAGCAGCGGAACACAAAGAGTTGCACTCTTGTCAGCTAAGAATAGGAGGCTTCAGTGGGTATATGCTCACCAAACCTGAACAAATGAAGAGTGGAAAGACATCGCCCCGCCCCTTCTACCTGGACCTACCACAGGATGAGTCTCCAGGAATCCTGCCTGTAAAACTCATCCAGTATGAATCAAACCAACGACCTCAGTGCTGTGAGACCGCAAAGATATCCACTGAGCCACTGTGCTGCCCCCCTATTGAGCATCAGTGCCTCCTATAGTGCCTGAATATTGTTAACCACATGCATCACTTTAGTCAATCCATTTTCTAATGGCTTCTTCCATCAGTATAATGCGCCATGACACAAGCTGGTTCCCCGACCATGACAATGAGCTGAGTGTACTCGAGTGGACTTCACAGTCACCAGGTCTCAATCCAATTGGGCACCTTCGGGATGTGGTGGAACGGGAGATATGTGTGTGATAATGTGCATCTGACAAATCTGTAGCAGCTGCGTGATACTATCAACATATGCCAGAATCTCTAATAGAATCCACGCATGAAGAATTATGGCGGTTCTGGGGATAATCTGCTTCAATAAATAATTGTAAATATAATTCTCTATGCAGTTCAAGGTAGTAAATACAGCTGCCATGCTAAGAAATAGGATTCTCAGGCTGGCATAAAGGCTGGCAAATAGAAAGCTGTACCGTCAAGATCCGGATGAAAGAAACTTGCAGATCGACTCCCTGGTTATGTGAATTCTGACAGTGTGGTGCAATTTGGCAAGCCACAATAGCACCTGTTTATTAAAGTGCTTACATAAGAGAACTTGTACCATGTAAATTTGTCTGGAGCATGCTCAATTCAGCCTACCTCATACTTCCTGCCTGTAGCCAATCCCCTGGACTTCCATTGCATTAACTGACAAATCGTACATTGATGATGGCTTCATTCTTGTCTGCTTGAACTCCTGTATTTCCTTCCTGCTCTGACTCCCGTGGTCGGCTCAGCTACACAATCTAGTTCTGCTTAACTGGCTGCGTTTACTGGTTGCAGGGAGTACGTCCCTGGAAAATCATGCTGTGCAGCCCTCCTCATATAAGTGGCTAGCACACAGACTAGTGTGTACACATGGCCCCTACCTCCTCTGTCAGCTTCTACCCGTCACACATGCAGAAGGACCCCCAGTTCTGGGTAGCACACAACTGTCTCTGAATCTTGATAATCAACAGTAAATGGTGCTGATGCTGGAGGGAGGGGGAACATACATCTATTATGTTTTTCTGAGTGCTATTCTGAGCACCTTAGGTGGTGGGGTGGGGGTTGTAGGTGAATGGTTTGAGGGATAATTTTGGAATGTGTCTGAGTGCTGTAAGAGTGTTAGGGGGGTATTTATCAAAGCTGGGAGACAAATAAAATTGTAAAAGATAAATTACCAGCCAATCAGCTCCTAAATTATAAACACAGCCTGCAAAAATGTCTTGCTCTCCGAGCTTTTATAATTACCCCCCTATGTAGTGAACGAGGGAAATGTATCTGAGTACTGCTGTGGTGTTAGTGAATGAGCGAAGTGTCTGGGTGCTGCTGGGCTGTTTGAATGAGGGGAGTGTCTGGGTGCTGCTGGGATGTTGGTGGTGAATGAGGGGAGTGTCTGGGTGCTGCTGGGATGTTGGTGGTGAATGAGAGGAGTGTCTGGGTGCTGCTGGGATGTTGGTGGTGAACAAGGGCAGTGTCTAGGTGCTGCTGGGATGTTGGTGGTGAATGAGGGGAGTGTCTGGGTGCTGCTGGGATGTTGGTGGTGAATGAGAGGAGTGTCTGGGTGCTGCTGGGATGTTGGTGGTGAACGAGGGCAGTGTCTAGGTGCTGCTGGGATGTTGGTGGTGAATGAGGGGAGTGTTTGGGTGCTGCTGGGATGTTGGTGGTGAATGAGGGGAGTGTCTGGGTGCTGCTGGGATGTTGGTGGTGAATGAGAGCAGTGTCTAGGTGCTGCTGGGATGTTGGTGGTGAATGAGGAGTGTCTGGGTGCTGCTGGGATGTTGGTGGTGATGAGGAGTGTCTGGGTGCTGTTGGGATGTTGGTGGTGAACGAGGGCAGTGTCTAGGTGCTGCTGGGATGTTGGTGATGAATAAGGGGAGTGTTTGGGTGCTGCTGGGATGTTGGTGGTGAATGAGGGGAGTGTCTGGGTGCTGCAGGGATGTTGGTGGTGAATAAGGGGAGTATCTGGGTGCTGCTGGGATGTTGGTGGTGAATGAGGGGAGTATCTGGGTGCTGCTGGGATGTTGGTGGAGAATGAGGGGAGTATCTGGGTGCTGCTGGGATGTTGGTGGTGAATGAGGGGAGTGTCTGGGTGCTGCTGGGATGTTGGTGGTGAATGAGAGCAGTGTCTAGGTGCTGCTGGGATGTTGGTGGAGAATGAGGGGAGTATCTGGGTGCTGCTGGGATGTTGGTGAATGAGGGGAGTATCTGGGTGCTGCTGGGATGTTGGTGGTGAATGAGGGGAGTATCTGGGTGCTGCTGGGATGTCTGGGTGCTGCTGGGGTGTTGGTGGTGAATGAGGGGAGTGTCTGGGTGTTGCTGGGATATTAGTGAATGAGGGGAGTATCTGGGTGCTGCTGGGATGTTGGTGGTGAATGAGGGCAGTGTCTGGGTGCTGCTGTGATGTTGGTGGTGAATGAGGGGAGTATCTGGGTGCTGCTGGGATGTTGGTGGTGAATGAGGGGAGTATCTGGATGTTGTTGGTGAATGAGGGCAGTATCTGGGTGCTGCTGGAGTTTTGGAGAAAGCACAAGGGGGAGGGGCACCACCATCTATTTCGCCCCTGGGCGCCTGGTATGATCTTGCGCTCTTGCCCTTGAGGCAGTATTTTTGCCTGGGGCATGTGCAAAATTCCGTAGCCAAATGCAGAACTGTTTTGAAAATCTTGCTCTTCTCTACATTACTTTAAGTCACTACAGAGAACAAGCTGTGCTCCCCGCCAAGCTCAGCTCTGCCTTGTTCCATCTGATGGCAGACTAAGAACTCTCTTGAATGTGAGAGGGCTAAACGATTTCAAAATAAAATCAATAGTTTTAAGGCTATTGATTTCTGTGGAAGCACATTCATTTAAAATAATTCCTTGTCTATACCTTTGCTCTAGTCCATTACACTTTTCAACTAAAAGCCACCTAAATCATGTCTACAATCTATTTTCCAGTTGGTTTTTACAGTTATGAAGATAACTGATTTTAATATTTAATTTTCAATTTAAGTTAATTAAATTCACACATGGTTGAACATGTTTCAGCTGGATCGTTTCAACTGTCAGAAAAAATTGTGGTTCGATCCTCTGATTTTTCATGTGTGCACCTAGTTTTATACTTCATTGACACATATTATACTACAACTATGGAGCCGGACTATTACTTGTCTGCCTAGCCCTACTATACTTACTGTGACCGTGCTTCTCCTCTCCTGGTCTGTCCCGTCTTCCTAAAAGTGGGCTCCCACTGCGCATAACAGAGACGGGACATTGTCGATTAGTATATATAGATTACCTTATTGTTTTTGGCATTCCGGGTTAAGCAAATATGTTTTGCACTTATTTGATAGAGCTTACACATATCGCCAACATTCATGGTTTTATCTCCCTATTAGTGTGGTAAAACCACAAACTAATACCCCTTTTCCACCTAATTCCAGGTGTGACCCAGAGTTGGAACAAAGTTCCTATCCGGATCAGACCCGGAATTTTGCCGGGGCCTACTCGGGATATTCCACGAGTTGGCGCCGCTCACCCCGGAGTCGGGTCTACATAGACCCGGCTTTCCCGATGTGAAAGTGGACGCTTGGAGATGATGTCATCTCCAAGCGCCACTGAAACCGGACCAATCGGCCGGCTTGCAGCGCACTCCAGGTCATCGTGACCCGGAGTGCGCTGATCTCACAGCAGGGTTTCACGGGCTATGCCCGTGTTAAACCCTGCTAGTTACCTAAGTTGGATTGCCAGGTCCCTCGACCCGGCGATCCGACCCTCTCCCCTTTTACACCAGGGAGCTGCCCAGGTTAACCCTTCAAAAACCCGGGTTTTAGCTCCGGTGTAAAAGGGGTATTATTGTTTCATCTTTAAAAGGAAAAAACACTTGTTAGTAATGTACAAAATAAAAAAAAATAATGTGCAGAATTATGTACAACCATTACTTTTGTAATTAATGTAGGTAGGAAAATGTCATCTATGTTCTAAAGACTATTTCTGATGGAAGTAGATTGTAAGATCTTTGGGACAGACTCTAGTACTTTTTTTTTCCTAGTCATCACCATAATTGTTTATTTGTAAGACATCTCACAATGTTGCAGTAGGTAACTATAACTAAAACAGATACATACAAACTTGCTGAAGGAAGTGCTGATGCAATAACGGGTACACACTAGACCACAGGTTCTCAAACTCCGTCCTCAGGACCCCAAACAGTGCATGTTTTCCAGATTTCCTTACAGAATCACAATTGATATAATTAGCTCCACCTGTGAATCTTCTAGAATGTGTCAGTGAGTAATGACTACACCTGTGCACCTGCTGGGTAACCTGGAAAATGTGAACTGTGTGGGGTCCTGAGGACCGAGTTTGAGAACCACCACATTAGATATCTCCTCCGAGATATCGGGCACATAGTCTAGTGTGTACCCTCAATGTCACTGACGATGCACGCTCCCGCGCGTCGTCAGCCACATCACCCATTTGACCTGCATGCAGGTCCGATGGGTGATATCGTCGGCTTGTGCCATGCTGCCGAATGGAGCATGGCCCCTGCCGTCACAGGCAAGTGTACACACTAGACATCGTCTAGTGTGTACCGACCTTAAGAGAGTGCCTTGCTTATGAGACCTTACCATCTATACAGAAAAATAATGCTGAGATAATAGGAGATATTGGTGGTCCTGGACTCAGGACAAGGAGGTGTGACAGTGTCATAGTGTGCAATACCTAGCCCTTGATGGGTGTGCTCACCACTTCTGAAGTGCTACAGAAACCTAATTTTATTGCTGTCCGCAGTAGAGGCAACTGTATCTATAGCATATGCTACGAAAATGCTTCCCAATCCTCTGCCAATCAGAACAAATGTCCTGATCGTTGGCCATGGGACAGTCCCTCAGATGGGAACTGTCCAGCCAATATAGCAACAGTTGGGAGGTATTGCATCAGGAGGGTGTCAGTGCAGAGGTGGGTTTTGCAAAAATGCTCGATAGACTAGGGGCCTCGCAACAGCGCAGTTGGAGAATTGTTACATACTACGCACACAGCACAGTGCGTGTAGGTTATCATCGCAGAGTGACAGGTAGTCAGCGTTCAGGGGTGGTGACAGGGGAGTGGTTGAAGAAGCGCAGGCATGCCTGTCTGTTTGAATGCCGTTACATGAGCCATTGATACAGCTAACGCAGCTTGAGTACTTACTGCATGCAACGAGTTTAGCAATTTCTAGTTAAGGTCAGGGCTGCTGTAATTCTGCGTGAGGGGTCGATGTTACAAATGTGTACGCAGAATTGCAAGGTATTACGGATATAATAGCGGTAGTGGGAGGCAGTGGGCGTCTCTATGCTGGCATTGCGATAGCATTCATTTGCATGTTTTCGCAGCAGACCTGCATACGATTATGGAGCTGCGATCATAATAGCGATCCCTAATGAATCAGTCCCTAGGTCAGGAGAGAATGTACTGAGATGGGGCTTCATATATTAAAAGCAGCATGTGAGAACTCTTAGGGGTATATTTACTAAAGTGTGGGTTTTTAGAAGTGGAGATGTTGTCCATAGCAACCAGATTCTACTTACCATTTATCTAGCACCTTATAGAAGATAATAGCTGGAATCTGACTGGTTGCTATAGGCAACATCTCCACCCAGCAGCGACGAGACATCGGGGGCCATGCTGATGAATGCAGCTTGGCCTCCGCTGACGATATTGCCCCCCGGACCTGCATGCAATGTCGCGCGGGAGCGTGCCTCATCAGCGACATACACACTGGCAGATGTGCCCGATATGTAGTTCGATCCGAAGGGATCAGACAACATATCGTCTAGTGCAGGGGTTCCCAACCACGGTCCTCAAGGCACACTAACAGTCCAGGTTTTAAGGATAGCCATACTTGAGCACAGGTGTCTTAATTAGTACCTCAGTTATTTTGGTTAAACCATCTGTGCTCAAGCAAGGATATCACTAAAACCTGTTAAGTGTCCCTTGAGGACTGAGGTTGGGAAACACTGGTCTAGTGTGTACCTGGACTGTAAATGCCAGCCTCAGGGCCGGCTCGAGGAGGGCGGAAGTGCCCCCGCCCCATGCCACAGGATACATGTTATGCGCTCAGGGGAAGGCAGCAGTGATGGTCCGGGAAGAGAAGGGGCGTGGCACGAGGCCCGGCCCCGTGACTCGCAGCACGCCCCCTTTGCGAGTGCCCGCAACAGTGCGGACTGCCAGGGCTGAACTACAGCCCCAGTCCATCCCTGCTGGCGTAACACGGTAAAGCAAGGAAAAGGCCTTAATCAGTCATATGGTGACGTTGATGTGACGGGAAAAGCTCCACCTGTGAGGACCCTGCACAATGTTCTCCAAGCAATCTCTATCACATGAGGGGAAGAGTGCTACCAGTTAATTCCAACTGATGTGAGCTTAAAAATGTTGCACTTCTTCTAGCTGGAAAAACAAAAGTGCTAGTCTAGAGCACATGTATACCGTTCCTGTAAGTTATCTCCAGCTAATTTTAATGGGTCAAACATTTATAACTGTAAATATGCCTAGCTATAGTAATTACCATAATACCTAGAACTTGATTTTTTTTTTATATATATATAAAAACATTACATAAACTAGTTGATCATCATGAGCATAACGCTAGCCGTTGCTGAGGTTGTGAAAGTGTTGGGGCCAAGGCTTGCCGCTTCTCTTCTGAGTATACACGGGGCCCATTTCATACACTGCTGGGACTTCCAGTTAGGTATCAGACAAAACGGGGCTTCGCTGCACAGGTGTGGTTGCCTATATGTCGCCAATCATGAAATGTTGATATGTAAGAATGTTGTCATATCGTCCCTGACTGCTGCAGTTCACGTGACTTCCAGGTCAGAGCTGGGCTGCTCTGGGGTTATGAGTGGTTGTCAATCTTTTGACTACATCCCCTCACTGCCCATGCGTCAGTTCCAGAACATGAATTAGTTTCCTATGGAATTTGTCAATTTCATGTTATGCCCATGGTTCGAATTGCTTTGTAAATGCTCGCTGATATGTGGAACATGGAGCTTTCTGCAGTTGCCACTTCTGCCAGACATCGGCGTTGCAAATCACTGAAGGCGGGGTGCGCTGCCTGAAGGCTGGAGGCAAATTGTCAGAACTTCTAGTTCAGACCGAGGCAGTAGTTTTGTTACTTTAAAATACTCACCACCTTTTTATAAAGCAAGTTACCAGTATCACCTGGTGGTCAAATGGCGATATTAAGCAGTAAAACAGAAAATAAAAAGAAATAGTTCTAGATGTGAATAGTACCTAAAAAAAAAATTCTCAGAATCTTCAATTGGGGGGAGAATAGCAATAATCTCGCACCTCCAGAGCAAGTCTGATTTTTCCTAAAATCGTTAATTGAGGAAAAACCAGTGGAAGTTGCTCGGAGACCCTGGCGACAACTCCCGAGAACTAATTAAGCAATTGGAAGTTTCCAGTTAGCTTAATTAGTCCTAAGTTACTCACCTTCCAAAGAGGTGTCTTCTGCATCCAGCATCAGCATGTAGTGTGTGTATGAGCGAGTGTGAGCCCTCCCGTAACGGGCGCTGTGAGAACTACATCTCTCAGCAGCTCTTGCTTCTCCCACCAGTCCCCCTCCCAGTGACAAGATGGAGGGGAGGCCATCGGGAGCTGCGGAGACCCCCGGGCAGGTGTAATTTTTTTTTACGCGGCACTAGGTTTTTAGAGCTGAAAACGCCACAACCACTTTTTATTTTATTGGATACTGCGCTTATCGGGAGCGCTCATATTTAAATGAAATACAAGAGACAACACAGATAGGCATTCCCTGCTTTCTGGAAGGTGTTTTTCTGACAGCTAAAGGACATCATGTTTTCACCAGGGGTAACAGAGATCAGGACTCATCCTCTTTGTTTACTAGATGTATTTTGTACATCTCAGTTGCACATCTGTAGAAAAAAATAAGCTTCTAGGCAAACTACGAACAATGTTTTAAAAACCAAACACAAAAGTGACGCATGCAATAAGGGCAGTACCAAAGTCACCTCACACTCATGATTAATAAATGCACCTAAACCATTGACTATTTGGAGAGAAATGTAAAAGTTTATAATGGACTTTGAATAAATATTTCACTCTTCCCATTAAGTGCATTTTCAGGTCATGTGCAGACTTTTCTGGCAGCAGTCTCAAAGCCCAGGACATTGGCGCCCAACGGGAAATCCATATTTTTTTGCTTAACTTCCTTCAATGTACAAATTAATGTAAATATCACTCTGTACATATGAAACTTTGTCATAAAGTGACATCATTCCAGCCTACGTCTAATGAAAATTGCAATACAAATCATGTGATCAATATTGTATACAAATTTGAGTTATAGTGCCCGAGATCACTTGTGTGTACTGTCATCCCTTTAGATCTGCTTACACTTCTTGTTCAGGGTTGACTTTGAGTCAGCAATTTATATAGGCAGCGTGGGGGTGGAACGCATGGGGTTCTAATCCAACTAGGGCCCTATCTGTGTGTTGTCTGTACATTCTCCCAAAATTGTAAAAATTTATTGTTTCAAAAAATACTGGAAGATTATTTGGCTTAAGAAAACAATGGTATTTGTGGTGCATAATTCAGACTGTAAGTTGACCAGGGCATTGGCTAATGTCAATGATTACTCTCCGTACAGTGCTACAGAGTAGGTTTGGATTCTTCTAGCTAAACTACGTTTTCCAATCTTGCGGCTCATCTCTTTTCTTGAATGCTGTTTGCAAGGGATAAGTGACATCACCGTATGGGTAATGACCTTTGAAGAACAGCAATGTGTGGAGAGTTCAACCCAACAACATTCAGCAAAGAGCAGGAAGTAATGGCAAGAATCGGCAATATCCATGGAAACCCTTAAGAAGGGTGGTTTACTAACCTTTATTCTTTCCGTTGTACTGATTTCAGTGGTATTTTAATGAGTTTGGGCTAGTTGTCCCAGAGCAACATACTAAACTGAAGTGTTTAGAGGAAGACAGCAGTACAACCACCCTACAATAAATGGATTATACTGCATTTTAGTAAGAAGAAACAGGTTTTCCTTAAATCATCTGCATACAAAAATACATCATAGAGTAAATAAAACTAGTCAGTGCAAGTAAGTCATTAAAATGCTATAATTATAGGTAGATGGTGGGTAGACAGATCAGATGCCCCTAATGGCAATGAAGCCCTAACCTTTGTGTTTCCTACTTAAACTTACCAATGTCATTACACACACTGCTGAATTACTTAAGGGAAATGGTGGCAAAGTATCACACACACACACTTCCAATTCTCACCTCGTAAGTAAAGATTTTATTAACTTAAAAATTACCCCTCAATGATGTGAATTACAATTTTACAAGTGACTTAAAAGGGAACCTTCATAAGAAAAAAACATTTTATAAAAAAAAAAAAAAAAGGTCCACCTTTGTTCAAGCCCACCAACCCTGTCTCTATAAACCTCAATACCATTGCCGTACAACGGACTATAGAAGCACCTTTGCAATGGGGACAGTCAGGAAGTATAGCAGAAACCTCTCAGCACTAGACACGTAACAGGACATTTGAACTTCTGTGTATGGGAAAGTTTACAGGATGAAGAATCTAATAGGACAGGAGGTATAGCTATCCGATCAGGTGCACAATTTAATACACCACCTACCATCTTGGCTTTTTGCAGACCTAGGAAGTCACCCAACAATGAAATACCTTTAATCCTGTCAATCCACACTAATGTTGTGTGATAGTGGGTATATTAAGACAGGTCATTTAAAAGTAGCATAAGGCCCCCCATACACCAGCGACTGTTGCAATTCGGTGATTCCCAGATGCCGGGGTCGGAGGATCGGTGAAACCCAACACGATCATGATTTGCAAATTGGCGACTTTTAACATGTACAATTTCACCAATCATCCGACGTATCGGCGAACATTGATGGCCTCCAGTTGGCATTTCCAACAGGTGGATCTGCTTTTTCCGATCCGATGATGGGGCCTTTTGTCCAAAGGTGTTCAGTCTAACATATTTTAAAAATAAAAAGCCACCTGTGCATTTCATTAGAAAATCAACAAATGAAACACTATATAATTTTTGTAGCCTGAAGCATTTACTTTTCCATTATTGGTAATAATTCGTTAACATCTGAAATTCCACTATGTCCAGCAGTACAAATCTTTTACAGATTTGTGGGAAGATTCTTAATGGAGATGCCACTCACACTAGACACCATTTTTCAGTCTTCACAAACAGCTAGTATTAAAACATTAGTTCTTCTTTGCAAAAACGAAAGTGTCACACTCACCACTTTAAGCAAATGATTTTAGTAATGAGAATCTATGGTTAATATTACAGAAAATGTAAACCAATACTGTAGAAATGGTAACTGTAAGCGGATAAGGCAAGCAAGATTCTGGTGTTTATCTGGTCTAACAATCCATAGCATAATCAATATAAACCTTTCATCGACGACCTAAGCCAAAAAGGTAAACTGACCAAATGTATATGTAAAAATGCGAATATCCTGACAAAGCGTTAAAGGGGGAAGATAAAGCTTCTGTCATTTTATTCTAGCACAGCCTGTAAAGTGACTGCTGATTGGTTGCTATGGGCGATTTCTCCACGTTATAGCTGAGATTTGATAAATTTCCTCCTAAATGTTTAAAGAATGCATGTATATTTTAGGCAAGTTATTGATCATGATTGTTAGTCTTAGTGGGGGAATTCAATTAGACCCATTGAGTTAACAGGTACTAATTGAACAACGGACTCTATTTAATTAGCCCCGCTTATCAGGGATTTTTTTTCCCCAGGTCTCCCGAGACCCAAAAAAGAAACCTCAGATAAGTGTGCGATAACAGCCACTTAATTTCACGGATTCTGGGTGTTAACGGCCGTTATCAAGACTATCGGGTGAAAAAGGGAGACTACGTCCCTTTTTTACCAGTGATATCTTATCACCTGTAATTGAATTTCCCTCTTAGGCTCTAAGTGGCTCATTCCAATATTTTTAGTTCTAATAAGTTCCTAAACATTTTGTTTGTGCTGTTAAATAAATTAAACCTGCGTTTTAGTTGCCTTTTAATCAACCAAACATAGCATCTGAAGTTATTTCTCAGTAGGATATATCACAAGAACTTTAGTGGACACCAGAAATAAGCCAGACAAAAACAAACAAAAAACAAGTGTTTTAGGAGAGGAGTGAGATTAAGGTTAACAATGGGCTCATGAATAAAATAGCGTTCAGCATATTTATTAATGTGTTACAAAGCAGTTGTGTTTGGAACAGTTACTTCATTTTTGTTTAACAATACTAACTTCAGATAAAACATTTATCGACGTTGTCTTTTACCCATCAAAATCTACACACAAATATAAAATTTAAACACCACAGTTTTAACGGACTAGCAAGGAATTCAATGTCTTAAAACAAAAATCTAAATGTTTTCTTTTTAAAAGGGAGTAATAACCTGGAAGGGGAGGGGGTTAGGGAAAGAAACAGGCACTAGTCTGATACACGTGTTAACAGAGCAGAACTGTACAGAGAAAGCACTCAGCATACATTTAATTAACAGTCCTTGTATATTTGGTCATATGATGTTCAGTACGGATTCTTGAAGCAAAGTCTGTTTTGTACGGCTGTTGACAGAAGCGGTGAAAAACGGATCCCTGCGTCAAATAGGCGAGAAGCCACTGAAAGAAACAAATCTGTTTTGCACTTCTCAGACGGGATTTTCAATTGTCTTGAATGGTTCATTGATGCAATCTTGTACCAATCTAAATGTTACACTCGGTGATGGAAGTTTGCCATCTTCTAAAAGTTTCTATGTGATGCCCTGTGATATTTGTAGATCAAGAACATGTTTTTTTTTTTTTTTTTACATATTTGTGGGTCTGTCCACCTGCAGGGATGACGTCTTCAATCTGGTGATGAAATGGCGAAAATTTGGACGACCAGTAATGTATTTCTTATTCCTTTACCACATTGTTTATTTTGCAGTTGCGAAATTACATACAATTAATGTGTGTATATGTGTAGTGCACAAGAAATAACTTATGATTTTTTTTTTTTTCACTTAGCCTTCTTTTCAATCTTCAGAATGAGTTTTTGTAATAACATTCCAACAAGGAACATGGAAGCACAACCATCGTGTACAACTATCCACTGGTGGTGGAAGCACTAATATGTGTACTTTGATCGAATGCCCCATTGGGAAGAGTAACGATGAAGAGCAGGGCCAGGTTTCCATGGCTGTCGGTATAGGTAAAGTCCAGTTAAACAGATCCAGCTTCATGAGTGTCGACTCATGACTGAGAAGTGTAAAAATACAAAAATGTTTCTTTCATACACTACGTCCAGTTAACACAGGGAAGCGTTTTTCTAAATATATTTATGTATATATATATATATATAAAACCAGAAGCACGTGAGAGGTGACGTATCTGTTTGGACACAGAAGCAGACTGGCAGGCAGTATTTTTTTTTTTCTTAAGTTCCCTTGATCTACCCTACTGATACCACACATATTATAAGCAACTTGTATTATTCCAACAAACTTAGAAGAGAGCTGAAAGTAAACATTTTCTTAAAACGCAATGTATTGATGCAAAAACATTTTTTTTTTTTTTTTTTTTAATTATATATAGTTTGTGTAAAAAAGAAAAAAAAATCATGAAGCAAAAATAACTGACAAAAAAAGGTACAATTAATTTTGTGGACCACAAAACATTACAGAATGGATACGATTGCTGATTCACTAGCAGGAAGTGCACAGATGGCAGCTATTGTGGCATTTAGACCAGATTAAGAAGGCATGGCATCAGGATACCATAGTTTTTATACTCTGTTAAAGGTCTTAGAGGAAAGATACCTACTGTATGGCAAGTTTTTTTTTTTAAACTTGCTTCACTCTGGGTCTTAAATGTATTGCCCCATTAACTCGCACATTGCAGAAACCTAAAGATGTTTTTTTTTACAAAAATATAAATCTCTGCTAACTGCTTGCAGCTCAACGTTCAGATCCTTGTATTCTGTTCAGTCCCTGCCCACTACTCATTTATAGAAATTGTATTCTTTTCACAAACATGTTCTCCCCTGCTACACTTAGACACTTGGTAAAGGTCATTATAAGACACGACAGCCCATATTTGCTAAACATTGCATTCAATATTATTGCAGTTTTAAATCCCGCAGGTAAATCACTGATAAACAGCAGTTTTGAAAAATATAGGCCCAAGTTCTGAAAGGTAATTTTACCTGTCTGTATGTCTTTAGGCCTGTAAGTAGCAGTGGCAAAGCAATTACTAGGTTACAAATGTGTTAAAACACCAGCTTTTACCCTGACACCTATATGTAAATGTACACTCAAAATTGTTGTTTGTAAAGTGTATGCAAACTGGATCCGAGTCTCCACTCATTTCCCAGTTTTTTAATTGATTGGATAACATTACCACTCAGCTAGTACACTGCATAAAAGCCAATCAATGCTCAGTAAGTGTGAATATATAAACTGTGCCTCAAATGCTGCACACAATGCTTTGACTATTACTCAGGGCAGCATTGAAATAACTATTCAAGTCTTTCAGGGCCTCCTCCGATTACTGTTCAACAACAGATAACCAAGGCACATTTCTCTTGGAGGGCAAGACTTAGGGGTCGATTCAGACCCGGACGCCAAGCTGCACTCTCTTGTAGCCAAAAGGGGGCGGGTATGCAAATTCCGCGATCACACTGTCTGGTGTACGGACGCCCTCTATGTCTTAGAGAGCGACGGCAGAGCGAAAGCACGCTGGTATAAAGACGCCCACTTTTCTTTCTTAACACACGTCATCTCCAGGAAGTGTATGAATAATCAGAACCATTCGAGCTGCATGCAGCACTTGAGGTAGACCCTACCCCACCGCAAACACTGCGATCACAGCAGGCTGAAATACAACCAAGTGACGTGTATAATGACGCCTCCATGCTAATTATGCACACCCATAAAACTCAGTTTTGACGCCCAGACACGCCTGCGTTCGCAGCACCACTCCCCCGTTCACAAGCACCTTCCAGTTACCACCCACAATTGGCACTGTCACTCAAAGTAGCGTCCAGTCTGTGTACTACGAGCGCACGATTCCTGGACGCAGTGACTGGTTCATGCTTGCGTATTTTGATGCATGCACTGACGGGCCATAATTGCCCATAGGGTGCGTCCGCGGCTTAGTGACGGTCTCAATCGGGCCCTTAATTCCCAAATATTGTAGCTTTCAGAGACGATAATCCAATTGACTGCCAAATCCTAAGTCCTCTGTGCATTCTGGGCAGGTGTGCAAACCACAAATCTTCGCTCACTTTTATTTCGTCACACTTTCTCCAAAGTACATCATCGTAAATCCAAACAAGAGTTTATTTCCTGCAAGACTACAAATACATTTTTTTTAAATTTAATCTACATTTTCATGTGAAATGTAAAAAAATAAATAAATCCACTAAGATGTACTTTTTTTGATATCCATATAGCAAAAATATTTAATTATCAGCACTATTTTTTTGTCATTATTATTTTGAACAACTCTTATAACCCTTTTCCACCAAAAACCAGGCTCCAATCTGGGACACTGAGCACAGGTTGGAGCAGAGTTTTACCCCTTTCACACTGGTGGCTGGACCAGGTTCATTTCCCAGGTCCAGCCGTTCACACCAGACCCGCATCATCTGGTGTCACAGTTGATGCTTGGAGATGAGTCATCTCAAAGTGCTACTGAAGCCAGCTAGTTCACTGGTTTGAGGCACCGTTACCCAGGTCCAACCCTGGTAGCTACCCAGGTCACACGACCAGAGGTTTTTTTTTTTCCAAGGACCCTTTTACACAACGCCACGATCTGGCAATATGGGTTATATTGGCAGTGGAAGAGGAGTATAACTTGCTTTGTGGCTGGCGTTGTCAAGCTACTGAGCTACTGCTACTACATATCAGATGTGAGAAGAGAGATTGTTAGAAACAAGTATAAAAGAACTGCCTTTACTTGAAAGCTTAAAAGTGAGTGCTATATTTAGGTAAAAAGGCACACTAACCCCATATTTTTATCAGTCAAATACAACTATTAAGAGAGGATTTATTGTGTTATTCATGTTGCTGGATTTTATAGAGTTTCTATGAAATGTGTATTTAAGTCTGGTTAGTAGTTTTTAGGCCTCATACACCAGAGTGTATTTGTAAAATGCATGTAAAGAGGTCAGACGTTAAAACCAGTGCGTCTAGTGCTGCCATATTAAATGGAAAGTTTTTTTTGCATTTTTACGGTTGTTTTATTTCCATGTATTTTTGTAATCACACAAACGCTAGTAAAAATTTAATTAAGAGTATTTTAAAAGCCAATCAAAAGCACATAGACCTGCCACTAGGCCCCACCCCTATCTGAATTGAGGAAAGGTATACTTGTTTAGAAGAGTCTGTAGCCTTTTCCCGCCAGCCGTAACAAGGTACCCATACTCAGGGTGATCCAGAAACAAGCCAGATTCGGTTGTTCGTGTACATAAATCATGGGTAGATGAAAATGGCAGTGATTGCCTCACCTCACCTACATTCTGTCCTGACCAACATCTGATCATTCCCACTGGATTGTTGATTAGTATTACCCTGCAATTTAGGTCCCTCTGATACTAGAACAGTAATATGCGGGTACCTTTAGTTTACACTATGCTGTAAACAACAGGAAACGGTCATAAATAAGGATACTGTTGTCTTTAGCTTAGGTTGTCAAAATTGGTTGCAATTTGTTGGAAATAGACCAGGATTAGGATACTACTAATAAGCATATGAGTTAATCCTTAGTTTAGAGGTTATGCGGTCAATATCCCGACCGTGGGGATACCGGCACCGGAATCCTGACACCTCTCAGAATCTCAGCGCCGGCATCCCAACCGCCGGAATCCCGAAGGTAAGTAGAAGGATTGGGGGAGGGTTAGCGTTATGTTTTAGGCACTAGGGGGAGGGTTAAAGTTAGGCACTAAGTGGGGAAGGTTAAGGTGCGTGGAGGTTAGGTTTAGGTACATGGGGGGGGAGGTTAGGTTCAGGCACAGACGAGGGAGAAGGTTAAGACACCTACCGATTCTGACCGCCGGGATCCTGTACCCATTCCATTTATAGAGATTATGACAGTACAGGATCTCCCGGGCTGAAAAAATGAAGTCCTGTGTATAGCCACCAATGAGAGCAGAGCAGTCTATCAAGCTGACCATACACTGCAACTAATCGACTAGTTTGAACCATTACACTGCGCAACAGTGAAAGTATTTAGTTGTAATTGATTTCAGCATGCGAAGAACGAATATGATATTTAAACCTCTCAGTTAGCTCTCGGTTCCGAGATATAGCCCATTTATGATCATGTAGGGGTATTTTTTTAAATGTTAGGGAGTTTTGGCATCTAGAAAACATACAGGTTGGCTGAGTCATTGAAGGCCATGTTTGATTATTTTCTGTGTATATCTTCAAGTGAAGGTTATGGGCGATGGTTTTTTTTTTCTCCATTTGTTTTGAGTTTTGTGGTTATAACTTACATGACATTAAAAGCCAGGATGCCATGTAAATGTGTTAACATTGTTGACAATTTTTGTTACCAGTGTGATGATGTGAAATTTTCCACCAGGAAACAAATTGCTCCACTTGTGAAGCCAGCCTATCATCATTATTTTGGAATCAAGGTATGGGAACAGGACAAACCCTAGGCACTTCATATTTGCTGCATTACAAAGGCTTTGGAAGCCTTTAAAAAGTGTTGTGTATAGCTTCTTGGCTAACAGAAAAGCAGGAAACTATGTTGAGTTTGTGAACAACCTTCCAGAAAAGTAACATCAGTGAGGCTGCAACATGTCACTAAAAATCCACTTTCTCATCTGGACTTCTCCCCTGACAATTGCGGTGCAGTGGGTGACAAGCATGGTGAGCAATTCCACCAAGACATGTCAGCAATGGAAGGAAGGTATCAGTGTAGGTAGAACGCTTCAATGCTTGCCGACTACTGTTGGACAATGGTAAGAGATACCCCAGAAGAGTACAAGCTACAAGCAAATAGAAACCTCTCATGAATAGGCCACTATTGGAGATCGTACTATCGGTTGCAGCATGTGGTTTCATTTTATGTTCTTATCTGCAATTGAATCTGCTATTTATGCTGTATCAAGAAAATATCAGATTATTGCTTTTCACTATGACTATATTACTGAATTATATATAGATCAAAAACTACAGCTAATAAAAACATTTCTGAAGTCATATTCGTTTTATAGACTTCAAATGACTAAAGTATGACTATTTTTTAGAAAGGAAACAAATTAAAAAGTATTTATTTGTTGTACAGTGTTATTAATCAGTGTATGGTACTGAGCAATGATTATTTACAGCCTATAAATGGCTGAAAAACGGTTTGAATTACTAAATGTCAGATCCCCCTGACCGTTGTTTAGCTGACTTCAGGCTGTGCATGGCAATTTACCTCCATACATCGTGTAGTAAATGGAGATGCTCCAACTATTGGGCAGTTGGCTCCCCCCCTGTTCCTGTCGGTTGCTCTGCAGCACAATTGTGCAGAGTATTGCCAGATTTAAGCTGGATACACACTGATAGATATATCCGCCGTTCAGTGGAAAGGCCGATATATCTATAGCAAATCGTTGTTCACAGGCATACCGGATCAGGCCTGCAGCACAGCAGATGGCCGATATATATCTGAAAGTTATTGGTCCTCTGCTGGTGTGTACGGACTCCCCACCAATGAGTGACAGCTCATCTGGGTGGGCAAATTTAAATGCCCGTCCAGTTGTATTTTCAAGCCTGGGACATTGCGCAGACGATTGGTAAGTGTGTATGCACTTACCAATCGTCAGATAGGCCGGCAGAACAGTCGATCTAGTGCAGTGTTGGCTAACCTTGACACTCCAGCTGTTATGGAACTACATAACCCAGCATGCACTGCTACAGTTTTGCTATTAGGGCATGCTAAAACTGTGGCAGGGCATGCTGGGATATATAGTTCCACAACAGCTGGAGTGTCAAGGTTAGCCAACACTGATCTAGTGTGTACCCAAACTTTAGACTCATAATCATGTACACAAAACAAGAGAGATCACTCAGTAAGATAAAAGCTGAGCAGTGAACCTGCATACACCCCAATTCCCAAACAAAGCAGAGAGAAAGGTAATTAACTTGGGATTTTATTTTTACAACATGGACCTTAACCTGTAAAAGTATGCACACGTGCAAAAACTAAAAATCATGATCGTAGTTGTTTTAACGGACTCTAAAAGAATGTGCAACTTCATAAGGAGTTCCCACTAAACTAATGTATTCATTTACACAATGCCAGACATACGATAGCAATGTACAGCGGGCAACAATGACACATACATACAAAAACCAGAAGAAAAATACACTGCTCATCAGAGCTTACAGTCTACGAAGACACGAGTTATATAAGATAAAAGTGGATAGAGAGGATTTAAAATTATATAAGAAACAGGTATCTCAAAAGAGGTGGGCTTTAACTATTATTGAACATAAAATTTTGGGGAGACTGATGGAGAAATAGTTTCAGTGACCAAATATAGTGAGTTCAATAAAAGAAGTACAATATAGAAGGCGTGGAGGTGTAATGGTAAAGAGGATACAATTGAGGAGATTTGGATAGGTTTGTTGGGACATTGATAAAGTGCAGCAGTGTACTTACAAAGGACAGTAATGGAGGGTATTGTACAGTAGCGTGCAAAAGTCTTTGGCCAAAGCTTATATGTTTACTTATATTGCTATCTCAATGAATATCAACTTTAATTGCTGCCTAAAATCATCATGATTAGAAACGAGACTTTACTTCAAATGTACTATACTTAATTTACCATATTATTTCATATTTAATTTTCATCACAGTTTCAAGAGTTTATTGATATGCTAAAGTACGTAATTTAGAACTGGTCATTAATAAATCTGGTATGTACATTGATTATTTTTATTCAATAATATTTTTTAAATAAAATATATTTTTCTGGAATATTTTTTATCTTACTTTGTTTTTTTTTTTTTATAGTGTTGAAAGCAATAAGAACAACCATAACTTTTGCAAAACTAAGAGAAGACGTGAATATTCACCTGAATTGGGTGACTACATTCAAACTCTTTCTGAAAAACGTTATACTCATCGACAAATTGCTAAAAAATAAAAAATCAGTCTAGTGTAACAAATACATTAGCTCGATACAAAGAACAAGGTACAAACGTGACTAAAAAAAAAAAAACGTTCTGGAAGACCAAGGTGTACATCAAAAAGGGAAGATAAATACACTATCGTAATGAGTAAGCAAAACCGAAGACTCCCAGCAACTGCAATCAAAGAAGAACTCAATAAAATTAGACAAACTCCAGTATCAGTTGATACAGCTAAAAGATGGCTGAGTAATGTAGGTCTAAATGTTCGCATGGCTTGCAGAAAACCATTGTTGAGGTCTGTATATAAAGTAAAATGCCTTTGATGGGCCAAAGAACACTGGTATTGGACACGGGATCAGTGGAAAAAAGTATTTTGGACCAACAAGTCCAAATTTGAACTTTTCAAAACCAGAAGACGTCAGTATGTTTGAAGAATGGTCGGAGAACGTTAAACATAGTGGTGGTCATGTCATGATTTGGGTTGGTTTTGGTAGAGGAAAAGTTTTGAGATTTAGATCAAACAACATCGACTATGGATAAGAAATGATACCACAGTATTTTAGTACATCACATTGTACCAAGTGGAACTCGAAATATTGGAAAGGGGTTCATCAAAAAACAAGATAACAACCCCAAGTACAAATCTAAACTGTATAAATTATTTGAAAAGTAAAGAAGAGCCAAAAGTTCTACAAATTATGACATGGCCTCCACAGTCACCTGATCTCAAGCCCATTGAGAAACTATGGGATGAATTAGACAGAAAAAAAGTTTGTGTAATGGCTCCAACAAATACTAAAACTTATAGGAATGTCTGAACGAGGCGTGGAAAGGCTTAATTTACGAAACTTTAGAAAAGTCAGTGCCTCAAATGCCCAAATTATGTGAAGCAGTGATACGTGCCAAAAGGTGAACACAGTGATGAAAGACTAATTTAATCTTTAATTTATGGTTTTCTATAAAATGATAAATCATTTTGATGTTTAGTTACAATATCATGTTAAACATTATTATGAATTAATATTTTCATTATTTCACTACATTTTGTCTTTCGTTAACAATTATTTTCCTTAGCAAAGACTTTTGCACGCTAGTAATGCAGTAATACAGTAATGTAAATGCATGGAAAAAGAGTGCAGTGCGCTCGGACGCTATACAAAATTATATAATCGATAATGCATCTATTTTTAGCAGCAATGCACATTAATACACCACTGTAACTGATGGAGAAAAAAAATAAAAGAACAGTGACACCTATCTTAAAACTATGCTTTGACAGAAACTTAAATTTTCTACATTTTGCTGATCATGTCCCTTTAACACTGTCTTGATAGTTGTTTTAACACTTGATGACCTATGCCTTCACAATCAAACCTATTGCATGCGTGCATTGCAAATTTGACTTCATAACAGATTGACCTCCTTACTCTCACATAAAACTGTATTTTTAAAACATTAAATATAACTTTAATTACTTGTCTATGAGTTACACAAAAGGCCACATTTAAAAGGAAAACTGAAGATGCATTTCAAATTTAACATTAATTATTGTAAATAAATTAATTTACTTGTCGGTACAAGCAATCCTAAAACGTTATCTAATGGCAATGGAAAGAAATGCCTAAAACATTATAACTTTTTAGATAAGCAAAGAGAAAGGGAAACCATTCATATTTCTGAAGCAAAGGTCTGACTCATTATTACAGGTAGTTCTACTAGTGCTAAAGAATCAGAAAATGGATCATTCACTGTTTCAGGTCCACTTTAAAGAGAAAGAAATGCCATATTTAATGAAATATTTGTTGGAAAAATAAAAAACTCAGTAAAACAGTTCCAGTACATTTCTTTTTGCAACGTAAGTCATTCATGAGTCACATGGCTGCATATCTAAACACAAGAATGCTCCATCTCTGCAAATGGGACTAGGCAAGTCACAATATAGGACTCTCAGTCAGCTACAGTAGAACTACAAGGCCAAGCTGGCAAATCATGCTGGGAACTGTAGTTCAACCACAGCTAGAAACACACAGGGTGTCTAAGCCGGTGCTAAAAAGATATTTTAGATAATATAAGTAGGACAAACAATAAATGATTGATCAAAGCAGTTGGTTTTTGTGTATTTCAGTATACAGACATTTACACACATTATTTCCTAACATACGGATGCAAACGTCTTCCTATGTATCACACGGAATAATCAAACACTTGATTAATACATAACTAAAGTGCTCTCTATAAAAAGGCATTTGAGAATGGCACTTGATTTTTTACAAAGAAGTGCACAACTCTCGTTACAGGAAACCAATAGTTTAAAAAATAAAACAAAACAAAAAAAAAACCCAATGTGCTGAAAATCCTGTTTACAGAGCAGTTGTCTGTGTCGTTTCAGTCTGGATGTCTATGGAAGTGAAAAATATAACACTACCAGGCTAATTCCAGAGCTAGAAAAAGAGCTTGCGATCATTGCTCTGAACGGTCATGTGTGTATGATTGATAAACACAAAATACGGAAGCAGTTTTTTAGTTCACCGATTACTGCATGCCAAATATAAAGCAGTAAAAGTGCTGAAATGAAACCACAACATACGTTTCAACAAATGATCCTATGTGAATGAATTCCAAAGATTTGCACAAAGTAATAGATGAGAAGTTATTGGAAAACCTGCGCAGGTCTGACAGTTCCTTGTAGTAGCACAAGAGGGTGTGAACAAGACTGACGTTACACTGCTTCCCTTTGCCACAGTAACGCCGCCCATGAGGACAGTCCGTGAAGTGCTGCTCCTGACGTTACACATGTATACTGTATAGCATGGATTTCTCTGTAAACAAAGATTTTCTTTACCTTTCTTTGTAGAACAAAAGCAAGGTGCAGGTTAATAAGGACTTCCAGATTATGCCACCTCATCATGATGAAGATATAATAAAGTTATCATATTTTGATTAAATTATAAAAAGAGTAATTTTTTTTTCTAGCATACAGAACAATGCTTTGGAATGAGCATGAAGAAAACATGGTCGACACGGCCCACCTGCCTACATAGAAAGGTTGTCCTACACAGTTTCTGTAAAACAAAGTGTGTGTGCGTGTGATATATATATATCATACATACACACACACACACACACACACAGCGCCCTCACAAATTTGTATCAGTTAAAATTCATCGCAAAGGCCTTCACGTTATGTTTTAAAAAGGCAAGCACACGGAAACAAAAACTCACATTCGCTCAGTTACCGGGCTGAGGCTCTAACAATATTTTGCTAAACAACGACTTCCACAAAGTTCTAGGTGTCACCTAAGCAATCACTACTCTTGGGGATTTTTGTTGTTGTGCAGGAGGGAGATGTGGTGCCGCAGTATACATTACTATACTAAAACCACCGCATGTTAGTTCCTAACAGGAAGTCCTTATGAAACTGCAAGAAATAACCAAAAAAAGAAACTTCACCAAATTAAAACACTTAGAGTTTCGCAGCTTCATTTGACTGTCTGCATTAAAAAAAAAAAAAGTTAAACTAAATGTAATTTTATCTACAAAATAATGTCTCTATAAAAAGGACATAGAAACAACGTACAAAGACAAAAACATTCAACTAGCTTCCTGCCATTCAGTCTTACTCAAACCTGTTTTTGTTTCTATGGGCGAGATAAGCAGTGCAACATTGATTATTACTACAGAAGAGCTACTTATGTTTAAATTAACTGGAAGAACATTGCAGATAATTTTCCCCTTATAAATTGAACATACAGATGTGCGTATGACTGAATACGTATTTGCACTGTCTACTATAGCTGGTACGCCTGACCTCTATCGCGTACCGTGTGTTTTACCTTAACGAAACAATTTATTGCAGACCTCCCACCATTATAGAGATTGCACAGAGACTTTAAATTTCTGAATGTGGGGTAATAAAAAATAAAATGAATGGATTCAGGCAGTATATACTCCATAAAATACTCTGAGGGCTCTCCCATTTAGTCCAGTATAACTAATCATGTACCCAAAGTCACAAAAATATCAAACTATATACATGAGCCTTTGACAGACTACACCAACCGTGACACTCAACTAAAAAGAGAAGTGAGAGAGCCGGGGGTAATAACTATTTCCTTTGTGACTAGCTAAGATACTTTATTAAAATGCTAAAATAATTTTGTATACCCTGGCTTCGTCCATGGGACACAATCATTTGGCAATACTGTGGTCAGCATTAAATCGAACCCCTGTGATTTTATTTGCCACAGGTATAGTAACTAGATGCAAGATATCCAATGCTGATCTGCAACAATGTGAACCCCACTAGAGATGGCACAGGGATTTTTAAAATGTGCTAAACAAGAGGAAAGCTGAAGTTGTCATACCTAGAGTTACACAGACAACCCACCTTGGTCAGTAGTATGATGCAGACTAAACCATGTTGAAAGGAGCCTATTTAGTATAAAAAAAAAAGTGCAAAGCTGCTTCTGGCTCTGTTAGAAGTCTTCACCCCTGACTGACTGTGCTCGTCGGTATTAAAAAGATCCATGTTACACATTGACTCCCACCCCGAAGCTACGAAACTCCAAGCTACAGGAGGAAAAATAGACTTTTCTTTACTTCAATTATAGGGAAGCTTTGTCAGAGCCCTACCCACAAGGAGAAAAGACAACAGCTGCCTTTATTATATTTAACTGTTTTTTGTTTTTTTTCCCCAATAATCTTCTTACAGTCAGCTAACTCTCTCGGTCACCGGTGTTCTGGTATCAACAGGTTCCTCCCTGGTCGGTCTTTGTACAGATGAAGTAATAATGTCTTTTCGTTCACCTTCTCTGTTTCTGCACTTCTCTGCAGGCTTAGGCGGCTCCTGAGCACAGCCGTCGCTTTCGGCTATTTTCTCATCTTTGCAAATTTTGACACTTAAGTCCTGTGGTTCCTGGGCACTTATGCTGTCCTTTGAAGTCTCTGGTTCGGGGCTGGTTGTCGATGCCTTGGATTCAGAGTGGTGGTGGTGGTGATGGTGGTGATGATGGTGTTGGTGCTGTTGTTCCTTTTTGGGCAAACTACTTTTGCTTTTAGGACTACTCTCTTTGCTTTCTGGGCTTTTCGCAGGCTTCTGCACTTTGACGCTTTTCTCTAAGATGGCGGAAGGATACTCTGGGGTTTCTGGAACGTCTAAACTCACAGTTTCCCGTGTCTTGCGTTTCTTTATTGGTAATACGGTCTCTAGGAGTGGCTTGATGGAAGACTCTTTGATTGCTTTTTTCTTTGCTGCTTCCGCTGCAGCTGCTGCGGCGGCAGCAGCAATGGCACTGCCCGGCTTACGGCCCCGTTTTTTCGGTGCCGCTGGAGGATCAGTTTCCGATTTTCTTTTACGGCCTGGACGTTTAATGACGAGGACCTGTTCTGATGTCGTTGCATCAGGTTCTTCCTTATTTCCCGAAAGAGGCATTTTGACCAGTAGCTTCCCCGGAGTCTTTTCTATGACCCTTTTAACCTGAACACCCTCTAACTTGACAGCTGGCTTCGCTTTCACACTTCCTTTGGGCCTTCCTCTTCCTCTACCTGTGCCAGCAGGTTTTGGAGCTTTGGGTTTTTTCGGCTGTTTCTGCTCCCTCCGGGATGGACTTCCTCTCCCAGTTACAGTGAAATCAAAATCATTTGGATCAAGGGATGTGTCTCCTACCTTTTGGAAGTATGCTACAAGCTCAACTTTGGACCGGAAAGCTTTTCCATTTGGACTATAACAAAAGAAAATAAAAGAAAGAAAAAAGATGAATGCATAGGATTTGTAAAAATATACACTATATTTCGTGAGACAGCACAGGAACACAATACTAGTACTTACTATGAGCACACAGTAATAGGTAAGAGTAACAAGCTTTAGGTGGTGCCAACAGCTCCATAAACCAAAGACAGTCAACTATTACAATATGACTACAGTACTATATCCGATATACTAAGTATTTTATATACTGTGGCAGTATCACCAGAGATGGCGTTGGTGAGCAGCAGATTCTGTGTGGGATTGGAGAGATCCTCCCACACAGGGTTGAAATACTGAGTGGTGATACACCTGCCTGGTGGAGAGAGCTCAGGTGTGAGCTAATGAGAAGGCCGAGCAGTCAGGCTGGTGGAGACAGTCTAGTTGGGACTGTAACAGCCAGAGAGCCCAGTGAAGCTGAGCGAGCCATTGGGGGCCAGGAGGCCGGTGTCTGGACCTTGCGGGAGGCAAGGGGGGGGGGACTACAAAACTCTCTGACCATGGGACATTGAAGCAGTAAAGCTGCGGGCTGAGAAAGCCAGGGCCTATATTCTGTGTGATACAGGGAAGGCCACTAGGATTGTGTTTATGTAGCTGTGGCAGCCAAGCCATGCCAGGCTGGAGCTGGCGATAGGCCTGCAAGAAACAGGCAGGGACTTTGTTGGCAGACTAGCTGAGCTAGATACCCTAAACAGGGGCTAGATTGTTTTGTTATTTTCTGTTTGTTATTTTCTGTATCCTGAATTCACAAGCTGGCAGTAAAAGTATCATTTGTTTACTTGAAAGCCGTGTGTGGACCCTCAATAAGCACCTAAACACTGCACCCATTCACCCTCTGCCGAGCTAAATACCCCAAGTCATCACAATACATATACTAATCAGCCATAACATTAAAACCACTGACAGGTGACGTGAATAACATTGATCATTTCGTTACAATAGCACCTGACAAGAGGCGAGATATTTTAGGCAGAAAGTGAACACTCACACTCAGTTCTTCAAGTTTATGTGCTGGAAGCAAGAAAAATGGGCAAGTGTAAAGAATCTTTGACTAGAGCCGAATTGTTACGACTAGACGACTGGGTCAGAGCATCTCCAAAACGGCAGGTCTTGTGGAGTGTTACTGGTAAGGAGAACCGGTGAACCGGGACATGGACGCACGAGGCTCATTGATGCACGTGGGGAGCAAAGGTTAGCCTGTCTGGTCCTATGCCACAGAAGAGCAGCTGTAGCACAAATTGCTGAACAAGTTAATGCTGGCTATGATAGAAAGGTGTCAGAACACACAGTGCATCAAAGCTTGCTACGTAGGGGCTGCGTAAGAACACAACGGTCACAGTGCCCATGCTGACCTTAGCCAACCGCCAAAAGCGCCTACAATGGGCACATGAGTATCAGAACTGGACCATGGAGCAATGGAAGTAGGTGGCCTGGTCTGATGAATCACGTTTTCTCCAACATCATGTGGACGGCCAGGTGCATCTGTCTCATTTACCTGGTTAAGAAATGGCACCAGGATGCACTACGGGAAAAAGGCAAGCCGGCGAAGGCAGTGTGATGATCTGGGCAATGTTCTTTGACATGCACCACCTACCAAAACATTGTTGTACACCAAGTGCACCCCTTCATGGCAACAGTATATCCTGATGGCAGTGGGCTCTTTCAGCAGGATAATGCACTCTAGCACACTGCAGACATTGTTCAAGAACTGTTTGCAGAACATGACAAACTGATCAAGCATCTGTGGGATGTGCTGGAAAAAGTCAGAGCCATGGAGGCCCCACCTTGCAAACATCTTGGCACCAGATACCACAGGACACCTTCAGAGATCTTATGGAGTCTATGCTTCGATGGGTCAGAGCTGTTTTGGTAGCATGAGTGGGACCTACACAAAATTAGGCCGGTAGTTTTAATGTTATGGATAGTTATATATATATATATATATATATATATACATACATACACACATACACATATATATAAAATTAATCATGGTGCAAGACATACTTTCAATTTATATACAAAACCAGTTTGATTTGTGTCAGTTCGACTAGCTTTACACCATTAAGCATGTTTTTATAGAACAAGGTGGCAGTGGTTTTAGAGAAAAAGAGGTTTAAAAGAGTTTGGTAAAGTGAAGGAGTACCATTGAACATATGTAGGCACATTGGTGCACATTATTTTGTGGAGTAGTGAAGAAATTAAGTGAAATTTCGTGCAAGACTGTTGAAATGAGATAAAGGGGTGGAGAGGGGATGGATTTATAGGGATGTTTCTTGCTGTTCAGAGGAGCAGAAATCCATCTCCATTCTGCAAAAGGTCCTGAATTTTCCACCAGATCAAAGATAGCAGCCTTTGGGTCCTGTGCTACACCTTTAATAGGACATTTTTTGCTCACTCTAGGCTTATACATAAAATTAATTGATCTGTTTGTTTGCCTGTCTGGTTATGCATTCCAACACCCTGCAATAATTGGGATGAAATCAGGTAGATGTGGTCCAGTTGGATCCTAGCCAGGTTTTAGAGGGGTTAGGGTCCTGGTCGGACTTCCCGTTGGTGTACGCTGGGACGAACTTCGACCCGGGGACTCTGTTCTGGGCCTTCCACTGGATGGATTTGATAAAAACTTCAAAAGGAGGGGTGGCATGTGGTCTGGGACGCCTAATGGAGTGTGCTGTGCAGAATTTTGACCCAGAGAGCCTGTTCTGGGCCTTCCACTGGATGGATCTGGATGAAACTTTAATGATTTGTAATGACTGACAGTAATAACCGTAATTTAATGACCTGAATAAACTGACTGAAATCACCATAAATCAATGAACTAAAATAACTGACAGAAATGGAACTGGGAAGACTAAAACATATTGTGTACCCAAAAGTCTTGGAATAGCAACATTGCTAACAAAAGGAAAACTTTAAACCTATCTTGCAATGTTAAAGTGATTATAAAACTGAACAGAAAGAAAAGCTGGGGATTAGGGCTATTGGAGACACCACAAAAACGACACTGGCTAGCCACCTCATGGGTGTGTTGGAAGAGCTGCTACTTATTTCTCCAAACTCATTGATAACTTAATAAACTTGAAAATTTAAACCCAGGCAACGCAGTGTACTTCAGCTTGTGAGACACATAAAATTGCCGCATGCAATAAAAGGCATATTTCTATGTCCCTTCACTCGAATGGTTAATTCAAGCAGAGCTTTACTCTAGGAGAAAAATAGAAGCTTACTATTACTGAAAATGTAGCATAACAACGTGGTAGGAGCCTGGATGTTTGTGCAATGTTTATTCTGCCTCACAAAGTTTCTAGTTTGCAGAGAAGCCTCCTGGAAGGAACGCTGGGCAGACTATACAGGCACATTGATGCAAAACCAAGACATTATGCGGTGTGCTTTATAAATTACCTACTCTGTGTAATTTCTGTTGTTGCTCCCAGGGATAGAACTTACTCGTCGGAGTGATAATACTCATTATATTGTTATATTGCCAAGGGATGGCACCGATATGTTTGTTAACTGGTTTCTTTACAAATAATAATAATGAAAAAAATAAAAAAAAAGCTTGAAATCTTTTTTGTTTTTATAACAGCTTACTTGATCAAATATACATCATATTTTCCAGCTGAACGTCCCGACTTCCTCTGTTTGAGCTTTCTTGTCCAGCCTTCAGGAAGAGTAGGGTCATCATACATAGGCCCCCTGTCTCTAATAACAGAGCGTCTTTGCTTAGAAGAAGCAGAGGCTTCTGGGACAGCAGGAGCAGCCTCTGCACTTTCAGGCATCTCCGCTTTCCCTGCTTCTGCAGGTTCCTCTGACTGCTGTGCTGACGGATGAGCTTGCTCTGGGCTTTCTTCATCATTTCTTTTAAATTTTTTGAGTTTCCTGAGTTTTGGAGGTTTGTCTTTCTGATCCAAGTCTTCTGTCTTTTCCTCCCTTGGAAAACAAAACAAAAAAGATTATTAGAATGTACTTTTAAAGATTTATCGTCATTGTTTAATGGCCAGTAGTACTTGGAAGGGCAAAAGGGCACCCCCAAATGTTGTTAGACATGAGGGGAGGTATGAGCGTAAAGGGTCGGATGTCGAGTAGCTTGTAGAGAAGTTTCGGAGTCCATGAGAGATCTGAGGGCATATGTGACAAGAGGGCCTATTCTGCAGCTATTTGTGAGTACTGTACTATGTAGCAGAATTATTAAGCGAGTGGCAAATGGGTGCATTCTGGGAGGAGTGATTGGGAGCTTTTTTTTATGTTCTTGAAGTTAAGGGTAATGTGCAGCCCTTTTGGAGCTTGGTAAATGCGATCCTTTGATTGTACATCACTGGTATAGGAAGTCAACAATTTGCAAAATACTCTAACATCATCTGCATTTTTGTAGTCTTCATTCTAGCACCCTGCACCTGTCACAAACTGTGCAGTACCTCTTTCCTGCCTGGGGTGTCGCTCTCTCCTCTGGTGCCTATTGCACACTTTGGTTTGTATCTGAGCAGTTTGTTACATCAGCCGAGTATGCTGGAAGCACCAGAGCAGAGAGCGACATCCCTGGCAGGAAAGAGGAACTGCCCGAGTTGTGACAGGTGCTAGAATGAAGACTATTTTTGTATATATATATTTTTGAAAGCAGCAGCTAATTTAATCAGATTCCTAGAAATACAGCACTGTCACACAAAACAAATGGATTTACTCTTCACCTACGGAATTTAGTGCACCTCCAACCTGGCCATACTAGTTGCTTTGTATAGATTTGTCAAAAATCACTGCAGGGTCCATTGTTCTATACTTTAATAAGATAGATAAAGCTGCATGTGAATTGGATATATGACACTACAGGGGGAATTCAATTGTTTGTACGGGCCCGTTAGTAATAGGCGCCTGACGAAGCAACTAAATTTCTGCGCGCACCCTCCTGAGACCTGCTTTTGGGTGCTCTAACTAGGACTTTAGAAGGATTTAGCCGCTCTAAAAAGCTACAACCGGTTTGGGTGTGACAAGCAATGGGCGCCCGCGGCACTCATGCTCGATTGAAGCAACAATTGAACTGCTCCATCAGGCTCCCATTACTTCTAGGCGCACAAAAAAACAACTGAATTTCCCCCTACATGTCATACAGTGTGTGTGCTACTAACTAGCAATGTCCGGATGTACAGTTGCCTCTAAAGCTAGGTACACACTCTGCCAATCACTCTGCAGATCTGATTAACGCTGCGATCATCGGTGTACCCCATACACACTCCTCTTTGTCTAGCTCCGTGTGTACGTTCTTCAATGCCCGGAGGTCGGGCATCTTAAATATTAAACTGCTCATAAGATGCAACCTCCCGATCTGATTGTTTGTAGGAGCGTTTTAAGTCATTTATTTGCTACCGCTCCTGAATATACACCTATAAAATTGTATAGGTGTGTATCTAGCTTATGGGATTTATTTTATTTTCGGTTTCGTCCTACAACTCATAGGAAGAAATATCCAAATCTGAATTATTTGGTTTGGCGGGGAAATGCTATGTCATGTAAATAAAGCTAGGCTTGTTAAGTATTTTATTTACAGTGGACAGCATTTTTTTTTAGT
This sequence comes from Taudactylus pleione, assembly GCA_031769625.1. NCBI lineage: Eukaryota > Metazoa > Chordata > Amphibia > Anura > Myobatrachidae > Taudactylus > Taudactylus pleione. Next base: position 129,849 of record JAUIMM010000664.1, read on the forward strand.
CACTTTTAGACCACCTTCCCTCAATCTTAATAGATGATCTGTCAACAGGTCTTTTGTCATACTTTAGGAACTGAGAACAAGCTGACACAGGGCCTGATTCAGAGCCGGATGGTAATGCAATTGCAACTGCATTCTCTCACAGATCGCAGTTTCTAAAATATGCTAATGCCTTTCAAAAGCACAGCCGAGCATAGGGACGCCCACTACTGCCTTCTCCTATTCGTCCGACGATATGCAAGAGCGTAAACATTAGTAACATCAACACACAGCAGGCAGTCACACAATTTGTGAGGCAAGTCTGACCAGCTGCAACACCTGCAACTCTCCTGAGACGCATAGAGCTCTCATGCTACGCAGGAGAACGCAATGGCTAATTTATGCACGCCAATGAAATTACATTTTAACGGTCAGACACTCCTGCGTTCTTCTAACCACCCCCAAGCGCTGACTGTCACTCTTTACTAATAGTTCCTCTGTACAAACGTATTCGCATTGCAATCGCAGTGCGACGCTTGCGCATGCCCAATAACAAACGCTTGTTCTGTTAAAAATATTGGCATTGCGTCTATCTCTCAATCAGACCCACAGTCACCAGTCCCAGCCGTTCAATACACAAAGATCATCCCTAAAAGAAGAATGTAGCAGCCACTTATCCTGGGATAGCAGAAATCCATCAGATACTATAAACCACAGTGATGCATATCCCTGCATTTATATCTATGTATACAGAATTCCTAATAATCATCTGCTTTGTTTGTAGACATTGGCAGAAGCATGGACTCTTACTGGCAGAAGTTTTAAGTAGTTGGCATGACAGATTTATATTTGTAAGGCTAATCAGAATGCTTAATTATGCTTTGTAGCAAAACACTGTTTAAGAATGAAAAAAAAAAAAAAAAAAAAACTGGTACATACAGTTAAAGTGACAAAACCATGCTGTCAATCAAATCAGCGCCTGCCTAAGTAACAAATATCCAGATTGAATTAAAAATCAATGCTTTATATAAATACTGTACACAAGCCTAAACAATACGTTAGATATATTTCAGAGTGGAGCATTTGCCAATTTGAATAGTGTAAAACCTTTACATTTGTAGCCTAGTTCAGTATGCAGATTTGCCAGTTGCATCTGTACTATATTTGAGTTTAGTTTAGTACACTATGTAGACAAAAGTGATTGGACACGGACAGCAAATAGATCAACGGGATGTTATTGACGTCAGTACTTTGCTAAGAAGGGTGTCTGCAGTAATCACTGCACGTGGTGGAACTACAAACTGTCCACAAGTTCCTGGACAGGAGCAGGTGGTATGTTTTGCCATTCCAGTACAGTGACCGAAGGTCCAGTCGGCCTAGAAAGCACCCGCCGCTCTAATTTGTCCCAAAGGTTAGCAATGGGGTTATATCTGGACTCTGAGCTGGCCAGTCCATCTTTGTTACCGAATTTTCTGTATATCAGTCCAGCGTCACCCTGGATACATGACAGGTGGCACTATCGTCCTAATAAAAAATTCAGCATTGCAGCAATGACGGCCGATAGAGTTCAAGTTGTAGGATAGGCGGGTGGATAACCAGTGGCTGCTGCAGAGATGGCTGGTGCAGGATGGTTGGGGGCTGTCTTTACTCTCTGCAGGGCTCTTGTACTACACAAGTAGTTGCAGAGATGGCTGGTGAGGGCTTTCTGTGCTCCATCTGCTGCTGCGATGGCTGCATGTGCTGTCTTTCTGCGGGGCACTGATTGATGACATCACCGGCCAGTGCCCCAGAAGCTACAAATAACCCGGGTTGCGACCATTTCCACTGCCTCATTACTTGGAACCTACCAAAGTCCAACAATGCTTGATTCCTGGGTAGGATTGCAGGGTCAACTGACCTGGGTTATTTTTTTTGGAGCAGTTTCCATTAAGGCCCAACCCGGGTTGATCTGGCAATAACCCGGAATTTTTGCTCTACAAAGGGTACAAGTAAACATTTTAAAGTGTGTTGGTGCCTTTCTTTCTGAGAAGTACATACACTCCCCTCTAGTTCTTCTACCATATTGGAAAGGTGGTTGTCTTTTACAACTGAAAAAAAAAAAAATCTACTTCTGGCAGAACCACCAGTTTCAGTGTCTCAGTCTATTAACTGGATAGCTGAAATCACCCATACATTAACAAGAAGAGCTGAACTTTGCTTTGCTGCTCTTTCAGTTTCAGCAGTCATTTAAATTTACTGTAAATAAGCTTGAAAGGTATATCAACACCCAGCCAGTGAAATAAAAGCAGCATTGCTATGCAATAGACATCGAAATCGGATTACGGTACATAGAAAGATAAAAAAAAAGAAAATAAATAAACTCGGTCACCAATAGGACAAAAATGGGATTTTGGTACCTACCGGTAAATCCTTTGCTCTGATTCCACAGGGGACACTGGAGGTGCTTACGCTGGGGTATAGAGGCGTGGATAGCTGGAGCTGGCACTTTAAAATTTAGAAGTGTGAAGCTCCTCCCCCTCTATGCCCCACCAGCCCTCAGTTTAGAAAATGAAGACCGAGAGGAGGTGGAGAACAAGTGGAGTGAAAAGGAGAGAAGAACACACAATAACTGAATCATACAACATACAGAACAAAACCGAACAGGCAGGCATAGAGCGCAGAGGTGGCCGTCCAGTGTCCCCTGTGGAATCAGAGAAAAGGATTTACCGGTAGGTACCAAAATCCCATTTTCTCTTTCATCCACTAGGGGACACTGGAGGTGCTTACGCTGGGGACGTCCCAAAGTTATCCCCACGGGCGGGAGTGCTCTGTGGCGCCTGCAGAACAAGGCGGCCAAAACAGGACGCCGAAGAGGCAAATGTATCAAATTTGTAAAACTTGACAAACGTGTGAACTGAAGAAGTGGCCGCACGGCACAATTGTGACGTAGATGCTCCTCTACCGGCCGCCCATGACGCACCCACAGAACGTGTGGAATGAGCAGAAATTGACGAAGGAGGCCGACGGTTAGCACTAACATAAGCTTGATGAATAGTCAGCCGGATCCAACGTGCTAAAGTCTGCTGAGACGCTGGCCAACCCCTCCGAACCGCATCATAGAGGACAAAAAGCGACTCCGACTTACGAAGGGAAGCAGTCCTGTCAACATAGATGCGGAGAGCCCTAACCACATCCAAGGTAGAAGAACCAGAGTCCACCACCAACGATGGTACCACAATAGGCTGATTGATATGATAAAGGAGGCTGCACGCGCAAGACCCCTTGAAGAAACGTCTGCACCTCAGGAAGGAGAAAGAAAAATGGAAATGGCAAAAACCTGCACCTTTAAGGTTCCCAGACGAAGGCCAGAATCCAGACCCGTCTGAAGGAAAAGCAGAAACCGGGATAAGCGAAAGGTCCTAGACGGAAGATCCCGACTAGAACACCATGAGATATAAGCACGCCAGATGCGAGGATAATGCGCAGCCGAAACTGGCTTCCTGGCGCGTAGCATGGTGGGAATAACCGCGTCTGGGATACCTCTACGTCTTAGAATATCGGTTTCAAGAGCCACCCCGTTAAAAGTAGCTGCGCTAAGTTGGGGTGTATGAAAGGGCCCTGCAGCAGAAGATCCGGGCGCAGAGGAAGGGGCCACGGATCTTCTGATAATAGGGACCGAAGGTCCGAGAACCAACTTCTCCGAGGCCAGTTCGGGGCCACGAGAATTGCCGAGGCTGACTCCTGTCTTATTCTTTTTAGAAGACGAGGAAGAAGTGGAATCGGAGGGAAAAGGTAAACGAAGTCGTAGGTCCACGGACTTGTCAGAGCGTCTACTGCTTCCGCCTGCGGATCTCGAGTTCTTGACACGTATACTGGAAGCTGACGATTCAATCGTGACGCCTTGAGATCCACCCGAGGACATCCCCATCGACGTATCAGCACGTTGAACACGTCTGGATGAAGCTTCCATTCCCCGGGATGGACATCCTGTCGACTTAGGTAATCTGCTTCCCAGTTGTCCACACCCGGAATGAATACCGCTGACAGGATTATTGACTGATTCACGGCCCACCGGAGGATCAGAGTTACCTCTCGCATAGCCATGCGACTCCGAGTCCCTCCTTGACGGCTGATGTAAGCGACAGCCGCCGCGTTGTCAGACTGAACTCTTACCGGACGAGCCTTTAGCAACTCTGTTGCCTCTATCAGAGCATTGTAAATCGCTCTGAGTTCCAACACATTTATGGGCCACTCCTGTTCTAGAGGGGACCATCGACCCTGAACTCCCCTGGTTCCAAGCTCGCTATTACTGACTTTAGAGACTCCATCTTGAAACGATACATCTTCAGATACCGGTTCAAATACTTCAGGTTTAAGATGGGTCTGACCGAGCCATCCGGCTTGGGTACTACAAACAGGTTTGAGTAAAACCCCATACCTCGTTGAAGTTCCGGAACTAGAACTATCACAGAAGATACTACTAGAGACTGGATAGTCTCCTGTAGAACCTTGGCTCTTTCTGCCTGTATTGGCAGACTTGTAGTGAAGAACCGAGGTGGAGGGGAGGTCTCGAAATCTATTCGGTACCCCAGGGTAATTAAGTCTTCGGATCCATGGTTCTGTAGAAGTCTGGTTCCAAACTTGAAATCTTTGCAAGCGGCCTCCCACTGCAGATGGTCCCAGGTGGGACGGAAGACAGTCATGCCACTTGTTTCTCAGCTGGTTTAGGCTCTGGTCTACGAGCAACAGTGTGTGGACGACCTCTACCTCCTCTTGGTTGCGTGGGCGCACCTCTGGTCCTACCATGAAAGGAATGTGGCGCCCGAAAGGAATTAAACAAAGGTCCCGTGTAAATTCTTCTGGGAGCCGGTGCAGCTGACGGGAGGAGGGAAGACCCTGTGGCTTGGGATATCCATTTGTCTAATTCCGTCCCGAACAGCATGTCGCCAGTGAATGGTAGACTTTCCACCGCACGCTTGGATTCTGCGTCCGCTTGCCAAGCGCGTAGCCAGAGGGTTCTGCGGGCCAAAATCGCCAAAGCAGATATGCGAGCACTAATCTGACTGATATCTTTTGAAGCTTCTCCCATGTAAACTGCAGATTCACGGATGTGTTCTGCTAGTAGACGTAACTCTGCTCTGGAATTACCTGAGTCCAATCCTGTAATCAATTGATCGGCCCAGGAAACCACAGCCTTGTTAACCCAAGCGGTAACAAGTGTGGGCCTGAGTTGAGCACCCGCTGCTGTATAAATAAATCTTAGCGTAGTCTCCAACTTACGATCCGAAGGATCTTTTAGAACTGTAGCTCCTGGTACTGGGAGTGCTGTTTTCTTTGAGAGACGGGAGACAGACGCATCTACTGGAGGAGGGGTTTCCCACTTTTCCATCATGGATGAAGGAAAAGGGTAACTAGATGAAAACCGGTGCGGAAACTGGAACCTCTTATCCGGCTGTTTCCAAGCTACCGAGAGCTGTTGCTGAAGTTGCTGCGAGAACAGAAAAACTGCAGAGCTCTTCGGTTGTTCATTAAATAATTCAAACTCCTGTGATGGAGGAGTTATATCCTCAGGTAAATTGAGAGTCTTTATGACCGCCAAAATTAAAGATTCCACCCCGGGAGAGGTGGACTCTAACTCCTGAGGATCGTCCTGTAATGCAACCTCCAATTCCCCTTCTTCGGTATCCTCCATAGTAAGGAATTCTTCCTCTGACTCCTCTGACTGGATAACAGTCGTCAGAGTACGCTTAGGTCTCTGGTAGGAAGTGGAGGGTGCGGATGCCGCAGTGCCCATAACCTGTACCAAGGTGTCTAGAGACTTGGTTAGCCCCGCCACCCAGGGAGGTTGAGACTTACGTGCCTCAGCTAACTCAGACGTTAAGTCTGACATAGCTCCTACCATGTCAGCGGCCCTGGCAGAGCAACTGAGTCAGAAATAGCCATCGGTGGATCAATTGTTATACAAGCATCACATAACGTGGACCCAGTGGCATGCGGCTTAGATAGTTTGTGGTTACATTTAGAACAGACAAACATCTTTTGAGCCGCTTTTGTTTTGTTCGACATGGATAAACAACAGTCACCCAGACACAATAGACACAGCAGTGATTTGAAATAAAACAGAAGGCTGGTTGCGACACAGAGGACGAGGTACCCCCTCCCACAGATTAGATTCCCTGCACTGACACCCCAGTGTTACTCACAGCCTCTTGCCAGGGATGTAGACAGGAGAATCAGCCTTCTGCATGTGCCTGCAAACTACCTGTAGTGGAGAGATGCAGGCAAACAACAGGTTAAACGCAGCCCCCACGCTGCTCTAACAGCCACTGCCGCGTTAAATAGATAGGGAGCCAGCGCTATTAGGCTCCGCCCCCTTTCGCCTCAAGTCCGAGGGACTGGAAAATGGCCACCACGCTGCAGTTATCACCTCCCCCTTGTGCTAGCCCCGCTGAGAAGGAGCCGTCAGTCGCGCTCATCAGCGGGGAGAGGGGATAAGCATAAACATTGAGCAGCGCTTATAGCGCTCTCTGAATTCAGCGCTGGCGGCGGGGCAGGAGTCGGGGAAAGTGCAAGTGATCTGTACTCACTGCGCTCCTCTGGACGGCAGCACTTCTCTTCCCTGCTTCCTGGAGGCAGTCCGTGCTGTGTGTGTGTGCGGCAGTAAGGAGCTGTCAGATGCTTTTGGTGAAGCACTGCACACTCCTTCCTGTAACCCAGGAGGTTAACAGGGTGCCAGTAACCGGGACCCCACCTTTATAGAGGTGGCGAAGGGTACTTGAAAAATAATGTAAAAGATGTTTTAAAATAATAAACAAAAAATAATAGTGTAAAATAAAAAGAAATAATTAATTATGTGACCTGCTGGAGCACAGCAGATTGTGACCAGCTCTGACGGCACATTTTCTAAACTGAGGGCTGGTGGGGCATAGAGGGGACGGAGCTTCACACTTCTAAATTTTAAAGTGCCAGCTCCAGCTATCCATGCCTCTATACCCCAGCGTAAGCACCTCCATCCAGTGTCCCCTAGTGGATGAAAGAGAAATCTCTATATAATACTTGGCTATGGCATGTCATGAGATAGACATCCCCCATCCTGCATGCTACCGCCTTCGACTGCGTGAAACAGAGAGAAAGTGGTCAGGACAAGACTACCACAAAGAAAATATACTGGTAGGGTAACGCTCACTTCTGGCCAAGGGAGGAAGGTGGAACTCTCGGAGGATAACAATCCAAATATGGAGAGAATACACAAATCCCATATAGATGGTTCCCTATTAGCAATCAAAGCCATGACCCCAGTGCTGTGAGGAAGCAAAGCTAACTGATGTATCGGGGAGGTGAAAGCTTACTGCCTTATACTGCACAATACACGGTGGCCTAGATACAGACAGATGGTGCCTACCACATCAGAGCAGCGAGACAGTATCCCCTGCCTGCTTCTCAGCCACAGCTATGTAGTGTGTGGCTGCTGTGGAACACAGAGTACAGGAGGGGATGGAGCTAGGCTTAAAAAGTCTCTCCCCCATTGCCCTCTCTAGATTCACCATGGCATTGTACCATTTATTTACATATAGACTGCAAGTAGATATACTTTCATCTCTCTTTGAAGTTCCACTAATTTCTAAAGTATTCTTTTAACAATAAAGAATGAAAAAAAAAAAAAAGAGATCCTTTATAATTCATGTATTTTCATTATAGAATTGTTGAATGAAAACCATAATCAGGATGTATGAATCACCACGCAGCATTGTGTACATCCTGAGCTTAGAGAGATGGGCTTGGTAGTAATGGCGTGACTTCTTACGCATCATCAGACCAGTGTTCAGTACAGAGGGAACCTATCAGTATATATGCTATTTGCAGTGCATGTGGCACAGCTGTTCTGTGCTCTTGAACAGAAATTGTCAAGTTAAACTAGATTAGTGCAGCATTCTCAGACTGACGTAATGCTAGCACAGCGCTTACAACCACGTGTTATTATGACAAAAAGGCTCTAGCATTTATTTAATTTCACCAGTCATTACAGTGTATTACAGAAACGGAACGTGAAAATATTTCATATATGTAATCAGAGAGAGCTCAACACTATTTGCGGGTGTGTTTGCCTGAATCCTCTGATGTTCTGCAGTGAAATAAAGAATAATGAATGCTGGCAGAACACACCTAACAGTCATCAGCATCTTGCGTATTGTTATAAATGTATCACAGATGTCCACACATTGAATATTTGGTCCATAAGCATGAGCTCCAAACTGCAGCAGCTGCTTTCAATGTGGCCATGTCTGGGGCACAATAAGCATTCTACTCTGTTAACTGTAACTGTACACTTGTTTGTTCATTAGCGGAAAGCATTTTCCAGTGTCTTCAATCCAAAGGATTCAGAGGGGGGGGGTGGGGTTCAATGGTTTCTCACGACCGTAGCTCCCGTCTAAAGTGACTGAGAGCTATTCAATTGTTTTGGTCACCCTCACTCATCGCGGATTTCTGCTCGCACCCTCCTGAGGTACGAGCAGAAATCCGCCCAAAGTCGGGCCTTTGGGCGTCTTCACTGGCACTTAGCACGGGAGAAGCCGATTTAAGCAGCCAATCCCGTGAGTTGAGAGAACAAGAACGCAGCCGAATAGCTCCCATCACTTCAGACGGGAACTATGGACGCCCAAAACAATTGAATGGCTCCCAGAATATGCTGCCATGTTATAATCGTGTGAAAGACTAATCTTGGAGGCAGCCCTGCTGTAGTCTGCAAGATACCTAGGACTTGGGAGAAGATTTATAGTCAAGTAAGACAATGACCCAACACATACAGCAACAATAACATTGAAGTAGCTAAAGTGGAAATAAAAAGGTCAATGGCATGGAATGTGTCCTATCAAAGCTCAGCCCTTCAAGCCATCAAATCTGAGTAATGATTTCAGAGTTTCTGTCCATCAATGATACCCATAGAACATGAAGGAACTTGAGCAATACTGTAAAGACAAATGGTTGTAAATTACAGTGACGCTGTGCCAAGCTGCAGCGAAAGATACGCCTAGCAGGTATGTAATTCAGAGTATTTGTTGTTGATCAGTAGAAATAAATCCTGTACAAATTCATTTTGATACCATGGTGTAAGAAAATAAAATGAACAATTTTATAGCTACTAGATGCTTTTATGATTTATCACTTTATGGCTTAATTTTGATTATGTAAATTATCGTTAGGTCTCAATTCATTAGAATCCTTAGTGAAACCATTCAGTGCCTCATTTAGAATTAGGTGCAGAGCCAAAACAAAAAGAAGAAAACTTGCTCCTGATCACACAATGCAATGCAGGGAAAATACAGTCTTTACACTGCAATCCTGCACAAAATGGAAAATAACATTGTTAGCAACCCTCAAGAATGATCACACCCTAATAAAGTGCATGCAAAAATAGGCAAAGGTCATTATGTACACATCATGCAGAAACGAGTTGTGAGGCTACTTATGGGACTTCAGGGCTAACTGAATCGTCCCTTTAAAGTTTAGGTAGAACAACCCCGCCCAGAATTAAAATTTGCCCCACATCCCCTGCAATTCAACATAGTTATATGCCAAGGTACAAATTTGCTCCTAAATGTAATTGAAGCCCTCCATGTTCAATCAAATTCTTAAAATATTAAGGGAGCAATTCAATTCAACGCGAATTGAATAGCGCCGGCTATTCAATTCAGTGTGCTGTGTGGTCGGAGAATGGGTGTTAAGGTGCGGTAACCGGCATTCTCTGACCAAAGTGCCGGGCCGCACTGTTAGCGCAGCGCTATGTAGAAAAACAGCCGCACACCCGGCACTTTGGCCGGATTTCTCTTCGCATCCCCAGGGAGGTGCGAGAAGAAATCCTTAGCGCGCCCAAAGAGCGCGGTGTATTAAATAGCTTCGGGAGTCCCCCCCGTCGATATTCAATAGCGCGTTGAATTGAATTCCCCCCACAATTTTGTATAACACTCCCCAAAACAGGACCACAAAACAGGACCCAATTAAATTATATTTATTGTTTTACTTCTATAGTGCCAACAAGTAATACAGCGCTGTACAGAGACTCTCTGCCCCCAATTGGAGCTTACAGTCTAAATTCCCTACCAACGCAAACACACAGACAGGTTAATTGATTGTAGATTAAAATTAACCTAACAGTATGTTTTGGGAGTATGCGAGAAAACTGGAACACAAACTCCACATTGCCTATATCAAGCTGCTCGGAGCACAGATCTGTGACAGAGCATTATCTGCGAGTATAAAGCTGGGTTTACACTAAACGATGTGTATTCCCAGCGATGCGACACACGACCCGGCTGCCGACAAGCCAACATATTGGGCGGTCCGTACACACTGGGCGATCTGGTGTCTGACATGACAGTCCCCCCCCACATAGCTCTGCATGGGATCGTCAGCCGCATCGCCTGATCTTACATGCTGCACATAAGATCAGGCGATGAGGCAGAAGCCCCCACGGGAGCGCACACTACACGATGTACTGCATACACACTACACATATTTTAACGATTTGTCGTTCCGATGTGTCGGAATATGTAGGGGCCTTTAGGCTCATTACATGATATTCATAGGATCATTGTCAGGCATTTTGGTAGTTTTTAATTACACAGTGCAATACTGTGTAAACGGTTATCAGCTGTGATATCCTAGTACGTTGGCAGTTCAGAATCATTTACACCAAATCTGAATCAATCATCTGGGATCATTTGTGCAGCTGGTTAAACCTCACTGCTCCTACCCTCATTATAATTTACATAAGTGTGTTATGTGCATTTGACATTGAATGCCATCATGTGGAGTCATTTGGTATTGTGCTACCAAGTTAATGGTCTTTATAACAGCAACAGTGAAATATTGAATTTTATACACTTGAAACTATGTGCAGCAATATATTTCAAAGAGAACATTTATCAATTTAAAAAAAAAAAAGAAATTATAAAAAAACCTGTTTAGACATAAAACCATAACATGTTTCATTTACTTAAAAGATGGTCTTAAACAAGAAATAAAGAAGTGAGGTCCCGTACACAATAAATAAATACGATAATTTATTAAAGCAAAGGAACCATAACTATTAAATTAAAAGAGGGTAAAAAAAATACTATACTGTAATCCACTGTCTGATACTGAAGCAGCAATCGCACATAATTTGCTATAAAGAAAAGAAAACCTAAGTACCTATTAAGTATGCACTTGCTACCTCTTCCTAGAACTGATTATCTACTTTTCAAAATCGCTTTGAAAGAAAAACAGTTAACACTGCCAAATACAAACATAAACATCATGTGATTGCAGAGGAGGGTGTGAATAGTGAAATCAGAGCTCAGAGGAACATGCCAATGCCTCTCTCCTCACTACAACATGCGCCACGTAACTGTGGTTGCCACAGTAGTCACTAATATACTGGGGAAAAACGGTAGAATTATCAATTTAATCGCCCCCTACATCTTCCTGCTCTCTGACAACCTCCTTGCATGCATTCATGCTCCGCTTGCATATAAATCCACACACAATGCAACACCTCTTGACTCAATCCACTACTATTCATAACTAAAACAAATCCAGTCTCCTTATATAATACATTAAAATAAAATTATAACTAACCTGTTCTGTCCTGATATAGCAGCCTATGTCTACAACAACAAACTAAACACATACATAGACAATTCACTTCCAACCACCACATACTGTCTCTTGCTATTCAAATCTCAACAATTGCTCACCAAACAGACCTGCGTCCAGACAAAGGACTCCTACTGTACGCTGCTGAGCGCACCTGGGAGGAGTCATTGTACCCTACGTCCTCTGCTACAAAATCATCCTTTTGCAACACAGCCCTTTCACTTACCAAGAACTTACCAGCTTCACTTCTTTACTATCCACACGGTTGTCCAACTCCCGCTACCTCTCTGCTGCTTTCAACTTGTTTCTCTGCCTACTTGCACTACCTTCCCCTAAAAAGTGTCATACAATGGGATTTTTTTATTTTTATTTATTAACAGTTTATTTTATAGCGCAGCATATTTCGTTGCGCTTTACAATTAATAAACATTAATAGAACAAAACTGGGTAATAACAGACAGATATATAGGGGATGAAGTGATAAGGACAGGCATATCACTTATTGGAAATTCAAATGACAAAACTAGACAGATGCTGTAAACAGCCTCAAAACCACAAGCAATCATATCATTCCAACAATGTCATAAAGTTCACTACTCAAAGTTTTGTAAACAGAAAACACTGTTGAAAATCAAACACTGATCAGACTTGCTTTGCATAATCCTTATTGCTGGGCATACACTATACAATTATCTGGGTGATCCGCCTAATATTGGCGGTACATCTAGATAATTGTACAGCGTATGCGCAGGACCGAAAAGATCGGTCGGGCATGCCAGAGCGGTCAGCATGTCCGGCTGCATCGGGCAGTGTATGTTCTGCTGAAGCTGACTTATGTACATATCTCCTGTTCCTTCATAGGGAAGGAACGAGAAAATGTCTCCTCACCTGGGAAGGAGCACGGATATGGAGTGCCATACACTGTGAAATTTCTCATTGTATGCCCATAATATCTACTGCGTGTAAGGCTGCCAGATACAATGTCGGTCTGACAGGCATTTTATCTGCCAGTGTATACCTAGCATTATATTGCAACAAAATCATTTTCAGGCAAAATTACCACTTTATGTGACTTACTGTCTGCTAAAGGACACATCTCCATTTTAATCATAACATGGGTGACATCAAACTTCTCTGTGACATACTCTACTTTTTCGGCATGCAGAAAACATCCATCTACTTATTTGTTCCTTAACAACATTTTAGACCCCAAAAAAACAAAACAAAACAAAAAAAACAACAACATTTTAGGATAGAAATGTTAGAAAATGTTAAAAAGCTCCATATAGCGCTAAAATGTACATATATCGCTTATTCCTCCTACATAGTTTCTTTTTGTGAATTAACTGTTCTTAGGCTGTCATTCAGTTTGGTCAATTCATCACTTTCAGAGTTACTGACTATTTTAGTAGAGATGAGGGGTTCGGTTTTGACTTGGTTCTTTTCGCCAAATTAGCGCAAGCTGGGATTGATCCTATTGGCTATCCAAAACACGTGAGAGCCGGATGGTCAATAAGATGCAATTTTTGAGAATTGCACATAACAGAGTAAAAGCGAACCACTCATCTCTACTTTATAGGACCTAGTACCCGGAGCTATTCAGTTCACCGTGCTGTTAACTCCGACTTAAACCACTTAAGTTGGAAAATGCTGGTTAATGCGCCTAAAGCTGGGTGTTTAGTCATGCTAACCGGCATTCTCTGACTAAAATGCCGGCCGCGAGGCTGTTAGCACCGGGCTAGGCTGAAAAACAGCATCGCAGCTGGTACTTTAGTCAGATTTCTGCTCGCAACTCAGGAGGGTGTAAGAAGAAATCCTTTAGTTGAGCTACCAGCGCGGCGAATTGAATAGCTTCGGGAACGCCTTCCCAGAGCTATTCAGCATCGCGCTGAATTGAATCGCCCCTATATACTCAAAATACAACTTTTTAATCATAAGACAGGCTACAACAAAATGGTGCCTATAGGCAGTCTTCTTAAAAATGGCACCTAGATTTTGGATTGAAATGGCACCTGGATTTTGGATTGAATTAAGTACCATTAGAATATTAAATGTTGTCCCTCTTGTGTCTGCAATTACATATGTATGCTGATGAGTCATGTGATCTAGATTGATTGGATGATTAGCAAAGCATGTTAAAGGGCAATACAAGTACTGGCTGGGCTGGGAGTAGACACGCCCACTGAGGAAGTCCTTCGGGATGAAGCATGTTTGGGCTTGGCTTATGACGGAGACACTGACGTCATCAGTCCAAGAAGCGCTGGTGAATTTGAGAGGACGCCAGGGGTGCCGGCTTATGTGGGATGACCGGAGGTCCTTTTACTTTATGCAATGTTTGTGATATTTGCATATATCACAATTTTATATGTGAGTGGTTCTTAATTATTTTTAGTAAAGAATTGAGTTTTAAATGTACTTTACCATTGCGCCTCCTATTCTTTTTATCCACGTACAGATATATATATATATATATATACATACACACATATATATATACACACACACACACACACTATATATATATATATATATATATACACACACACACACACACACACACACACACACACATATATATATATATATATATATATACACACACACACACACACACACACACACACACACATATATACACACATACAGCTTTACATTATTAGGCACAAACACAGTAATAAAATTGTAAAAAAAATTAAGTAAAAGATTGATATGAGCGCTTAGGTAAAAAATGGGATTTTGGTACCTACCGGTAAATCCTTTTCTCTGATTCCACAGGGGACACTGGAGGTGCTTAGGCTGGGGTATAGAGGCGTGGATAGCTGGAGCTGGCACTTTAAAATTTAGAAGTGTGAAGCTCCTCCCACTCTCTGCCCCACCAGCCCTCAGTTTAGAAAATGAAGACCAAGAGGAGGTGGAGAACAAGCGGAGTGAAAAGGAGAGAAGAACACACAATAACTGAATCATACAACATACAGAACAAAACCGAACAGGCAGGCATAGAGCGCAGAGGTGGGCGTCCAGTGTCCCCTGTGGAATCAGAGAAAAGGATTTACCGGTAGGTACCAAAATCCCATTTTCTCTTTCATCCACTAGGGTACACTGAAGGTGCTTACGCTGGGGACGTCCCAAAGTTATCCCCACAGGCGGGAGTGCTCTGTGGCGCCTGTAGAACAAGGCGGCCAAAACGGGACAAAGAAGAGGCAAACGTATCAAATTTGTAAAGCTTGACAAACGTGTGAACTGAAGACCAAGTGGCCGCACGGCACAATTGTGACGTAGATGCTCCTCTACCGGCCGCCCATGACGCACCCACAGAACGTGTGGAATGAGCCGAAATTGACGAAGGAGGCCGATGGTTAGCACTAACATAAGCTTGATGAATAGTCAGCCGGATCCAACGTGCTAAAGTCTGCTTAGACGCTGGCCAGCCCCTCCGAACCGCATCATAGAGGACAAAAAGCGACTCAGACTTACGAAGGGAAGCAGTCCTGTCAACATAGATGCGGAGAGCCCTAACCACATCCAAGGTAGAAGAACCAGAGTCCACCACCAACGATGGTACCACAATAGGCTGATTGATATGGAAAACCGACATGACCTTAGGAAGGAAGGCGGTTATCGTCCGGAGTTCCGCTCTATCCGCATGAAACACTAGGTAAGGAGGTTTATAGGAAAGAGCCCCCAATTCCGAAACCCATACGAGCCGAAGCGAGAGCCAGGAGGATGACAGTCTTCAAAGGTTCAAACATGGGCGACTGAAGGAACAGAAGAACTAGATTAAGATCCCAGGGATCAATTGGATGTACAAAAGGAGGTTGCACGCGCAAGACCCCTTGAAGAAACGTCTGCACCTCAGGAAGGAGGGCCAATTTCCTTTGAAAGAAAATGGAAAGGGCAGAAACCTGCACCTTTAAAAGGTTCCCAGACGAAGGCCAGAATCCAGACCCGTCTGAAGGAAAAGCAGAAACCGGGATAAGCGAAAGGTCCTAGACGGAAGATCCCGACTGGAACACCATGAGATATAAGCGCGCCAGATGCGATGATAATGAGCAGCCGAAACTGGCTTCCTGGCGCGTGGCATGGTGGGAATAACCGCGTCTGGGATACCCCTACATCTTAGGATATCGGTTTCAAGAGCCACCCCGTTAAACGTAGCTGCGGTAAGTTGGGTTGTATGAAAGGGCCCTGCTGTAGAAGATCCGGGCGCAGCGGAAGTGGCCACGGATCGTCTGATAATAGGGACCGAAGGTCCGAGAACCAACTTCTCCAAGGCCAGTTCGGGGCCACAAGAATTACCAAGGCTGACTCCTGTCTTATTCTTTTTAGAAGACGAGAAAGAAGTGGAATCGGAGGGAAAAGGTAAACAAAGTCGTAGGTCCACGGACTTGTCAAAGCGTCTACTGCTTCCGCCTGCGGATCTCGAGTTCTTGACACGTATACTGGAAGCTGACGGTTCAATCGTGACGCCATGAGATGAAAGGGTAACTAGATGAAAACCGGCGCGGAAACTGGAACCTCTTATCCGGCTATTTCCAAGCTACCGAGAGCTGTTGCTGAAGTTGCTGCAAAAACTGAAAAACTGCAGAGCTCTTCGGTTGTTCGTTAAATAATTCAAACTCCTGTGATGGAGGAATTCTATCCTCAGGTAAATTCAGAGTCTTTATGACCGCCAAAATTAAAGATTCCACCCCGGGAGAGGTGGACTCTAACTCCTGAGGGGTGTCGTCCTGTAATGCAACCTCCAATTCCCCTTCTTCGGTATCCTCCATAGTAAGGAATTCTTCCTCCGACTCCTCTGACTGGAAAACAGTCGTCAGAGTACGCTTCGGTCTCTGGTAGGAAGTGGAGGGTGCGGATGCCGCTGTGCCCATAACCTGTACCAAGGTGTCTAGAGACTTAGTTAACCCCGCCACCCAGGGAGGTTGAGACTTACGTGCCTCAGCTAACTCTGACGTTAAGTCTGACATAACTCCTACCATGTCAGCGGCCCTGGCGGAGCAACTGAGTCAGGAATAGCCATCGGTGGATCAATTGTTATACAAGCATCACATAACGTGGCCCCAGTGGCATGCGGCTTAGATAGTTTGTGGTTACATTTAGAACAGACAAACGTCTTTTGAGCCGCTTTTGTTTTGTTTGGCATGGATAAACAACAACCACCCAGACACAATAGACACAGCAGTGATTAGAAATAAAACAGAAGGCTGGTTGGGACACAGAGGAAGAGGTACCCCCTCCCACAGATTAGATTCCCTGCACTGACACCCCAGTGTTACTCACAGCCTCTTGCCAGGGATGTAGACAGGAGAATCAGCCTTCTGCATGTGCCTGCACACTACCTGTAGTGGAGAGAAGCACGCAAACAACAGGTTAAAGAGCGGCTCCACGCTGCTCTAACAGCCACTTCCGCGTTAATTAGACAGGGAGCCGGCGCTATTAGGCTCCGCCCCCTTTCTCCTCAAGACCGAGGGACTGTAAAATGGCCACCACGCTGCAGCTATCGCCTCCCCCTGCGCTAGCCCCGCTGAGAAGGAGTCGCTAGTCGCGCTCATCAGCGGGGAGAGGGGAGAAGCATAAATCATTGAGCAGCGCTTATAGCGCTCTCTGAAGCCAGCGCTGGCAGCGGGGCAGGAGCCGGGGAAACTGCATGTGATTGTACTCACTGCGCTCCCCTCTGAACAGCACTCTCCTCACAGATTCTCCTGGAGGCAGTCTGTGCTGTGTGTGTTGGCGTTAAGGAGCTGTCAGTAGCTTTTAGTTTAAGCACTGCACACTCCTTCCACATTAACCCAGGAGGTTAACAGGTCGCCAGGTACCCGGACCCCACCCTTAGAGAGGTGGCGAAGGGTACCTCAAAAACCTAATGTAAAAGATGTTATAAAATAATAAAACAAAAATAAATATGTTAAATAAAAGAAATAAAATCGTTGACTTGCTGGAGCACAGCAGGTTGTGACCAGCTCCTTAGGCACATTTTCTAAACTGAGGGCTGGTGGGGCATAGAGGGGGAGGAGCTTCACACTTCTAAATTTTAAAGTGCCAGCTCCAGCTATCCACGCCTCTATACCCCAGCGTAAGCACCTCCAGTGTCCCCTAGTGGATGAAAGAGAAATTTACATAAGTCCAACTGACTCAATGTCAATTTGCCACACTTCACATGCACAAAAATTTTAGCTGAATTTAGCATACTAGGCAATGTATATACAGTTTCCTGCCTCTGTAGAGACGGACTGGGGACATACACAAACAACTTCAGTACAGGACGCGTGTCCCTTGCAGATGTGGATTAGTTAGTTTTGCGCCAACATGCAAAGCATTCCCCATGTACTGTCCTGTGCAAGCAGTCTCTGGCTGCTTTTCCCCTTACCCACTACATCAGGTGTGCCTTGAAGAATTCCATTACTATTCAGCACAAGGTTGGTTTTGTCCGGGAAACCTGGGTCTTGCACTTTAATTGCAGGCCCAACTTTACTAAGGTGTCAATCCTATTCCATGCGAAGGGTGCGAGTTGGTGTTGCAAAGGCTTTAAACCGCTGGCAATGGACCGACATCTCGCACCCTGCTCGCAGCCCGAATTCGTTTCATTTTGCTCAGCCCTAGGTCCATCTAGGAGCACCCGCGAGTCCATCACGTGGAATAGGATTGACCCATAAGAGTTTCTGTCCTGAGCTGAATGGATTAGCACTGGTTCACTGGTTTTGCAGCTGCAAGTATAGCTGATCACATACATATTTGGGTCACAAGTCTACATGCACCTGATTATTTAGCTCCTTATTTAAAGCAATATAGAATGTTATTACTTTATAAATAAGATATGTCAAAGATAGAAGTTTGACCACTGATTTTAATTGTCTTGTCCTATATGTGCAACCACAATTATCCACCTGGGTTATATTTGGCAACCATGGGACTCAATTCAATTGAGCGCGATGTAAATAGCGCCGGGAGATAGCTCCCGGAGCTATTCAATCCATCGCAATGTTAGGTCGGAGAAGGCTCGTTCTCGCGCCTTAAACAGGGTTTTAGGCGCGAGAATGGGCATTCCCCGACGCGATGGCCAGAAAACAGCCTCGCGCCGGGACTTTTGTCGGATTTCTGCTCGCATCCCCAGAGGGATGAGAGAAGAAATCCTTAGTCGGGGTTAGCTGCGCGGTGTATTGAATAGCTCCGGGAGCTGATCACGTAGAATAGAATCGTGCCCTTACAGAAAAAAACCTATGTGAAAACGCATTAGCAAGAACAAGAGAAATAAAAGAAGTGAAGGGAATGCACTGCACAATCGATACCTATATAGAAGAGATGCTACATGGTACAAAAGTAATTATTCCATCAGCAATAAAACATTTCCCCATATGTAAGCACAAATGAAGACATTACTGTTGCATTATTGAACTGTGGACAAACAGGAGTTTGAAGCCATAAAGGACAGTGTAAAGTGAAGTATGGCTTCCTAATGCAAGATTACCCCCAAAAGTAGTTACTATATTTCTTTAAGTGCAACTAACAAAAAACATTGGGAACACTGGAAGAGAATTATATTGAACAGAACAAGTGCCATTATAACATCATAGACGTACATATTTTCAAGGCCTAGCTGCACTTTATCACTGTTGTCTATGCTCCACTCTTCACCAGGAGGAAAAATGGAAGCTCATTCCTCCTGCAGGAAATTTTTAATTAGAGCTGTGGCTTTTATCATGGATAGCCAGGGCTATTTATTACGTCACCTAAAGTTTACTGCAACACAGTGAAAGAAATTTGCAACTGTTTACTTACTTCCTAAATAATACATAAATAAAAAGTCTATGGAGCAAAAAAAAAAAACACATAAGGTGGAGATTACAAAACTACCAACATCCACCACATAATTCAATGAGGGAGGGGCAGGTGTATGCACGAGGTCAGCATGCAGTTCCCTTCCCACTGAATAGATACAGGTAATGTCAGAGGCCAAAGCATGTTCTTTTTATAGAAAGAGATTGAGTCCATTATGGCTATTTAAATAGAAAAATAAAGTAAAAGATGGACTTATCTTTAACCACTTAACTAATGTTTTTTTTGTTTGTTTTCTTTTCAAAACCGCAAAGAAATAGATTTTTTATATTTTTTTTTAAGTTTAAAACGTAATTTTAAAAATATAGTTAAATCATTTATTTAAATATATATACCTAGCGGATGTTTTGCAACCGTCCCTCAAAAAACAGCTGCCTGCATATAAAAAGGTATCCCAAAAATCTTTTTCAATACAAGAAAAATACATATAATGCGGCGCTCATCTAAATCTCATATTGGCTAATGTTTGTGATGTTAAAATAAAATTCCAATGTCTTAAGGGGGGCATCCACTAGACGATTTTATCCCTGTCCAACCTCTAAACGATTTTCCCTTGAATCTTCCCTTGAAATTTGATCTTCCACTCTGAACGATTTGCAAACGATCTAACGATAAACAATGTCGTTTCAATCTGTGATTGACAGCTTTCAGCTATAGTGGGTTTGGGAGTGTCAGGGAGTGGTTCATCGTTTGATCGTTCAGCGTGAACGATGTGTAAACGATTTGTAAGCGATCTCCAAGTGATATGAAAGCGATCAAGTGAAATTGACCTGCATGTTCAGTCGATGGAGGAGACGATCAAACGAGCAGCAGGAGCGCGCATCGTTCATCGTTAAAAGCAATTACTGCATGATTTGCAAACGATTTTTAAACGATTGAACGATATCGTAATTGTTCAATCGCCTGCTAAAATTGTCTAGTGGATGCCCCGGATTAGGTATTGTTAATACCTAAGACATTGGAATTATCATTGTGTGGGACTGAGACTATACCAAAGTCTATATGAAACTGACTCCAAGGACATTGAGTGCTAGTTTAATCAGGAGAATATCTTTCTTTCATTTTATGTTATTTTAACATCACAAACATTAGCCAATATGAGATCTAGATGAGTGCCACATTATATGTATTTTTCACCAATGTAATTTCACTTCCCAACCCCATCAAAATAGCCCCCCCCCCCCCCCCAGTGCTATCTTCCCCTCCTCGCACTTCACTCTAGGAGCATGCACCCCAGAGTGCCATTCGCACAACATTTTGGGGCACGACTCAGGCAGTGATGTCAGCGATCACAGACCGCCGCATTACTGCAGGGCAGACAGGGGAGTCAGAGGAGATCCGTTCTGCACTTGTGCAGTACGGATCTTCTCTGCAGAAGCCAACAGACAGAGCGGGCTGGCGTGGTCGCATGTTATGTGACCTTGCCAGATGAAGCACTTCTGGCACTGGTTGCATCACATGCGACCACGCCAGGTAAGTGGTTAAAGAATGTTCCTTTTCCCATGTATTTTTTTTTATATCATAACATATAATATAGCATTACAGGCAGCTTTTGTTTACCCTTTACATTACCTCTTTTTACACACTTTCAGTTTTACCAAATCAAACATGTTACAACTCAACCAAGTTATTTGCATGTAATCACTTTCCATTTGTATTGTGTTGTCTTCAGTTGTTAATTATCATTAATCAAATGTTTTGTTAAAAGTGTGACGAATAGATCATTACGATTTACTTATTTATAATAGACAAAAGTAGGGGGCTAACCTTTAGGGCTCACTAGCATCTATGCATTAAGTTTTGTTAACTTAAGGGAACAATTTATTCCAAAACAGGGCAGCACAAATAAGACCCCTTAAAGTGGATTTAAAATTACACGTTTGCAGCACCTACTAGTTGCAAGCTCGAAAAATGATGGAGAGTTATGAAGCAGTTCACTTATGGATCGATATGTAACTGGAAGCATCCCACTAACATGACAACATTGCTGAGAATCTATGTCTATAGAAGTGATGGGTATTAGGCTGAAGGGAAATCTTCAAGCCTTTACTTGCGATTCCCAACTCCTTCCTGCTTCACGGTCAGATGTGGTCATAGCATGTAACACTTGTTTACAATGGCTGCTAATTTGTTAGTATGACGCTGCAGACACTGTGGCGATTAATAAATGAAAGTTAATAATTATAAAGATAGGTGACTGTCTAATTAATTGTATTGTTTTAACTTATTAATGAGATTGACACTAGTGAAGTGTATCAGGTTGCCTATCACTGGTCTATTGTTTATGCAACAAGAAGCACCGTGTAACCGTAATACATCTGGCATCAGGCAGAGAACCCAGTTGCCAGAGTTGACCGGATCTGAAAAGAGAGAAGATCAGTGCTGGTCAATAGTGGAGCGTTGTTAGCCAAGCCAAAAAGTTAGTACACAGGTTACTAAGCAAAGATATTGGCAAGGACAATGCGGTTTCGTAAACAAGTAACGACAGTAGAATACTTTCTGAAGGTTGTGGGTTAAATAGCCCAGTGCTTCCTCATATTGGCCATTGATTAGTAATAGCATTGTGCCATTACAAATTCCTAGATATTCTTCTCAAGAACTTTAGTTCAAAGAGGGGATTTAATTGTTTTAACGCAGCCACAGCTCCCATCTAAAGTGACGGGAGCGGTTTGATTGTTTGTGCCGCTAGCACCCTCCTGAGTAACCTTATTTCCTGGTTTCTTAGGACACGTTTATAGCATTCTCCACTAATTTTAGTATATGGACATTTTCTTCACGCTTCCAAAAACGCTGGGCCATAACGAACTAGTGTACTGAAACGTCTTTTGAAACATTCTTGAATCAACTCCTCTTCCTCTTCTCTACAGGAAATGGATTAATCGAGGAACAGTGTTAATAGCGCTAAATGAAAACTGGATGTATTTTTAGGCATTAAGAGTAGCTGTAAATGATAAGTCACCAGGTTTTATCTGCAGATCTCAAATGGCTCAATTGACATTTGAAATATGTAAAATTTTACTGTGGACCACCAAACCCAATCTCCCACATAGGGGGCAAATGTAATAGTCTGCGACTTGCAGGCATTGGCGAGTTTGCAGCAAGTTAGCCCTATTTTTTAAAATGATTGCCCCTTTAAAACGTTGGACAGACTTGCAGGAAACTCGCCGATGTCTCCATTACATTTACCCCATAGTAAGCAAAAAGTTACTGTGGTGTCTTGCTAGACTCTTTTATAGCATGCACAAGCATCTTTTTGTCGATATGGCGTGACTGAAGTACTTACAGATTTGTCCTTGTACATCCAGCCTCAATACGCCACGCAGCACAATTTGCCTGGCATGAGTGAGCCGCCAGGTCCAGTGCTAGTCTTCTAGCGTAGGGTGTCTTTTTCCTCTGAAAATGCTTCTAAGTCGCAATGACATGCGACTAGGATGCACCAGCAGACTGTGCTGATTAATCTGATATGTGACGTATATATGTGTGCGACTGAGTCTGTATGTGAACCACAACGGAACATGGAATGAGAAAAGCTTTGGCCGCTACATAGTAGCACTTCGTCTACAGATACAGAGACTCAGTCGCACTCAGATATAAAATTGCTGCATAATAAATCAATCAGCACAGTGTGCTGGTATGTCCTGGTCACATTGCATTGTGACTTAGGCAAAAAAAAGACACCCGGCGCTAGCAAAGTATAACGGGACCTGGCGCACAGGGAGGGGGTTTTTAGCATGACTGCAGCAAAGATGTATAAGGACACATCTGTATCGTGCCCAAATGCACCGGGTTTAGTCTTATAAAGTGCTAAAGCCATGCAAAGTCTTGGTTAGCGCACCCAAATGGCAGTTTGGATGCCAAAGAAAACCCCAAAATTTTCAAATATTTCTGCTCACCACCTAAGTGGGGTGTGGACAGAAATCTGGGCGCCTACGGCACTCACTTCCGATCGGAGCAACAAATGAATTGCTCCATTAAGTGCCCATTACGAATGGTCACGCAAAAATCAATTAAATTCCCCCCCTTAGAGAATTGCACAAAACAGCTCTGGATTCTTTTGGAACCAGGAATCAAAGAGGGATGATGTCTATAATTTAGGGGGGGGGGGGGGGATTTTTTAAAATGATAATTATGTTGCGCATTCAGGTGTCCATACAGTTAAACTGTAGATAAGTAATAAGGCAAGCTTTTAAAAAACGTAGTGATTGCATTTGATTTGCCATTAGATGCAGGTGGAAGACTGAACATAAACTTATTCCAAGGTTCAGGCAAAAATTTCTCCATGATTCTGAAGTCAATTTAACTTCAATCAGAAACCACTGTATGTGGAATGCTCTAGAGACTAAGATATTTTCGGATAACCAAATCATCTGGATGTTCAGCAGAAAGGAGACTGCTAGTGGAGGTGAAGTCACTTTAGAAAGAAGATCAACAACCACTCCATTGAAATGAACCTCAAAGGTGATGTTCGCATAGGCACAATTCTGCATAACCCACAATACCGACTACAGGCGCTCGTCTTAGCCTACATGTGAACGCTCCTTTTCCCCAGTTAAGCCCCTTCAGCCTGAAGTAGAGGCGCAGCAGACAGCAGTTGCTCATATTTGCTTATGTTCGGCTTTGGAGCATACATAACGCTAAAAATTGCAAGTTCCATCTGCAAAACACTCAAACAAACCCATAGGGGGTAATTAAATTTTTATGGGTATTGTAGTTCACATCTAAAGAGGCCGGAAGATATTTAAATGTTTTGTGCGACCAGTCCCCAAGACTACACTTAATTCCTGTGACGGACCCTTTCTAGCAGGGATTAGGCACATTTAGTATCTTTTCCCTTGCACTATTCCGGGTGCGCAGCAGTTACGGCACGCATGCCACTCGAGACCAGCCCCGAAGCCCTACTTATCTCAGATTTCTGCTCGCACCCCAGGAGGGGTTTGGGTGCCCAAAAGCCAAACTTTTTGCTGATTTCTGCTTGCCACATCTGGAGGATTCGAGCAGAAATCTTGGTGCCCACGGAACATACGCCCAATCGGAGCGACAATTGAACTGCTTCTTTGGAATCCCATGACTAACTGGCGCGCAAAAAAAAAATGTAATCCCTCCCTATATAGTTGAAGGGCTGGCTAGTAATATGCTGAACCCAATTTTATTGCTCTGTCCGTATGTAAATACCAGAATCAGCATTACACATATGTGCAATGCTTAACGCAGATTCCCAATTATCGGGAATCTGCGCGGACGCAGGACCCGTTCTGAAGTGGCAAGGCCAGGATCTGCATCCACAGATGCAGTTTCCTGGCCTCGCAAGCCGGCCATCCTGCGTAGGCTGAGGCTTACTCAACTGGCTGGCGCTGTCCACCATTGCAACTGATGGTCACAATGGTTATCCCAGCCAACGACGTCGTTCGCAGTGCTGGGATCGCAAATGCAGCAGGGGGTGTCAGACACCTCCTGCTGCATTTGCATATTAGCAAGGACGGAATTGCAAAGCTGCTTGCATGCAGCTTTGCAATTCCGTCCAGTGCTGAATCACCCCCACAGTCTTGTGTTACTCATTTTTCCCAAATGTAAAGCTTTACGCAGTATGTTGGCACTATATAAATAAATGTTAAGAAAAAAAATCTTCTTAATAAGCTTGATCTAAGAGAACAGGCTAAGAGGGGAATTCAATTGCATTTTGCACGACCATAAGTAATGGGTGTCCGACGGATCAATTCAATTGTTGCTCAGATGGAACGATGGCTCTCTGGTCAGGTACCCGGAAACTAGCAATGAAACAAGGTGGCAGGGTAAGAGAAAGATAAATACCCACACTGGGAAATAACTCGTTGCGAATACACTGGTGAGAGACACGCAGAGGATGTACTTGAAGAATGACTAATAGAGGGTACACTGGTGGTTGGCCCGTAAAGGGTATCGCTGGAGAATGTCTCGTAGAAGATACACTGGAGACTAACACATACAGAGTTCACTGGAGGATTACACGTAGGGAATACACTGGAGAATTGCACATAGAAGATTCACTGGAGAATGGCACGTGGAAGATTCACTAGAGAATAACTCGTAGGAGGTACACTGGGGAATATCACGGAGATTAGAGAAAGCGTACTGAGGGCACTTGGGATCCAGAAGCAGAATAGGGTACTGAGTGCACTTGTATCCAGACGCAGGATAGGGTACTGAGGGCACTTGTATCCAGACGCAGGATACGGTACTGAGGGCACTTGGGATACAGATGCAGAATAGGGTACTGAGTTAGTTCACAGGAGACCAGCACGGAGATAGAAAAAATGTAACACAAGGGATCAGCGGGAGAGCTGAACACCAAAAATCAGCGGGAGAGCTGAACACCAAAAATCAGCGGGAGAGCTTGAATATATAACACTAGAATCAGAGCGAGAGCTGAACACCATAAATCAGCATGAGAGCTGAATGAGTACGCTGGAGATCCTAAGGCGGAGAAGCACCGGTGAATATTTCAGCATGGAGCCTTGAGCGATGTAATAGTCACAATCACTGGAGAGTGAACGAAGTTGAACAGGCCCCTTCCTGTTACCTGGAGTCCTGCTTTATACCTCTAGGTAGCCGTCCATTGGAGGAGAGAGTCAGCTGAGAGCTGGCAAGGATACCACTGGATGAGGGACTAGTCAGGTGATAGGGACCAACATGGCAGCGCCCATGACCGCCACCAGGGGACCAGGACGCACACATGGAAGTCCTAGCAGACCCCGGGGAGAATACGCTGCTGAACCCGGCGTCTGACTGTCAGGAAGATCTGGGGATGTCAGCGAAATGGTGAGTAGTGGTCGATCCCAGGCCGCATCCTGACCGTTAAGTAACACTGCCAGAAACAATTATTAACTGAAACAGCACGAGTCTCAGTTTACTTGGTTTATTGGCTTACTGGCAGTTATCTTCAAAAGCTACAATATTCAACAAATGTTTTCTTACTATCTTTCCATGTAGGGAGGCCAATCGAGGATGTTTTTTTTCAATCCCGGGATTCGGAATTGAAAAATGCTGAATCCAGGGATTCCCGGAATTGAGTTGGTCACTGGGGCTTGCAGGTGTGGCTGGTGCTCAGCATTAAAAACAAACAAACAAACAAAAAAAACACACTACTAAACAGCAGAAAAAACAAAAACAAAAAAAACCTGCGTTCACCAACCTCGAAATTCTGGAATAGGAAGCTCCAAACCCAGGATTAAAATCCCGGCAATTTTAGGCCAAAAACCCGGGATCCTGGCGATCCCGGGATTGGCTTCCCTTCTTCCATGGCGTTACCCCTTAGAACTATAACATCCGTCAGACTCCCTGCATCTATGCATCCAAACTGCCTCATCCTAACACCACTTTCATGCAAGTTTTTCCCCCTATCTTTAATCCTTAACTGCAATGTCCTCAATCTGTTGCCAGAAAATAAAACTCATATTTTCACTCTCCAACTTTCCATTTCTATTAGTTGGTGATATCACTGCAACCAGTCTCCACCATCCATGTAACATACAGAGCATTCTGATTCAGAACACAATAGAGATCCAGCAAATCTCAAATACATTACAAGTTTTCCCATCACTTTCAAAATCCTTTAAATGAGCGCTATTAAGTACAAGCTTGTATCAAACTAACCTACATGACCTTTTTCCACTCAAATGTCTGGCAATAAAAGAAATGTGGCTCACAGTCAGACTTTGGGGTACATTTATTTAGCGGTGGCTTGCTTCATGGCAGTTTTGACCATGTTTAAAACAAACAAAACACAGCGTGCTTTGCTTTGATATTATTGCTGTTTTAAAATTTGATGGAAAATCCACCGCTTCTTACATTTAGCCCATTAGCTTCTCTGCAGCCCATTCACTTTCTACACCCTTCGAGGCCTGGAAAAAGACAAGGAGGTAGAGTTGGACTGCTCCTTTCCCTATGTTGTAAATCTAGTGTTACCAAATACCCCATCACTCACAGTCCCTGTACATGTTACCCGGATTTTCAACCCATTTCAACTCACTTTGTAAGTTGTGGAGTGCCACTGCCTCCCTAGACCACCTCAACAATTTCTTGAACATTTCTCTGCCCTGCTAATTATCCACATTCTCCATGATCTTCCAAACTACAAACTCTAACCTCCTTTCCCAGTAAACTACACTTCTACTACATTCAGTTTCTCATTTTATTAACACTCCTGTCCCCTTTCAGATCATCACTTTATCACCACCTAGCTCGCCTCCATTAACTTATAGGGCTAAATGTAAGCCTGCAGACAGCAGGCATCGGTGAGTTTCGTGCGAGATTAAAACATTGAGTAAATTAACAGTCATTTAAAAAGGCAAAAACAACCTGGTTTTGCCATTTAAATGACTGCTACATTAAAACATCGGGCAGCCTTGCACGGAACTCGCCGATGCCTGCAGTCCGCAGGCTGTTACACTTACCCCATAGTCTCTGCTGTCAAACTCTACCAAGCATCCCTGTAAACAACAAAAAGCTGGTGCCAGGATACCAAAATGGTTAAAATGTTATTTACATGATGGGAGCAATTCAATATGTTTTCACCGGCGGTGGTCAGGGCCAATCGCCCTATGGAGCAAATCAATTGTTGCTCCAATCAGGCACAAACAGTCGCTGGCATTACCGATTGCCCCCTCCTGAGGCGAGCGGTACTGTATGAAAAGTCCGTGCTTTGGGCGCCCTAACCAGGACTTTAGAAGTGTTCAGCTGTTTTACGCAGCTAAACACGGTCTAATTGGGCGCAACAATCGCAATAATGGGAGTCCACAAACAATTTAATAGCATCATTGGACGCCCATTGATTACTGTGACTTAAAATTAGATAGCCCCCCTATGGGGAGAATTCAATTGTGTTTTGGGTGTCTATCAGAGCAACTGAATTGCTTGTCTAATAAGATGCCAAATTAGCTGCTGCAGACACAGGCACATAACTATGACTTTAGACGCTCAAACCGGGAGATTAGTCGGGTGCTACTGGGCACATTAAACACTAATGGGCATCTATTGGAGAAACAATTTGTATATCTGTGTCCGACTGAGCCCGAATCTGTATATTAAGTGCTGCAATGCAGCAGCCGTGGCTTTCTCCACGCCAAATTATGTTGTACTTCGTATACAGATGCAGACTCAAGTCGCACACAGATATACCACTGTGGCATATCAAATTAACCAGTGCAGTCTTGTGAAGTGGTTTGTCACATCGCTTTGCGACTAAGTTGCATTTTCGGGCATACTGGGGGCGATGCTGAATTGCCTCAGGAAGGAGTTCCCGGAGCTATTCAATTGACCGCGCTGTTAAGTTCGACTACAGGATTTCTGCGCACACCCTCCTTAGGTGCGAGCGGAAATTTGACTTAAGTGCCGGCCACGATGTTGTTTTCCTGCTTAGCGCGGCGCTAAAAAAAAAAACCTCGCGGACGGCACTTTAGTTAGATGCCGGCTACCGCAACTGAACACCCAGTTTAAGGCGTGGTAACCAGCGTGCTCTGACTTAAGTTGTTCTAGTCGGACATAACAGCACATTCAATTGAATAGCTCTGGGAACTCTTTCCCGGGTGGTGCGGCTTAACAGATAGACAGTCTAGATAGACACCAGATGTTAGACAGTCAATAGGTCGACTGGGACAAAATAGTCGACAAAAAAAAAAATGCCTAACCTTAACAAACAAAAAAAAAATCCACATGTCGACCAATTTCATGTAGACCTTTTGTACCCGTCTACCTTTAGTGTGTCGACATTTTGCGATTCAATTGTTAGCACCTGCAGGTGCTGGGCGCCCGACAGAGCAATTCAATTGTTGCTCTGTACGGGCGCGTACAGCCGCGGGAGCATACATTTCAGCTCGCAGCCCACGGAGTTGCGAGCAGAAATCTGCGATAAGTCGGCACTTTGGGCACTCAAAGCAGGACGGCTTTAGCCGCTTTGCGCGGCTATACCCTGTCTGTTCGGGCGCGACATGTATGTAGTGTTCACTCTAGGTACGGTGACAGACCTAGAGAAAGGGCACATCCCCTTTTCGTCACTCTTGGGGGTGTGTCCGGCACTTACAGACATGCCGGGCAGCTCCCAAGCGCTGCGGTCACTGTGAATGGATGCCGGGCGCATGCGCCATTTTCCCCACCCACGGGACACTGCGGCCCACGGGAGGGGACAGAACCCGCAAGCTGTTTCAACTGGGGAGGGCAGGGTGCTTTCTGCCCTTTAGAAATAGGGCAGCACACCCTGCTGAAACAGCCTTGCGGGAACGCTATGCATGGGCGCTCAAACACAATTGAATATCGCACCCTGATCTCCAGTCACTTTAGACAGGAGATAGGGTGCGATAAAACAATTGAATCGCCCCCCTGGTGTCTATCAAAACATTGTCAACCTATTTACTGTCCATCTATAGTCCGGCACACCTTCCTGGGGATATGCAGCATTGCGCTAGGTGTAGGAGGACACATCAATTCGCTTGTTTGAGGGAAGGGAGTAGGATTTATTTTTTACTTTCCTCTTAGTTCAC
Organism: Taudactylus pleione; assembly: GCA_031769625.1. NCBI lineage: Eukaryota > Metazoa > Chordata > Amphibia > Anura > Myobatrachidae > Taudactylus > Taudactylus pleione. Next base: position 159,782 of record JAUIMM010000664.1, read on the forward strand.
CTGGACTTATCACTACAATCATATAATGCAGATTCCATGTACTCAACATAGTTTTATTTGATACATGTGGAACATTATGGCCCATTACTAGTGTTCCCTCTAGCTCCGACGGCAGGCAGGGCGCCGAAGCTAGAGAGGGCAATCTTGTGCGCGCGCCCGAAAAGGGGGCGTGGTTATGAAAAGGGGGCTTGTCTATAAGACGCGTCCCCTTTTCGTCTTACTTGGGGGCGTGCCCGGCGCATACGGACATGCCGGGCAGCCCCCAAGCGCTGCAGAAAGGGAGAATAGATGCCGGGCGAATGCACCCGGCGTCTATTTTCCGGCGGTGACCGGGTCACCGCATGTTTGTCCACCCGTGGGACACTGCGTCCCGCGGGTGAAAACGGCTCCCGCAGGCTGTTGGGGCAGGGCGCTTTTTGCCCTCCTCCTGGAGGGCAGGGTGCTTTTTGCCCTCCAGAAGGAGGGCAGGGCGCCGCGCCCCGCTAAAACAGCCTAGCGGGAACGCTACATTACATACATTTGTATGCATTTTTTCACTTAGAACTGATAAAACTGATATTGGATTCTATGGGGCCAATACAATCCAGCGCAAGGTTCCAACAATGTGTGGCTGCGCACATGTTCAGCCATTATGGTACAGAAATCTTGCTTGTTTTTTTTTGTTCGTGCCTCTATGGGTTTAGTTTCCACTCACAGCAAAATGTACAAGTAATGGTGCATAACCACAGTCAGATTTTCCTTCAGATTTGTACAATAACTATTTTAAAAATCGTTCATATCTGAAAGAAAATCTGATGTGTGCCCCTGCAACGATGAACGATGCGCGTTCCCATTTGTCAGATAACGATATCTTACGTCTGATGTGTTTGCAGTCAGATTTGGTCATTTTCATTCATTTTAATACTGTAAATAATTGTTCGTAGTGCATCAAATCGTTGGTATAATCGTTCATCTGACAGATCTGACCATGTGTATGCACCATAAGAGAGCAATGTTGCTATATTGCACCAGTTTTCATTAATATCCCTTGATGTTTCCCATTAGAACTAGAGGCAAATTTATACACAATCTTTTCTAGTTGCATTTATATCAATAGTTCATCTCTTTTTATGCCCATTAAAATATTAGTGTCAGTTTTTCACGTAGAATGAGCCATTTGAAATATTTTCAATGTGATAATGTTATACAAAATATACAAGATATTGGTGTCTGAATCTATTTGCTTTATGTTAAAGATGATGACCAAAAATAAAACTGAGAACTTTTTTTAAAAAATTCTGATTCCCTTTGAGATTACATGTTCAAGAGATAGTCACCCCTGCATTCTTTAGGGTAAAGACTTGTGGAATTTTAAAGTTAAACAAGGACTGAATCAGTATCATTGGATCCTAAACTAAAATCTGAGCTATAATTAGCCCTGAATTGCCTGGCTACTTTATGTTACATATTGTATAATGTAGCCTTTGCCCGAACCTCAATGATTACAGACGTTGTTTCTTGCAAACAGATCCAACCCCTAAGCAATGCTCAATTTAGATTTTCCTGGAAGGCAGGGACGTTCACTTCCGTCCTCAATCTCCATGATATAAAGTGATGGCTCTGGGCCCATTCATTCATAGCTCTAGAAATGTCTACCTAGTCACATAAAAACTCATAGTGCTAAGGACATATTTCTGATCACAGTGGACATTTGTAATACTAAAGTGTCTCTCCGAAAAACATACTCGTAGCACCATAGAAATCCGTGATCACATTGGTGTGCATCTCTCTGACAGGGCCAGCAACCTCCAAACAGTCACAATAATGTTCCAGGAAAAAGAGGCGATACTTCACTACCTGTAGTCTGCCTATTGTGGCCTGCTCTCCAACCTCACATCAGAAAAGAGAAGGGAAAGGATGCCAGCAGTATGGTGTGTTGGTGGATGGTTGCATAGAGGTTGCTGCCAGGCCCCATGTTCCTCTGGGCCCAGTCTCTAGATGCAATAAATGCTGCTACACCACTGACGAGACAAATTGATCAATAAAGTTGCTCCGATGCGAACGATGAAAGAGAACTAACCAAGGAAAGACAAAAAAAAAAATGTCCTTCTTGTGATAATGATGTCAGAACAAAGAACCAAGTCATCCTAGAATAGCAAGTAGTGAATTCTTGGTCTGGCTCTAGTACACAGAAAATAAATGATCCACATTGGCATCCTTTCAGATTCCGTAACAGGAAATGTAAAACTTCCCGATTTAGCTCACCAATTGTAACTGGCCCTATACACAGTTTAAAAACACATTAGGCAGAGTAGCGCCCAGGAGCTAAAGCCATTTGCCATGTAAATCATGCAGAAACTCGTCATTCCCTGCTTGTTAACATTACCAGTAACCTTGATATCTCGTTCAATCCTCACCTCAACGTCTCCAAGGAGAACAATTTCCTCAACTTCCAGATAGCCGGGATCACCAAATCACTTGAAGAAACCTTTCTAACCATCACACCACACCTTAGCTAGTATTATTCATTGTTTCACTATTTTTGGAGAGGTTGTGGTGGGTACACCAATGCAGTGAAGAATTTACAAATACTGCAATATGACAGAGGGCACCTAGAGACTCTGTTTTTTAAAAAAAATAATAATTGTTTTCTAATGCAAATGCATTTGATGTCTTAAGACCAGTATGTTTGCTGTCACATTCCCAAGAATCCACACAGAAGTAATGTGATGGGCTGCCTGAGGCTCACTCTGAAGAGTCTTATTTGTTCCAAGATCATCTACATTTTCCATTGTTAAGCAAAGGCAGCCACAATGGAATTCTTCTGGTTTGGCTTTTGTCCCATTCTCCCATGCTAATGGCAACAGCAACAATAAGGTTTGAAATGGGCTTTCCTTTAGGTTGACTACTTGTGCATCAACTCCTGAAACTTTTAACAAAAAATATCTATAGAATAATCCGCTTAAGCATTTCTGAAATGGACATGTGCAGTGGGAGCGTCCCTCCTTTCCCCAGTTCTCGCTGTCAGGAGGGGAGTACCCTGCACATGGTGAGCATCGCTGGGCAGGGGAGCGCTGAGGTAACCCGGACCTTTTTTTTCTTCTTTAATTAGTTGTGAATTAGTCTGATTTTTATTCATAGATTTTCTGTTCAGCAGTAATAAATGTTTAATGCATGTGTTCTCCCATATCAAATAATCTATTGACCACAGCATAGAATACAATTGTATCCAGAGAGCTTGTATATTCTAAATTAGTGCAACAAAACAACTGCTGTTTCTTTTGCAGGGAATACATCATGCCCTGCAAATTATTGGCCCGATCCAAGATTATCAGCAGCTGCATAATGTATTGCAGAGACTGATCAGCAATGATCGGACGGGTAGGACATGCTGAAAACTTCCCTGACTGATCTGATCATCGGTCGGCCCCATCTGGCAGCGTATACATTGCCGCAGCTGACATTTCCCATGTTCCTTCACAAGAATATTTTCCGCCCCAGGGGAGGAGCGCAGATATCGTGGGCCATACACCGTGATACATCTCACAGTGTATGGCCATGATATCTGCTGGGTGTCAGGCTGTCAGATAAAATCTCTGTCAGTCCGACAAGACATTTTATCTGACCGAGTATTCCCAGCAGTAGTCAGGGCTAAAACCTTTAAACGAAAGCTAGAAAGAAATGTACGAGTATCTGGCAGAGGTCGAAGGAAAGCATTTACAAGCCAATAAATTAAACTGGTCCAGATGACCATATTTATGATTAGTGAGCATATGTATTGAAAAAAGAAAAAGAAAAAAAAAAAAGGGTTATTAAGGTGATTGTATTTCCCCAGAATACACAGGGAGAAAACAACAATTATATGTTCAAAGTACTGTAAATCGTGAACATAAGGGAGAGATTCAATTTGTCGGCATCAATGTAATGTGCCGTACCAGAATAGCACATTCGGCCGTTTGGTCTGACAGTTGCTAGTTAAGTCAGAGAATAATGGTTCTCGCAACTTAACCTGGGTGTTTAGTCGGAGAATGCCGGTTGTCGCGACTAAAGTGCCAAGCACGCGGCTGTAAGCGCCGCGCTAAACAGGAAAATAGCCACGCGGCTGGCACTTTAGTCAGATTTCTCCACGCACCCTCAGGAGGGCGAGAAAAGAAATCCTTTAGTCTGACCAAACAGTGCAGTGAAATTAATGGCTCCAGGGGCTCCCTACCGGGGCTATTCAGCATCGCGCTGAATTGAATCGAGCCTATTGTATTCGCTTTCATCACAAGGTTTCTTTAGCACCCCAGATGTTGGCACTACTGTAATTGGTCGACATGTCTACAGGTATTCCCCGCTTAATTTTCACCAAGACTTTAGATAGGTTTTGCCATATTATGCGTCTAAACCTGGTATAATTAGTCAAGACAAGCACAATAATTAATGGCCGGCCAAAAATTTCTACGGCTAAAAAAATACAATTAAATCGAGAGCCAGCGTAAAAAATTAGAATACAGTAGATGTGATCAAGTTCCCTATTCTTAAAATGTTTCACAACCAAGCAAACTTTCTATCACCAATCACCCTAGGATAAATTAACTTTGGGGGCAATTCATCTCAGTGGGAGTTGGATAGTGATGGGAGGGAACTCCTGCAGATATTCAATTCATTGGGGGAAATTCAATTCAGCGCGATGTTGAATAGCGACGGGAGGGAGCTCCCAAAGCTATTCAATACACAACGCTGTTTGGGCGGGCTAAGAAATTCTTCTCGCACCCCCTTGGGGATGCAAGGAGAAATCCGACAAAAGTGCCGGGTGCGCAGCTGTTTTTCTGCATAGCGCGGCGCTAACACCTGCACGCCGGGAACTTTGGTCAGAGAATGCCGGTTACCGCGCCATAACACCCTTGATAAGGCGCGATGACCGGCATTCTCCGTCCACACAGCGCACTGAATTGAATAGCACCGGGAGCTCGCTTCCGGCACTATTCAATTCGTGTTGAATTGAGTTCCCCCCATTGCGATGTTTGCTGCAATAGGAAGCAGTTAAGTCAGAGAATGGCGGTTCTCCCGACTTAACCCGGGTGTTTAGTCGCGAGAGAAACCGGCATTTTCAGACTAAAGTGCCAGCCGCAAGGCTGTTAGCGTCGCAGTAAGCCGGAAAACAGCTTCGTGGCCAACACTCTAGTCGAATTTCTCCTTGCACCTTCAGGAGGGTGCGAGAAGAAACCATTAGTCGGCCTAAACAGCGCGCTGAAGTATATAGCTCCGGGAGCTTCCTCCCGGCGCTATTCAATTCTCGCTGAATTAAATTGACCCCTTTATTTGCTTTACCAAAGCAAATGTTAGATTTTTTTGCAACATACTGGAACAAACGTATTAGGGCGAATTCAATTAGCCGCAGGACTTTGCGTGGGCTTACAGCTCCTGGGTTAAGTGCTTGAAGCTATTCAATTATATCCTGCAGTAAGCCCAGCATCTGAAGCGTTATAAGGTATAGATTCCAGTTAATTGTCCATAGTTATGCAATTACCGCACACAGTAAGCACTTAACGAGAATTTTTCCCTGGTGCAAACAGAAATCCACCACCTGCGGTGCTTAACGCAGGTAGTAATTGAATAGCTCCAGGCTCTTAACATCAGAAGCTAAACACCTGCGGTAAGTCCTGCAGCTAGTTGAATTCCCCCTTTATTTTAAGTCAGAGGTAAAAGAAAAAAAAAGCTACAAGTCTGAGGGGGAAAAAAAAACTCACCTCTCATTATTCTGTTTGTTGAATAATAAAAGGTGGTTAATGGTGCATACACACGGTCAGGTCAGATATCAGACAACGATAACGTTGTCTGATCATCCTGCATGTGCTGGATGGTTGATATCAATCATCCAGCACACCATTAACCCCCAAACTACTATAACGACCCGCAATCAACGATCGCGGGTCCCTATAGTAACCTGGTCGATATCAACCAGGTTGGACTGCATGTACGGGCGATGGTCGTTATCGACCATCCTTGCCCACGCATCGTCCGTCGTTTGGGGGTTGGAAGGGGCCAAAAAAAGGACGATATAACGTTATTGTTCATATTGTCCTACATAATCTGACCGTGTGTATGTACCTTAGAGTAGTGAAGCAAATAATGTTTCAGAAGCACACAGATGACTAATACAAAACTAAACTGGCAGTTTAATGTAAAAAGAACACTGCATTTTTATGTTTTTTTTTAACCCATGAACAATTTTGCCCATTTATTCACAAGTCCTCCTTACCACAATTGTTGTTTGTTTCTAATAAAGTTTAATACAGATATAAGAACATTTCCTGAAAAGGACTTATGCAGGCTATACATAAGCGCCACGATTCACAAAGCCAATCCGCGGACATCAATGATCGGTGATCCCAGACTTAACTATTCCGACCATTTTTTGGGTTGGAATCAGAGAATCAAGATAGTCCAACATGTTGGATTTCCCTAACTCAATGATCCCGGTAGAAATAGGAATTGGGGCAAGCCATTGCAGATGTATAGGCCCCATTACAGTACTTGACCGACGCTGTGAGTTTTATTCCTCAGCCTACAACAGTTCACCAAATTGAATCAGCTTTATTACAATTATCTACTTACAGTTACGGAAATGTAAATTTACACAAGATGACTAATTTGGCACCTGACTTTTCTTCTGACAAAGTTAGGAGTCTAAGTAGATGTGCATGGTTACAGACCTATCACAATGGGAGAGGGGGGGTTCAAATGTACACGATTTCTGTTGCCAGGCACTATGCATTTGTCAGCCAGCTATGGTACTTGTGACTTTGAAAGTTTTCCCACGCACCTCTATAAGTTGCGAAGGAAAAATAGCGATGCTGGCAAATGCAATGTGCTGTTCCGGACTCGCATACCGTGTGCAATTGAAGTCCCCTCAATATACACAACAGTCATGGTTAATAATCTCTCCACATTTCAGAAACCTTAAGGACAAAAAACAGAAATGACCCATTTGTAGTAATAAACAAGGCACAGACAATTGAAGAACAATGCAAGTACACTTTATATTACCGCATTGACATATGCATTATATTTATATATGGATTATGCAGTATTACAAAATCATATTTATATGTGGAGGTCGCAGTATTCATATTTATATGTGGAAGTCGCAGTTTACAGCTTTACATTGATATGCAGCGTAGGCATTATTACAGCACATTTAGGCATCATACTACAGAGTATTATTGCAGCATTATAGTTATCTGAGGAGTAGGTATTTTAGCATTATATTTATGTGGAGCACAAGGTATTATTACTACAGCATATCCATGTGAAGAACGCATTATTATTACAGCATTATATTCATCTGAAGAATGCAGTATTATTACTGCATTCTAAGTGGAGCAGGCAGTATTACTACAGTATAATATTCATGTTATATAGGCAATATTACATCATATTTATGTAGCATATATCGTGTTATTACAGCCTTATATTTCTGTGATGTAGGCAGTTTTACCACAGTATTATATTCATGTGGAGTAATGGAGCACACACACGGTCAGATTTTTCTTCAGATCTGAACGATAACAATTTAAAAATTTGTTCAATCGTTCATATCTGAAGGAAAATCTGACATATCTGTCAGATGAACGATTTGAACGATGCGCGTTCCCGATGGTCAGATAACGATATCTGATGTGTTTGCAGTCAGACTTGGACGATTCCATTCATTTTAATGCAGTCAAAAATCGTTCAAATCTTTGGTAAAATCGTTCATATCGTTCATCTGACAGATCGGACAAATCTGACCGCGTGTATGCTCCACTAGCCGTATTATTACATCATATTTATGTAGCATATGCAGTGTTATTACAGCCTTATATTTCTGTGACGTAGGCAGTTTTATCACAGTATTATATTCATGTGGAGTAAGCTGTATTATTACATCATATTTATGTAGCATATACAGTGTTATTACAGCCTTATATTTCTGTGACAGGCAGTTTTAGCACAGTATTATATTCATGTGGAATAAGCCATATTATTACAGCATATTTATGTAGCATTTACAGTATTATTACAGCATTCTATTTCTATATTGAGTGGGCAGTATTATTACAGCACAATATTATTTTTTTTTAACACTGAATAGGCATTATTACACCATATACAGTATTATTACAGGATTATAATCATAGACATCGCAGCATGGGTGTGTGGCATATACAGTATTATATTTATCTGTGGAGTATACAGTATTATTATAGCATATTTCTATATAGCGTACAGCATCATATTCCTGTGTATTATTATTACACCTACAGGATTACACACCCTGGTGTAAATGTAAAGTTGCATGGAGCATAAGCACGCACTGGTACCTTCGGCAGGTATGCAGCCCCACCATATGCCCAGAGAGGGGTGTGCCCTGCAGCATGTCCCCCTGCCCAGGCCCCCGTCTCCCCTGGCACACACGGTGCATGGAGTGTCCAGGGCCTCCCCATGACGGGGAGCCCAATGACGCACTGAACAAATGCCAACCTGGGCAGGGGGGAGAATGCCGTGCCACCCGGATAGCCGCCCCACCATCCCCGCCGGCACCCTGCACCGCTGCGGAGGACCGGGGGCAACAGCGGCAACTGACAGTGACATTTTATTCTCCCACAACCCCGCCCCCCGGACTCAGGGATTCACCACACACATACAACGCCCCTCTCACACACAGGGATACAATGGCAGGCATTCGGCGGGCGATGGGGCGGGAGGGGGAAGGGGAGGAGGGGGATGGGAGGCACGCAGACCGGCCGGGACCCAGCACTCACAGTCTCTCCTCTCCGCTCGGCGCGGCGGCCATTTTCTAACGGCTCCTCCACACAGGCTGAGGAGGGAAAGGGGGTGGGCCGGGCTCGAGAGCAGCGGCGAGGTGACGTCACCGCGCCAAGCCTACCTCTGCCTCCACTCGCAGTCCCAGTGACGTGAGCTGGTCTCATTGTAGAGGGGAAGTGGGCGGGGCGGCCGCTTCCCGCCCGCTGCAGGCCGGAGAAGCCCGCCCTCACCCAGGCACAGCCCTATGGAAAGGGGCTATTGGCTTTTTCAAACTTTCGTGTCAGAAAAAACCCTTAAAGCCATAATAACTGACGCAGTATTACAGTAACGCAGTTACTATATGAAGGAGTTGTATGTACAATATAAGGCTCCCATGCTGTGCCTTCTTTTGTGGCTTTTGTAGGAGAAGGCAGCAAACTCTTCAGAAAATAATCAATAAAGAAAGTAAAAAGAAACAAAACCCTGCATTCTCTTCAGTATCCAAAATCCTGATTATGGGAAAGGAAAACAGTAGCACTGTGGGTACAGGCATATTCTGTATATAGGGGCATGATATGTATCAAAGCTTGATGTGAGATACAATTGTGAAATATATATCACCAACCAATCAGCTCCAAACTCATTTCTTACACTCAGCCTGCAAAATGTAAGTTAGAAGCTGATTGGTTGGTGATATATATAGCTCACAATTTTATCTAACATCAAGCTTTGATACATATGCCCCATAGGCAGAATCCAAACCAACAGCACAAGTTGGTTATGACTGAGGCTTAGCTCATGCAGCTGCTTGTTCCTGCAGATTGGCTTCATTCTGCCCTGTGTTCACGGATTATACCTTAATGCAAGGGTTTTTGGTACATGTAGGGTGTCATTTAAGGGGTCTAGATTAGATATACGTTCCGCCAGTCCGTGTGAGTATATGTGTGGCCATTTGCCTCACGGTAGCTCTGTACTCGCTGATTTTTGTTCACAGCCTCACAGGGCTGTTTACTAAACTCTGCGAGTCCGGAGAGAGATAGGGCCGCAAAGGGGGCGAGATGAGGCGCCATTGTCGTCATTTCCATGCTGTTACATGCACACGCTGCACTGGTGCCCGAACGATGCAGCAATTGAATTTCCCCGTTGTGCGTCCATTGTATTTGGGCGCCCCCCCCAAAAAAACATTTAAATCGCCCCCCTTAGAGTTGAATGTTAAAAAGCAACCTTTGGCGTGCACAAAAGTGTATCTGCAAACTTGCATTTTTTTCATTAAGATAGGTGCAGCTTAGTATATACTGCATAAATGGATCCGAAACAAAGTTACTGTATGCTGGTAATCATCAACATATCTGCCATAAGGTCCATATATAGATAGGCTACATGCAGAACCGTAACTAGACTTTTTGGTGCACTGTGCCAGAAAGAGCTTTGGCGCTCCCCCCATTTTTCAAAGGGACATAACGTACCCAAAAAAGGGCCAGGGAAGAGATAGGGGAGGCCAGGAGATGCTGGGGATTTAAATAAGAGGAAGCTACAAGTGAGAATGATAATTAACAGAAAATTCACAGGCCCAAACAGCACTCCCTGACCTGCGGTGCCACGGCACCGGCCGCACTACCCTAGTTACGGTCCTGGCTACATGTAGCTATAATTAAACAGTTGTGTGTATGACACATTTGCCCTAAACCTCTAATCAGGACCATAACTAGGGGTGTGTAGCTTTTGGGTTAAATTTCCACCAGGATACTATCTCTGGAGTTTGTATATTCTCCCCATGTTTGCTTGGGTTAACTGCCACACTCCAAAAAAAACATAGTTAAAGGTTAATCTGCTTCTGACAAAATGAAACCTAATGGAGCCAGATTGTGTAGAGTGTCTTGTGTGAAATTTCCCTGTGCAAAAAATGGACCCATGAATATGTCCCTATGCGGACTTGCTTGAGTTTGGCTCTGTAGGGGTGTTAATAAGTAGGCAAGTATGATAAGAGCAGGTTCACATACAGAGGTGCAAACCAGATGCACATATGAGAGAACTCATGATTAGAGGGTGGTCAGGGGCAGGTACAAATGCACTTAGATGACCGTTGTCAGCAGTAGCGAGATGCTTGTGATTGGCTGACTGAGAATGTACCGCTGTCGCTGATAGATGCTTTCTTTGTTGCTGGAACATATGATTTTGAAATTAAGTTTTTTTTTTCCACAAACGAGACAAAGGGGTACACAGGGGCAGAACTATGGGAGACAATGGAGGCGCCTGCTGCCGGGCTCCAGCTCTGAAGGGGCACCTCCTCCATTGTCCACAACATATTCACCCCACTTAGGACTGTAACTATGTATCCGGAGTGTACCGTCACGGCCGCCCAATACATAGCACTCCTTCCCAGCACCTGAGAAGCCACCATAAACTAGTGGAGAGCTCCATGTCAGACTATCAGCTGCTGCCTTCGTCTATCTATAGCCTGTCAGCAAGCGAATAGCTACATTACAGTGTCAGCGACTGTGACAGGGGGGGCACCAAATTATAACTTGCCTCCGGGCATCTGGGATGAACTTACACCACTGGGGGTACAGTATATTGCACACTTGCCTACTCTCCCGAAATTGCAGGAAGACTCCCGAAAATCAGATGGCGCTCCTGGCCACCCGGAAGAGTGAACAAGTCTCCTGCAATATAGGGCTGGTACAAGTGACAATGGTGCACCAGTGGTGGATTGTTCAGAACCACCAGCGGTGTTTCAGTATGCATGGGCATTGAACGTGGCCGTCTCAGTGCTTGCACATTCCAGCGCATGATAGAACACAAGGCGGAAAATGGCATTTGGAACTTATTGCCGCTGCGGCACTGCAAGAGGACGCCACTGCAGTGACTGTGTGCATCTTTGAATCAGGCCCAGAGCCTCCAGTTGATGAAAATACCCCTGAGCAAGGCCAGATTAACAAGGGGGGCAGATGGAGCTCCAGCTCCAGGCCTTTACTTAAAAATAGGCCCTTCATTATTACAGCATGATGATGACCAGTCACCAGGTGGCCGCACGGTCGGCCATAAATATTATTACTATTTTCCTCACAAAAATATGCAATTTCTTATACTTTTACATATTTAGAGAGACATTGGGGCTGATAGTGTAGGGGGTGTACACGCACACACAGCACTATCAGCCGTCTCTATCATGACATCTCTCCCATAGTGCACTGCGTGAACCGGAAGCCAGAGCTCACGAATGAGCTACAGTCTCTGGCTCCGGGAGGGAGCTGGGCGCCCGCTGGTTACAATCAGCGGGCGTCTGGCAAATAATGCCTCCCTGCGGTGCCGGGGTTAGGTTGGCCGGAGGAGGCGGAACTGGTTCCGTCTACTCCGGTTCACATTAACCCCGATGACTGTGGGGGCCCTTCAGGTGTGGGGGACCAGGGATGATCACCCCTGTCGCCCCCCCTTAATCCAACCCTGCTAGCGGGGTTAGGTTTTGGGGGGGAATTAGGGTTAGGCACCCCCCCTAGAGGGTTATGTTTAAGGAGCGGTAAGGTGGGGTTAGGGTTAGGCACTAGGGAGGGAGGTTAGGGTTAGGCACCACTAAGGGAGGGTTAGGGGGGAACGGGGGGGACAAAGGAGGAAAGGGTACTTACCTGCCTCTGTCGAGATCTTGATCCTGTCGGGCAGCCGCTGTCGGGATTTGAACCGGCGACTAAACAGCCGCCGGCATTTCAATCCAATTCCGTTTTTCCTTCCTGACAGTGTAATACAGTATTGTTATGTGTATAACACATTTTCCTTCCATACCGCACAATGTAGTATACTATTGTGCCAGTTCATTATGATAAATGCATACAATGTATGTAAAATAATACAAGCAGATTACACCAGTCATTATTGTCAACATGTTTAGTGTATTGATACGTCTGTAGCAAAGAAATGGATAATTTAATGTTCCACTTCTAGATGCGCTTATCAACTACTTTACGTGGTAATTAGAGCAATGGGCATGACACATTTCTCTACAAATCCAATAGTGTACTACAGTATTATAGTAAGCATATAATGCATTCTCCCCACATCCCTAACAGTGTAGTACAGTATTATAGTAAGCATATAATGCATTTTCCCCACATCCCTAACAGTGTAGTACAGTATTATAGTAAGCATATAAAGCATTTTCCCCACATCCCTAACAGTGTAGTACAGTATATTATGTTATGTATATGACGCATGTTCCCCACATCCCTAACAGTGTAGTACAGTATATTATTTTATACAAATTATGCATTTTCCCCACATCCCTAACAGTGTAGTACAGTATATTATGTTATGTATAAGACGCATGTTCCCCACATCCCTAACAGTGTAGTACAGTATATTATGTTATACAAATGACGCATTTTCCCCACATCCCTAACAGTGTAGTACAGTATATTATATAATGCATATGACGCATTTTCCCCACATCCTTAACAGTGTAGTACAGTATATTATGTTATACAAATGACGCATGTTCCCCACATCCCTAACAGTGTAGTACAGTATATTATTTTATACAAATTATGCATTTTCCCCACATCCCTAACAGTGTAGTACAGTATATTATGTTATGTATAAGACGCATGTTCCCCACATCCCTAACAGTGTAGTACAGTATATTATTTTATACAAATGATGCATTTTCCCCACATCCCTAACAGTGTAGTACAGTATATTATGTTATACAAATGACGCATTTTCCCCACATCCCTAACAGTGTAGTACAGTATATTATATAATGCATATGACGCATTTTCCCCACATCCTTAACAGTGTAGTACAGTATATTATGTTATACAAATGACGCATTTTCCCCACATACCTAACAGTGTAGTACAGTATATTATATTATGCATATGACGCATTTTCCCCACATCCCTAACAGTGTAGTACAGTATATTATGTTATGCATATGAAGCATTTTCCCCACATACCTATCAGTGTAGTACAGTATATTATGTTATGCATATAACACATTTTCCCCACATCCCTAACAGTGTAGTACAGTATATTATGTTATGCATATGAAGAATTTTCCCCACATACCTAACAGTGTAGTACAAAATTATATTATGCATATAATGCATTTTCCTGACATACCTATCAGTGTAGACAGTACAGTATTATGTTATGCATATAATGCATATTCCCCACATCCCTAACAGTGTAGTACAGTATTATGTTATGCATATAATGCATTTTCCCCACATACCTAACAGTGTAGTACAGTATATTATGTTATGCATATAATGCATTTTCCACACATACCTATCAGTGTAGTACGGTATTATTTTTGACATATAATGCATTTTCCCGACATACCTATCAGTGTAGACAGTACAGTATTATGTTATGCATATAATGCATTTTCCCCACATACCTAACAGTGTAGTACAGTATTATGTTATGCATATAATGCATTTTCCCCACATACCTAACAGTGTAGTACAGTATTATGTTATGCATATAATGCATTTTCCCCACATACCTAACAGTGTAGTACAGTATTATGTTATGCATATAATGCATTTTCCCCACATACCTAACAGTGTAGTACAGTATTATGTTATGCATATAATGCATTTTCCCCACATACCTAACAGTGTAGTACAGTATTATGTTATGCATATAATGCATTTTCCCCACATACCTAACAGTGTAGTACAGTATATTATGTTTGGCATATAATGCATTTTCCCCACATACCTAACAGTGTAGTACAGTATTATGTTTGGCATATAATGCATTTTCCCCACATACCTAACAGTGTAGTACAGTATTATGTTATGCATATAATGCATTTTCCCCACATACCTAACAGTGTAGTACAGTATTATGTTTGGCATATAATGCATTTTCCACACATACCTATCAGTGTAGTACAGTATTATGTTATGCATGTAATGCTTTTTGCCCACATATTTAACAGTGTAGTACAGTGTAATGTTATACATATAATGCATTTTCCCCATGTACCATTTTCCACACATACCTATCAGTGTATTACAGTATTATGTTATGCATATAATGCATTTTCCCCACATACCTATCATTGTAGTACAGTATTATGTTATGTATGTACAGGTTGAGTCTCCCATATCCAAAATGCTTGGGACCAGGGGTGTTTTGGATATCAGAATTTTCCGTATTTTGGAGTAATTGCATATTATAATGAAATATCTTGGGAATAGGACCCAAATATACACACAGAACACATTTATGTGTTATATACACCTTATACACACAGCCTGCAGGTCATTTTATACAATATATTCAATAATTTTGTGGTTCAAACAAAGTTTGTGTACAGAAATGAAATTCATTTATGTTTCAGATACACCTTATACATACAGGCTGAAGGTAATTTTATACAATATTTTTAATAATTTGTGGCTTAGACAAAGTTTGTGTACATTGAACCATCAAAAATCAAAGGTTTAATTATTTCAGTCATGCCAAAAAAATTCCGTATTTCATAATATTTGGATATGGGAGACTCAACCTGTAATGCTTTTTCCCCACATATTTAACAGTGTAGTTCAATATAATGTTATACAGGTTGAGTCTCCCATATCCAAAATGCTTGGGACCAAGGGTATTTTGGATATCGGATAATTCCATATTTTGGAATAATTGCATACCATATTGAAATGTCTTAGGAATAGGGCCCAAATCTAAGCATAGAATGCATTTATGAATCATATACACCTTATACACACAGCCTGAAGGTAATTTTATACAATATTTTCAATAATTTTGTGGCTCAAACAAAGTTTGTGTGCATACATGAAATTCATTTATGTTTCATATACACCTTATATACACAGCCTATAGGTCATCTTATACTTTATTTTTAATAATTGTGTGCCTTAATAAAGTTTGTGTGCATTGAACCATCAAAAATCAAAAGTTTCACTATCTCAGTCATGCTAAAAATATTCCGTATTTCGGAATATTCCGTATTTTGGAATATTTGGATATGGGAGACTGAACCTGTACATATAATGCATTTTCCCCACATACCTAACAGTGTAGTACAGTATTGTTATACATATAATGCATCGTCCCCACATATTTAACAGTGTAGTACAGTATTATGTTATACATATAATGCATCGTCCCCACATATTTAACAGTGTAGTACAGTATTATGTTATACATATAATGCATCGTCCCCACATATTTAACAGTTTAGTACAGTATTATGTTATGCATATAACATATTTTCCCCATATCCCTAACAGCGTAGTACATTATTATGTCATGCATATAACACATTTTCCTAACAGTGTAGTACAATATTATGCCCATAACTTACTTTTCCCTACCTGAGAGTGCAGTACTCTGGGAGTGAGGCATTTTCCCTTCATATATGACAAAGGAATACTCTTTAATGCATCTGACGCATGTTTCCTACTGATATGACAGTTTAGTCCAATAATATATTATGTAACATTATTATGCTATCTCATTCTGAAAAATTAATGTAATATATGTAAAATAGTGCAATTGGATTATGTAGAAGACTAGAAAATGTCTTAACAAGAAAGAAAATAGTAAATTAATATAATAATAATAATAATAATAATAATAATAATAATAATAAAACAACGGTAACGAAAAACTACTCTAGAGCGACCAGCACATCTAGGGATGTGGATAATATAGAATCTCTTGACTCATGCATGTTAATTCATGGGATAGATCCTCTATGGACTCGCTTTTCTTCTGCTTCTCTTCTGTCTATTTTCACCACATGTTCAACACCTGTGTATGAAATGAAGCAATTTAGTGTAACAATACACGTCTTATATTTATTTTGAATTACATAACATGGCATAAATTCTTCCAGCGATTTATTATAAAAAAAATATGTGTATTAGAATATATGCATTTGCATTTGTGTCCATATATTAATTTGTTCTCTTTATCATATGCATTTATGTTCTGTCTTCCGGCACCACTATTTATTTAGCTTATTCATAAAAGCACAAACTAAACCTGTACAATTGCAAAACACAACAAGCCGGTCACCAAGGGCCTATAGAAAGGGGCGCAGCTAAGGGGGGCTGGAGGAGTACATGCCACTGGTGAGTGTGTGTGTGTGGCGGATGGAGGGGCTCTATGGGGTTGTGACAGCGTTATAGGGAAGTGCCTGAGGGATCAATGATAAAAAAATAAATAATAATAATTCCAGTGAATTCTAATTATTTTGATTACATAATGTTAATTTTGGTTTCTGAGGAGGTAACTGCACCACACTAATAAGGCAATATGAAACGTGATGGAATTTTAAAGTAGTTAATTTGACTGTATGTGGGTTTAATGATCATTGCGATCTGGCTATCTAGCTGCATTTTTTTTTATAAAATGCTTTTAAATTTTATATATATATATATATATATACAGTATATATATATATATATATATATATATATATAGTATACACAGTATATATGACTTGGTGATTTAAACAATACTGGAGTCCTGGTGCTTTTCTTGTAGCCACAGTTCCTATCACAAACGTTGTTCTACAAGCGGCACTCAGTAAATAAAACTTGGGCTCAGCAAATCACTTTTTACGGCGTCTGAGTTTTATTTACTGAGCATCAGTGACTTGGAATAATGTGTGTGTCATACTTGCCTACTTTTGAAAAAGCATTTCAGGGAGATTGTGAGAGCAACACCTATGAGCACGGCGGTAAAGTCGGAGTGTACTACTACATCTGAGAGGCGTGTCATAAAATTGACTAAAGCTAGTTGATTGGTTGGAATGAAAATCTGGTAAGGGATGAAAGCAAATGACAATCAGCAATTTGCTCACAAACGCCGGAAAATGGCCAAAAACTGTTGTTTGAACAAATTGTTTAGATCAAACATTTAACAAACTTGTCTGAACGACCATTTTCATCTGTTTTCTGGCATTTAGGAGCAAATTTCTGATCATCAGTTACTCCCATACGTTACCAGATTTTCATTCCAACCAGACAACTAGTTGGCAGGTTGGACAGATAATCTTTAGATGTGTGGCCAGCTTTACATCCAAATGTAAATGAGCTCCAAAGCAGTTATCTACTGGTTGATGAAAACACATTAATACTTTTCAGAAAATACATTTAGCCATAGGGATCATTGGGGTAGATGTATTATAGCGGCACTTAACGTGCCGCTATAACGCTTCCCGCTTCGCCTCTTTACCGAGGCGAAGCAGGAAGCACTACCGATGAGATGTATGAACATCTCATCAGCCGGAGAGGGGGAGCGTTAACTCCCCCCTCCGGCGCTACCCGCTAGTGACCACAGCGCATCAGCCTAGTGCTGATGCCCTGTGTCTCTGTCCCGGCCGGCTCCACTGAGCATGCGCAGGATCTCGCAAGTATCGCGAGATCCCCGCGCGCAGCCTGGAGCCGGCAGCAGGGACAGCGCTGTCCCTGCTGTGGGAATAGGCTAGCGCCAGGCTGTAGCTGTCGATAGAGACAGCTACAGCGGGCCGAATGGTCAGGCGATCTGACCGTTCATACATGGCCCAGGCTATCGGCCCTGCTATCTTGTAGATAGTAGCGCCGATAATGACAGGGGCACATAGCACCCCTGTCATTTACCGCCCAGACCCCCGATCATATATCGGGGAGAAGCGGTATCAGCGCACATAACGTGCGCTGATACCGCTTCTGGGCTTCGTACATCTCCCCCATTGTGCCTTATAACCAATGCAGGGAAATTATACTAATGATCCCATTTGAATGTATTTATCTCTGTGTTGTTGTTTTTTTAATATATATAACAGCTTCATAATGGGGGTAAGGTGCAATCAGGGAGATTGCTAGACTCTTCAGGGAGACAGGGAGATTGCTACTATTTCATACTATTGATAAGTATGGTGTGTGTGTAATATTAATTAAATATTTATTTTGAATTACATAACATAGAGTAAAAAACGATAAAAATATAATGAAAAATCGTAATATTAATCTTCTCAAGATCAATATTATTTTGATACATGCGCATTTGGGGGGACAGGAGAAAAACTGTACGTATGAGCAGTATGGAAAAATAAAATGGTGACGCATGTGCATTTCAGCCAGAGACGCCGGGGTCCTGGTAAGTATATTGCTGCTGCAGCATCGGGATTTTTTGAATTGATTCTAGTAACACATCGTGGGGGTAATTCAACTAGCCTCAATAAGTTTTCGGAGGCAAAAAACTCGACTTTTTCAAAATATTTTAGCTTCGGCAATTCATTTAGAGCCCGTTTTATGCACCCGGAAAATAAATTTTTGGGCAAAAACACATAGAATCTGTGAATAATTCATGGACCTATGTGTTTTAGCTGCTGGCTACCTGAAAACAGGCTAATTTTTCGGAGACTGCTGAGGTCCCAAAAAATAAAATCCATGATAACTACTAATGGTGCCCGCGCTTCGGGGCTATTTGGATAGAGCCGGGGGGTTAATTTGCCCAAGTTACATTACCACGGCTAATTTTAACAATCCCCCCCACACACACCACCAATGTCTCCAGTAACGATTAAAAAAAAATTCTCTTGATACTTTGGGTATGAAAAGTGATATTTTCGAAAGATTAATGATTGATGTCCATAGGTAATATGGCGTGCAGACAAGGTGGAAATCAGTGATGAAATAATAGAAAATTTAAAATTTTGGCTCTTTTTGTTATCTTTTTTTAAATAATAATTTTTATTGACTGAGAGAGCATACATTACCGCATAATGGCAGCACAGACGGTGTAATGGTTAGCATAACTGCCTCATAGCACTGAGGTCGTGGGTTCATTTCCCACTACTGCCCTAACTGTTCTTGCGTGGGTTTCCTCCGTGTGCTCCGGTTTCCTCCCACACTCCAAAAATATACTGGTAGGTTAATTGGCTCCCAACAAAATTAATCCTAGTGTGTATGTATGTGTGTGTGCATGTGATAGGGAATATAGATTGTAAGCTCTACTGGGGCAGGGACAGATGTGGATGGACAAATACTCTCTGTAAGCACTGCGGAATATGTGTGTGCTATATAAATAACTGGTAATAAATAAATAATAATTTATAATGAAATAATATTATACAGTATGTGTCACAATAGGATTAATATATACGAGACATAAATATATGTAGATATAATCATATCAATATCAGTACAAAACTCCTTAAATAGTATCCAGGAGTAAAAAGCTATAAAAATATAATGAAAAATAATCTCACCAAGATAATAAAGTTATATATCAAATAGAATGGCAATAAATTACCAATGAGACATCATGTTAACTTAGAAGGATAGTGAGGGGTGTGTCCAGGGCTGAGTAAACTAAAAAGGTGCACCTCCATCCAGGAGAGTCATAGGGGTAAATTTACTAAAGTGACAGTTTTTAGAAATGGCGATGTTGCCCATAGCAACCAATCAGATTATACTTAAAATGGAACTAGTACCTTCTAGAAAATAATAGCTAGAATCTGATTGGTTGTGATGAGCAACATCTCCATTTCTAAAAACTCTCACTTTAGTAAATATACCCCATATTGTTTTTTGTTATCTTTTTAAGGGGCCTATTCGTCAAAATGGCCCGTTAACCATACGGAAATGCTAGTTTCCACATATTTTAGTTACCGGACCACTCATCATCAGGGGTCCCAAATGGACCACCTGATATTCAGCAAACTCCGGAAACTGAAAGTTTTCGGAGTTCGCCTGCAAGAACAAGCTCCATCTTCCTATGGGAAGGAATTCCGGGGATGAGAAGAAGGATCCCTCCGCCGCCTTTTCACTACCTCCCCGGTGGCTCTGCACATGCGTGACATCGGGTCACGCACGCGTAGCCGTGGCGACGGGGAGGAGGTAAGTAACGCAGCTACTTCTGTAACTGCGATACTAACCGAGGGGACAGCTGCTTTTTGGAGCAGCTGTCCTCGTACCGGAGAAATTATGAATTGCTCCGGTGTAAAGTTTCCCCCACTGCGAGTTGGATACTTAAGTATCCTTCTCAGCGAGATCATTACATAATCATCGGGGGCCATACGGCCTCCGATGATGAATAAGCCCCTAAGAAAGCTAAGTGGCACCTTTCTGCATGCTGCTTTATTACCTTGGTAAGCACCAGGCCAATATTGTTGGTACAGTACCATCCTGTGCATTCATTTTATTTTATAATCCCTTAACAAAGGTGCAGCAAGCACATACATGGGTGATGTCAGGTTCTATACCACTATGGCACGGGCTGGTACAGATGAGTAATCTTTTATGTTATGTGATGTAAAATCAAGAGCATTTTTACTGCATTTTATGGTGTGCAGCTTTCAGGCTGGATATCTATGTGTGGTGACGATTAAATTTGTTTAAATGTTTAAATCATGCACCCTGCTGCTTGGAAATGTTAGGGTGTGCGTTCCTCGTTTCTATATGGCACTCACAGGACTATTAAAATAAATACATCACACCCTGATTTTACTCTGGAATCAGGGTGTCATCTGGTCCCCTATGGAAGACTCTGGATGTATTTGAGATAAACTTCAGTTATGTTCTTTGATTTCCTGATGCAGGAGTAAAATGGAATAAGCTGGACTCTTTTGTATTGACTTGCAAATTGTAGTGCCACTACTGCAATATATATTGATTGTAATTTTGGTGGGTACCTAGGCCAGTTTAAGTATGTGGCTGGAGGAATGCCAATCCCTCATTTGCTGATGTGAGATACTTACAGAAACAGCTTTAAATGACAGCAGAATAGCAGCCTGATGGTTAAACTGCTGATGTTAGATACTTATAGGAATGGATTTGAATGACAGCAGAATACATACCATTTACAGAATGTGATAAGGGAGGAAGTATCCCATGTAATGCTGGGAAGGAGCTCTGCCGTATCGTGGCTTACAGACAGAACAATGTAAGAGATACATTGATTGAATTTGTTTCAAATCATTTTATTTTCTGTAACTACTCAAGTCATAATTCTGCATGCAAACTTGATAACTAACATTGGGCCCGATTCATGTTTGCACGCAATGCTGATGTTCACGCAACTGAACGATTATCGGACGACTGCGCGTGCACTGCGATCGTACACTGCGCACGTGTCAAGTTACCTTGTTGCTCGCACTGAGAATGTAATCGCAAAGTGATTGATAGAACAAGACTGTTTGGAGGTGTCAACTGGGAGTGGTTGGAAAAACGCAGGCGTGTCATGGCCGTTTCCGGGGTGTATATCTGCCGTCAGCTACGATCGTATACGTAGTTAAACATGGCACCTATGTCGCTACTGCCGCTGCTGTGTATCCATAGGGCTACCCAGGGGTGTCTTAAGAGAGGAGGGGGCCCGTGTGCACTCCCCATGCGGGGCCCCCTACTCTCTCCCCGGTGGCCAGCAGCCAACTGACGCAGCTGGCCAGCCACCGGAGCATTAGTAGACTCCGGGCACTAGAGTGTGTCCGGAGTCTACTGCGCAGACGCAAAACACCAGAAAAATGGCCGCGGCTGCCACTTTTCCGGTGTTCTAAGCAACGCTGACAGGCGCCGCGGGACCACGGACAGGTACGTTTAAATTATATGGGTGCGGGGTGTGCGTTGCGGGGCCCCCCTGACCTGGGGGCCCGTGTGCCCCGCACACACTGTACCCATTATAGATACGCCCCTGGTGCTACCCTAGCAGTCGATGTTCCATGTTCTTGCGTATAGCCTGTGTATGTGTACGCAGTTGCAAATTAATTTGCGATGGCTCCAGTGGGCGTTTATCTTCTATTCTGGGTGACGACTTCGGCAGTGCCGAAGCCTTAAAATTCGCAATTGAGAATGCAGTTGCGTACCGACATGAATCAGGCCCTTTGTCTGGCTACACACTAGACAATATATTGGATGATTTGTCGTTTACAGCCGAATCAGAACAACAAATCGTCTACATCGTCAACTGTGTACGTAGCATCGCGCACTCCCTTGCGTCGTTCATCACTACAGGCAGATCTGAAGATATCGTTCACAATTTTGTTCATATCATGTCGTGTACGGACAACTAGACGACCAGGTGATATGTTAACGTTATATAGTTAACGACCAAACGATGCAAGATATATCGTTCAGCCGTTTGAAGGATGGCACAGTGTGTACGCACCATGAGCCTGATTCATTACACATCGCTATTGCGATCGCAGCTGCGATTACGAAAGCAGTTTTACTGTGAAAATATGCTGATTGCAATCTCAATGCCGTCGCAGCCTAACATGAGGACGCCCCGTTTTACCTTACACACATCTGTATTACTTTGCAAGACTGCGAAACCAACAGTAACATCGAGTACAATCGGAGCCTCACGCACACTTGCACAAGCTCTGACCTTACTCAGAAATTGCTAACTTCATCGCTTGCAGTGAAAGCCCAAGCTGCGTATGGCATCGCCCCTGTATCGGCGTTCCAAGGTACTGGCACGCCTGCGTTTCACCGACCACCCCCCCGTCACAACCCCAAAATGGTCACTTCCTGTCAATCACTCTGCGATGGGTCTGCGTAGTCACTGCGATCGCAGTCAAGTCTTCGTGCACTTCGATGCATACGTATGTGCAGAAGGCAACAATTGGCCAGTTGCATGCGTAATCGCAGTTGCAATTGGTAATGAATCAGGCCTTATATCATGGTGGAGGGATATTTCAAATAGCCAGTGCAGGAAGGGTAGAGTTGAGTGCAGTATGGAATTGTCAAGTCGCCAAGCTCTGCAAAAACTCGATATGTGCATATAACATTCGCCTAATTGCTACTGTGTGCCTGTTATTATGGAGGCACCCAAACACAGGGCCTGCTGCAGAGATTTACGTAAATCTGATGTTTGATGATTTGTGCAGGAGCTGCACCACTGCACAAGTGCAAATCTGGTCCAGCGTCATCAGGCGCAGTTCCCCAAAAGCCGCATCATGATTGACATGCTGCTGGCATTTGAGGGTGGTGATGGGATCTCTTACAGAAAACGGCAGCGTATCGGCTCCGTTTTCTCTGCGTGCCAAAATCAGCGGCTGCGTCTTTCGATACAGCTTCACTGGCCCCAGCAACGACATTTTGAAGTCTGTTGTACACGCAGTTGAACTGATACAGTTGAACCGATACTGTGCCTTCGTGCGGGGGCCGTGTGCCCGCACACACTGCACCCATTATAGATACGCCCCTGGTGCTACCCTAGCAGTCGATGTTCCTTGTTCTAGCGTATAGCCTGTGTATGTGTACGCAGTTGCAAATTAATTTGCAATGGCTCCAGTGGGCGTTTATCTTCTATTTTGGGCGACAACTTCGGCAGTGCCGAAGCCTTAAAATTCGCAATTGCGAATGCAGTTGCGTACCGACATGAATCAGGCCCTTTGTCTGGCTACACACTAGACAATATATTGGACAATTTGTCATTTACAGCCGAATCAGAACAACAAATCATCTACATCGTCCACTGTGTACGTAGCATCGCGCACTCCCTTGCGTCGTTCATCACTACAGGCAGATATGAAGATATCGTTAACAATTTTGTTCATATCATCTCGTGCATGGACAACTGGATGACCAGGTGATATGTTAATGTTAAATAGTTATAGAGCAAACGATGCAAGATATATCGTTCAGCCGTTTGAAGGATCGCACAGTGTGTACACACCATGGACCTGATTCATTACGCATCGCTATTGCGATCGCAGCTGCGATTACGAAAGCAGTCTTACTGCGAAAATATGCTAATGATTGCAATCTCAATGCCGTCGCAGCCTACCATAAGGACCATAAATAGCGTTTTTCTATACGTGG
Source organism: Taudactylus pleione (assembly GCA_031769625.1). Taxonomy (NCBI): domain Eukaryota; kingdom Metazoa; phylum Chordata; class Amphibia; order Anura; family Myobatrachidae; genus Taudactylus; species Taudactylus pleione. Next base: position 184,315 of record JAUIMM010000664.1, read on the forward strand.
TGCAGAATAGTATTCAGGAGTATTTTTTCCAGAAAATAACTTATCCCAGCAAATTTGGGGTACTTGAAAATGGGGGTCAGCATATTTAAAAGTGAAGTTGAAAAAATCATGAAAAATCCACCTGCCGAAAGCACCTGCAATCAAAAAAACACCTGGGGCATACTTGGGGACCCCCCCAGAGTCAAGTTTGCTAGTTTTTAACTTTGTAGCCCAATAATTATTTTTTTGCCCCCTTTTTCAAAGCCATTTTTTGGGGTGTCCTTAAGTGTTTTTTTTAATTTTTTTTTACACAGTTTACCTTTGGGGTACTGTCTGAAGGCTGCACGGGGGTTCCCGCAATGTTGCACCCCAATACCCCAATTCTGCACTTTTTTCCGCCTGCTATTAATAGGTGAAACCTTTTCGCCTAATACATTGCATTGAGGCGGAAAGTCTTTCAAATTGAATACGGGGTAAAAGCAAAACAGGCGAAAATGACATCATCGGCGAAAATGTATCGCGGATCCGGACTTTTCGCCTCAAATTGAAAACGGGCCATAGTTTTAAAAATCAATTTTTTTCAAATTTAAACATTTCAAGTCCAATGAATGACCCGAGTTTAAAGGTTTAGGCAAGCAAATATTTTTATTAAAAAATGTACATTTCAGTTATAAAAAAAAAAAAACCCTATTCAGAGAACAAGCAAAGGATTAAGGGCCTGATTCAGAGGTGCTCTGAATCAGCCTGGCGATGGTCGCGATTATTGCGACCATCGGGCTTGCATCGAGACCCTGTGGTAGGGTCTCGGCTCCCGCAAACCCGAGTGGACTTCCTGCTCTAATAGAGCAGGAAGTCCACTACTGACATCACGAGTGATGTCAGTAGGGCCGCCCACAAACGGCAGGCGTTTGTGAAACCACCCCCCCTCCCCACCTACAAAACGGGGCGAGCTGTCAATCAACATCGACAGCCGCCCCGTCTTGTAGCTGTGCGCTCGCAAGCGGGTCTGAATCAGGCCCTAAGAACTTACAGCCGTTCTGCAGCAATGGAAGTAAAACACTGTTTTTGTTCAATGCTTTAATTTCGGGGTGCATTGAGACGAGGGTGATGTCTCAGTAGGGGTGTTCCACTTATTTTAGTGTCCCTAATCTTATTTCCTACCCCTAACCCTGCCCCTAATGTCAAACCCTAATCCCCCCTCTCTTCCCGCTGCCTAACCCCAACCTCCCCCCATAGCCTAACTCTAACTCCCTCAGTGGCACATAGCCCTCAGACTGTCAACATTTCACATAGCGACAGTTCAGATGCTGACATTTTGAACATGTCGACATTCCGAGGATATCAACATGATGCCTGCTGACAGTTTGAACCATGTTGACATTATATTGCTGACATTGGTGTGTCGGCATTATGCATGTCAAAATTGTTGTTGTTGACCTTCTGACCGGATACCCATTGATACAAACGGTGTACATTTTAATAAAAATGGTCATGTACACATTTGTGTCTAATCAACATGGTTGAGAAAATCTATTTTTTTTAACTGCATAACCGCTGACATAGATAAAGGCCGACCCTCGCTCATAGGCCTATGGTGCATAGAGGGGGTCCGCCTTATATGTTTCTATGATAAATACATGGACATTTGTGCAATTTTTTTTTACTTTCTTAATTTAATCATTATAGTAAAATACATCTTAAACTGTTGGCATCATTTTCTTTTTCTGTCGTCGGAAAACATGTTTTTGCACAAACTGGTTAATTATGGCAGAATAACTAGGCACCAGCAATTATGCAGCCTGAATTCAGCTAGTAAAAGTAGATTTGTATGAAATGCACTTGAGATTAAGTTATAACTCTCACAAAGGATAAGTGCATCTGCTAAGACAGAAATGTGCGTGAAAATCAAAGAGAAGATGAGACCGTTTCTCCAGCTGTACCAAGTGGTGAAGAAATTAAGAATGACAAGATTAGAAAAGGAGGTTGAAAGAGAAAGCAAGAGAACAATGTAAGCACGCCAGCAGGACAGGAGGCGGATATCAGGGGGAAAAGTTCCTTATCCCTCTCAAAGACATTTGCATCTTGATTTAACGCTAAGGGGGGAGTTTTATGTTGCTGTCCTGTAATCAGCCTATAAAAGTAGAAATTCCCAGTACTTGTGCAGCATGTAAAAACTGATGTGGTTTGCATAGGCATAGCAGAGCTATATGGATTGGCCAGCTAAACATCTGTAAAAGAACCAGTATTTGTAAAGGTGCATAACTCAACTAGCAGATATTAATGGACGACTGAACGATAACGACATCATTATCGTTTAGTCGTCCATTAATCGTGCATGAATCAGGCACTAAAATATCGGAAACGACCAGCGATGCGCGGTCCCGCTGGTCGTTTCCAACATCTATCATCGCCCGAACATGCCGGTCAATCTGCCGATAACGACAGATTGGCCATGTTCGGGGATGATGGAGGGTGTCTACACTGAATGACTGATCGTTCAGTGTAGGCACTGCAGGGGATGCGAAACGATGGTACGATTATGATGTTGTAATTGTACTGTCTTCCCTGGGTCGCGTAGTGGATGTGCCCCTTAAGACAGTAACTGTAGCATTTGTTACACACTCTGGGCCTGATTCAGAGATGGGCGCTAATGCGATCACAGCTGTGATTTCATACGCAATGCAGCAGCGAAAATATGCTAATGTTAGCAAAGATCACCGAGCATAAAGATGCCCACTGCTGCCTTCTTACCTGCGTGCGACAACGCACACCTGCGGAAATACCGGTAACATCAACCCACATCGGTGGCCATCTTACCCTTGCGGCAGGTCTGATCAGCCGCAGCCTTGTTAGCTCTTCTGACACGCAGAGCTAGGCATGCACTCACAGTGGCTAATTTATGCACGCCCATCTAACGGCATTTAAATGGACAGACACGCCTGGGTTTTTCTGACCACTCCCGGTTACCACCCCCAAACACTGACAACCTGTCACTCACTTTGTGATGGGATCCTCTATGCGCCTGTAATCGCAATGCAATCGCTGCGCACGTGCAGTGCGGCTTATACACATGTGCGATGACAATCGCTCGATCCGCATTAAAATTGCATTAGCATCCTTCTCTGCATCAAGCCCTATATTTCCATACTCTCTAAGCATAGAGAGAGGTGTTACCGGGAGATATATCTCACCTGCAACCTTAACACACAGTGGCCTCCACTTTACCCACACTCACAGGCCTGAATGCAGATTAAGAGATGCGGCTGGCCTCCCCATTACACATGCTCCTTGTTCTAACAACTGTTCCATCAATCCATCTTTCTATGGACCTCATTCAGACCCGGTCGCAAGCGCCGAGCGCTCGCAACCGGGTCGATGTTAAGGTCCTGCGCACAGGGTTCTAGGATTGGTTCTACCCAGAGCAAGGAGCACAGAGTAGGAGATGCGGGCTGGAGATCAAAGCAGTTACTGGAGCAGCAGAACAGGTAAGAGCTGCCATGCGACCCGGAAGAGGGTGAAGAGCATGTCACACATTCTCCCCCTCCCCCCATATAGCAGAGCCGGTACCAGTTGGGGCCACAAAGTGTCTGTCTACTTCTGTTAAAATCGTTCATTTGGAGGAAAAGTGTCCAATTTATCTCCTATACTAAAATGATTATCTCCCAACTAGTTGGGTGAAGTCAAACATGTTTGATTCCTTCTGCTAGTTGAAACAACCATTTTCAACCATTTTACAGCGTGTAGGAGCAAATGGCCAATTGTGGTTTGCTAACACACCAGAAGATTATAGTTCCAACCAGGCAACTAGTTGGCTGGTTGAACAATAATCACTAATACCCCTTTTACACCAGAGCTAAAACTCGTGTTATTGCAGGGTTAACCCGGGTAGCTCCTTGGGGTAAAAGGGGACAGGGTTGGATTCCCGGGTCGATTGACCCTACAATCCAACCCAGGTAACTTGCAGGGTTTAACACAGGAAAAACCCGTGAAACCATGCATTGTAAACGGCACGATCCGGGTCAGGGTGACCTGGATCGTGCCGCATGCCTGCCGATTGGCCGGCTTCAGTGGCGCTTGGCGATTACGTCATCTCCAAGCGTCCACTTCAATGCCGGAAAAGCCGGGTCTCTGCAGACCCGGCTCCAGTGTGAATGGCGCCGACTTGGGAATATCCTGGGTCAGTGCCGGGGAAATTCCGGGTCTGATCTGGATTGGAACCCAGCTCCAACCTCCGGGTCAGACCCGGCTTTACGGTATGAAAGCGGTATTAGTGTGTGGCCATCTTAAGTTCCAGTGGGGCAGGGACTGATGTAAATGGCAAATATCTTCTATAGAGAGCTGTATAATTAGTGGTGCTATATAAATAATTGATAATAATATAATTTCAACTGCTATTGTTCAACTAGAATAGAATATTAATCCAACATCTGTGTTCAATCATAGACAGGGGAGTAGATTCAATTAGCCATGGGAGTAAAGGTGTATACAGATGGGACGATCTGTACCACCAACGCCATGAAAGATATCTTTGAAAGAGAGTCATCCTGCCACATCTCTGAACATGCAAAGTTGACAATATCGTCCAGATTGGCCTGAATGTACAGACAATCATAGATATCGTTATCGTTCATGCGGGAACGCGCATCGTTGGTCGTTCACTGAATACGATAACGATATGAACGATATAGCGCTGAACGATATCATTATAGTTCATATCGTAATGATATATCTGTCCGTGTTTACACAAATTTACTGCACGGCTGCTGCTCCCGGGCTTAACGCCTGGAGCTCTTCAATTACTGTGCATTTCCATGTGTGGTAAGCCCGCTGTTACCTCTTAGCTCCCGGATTAAGTGCTTGGAGCTAAGGCACTAACTTGCGAGGTAAGCCCCAGAGGATGCACTTAATGCAGATTTTCCCTCGCAACTCCCGAGGCTGCAGTGCACTCACTGAGTCTTACTGCGCAGGTAGCAGCAGTAATTGAATAGCTGAGGGCAGAGCTAATTGAATCTTACCCTAAAACGGGTTTAATTAATTACTTTATGTATATTGTCACCATCTTTAATTTAGGGCTCAACAGTGATTTTCTCACCCTTAAAAAAACCATAAGATTTTGGTGCTTGAACATCACCTATCCCCATGCGTACGGTACAGAGCAGGGTCGGACTGGTCCACAGGGGTACAAGGGAAACCCCCGGTGAGCCCCAATGCCTTAGGGCCCAACCCTTCCTCTAGGGATCAGGTTCCAGACTGGGCAATTGAATTATACATTATACAAATGTTACATTATACTGCACATAACTATGGTGTATTTTCTACAATACATTGCTGTTATTAATCTAGTACATTATCATGCATGCACCAGCAGTATTTACTATGTATATATTTTTAAAAGGGCCCAGACCATACACACTTTAATGGTTAACCAAGCCTCTGTGAAGGCTAGCCACACCCTTCTGGAGGCTGGCCACACCCCTAAGTATGGGCCCTTATCACTGCATTTTCCCGGTGGGCCCTTCATGCACCAGTGCAACACTGGTACAGAGAGAAGCATATGTAGCAATGTCTGTACCACTATCTTCTTATTTACATTATATTTCATGATAATACCTTTTATATGAACTATGACACTTTTTTTTTTTAATTGCTATTGTAACTATGACTTAAGGGAGCAAAATATGTGCAGTTATTTGCAACTTGTGCTTTGTATGTTGTTCTGTGATGCCTTGTGCTGGGTCATATCACTTCACACTTCTCTTATTATAGCATACATACCACCCTGGTAGGTGACAGGAGAATTTGCTTTAGGGCCTTTTAACCTGTAATATATCACTGAATGGCAGCTGGTGCTCATTTGGAGATCCGTACTAGTTACTGACCTCCGTAGCACATGGTACACAGAGTTTTTCCATCTTTGCTTACATACTGCTGCAAAAATATAAGTAGGCAGTCAGGGAGTCAGAATCCGGCGGTGATACGGATTCACCTTGGGAGCTGAGACAAGCTTTTAAATCACTGGCAGGTGCTTAGGGTGATTATGTTTTTCATTGCCAACTAAAATCAGGACACCAGAGCGCTGAGGGCACAGTTTTCAGTATCTGCTGCAACCTCCGGCAAACGGGTTACACAAAGTGGGTAAACAAAGCACCACAATATATCTGATCTGGGGGCATATGGTACATGAGGTTAATTTAGGTTAAAACATTGCACAATAGCTTCACCTAGAAAAAAGATTGGTTCATGCTTTAAGAATCAGATGAATGATTTTGGATGGTGGCGATTTTAATGGATCCCTCTTACTAAAAGAAGTCATAGCTAAAGGCAGCCATACACTGTGCAATTATCATCCGATTATGGCTGATTGGGCCGCAACCAACCATCACAACCGACCACCAATGATCAGACGGTCGGGCCTGAAAAATCTTTCAACATTCCGACAGATGCTATAGTTAGTGCTACCGAGGACACATCTGTAGTGAGGAGTAATGGTGCGTACACACTAGACGATATGCTCCCTGAGCGATATCGTCTAGTGTGTCCCCGGCAGGGTGTTCTCAATGTCGTTCATGACATTGAGCACACCCGCTGAACGATATCATTAACGATATCGTTCAGCGCCGGGCTCTCTTCCCCCATTCCCCAACATGCAGCAACCTGACGACATCGTCAGGTTGGCCTGCATGTTAACCTGATGAACGATGATGACGAACAACCCGCGGGAACGTGCGTCGTCGTTATTGTTCATCGTTTTTGGGATAAAAATGGACGATAAAGTGGACGACTGAACGATAACGATATCGTTATCGTTCAGTCGTCCACTTTAATCACCCAGTGTGTACCCACCATTAATTTGACCATTCCTATGGCGCAATTAATATGCAACGTAGCTTGAGAAGTGAAAAGTCAAAACTCATGTCAAAGCACCACTTATGTCAGGGCCTCACTGCCGAATGGATTTGAGTACTGAGCAAAAACAAGACATTAGCAAAAAAGCATGTATGTTGAGTTGGATGCATGATGTATGGATGTGCCTGAAGATGCGTCTTTAGGTGGGTACACAGTGAATGATCACTCCTTCCGTCCTTCATTAACATGAATGGGGCCACATTGGATGTCATCAGGTTTGATTTGCAGCACATCAAACCTGACGACGTCACATGCGACCGCAGGAGCGCGCATATCGTGCATAAACACAGCACGATATGAACGACATTGTCCCAGTGTGTAAACGGAATAACACAAAACAGTAGTATTTGCCCCAGGCGTAAATCAGGAATACAGGTGAGTATACTTACATCTAACAAAAGAGTAAAAATGTGGCTTGACACTGTTATCAGTAAATGTTAAAGTCACATTACCCTATTTCAGAGGTTCCCAAACTCCTCCATTACAGTCCAGGTTTTAAGGATATCCATACTTAAGTCCAGATGATTAAATCAAATTGACTGAGGTACTAATAAAGTCACCTGTGCTCAAGCAGGGATATCCTTCAAATCTGGATTGTAATGGCGGAGTTTGGGAACCTCTGCCCTACTTGCATATATAAACACTCCAACATCTGTAGTTTTCCCCTATAAAAATCCAATAGGAATCTTCCTGCAATAGTACAAGTGTAAATAAATGACAAATAAGTAATGCAAATATATGACTTCATGTAATATAGCCACAATGCCAATTAATTCAGTACTGTCAACTTGAAAGGTCAATACGCAAACAGCCAGTTAGCCGCTAGATAGTGCAGCTTAGTTTCAGTATCACTATTGCATATATTTTGGTGCACATGAGCAGAACGGAAATATGTATATTACATTATTAAACGACGACCTTGGAGTTAATTTATTTTACATTGTTCTAGATTTATCCCAATGTGACTGTATTGTATCTAGTAACGGTATTCTATAACGCATGATCGCAAAGGTACATTGGGGCTGCCTTTACTTTAAGCATCATAAGTAGATTTTTTTAGTTTATCATTACATCAGTTTCTCTGTGCACAACTAAGCTTGCGGACTCTCTATTGATGTCACTGTGACATTTCATAACAGGTAGTTAGAATGCAGCAGTCACATAAGATGCTTCTCAATTTCTTGAATATTCGTATTAAAATAAATCTGTAAAGCCGGCCATACACGGTGCGATTTCCTAACGTTCAGATGTCTTGTACGATTTCCCTTGAGATTCTTCCCTTGAAATTCTCTGTACGAATTGTCAACTGGTATACACGATTGTACATACGAGCATACGATACCGTCATATCCGATTGCGCCGTCAATCCCAAAATGCAGGAGGGGAGTGGCCAGGGATTTTGCAAGATATCGTACATCGCACATCGGATCTTACGCCAGCAAAGCAGCATACGATGTGTATCACATCGTACACGATAGGTCGAAATCTTACCGCTTTTCCATAAGATCTACGATGCAGAATTACGACGGCGGGGACGCGCATCATTGTACAAATACCGCACACGATGTACACTATTGGTCGATACGATTGATCTAAATCGTCCATATCGTGCAAAAATCGTACCGTGTATGGGCCGCATAAGAGTAGTGACGTGGATGTACCGCACCTACGAGAACAACGTCCAAAAGATATCGATAATGATGCATAAGACCTAGACACCTGCCGCTTTATTATACCTTCATGGACATTTCACTACTTAGTGCAGTTTAATGGTTAAATACATCATTCTACGGCTCTACAGACCATGGCTGTCAATTACAGATTATTGACTGATTTTTATTGGTCAGCGACTAGACCCACAGTAGTTCCTCCACTCAGGGGCGTTTTAAGAGAGGAGGGGGCCAGTGTGCAGCCTCCGTTTGGGCCCCCTCCTCTTTAATTGCGGCTCAGCAGCACTGAGCGCTGTAGATTCTGGAATCATGCCAGAATCTACAGCGCATGTGCGGGTCTCCGGGAAAATGGCGCCCGCGTCTACTTTCCCAGGGACATCTTTTCTGTGCATGCGCAGATCATTGGGAAAATGGGCGCCACCATTTTCCCAGTGTGTTTGCTGCTCTACAGCGCCTGACCGGCGCTGCGGAGCAGGACTTGGGGAATCGGCGGAGAGGTAAGTATAATAACCTATGGGTGCAGGGTGTGCTGTGTGGTCTCCCCTGGACCCGGGGGCCTGTGTGCCCCGCACAACCTCCACCCATTATAGATTTGCACCTGCCTCCACCGGATACAACTAAATTACCTGCATAATTCAAAGTCAGTATTTTATATGGTATTATGCAACACAATAAACTTTTTTTTTTTCTTCTAAAAATACCCATTGCTTCCTAACTTTCAAATGGTCACTTACTAAGACAGAGGGCCTGATTCATTTAGGATCGCTATTGCGATCGCAGCTCCATAATCGCACGCAGGTCTGCTGCCAACATATGATAGTGAATGCTATCTCAATGCCGTCGCACTGCCAGCATAGAGACGCCCACTGCCGCTATCTCACATTCGTAATACTTTGCACACCTCCATAAACATCAGTAACATCGAGTACCATCGGCCCCTCATGTAGAATTACAGCATCCCTGACCCTACTTAGAAATTGCTAACCTCGTTGCACGCAGTGAGTACTCAAGCTGCGTATGCAATCGCACTGGCTAATTTATGTACGCCCATGTAACGGCGTTCAAACGGACAGACACGCCTGCGTTTCTCCGACCGCTCCCCCGTCACCACCCCCAAACGCTCACTGCCTGTCAATCACTTTGCAATGGCTCTCCGTGGTCTCTGTGATTGCAGTAGTGCCTTCCCGCATGCACACTGCGATGCGTACGCATCGCAGCATGCAACCATCGTCCGACTGTGTACGCTTTAGCAATAGCGAGCCAATAATGAATCAGGCCCATAGTTTTTATTCAATAGCTAGACATTCTTCTGCACCTTCACTAACCCTCAAGGTGCACATTTACCTAACACAGCTTTACATGACACAAAGGGCTCGATACAGAACCACTCGCTAGATGCGTTCGCAGGCAGCCAAAGTTTGCAAATCTTGCGATCGCATGGCAAGGCATTAGGACGCCCACTATGTCTTAGCGTATGATCGCAGTGTGTATTTAGACGCCCACCAGCCTGTCTTAAGACGCCCACTTATGCACGTCATCTCCAGGAATTGTATGCAGCCATCGGTAACATCGAGTACCATCGGAAGCGAATGCAGCACTTGTGGTTGACCATACCCTACCGCAAGCACTGCGAGGGCTCCAGTATGAAATACAACCTGGTGACCTGTACTATGACGCTCCGTAATAATTACGCACGCCTCTGAAATGGCGTAAAGACGCTCAGACACGCCTGTATTCGCACCATCACTCTCCTGATTCCGTCGACCAACCCCTGTTACTACCCACAAACGGCTTGTCCTGTCACTCAGTCTAACGAGCCGTCTTTGCTTAACGGGCGATCGCATGGACTGGTTCTTGCACGGGCACTGTGATGCATACCCATGCGCACATTGCAAACATCGAGCCCAAAGCACTAAGGGCCTGATTCAGAGCCGCTCGTAAGCGGACGCTCATTCGTTCTGACCGATGTTCGCACATCTGCGCATGCGTACGGGTTGTAATATGCATGCGCGAACCAGTCAGTGCGGCCGAAAATCGTTTGTTCGCTAAATAGCGAATGCCTGCTATTTTGAGTGACAGGAGGAGGCGTATGTGGGTGGTAACAGGGGAAGGTGCTTGAAAACGGGGAGTGGAATTCAGAACGCAGGAGTGCTTAAAGGTCAAAACGGGCGTTTTAAGGGAGTGCATAATTAAAACAGCAGCGTCAGCGACCACGTCACTTGGTTGTTTTATAGTCAGAACTGCTCGCAATATAGTGGTAGGAAAAATCAGCCACAAGAATAGCGAGCAGTTCATACGCTGTTCGATGTACTCGATTAATCTAATAAATAGCGGACATGACGTATGGTGCGAGCGGCCAGGGGGCGTCTTTTTCAAAATTACGACCGCACGTTTTGCTCGCTCGTTCAGACATAGAGGCGTGAACAGACCGCAAAGAGCGAACGGTTCATTTGAATAGCCACCCCCTTTTTCAAGAACGAACGACCGCAAATAGCGACCGGCTCTGAATCAGGCCCTAAAACCAGACAGTCTTCATCTGTATGCAGTATAATCCAATAGCCAGTTGTGCACCCTAAAAGAGTGATGCCCTTAGTCCTTAATATCTGATGTGAGCTGAAGAGCAGAGCTTATTTTTGGCATCCTTGCTTTTAATATGATATGTGGTACCAGACTTTGGCAGAAACAAGTAAAGCAAACACAGTTTTAATACTGTCTGTTATTTACTTTAATGACGGTGTTACTAATTGTTGCAAGTGCAAAGCACAGCTCTAACTGCATGCCATTAGTTACCGGGACAGTCCTACTAATTTATGCAGGAGCACAACTGGCAGCTAATACAACGATATGCAGTCGGGAAGCCGGCGGACCCAATCAGGTGTGGGGGTGGTTTTACAAGTGTGTGAGTCATTTTACACAGCAGGTAACATTTCTCAGAGCTATAATCACATTCAATGACACCCACCTAACCGGTATGCAACACAGAACATCACTATATAGTGGCAGACAAAGCCCTAAAATGACAAATATATAGCGCACAGCCTTCTGTGACATTTAATTTACACTGCTCCCCTCTGATGTCCGCTGTACGGTGTAAAGCCCCCTTATGTCCAATATATAATGCATCTGATGTAAAGCTCATAGGCTGGGATGCAATCGGGAAGCCGGCTGACGTAAGCCCGACAGCCGGCTTCCAGACTGCTTAATCCCGGCGAGGGTTAAATGACAGGCGCCTAAATCTAGACGCCAGTCATTTTACAGATGCCGGGAGACTGGCCCGGCATCCCGATCGAAGGGACGCCGGGCGCCCAGCGCATATAGCCGTGAGGGGTGGGGAGGGTTAGGTTTAGGGTTCCCGGGTAGAACTTAGGGTTAGGCACCCCCCGGGAGGTTGGGTTTAGGCTAGGTGAAGGGGGAGTTAGGGTTAGGCACCCCCGGGGGGAGGTTAGGGTTAGGTACCCCCCCGGGGGACTTAGGTTTAGGCAGCGGGGAAGGGCGGGTTAGGTTTAGGCACTTAGAGGGGGGATTAGGGTTAGGCACAGGGGGGAAGGTTAGGGTTAGGCCTAAGGGAGGGTTAGGGGGTAGAATTAGGTTAGACAATACTTACCTTGGATGATCGGGATTTCCTTCTCTGTCGGGATGCAGCTGTCAGGATCCCAACCGCCGGGCATGGGTCCGGCGGTAAATCATATTGATTCCAATACAACTAACCATATATCATTCTGTCTATTACAAAAACAGCTCTACTAATCCCTGCATGTACTTTAAGGCCGACTTATGCTACTAACCACCGTTTCCATATTGCACTGAAAATATAATTTTAACAGTAATTGTGACACTGATTGCTGGTTGAGTGGACTGTTGGTGATACAGGGCTATGAATGACTGTACAAATTGCAGTGATAACAGCTATTATCTGAACAGTGATTGTGATATTTGACTATATGCTCAGTGGATTGCTGCTAATATAGATATTGTAATACTGATCAATGATATATTTAGGGGAATGGCAAACAAGGAATATTGATATTATTATAGTTCTGTATTTATTTTATAAGTGTATGTGTGTGTTTCATTGTTGGTATAATTTTTCATTAAATACATATTTTCCAAGCACTTCTCTCTCATTCTCTTTCCAATAACTATAGATCCTATGAATCTTGTCAGTGACGTATTCAGAAGCTGGCGCCGCACAGCAGCTAGCAAAGACTCTGGCGCTGTTCGAGAGTCGTTGCTCTCTTCTGCGCATGCGCCATCTTTCCAAATGTATCACCTGGAATATGGTGCCACAAAAGAAGCATAGGGAGCTGGCGCACCGCACAGGAGGCACATTTCATCAGGTGCGGGAGGCCAAGGGACATCGCCCCGCTTCATGGTGGGGGGAGGGGGACTGCACACGGGCCCCCTCAGTTCTTAATATACCCCTGCTGAGATGCCCACTTTGTGCTTCTTCAAACGCTGTAATCCTGCTAGATGCATCTTTAGACGCAGCCATCGGTCGCACCATGGAAATTTGCATCAGCCCCCTGCTAGGCGCAGATTCTCCGTCATAGTATGGCCTCCAATGTCAGCGGTTAAGCGTCTGAGTTCACAAACTGTTTAACGACAGGCCCGCTACACTCCCATAACACGCGTATAAGACGGACCATCTCCGTGCGTCTGAATAGCCACCTCCCAGTCACCTCCCAGGAACGTCCAGCACATTTCCAGTACATTTCTGTTAGCATGCATCTCAATTGCAGCTCTGCCTGAGATGCATGCGCTGTGCGACTTTTTAGCGACTTAGACTGGGCTGAAGAACATTGGCCATTTGCGCGCCTGTCGACATTGTACTTGCACAGTACTTGTGTACTTTACGGACTCATTGCAGAGAGAACCCAAGTGTCCTACACTCATTATTTATTATTATCAATCATGGTAATGTCTAAATCCCCTTCACTAAGAGGACCCTGACGTTATCAGCCAGTGTCCAGCGTAATTCCCAGTGCCCAGCGTTATTCCCTACCATCCAAATGGGCATAGTGGGAGAATATAACCTTGTGGCGAGCGTAACGAGGCAAGCACAGCGAGCCCGCCAGGGGACAACTTTCTTCTTTAGGTGGGGACAACTTTCGGTGCTTGTGTACGTAAAGTACACAAGTACCATTTAAAACATTCATTGGGTTCTCTCTGCAGTGAGTCCGTAAAGTACACAAGTACCTAACCGACTCAGATCCGGGCCCATAGCAGGGTTGCCAATATTCTGGCTGCCCCTTCCTGGAGGGAGCAGCCAGATCGGCATAGCAGAGGGGCGTGGCCAGCACAAAAGGGCAAAGCCGGACAGATTACAACTGCACAATATGGACATTTTTCCGATGTGATAATAGTTACTTCTAATTGATTTCAGCATGCAAAGAATGAATATGACATTTAAAACTCTCAGTTAGCTCTGAGTTCCAAGATATAGCCCATTTATAATGATGCAGGGGTATTCCTAGTGAAGTGGGCAGAATGGAGAGAATCTGACCAGCAATCTGCGTTCTGCGCGGAGGGGGCGGGGCCTAATGACCCAATTAAATTAATAAATTATTTGTCCCCTCCCTTATTCAAATATATGCGATTCACGGGATTACCCACACAAGATAACTGTGGTGCACTGAGTGACAAGCATAGTGAGCGATTCCACCAAGACATTTCAGCAATGGAACAAAGATATCAGGGTAGGTGATCACTACTATAGGACAGTGACAAGAGATGCCCCAGAAGAGGAGTACAAGCGACAAGCAAATAGAAAGCGCCCCCATGAATAGGCCACTATGGGCCTGATTCAGACCCACTCGCGAGCGGCTGTCCGCTCGCAAGTGGGTCGATGGTCTGCACTGAGCATGCGCATGACGGAGGGAGCTCCGTCGTGCGCATGCGCCAGACACGACGAGCGAAGGACTTTCCTTCGCTCGTTGTGTCCGATCAAAGGGGGCGTGCTGTCAATGTTGATTGACAGCACGCCCCCTTTGGTGGGCGTGCCGGGGGCGTGCCTCCCTGACGGGGGCGTTCCCACGGGAACGTTCCCGTCAGAAGCCGGCCCACTGACATCACTAGTGATGTCAGTGGGAGTGATTTTGGCTCTGATAGAGCCAAAATCACTCCGGAGCTTGCGGTTGAAAACCTCAACCGCAGGCTCCGGCTCGCAATTTCGATGGTCGCGATGGTCACAATGCACGCTCGTATAGCCTGTGGGTGGTGACCCACAGCTATACGAGCGTCCAGGAGGACGCTCCATGAAAATGGAGCCCGGCCCTCATTCAGAGCGTGCGCTCTGCTCAGAGCGTACGGCTCTGAATGAGGGCCTATATTAGATAGTACTTTCCTATGCTGTATGTTTGTTTCGTATGCTGTATGTTTGTTTCATTTTGTGTTCTTATTTGTGATTGATTGAATTAAAACAACTGTTATTTATTTTCTATCAAGAAAATATCAGATTATTTTAAAATAGCTTTTCACTATGACTATATTACTAATGTACATACATAGTGCAAGTAGTGTAGCTCAAAAAATAGAGCTAGTAAAAACATTATGAAATCATTTTAGTTTTTCTTGACCTCAAATTAGTAATGTATGACTATTTTTAGAAAGGAAACAAATTAAAAGTATTAATTTGTTGTACAGTGTTATCTGTATTTTGTTATCACGTCATTCAGCCCCGGCCCCGTTACACAATGCCGAGATTACCGATTTTCGGGAGGCTCCCGGCCGAATCGGAAGGGTAGCCAAGCATGGCCCATAGTGATTTTAAAATGCATCAAAGCAGTAAACTGACCCTAGGTGAGAGGTTTACTGAATGGTATAATGTCTAATTAATGCATATATACAGGTCTCTAGTAAGAAAACTCCCCAGGCTTCCATAGTTTGGCAGTTCAGAGGTCTGTTGGGTTTTTGAATTTTTATTTTGTGATGACGATGTACAGAAATACTGGCTGCTTCTTTATTTAAGCCTATACTGCCACCTAGTGTAAGCAAACTAATAACAGCGCCAACTATTTCCATGTACAGTAGTCTATTCTATAGTGTCCACTGTAAATTGCAGGAGTGCTCAGCTTTTCATTTGTTCTCTAGGTTTACTCCTTTTTTTGCCATTATAAAGTATATATTCGTTTACAATGCATGCTTATTTGTAGTAGCGAATATACACATAGGGCATGATTCCGAGTGGTAGGCTGTCTTTGGACGCAGCAGCGATGCTAACATATGCTAATGCAGTAAAAGGTGTCCGAGGACAAGAGGCAGCATCGGATCACATGACGATGGCCACAGTCATCTGCCATCTGAGTAAGCCTAAAGGCCCCCACACACAGTATGTTTTTGTAAAACGATATGTTACTTTTCGACCGATTGGAACAAAATATAGTTTAAAAAGTGCTATGGGGGTCATTCAGACCCGGTCGTTAGCGCCGATGCGCTCGGACCGGGTCGATGGCCCCCCACATAGCATGCGCACGACGGCGCCGGCGCCGTCGTTCGCATGCGTGAGACCCGCTACGACTGACAGCGCCGGTCGTAGCGGGTCTCGATCCAAAGGGGGCAAGCTGTCAATGTTGATTGACAGCTCGCCCCGTTTGGAAGGCGGGCCGGGGGGGTGGCAGCCCAAACGGAGGCGTTCCCATGGGAACGCCTGCTGTTTGGGGGAGGCCCCACTGACATCACTAGTGATGTCAGTGGAGAGCTTCCGGCTCAGACAGAGCCGAAAGCTCTCCAGGGCTTATGACAAGGGAGACCCTACCCTAGGGTCTCGTCGTAAGCCCCGATGGTCGCGATGGTCTTGACCATCGTGACCATCACCTTTGGCGGTCGTAAGGCTGAGGGTGTTAAACCACAGCCTTGCCACCGCAAAGGAGGACGTCTTGAAATTCAAGAGGTCCTCCCCTCATTCAGACCGACCACACGCTCTGTGCGACCGGCTCTGAATGAGGTCCTATGCGTGGGCATGATAACGATGCCGATATGCGCTCCCGCTGTCGTTGATCGTGGTCGCTGATCCCTTGAACATGCAGAAAGATCTCGACCTGTTTTTCACACATCGTTCCGTGTGTATGCACGATGAACGATGTCATGTACGATGAACGATTTGCTGTCAAGTTTCCTGGCCACTCCCCTCCACCATTTTGTGCCAGCCAACGGAGAGACCGAAGATGCATTGTGGGGATAATTGCTGCCAAACGATATATCATTAACGATTTTCAGTCGTTAACGATCCATCTATATTGTTTGATCGTTTGTGCAATCGTTCCAGGTGTATGCACAATATCATTTGTCCGGGAGTGTTCAGGAGCTCAAGGTAAATCACTAACGACATTGGATAGTTACCTACATCCTACCGTGTGTACCCAGCTTTAGCTTCCTCAGAATGACCGCCGGTACTGCTCAGCTGGGGTCAGGAAATCTGCGTTGGAAGATACGGCACGCCTCTGTTTTGGGAAACAGATACCGTCCCTGTCCATTCGCCACCCCCAAACGGCCGCAGCCGTGGTCTCAGTATATGCGCTCTGTGACCGGGTACATGCACAGCCCCCCAAATAGCAGTCATTTGCGACAGATGGGGGAATGTGAGTGAGTCTGATTCTGGCCCCTAGGGTGTGAATTGAGAAGTGCATGTAAAATACAATATATAAATATATATACATATATATATAATTATATATATATATATATATATGCACTGTATATATATATATATATATATATATAGATAGATAGATAGATATAGATGTATGTATGTATATATATATATATATATATATATAAACGGCCCTATTCAGCTTGATCTAACAGCCAGAATATCACCAAATTTGGGCCCTACCGGTTCTGCAATACGCAGCATGTACAGCAGATACAAAGATATACATACTATTTGCTATACCAGGCCAGATACACCATACTTATCTGATTAGTCTTCTGATTTGTTTATATTTTCCTTTTATTTGATTAGTGAATGAGTCTGATTGAAATAACGTGCCGGATTCTCAGTTGGCCGCAGCCGCGCCTGTGACTTTTGCCGGTCGCACACTTTGTTTCCCGTGCGCCTCAATCCTTACTCTGACTGTGCGCACGATAACTGCTCCACCGCGTCTGCCATTGCCGCTGTGTCCGATTCAGAATCAGGCCCATTGTGTGTAAGAATTATAAAGTGCTTTGCTACAGACCATGAGGGCTATTTATCTAATTTACACCTGTTTTCTACATATCACACCCTAATGCATTAGGAACTGATTCATTTGCTTTTAATTAGCATTTGTTAGGAGCTTACTTGTGTAAATGAAAAGTCTTCATTTTGCTGATAATGTATTGTTGTTTTTGTATTATGATACTGTACTGTATATGATGTATTATGTTTTTGGCACACTTATTTGACATTCTGCTTAGGTATGTATAGGTAAAGTTATATGAGCGTACCTGATAAGTATCTTAAAACGCTAGATTAAAACCGTCCGTCTGTATTAGGTGACTCTAAAGGAGATTGCCTCAAAGATTATCCCTTACCACCTTCCCAAGCAAGTCCACCATTGTGGCTGGATAAAAATTACTAAGCCCAGATTTTAGTTCTCAAATAAGATTAGGAGTAAAGGAACAATTGGGGTCCATGCCAGACCTTTTCTTTCTTGAAGGACTATAAAAGACACTCATTTTTGTGACCTGCATTGTACTATAGGGGATAAGTTCTCTGTGTGTCAGGGGACCATCGGTGGTTGCATCTCAGAGGGCTTCACTTGTACTAGCTGCAGAGACATCTCCTGTTTATCATCGTAACCCCTTCGGTTCCAAAATGAGCAGAGGCCGTCCAGATATGAGGATGGAGATGCCAGATGAATTCTACATCCCCATTCCTCTGGAAACCACTAACATTTCCTCCGTCAGCCCATTCCTGGTACCCCAGACACATCTAGGCACCCCTGGCATATTTATGAGCATGTCGGCGTTCATGTTATTCACCATCATCTTTGGCTTTCCCCTCAACGTTCTGACAGTCGTCTGCACCGCCAAGTACAAGAAGTTGCGCTCCCACCTTAACTACATCCTGGTAAATCTGGCTGTTGCCAACCTGGTAGTAATCTGTTTCGGCTCCACCACTGCCTTTTACAGCTTCTCTCAAATGTACTTCTCTCTGGGCACATTGGCTTGCAAGTTGGAAGGTTTCTCGGCCACATTAGGAGGCAAGTATTTTCATCTTCACCCGTCCACATTAGCTGCTTAGCTGACTGGAGATATCATTTGGTATAAATATTCAATATGGTGCATAAATTGCAGGTTTTGGTAGTTCTTGTATTAAAGTACATATGATAGTTGCTTGAGACATAGGGACTGATTCAGATTTAGGAATAGAGCAAGTAACTGAGCACCTGGACAAACCATGTTGCAATGGAAGGGATGCAAATGCACTCATTATTTTGCATGTGGGGTAAATACTGGCTGCTGTTTGCATGTAGCCCACAAATGCTTTATTTTACACTGCCAATTAGATATTAGTTTGGACATGCGCCTCCCAAATCTAAGTCTCTCTGCCCCAAATGCAGTGCAACCTGGTTTTACCAAGGTGCACAGTTAAGCTAGGTACACACTATACAATTATTGGGCCGATTTACCAATAATCGGTTGATCGGCCTTATTTATTGGATAGTGTGTATGTATGAACAATTGTTTCAGTGTTTCAAGAATAAAACGGTTCAAAAACATCCACAAACGCATTCCTTCCATTATCCCATCTGTCGGTCAAGACCAAAAAGGTCGGCCTCAATTTCCCCATATGGATCAGTGTGTGTGCATTCCCAATAATCTGCTCATATTTCCTTTGTATTCCTGCCACTAAGTCATCCTACGTGTGGGCGGCCATATGCAAAATCAGTGTGGTGTGGCGGAAAATGGGCAGCTTCTATAAAAAAATTGGCATAATGTGTAGCACAGATATTGGGGGGGGTTTAAATTTGTCGAAAAATCGCCCCGTCTGTCATCCTGATAAAAAAAAAACGGACAGTGTGCACTTAGCTTTACTTGCTCTTTCTTACGCCATTCCCAAATCTGAATCAGGCCCATAGGGAGTGTAGTTCATTGACAAACTGCGCAGTCATAGACCCTCTCTGTCAAACACTTTCAAGGGGGTAGTCTCAACTCTACATTTGAGGTATCATTTATGGTACAGATCCTTTATTGACCCCACTTTGTAATTTACATATTTGTCGTTCTTGGGGTTTACAGACTAGGGGCCTAATTCAGAGATTTACGCAGTGTCGATATTTACAGAGATTGTGCGATTTTTAGCCATTGTGCATGCGTGTAACTCGTACTGAGCAAGTGCAGCGATTGGTTTGCGATTATGCTTGCACAGAGAATTCATTCGCAAAGTGAGCGACAGGTAGTCAGTGTTTGGGTGAGTTAATGTTTTAAACTCTGTTTTATGGTCGTGCATAAATTAGCAATTGCGAACTCCTTCGCAGCATGAGAGCTCTTAGGGGTCTATTTACTAAGCAGTGCTAGGAGACAGAGTGAAAAGTGATAAGAAAGTGATAAGGTGCCAGCCAATCAGCTCCCAACTGTCATTTTTCAAACACCGCCTGTGAGATGACAGTTGGGAGCTGATTGGCTGACACCTTATCACTATCTTATCACTTTTCACTCTGTCTCTTAACACTGCTTAGTAAATAGAACCCCATTGTGTGTCAGGAGAGCTGCAGTGTTTGAGACAGGTCAGTCTTCACTTAGAAGTTGCGTGGCTGCCCGATCTGCGTCGATGTTTACGCTGTTGTACGTCGTCGGATGGATACGATGAAGCAGCAGTGGGCATCACTTTGCTCTGGTAAGCTCTGGAACACATTAGTCTATTTTCTCAATTGTGATCCGTATGAGATCGCAGTTGTGATTACATTAGCATAAATCGCTAAATCAGGCCCTACTGTAAGTTCCCTTTTAAGCAGTTGGTGCTAAATCCAATAATGATATTGTGATTAATTCCATACTACAGCCAGAATTCTACACGTCTGCTATATGATATTTCTCCTTTGAAGCATGGACATTTATCCCTGTTGGAGAAGGCAATTGATTGCTATGTTTATTATAAGCTTGTTTGCACAATTTTTTTTGTCACTTTTGTTTTGATCTGAAAACCAGTCTTGGCACAACACTTCGCCAATATTACATTGATATTAATGTGTCCGCCAGCAGAAAAATTGGTAAGATAGTTCTTGTAATTCATTCTGAAACAACATCAAGATCTTTGTTCAAGCGTTGCGACAAGCGTGAAAGGCACGTGTAGTTGTGGGTTTAGTCTAGGTGTATGCCAAAATTGTAGCCAACCTTCACACAGTAAAAACAAAAAGCAACAAAAATTGGCTAAATGTGATATCCATGGTATATGTGATATATATGACAGTACTAATTGACACCCACTAGAGAACATTAAGCTTATTAAGGGGTCTATTTACTAAGCAGTGTTAGGAGACAGAGTGAAAGTGATAAGTGCCAGCCAATCAGCTCCCAACTGTCATCTCACAGGCTGTGTTTGCAAAATGACAGTTGGGAGCTGATTGGCTGGCACCTTATCACTTTCTTATCACTTTTCACTCTGGGCCTGATTCAGACCCGCTCGCAAGCGCTATGCGCTCACGAACTGGTTGATGTTTGGCCACTGCGGAACGCCTGCCGTTTGGGGGCGGCCCCACTGACAGTGATGTCAGTGGTGAGCTTCCGGCTCTATTAAGAGCCAGAAGCTCACTGGGGCTTGCGAGAACGAGACCCTACCGCAAGGGTCTCGTCGCAAGCCACGATGGTTGCGATGGTCGAGACCATCGCGACCATCACCTGGCCGCTACAATAGCTGTGGGTGGTCACCCACAGCTATTCGAGCGGCCAGGGGCCGCACAAAAAAACCCCCCAAAAACGCCCTGATTCAGAGCGAGTGCTCTTTCAGAGCGTCCGGCTCTGAATCAGGCCCCCTGTCTCCTAACAGTGCTTAGTAAGTAGACATCTTAGTTTGCTATAACTATTTGCCCGGCTTGTATATGTATATATATATGGATGTATGAACTTTCCTCTTTGCAAGACCATTTGCCAGATGTCAGCCCCAGAAGAGAATGCAGCAAAACTTAAAATATATATTTTTTAACTCTTTGGCAGTCCCCAGTTTGGGAAGCTGCCCGTCGTTACCACTCTTGTTTCCATGACCCAGCTCTGGACATGCACATGCACCGCACTGAAGAGAAGAGCTAGGTCCTCAGAAGGGATGGGTGGGTTCGGTGCAGTGACATTGCTGGGGTCCCTTCACCTCTGGGCCCCGTAGTGGCAGCACCTCCTGCGCCCACTGAAGCTCCGCCAATTGGCATCAGGACTTCTTCATTTCACGAGTCACATGTGCATTTGTCTCCAAGGTCAAATTCAGCTTGGCACATTATCTCCTGTCCTAAATAGGTGCAACTTAATTGACATTTTTACTACGGGTTGTACCATTGATTTTTTAGAACAGGATTAGGATGTAATTCTTACTTTTTTCAGTTACATTGCCTTAAGGTGCCCATACATCTGCGATGGATCGTCGCGTTGCAATCGGAAATGCCGATCCGCCGGTCGAAAAAGCCGGGTGGAAACGCCGGCCGGCCACCATCGACGTTCAGCGATCCGTCGCAGGATCGCTGAAATTTTACATGTTAAATTTAGCCGATTTGACAATCGCGATAATTTTTTGATCGTGATTGTCATATCGGGGAAATCCAACATGTTGGATTTCTGCGATCCTGCGATGCCGGGTTGCAGCATGGCAGGATCGCGGCAATCCGTCGCTGATGTATGGGGCCCTTTACTTTTACCCCATTGCCTTGTCTTTTAGCTCTTCCTACATTCTCTTTTGGTATAATTGATGCAGCTGGTGTCAAATTTAAGTTAAAAAATATTGTACAAATGTATTAATGTAATCTGAATTTATTTATGTGATCTCTGTAGGGACTGGCGTCCTGGTGATAGTTCTCGAAAACTTGATCCCTGTGTTATATATATAAAGCGGTTTATAACTTTATGGTATCTTTGGTTATAGATACTTTCTGTAAATGTTGCTGATATGGCTACATGAGGCTAAGAATGAAACACGCACTTCTCATATTTAAGGTCAGATGGTTTACACAACATATATGTTGTATAGTGGCACAGTGGTCAGCATTGCTACCTCACAGCACTGGGGGTCATGAGTTCAATATCCAAGCAGGGCTGTATCTGTGTGGCATTTGTACGTTCTCCCTGTGTTTGCGGAAGTTTCTCATGCATACTCCAGTTTCCTTCTTTTACACTCCAATGTTAACTGGCTGCTGACTAAAAATTTGAAAAAAATTGGGATATTAAATCCCGTTGCAAAAGTCGCTGAAAATCTGGTTTTTAACAAATCGCTTCATGTCATTTTCCCTCTTAGGCGTGTAATAATCCGCACAATAAGTACAGTATGTGTTATTTTCTTTCACCCACGGCAATTTTCTGCACATTAATAAACATTTCATTTACACATTCTCTCTAGGAATGGTCAGCCTGTGGTCTCTGGCCGTTGTGGCCTTCGAAAGGTTCCTGGTGATCTGTAAACCCATGGGTAGCTTCACATTCAGAGAGACCCATGCTATTGTCGGCTGTGTCTTCACCTGGGCGATTGGGTTAATAGCGGCTGCACCCCCATTGCTGGGCTGGAGCAGGTATGGTACTTATCTCTCATGGATATATACTGGTTGCTTTCCGAATCCCTGATCTTATCGTATTATCATCTGGGATTTTACCATTTTAAAGTGAAAAGCCAAGACTGTCTCAGACGTAAAAGACACCCCATATCAAGCTTCAAAACAGGATAACCTGAACTTCTTTAAAAGCCAGAGCCTAATTATGCTTTATGCCCTCTCCCATCTGCATCATTGTGTCCTTTGGATGTGCTGTGATGTGTCAAAGCAAAGGCTTAGGGGTCTATTTACTAAGCAGTGTTAGGAGACAGAGTGAAAAGTGATAAGGTGCCAGCCAATCAGCTCCCAACTGTCATCTCACAGGCTGTGTATGAAAAATGACAGTTGGGAGCTGATTGGCTGGCACCTTACCACTTTTCACTCTGTCTCCTAACACAGCTTAGTAAATAGACCCCATAGTTTCAACCTGCTTCTCCACAGTACAGAGGAACAAGATCTTGGGTGAAGGACACCCACCAACACGGGTGTCAGCTGCACAGTAGTCTGGCATTATGAGGCACCCTCACCCACTACCGCTGGCTGTGCCTTTATAGCAGCACAGCCGCAGCAGCACATTGGGCAGCGAGAGAGCGTAGACTGCTGCAGCAGTCTCCTCTCACTGGCTTTGCCACTAATTCTAGTCTCTTTGTAGAGACCTTTCCACGCTTCACTGATTTGGCCACGTCTCTCCCAGCACCTGGGCCCATCAGAGCTTTCTATGGCCCTGGGCGTACATACTACTGTTCTCTCTATGAGTAAACAGGCGCACGTGCTATCCTTGCTGAGCTGGATCATGCCTCTAGACTCTAGAGCAGGGGTCTTCAAACTTGGCCCTCCAGATGCTGTGGAACTACACATCCCAGCATGCACTGCACATAGTTTTAGCATGCTGTTATAGCAAAAAGGTGGCAGTGCATGCTGGGATGTGTAGTTCCACAGCAGCTGGAGGGCCAAGTTTGAAGACCCCTGCTCTAGAGTCTAGTGTATATAGTACAGCTAGCTCTGCAAGCTAAGCAAAATGTGACTTCTTTCCCAGCGCTCTTTGCACTTGTCATTTAGATGAAAATTCCGTCCAACTCAACATAAGTCCCTAAATGTTTGCTTGTCTTTTTTGTATGTGTTTACAACGTTTCTTCAATGAATCAATTTTAAAAATACATACACGTCCTTTTTATAGTACAAAAATGTTTAGAACATACATTTTGGAAATGGTGAATGTCAATTTGCCTGATTTATATGTTCACATTGTATCATGATTATGTGTGTATAAGAGAGTGTATTGGTTATTGGTAAAGAACCTTGGGCCTGATTTAGCAGCGATCGTAATTTCTGTCGGCGGCTGCGATTTTGCATGGAACGCAGCTGCGAAAATATGCTAATGCCCGCCAAAGCTCAGCCGCCATAAAGACGCCCACTGCTGCTTTCTCATATTCGTCCAATGGCGCAAACATCTGTACCATCGGCGCACATCAGGTAACCAGCCACAGACACTGCAAGTCTCCTCGCACGCAGAGGGCTCTCATGCTGCCTATGCAATCGCAGTGGCTACTTTATGCACGCTCATGAAACAGCGTTCAAACGTACAGACATGCCTGCGGTTTTCTGACCACCTCCCCCAAACGCTGACAGCCTCTCACTCACTTTTTGATGGATTGCTCTGTGCATTCCGTAATCGCAATGTGATCTTTAGCGCGCGCAGTGCGGCTTATATGCATGCGCAATGGCAAACAATTGCTTGATGTGCGTCCGTTATCGCATTTGCGCTCACTACTGAATCAGGCCTATTGTGCAAAAGAGAAATGATCAGTCTGTTATTATTATCTGAATTCTCTAGTAATAATGAAAGTTATTTAGCATTTAAATCACCCTGAAATGATAAGTGTACTGGGAGTAGGGCAGCTGCAGAGCCTCGTTCCCCTGTCACATCCCTCTCCTGTACACTGATGGCAAGCTGCTCTTCTTACGGTGACTGATTTCTGTTGGCTTTTGCAGGTACATCCCGGAAGGTCTGCAGTGTTCCTGCGGCCCAGACTGGTACACGGTGAACAACAAGTGGAACAATGAGTCCTATGTACTTTTCATGTTCTGCTTCTGCTTTGGATTTCCTCTCTCAGTCATTGTGTTCTCCTATGGTCGCTTGCTCCTTACTCTCCATGCCGTAAGTGGTGCTTTAAGATACAATAAGTAGAAGCTCACTGCCATACTGTCACTAAGTCACCGCAATGTATACCTGTACATTAAGCAATAGAATACACAGTGACATTGGCATGTCAGTCTGATTTCATGTGATTTATCATGCAGTTCTAGGGATGAACTCATGAGGCTTCCACTTGAAATTCAGTCTTCTAGAAATGTGACAGCCAGCCTTCTACGCTATTGGCTACATGTCAGAAGTGATTGCATCACATCACAATCTCTTCCAACAGCTGTAGGAGATATCAATTATTTTTAGCCAATCAGATATGACGTCCGCTGTCATTGCCTTCCACTACCAGGCTGCTGGTGATGGGTGTGGGCGATGCAACAAGAAGTAAGACTTTACAATACAGAAATAAAACAAAATGGGATTAAAACAGACAGTCGCTAGGAAACATCCCCATAGTGCGTTCCATTAAATGTATAGGGACCTCAGAGGTGCCAGAGATTTCATAACCTTATGGAAAGGAAAATTCTTTGCACACTCCCAGCAAGCAGGGATAAGCCTTTATCCTCACTACCCTTTTTGTTTTAAATGCTCTGCTGCAAGGCTTGACCCCCAAGCCTTGCAGCAGAGGGAAGCCTGAAGAGCCTTGCTCCCCAAGGGGCTCCAGGTGTTGGTGGTGCCAAGGTGGTCCCCCCTAGCTTCAGTTAAGGGTGACCTGAAGATTCATTTTCTCCTCAACCGGGGCCTTCTGGCTGTAAAGGGGATGGAGAGAGAAAGGACCTTTCTACTTCTGGAGAGGGTCCCATGCCCCCAGCACAGATTTGACTGCACTGGGTGATTGGAGGATGCGCCTTGGGCTTTAATTAAAAAAAAAAAAAATTAAGAAACATTAAGAGTTCTGATGTTCTGGAGATTGTAGTTTGTACTTCCCCACTGTCTAGAGCTACGGTTTTTGTATTGAGTGAAGGGAGATTTTTCCACAGTACCAAGCAAAACCTATTGTGTGCAGCAGTGCACCTTCATGCCTCCAGACCTGGAGTGACACAGGGGGAGCCTAGAGAGACACAGAGGAGGCCTGGAGTAGCATCGGGGGAGCCTGGAGAGACACAGATGAGGCCTGGAGTAGCACCGGGGGAGCCTGGAGAGACACAGAGGACTCCTGGAGTGACACAGTGGGAGCCCAGAGAGACACACAGGAGGCCTGGAGTGACACAGGGGGAGCCCGGAGAGACACAAAGGAAGTCGGGAGTGACACAGGGAAACCTGGAGAGACACAGGGGGAGCCTAGAGTGATATAGGGGGCACCAGTACTTAACTTTGCCAGAGGCGCTCGGACCACTGGATACACAGTGATTTGACATCCTTGGTCTTGCCAGCATTCTGTGATATTCTTCTTGTGAGATCAGGCATGTAACTTCTCACGATCTAATACCCTGAGGAACTCATTCACACCTATCCACTTGTAATGTTAAGACATTAAAGAATATTTTAAACTGCATTAAAAATAAGACAAACAGGAGTCAATGATGCCATTCCTAACATCAGATGATAATATATTAGAACACAGCAAATACTATTTTACATACAGTATGTTAATGCACCTTACCGTCGCCATATATTATATTGGTAAAAGTGGTGCAAACAACTACAAGGTTGCGGTGGTTAATGAATCAGCCGGATTAGTGAGTTGCACTGTTATAGTGTAAGACTTACAGTTTGTAACCACTGTGCTTCAACCCCTGTTCAGGTCGCCAAGCAGCAGGAGCAGTCAGCCACCACACAGAAGGCTGAGCGGGAGGTGACCAGGATGGTGATTGTGATGGTGGCTGGATTCTTAGTATGCTGGCTTCCCTATGCTTCCTTTGCTTTGTGGGCTGTAACCCATCGCGGAGAAATGTTTGACTTGCGCTTTGCCTCCATCCCTTCTGTATTTTCAAAGGCCTCCACTGTTTACAACCCATTTATTTACATCTTCATGAACAGACAGGTACGTTTGTCTTTGAGTCTTACTCTAATAACTATGGGGGGATGTTTTAAATCTTGGAGAGAGACGAAGTACTAACCAATCAGCTCCTAACTGTCTTTTTTTCAAACACAGCCTGTAAAGTGAACGTTAGGAGCTGATTGGTTGGTACTTTATCTCTCTCCCAGGCTTGATACATTTAGCCCCATGTTTCCTAAATGTTTCGTATTTACTATTTAAGTTTTTATGGGGTCATCCACATATGTTAAAAAATACATCTTCACTGGATGAATGCTTTATTTAAAAGAGAAAAAAATATAGTCAGAATGTCTGCGGAAACTATAACAGAGGACGAGCCCCCAAAATGTGGTCCAACTCTGTAACATTGCTCTGGCTCACAGAAATCTCAGCAGATGCACAAATGCTGTAAATTCATTTCAGACCCCACCTAAACTTTTGCTATAGGAACCAGAGATCTTGTGTCCACCCCCTCTGTAGACTCCAGTTACAGTCAGGTGCATAAATATTGGGACATTGACAGAATTTTCATATTTTGGCCTCTATTCACCACCACAATGGCTTTGAAATGAAACAAACAAGATGTGCTTTAACTGCAGACTTTCAGATTTAATTTGAGGGTAATTACATCCAAATCAGGTGAACAGTGTAGGAATTACAATGGTTTCTATATGTGCCTCCCACTTTTTAAGGGGCCAAAAGTAATGGGACAATCAACTCAAAAGCTATTTCATGGACAGGTGTGGGCTATTCCCTCGTTATTTCATTATCAATTAAGCAGGTAACAGGTTTGGAGTTGATTCTCGGTGTGACATTTGCATTTGGAATCAGTTGCTGTCGACTCTCAATATGAGAACCAAAGAGCTGTCACTATCAGTGAAGCAAGCCATCATTAGGCTGAGAAATCAAAACAAACTCATCAGAGAGATACCAAAAACATTAGGTGTGGCCAAATCAACTGTTTGGAACATTCTTAAAAAGAAAGAATGCACTGGAGAGCTCAGCAACACCAAAAGACCCGGAAGACCACGGAAAACAACTGTGGTGGATGACAGAAGAATTATTTCCCTGGTGAAGAAAAACCCCTTCACAACAGTTGGCCAAATCGAGAACACTCTCCAGGAGGTAGGTGTATATGCGTCAAAGTCAACAATCAAGAGAAGACTTCACAAGAGTGAATATAGAGGGTTCACCACAAGATGTAAACCATTGGTGAGCCACAAAAACAGGAAGACCAGATTAGAGTTTGCCAAACAACATCTAAAAAAGCCATTACAGTTCTGGAACAACATCCTATGGACAGATGAGACAAAGATCAACTTGTACCAGAGTGATGGGAAGAGAGGAGTATGGAGAAGGAAAGGAACTGCTCATGATCCAAAACATACCACCTCATCAGTGAAGTATGGTGGTGGTAGTGTCATGGCGTGGGCATGTATGGCTGCCAATGGAACTGGTTCCCTTGTATTTATTGATGATGTGACTGCTGACAAAAGCAGCAGAATGAATTCTGAAGTGTTTCGGGCAATATTATATACTCATATTCAGTCAAATGCTTCAGAACTCATTGGACGGCGCTTCACAGTGCAGATGGACAATGACCCGAAGCATACTGCAAAAGCAACCAAAGAGTTTTTTAAGGCTAAAAAGTGGAATGTTATGCAATGGCCAAGTCAATCCCCTGACCTGAATCCGATTGAGCATGCATTTCACTTGATGAAGACAAAACTGAAGGGAAAATGCCTCAAGAACAAGCAGGAACTGAAGACATTTGCAGTAGAGGCCTGGCAGAGCATCACCAGGGATGAAACCCAGCGTCTGGTGATGTCTATGCGTTCCAGACTTCAGGCTGTAATTGCCTGCAAAGGATTTGCAACAAAGTATTAAAAAGTGAAAGTTAGATTTAGGATTGTTTAGTTTGTCCCATTACTTTTGGCCCCTTAAAAAGTGGGAGGCACATATAGAAACCGTTGTAATTCCTACACCGTTCACCTGATTTGGATGTAATTACCCTCAAATTAAATCTGAAAGTCTGCAGTTAAAGCACAATTTGTTTGTTTCATTTCAAAGCCATTGTGGTGGTAAATAGAGGCCAAAATATGAAAATTCTGTCAATGTCCCAATATTTATGCACCTGACTGTATTTTCAGCACTGTGTATGCACAAGGAAGCCCTGCTTGGGCTTTGAGCTCTGGAAATAATTCCTGAAACAGGGCTTGAATGCACATGTGCCAGCCACTGAGCATGCTTGGAAGAGCGGAAGGCCGCAACATTTGGACTGGCATTATCCCGGCCCATATCTGTTACACTTTCTGGTTGCATTCTCTGTATGCCTTAGACATGTCTGTGTTCTTCCAAGGAAATATGTCACCTTTTATCTCTGTGATACAGTATTAAATGTTCTGCTTGTGAGCAGGGCCTTCATACCTCAATTATCAAGCATTGGAGAGAGATAAAGTGCAACCAATCAGCTTCTGTCATTTCTCTCATTTTGATATGACCGTTAGAAGCTGATTGGTGGCTTTGAGCAACTTCTCTACTTTATCTCTCTCCAAATCTTGATACATCTCCCCCTAATCTCTGTGAATAGTCTTATTTTAATAATGTTTTGCTCCTAATTGTAAAGCACACAGTAAAATCCTGGCACTATGTAGATAAATGTTCATCCTTTATAATACTTCTGTTTCTACAGTTCCGATCTTGCATGATGAAGCTGATCTTCTGTGGAAAGAATCCTTTAGGTGACGACGAGGATTCATCTGCCTCTGGGTCTACCCAGGTGTCTTCAGTGTCCAGCAGTCAGGTGGCTCCGGCATAACGACAGCCGCGCCCGGCCTCTGTTCTGCCATGTCTGCTGCAATGGCTGTGTGCCCTAAAAATTTTCAGGGTGACACACCGCTATCCTCCAAAAGCCCACACCCAGTAAGCCCATAACCTCCATGCAAATAAGATATTCATCTCGGCCATGTAGACCTGACATCATTAGGGGTCCCTTAATAATTTCCTCGATAGATAGCACACATGGGACCCCTGGTTACTAAGAGTATGTGGTCACAGGCCGCGGGAGGGTACACACATTTCACTGTGTCAAGTATGATTTAGAAACTCTTTTCATTGTTTTGATTCTTCATTTTTTCTTAAGCGTCCCAAAAAGTTCAAGCCCATTTCTGCCAGAACATATTTCACAGTGTATCTGAAGCCTCTTTATAATAATCATTTATTTTTTGTTTTAAATAACTTTCCAAAGTGACGTTTGTATTCAAGTTAAATATAAGATTAATTTTTATTCTTTCTCTGAAAACAGTACAGGAAGTGGATTCATGAGACTGTGGGACTTATTATTAGACCATTGTAATAATTCACTCGTAGTGCATTATCTTATTTCTTCTTGCTACTTGTGACAAACCCACCTTTATCTATGTTACAGTACCATGATCCTTTTATATTGGACATTGTGTAATCAGATGCTTTGCTTGCTATCCGAAGCCCCCGCTCCCCCCCCCCCACTCCCTCTATATTAAGATATACTCATATCCAACTACAAATATTTATACAATAATGGAATAATGTGACGTTCTACTGCAGATGTCTGGAATGGAACTTGATACATGCTACTCTATTGAACACGTATTTAAACTGTTAAATTGTCTTAGTATATGTTGCATAGGGAACTGACTAAATGGGAGAAGTATCAAACCTTCAAGAGAGATAAAATAGAGAAGTTGCTTATAGCAACCAATCAGCTGCTAGCTATCATTTAACTAGCAATGTCTAAAAAAATGACAGAAGCTGATTGGTCGCTATGGCTAACTTTTCCCTTTTATCTCTCTCGAAGTTTAGATACATCTCCCCCTTAGTAAAGATCCAG
The DNA here is from genome assembly GCA_031769625.1 of Taudactylus pleione. Classification (NCBI taxonomy): domain Eukaryota; kingdom Metazoa; phylum Chordata; class Amphibia; order Anura; family Myobatrachidae; genus Taudactylus; species Taudactylus pleione. Next base: position 215,564 of record JAUIMM010000664.1, read on the forward strand.
GTGGGATATAGAAACATCTATAAAGACGTATATAGCATGTTGCTGTATCACAACGGGAACTTGTTTTACCAGGACACAAATAAACAAACCTAGTGCAAAGGTAATACTTCACATTTGTCAGCACAACATATCCCATTCATTTGTTATATTCATAAATAAGGGTTTTGGCCTTCAGAAACATTGGTAATGTGCTTGAGATGGTTTGATTAACAACAGAAGACAGACACAATGGGGTCAATCCTATTAGGTGTGAATTGCGAGTAGCAAGTTTTGTTTTTTGAAACTCGCACACTTCGCAGCGAAGCGCTCTCCCGAGAATTCTCCAATCCAAATTCCTATTCGCACTACTTGCAGCGGAGGGGTGCGATTTGACTGCCAAATGAGATTTGCAAGAATTGCATGAACATGTGGGGAGACCATCCTGGACCCCCCAAAATGGATAATTTTGTTAGCAGGACTGTATAGAAGGCTGTTTGTGGGCATTAGGAAGGTACTTACTTTTTTTACCTGCCAAAAAGTACATGTAATTATTGGACTAATTAAGCTAATTGGAAACTTCCAAATGCCTAATTAGTCATTAGGAGGGGGTGTCCAAGGGGTTCAGCACAGTATCCCGACATTTTAACCTTAAAATAAAGATTTTCCTCTCCATCTCTCACCCTCAGGGAGGTGCGAATGGAACGTTGCGAATTCAGTCTGACTGATTCAGTGCGGGTTGCTAATTGGATTGCAAAATGAATTCGCTATGAGAATTCGAAGTGAAAATAGCAACTCGCACCTAATAGGATTGACCCCAAAGTACGGATGTGTGTTTTTGTAATGGACTGATGCCAACACCCTGCATTACTTCCAAGATTACATGGCGACCATCATGTTTAATTATCCCTGATGAACGTACCTTTTAAGTAGGACCTATGTGGATTTAATTAAAGATGCAACTTTAAATGATCAAATGCACATTTAAATAAAAGAGTATTGGTTAACCTGGCATATCTGGCAAAAATCATGGGCTCGTCCTGGTAGCGAGATTTGTATATCCATGAAGGTTTGTTACTTTGTAATGATGCCGTACTGTAGCCATAACTTTGTTCCTGCTCTGACTGTGCATCAGCTACTTATCACATTGACAAATACGATATGTAAATGCCTTTGGGTGCTTCTATGCGCTCTATATAGTATTGCTGGTGACAGTAATACCTTTGTCTCTGTATTGGGCCAGCAATGTGCTATATGTTTTGCTAAACATGTACCAGTTGTTATTGATGGGTTTGTGGCAGTCCTGTAAAGGAAATTGGCGGAAATATCATGTTATTAGGAGGACAGGAATTCCGTTCAGATGAATTGTGAATGGTTGGCACAACGTCTCTGGGGCATTTAAAAAAAAAAAAAAAAGGCCAGCTCATTCCACATTTCATGAAAAACAACGTCCTTGTTCTGGAGCAAATGATAATAAACCTTCATCTGCAACATCTCCAAGGGTCAATATGACCATAACGGTCTAGATGTGTGATCATTATGCAGATGCAGACAGAAGCTGGATGTATTTTATTATTATTATTGCTTTTATATACTTTTTGTGGCAGTGCAAAACTGTCATCAACCCCCCCCCCCCTCTCCCGAGAGCTCAAGAGCAAAGCTTGTACAGATACTGCTCCCATGATGATTAACCCTTCTCATACTGTGTCCCTGGCTTTGTTCTGCGCATCCTCATGAGGGAAATAACGAACATGTTCAATATTGTAAATAGCGTTCCTCAGGGCTGATATCTGTATCTCTTTCTCTGTAGGGAGTAGTTTAGCTTTGGGCACCTGTCATTTCATTAAATAAACATACCAGATGCATCTCTGACGCTGCTCTCTGCCAACTGTGTCAAGTTATTCCGGCTTACCTGACCAAAGTACTGCACAACCTCGCTAATGTACAAACTTTATTCATCTCGCAATCCATTTTGGCAATAATCAATCTATATGGTGGGATACTGTTCTATGGTAATAACATCTTCACAGTACAGGCAGCAGAGTGGTAAGTGTCCTGTTTTTAGCTTAAAAAGCTTCAGCCACACCATGGTGAATGGGTACATACCAAAATGCACCAAATCGGACTGTCCTGCAGAAAGGATGACAGCTGGGATGTATATTTTACTTGAAAAACATTATTTTATGGGTCAGTTGTGAGACCGATAATTACCACCTTGATGCAGAATGTACTAAGGTGCTCCTCTCCTCAGCAAGGCCGCGCCTCTTCTGGGGCTCTTTCATTCCTCTTACAGCAGGGATGGGGAACCTCCTGCCCGGGGGCCGTATAAGGCCCCCGGAGTCATTTGGTCTGGCCCTTTGAGCTTTTTTCTGCTAGCCTCATCTGGCTAGCAGGGTGCCTAGAATAGTACCCTGCAGACAGAAATTATGCAGCAGTGCCACTTGGAGCGTCCTTAGGACGCTTTAGATCAGGGGTCTTCAAACTTGGCCCTCCAGCTGCTGTGGAATTACACATCCCAGCATGCACTGCCACCTTTTTGATATAACAGCATGCTAAAACTATGTGCAGTGCATGCTGGGATGTGTAGTTCCACAGCATCTGGAGGGCCAAGTTTGAAGACCCCTGCTTTAGATGGTCACACCACTGCCCTTACGGATGCGTATGCTCCGGGCATTGCTGTAACCACCGGCAATTGTGGCCCCACCCCTATGTGATGTCATGCGGGGGGCAGGGCCTGCGAATAATGTTATATATGTCAAAATGGCCCTCTGCAGAAAAAAGGTTCCCCACCCCTGTCTTACAGCCTCAGCTGAAACCAGGGGAGAAGGCGTGTGAGCAAGAGGACCAATCACATCCTTCAGCCTCTCCCTTGCTGCCGTATAAAGTTGGTTAGCGAAATGGATTCGCTGGTTCTGTAACACCAATTAAAGAACTGTCTGTGGCTGCCACTTGGGCTCTGAATAGGGCAATGGGCAACTCAGTAAAATCTTTTACTAATAATTATGTTCATTTATGTTAGATGTAAAAAATTATGACATTTAAGTTGCTTGTCGAGTAACAGGATGGTCGGTCAGCGGATGCAAATAATCACAGCCTGGTCTTGAGTCTTTTGAGTCACGAACTGCGGTTGTAGCCATCGGATCAACTGCGTAACCATCAGAGTAACTCCCAGGTTACTCAGGATGTCTGGGCAAATCACTCTTCCGGGGCCAGTAAAGCTGCGTCCAGTGATGCAGCCACTGGCTTCGGCACGCTCAGAAAACGAGCCCAACACGCCCCTATTTTCTGGAACGCTCCTGTCGCCGCCCCCAAACGCCAGCAGCATGTCAATCATGCTGCAGCTTTTGGGGCACTGCAAGCGACAATCGCAGCCCCAGATCTGTACATCTGCGGTGCTGCTTCTGTGCATGTGCAGAACTAAAAGCATTGTACTGTAGATGTGTGTAAACATCTGGTTTACGTACATCTCTGAATTAAACTTGGCCCGATGTGCAGCTGTTAAAATCACCACATGATGCCTCCAATTCAGTGTCGGAACTAGCGGCGGTGCACCGGAGCCCGCTGTGGTGTTAAGGGGCCAGTGTCCCCCGGGCCCCACAGTATTTAAGTGTAGTGCAGACCGCAGTGAGTGGTCCGCACTACACAGTAACAAACACACTGGCTGTGTGTTTGTTATAGCAGCCAATGAGAGTCAGACAGACTCTCATTGGCTGTTGAGTCCACGGGGGGAGCCGACTGGAGCTCACTCATTAGCTCCGCTTTCCGGCTCCCCCCGCAGTGGGTGATGGGAAAGACGTCATGCCATGGTGCAGTGCGGGCAGGGGGGTGGACAGTGGCGGTCTCGCAGGAGCGGGAATTCAGGTAAGTTGTGTGGGATTTTTTGTGGGTGTAAAGGGCACGGGCCCTGACACTGCATTTGGAGGGGCACTACTGGGGGTACTGTACAGGGGGGTGGCCGCTACTAGGGGCACTGTATGGGGGGGCCCGCTACTGGGGGCATTGTATAGAGGGGGTGGCTGCTACTGGGGCACTGTATAGGGGGGACTACTACTGGGGGCAATGCATAGGAGGGATTACTACTGGGGGCATTGCGTAGGGGGGACCACTTCTGGGGGCATTGTATATGGGGCACTACTGGGGGCACTGCATAGGGGGATCACTACTGGGGGCACTGCATAGGGGGACCCAAACCAGATTCTTGCACTTGGGCCCACCACTCTCTAGTTCCGCCACTACTCCAATTTATTTACGTGGCAGACATTTTTCTTGGCCTATAAAGTCAAGCCTTAATTTTTTGATTTTAGTTGCAAAATGCAAAGACATTGGCAGATAAATCGATATTGGTAACTATTCACACTAATCCTGTTAATACAAACACATCAAGAGTCTGAATCAAGCAATCACTTTTAGCCTCCAGTGTTGAAATCTAGAATTGTCCTGGGAATATACCTGTCTGCCCTCCAAGATAACCCATCGACCCTGGCCCTGATTTGCACCTGAACCTGAACCCCAAGGAAACAATTCACTGGATAATGGTGTCGTGGTTGTAGTGAATCAGGGCTGTAGTTAACTGCATATTCTACATTAACTCCAGCAGTTAAAGTTCAGAAAAAGTGTAGATAAGCAACTGATTGGGTTGAGTTAGGAAGCCTATGCGCTTTACATCAGATGCATTATATATTGGACATAAGGGGGCTTTACACTGTACAGCGGACATCAGAGGGGAGCAGTGTAAATTAAATGTCACAGAAGACTGTGCGCTATATATTTGTCATTTTAGGGCTTTGTCTGCCACTGTATATTGATGTTCTGTGTTGCATACCGGTTAGGTGGGTGTCATTGAATGTGATTATAGCTCTGAGAAGTGTTACCTGCTGTGTAAAATGACTCACACACTTGTAAGACCACCCCCACACCTGATCAGGCATGCCCTCATTCTGCCATGCCATGTAAGAGCCTCCCGTATTTCAGTCGTCCCTTGCTGACATCTCTGCAGGTCACATGTAAACACTACTCACAATCGATGGTGCTTTCTGCAATGATGACACCACTGTCAGCAAGGAAAGTAGAATCCTTTGGCGCAGAGAATTGGAAAAGAAGTACAAATAGCATGCACCAATGGCACCATTCTCACTGTTGGAATTGGTGAAGAGCGAGTGCAGAATTTTCATAGATGCATTGTTGTATTCTTGTCTGAATTAATATCAGATGCTAGTACATTGGACTCAACATTAGCCGGGTCTCGAGCAGATATAATGTAAGAAATATAATAATATATAGTGTAGAGTGTAACATCACTAATTCATAACTACTTACAGTATATATATACTCTCACCTGAATACGGTGACAGAAGAGTTTTTAAAACTGACTTATTACATCCAGGAGTTTCAGCTTCCTCATGGACCCCATATAAAGACCCCAAAATGTCCTTGACCATTCTCCAGTGTTCAATACATTTTATTGTATTCACTCTGATGAAGACATTAGGGATCATCAGCATCATCTACAAAACTGCAGAAGCACAATTTAAGTGCTGTTTTGCAACATCACGTCTTCACTTGCACAAGTGCATCCATCTTACCGGTAAGAGCCTTGTCTGCGGTGAGCGGGGGCTGGGAAGCACAGCAGTGGTTGCCTGGCCACTACCCTTAATGTTTCTGTGCAGTTCTGCGATGTACTGCACTGTTCTACCCTGGTCTTGCACCAGATTGAAGGCAAATGTATAAATCTTGAATCCACTGAATTGTCTTGTGAATAGTACACACAATTTCTGCCACCACTCTAAGGGCCTGATTAAGAGCAGTTCACCTATGTTGTAAGTACTGCGCATGCGTCCGAGTCGTACTGCGCATGCGCCACGATGGATGCCGCACGGAGACGCAGAATGAATTTGGACGCAGAGAGTGGATTTTAGCAGGATTTCCTGGGAGGTAACAAAGTGGTGGCTAGGCAGACGCCGACGTTTCTCGGGCGTGACGCTGACAGCGGCATGCTCGCTCACGGCGCCATGCTCACACAGAGAAACTGCACCTGCCATGTGAGTGTGGTCAAAATAGCTTTGCCATTGCCTTTTGTAGTCATTATGTATACATTCAGAATGTCGACACCAGAATGTCAAGATAGCCTGAATGTTGACAATCATAATGTCGACATGGTCAGAATGTTGACATTTATTTTGTTGACAATCATAATGCCGACAGTAGATGTCACTGTAAGGGTTAGGCTTCAGTGTGCGTTAGGGTAGGTTTAGGTCTCTAACACTGGAAAAACACCATGTCGGCATGTCATCATAACGTCAATGTCGACATTCTGAATACTGACATTACATCTCACACCTTTGCAGCTATGTAATGTTTGATTCCCGGGAGTCATTATTTCTTTTTATTAATGAGCTATGAAATCTTGCAGACCTGAGCATCTCTTTCTGGCAGTACCAAAATATAAAATAACAAATGTCCAGATTATTAGTTTTAATTGGAAATGTCAGATTTAGCATTCTCACTTACAGAAGCTCTTGTATTGCTGTAGAGTTCTAGAAATGTTGCAGTAACTTACCTCTGTTATTATTTGATTAACATCCCACCCAATTCTTACACCTCTCGTCAGGTCTTGCCCACCAGTTCAGATAATGCAAGAGAAAAAATATTTTTAGGTAAAAATGGATTATTTGGGACATGACATGGAACATGAAACTTTTTTTATTTTACAGTTTCCTATGAAAATTAGTTAAGATACAAGTATAACATAGTTACTCAGCAAATGAGTGGCAGTCAAAGATAAATATATATATGTTCATTCTTACAGTTGCTTAATTCCCCTTTTTTAAAATCAGAAATCAGTGTAATCTATATAATAATCGAGAACGGCATGTCCTGAGAATTATAATTGCAGCGACAGATAGGGGACAGACAAGCAGCGGAGAACCCTGTGTCGGTGCAGAAAGTATTACAGAGGGGTGGGATGATGGTGGACTGATGGGGGCGGGATGATGGGGGCGGGATGAAGGTGGACTGATGGGGGTGGGATGATGGTGGACTGATGGGGGCGGGATGATGGGGGCGGGATGAAGGTGGACTGATGGGGGTGGGATGATGGTGGACTGATGGGGGCGGGATGATGGGGGCGGGATGATGGTGGACTGATGGGGGTGGGATGATGGTGGACTGATGGGGGTGGGATGATGGTGGACTAATGGGGGCGGGATGGAGGTGGACTGATGGGGGTGGGATGATGGTGGACTGATGGGGGCGGGATGATGGGGGCGGGATGATGGTGGACTGATGGGGGTGGGATGATGGTGGACTGATGGGGGTGGGATGATGGTGGACTAATGGGGGCGGGATGATGGTGGACTGATGGGGGCGGGATGATGGGGGCGGGATGATGGTGGACTGATGGGGGTGGGATGATGGTGGACTGATGGGGGTGGGATGATGGTGGACTAATGGGGGCGGGATGGAGGTGGACTGATGGGGGTGGGATGATGGTGGACTGATGGGGGTGGGGTGATGGTGGACTGATGGGGGCGGGATGGGGGTGGAGTGATGGTGGACTGATGGGGGCGGGATGGGGGTGGACTGATGGGGGCGGGATGGGGGTGAACCAGCATATGCTAGATCTATGAAACTAGTATTATAATAGCCAAATTTCAATGCGATCTGACTTCCGCTGTGTATGATGGAGACAGAACAACCATTCACAATTATTAAATAAATTATCCCACTTGCTCTTTACAAACCACCTATTTTCCAACCAAAGAAAGTAATGCCAGAAGTTGCATTGCATAGAGATCACGGCCTTGTGTATTGCACAATTACTAATTTAAAACATGGCTAATAATGGTGCCAATGTGTTGATCGTTATCAGGGAAAAAATAGTAAAAAACACCTAGCACCATTCTTTATTCATCATACAGTAATATAAACAGTCTAGACCAGTGGTCACCAAACTTATTTGAGGTGTGAGCTACTTTAGAAAAATTAAACCCCCTGAAGAGCTACTAAAATTGGAGAAAAAGAAAATCTGGCTAATAACCGAACAATTGAAGGTCATTTAATGAAAAAAAAAATGTTTTATAGAAAAAAAAACAATGCATTTAATTATTACAGTGATATTGTTGTACTTTGAAACTAAAACTTAAGCACAGGCACATGTTAATTTTCATCTCCAAGGAGTTATGTTCAGTAGAGGAGCAAAAGATATAGGCAGGGCAGGAAGGAAGTCACTAGCTCCGCCATATCGTAGACGCTGTGGGTGAAACCCCGGGGAAGCACATCAGGTGAATGCTGTAGAGGCTGCGGGAATCACCTGACATGCTTCCCTGTGGCTCCACCCATGGCGTCAACGCCACAGGGGAGAATACGTCAGAGGTCACTTCCTCTTAGTTGATTCGGCAGTACTGCAGCTAGGTGAGCTACCAAAATTAAGACCACGAGCTACCAGTTGGAGACCACTGGTCTAGACATTATTCCTTATAGGTGTTTAGAATGTTATGCTATATTGCCACCTAGTAGCAATATTGCTATATTGCCACCTAGTAGTGGAAGCTGGTAATACACCACACACTGATAATATAATCTTTAAACATACAGCTTTGGGTGGTCACCCTGGTGCGAATACCATCTTCATGAGACAGGTCACTTTGTCGCTCGGCTTTACAGCCCCCAAAAGTAGATTATTAACTAATTTGAGCATGGAGACTTTGGGCCTGATTGTGAGTAGCACACAGGTCCGTATGGGGCCCAATTTAGGGGCCCATTTGTGAATAATCCCATTCTCAATGTGATCTGGGCGCAATATTTGTATTCAAAATCTCATTGCAGTATGTGATAATACCGCCCGAATGTACAGTATCCAATAGCACATGCAGGACATACTTGCCGACTTCTAAAAGTCCCTCCCCGGGAGAAGCCCAGGAAGGAGGAGGTGGGTGGTGTTGGGGGTTGGGCCAGATGATCCATGTCATTAAACCCCACCCCACACAGTGAAAATGATGAAAATCATGCATATTTGAATAGGGAGCGGGGCTAAATGACACAATTATAATAGAATCACGTCATTAGGCCCTGTCCCCTTCTCACGGACCCGCCGATCGGCGTGAACATTTTCCTGATTCTGCCCACTTCACTAGGAAATGGGTAGAATGCGGGAGAAGTGTCTAAAAAAAATCGGGAGCCTCCTGCAAGTATGATGCAGGGACAGGGGCTCCGATCTGCTTGGAGTGAAGTGACCGCATCAGTGGTCTATTCGGTCCTCTTATCGGGAGTCCTGCGCATGCATGGTCTACTGACCACTCATGTGCGGCGGCCATTGCCGGACAGGGTTCCTCACCCGGTAAATTTTGCCAGAGTTGGGCCATATTGTGAGTTTTGCACATGCCGAGTGGACGCCAATTTCAGACGGGTCTTTTGCACCCAGCATATGTTGTGTGTAAGTGCCAATACTAATGCCAACGTTTGCTCTTGCTTGTGGAAAAACTGGGGAGGTGCAATGCGTACGCATTAGGTCGTGCGTAGAGTCGCAGCAGTCCATTTTGAAATCCATCCGGTCGCATATACCTGATTGCAACTCAAAATCAGGCCATTATATATACAAATTATGTGTACCCCTCTGCGGAAAGAGCAAAAAATACCAAACACTATGTGCTATATAAAAAAAACAGCAAATATATGATTGCTAGGCATTGTAAGTGGCTGTAAGGAACATCACACAACTAAGGCTAATAAGAATTACTTATTTTATAGATAAGACTACTAATCTCACATGATACATCATGTTGTCGAAAACTTTTAATACACGGCTTTGAAGTGTCAGTAAGGTTTTATAAAGTGAAGTGACATAGTAGCAGCCAGTCCAGCCAGAGCCTTGGATTAAAACGTACAAGGGTCTGGTATCTAAACCTCCTGCTGAATTCAAACCAGAGGCCTCGAGTCCTGTTAATCATCTTACCCAACACTGCCCCCCGGCTGCCAGTGTGGTACATGACCGAGTTCTGCTAGTAGTGAACTTTTGTTTCGAAATTTGGAATAGTTCAGAACTAGCGGAATTCCTGTCAAGGACCCACAGAAAGAGGGCAGTGGTGTTGCTTCCACGCCCAGTCCACGCTACGGCAAAAGCAGAATAAGAAAGACAAGAAGTTATTATATTGTTTACAGAAATGACTATAAATACAAAGTCTCATACAGCATATTTATGTATACATTGCTGCAAACTCTCGCACGGGCATAATACAACAGTACAAAACATTTTCAGAGCCAGATGTAAAGCCATTAGCTTCAGAAAATCTAATTACATTGTTAATGGTTCTCCATTCAATTTGTTTTAACTTTGTATCCCTTCAACTGTTTGGATTATTTGCAAGGCATTTTTATTCTAGCGCTTTATGGAAGAAATACAGCCCTTATAATTGTTTTTAAATATCTCTGCCTTCTATAGCAGAATGAGTTGACTGTGTTTCATCTTGACAGTGATCGGGTTCTCAGTCCAGCTGCTTAACTACTGTATTTCCTTTGTGAATAAAAGGGTAGCTCATATCTAGCCCTGTTTGAAATATGGTCAACGTTCAGTAAAGATTGCAAAAAAAAAAAACCATCTTTCATCACAGTAGAAACAGTGGTAGCAGCTTTAGCAACCAACCACGCCATGAGCTATGGTGACCTTCTGGCAAAAGAAATATATTATGCGGGTTCACCATAACTTTGTGATCACAGCAGGATAACCTATTATTTAACAATTATAAAATGCATTTATCATTGTGAGCATTGTACCATGACACCACTGCAAAGCTCTCCTGGGAGAACTCAGAACTCCAATATATGCTAAGCAGTTAGCACTGCTGCTAACACAAAGCTAGGTGCCCAGACACAGACTGGGGTCCAGAAACCCTTTACCGTGCCACTGTGTATCTTACCTGAGAGATCTTACAGTATTGCGATAGAAAAGCACAGCAGTGATAGAGAGTCACAAATGAATGTGTCTCTGCTGTTGTGCGGCCTCATTGGGGGAGTTGTGGCCACGCCCCCTTAGGATAATTTTTTTTTATTTTTTTTTAAATAATTTTTACAGCACCGTGGAGGGGGGCACTGTGAGCCCTCAGCCCGGCGCAATGTCAGGGGGGGGGGCGCAATCAGTCTCCCACTGCAGTCCTACACACAGCAGCGTGTGCTGGGCCGCTGTGAGGTAAGAGGGGGGGGAGGTGGCGCCTGGCACCTCCAGCAAGCCTGCGTAAATAGTACCCGCTTCCCACCCTCTCTGCGTCCCTGCACCTCCCCAATAAACCCTTCTTGGTCTGTTAGCTGTCACGAGCAGGGCCTTCCATCCTCTTGGTTCTCACCCTGCACTATCAGCAGTGCAAAGCAATGCACTGGGGCCCCTACTCACCCATTCTGCCCCCAGTAGTAAGCCCCTTATATAGTGCCCCCAGTAGTAATCCCCCCTATGCAGTGCCCCCAGTAGTGGTACCCCCTATGCAGTGCCCTTTATATAGTGCCGCCAGCAGTAGCCCCCCCCATGCAGTGCCCCCAGTAGTGGTACCCCTTATGCAGTGCCCTTACAATAGTGGCCCCAGTTGTAGTCCCCCCTATGCAGTACCCCCAGTATTGCCCTTTATATAGAGCCCCCAGTAGTGGTCCCCCGATGCAGTGCCCCCAGTGGTAGTCTCCCCCCTATACAGTGCCCCTAGTTGTAGTCCCCTCCCCTTGTAGTGCCCCTAGTAGTAGTCCCCTCTTGTAGTGCCCCTAGTAGTAGTCCCCTCTTGTAGTGCCCCTAGTAGTAGTCCCCCCCTTGTAGTGCCCCTAGTAGTAGTCCCCCCCTTGTAGTGCCCCAAGCCTTGTAGTGCCCCTAGTAGTAGTTCCCCCCTTGTAGTGCCCCCAGTGGAGGTCCCCCCCTATGCAGTGTCCCCCGATGCGGTGCCCCTAGTAGATGTCCCCCCTTGTAGTTCCCCTAGTAGTAGTCCCCACCTTGTAGTACCCCCAGTAGTAGTCCCCTCATGTAGTGACCCCAGTAGTAGTCCCCCCCTTGTAGTGCCCCTAGTAGTAGTCTCCCCCTTGTAGTGCCCCCAGTAGTGGTTCACCCCTTGTAGTGCGCCCAGTAGTAGTCCCCCCTTGTAGTGCCCCCAGTAGTAGTCCCCACCTTGTAGTGCCCCTAGTTGTAGTCCCCCCCATGTAGTGCCCCCAGTAGTAGTCCCCCCCTTGTAGTGCCCCCAGTAGTGGTCCACCCAAGACACACACATAATAAAAAAAAAAAAAAAAAAACACCTGAATCCCCGCTCCCGCCGTCGCTGCCATCCGCTCCTCCGTCCGTCCTCCCAGGCCGTCCTCCCGGGCCGGCCCGCTCTGCATTATGGGAGAGACGTCATGACGTCTCTCCCATTACCCACTGCGGGAGCCAGAAGATGGAGCTCATGAGTGAGCACCAGCCTGGCACCGGCAGTGGGCGCAGCAGTCAATGAGAGTCTAAATAATACAAACACACAGCTGCCGGCGCCGGTGGCAGTAAGTTTGTCACACACGGTGTAGTGCTGACCGAACTCTGTCCGGTCAGCAGTACACGCGCGGTGCAGCTGTGTCACAGAGACACAGACTGCCCGCGGCCCGCATGGTCGCAGCCGAGGCACCCTCCACTATGTGGCGCCCTGCTTGGCTATGTACCATGTGTACCAGTGGAAGGGTGGGTCGCTAGTCACAGGGGGGGCTGGCAGATCGGACACAGTGCTTTAAAAAAAAATTACTAACTGGCCGCAGCTGCAGGGGGCTGGAGGGCCCCTTGAAGCTTCGGGCCCTTGGGCAACTGCCCTAAAAGCCCAATGGAAGAGACGGCCCTGTACTATCCTTGTCACCAATACGCTCCCAATCACAGTCATCCACTGTGATCCTTTCTGTCTGCCCTTCCGAGGGCTATTGAGTGCTACTTTTATTAACTGTCACTCATTTGTATAACTATTTGATCCCCCCACTAATCTTTTAGTATTGTATTATTTATACCATTGTAATTCTCCTTCCTTGCTACAACGGAAACTTGCTTGCGCCATATAATTAAGAGTTCATAATAATAACTGAAGGTATAGATTTCATGGCAATACATTACTCAATAAAACTCTGTCTTCCAAATGAACAGATGCCAAGTCCCAGACTGCTAATGCCATGAAATCCTGAACATTTTAACATTATTAAGTCTGAACCTGGCCATGACATTATGGAGCCATACCGCAACTTATCCGCCATATATGGTGCTGGTATCATGGCAAGGTTTCCTGAGCTCCTTTATTGGTGTTTGAGGAAAAACTTGTGATGTTGGTGGCTGTGATATGCCTTTCTGAAACTTCACATTGCGGTCATCGCACAGAGTTGAAATCGTCCCTATGAGTTTTTTAAATTGAGCTATCAAATTCCCAACCGTCCCTCTTTTGGGCCATAGGGCTATTTGCGAGCGCTCGCTCTGAATCAGGGAGGTTTTAAAAAAAAAAACAGTCCGCCTCCAGGCCACTCGCATAGCTGTGGGTGACCATCCACAGCTTTTGCGAGCGGCCTGGCGATGGTCATGATTATCGCGACCATCGGGCTTGCGACGAGACCCTTGTGGTAGGGTCTCGGTTCCCGCAAACCCGAGTGAACTTCCTGCTCCAATAGAGCAGGAAGTTCACTACTGACATCACGAATGTCAGTAGGGCTGCCCACAAATGGCAGGCGTTACCTCGGGAACGCCTCCGTTTGTCCAGCCACCCCCCCTCCCCGCCTACAAAAAGGAGCGAGCTGTCGATCAACATCGACAGCCGCCCCCTTTTGTAGCGAGCCCCGGAGCGAGTGACTTCTCACTCGCTCCAGGGCTCGCGCACGCCGCGCGTGTGCACTGGCCGACCATCAACCTGCTACACTCGCGAGCAGGTCTGAATCAGGCCCATAGTCCCCTGTCTCTTCTTTCCTTATTGCAGCATTCACAGATATCTTGTCCATTTGTGCTGAACTACTGCTTCCCCTTAGTGGAGTGTCTGAACCTACGTGCTGAAGCAGATTTTCCTGGGTCTACCACATACAAATGTTTATAGCTCACTACTAAAAAATGGCCGCTGAGATGGGTGTGAGTGAGAGGCCCAATAGAAAGCTGCAGACTCCATGACTGCGGCTTCTAATTGGCCCATAGGATCACACACCCCTCAGCAGCTTCACAAAGCCTATGCTTTCTGATCAGGACTGTGAGACGAATGCAGAGCCCCTGTAGAACTGTCTGGCAGCTCCGCTTAATTACAGCATAAAAATAGTTTTAAACTTTTTTTGTTATATAGATATTGTCCTACTTGTTCCCAGGGCTCCAGGAAGAAAATTCTTGTTTAATAGAGTTCAGCTTTGATCACTCTGATTTTATTCTGTATATTTTAGCCATTATTTGCATCATCAGCTACAGTTATTTTTGTTCTCTTTTTGATATAATACAGCTCTGTTGTGATCTTTTCTTTGCGTACTACTGTGTACAGAGGGCAGCGTTTTGTTGTATATACATGAACCATAGAAATAGAGAACGGGGTCTGATTCTATAATTACCGGGCAGCAGCACAGAAAGTAGGCAGAATAATCGAGCAACATACTCAATAAAAGTTGCCATAAGGAATGTACAATTCATACTTGCCTTCTTTTGAAAAAGCATTTCAGGGAGATTGTGAAAGCAACACCTACTATATGAGCGCAGTGGTAAAGTGGCGTGTACTGCTACATCTGAGAGACGTGTCATAAACCTGACTTACATCCAAATGTAAACAAGCCCCAAAGCAGTCAGTACGATCTATTTGTGGATGAAAACACACTGATACTTTTCAGGGCTTGCTCATGTATTAGGTTTTACAAGTGGTTCCCTATAAATGGCCAAGAGAAACGTTATATGAAAAGGCATGTGGCCATAGGGATCATTGTGCCTTATAACCAATGCAGGGAAATGACACTGATTATACCATTTGAATGTATATATCTCTGATGTCTCACCCCCCTCCCCCAAGTATATAACAACTGAATAATGGTGGTAAGGTGCAATCAGGGAGATTGCTAGACTCTTCAGGGAGTCAGGGAGAATGAGGGAGAGTTGGAAGGTATTTTACATGACAATAAAGTGTAGTAATCAGAGGGTAGAAAACCCAATAATGTCACTTTTTTCAGATATGAAAGAAACATGTCTGCATTTTCGCTCAAAAATAATTGTGACAGAATTCATTACAGTACAGCTCTAATGTTGTATTCGTTGTTTAGTGATATGTAGACTTTGGATACAGGTCTACTTTATGCGATCAGCTTAAGGGGGGTATTTATCAAAGCTGGGAGAGAAATAAAATTGTGAAGCTGCATAAACACACACACAACGATTTACTAAATGAACGATTTTAGTAAACGATTTTCGGTCATTTTTTCAAGGGAAAAATGAACGAAAATTGTTTACTAAAATCGTTCATTTACTAAATGTAATGAACGATTTTTTTTTAACTACAAACGATTTTTGCATATTCCCTTACTGAAAATCGTTGAGTTGGTCAGTCTGACTGAACTACAAACTACAAACGTGAACGCGCATGAACGATAATAGTTAATCGTTTTCACTCAGAAAGTGAACGATTTTTTTAACGATTGAACGATATCGTTATCGATAATCGTTCAAAAAATCGTTGTGTGTGTATGCACCTTGAGAGATAAAGTACTAACCAATCAGCTTCCAATTTACATTTGGCAGGCTGTGTTTAAAAATTGATAGTTAGGAGCTGATTGGTTGGTAATTCATTTTTTTACAATTGTATCTGTCTCCCAGCTTTGATAAATACCCACATTCTTTCCATGTTCATGTCCAAGTTTATGAATGTATGAAAAGTCTGGAATAAGGTGCGTACACACTAGACGATATGCTCCCTGAGCGATATCGTCTAGTGTGTCCCCGGCAGGGTGTGCTCAATGTCGTTCATGACATTGAGCACACCCGCTGAACGATATCATTAACGATATTGTCCAGCGCTGGGCTCTCTTCCCCCATTCCCCAACATGCAGCAACCTAACGGCATCGTCAGGTTGGCCTGCATGTTAACCCAATGAACGATGATGACGAACGACCCGCGGGATCGCGCATCGCCGTTATCGTTCATCGTTTTTGTGTTAAAAATGGACGATAAAGTGGACGACTGAACGATAACGATATCATTATCGTTCAGTCGTCCACTTTAATCGCCAAGTGTGTACGCACCATTACAGTTTTAAGTCTTCCTCTTTGATCACTTAAAATGTGTTGTTGTTTTTTCTTCAGGGAAGAGGTTTTTGGCAAAAAAAAAAAAAGCAAACTGCACTAAAAACTCAATGTGACCTGTTCGAATAAGTATACAGCAGTATTTAAAGAAAACAAAATACATGAAAGCATTTCATTATATTTACAGAATTAAATGTGTAAAACTTTGTGCTTTTTCGTTAGTGAGAGGAAGTAAATTTAATTTACACAGCTCACATAACTGTATCAGATCAAACTGATAGGACTGATACTATATATTGTATGATGATACATTATATCACATCTTATATAGTCTAATAAAATGTAGCAATAAAATAATTATTCAAATATAAAATATGTACCTATGGAATAAGCTCCAATAATTAAAATAAATCAGGGGTTCTCAAACTCGGTCCTCGGGACCCCATGCAGGTCACGTTTTCCAGGTCACCTAGCAGGAGCACAGGTGTATTCATTACTCACTGACACATTTTAAAAGATCCACAAGTGGAGCTAATTATTTCACTTCTGATTCTGTGAGGAGACCTGGAAACAATGCACTGTTCGGAGTCCTCAGGACCCCAAACAGTGCATGTTTTCCCGGTCTCACAGAATCAGGAGTGAAATAATTAGCTCCACCTGTGGATCTTTTAAAATGTGTCAGTGAGCAACGACACCTGCTGGGTGACCTACAAAACATGAACTATGTGAGGTCCTGAGAACCGCGGTTGAGAACCACTGAACTAGAACATAATATGCCTCTTACCCACAATATGCCTCTTACCCATAATGCTCTCCGGTGACCAAGGTGCACTTCAATCTAAAAATCTAAAAAAATTCTGTGTGGCAATAGGATGCTTGACAATAGTTTTACGTCATACACTAATGAAAAAATTGCTTACTGCTTTCAAAAAATTTGTCTATATAAAAAGGCATATTTTAAAAACATTGCTTCCATTCACCAGTATGTCAGTAGGAAATCTTTCTTTCATCTGTGTAAAAATGTACATATATTTGATATATTCTCTTCTCATAACTACAGCTATTCTGTAATTTCCCATTATGGTGCAGGTTCATAATATAGTATGTAAATAATAAATCTGCCATATTATGTTGCATAGTTCTCTCCTGTTCACCTCTAAATAGTTGTAGTAGTGTTTAAAAGCCTTTTAATGTCATTTACTTACATAGTGATGATCACAGTACCTTTGTGTGATGTTGCGTCCCCCATCTTTCTGTAGTCAGCACCATCCTTAAAGAGTAGCACTCCGAAGTGGTGTCTTTTTAACCTGTACTCTCTTTTTTTCTTTCCTCTCTTCACTTAGCCTAAATTTCATCGCCCATGTCTCCCCAGCACGGGCAGATTAAACATTTTCTTAATCTGCCTTCCCTGGCCTGAACTAAGAATCCCTAGAGGGATTAGTGACACTCATGGACATTTGATGTCAGTCTCCATCAGTCTCTTGCCGAAAGTGTGACACGTTTATAAGATTTGGGGTTCTTTGCACTAACTAGTTCCTAGTACAAAGTAGAAAGCGGAGATAATCTCAGGTGCATCTGTCAAAAGGCATCTGCTAAGACTGTATTAAATTAGAACATCAATTGAGAGTTCTAAGTCAAGGTGAAAGCTCCCCACAGATTCGTATCCTACAGAATACCATTTACACAACACAAAAACCACAGTGCATAATATTTGTGATTCAGTCGTTCATTGTCCTGCCTTTTAATGGGCTGAAAAGTGATTTACTTAGAAAGCCATCTATAGATATTTTATGTATGGCTATTCAGTATTATTCTAGCATCTAATTTATTGCATAGCAGTGCCAAGCTGTCTTCCCTATGTCTTGTGATATTTAACTACGGGGATGGACTGTTCAAAAAGATCTATGGCTTACACATCATTATCACAGCTCTCTTCTTGGTATGTGCAAGGTTATCTATATGGGTGTTGTATTATGCAGACAGTGTTTTTCACAATGTCGACACAGATGAAATGTCTCACATACAGACTGTTGCTCACTACTTGAAGATCATCAGTGTAGGGAAGGTGATATGGGGTTCTTAGAGGGGTGATTCAATTAAACACATTGGCCGTAGTGTGCCGTTCCCATAGAGGAGTGCAGTCTTATCGATGATGAAGGTACCGCAATAATGTGCAAATATGCTCAACGGCGAACGCCTTGGTGATATTTGGCAGCACACCGCCCATGATTGATAGGGCAGAACAGACGGCACATTACTGCCTCACAGCACTAAGGTCGTGGTTTCGATTCCAGCTACGGCCCTAACTGTGTGGAGTTTGTATATTCTCCCTGTGCTTGCGTGGGTTTCCTCCGGGTACTCCGGTTTCCTCCCACACTCCAAAAAATATACTGGTAGTTTAATTGGCTCCCAAGAAAAATTAACCCTAGTGTGTATGTGAGCATGTGATGGGGAATATAGAGTGTAAGCTCCACTGGGGCAGGGACTGATGTGAATGGCCAAATATTCTCTATAAAGCGCTGCGGAATATGTGTGCGCTATATAAATAACTGATAATAAATAAAATAAAAATTGAATGGTCCCCTCAAAGCCCTGGTGACTATACTTGTTCTAAACTGTTCTATCTTGTAGTTTTGTTCCTCCCTGAGTTCTACTCCTCTTCTCATCATTCCATGTACAGTATATGCAACCGAGCCTGATTTTGTGCATCACACACAGGGTTGACACAAGCCCTGGCAGTACTCTTGGTGTCCTCCAACACTTGGAAGTGGAGACCCCTTCACAGTAGCGGAACTAGCGAGTGATGTGCCCAGGTGCAAAAATATGCAAATCATGAGGTGCTGGAGCAGGGGACATGGCTGGGAGGTCAGGATGGGGAGAGCTGGCTAGGCGTGTCAGAGAATGGAGTGCTGAGAGGAGGCTGGGGATGATCTGAGGAGTCAGATTAAATACAAGCTTAAAAAAAACCCTGTTCATAAAAATGTCAAAGGGGCAAGTGCCCCCCCTCCTCCCCCAGTCCCAACTTAATACCTGTGTAACCCTGAATCAGTGTATCCGAGTTCTGAAAAACATTCCCCAGAATAGGGAGGTGATGGCCAGTGATAGAAGGTGAGACAGGTCTCAACCAGATGAGCTACAATGTGAGATCAGAACTGCATGTGGCTACCCCAGTGAGCATGTCAGTCACAGGAGGAGAGGCTGCAGTGGGATAGAGATTGGCATTGACCATCAATGGGTAGCAACCTGGGGTGTAACTATGTATAAGGCCCCATAGCAAAAATGTTTAGGGGCCCCTATTTATCAACCAATGGTGAAAAATGTATGTAACACATGTAACTTTGACAAGTAAAATGGGCCCCTCCTAAGCTCTCGGCCCCATAGCAGCTACACCCCTTGCAACTATGTAGTTACGCCGATGGTAGCAACCATCGATGGTCTGACACTTATGCTTTTTACCATCAATGACACAGATCTAATGTTTCTCTGTCATTGATGGTAGAGAAGTTTGTTTTCCCGGCACAGCGCTTAGCTGTTATATTGCTTAGCCCTGCCCCCATTTGTGATTGGCCCACCAGAGTCACTTGTCCCACAGTCACTGTCGATGGTTCAAACCATTGCTAGTTTCCTGTCTATGGTTTCCTGCCAGTGATGTAAAATACTGATCGTACCATTGATGGTGAACCATTCCATGGCTATCCCTACAATGGCGGGAGTGAGAGGCCATTCCTTAGTTATCTGTTGAGTAAAGAGGTATACTCCAACCTATGAGATAACTAGGTGTTTACTGCTGTGTGTTGTAATGAGACAGCCAGTGATGAAATGTTCCGTGAGTCAACTGCATCCTAGCATCTGACTTGCTGCAACTGAGTAGAGAGGAGAAATGTGAAAGATTGCATTTAAATAAAACTACTTATTTGTTTGTTAAATGATAAAATTACCTAATTCCCATTCACTTCTACACTTGCTGCATCTACATTACATTTTATTTACTATTGTTAAACCTGAAGGTTGATTTAATCCACAGGATCCAGAGATGGGAGAGAGAATGAGCTACGGCTGGGTGGTTTACACTAGGGTATTATAAGATGAGACTTACCCCATACCTCCAATACCCAAGGGTTACTCATACAGTAAAATAATATACACTATGTAGACAAAAGTGATTGGACACTGACAGCAAATAGATCAACGAGATGTTATTGATGTCAGTACTTTGTAGGTCCACCACGTACAGTGATTACTGCAGACACCCTTCTTGGCAAATGTCCACAAGTTCCTGGACAACAGCAGGCGGTATGTTTTGCCATTCTGCCTTATGTACGAGTCGGCCTAGAATGCACCCATCGCTCCATTTCATCCCAAAGGTCATCAGTGGGGTTAAGATCTGGACTCTGAGCTGGCCATTCCATCTGGGATACCGAATTTTCTGTATACCAGTCCACCGTAGCCCTGCAAACATGACAGGTGGCATCGTCGTCCTGATAAAAAACATTTGCCGTTTCTGTAGAGCTGCCACAATGTAGGGAGCACAGAGTTATCGAAAACATCTCTATACTTTTCGTTTTATACCATCACTAACACATGTCTGCTGCAGGAGCACCATTTCACTTTTGCGGGGGTGTCCAATCATTTATGTCTACATAGTGTATTTATAATATAATATATGATATATATATAACCAACATGGGGTAACGGACGGCACTCTGGGGCTCAGCATACAAAGAAAAACAAACTATAATGTTGGTGGTCAACATTTCAGAGCTTCCACGCTCTTTTATCAAGACTATACATTGTATAGTCTTGATAAAAGAGCGTGGTAGCTCTGAAATGTTGACCACCACCATTATAGTTTGTTTTTCGTTGTGTGCTGAGCCCCAGAGTGCCGTCCGTTACCCCATGTTGTCTATGAATTATCTCTGGAAAGGCACCTGAGCAAGCTGCTTGATATTTTTCTGAGTGCCGGTCTACCAAAAGTCTCTCTCTCTCTCTCTCTCTCTCTCTCTCTCTCTCTCTCTCTCTCTCTCTCTTTCTCTCTCTCTCTCTCTCTCTATATATATATATATATATATATATATATGGAAAAGAGGGGGTACCTTTGGTGCGCTATGACGTTGAATATTTATTGCAATTTTAGCTGTTGGTCAAACACAACCTTCTAGTTACTCTTCAAATCATCATTTGTTTATGTTTTGGATATTATTCATAAAATAAAAGCCCTATGGCAGCCCATAATTCTTATACCTGAATATTTTATTATTGGTATATCAACAGAGGTAAAAATATATAAAACAATTTACAATACAAATCAATACATAAATAGCATAAAACAACTTTTAGTAATCCTGCCCCAGTGCAGAAGGATAGATTTTTATCTGCCACCTAAACCCTTACGGGAGTGAGCTCTTAGGTGGACCTCTCATGTGGTAGGTGCAGGTTTTTCAAAGCGATGACCCTATGCGATTCGTCCACATACGGGACTTCATCAGGGGTAAATACAAAAATGGAACTGGTTTGAATAAACACTCGATGATATGGAACTGGTTAGAACACTCAGTGGTATAAGCTTATTTTCCGTTCCTTGATAGGGAGAAGTTCCTAGAAAGGCTCTTAGAAGCCAAGTAGTTCTTATAACGATTTTACTGGAACAATTGGATGTTTCTCAACCGATAAATGTAACCAGAATCCCAAATAGCAATTTAAATATGAAGACGCATCATATACTCCGAATGTGTAAAAACGATGAGACCCAGTGCCAAGCAAGTATATATAGACATATAGGCAACACTACACAGACTCTCTATCAAAGTCAAAAGAAACACAGGTCCAACCATTTTCAAATGCAACGTTTCAGAGGCTTTAATCCATCTTTCATCATGGAATGTGCCTTGACGAAAGATGGATTAAAGCATCTGAAATGTTGCATTTGAAAGCGGTTGTACCCGTGTTGGTTTTGACTTTGATAAAGAGTCCGTGGAGTGCTGCCTATACAGTATGTCTGGTATGTGAGGCTGGGAGTTCTGCCCTGTCTAAAGAATTTGCACCCCGACTGTTGGATGATATTTATGGAGTGCCAGTCCTAGTTCTACTTTTTTTTTTTTTCTTCACAAAATGTTAACTTTTGATATTGATAAATGGGTGACATATATTCAGGGGATGTAGTTATTAGACTGGCGGACGCAATGCCGCCTTTCTAAACACCGACACTTTCTGCCCGACACAGAACTTAACATAGGCGTCAAAATGCCGACGCCTATGTTAATCCCAATGCCGGAAGATCGACCCCCGCCATCTCGATCGTCATCTGACGGGTAAGTATAACACTTGGCCTGGGGATTGGGGGGTTAGGTTTAGGGACCCCCGGGGGGACTTAGGGTTAGGTACCCACCTGGGAAAGGTTAGGGTTAGGCTAGGGGATGTATTGATTTACATCACCTCTACAATTAGACACTTTACTGACTTGGAGCCGCCATAACTATTTATTTCAAAATGGTCAGCACTTTATATATTAGAAATGTAGTATAAAAAAAAACAAAAAAAACAAACAAACAAAGCTTCATATAGCCTGCTTGCATTTTCAAAGCTCGTCCTAGAGTGTGACAACAAATATGTCAACAGACAGGAAGCAACTGATAAATAATTTACTGAATAAACTGAGCTGTTTTGACAACCAGATATAGTATAGTCACTGTCTTTCTTTTTGTATGTGTAATAATACTAAAAGGGGACTACAGAAGATTTTACTATGCAGGTCCACTTGCTTATCTCCACTACCCTTAGATATGACAGATTTGTTGAATACCTGCAGTTGTATCTTTTTTTTCCATTATTATTATTGTTTATTTATGTTTGGTGTTTTGCAGCAGAATTTAAGCAGCAATAATATTAAATGTAAAACCAGCAATGTATGTGGCAATAATATTAAATGTTTTGCATGTAATATTATTGCCACTTTAATCCTGTGACAAAAAAAATGCTGAAAAATTTGCGATTCTGCAAAAACGCCTCATTGCACTTACAGTAGATACTGTATCTGTAGCCAATACAATTTAGTGATAATAATCGAGTTACAAAACATAATAAAATCACTAAAATATATATAAGAATGCCCATTTCTTACATCGTTGTTAACAACTCTTATTTATGATTCCTATTGACATTGATAACATCTAGGTAAATTTCAAATAATATCAGTGCCATGCTGTCTTTTTTTTTTTATTAAATATATATTGTGATAGAAGCACTGGAACAGTTTTGAATGGCTTCTATGTCTGTCCCAGATTCCTGTCCTATGTGTTTTAAAACCCCCAGGAGAAGTCTGTTTGGAAAAACAGACTAGAAATGTCGGTTTTAGTGAAAAGCCGGAATGGGTCCTGGGGGTGTGGATGTTAGGAGAGGGAGGCTCCATCCACAGGCCACTCCAGGTATTGGGCCTTTCAGCCTGGTAGCAGGCTCGTTAGGGCTTGCACCTGAAAGTGGCTCAGATAAGCTGGGTTTTGTTATAGCTGAGTGTCTCATACCTGGGAGGCCAGGCCCGCAGGCTAGTTTGCTCTGAGACACTGTGTGATACCACCTGTAAGTACTGTGGACGTGAACTTATTTAGTCTTCTGTTAGCGAGGGAACCTGCTGTCTAGTTAGAGCCCAGACGGGCTAGGATTTTTTTTGTGTTTTATTTTATTTATGTGTCCAGTACAATAAAGACTGGCTCCGACCAGCTTGCACGAGAACCCCAGAATTGTGTCCTGTTTCTCCAGCTGCTGTGCGTGTAAAGAGGGAGTCCATCTACCCAGGAGAGAGACCCCTATCCTGACTGTCACTATATATATATATATATATATATATCTCTATATATATATATATATATATATATACATACACAGTATTTATAGCACCTGACTAGGCTTCACATTACATCTGCTCACCTTAATACCATAATCCTGATTCAAGAAACTGGCACAGTGTCTGGTCCTGTATGATCCGTAGCTTTCCTTACCTGTAAACATTTTTCTGTTTTTCTCATTTAAAAAGAACAAAACAAAACAGTGAAGCATTTCTCCTGCGGAAACTTTGGAGAAAAATAAAATGTTAGTATTAAAAGATCAGATTCTATCCAGCTGTTTTCCATTAAAATACGTGATTTGCATGACTGGTCATGACAGATGTAGATCCTGAGAACAGATGGTAGGACGGGAGACATGTGGCCTCCAAAACTTTCTCTGGAAGTATGTTTTAATTTTCGCCTTTGCTGGATGCTCAAACACACAACAGTCTGCAATGTTTTCAGGAGAGGTCACATGGAATCCAGTCCTGGAATAGATATTCTTAGCGCTAATTGTTTCTATGCCATGTACAGTGATCTTTATTTTATATACAAATTTAACTTCCCCTAATTAACACAGTGACCCCAATTTCACAAAGTGAAGGGCATTAGCAAACGAACAGACATGGAGAAGATGAGATTGGATTTGGTGGCTAACAACCCCCCTCTCCCCCGAGCCTCTCCCCTCCTTTTTCTCTCTTTCCTCTTATCCTGTCACCCAAAGTGTCCAGAAAAGTCAACTTAACCTGATCAAGTGACGTAAGCCCACAGCACAGAGCTAGATAGATTGAGTGTGGAAGGGAGGGGTGAAGTTAAAACTCATATGCCAATTAAGGGATAAAAAGTTTAAGGGGGTTTGAGCTGGTGTGTGAGTGTCTAGGTTAATCCATCTCCGCTCAGTATATAACAGGAGATAGGTCACCCTACCATCCATCCAAGTGACAGATTTAGACAGCAAAGGAGTAGAGAACAGACAGTGTGTGAGGTAGGGAGAGGAGGAACGAAGGGACCAAGGGCATCTTGCAGCAAACATAAAGTAAAATCTGGTGGTAGAGGGACGCGCAGGTTATGGCTGCCTCATGGAATGAAGCTATATTTGCGGCGCGGAGAAAGCACGATGATGAGGACACCACCAGAAGTAGCGTTTTCATATATACCAATAGCAACAACACACGGGGTGAGTAATGGATTAATCCTGGAAACCGCAGGTCAGCATTTGAATAACACACAAACATAGAAAATTAAGCTTTTTGGTGTAATAATGATACTTTTTGATTACTGACGTATTAAAACTTTTAGATATGTTTGTTTTTATACCTAAAATGGCATGTTTACGAGTTCGCTATTATATGTGATCAATAGCTTTGTACTATCAACCAATTGGTATTTTAGGTTGTACTCCTAATATTAATTCAACATAGTTTTTGGACTGCGTTGGGTCTCATTTGCAGATTGCAAAAAATAAAGCTGAGGCTCAGAACATGCCAAAATCCCCTATGGTGGTGAGGTTTGCCTTGACTTGCGCATATGTGCCAAGATGCTAGAGCTTGCAGGGGTACTGATGACTGCACCAGCCACTCTTCTATGTGGTGGTCCACCTCAAAGCTTCAGAGCAGTTGTAAATTAGATACATTGGTGGCAAAATGAATCAATTATGAGTGTGACTATAAAAAGTTTTTTTTTCTCCGATATTTGAGGTAGTCGTTGCTTAAAGTAATTTTGCCATGTTGTAACTGAGCAATTAAGGTGATGGTTTAAAGTACCTGACGACTTACAGTCAGTTGTTATATATTGCTTTTCATCCTTGTAACATCCTACTCTCATCTTTACACTGTCTGACTATGATTTGATAGAATCGGTAGATTGTGGGATTACAAATAGGCGCCCATGTTGATTTGGTAGATCTGGGTCATTCAGGAGATTCCATTTAGATCGTGGTATATCTACAATGTTGCTGCAGATTAAGCATACAATAGAGCGTCTCTTTTATTATCCCCAGGTCCCTTTGAAGGTCCAAATTACCACATCGCACCACGATGGGTCTACAATGTCACCACTATCTGGATGATATTCGTAGTGGGTGCCTCGGTTTTCACAAATGGGCTGGTCTTGGTAGCTACATTCAAATTCAAGAAGCTTCGACACCCCCTGAACTGGATACTGGTCAACCTGGCTATTGCTGACCTTGGGGAGACGGTCATCGCTAGTACCATCAGTGTCTTCAACCAGATTTTTGGTTACTTCATCCTGGGCCACCCTCTGTGTGTCATTGAAGGCTACACGGTTTCAGTCTGTGGTAAGATATGGTGGCAGTGCCTCGTCAAGCACTATAAGATAAAATAGCATATACAATGGTGCATCATTTATGACGCACGACTGTAATTATATATGAACTCTGTCGTTTATTGAAGTCGAAAATTATACTCAATTATATATCATACTGTGTGATGTCACTAATAAGGAAATACGCGGTTTTACAGTGCTAAGGACGCATTCCCAACTGTTGTCCATTCACTGTGAAACCAATCATTAAAGTTAGATCCATTTCCTTCCTGTGAGGAGCGGCGAATGGTGAGTACATTAGCCCAATACTGTGTAGACACATGAGGCTATAGGCCGGGATGTCCCAAGAGGGTGTTGCAGTACTCGTGAATTATCCTCTGCAGGATCCCTTTACAAAAAAAAAATATATATATTGCCCCCTCCACCTCCCCAAAGCGAATCGATTATATTTTCACACTTTCTTCCTATAGCAGACCTATCTCTCCACCCCAATGGTTGTAGAAAATTCTATTTATACAGTATAGAATTTGGTGCCTGCAATCCCAGAAAATAAGAATTACACCAGTACGGTACCCCGAGCTGCCGCATGTAGAGTCCAGACGATTGCCCTACTAAAGGGACAGCCCTTTTATCGAGTTCTATAGGGCATAATATGATATTTAGATGTGCATGAGACTATATAGTAGCGTATTAGCTATGTGTTTGCAAGTGATGCTATACTGGGGCTTATAGTGCAGTTAGTATGATAGCATGTAACATTCTATATGGGAGTATGTGAGGTCATGATATAGACAGTATACCTATCTCGGTAATATCACACTCATTAAATATTTGTTTCTTCCAAATCACAACTTATCCTTCTCACTGTAGCACACATAAAGAAGTTACTTATTTACTGCAATAAGTGTAGCTTTTTTTTCACCATACTACGCACAGTGCATCAAATATATCATTTTAGTGGGTCAATTTACATGTTTGTTTGAGGTTTTTGCATACTACCCTAGTATATGGCAATTGTACAGTGTGCACTAATGTATTTCCAGCAATCCAACTGTAACGAAATGTAAGCATGCCTTTGTCCGGCTTTGTGGTGCTGCTCTTTATCCTAAACGGTTGTGTTCCGATAAAGGGGATTACCACATTTACATGCTGACATGTCTACAGCAGTTTCAGGTGGTTGCTTGTTAGATCATTTGGAAATAGTGACAGACTGACAAGACATAGAATTATGTAGGTAATGGTGACAGGCTGGCTAGACAAAAAATCATGTAGGTAGCAGCCAGTGCTTTTTTTCTATGGAAAATTATTTTCCCGGTCATTTCTTAAACTCATGCCTGGCTTGATGAAGGTCCTGTGTACTGGTAAGTGCCTCACAGGCAGTGTCACACACAGTGGGTGTCTCTGAGTAACTAGAAATCCACCCTAACGGACCACAATCAGAGCCCCGCCCATTCACATCTTAATGTTGTGATTTGCGGGTGCCATTTTGGCCACACCCCCTCCCAAGAACCCATGAATTGCGGCCATGTGGGGCGGGGCCTATTAACACAATTTACCAATCCCTGTCCCCAAGAACTACTGCATTGCATCTCTCCTCTGAAGATAAGTGAAAGTGTGAGATAGATAGATAGATAGATAGATAGATAGATAGATAGATAGATAGATAGATAGAGTATAAAAAAAAACACCCTTGCAAACACTTCTTTTGCCCCTGCCCGGTCTATAGAGTATGGTGAAACAAGTTCAAGGAGTGTTAAAATACACCACAGACGGTATTACCAAAGAACTTTTTGTGTAAAATATTTATACCAGTACTGGCTGACGTTGAGTACCTTCAGAAAAAAAGCTCTGGAAACCACTAATAGTCAAAAAAGGTGTCAAACGGTGACCACATTTTACAGTGAATCCGAAAAATCAGGTTCTCAAATCAAAAGGAAACACCTATATGGTGTGTAACGTTTGCTAATGGCAAAATTGTGCTCAAACTCACCAAGCGAGTTTCCATAGCATGTAATGATAAGTGATATTGTTTCCGATCATCCGCAGGTTCACGACATGGAAAAGAAATGAAAATCAAGAAAAAAAATATAGCGTACTATGTGAGGGTACAACATGTCATTCTTAATAAACAAGATTTTGCTCACGTGATCCAATTTTTTTTTTTTTAAATAATATTGTGATGACATTCTTCTTCAATAGTGAAAGTAACCCTCTGTGATGCAGTGCTCATCCATGATCAGAAAAAGCAAAAAGGACCATAGGGGGCCGATGCCAACTGAGCACTACATCAGTTTGGGTGAAATTGAGTGGTCGCGTAATTGCAGAACGGCAGCCAGGCGCATTTATATGTCTGACAAAGCCACATTATTTCTGACATACATACTTACTCTCCATGGAGTGTCCGGGAGACTACTGAGTTATGGGTAGCTCTCCTGGACTCCAGCGAGAGTAGGACAAACTCCCACCTGTTGCTCACTGCTGCCCACTTCCCAAGTGAAGTAGGTGGTCCGGACGGCTTTATGATGCACTTCGCACACCACACAGTATTGAAAATTGCCGTTTTGCATAGCAGGGGGTGCATAGCAACGTGGCTTTAATTTTAGCTAGTCCAAGGTTACTGTCCTGTGTGCACTACTGTTATGTGTACGCATTTGGCCCTTCATGAGCAAAGCAGTGTAATTCTGGACATATATGCCAACTGTCCTTGCAGTGAGAACAAAGGCCTTACTGAGTGAGACAGTTACTCAACATCTTCTACTATCCCATCAGAACCGGGAAAGTTGGCAGACTGTCCTGCTCTCCCCTACCTGTTCTGCCTGCTGTTGCTGCAGGTGTCTTAAGGTGCTGCTTGTATGGATCTTGGAATGTTAGGTTTGTGTTTGAAAAGGCATAGGTACATGACATATGGAAAGTTTAGCAATGAGTGAACCCTCTAGACATCTTTCCCCCACACCAGCCCTGATGTTAAATCAGTAGCACACATGCTTAATAAATAGACCTCAATACCTGCAGCCATCACATTAACTTGATAGTATCCATGTTTAATAAATTAACCTATTTCACTACCAAAAATCTCTAACAGTAAATTATTAGTATTAGCATATAATAAACAGCTGTCCCAAACTCATTTCCACAATTAATTATTAGCCTCTAAGCCACTCCAGAATTAAATAAATAGTCCCATTATCCCAACCAATTCAAGCAGTACCATGTATCTCCTTTTAAAATAAGTTACTTCCAACATTACCCCACCAAAAAATGTCTATCTTCCACTTACTTTTAAATGACCATCCCTCGCCCTCATCATTGAATGAATAGCCTGTGTAATCCCTCACACATTACATAGAGTCCTCCCTCCCCTCGCACTTACCTCTGTCTTTGCACCACCAGACATCTGCTAGAAGTACCAGAATCATTTTAAAATAAGCAAATAGAGATAGACTTCCACCAAATTACTAGAGGGGAAAAAAAAGTAGAAAAAAATGTTTAAGGTGCCAAAAAACAACCACAGACATTTAATTTCATTTGACAGGTATATGACTGGTGTGTAGCCTTTAATTTCCACAGCAAATTCACATCATTCATTTTCTTTAGCAAAATAATACAAATATGAGTTGTATGTTTCCAAAACAGTACTGAGAACATTAATTCTGTGACGGGATGTAGTCAGCACCCCGGTGTGCGGGATGCCAATGGCCAAAATACCAGCGCCGCAATCCCGACAGCGATGGGATCCCGGCACCAGAATCCTGACCGCCGGCATCCTGTAGGTAAGTATCGGGCATTAGGGGGAGGGTTTGGGTTAGGGTGCGGGTTTAATTATTAGGGGGAGGGTTAGGGTTAGCCACTTGGGCGGATGGTTAGTTTTGGTGTTAGTTTTGGGAGGGGGAGGTTAGGTTTAGGCACCGGGGAGGGAGTGTTAGGTTTAGGGTGCGTGGAGGAGATGGGGAGGTTAGGTTTAGGCACTAGGGGGGAGGTTAGGGTTAGGCACCGGGGAGGGAGTGTTAGGTTTAGGGTGCGAGGATGGAGAGGTTAGGTTTAGGCACTAGGGGGGAGGTTAGGGTTAGGCACTAGGGGGGAGGTTAGGTTTAGGCACCGGGGAGGGAGTGTTAGTTTTAGGGTGTGGGGATGGAGAGGTTAGGTTTAGACACTAGGGGGGAGGTTAGGGTAAGGCACCGGGAAGGGAGTGTTAGGCTTAGGGTGCGGGGAGGTGGAGGTTAGGTTTAGGCACTAGGGGGGAGGTTAGGGTTAGGCACTAGGGGGGGAGGTTAGGTTTAGGCAACGGGGTGGGAGTGTTAGGTTTACGGTGTGGGGAGGGAGAGGTTAGGTTTAGGTACTATGGGGAAGTTAGGCTTAGGCACCGGGGAGGGAGTGTTAGGTTTAGGGTGTGGGGAGGTGGAGGTTAAGTTTAGGCACTAGGGGGGAGGTTAGAGTTAGGCACTAGGGGGGGAGGTTAGGTTTAGGCACTAGGGGGGAGGTTAGGGTTAGGCATCGGGGAGGGAGGGTATGGGTAGGGGTAAGGGTTAGTTTTAACCTAGTTCCTTATGGGTGTCGGGATGCCGCTGTTGGTATTCTGACCAGCAGCATCTCGACAGCCGGGATCTCATATCCAACCCTTCTGTGACATCTAAAATGTCCTATACATAGAAAAAAAAATATTTAGTTGAGGAAAGGCTCCAGCAGCCCCACTAAGTGATTCCTATGGAAATAAAAATTAATTATACCAGTACATGAGGCAGGAGCGCATAAAATAAAACATTTCCAAGAGACTTTAATATTCAAAACCTTTGTTTGGATACATCTGAATACTGATTTGCACATTTTCTTGTTTTCTTGGATAGTTGCCTCTACAATGCAAGACATCATGCATTATCACAGGGCACTCAAATATCAATGCAGGGTTAGGTAAATGCATAAGTGCCTTTGGCAGTTTTATAACTTCCAACACTACCCCTTCCACCTGGTACAAAATTATTTGTTCTAAAGCTGGCCACACATCTAAAGATTATCTGTCCAACCAGCCAACTAGTTGATTGGTTGGAATGAAAATCTGGTAAGGAATGGGAGTAAATGATGCTCAGCAATTTGTTCCTAAATGCCAGAAAACAGACGAAAATGGACGTAAAGACAAGTTTTGTTAAATGTTTGATCTAAATAATTTGTTCAAACAACAGTTTTTGTCCATTTTCCAGTGTTTGGGAGCAAATTGCTGATTGTCATTTGCTTTCATCCATTACCAGGTTTTCATTCCAACCAATCAACAAGTTGGCTGGTTGGATGCAAGTTGGTCTAGTGTGTGGCCAGCTTTAGACTTCCCTTTTAAATTTATGATTGCACTCACCTGTGTTGGAACTCCCTTCTCATCCATTAACTAGTTCAACAGAGGTGACTGCAAAATCATAAAATAAGTTTCCAATCAGGAGATCAGAGAGATGCTTGGTTATCAGAGGTTTGGTGCAGCAATGTTTGCCCTTAGCAGCAGGCTGTAAACAAAACCTGTTTTAATTTGTTCATTGTATTATTATAAATTATCCCATTCATATCTATTATACTACAGAGAAGCCTATTGGGATAGGTAGCTTTTTATTATTTTATTTTTCCGTCCATTTCAGTTTTTCCTGTTTTTATATATATATATATAGATCAGATCTTATTGAACAGTCTGTATAATCTCCAGTAGTCTTTCTCTGTTTAACACATTTATAGATCTAATAAACATTAATTATGCTAGTTACATCCAGTTTATACGGAGCTATAAGAGCTCCTCTGTATCTATAAAACCATGGTAGTCTGCAGTGATCGGGGAATGGATCCTGACCCGATGACTGGACCCTCGGGTTACCATTGATACAGCTATGTCTAGCTACCATGTTTACTTTGCTGTTTATACATGTCATACTATGCAGTGGAACTGCAATTCTTTAAAGAGATCATTCTTTTCAGCAGGGATTAGCTATATAAAGAAAACTAAATACATGTCAAGAAAAATATATGTCATTTCATATTCTCACAGGATCGTAGTAGTGATTTTCAGACCTAGGGACCGCGTAAAATGTTACCAGTGCTCCAACATAAGTCTTTATCAAGTGTACATATTA
The DNA here is from genome assembly GCA_031769625.1 of Taudactylus pleione. Lineage (NCBI taxonomy): Eukaryota > Metazoa > Chordata > Amphibia > Anura > Myobatrachidae > Taudactylus > Taudactylus pleione. The sequence goes on from JAUIMM010000664.1 coordinate 247,945, forward strand.
GTGTCCATCTTCTTAATAAATTTTTGATGTAAATGACTGCTCTTTTTCCAGGAATCACTGGACTCTGGTCTTTAACAGTTATTGCCTGGGAACGATGGTTTGTGGTTTGCAAACCTTTTGGAAACATAAAATTTGATGGGAAACTGGCCGCTGCTGGCATAATATTCTCCTGGACTTGGGCAGGAGTTTGGTGTGCACCCCCAATGTTTGGCTGGAGCAGGTGAGTTCAGCAGAATTACTTTTGCTGTGCACAGGTGTCGCCAATGACGTATAACAATAGTTTTGCAACTGTTGACTTTTTAAATACAGTTCAAACAGCTGTAATTCACAGCAATCAGGCAGACATTAGCTTTCAGTGGTCTATTCTGCACTAGACTGACCAAAGCTAATATCTGCTATTTTGTACCAGGATATCAAGTAATATATCCATGAAATGCAATGCATGCCTGTTGGAGGTCACTAAGCAAATGCAGGCAGTGCAATCAATAGGTGCACCACAGCCACTAAAACATGTCCTGTTTATTACATTTTTATTAGAAACCATAGCAAACCCCTAATTTAATTTTAAATGTAATATATATCCAGCAATCACCCTTTTCCTAATGGAATGCAATAAACATCAACAGTATCTGGACAAGTTGAATGGAATACACATTAAGCTCCTCTTGTCACAAGCTTACAGTATTGCTTGTCACGGGAGGTTGGTGCTTGTACAATTGAGTTTTGAATGGTATTACATGGTATATACGCCATACCAGTGTGCAGTATAGCCTCGTGCCAATATACAGTGCAAATCTTCTTGCACCATCTGCTAGTTATGCCATAAGGGATGTAGTTGAGATCCGGTCAGGATGCTGGCAGGGTTAGGCATTAGGGGGAGGGTTAGGGTTAGGCTGCGGAGGGGAGGGTTAGACTGCAGGGTTTAGCTTTAGGCTGCTACTTACCAGCAGCTGTCAGTATTTTAATCCTGTTGGGATCCTGAGTGCCGACATCCCGTACCAAACCCATGCCATACAATTCAATATATAGTGTGCTGGCAATCACTATACTACAATGACAGGCTAGGACAGAGGTTCCCAAACGCAGTCCTCAAGGCACCCCAACAGTTCAGGTTTTAGAGATATCCAGGGTTTAGCACAGGTGGTTAAATCAAATTGAATGAGATACTAATTAAGTCACCTGTAGTCAAGCATGGATATCCTTAAAACCTGGACTGTTAGGGTGCCTTGAGGACCGAGTTTGGGAACCCCTGGGCTAGGGAACTGGTCTGCCATTGCAGATCACTGCAGCCAGACAGAAGCTGTCATTGGAAGCCAAGCACTGTATTGTGCCTGAGTTGCAGCTGACAGATATGCAACTTGAAGATGCCAGGTTCACTAATCAGTGAAGTGGTTCTGGTTCATTGGCATGGACAAAAAAAAAACACATTAAGGGGGAGAAGTATCAAGTCTTCTAAACAGTGGAGAGGTGGATAGATGAAGAAGTTGCCCATAGCAACCAATCAGCTACTACCTAACATTTTATAGTATAGACTTTGTAAACGACAGCTAGAAGCTAATTGGTTGCTATGCATAATCTGTCCACTCTGTAGAAGGCTTGATACACCTCCCCGTAAACCCCATTGGCTTAAACAATTGTAGGTCCCAGAAGCTCTATGAGAGTGGTGAATGCGCGCGGTTCCTATAATGACACCTTAATATTTAAAAAGAAAACAAGTTTTTTTTTAAGTTAAATCAGTTGAGAAATAAATACATGTGGATATATTTGAGTATTTGTTATTAATTTCATAATAGATGTTTGGATGGTCCATTATAAACTGACAAACACGAAACATTTGTTAAACAATTCAATGTTCATTTACATTAATGTTTATTAATATAATTCAGGTGATATAAACAGTTAAGTTACAGTACCGTCTATAAGCTCTTTTAATGAAGGGGATGGGTCAGAGTAACACAGGAGGTATATGGCACTTAGGGCCTGATTTAAGGATGGACACAGAGTCAATATTTACGTAGTTGAGAGATGTCTTGCTACTGCGCAATAAGTCTAGGGATCCCTTACAGCACACGCGCAAACCCAAGTGTTCTATGCCGTTCGCAAGTTTGTACGACATCGCTAACACTTGGGTCGTGGTTTGCTATTCCTGTGCGTATCAGAATGGAGACGACCTAAAGCGATTGCATAATGGGGCCGTTTCATTGGCGTGCTATGGGAATGTCACGGGTGTGACTGGGAAAGCTGCTGCGCTCCCAATCACAAATGCAATGCTTCAGAGGCCATGTTTAGTTGGATTAGAGGAGAGTAGCTAGAGTAGACCCTAGGCTACTGCAAATGTCGATGGTGCGACTGATGTTTGGTCGATGTTGGGAGTGTTTGCAATCTCCATGGCAAATACACAGACCATGGAGACTGAAAGTGGGCGTCTCACCACTCACACACCCCAAGGCTGAGATTAGCATTTTATCATATTCCCACAACGACGATTGCGATAGCAGCTACAAGCACAGCTTAATTACCATCCATCTGTGTATCAGGCCCTTAGACGTGGCTTTGCATCAGGGCATGGATATTTTTTTCCGTTTAAAGAAACTAAGGTTCAGCAGTTTTCTTTAATGAACATATAGGATTGGTTTAACAAGATCACACAAACCTTGTAATGTCTACCTGCAGGTACTGGCCCCATGGCTTGAAGACCTCTTGTGGTCCAGACGTGTTCAGTGGTAGCACTGACCCCGGAATTCAGTCTTACATGATGGTTCTCATGTCTACGTGTTGTATTCTTCCTCTGTCCATCATCATCCTTTGTTACATAGCTGTTTGGTGGGCCATTCGAAAGGTGAGAGTGGGATATCAATGAAGATGTGTTGCCAGACAATTGATCAAATCAAGAGATAAAGTGGAGAGAGATAAGGTACCAACCAAACAACTTCCAACTGTCATTTCTCAAACACAGCCTGTAAAATAACACTTAGAAGTGGATTGGTTGGTACCTTATCTCTCTCCCGGGTTTGATACATCTCTCCCTTAAAAACAGTTTAAAATATAGAGCAGAGGTTCTCAACTCTAGTCCGCAAGTATCACCAACAGGTTTGCACAGGTGAGTTAAGCTATTTTGCTGGGTCAGTACTGATCCCACCTACTTCTTCCCCTGAAGTGTTTATATATTTTATAAAGTTCATCATATCAAAATAAAAGAAGACTATGGGGGGAATTCAATTCAACGCGCTATTGAATAGCGACGGGAGGGACTCCCGTAGCTATTCAATACATCGCGCTGTTTGGTCACGCTAAGGATTTCTTCTCGCACCCCCCTGGGGATGCGAAGAGAAATCCGACCAAAGTGCTGGGTACGCGGCTGTTTTTCTACATAGCGCGGCGCTAACAGCCGCGCGCCTGGCACTTTGGTCAGAGAATGCCGGTTACCGCACCTTAACACCCTTGATAAGGCGCGATGACCGCGATAACCGGCATTCTCCGACCACACAGCGCACTGAATTGAATAGCTCCAGGAGCTCGCTCCCGGCACTTCGCGTTGAATTGAATCGCCCCCTATCTAATCATTGGTCCTGCAAATAAATCTTTAGAAGTTATATCTCTATTTAAGTTTTGCAAGTGTCTGGGGGAAATGTAATAGCCTACAACTTGCAGGCTACTTCGAGATGCCAACGAGTCTGCCTGATGTTTTTAAAGTGGCAATCATTTAAAAGGCAAAACAGACCTGCCTGCAAGTCACAAGCTACTGTATTACATCCCCCCCCCCTCTGAGTTTATTGCACAGGATATACTGTAACTATCTACAAATTAGATACATTGTTGCACATATCTTAGATACAGAACGTATATCTTAAAATGCAGTTTCAGAAAGAAGGTACAAACACATTTTTGGTGAGTAAGCCAAGGTGGCATTTTTACCTGCTGGCAGTACTGTTGCTAGCTTAAGAAGAAACCCTTTCTATAGCTATGGGATGTCCTGCCCTCTTTCAATTATTTTGTATATTTGAATTCGTACTTGGAGGGAGATGTATCAAACCTCAAAGAGGAGAGGTGGAGAAGTTGTAATAGCAACCAATCAGCTTCTACCTATCATTTTATAGAATGTACTTGATAAATGAAGGCTAGGAGCTGAATGGCTACTTTGGTAAACTTCTCCATTTGTTCTTTTTAGAACGTTTGAAACATCTGCTCCTTAGGCTTTCAGTGGAAACATTTGCATTGGTGGCGAGCTTTTATGTCAACCATCTGTAACAGCCATTGTACATCTCCAATCCAACAGGTCGCTCAGCAACAGAAGGAGTCGGAATCCACTCAGAAAGCCGAGCGGGAGGTCTCCAGGATGGTGGTGGTGATGATCATGGCTTATATCTTTTGCTGGGGACCATATACATTTTTTGCTTGTTTTGCTGCTGCTAACCCAGGCTATAGTTTCCACCCATTGGCTGCCTCAACGCCTGCATACTTTGCCAAGAGTGCCACCATTTACAACCCTATTATCTATGTCTTCATGAACAGACAGGTTGGTGTAGCTTTAAACTAACCGCAAATATATGTGTTCTAAGCATAGGGGGTGTTTATGTTGCTGCAGAGAATATTTCTCTACCTTGCTGTGCCTGTATCCTGCCCATCTCCAGTGGTTTGCCTTCATTGGCTATATTCAGGATGCACCACTTTCATGCACAGAGAATAGGGTGAGTGCTCTACCAGGAACTGGGTTTGGCTTTATAAGAAAGCACTTGGAGTAAACTGGGTGGGGTTTCGGTGAATCAAGGGTTTAGATTGGTAGGTTATAGGTGGGTATTATTTTGTCCTGATTTTGCTTCTTCACACGATGACAGTTATGTATAAGTAGGCTTGCTATAGCATCCCTTTAATTCGGAACACATGTGGATTACACAGGTTCTGTGGCTGATTAAAACCAGGTGAAATGGAGACTTTAAGTCAGCCAACCATAGAACCTTTGTAATTCATATGTGTTCTGAATTCAAGGGATGATATGGCAAGCCTAAGTTTAACTCTTTATAACATTACTTTGGTGAAGATACAATAGTATGGGTCAAGTATTGGAAAAGCTAGTATTCTATAGAATCAGAAAAGTTTATCTGTTTGTACTCTTACCCAAAACATTTTATTTTCCTTCCTGTAGTTCCGGAACTGCATTTATCAGCTATTTGGCAAAAAGGTTGATGATGGGTCTGAACTGTCCACTTCTTCTTCTCGGACAGAAGTTTCATCAGTCTCCAACTCCTCGGTCTCACCTTCGTAGATATCCAGGGATGACTCTCCCAAGTTTCTTCCTACCCTCTGCACATTTTGTATATATTTGGTTGCAGGAGCAGCTAATGCTTTTCTTCTTCTATATACAAATGCATTAATCTTGGCATTGGTACACCCACATTCATTGTCTATTGTCACAGTATTCCGGAACTCCAATACTTTTGCATTTAAAAAAAAAACATTAAATCTCATAAAATGTTGTAACTGGCCTGAATGTGATCTATGAAATAATGTACTATGAAAACATATGCTGTGACTGTAATAATGTAACAAGATAAGTACAATGTTAGTGCACACAGTGTTACCCGGGCAAAATTCCTACACAATGTCCATTCTCATTTAGCACAGATGTGTAAATAAGGTAAGGACATGAGGCTACTGTGAGTGAATGCTTAGTAAGAGCAGTCAGTACAGACAGAGGTTAATTGAGACACGCAGAGGCGTAACTAGATATGTGTGGGAACCATAGTAAAAATCTGTACCACTCGAGGTTAAAATAAGCGCAGGAGAGTTTTTTCCGGGGAGACAGAGCCCACGGCATCGCCTAGCTCTGTAGTAGTTGCACCTCCTGCTAATATGATATTTCTGGAGGACTTTACAATCTCTTGATCATTACAGAGGTAAGTAAGATAAATACAGGTTCTCTACCGCCTTTCCCATTGAGGCCCTGGAAGGCACGCTGCATCTAACACACGGGCGTTAACAGCAGACTATATATTTAGTTATTTATTTATGGTCTCCTGTTGATATAAGCATCATGACATGCGTCTTGGCCAAAGTGGAATTCCACTATCCTTGTGCTAACTTACATGAGGACACTGCCAAAACTGCCTGATGCTGTGTTCGACCAACATGTTTTGTTTTTTTTTTGTAAAATTCATGTTTCTGTACTACAGATGCTCACAACAAATGTGAACGCAAATATGGCCATATCCTTGTTATTACACTTGTGACTACTTTTGATTGAAAAGGCGGGACAGTGGGAGGGAATGGTCAGTCAAGCGTTGACCCAGTATCATGTCATTGCAATATAACTGGAAGTCGGTGCAGTTGCGGATACACCTGTTTGGAGTTTGCAATATAAAAGGTTTGAATATATACAGAATGCAAAAAAACACTCACTTGCCTCCTAGAAGTGTCCTATGCACTAGCGCTCATAACCTGGCCTGGTTGCAAAAGCCACAACCAATCTGGTTGGATAGGCTATGATTGGCTGGGCTAGCCACAAAGTAACAGAGAAACCCACGGCGTGAGATTCCCCCGTCATAAAGTGACACCGCTTCAGGCTGTTCAGCATTGAGCTGAATTCCGGAATTTCCCAGGACAGAAAAAAAAAAACACTTAGGGAAGGCACGGCATTGTATTTATTTGTTATCTTTTTAAAAAAAATTTACATTGAAATATGATGACGACCGATGTCAACAGCAACGTTATACGATTAAAGAGTAGCATGCACTTTGAACATTGAGACACATATAACACACTAGGTTGAGTCGCACAAACTTTAGGATAAATATTACTCTGAATTAGGGATGTGCAGGCTCGGTTCTACTCGGTTCCGTTCGTTTTTTTTTACCGAATCTTATTGGCTATCCAAAATTCGTGACAGCTGAAACCCAATAAGATTCGGGAAAAAAAAACGAACGGAAACGAGTAGAACCGAGCCTGCACATCCCTACTCTGAATAAACACGTAAATTTTTTCTTGCATACATTTTAGATCTGCGTTTTGAATTCAAGTGCGTCCAGTCCTGCCTCAGGCCTTAAATGTGGATCTACCTGATCATAGTACCAGGAGGCAGGAATCTCTTAACCCCCAATAATCAGGACCCTGGACCTCCACAGCATGCGCACAGTGGGCCTGATTCAGAACCGGACGCTCGGACCAGAGCGCTCGCTCTGAATCAGGGCCCTCCTACCTCAATTTGGAGCGGCCTCTTGGACGCTTGCATAGCTGTGGGTTACCACCCACAGCTATAGCGAGCGTCCATGATGATGGTCGCGATGGTCAAGACCATTGCGACCATCGGGCTTGCGACGAGACCCTGCGGTAGGGTCTCTATGCCGCAAGCCCTGGAGTGATTTTAGCTCTATCAGAGCCAAAATCACTCCCACTGACATCACTAGTGATGTTAGTGGGGCCAGACCCAGACAGTAGGAGTTCCCATGGGAACGCCTCCGTCTGGCAGCCACGCCCCCGGCACGCCCACCAAAGGGGGCGTGCTGTCACTCACCATCGACAGCACGCCCCCTTTGGTGCGAGACCCCGAGCGACGGATTCCCCGTCGCTCGCCGGGTCTCGCGCATGCACACTTTGGCACCATCGACCCGCTTGCGAGCGTACAGCACTCGCGAGCGGGTCAGAATCAGGCCCAGTGATTTAGCAGGAACGAACGACATCAGAGGATAGATGTGAGACATCTATCCTTAGTGAGGAAAAGTTACTTAAATGTTCCTAACTATTTACTGCATGTAATTATGTGTAATTGGTGAACAACCTATGTTTTACTGGAATCAATTTATAATTTGACCCTGTTTTACTTTACAGATAGCTTCATGTAAAGTTTTTTTTTTTTTTTTTTGGATTCAGCTGTTAACAGTTCCGCCGTCTGAATGTTGGATATGGACCTCAACGGCTTTTATTTGGCTCCTTAATGAGATGTAAATTAGAATTTAAAATGAATCTGTCCTCTGCCATGTAGCTAAAATCAGATGCAATTTCAATGGATCCGTTTTCTGTAATCTCCAAGTGCTGCCTGGGCAATAATAATTAAAATCGCATTGCTGACTGCATAACTTGTACCATTGCTTACTATGCTATTACACCATGTGCTGCCCTTTGAGGTCTTGTTTGCTATATCCTGCACCAGAATGTTGAGCTTTAGTTAGAGAACCAATACTGCTAATACAGTATAATGCTAAATAATGCAGTCAGAGCAATGGCCCACGCAAACAGTCCAATTATAATTAGAATACTTTGTAATGCAGTTTACAAAACAATATCATACTTTTGTACAAAACATCTCTGAATTAAATAACCCTCTATCTGTGTATTGCTCTAGACTAAAGAGAATAGTACAGTATTTTTCAAACCGATGACATGTTGGTGTGCAGGTCACATCAGATCAACAGGTAAACTACAGTACTGTATGTCTGTAAAACTCTACTTGTCCTGACGATAGAGCTGATAATTTCCCTGCCCCCTCTATGCTTTATTTCAGCTATTTCAGTGTTTAGCAACTTTGTGACCTGAGCTTCTGGTAACTAGTTTATGCTTAAATCAGCATACTCTAAAATAAAGTGATTTCACAGATGTCTCAAAAGCTGCAACATATTTTATTTAATTATTGATATTTTTTATCTTCTTGCTGCACATGGTCATACCTCCCAACTTTTAAGATCTTGGAAGTGGGACCTTGTGCGCACCCGAAAAGGGGGTGGGACCTCAATGAAAGTGGGCGGGGACACAGGTACGTCACTGTGGCGGCTTGCTCAGCATTCTCCGAGGCTCCTTCACTGTGAATAGATGCCGAGCAGTGAGTGCTCCTCTCAACACACACACACCGTGGGACACTGTGGCCCGCTAGTGGGACAATCCCAGAAAAAAAAAATGGGACTGTCCTGCTGAATGCGGGACAGTTGGGAGGTATGATATGGTTTTTCTATTTACTAAAAGTGCAGGTTCTTGGAGGTGGAGTTGTTGCACATAGCAACCAATCAGATTTTACTTATCATTTATCTAGCTCCTTCTAGAAGATAATAGCTAGAATCTGATTAATTTCTACGGGCAACATCGCCACTTCTAAAAATCCGCACTTTAGTAAATATAAACCCCTGTGACTTTAAACAATGTAGGGCTGATGCAGAATTGAACGTACGCTTGTTTACATATCTTGTGTATTGTATGCGCTCACTGTGTATGCTCAGAAAATGGGCGCATAAAAGTACAAGAATGCATTTAAGTTGCTAAAAAGTCACAAAGTGCGCGTGTCCCACGGAGGCGCAGGTGGGATTGAGATGCGCGGCCTCAGAAATGTATTGAAGAGGCAGATTCACAAATATCGGGAATCTGCGCGTGCACAGGACCCATTCTGCGAGTATGCAAAATGGGTCCTGGTCAATCCCACGCGAGCACTTGTATGCCTCTGCCTGATTGACAGGCAGAGGCATTTAAGGGGCGATGCGGGGACATGCGGGGGATGCGGCGATGCAGGGTGGAACTAAGCCCCAGGGAAAGAGAAAAACACTATTGCAGGGCTCTGTGCCATCAATGGCGTTGGATCTCCACCATCGATGCTAAACCATTTGTCAGCGATGTCCATCACTAACATGAGTTATTTGCTGCTACATAGCAAATCTAGAAATCCTAACTCTGTATAAGATAGTAGTAATTCTTAGGGTAGCCAGACAGATCTATGTAGTTTACACATAGCTAGAATTTACGTATGTTCTATAGTAGCCAATAGAACATGCGATAAGTGTTGGACTATGACCCATGAGGTCTGGTGTTTGAGTCTCCTGCATGGAATACTGTATATTGTGTGTTCAAAACTGACAATTATTATTAACAAGGTGCACATATATTACAGTTAGCTCCCCATTCTCTACTGAATACTATGGCAGAGTGAGACAGGGTGATTGCTCCAATCACCTCTCCTGGCACTGTTGAGGAGGGCCTGCAAGTGGTGCCCATAGGCACGTGCCTAGTGATAAATATACTCATGATTGCCTGGACTTCTGTAAGCCATTAGTGTAATCACTGAGCCCACAATGTGGTTGCCAAATTGCTTAGGTCAGTGGCAAACAATGATCATCAGTTGGGTTGTGGATAATGTTGCTACATACTAGTGATGGATCCAAGGGGGGATCCTCCTCCATAACACTTCCCTCTTGCCTACAGCTATCAGCTCTAGCAGAACGCCGGCGTGCGGTACATCAGGGCAGGGAGAGAGCAACGACTGGCGCCGGACCCTCACCAGGCCAGGACACAGCATGATGGTAGTTTTAATAATAGAATAAAGGACAACTTATACTATACAGTTATATCCATTGTACAACACTATAACTGACAAGAATAAAGGTGACATTAGTTCTGTATTTGAAGTAGATTGTTTGGCACTATTCCACATATTATTAAACATCATGTCAAATCCAAATAATTATTCCAAAGTTAGAAACTACTGTGCCTAAAAAGTAGAAACAAACAGAAATGGTCAAAATGAAAAGTTGTCATTGCAAACGTTTTCGCAGGTGCAATACATTACCTGGAAAGTTACACGTTTTAAGTAAACCCTCCTGTGTAAGGAATTAGGGGAGCATCTGTTGTCTATTATTTTGTAATTATAAGCGAGGCCCTACATCATGGAAGAGACTAACCACAAAACATTTAGAGATTCCAAACAATTCAAACATCTGATTAAAGACTGAGGCCCTGAATCAGGGCCGTCCTTCTGAATTTTTAGAGCGGCCTCCTGGCCGCTCGTATAGCTGTGGGTGACCACCCACAGCTATAGCGAGCGGCCAGGAAGACGGTCGCGATGGTCAAGACCATTTAACCATCGGGCTTGCAACGAGACCCTTGTGGTAGGGTCTTGTTGCCGCAAGCCCTGGAGTGCTTTCGGCTCTATCAGAGCCGAGAGCACTCCCACTGACATCACTTGTGATGTCAGTGGAGCCGGCCCCAGACGGTAGGCGTTCCCATTGGAATGCCTCCGTCTGGGCAGCCATGCCCCCGGCATGCCCACCAAAGGGGGCGTGCTGTCACTCACCATCGACAGCACGCCCCCTTTGTAGCGAGACTATCCGGGTCTCGCGCATGCGCACGACGATGCCACCTCCATCGTGCGCATGCGCACTGGGCCAACATCGACCCGCTTGCAAGCGCTCAGCGCTCGCAAGCGGGTGTCAATTAGGCCCTGAGATACAAATATGTGGTAGGGCAGAAAACCATTGTAAGGGCATTGGACATCAGAGCAGTCCATTATATAGAAGTGGAAGAAGTGTGAATCTACGGGTGTAATACAAAAGGCAGAAAACAAAAGGGTCAACATCAAAAGGTCGACATGGAAACAAGTCGACATGCAATAGACAGTACAGAAGGTCCACAGGTTCAAAAGGGGGACATGAAAATGGTTGACCCAGAAATGGCCAACACATTTTTATTTTTTCTAACCCTAATCTTCACCCTAACCCTAATCATCCCCTTGGTGCCTAACCTTAACATCCCTCCTAGTGCCTAAACCTAACCACCAGGGTAAGTGCATAAACCTAACCGTACCGCCTAGGGTCTAACCCTAACTCTACGTAAGTACCTAACTCTAAACCTAACAATAAAAAAAAAATGTGTCAACCATTTCTGCATCAGCCATTTTCATGTAAACCATTTGAACCTGTCTACCTCTTGTACCTTTTGACCTTCCGTACTGTCGACCTTTAGTCATGTCAACCTTTTTCCATATCGACCTTTTGTATGGAACCTAAATCTACAACCATTCGGCATAGATCGTCCCTCCCTCTCCTTTATCTGGATGGTGGTAAATGGTCACACTACTGCTCCTGCACCGCTCACACCCAGACCAGGAAAATGAAGTGACGCGCCAATCATTTTGTTAAGAGATGAGTTGATTCAGACTAAGACACCTCATTAAGACTAGGGAGTTTGTTTATCAAGAGGCATTTTTCAAAAATGGTGATTTTCAATGGTTTTGGCCAGTGATGTAAAACTGCAATAATATTAAATGCAAAATACACCTGGGTTTGTGTCGGATTGTAAAAGCAGCATATCCAGTAGCAGACAGAAAACACTCAGGCCATGGTCGCAAGGTTCCTAAATCTATTGATATCTTGCCCTTCTATTCAATTTATAGTTACCTACAGTCTCCTACGCCACGTAACTAGTGCTGAACAGCATGGTAATTGGATGAGTAAATACAGATATACAGGGCCAGATTAACAATGGCATGGATGGTTCTACAGCACCAGGCCTCCAGATAAAAATAGGCCCATCATCATGATGACAGTATGATGATGAAGAGCTGGCCACACAATCGGCCATAAACTGGAAGTATTAAAATTGTATTTCTAATTTCCTCACAAAACAATTCAAATGTTCTATTTTTACATATTTAAGGAGACATCGGGGCTGATAGTGTTGGGGTGTACACTTCTCACAGGCCCTTGTTCATTTTCAGCCTCAGGCCCATGTGGTCCTTAACCCAGCCCGGCAGATATAGGTGGTACCAAACCACCTTTAGATATCCAGGTACTTATATCAGGTACTTTTTCCATATATACTCTCTGTAGCTCTAAAACTTCAATACATTTTTACAAAACACCAACATCATTATTTATGCCAATCTAAAGGCTTGCAGGTTAAAACATATCCTGGTGGGCTTGTCAAGTTGAGACAATTCTCCCGTAGATGCTTCAATGGCTGAATAAAGAAGAGTGTCAGGTGATATGATCTACAGTGATATTTCTCCTCCCATAATCCACCTCACACCCCACTTGTCTAAAAGAATAATACATATCTCCTTCCCTCATCATTGACTCTATTGTAGTCATCCAGCTACAGAATAAAATTCCTTTCAGTCAACTTCTTCAGCCAGAGAAGTCAATGAGAAGATCTAAAGGACAAGAAGAAGATACTGCTGAGGCCAATTAATAAGGTACTATAATGTTTTATTTCAAATTCAGTGAATTATGGAATCAAACTCTTGGAGTTTATAACAGTGTATGTATCGCTAATCTACAGAGCTTGCAATCTAATTGTCATGCCAAAGACACAAATAGACTAAACAATAATTATTAGACAGCAAAAAGAATTTGTTTTCTCCCATTTAAATCTGACTTCCCTTTACAAGAATAGAGAGAAAACAAATAATACTGTGTTGAGATATTGGTTTGTTACCAGCATTGCAAGAGGCGAATGCAGAAACGGAATTTCAGTAAGGAACTATCAACAGGAACAGTTTCCTTAATACTAAATGTTTTTAAAAGCAATGGGGTTTTATAAATAAATCCCAGGAATGATTTGGATGTACGAGATTCAGTAGCCCTCATAAATATATAAACAGGTAAAAGCCTTGGGTCCATTTGTCAACAGATCCTCTGAAGATCAAATTATCAATAAATTATTCAGACAAAAATTAAAGTGCGATGTTCTGCAAAGGTTTTCAGATTGGTAATTTATTTATATTTTTTATTAATTTTTATTTCCGCCTGGGAGAATAAGTCATAATTAGGAACTTGACTAAATATATTGTTTATTTTTTTTCCTATCGGGAAACAATGTACTTTCTGATAAATTTTCTTTGTCGGGTATTTTCTGGCAATATTGCAATAGTGTGACTATACTTATAGTAATCACTTTATAAATAAAATAAACCAAGTAATCTTCTAATGTATACATTACATGGGCATAATAACTATTTAGTGACTAACAGTTGTAGTGCCACTTTCTATACTGTTAATGGACATGACATTTATGAAAAGTACATTAACAAAATTATAAAAAATTAAATAAAAACAACTATATTAAAAGTATGCTAATACTAATACTAAAAACTATTTTCTAATACGTAAACAATTAAAAAACAAATTGGAATTTGTCTTATTCTAAAGAAATTTTTGTAACCCCATAAATTAATATTAATGCATGAGCATGTGTGTACTGCATACAGTCACAGATAAAGTACCAACCAATCAGCTCCAAATTGTCATTTTTCAAACACAGCCTGTAACATGGCAGTTAGGAGCTGACTGGCTGGTACTTCTCCATCCACTTTATCTCTCTTCAAGGCTTAGTACATAGATCCCTCAGTTAAGTTACCCGCCTTTCCCCAGCTACACATTTAAGCCAAATCATTATGCCAAGACTGAAACACTTTTGCTAATAACTAAATAGACAGCCAGGGAGGGAATGTTATATATTTAAGTTAGCATATGTATCATGTAACAGTGACCACATGGCAAATATAATAGTACATATAGTGCATGCTCACCCTCTACTACTATATAGTTTTTAATACAGTAAATAGATTCATTTACATTCAGGGTTTTTAACTTTGTCTAGAACAATACGGACTAAAGAATTTAAAAGGTTGAAATAAATAAACTTAGGAGGGGTTTTCACCTCTGCATGTATTTCATGTATTGATATGTTCAAGCTTTTCTGTAGTTTTTACTAAATATTATGTATATTTTATTTTTTTTGAGCTTCCATTTTTCAGTCACTTATTTATATCATTTGGCAGTGTTCTTCATTATGGTTCTTTTGTGATAAGACACATCCCTACTACCTGTATAGAATTTTGACCAATGTAGAGAGACCAGCAGAGCTGTGTTATATCAGGGATAACGAGCATAAACAGTTCTGCCAAATTATATAAAACATGGTTCAAAAACACAGACATAATCCAGAAAAATATGGAAAATCATTTAATCAAAATCATTTAAAGGAGATGTGCACAGTGGTACAGCTTTACTGGCCCATACTTGCCCTCCTTCAACTTGTAAAAAAAAAATTTCTTGGTCTCCTTTGGTGCTTTTCAACCATGTATTGATATCAGCAAAGCTGAATCTTTATTGACATTAGCATTCAGCTATGGTGATCTGTTCACACTGGATAAAATGGTTTATACAGAGCAGCTTATTCTATAAATATGTGGCTTGAAATCACAAATGATGGTTAGAAAAAAAAGCAATGTTTTCAATCCCGCAGTTATAGCATCACCAAGAAGCCAATTTGTTGCAAGGTGGAAATCCCCATAAATTCATCTTAAGCTGCATACACACACAACGATTTTATTACCAACGATTTTATGAACGATCTTATGAATGATTATCTGTCAGATTTTTTAAAGTGTAATGAACGATTTTTTTGAACTACAAACGATTTTTGCATATTCCCTTAATGAAAATCGTTGAGTTGACAAGTCTGACTGAACTACAAACTACAAACGTGAACGCGCATGAACGATAATCGTTCATCGTTTGACTCAGAAAGTGAACGATTTTCTCAAACGATTATCGTTAAATGATATCGTTTAACAATAATCATTCAAAAGATCGTTGTGTGTGTATGCAGCTTTACCCCATCATCAGCTTATAGATGAAAGTGTGGGAATGTGTTATTATACTTCAGTACACATATAAGAACGCATGCTTTGTCTATATGTACTGTACTTACACCTGGGCTCTCCTAACCCTGTTCCCGTCTTGTTTATTAACCTTATCTTTAATTCATGTCTTTAAATATAATTCACTAGAATTCAATAAAGGAAAACATTTTAAGTAGGCATGGGGTAAGCCAATAAATGAAAGTTGTCTGAAGTTGGACAACCCACTATTTTGTTTTGTAATCCTAAGGAGATCTGACAATTTTAAATTTGTAAAACTTGCATAGTTACTTAAGAATAAAAAATCTGTATTTAATGTAACATATTATCATTAGTATGTTCTGCATCAGATATCTTCTTCACGCACTATGTACATCAGGGTTCTTCAACCCGTGGCCCGCCGATGATTACCGTAGTGCAGACCTAAATATTTTAGTGTATGCACAGTCTTATCTGCCTATATTGATTTTCTCCCTCTACACCAGCCTCCATATTTTTACCTCCTCCCTCTTTTCATACCTCATTCCCTTGCCAGCCGTCAGCTGGGTTCACACTTGTCAATGTGTGTGCCCAGCGATGCGACACCCGACCATGCAATATATATCGGGCGGTCAATACATGATGTAGTGACCAAACGTCCGATATGTCGGGTACCGGCTCCATCCACTATGCCGGCATCTGGGTCGTTCCATTGGCCCTACATGCAGGCCGACGGAACGACCCCGATGGACGACCCGCTGAAGTGCGCAGGGTCACGCATAGTGGGTACACACTGGCCGATATGTCGGCCCAATCAGCAGGATCAGGCGATATATCGTCTAGTGTGTACCCACCTTTCCTTTACTTGACTATTCTTCTCCGCATTTCTCTCACCCCTCTTCCTTACCTCCTTCATTCCTGTCCTCTGTCTAATTCCATTATCCCCTCTTTTTAATAGCCTCAGTAATTTTAACTCACCCCCATGTACCTGCCTCATTCTATCATCTAGTTTACCTCTCCTTCTTGCCTGCCCCCTCCAACTTCACCCTGTCCACTGCCCTCTATTCCCCAGACACAACCTCCCCCCCTCCCTCAGTCACTACCAGAGCAAAAAAAACACACATCACACACACACATTTACTTACCTCCAGGGGTGCCTCGGCAATACACACAAAAAAATCAAGCCCAAAAATAAGCAACCTTAAAAAAAACAAGCCCAAAAACAGGCAAAAAGCTACTTGCAAAAAAAGCAAGCAACTTGTACAAAAAACACGCCCAATTCCGCTTGTTATAAGCTTACTTGGCAACTATGGCAGTGTGTTTGTTTTGACAGCCAGCCAATGAGAGTTAGACAGGCTCTCATTGGCTGCTGGTGCTGCTGCACACACATCGCCGCCCTCCTGCGGCGATGTGTGTGTTAATCAGTAGCCAATGAGAGTCAGAGAGACTCTCATTTTCTGCTGCGCCCACTGCAAGAGCCGGGCTGGAGGTCACTCGTGAGCTCCGCCTGCCGGCTCCTGCAGTGGGTAATGGGAGAGACGTCATGACGTTTCTCCCATAATTCAGAGAGGTCGGCCCGGGAGGACGGAGGACTGGACGGCAGCGGGAGCGAGGATTCAGGTAAATGTTTTGTTTTTTATTTACTTTACCTGTGTGTTTGTCTGCTGCACTACTGAGGGCACTGAATAATAAGGACCACTACAGGGGGCACTGTATAAGGGGCACTACAGGGGTCATCTGTACTGGGGGCCTGCATAAGGGGGACCACTACAGGGGGCACTGTATAAGGGGCACTGCATAGGGAGCATCACTACTGGGGGCCTGCATAAGGGGGACCACTACTGGGGGCACTGTATAAGGGGCACTGCATAGGGGGCATCGCTACTGGGGGCCTGCATAAGGGGGACCACTACTGGGGGCACTGTATAAGGGGCACTGCATAGGGGGCATCACTTCTGGGGGCCTGCATAAGGGGACCACTACTGGGGGCACTGCATAGGGGAGACTACTACTGGGGGTACTGCATAGGGGGGACTACTACTGGGGGCATTATATAAGGGGCACTACTGGGGGCACTGCATAGGGGGGACTACTACTGGGGGCACAGCAGGGGGGACTACTACTGGGGACACTGCATAGGGGGGACCACTACTGGGGGCACTGCATAAGGGGCACTACTGAGGGCACTGCAGAGGGGGGCAGTTATGAGTCATAATTGTGTGAGGAGGGGGCAGAGTTTAAATACCGCAGTATAGCTTAGTGGCCCTCGGCTTCGTTGAATTTTTTAATGTGGCCCACACTGCCTTAAAGGTTGAAGACCCCTGATGTACATTGTCACCTTCCCAAGTAATGCTGAGACAAGGAAAATACTATCAACAGCTAATCTTGTAAAGATCACATATCACATCGTGCCTAAAGGAATCTAATACAACAGCAACTGGAATCTATCTATCTTTATCCTATCTATCTATCTATCTATCTATCTATCTATCTATCTATCTATCTATCTCCTTACCTGTCTATATGTATTCTATCTATCTATCTATCTATCTATCTATCTATCTATCTATCTATCTATCTATCTATCTGTCCATATCCTTACCTATCTATCTCTATCCTATCTATCTATCTCCTAACTATCTATCTATATCCTATCTATGTATCTATTTATATCCTTATCTATCTATCCAGGGCCGGCCCTAGCCCAATTTTTTTGGTAAGCGAGTATTTTTTTGGCGCCCCCCCCCTATGCAGTGCCACTTTTACTGTGCCCCCGGTAGTGGTCCCCCCAGTGCAGTGCCCCTTGTGCCCCCAGTAGTAAGCCCCTTATATAGTGCCCCAGTAGTACTCACCTCCCCATGCAGTGCCCCCAGTAGTGGTACCCCCCTATGCAGTGCCCATTATATAGTGCCCCTAGTAATAGTCCCCCCTCTTGTAGTGCCCCCAGTAGTAGCCCCCTTGTAGTGCCCCCAGTAGTATTCCCCCCCTTGTAGTGCTCTCAGTAGTCCCCCCCTTGTAGTGCTCTCAGTAGTCCCGCCCCTTGTAGCGCTCCCAGTAGTCCCCCCCTTGAGTGCTCCCAGTAGTCCCCCCCTTGTAGTGCTCCCAGTAGTCACCCCCCTTGTAGTGCTCCCAGTATTCCCCCCCTTGTAGTGCTCCCAGTAGTCCCCCCCTTGTAGTGCCCCCAGTAGTAATCAACCTCCCCCCGCAGTAGAGACATAATAAAAAAAAAAAAAAAAAACTTACCTGACACCCGCTCCTGCCGCCGAGATCAGTTCCTCCGTTCGCCGCTTTGCATTATGGGAGTGACGCGTCATGGGAGTGACGCGTCACTCCCATTACCCACTGCGGGAGCCGGAAGATGTCCGGCTCTGGCAGTGGGAGCAGCAGCCAATGAGAGTCTGTCTGACTCTCATCAGCTGCTAAAGCAAACACACAGCTTCCGAAGCCGGCGGCTGTGTGTTTGTGCTGTGTAGCGCTGACCGAACTCCGTCCGGTCAGCGCTACACACGCGGTGCAGCTGTGTCACAGAGACACAGTCTGCACCGCGGCCCGCATGGTACGCAGCTGAGGCGCCCTTCACTATGTGGCGCCTTACGCAGCTGCGTACCATGCGTAACGGGAGAACCGGCCCTGTATCTATCTGTATCTATCTATCTATCTATCTATCTATCTATCTATCTATCTTACACATATTAGTGCTGTCACCTGGTGCTGTAACTCATGGAATCACGTCATATTGGCTCTGCCTCCAAATTGACGCAATTTGCTGCGAGGTGGACAGGGCTTAAGAACATGGTACTGCCCTGCACTCCAGTCTGTCAGAGGGGGTTTTTGCGGCCTAAGTGTTCGGCTTTTGGTGTCACCCCCTTGGAGGGTGACACTCGGTGCGGCCCGCACCCCCCACACCCTCTAGTGACGCCCGATACCAATGCTGCTCTATCTATCTATCTATCTGAGTAATATAGGATAGGCAGCTATGTTTATGTACCAAGTCATTTTACACACTAAGGCCATGCTGGCCGTTTGAACCCCACTCAGTTTGCCTCGCTTGGATGAGGCATAGATTCTTGTGACCTCCTCAGACTCCCAGTCTACAGTATGAGTAAAGCCTGGCAGGGCCTCCTTCTCAGGGGGAATACACTGTAGCTTATTGCTTAATAATCCCTATGCTGACTGCAGGATCTTTCATGTTGCGCATTACACTGACTTGGGTGGCGGCCGGGGGCCCTACCCCATCCTCTAGGTGTGGAGCAGGGTCATGGATGAACTTTGTTGCTTTATTTCTTTCTATGGAACTACAATAAGATGAGCCCTCCTGCAAATCAAAGTGGGCGGTGCTGACACACCCCTATCCCCTCTTTCAATAAAGGGGCCCTGTTCTTTGCATGTCCTCGCTAATGGTTGGCCAAGTCCATCCGTTTTGGCTGGCCACACCCCCTCTGATGACTGGCCACACACTGTAAGCTTGGGTCCCTACCATTGCATTCCCTGGTGTGCCCTTCATGGGCTAGTCCAGTGGTTCCCAAACTGTGCGCCGTGGCACCCTGGGGTGCCCCAGGACACTTGCAGGGGTACCTGAGGTTGGTGGTCCAGCACCAAATCAAATTTTTTATGGTCAATGTAATGTAAATATTTGGACAAACAGAAGCGCAAACCTGTCCCCCACCACATAACTGACCCTAAGGATGACAGGTCAGCACAATTTACTTCACTTTACTACTTTACTACATTATTTTCTGAATTTCTCTATAACAAACTATTGACTTAGGGGTACCGTGAAAACAATGCTGATACTCTAGGGCGCCATGATTCAAAAAAGTTTGGGAACCACTGAGCTAGTCTGACACTGGGCATATCACATAGTAATAGGAGCATACACATATTAGTGCAAGCTGTCTTCTACTCCACTGCACATATCCCCTCAGTGACACAGACACAATTCACGACATCATCTATTACCGCTAAGCTGAAAATATTCAACCATATTATGATAGGACAGTGCCAGGAATAGGCAGAAGAACGCCCTGCCCTGGGGTAATCTTGAGGCACATCAGCATGAGGACTGTATTTTCAGTGTGAAGTCTGCACCTGACTGTCACCAGCAAAACGAATTCTGTTTTGTCATGAGGAAATCAGTTGGGCAGAAGGAGGTGGGTTAGGTTGTGGGTGCTACATAGCTCTTCCATATGTCCTATAGAGGCCGGGGTAAAGGACGTTTTTACATGTGCAATTTCCAGGCCTGCTATTTATTCAAGAGGACCCGACATGGGTCACAAGCTACCAATGTGCCAGTATGCTGAGCGCCAGCTTGAGTAAAGCAAGGGTGGAGGAGATACAATTCAGGAGACAATCTGTGACCGGGTGACCTCGCTTTGCCAGGCGATCAGAGATTTTTTTATCACTGATAGAGAGTGGTTACTCTTCCCTGAGTAATCTGAGTGGGCTTACTCACCACTGCTAGGGATTTCCCTTTCACCATCAGAAGCCACCTGTTACTGACTCCTGTGTAGTGGGTGAGTATATATATATAACATTATTTGCGGGCCCGGTGCAGGCCACGCCCCGTGTGATGTCACATGATGCGTGGTCACAATCGCTGGTGATTACATCAATGCCCGGACCATCTTGAGGATGCCCCAGGAGCTGTAAGGGCAGCGGTGTGACTGTATGAAACGCTCCAGGTATCACTGCTGCATAGATTCTGGCTCTGCAGAGTGCCATTCTAGGCACCCTGCTAGCCAGATGAGGCTAGCAGGAAAAAGCTCAGAGGGCCAGGCCAAATGATTCCGAGGGCCTTATACGGGCCCCGGGCCTTAGGTTCCCCATCCCTGTCCTACACCATCACCGCATGTTACACACAGGCCTGTACCACCGCCACCTGCAACTGTCTACTTTTGGGTATGTGTGGACACGCTGCTGCAACACTTCCTGGGTAGTGTCAGCTTATTCCCACTGATCCCTCACTATGGACCAGTCTGCACCGGGTAGCTGGCACAGGATTCCAGTTTGGAGATACTGCACTCAATCCAGAATAGCCAGAGAACGGAATAGAATTTTGTGTTATTCTGGTGATCACAGGATAAAAGCAGATACAGGCGTCTTAAGGCAGGATGTTTATTGTTCAAAATGTCTTTAAAAAGATGAGTCCCCTTGCTAAAGGTGCTTGAGACAATTAGAGCATACAGATGTCACAGAAGTACATTCGTTCAGAGGATATACATTCAGGGCTCGCATGGCCCCCATTTTATACAGTTCTAATTTTCCTAGCGTTTTTTCTCTACTGCGTGTTGATCATCAGGAAAATGGCGCCCATGCCATTTTCCCAGTGATTACAGCGACGTCATCAGAGAGGTAATTATAGGTTATGGGACAGGGCATGTGGTGTGGGACCTCCAGGGGCCCGTGTGCACAGCATACCCTACAATCATTATAGATATGCCCATCGATTGTTTGCATTTAGGCACTGGGTCTGATTCAGAGATGGATCCTAATGCAATATCAGCTGCGATCCCGGATGCAGCAGATGCTGGGCAAAAAATATACTAATGCTGTAGCCGCCTGGGAATGTATTGAAATGCCCACTGTCAGGTTTGCAGAACCAAGCAAGTACTGTACGTACAAACGGCGGTCGCAGATCCTTCGATAATCGACCATCTGAGTAATGGCCGTGGGGACTGAGACACTGGTGATCACAAGTTTTCTGTAGTGTGTGTAGTGTGCCTCGTGCCTCAGGGCAGGTAGCCGCAATTGCATCCATACATTTATTCTAGTCAGATGTACCAATGTACCCGTTATTTTGCGTAATGTTGTCATGTATGTGGTATAAGCCCGGCACGATCAGAAAGCTGTAACATCATGCAATAAACGAGGATGGCGAAAATGTGCATTTAGTTACTTTTATTTTAGAATTAAATAGAACAGCTTTCTCACATGTATCACAAATGGGTTGTTAGTTTTGCTTTAAAGATCCAATAGACAGCACCTCTGGTAGCGAATCACTTCTCACTTGCTGCGTGCAAATGTTTTCATCCGAGGAAGATATGATCTAAGTACAAGCTACAAGCAAGATAATGGAATAATGAAATCAAGTCATATTATTCCAGGTGAACGAGCAGCGAGATATATACTTTTGTGCGCTGGAAAGAAATCCAAGGGTGCTGTCACATTACCAAACTAACAATTGCATTTGCTGTCATATTCATATAACTCATTTATGTGCCTTATCCATCTTTCATGCCATTTATTGTCCCTGACTACCCAGAGCGCGAGCAGCGTCATGCTGCACTTTTCAAGTTTCATCCTGAATGTTTCTTCGTGTTATTTGAGGATAAAAAGTTTGTGTGCAAACTATTTGCTGCAAAAATTCCGTTTGTGGTGCCCAGTTTAAGGTGATGATATAGATGGTGCGGATTGGGTGCAAGTTGGAGTAATCTCTCTGATAGATCCACCTTTTTACTTCTTCGTTTACCAACAACTTTCAACTTAGACCACGCTCGAGTAGAGAGGCAAGGGTTCTCCCACCAGACACAGAAAAAGCACAACCAGGCTAGCATGCACAATAATGTAATATTTAATTTAACTAACCCCAGGTGAGAACTGGAATGAGCTAGTAAGATGGCTGTAATAAATGAAAGGGTATTTCCAGGTGCATAACTGAAATAATGGAATAAACTAAACATTTACACTCACACAGTAGCTCTGATGGGCGCTGCACCTGCCATGCACTCGTGTGCCTGTACCGCTGCTGTGCTGCTGGTGCACCAGCTGCGATTCATCCACAGTCCACCGATGGTGCTGCAGTGTTTGCATCCTCAGTTCTTCCTAGGTGGCCGCTGTGGCATGGATGGAGAAGTGTCACCGCATGTAATGACGTTGTCTCTGTGGCATCATTGATTACTACTGCCCATGTGCACTTGATGCATTTTTTGCAGGGGGTAAACTTGGGGGTTACTTTCAGTTTAAGATTTTTCCTATCATTGTGCAGTTGGTGACCTTTAAGTGATTTGGGCCCATCCGAGACTCTGGGTCCTTGGTACCTCGCAAGATGCGATCGCTCGCTGGCAAAAAGGGGCCGAATATTTAAATTATGCGCTCGCACTGCCCTCTATGTCTTAGCAAGCTGAGGCAATGAGCGCTCGCTAGTGTATAAAGACGCCCCCTTACCACTCGCAACACACGTCATCTCTGGGAATTGTAGGATTAATCGGTAACATCGAGAGCCATCGGAGATGCTCGCAGCCCTTGAGGTTGCCTTTCCCCGCCGCAAGCACTGCGATCAGTGTGGGATGAAATACATGCAGGTGACGCGTTCAATGACGCTACTTTGCTAATTATGCACGCTTTTAAACGGCGTTTTGACGGCCTGACACGCACCACTCCACCGTTTACAAGCACCTTCCCCTGTTACCACCCACAAACAGCACTATCTGTCACTCAAAGAAGCGATCTGATAGTGGCTTACGAGCAACCAAAATCAGATTGCAAATACTGGCTTGCGCATGCGCACTGAAAATTATACGTATGCGCAGATGGGCAAAAATCTCTCACAGCGAGCGAGCGCAACCTAGCGAGCGGGTCTGAATCAGGTCCATAGTGTGAAGAGGCTTATCTGAAAGAATTCCAAGGCTTTGTGTGATTTCCATACCTTGATCTGGGTTCTATATGGTGTATGCTCTGCCTTAATGAGTAAAAGTTAACTGGAAAAAAATGTATTTCACCTTTTGGTTTAATTTTTTTTCAGCATACTTGGTATTAAGGGCCTGATTCAGAGGCGCTCGCTATTTGCGAGCTCACGCTCTGAATCAGGATGGTGCCCACCCATAGCTAGTGCGAGCGGGCAGGAGATGGCCGCAATTATCGCGACCATTGGACTTGCGAGGAGACCCTGTGGTAGGGTCTCAGGTCTCACAAGCTCTATTAGAGCAGGAAGTCCATTACTGACATCACAAGTGATGTCAGTAGGGCCGCCCACAAACAGCAGGCGTTCCTTCGGGAATGCCTCCGTTTGTTTAGCCACCCCCCCTCCCTGCCTACAAAATGGGGCGAGCTGTCGATCAACATCGACAGCGCCCCATTTGTTGCGAGCCCCGGAGCGAGTGATTTCTCACTATTTATGGGGCTTGCGCATGCGCGTTGCGCACGGCACGCGTGCACACTGGGCCACCATAGACCCGCTTGCGAGCGCAATGCGCTTGCAAGTGGGTCTGAATCAGGCCCTAAATCCTGAAAAATCAGGCCGTATATACCCTTGTATGGGATAGCTGGAACATTTCTGCACACTACCTGGATTTGTGATATTTATCAAATAATATTTGCTGGATATTCCCCCCGAAAACACCAGTTTTAGGGGCATACCGCAATTATTAAGTATCCCCTTCATATACCATGGAGGGACTGCAGGAGATAACTCCATATCTGCCGCGACCCTCTATTTCTGACAGCAGACGCTTGTATGGGGGCAGCAAAGCTGTCAAACTGACCAAATTTGGCCCCCGCGGCTAATGCCATCTGAAGATGAAGTTAGCTGCTGTAGCTTATGGGCTACATTCCGCAGAAATGACTGGGCAAGGGTTCCACTGGAGCTCTCCCCAGGCAATGCAGTGGCAAACACAGGATTTATAGAGGGGGGCTTCCGATAGCTTGATTTTAGAGTGAGTGTGGCCAGTCCATGAAGAGGGCATAATGAGCACTTAAATAGCTTTAATATGCATCATACAAAGTGTATTGTGTGTCATAATTCCAGCACATACAAGACCAGCCTGGGGGAGCAGCAGAAGAACCTAGCACTGCCCTGTACACTGGATAGTTTATTATTATTATACAGTATTAATACTTAACCCTATTTATAGTCTATAGCAGTGCACCCCTAACAGTGCATGTTTTCCATATCTCCTAGTTGGTGCATAGGTGTATTTAATACTGGCTGACACATGTTAAAAGATCCACAGGTGGTGCTGATTATTTCATTTGTGATAGTGAGAAGAACATGCAGCACTAGTATAATTCTATTATAGTAATATTTCTATTGTGGTCATGGTGGGGGCTGGGGAGGGAGGTTTCCAGGCAACCAGACCCCCCCCTGCATTTGCCTATGCAATGGCCGCTGCACATGTGTAGTCAGTAGACTGCGCATGCGCAGGAGTACCGAAAGAGGAGCGAGGAGATCACCGATGCAGTCACTTCACTCTGAACACGGGCGGGATTCTTTAGAAGTCCCTGTCCCTGCCTGTGCCTTTTAATACATTCAGGCGGTATATAATTTCTTTTTTCTGCATATATAACAGTGATAAGTAATTACAATAATTGGGACTGAAAACCTGATTCACTACGGATTGCTGCGATTACGCACGCAGTCTGACTGCGATGATATGCTAATCCACTGCGATCGCTATGCCATCGCAGCACTATATAGGGACGCCCGCCTTACCTTACACACATCCGGAATGTTTAGCAAGACTGGGAAACCATCGGTAACATGGAGTACAAATGGAGCCTCACGCACACTGGCACAAGCGCAGACCTTACTCAGCAATTGCTAACTTCATCGCACGCTATGAGTACTCAAGCTGCGTAGGGCATTGCAGTGCCTAATTTATGCACGCCACTGTAACGGCGTTTGAACGCACTGGTATGCCTGCATTTCGCCGACCCCCCCTGTCACCTCCCACAAACGTCACTTTCTGTCAATCACTAGTCTCGATCACGGTGGATGTTTTACGCACATGTACTGCGGTGCATGCGCAGAACGCAACAATCGGCCGCTTGCGTGTGTAATCGCAGTTTCGATCCTTGGGCCTGATTCAGCTTGGGTCGCAGTTGCTAACTTGTGTGCAATTCTGTAGGCAGGTCATAAGCGAATATATTCAAATACTGAGTTCGCAATGCCATCGCACGGCTAACATACACACGCCCTCTGCCTACGCTCACATTCATAACACCGCCCAAACATCGGACACTTCGAAGGACATCGAACCCACACCCAGCATTGTGGCAGGTCAGACCTTACTCACAAATTGCTAACTTTCCAGGTCACGTGGAAAGCTCAGGCTAATTCATGTACACCCATGCAACGACGTGCAAACGCACAGGCACGCCTGCGTTTCCCCAACCACCCCCCCGTCACCACCCCCAAACGCTCTCTGCCTGTCAATCAACCTGCGTTGAGTCTGTGGTGTCTGTGCGTTCACAATGGCAAGTTCGCACACGCGTACTGCGATGCATACGCAGTACGCAACAATAGACCGATAGCGTACGCATTAGTAACTGTGATCCAAGCTGAATCAGACCCCTTACTGAATGAGGCCCTAAGACTCCAGAAGGGAAAACTGTAATTTCACTTACGGCCCACTGGGTGGCAGCAAACCTGCAATGCTGGTAATCTAATAGACAAATCCCAAGGGGAGATTCTAGCAGCCACAGCTCCGACAGAAGCAGTTTAGAGTGACACAGGTAAGACAATGATTATACACATATCTGTGTGAACAGAGGGTAGCATAGGCTGTGTGCACAACACAAGGATACATGTGAGAATGATGATTGTTGTATGTTCCTTCCTTGCTATGTTGTATTTATGTGAAAGGGAGGTAATGGTCTGGATGACAAGGGGGGCATAACACTCACCTCGATGGCTGTGGTGGAGGGTCAGATGCATGACCTTGTGCTATGTTCAGGCTTTATCATGCAGCCCCTTCTGGATGGTGCAGAGTAATTTCTCCTACAGTATTTGCAGATGTGGTTTATTGCAGAGATTGTAGCTGAGCAGTTACAAGGTGGGGGAAACTGCAATCCCCTTCAGGGGAAAATCTGAGTGGAAGGTGAATTTAATAGTGAAATGCACTGAACAGAGCTTGTTTCATCATCCCTGGGCCTGCTCACTAGTATCAGAGCCGCACTCAGGGCCTGATTCAGAGCCGGACGCTATTTGCGCTCGCTTGTCCAGAAAAAGGGGCTGGCTATTTAAATTAACCGTTCGCTCTTTGCGGTCTGTTCACGCCTCTATGTCTGAACGAGCGAACAAAACATGCGAACGTAATTTTGAAAAAAAACGCCCCCTGGCCGCTCGCATCATACGTCATGTCTGCTATTTATTAGATTAATTGAGTACATCGGACGGCGTATGAACTGCTCGCTATTCTTGTGGCTGGTTTTTCCTACCACAATCATGCGAGCAGTTCTGACTATAAAACAACCAAGTGACGTGGTCGATGACGCTGCTTTAGTAATTATGCACACCCTTAAAACGCCCGTTTTGACCGTTTGGCACGCCTGCGTTCTGATCTCCACTCCCCGTTTTCAAGCACCTTCCCCTGTTACCACCCACAAACGCCTCATTCTGTCACTCAAAATAGCAGGCATTCGCTATTTAGCGAGCACACGATTTTCGGCCGCACTGACTGGTTTGCGCATGCGTATTAAAATCCGTACGCATGCGCAGATGTGCAAACATCGGTCGGAACGAACGAGTGGCCGCTTACGAGCGGCTCTGAATCAGGCCCTCAATGAGCTGCTTACCTGGGGGTCATCCCCCGAATAGCGGATGATTATTGGGCATGCAGAGAGACCATAGGGAGCAGCCAGCTGTCCAATAGCTCGCTGTAGACAGGGGGGGACAGGCCCCTGTTATTAGGCTGGGGAGAACACAGAGAACATAGTTGCTGAGCGGGTCGGTGGGGGTGTAGCTGTAAGTATGGACTTTGGTAGTCAATGGTTTACAATGTTTTTTTATTTTTATTTTCGATGATGGCTTTCAGGGCCATAACTAAGGGTCCCTCATAGCACCTGCATTTGGCAGCCTGTAAAGCCGCCCCAAGCGTCCTATAGAGTATCCGGGCACTCCTCCCTGGTTCTGGTGGTCCTACCCCTCGACATGACGTTATGACATCACATTTTGTATTTTAACCTTTTTGATGTTCACCACTATCAAACTGTGTGTAATCAAATTCAACTCGAATCAAATACAACTTAATACTGCTGTTAAAATTCGGGCCCGGGCACGCGACTGCTGGTGTTTATTCACATACGCAAACCGGGATTTCTACATATGCGCACCCCATTGCAATGGCTATTCCATCAGATGGTTTTGATGCCATGGTAAGTCACCACCGCATCGCAAGATTTGATGTTGGAAGCCCGTCCACCATTCGATGACGTGCTTCCGATGTCCTTTCCTAAGCAGTGAGCACAGCGCCGATAACAATTCGGGAGTACAGCCCACAGAAGCAGTTAATCAGCTGGAAGGGAACAGTAACAGGCAGAATGAACTAGTGCCACCTAACTGTACACACCAGACATTCCCCTCCGCAGCTCACAATCTCAGGGATCTGTGATTTTGGGACCAGGCCATTTATGCAATTCCCTTTACACACTCAGGGGTCTATGTACTAAGCAGTGATAAGTGACAGAGTGAAAAGTGATAAGTAAGTGATAAGGTGCCAGCCAATCAGCTCCCAACTGCCATCTCACAGGCTGTGTTTGAAAAATGACAGTTGGGAGACGACTGGCTGGCATCTTATCACTTTCTTATCACTTTTCACTCTGTTTCTTATCACTGCTTAGTACATAGACCCCTCAGCCTTATAAAACAAGTAATTTTTATGAATATTTGCAGCAAAAATATTTTTTCCATTGTCTGATGCTTATAGTCTCATCTTTAACATGTTATTTTCACACTGTAGGTGAATTAGTTTCTCCATTTTTCATGTTTAGGAAATTCCACAGCCGAAACTCAACTCAAGCGCAGGAGTATCGTAACCGTTTTCGGGAAGCCTCAGGCTGCAACTGCGATCCCATACGCAGTAAAAATGGTTCTGGCGTCTCAGTTCCCGTTCACATTTTGTGCGACCGTAGGGTTATTCAGAAGTCCAATAATTTAACTGATCTGCGACCAATGCTGCGTACGCATGGCCCTCAGTGACCACTATATAATACAGAGAGCCTCAGTTACCACTATATGATACAGAGAGCATCAGTGACCACTATATAATACAGAGAGCATCAGTGACCACAATAATACATAGCACATTACTGAATTGAGGGTCTGATTCAGAGCCGCTCATAAGCGGCCGCTTGTTCGTTCCGAGCGATGTTCGCACATCTGCGCATGCGTATGGGTTTTAGTACGCATGCGCGAACCAGTCAGTGCGGTCAGAAATCGTGTGCTCGCAAAATAGCGAATGCCTGCTAATTTGAGTGACAGGATGATGCGTTTGTGGGTGGTAACAGGGGAAGGTGCTTGAAAACGGGGAGTGGAGATCCGAACGCAGGCGTGCCAAACGGTCAAAACGGGCGTTTTAAGGGTGTGCATAATTAACAAAGAAGCGTCATTGACCACGTCACTTGGTTGTCTTTTAGCCTGAACTGCTCGCATGATTGCGGTAGGAATATGCTACCACAAGACTAGCGAGCAGTTCAGACGCCGTTCGATGTACTCGATTAATCTAATAAATAGCGGAGATGACGTATGATGCGAGCGGCCAGGGGGCGTTTTTTTCAAAATAGCAACCGCATGTTTTGTTCGCTCGTTCAGACATAGAGGCGTCAACAGACCGCAAAGAGCGAGCACTTAATTTAAATATCCGGCCCCTTTTCAGAACGTCCGTCCGCAAATTGCGTTCGGCTCTGAATCAGGCCCAGAGTGCTGTTCAAACACTGGCACATGTGCAGGGGAAACAAAGCTACTAAATTATTGTTATAATAATATAACTTGTTTTGTTGTAGTCTGTAGGTCCCATATTATTCAACACTGCTGTGACACACTTCCATTCTAGGGTCAGGGGGCTGATTCAGCGTGCAGTGCTGTACGCAGATTCCCGATTATCAGGAATCTGCGTATGCACAGGACCCATTCAGCGCATGTGCAGAACAGGTGCTGGAGGATCGCACGCAGCCCATGCTAAGGGGCAGGGATGGCCACCGTTCCTGGAAATGGGGGCCTGTCGCCCCCTTTTTCCAGGAGTGGCAAGGCCAGGATGCGACCTCGGTCGCAGTGCTGGGATTGCAAATGCAGCGGGGGGTGTCGGACACACCTTGCTGCAGTTGCATATTTGCAAGGACGGAATTGGAAAGCTGCTTGTGTCCACCTCTGAATCACCCCCAGAGCCCACAAGAAAACATTGAATGTAAACAAGTGGAGAAGTCCTTAAATGTGGGGACTGGATGGGTAGACAACTATACATGCAGGTCTGCAGGCAGAATTTCAGAGTCTAAGGGGTAAATTTACTAAAGTGAGAGTTTTTTAGATTTGGAGCTGTTGCCCGTAGCAACCAATCAGATTCTACTTAACATTTATCTAGCCCCTTCTAGAAGATAATAGCTAGAATCTTATTGGTTGCTATGGGCAACACCTCCACTTCTAAAAAAATAAATATACCCCTCGGTCCTGACTCTCTGAGGCATGTTGCTTTTACAGGCAGTGGCTCCTCAGCTTTTTGACAGTGCCTGACCCCGCCTCCGTACTAGGCCCCACCTCCCTGTACAGACCTGTCTCCCTCCTCCCTGATCAACACCCTTCATTGGGACTTTTTTTTTTTTAATCGTGAAACTTGAAGACACTAAGGGGTTAATGTACTAAGCGGTGGGTTTGAAATCCCAGTGGTTTTGTAGTGGTTTACTGCCGAGATTGCGTCCCGCAAATTTACTCAGCTCAAAACCTTGGAGAAACCGCACTTTAGAAGAGTTAGAACATTGAATGACTATCGATGTTTTTACCATTAGCAACAGCAGATTATTAAATGGTGAGTTTAGTCGCAAATCCGTGCCCCTAATTTCATAACCATCCCTGGGTTATTCAGCAGAGGCTGTTAGTGAAAAATGGCGTGGGGTACCCGTATTTTTCACTAACCAGCACTGGACTGAAATAGAAAGGGCTGGTGACACTAAAGCAGTACAGATTTTCTCTTTCTCGTTCACATTCAGAGCCCGCACACAGCGCCAATGTTCACGTGGTCCAGCATTTTTTTGCAACTGCGCACACGCATAAATTTCCTAAAACTACGGTGCATGCGTTACACACATACTTACCTACTCTCCCGGAAGTTTCGGGAGGCTCCCCCAGATCCTGGAAGAGTGTCCGTATCTACCGCATCCCACCAACTAGTGGGGATGGTGGTTGGGGACCCGTGAAAATTTTGCTATTGGGTCCCCCTAGGTCTAGTTACACCCATGGCCCCGCCCCTCTTCAAGGTCTAACGATTCACTGCAGTTTGTCGTGCCAGGGGCAGGGTCTAATGACATAGGAGCCCGGCCCCATCCCCCAAAGTGGCTAGCTGCGCCTACTCTCCGGGTTTCTATCGGAGAGGAGACTTAAAAGGTTGGCAAGTATGTTACACAGAGTGTATACACAGGTGCTGCTGTGGTCGGGGGACAGACAGTATCAGAAATGCTGTGTAAAAGTGATGGATGTTCCCGGGAGCTGATTGTGAGGTGGATGGAAGCGCACGCAAAAATGTGTGTGTCAATGCAAGTGACTGCGTTCACAGCCGCAGGCATAGGGGGCCATAGTCAGACGCAGAATCTGCACCTTCCATAGGGATGGTGCGAGTTTGGATTGTGTTATCATTATAGCGTGCACGGACGCTACAAGTGGGCCTCTTAGACTCTACGCATTCGTCCGAACGGATGTACACGTAGCAGCATAGGCATGAATTCGCAGACAGGCGACTGCCCATAGACAATGCTGCGTGCCAGAATCAGACCCATAATGCAGTAAAATTTATTTATTTTATTTTATCACCCATTAGATCCCCAACTATGGGCCTTAATCAGCGTTGCATGCAAACCCGATGATGGATGGACTACGCATGTACAAAACAAGTCCTGCAAGATCGCACGCAGTGCTCCCAAGCTGCAGTTGACATGCTGCAGTTTTGCGTTTCCAGAAAACTGAAGCATGTCGCCCACGTTTCTGGGAGTGCCGAAGTCAGGGTCTGCGTCATCCGAGGCAGATTTACTGGCCCCGCAAGCGGGTAGAAGGTGGCTCTTCTGAGTAAGTGTAGGCTTACTCACATGGCTGCAAACATAGATAACAATGGTCGCGATGTTGATCTGGTCCTCATTTAGAGGTGGACGCAGTGTCAATGTTGCATGCAGTTGGCCGATGTTGTACATGCTGCACGTGTGTCTGAGTTGCACTGCCCATGCCACCTGGTGGTCACCGCACGGAGGCGCAGGATGTATCTAGACGCAGGGAGTGTGGCTTTTAGTGGCTGTTACTGGGAGGTAACTGGGGTAACTAGGCGGACGCGGGCATGTCCCCTATAGCGGCTGCGGCTAAAGTTGCAGTACCACTCACACAGGAGGTCTTAGTAGTAAACAAAAAATTGGCCGTGGCATTGGCATAAACACGCCGACTTGTCTGCGGCAAAATACACAGTTGCACCTGAGTCTGCGTCCACCTCTGAATCATGTCTGGTCATAAACTGAGTTTTAAGAAGCAAAATAATACTTATAATTTCAGCCGTTCCCAAAAGGGAACCAGAAAAGCTTCCCCTTTTGGATGCCAAAAATACAAGAAGCTGAAGTCCTGTGATAGAGAAGCGCAGGAAGGGAGTGATCAAGACCTGGGCATTTAAAAATAAATGAAGTGACCTACTGAGTGTGTTTTAGGTAGCAAAATATAATGAAACAAGACCAAGCAATGGTCTGGATTTGGAGAAACATCAAAAGGGGAAGGTGTGCAAACCAAATGTGCGTGGTTTGGGGGTGCTGCTGCCGACTCTATAGCACTGCAAATAGCCAATGAAGAAAAAAAGAGAAATCCAGTTTGCAGGGCACTGACAACTCTAATGATTAAAGCATAACCTCTATTAGTTCATTCTAACCAGTATTTTAAAAGCAGCAAAACAAAAGTACATCGTGTGCCATCAGTATCAGGATCAAATCATTTTTTCCGACGGTGGCTGAGTCATTAGTACTGTATATTATGCAAGCCCGCTGCCTGCGGAATCGCAATGGGACTTGTGCCCATCTCCGAATCATCTCTCTAGACCGGTACCCAGCAAAAGAAACATATTGGGCATCCTTTGGGTGACCCTG
Organism: Taudactylus pleione; assembly: GCA_031769625.1. Taxonomy (NCBI): domain Eukaryota; kingdom Metazoa; phylum Chordata; class Amphibia; order Anura; family Myobatrachidae; genus Taudactylus; species Taudactylus pleione. Next base: position 281,345 of record JAUIMM010000664.1, read on the forward strand.
CACTGACTGGTAACACTCTGTGATAGACGTCGTTTTCAACAAGTCTTCAGCAGGTGGAGCGTTCGCTCGCCCTCCCCTCCCCCCACCTCTCCCCCGGCTACGCCTCTAACTCTTCATGCCCTTTTCACACCACACCGTATGTTTCTGCTGACCTAAGGCTCTCAGGTTAGGCCCACACTCTACACGTCATTGGTGCCTGCGGCAGGAGCGTATAACCACCAGAGGGGGCCCTTGTGTAGTAATGCATCCACCAGCCCCACATCGTACCTTGTTCCGGCAAGTGAAGCGGGTCCCTCTTCCTCTGCTGCGCCATCTTCCCAGTGATATTCGGGAAGATGGCGCGTGCGCACTAGCTCTGACAGAGTCTTTGCTTTCACTGTGCAGCTCTATCTTCTGGAAGATGTCATTTGTAAGTTGGCGCCGCAGAGGAGAAGGGACCTGCTTGCCGGAGCAAGGTAAGTATACCTCTGGGTGCAGAGAGTGCGGTGCGGAGCCCCTCCGGTACCGGTGTGCACCACACACTATGCACCCGTTATAAATACGCCCATGGCCTGAAGTACACATTCAGCCTTCTTAGTTAGCATGTTATGCAGGACACAGCTGAACTATACTTGCCCACTCTCCCGGAATTTCTGAGAGACTCCTGAACGGGGAAAAGTTCAGAAGTCTCCCGCACCCTGGTGCTTTCCAGCTAAAGCAAGTTTGCCAAAAATTACAGCAAAACATTGAGATGCAGGACAGTGATGATGCGCTTTGCTGTGCCAAACGTCCAAACCACTGACCTGGATCTCCCCTGCCTGGAGACGGGCTTGCCAATGTCAGCAAGTATGTGCTAAACTACCAGCGTGTGTTTCCCTAGTGAATGCCTTGTTATATTCACATTATTTAATTGATATTACCAACGGTGGCTCCTGTTTTTGCTTGCTGGGGGAACTCTGTAATTGTGCACATGTGCAGCAGGGACGGGCAGTCAGGATAGGCAGGGGAGGTCATACTCCTGAGATTTTATATAAAATGATTAGAATAATACAAAGAAGATATTTATAACTTATAAACATCTTTGTTTATTGTAATCATTTTTATAGTTAACACTCACCAGCTTTGTGGATCTCCCTGGGACTGCAGGGAGACGAGAGATGAGGCAGCAACAGCTCAGCCTCACTTCTGTATAGTCAGACACTGCTTGCAGTGCTAGGGGTGGGGCCACACCAATGGGCAGTAAGCTGCACAGAAAGAGAGCTAATAGAAGCATGCCTCTGTGTATGGGGGGTGTGCCTTGAGCACTGATGGATGCCTTGGATGTGTCATGTAACCTGGATGTGCACTGCAGTGCTTAGAGATCGGAGATCAGTAAAAAGCAGCAAGAGAAGACACAGTGATGCAGGTAGGAGAATCAATGGACACTGAAGCTTAGTGTAGTGAGGAGAGAATAACAGTGAGTAGGGGGTGAGACAGGCTCCCAGCACTCAGACTCATCTCCATGTGTGCCTCCCTAGCCATTGACCTAACCGCACGTCACTGATATGTAGGAACGCTGTCCCGCACATGCTCACAAATTAACTAGCCGGCCGGCTTCTAGGGACTGCATCGGCTGCAGCGCCAAGAAGTCAGGTATGGCTGCTGTAATAGCAGGGAAGTGGCTTCTCTTTGTAAGCGCTGCAGCGCTTTGTGAGGTGGTGGATTTTACAGGGGAGACTGCAGCCCCTAGGTAACATCTGCCACTGGATATTAATATTTGCACTGCTACAGCAATGAAATTTCCCATTTAATTTTAAGGTGGTAAGCAAAAGATATTTATATTACATTTAATTTGTATTTGTATCTTGTATTTAAATAGATTGTATATTGAAAATGACTAACATTTATTAACTGTCAAAAGACTATTCACTGTAGCATACATGACAGTCACACTTATTACATTGTTAACAAAAAGGGTACTGCAACTTAACGTCACACCTCTATGCTATCTCCAGGCTATTGTGGTAGCGTAACACACTGTTTATGCCTGAGGTGTGTCTGGGGTAAGTTCTATTGTTTCTGAGCTGGACATATCTTGAGATGCGACCAACTCAACGTATGCATGGAAATGCCAATCACAGGCAAGACGGAATTCCCAGGGCTGGCTAATGGCCCAGAGGTCAGCAGTTGTCTGTACTTGCCCAATTTATTTATCATATGAGGCCTGAAGGTTTGTGTTATACCATGTCCACGTCTCAGGACTGTTTTGAATCTGTAGAGAATTTAGTTTTTTTTTATAATTAACATCACTGAGCTCGTTTGAGTGTATTATTTGTTCGTGTGAAAGAAGTAACATTTTCATCCGCTCTTTATTGTGCCATGTACCAACATGTTGTGATGAAACGTCTTGTCTTGCAGATATACAAAGATGAGGGGCTCAGTACTGATGCTCACCATCACATTCTGCGGAATACATTTCTCGCTGGGCACAAATGTCCTGGAGAACCCTGCTCAGAGCTCAGATCGATTAGTACTGCAACGACGGGATGAAGAGCTACACTATCCGGGTAAGACTCCGATAAAAATGTGATACTGACATCATCAGTTATATGGGTAAAGGGCCTGATTTAAAGGTAGACACAGTGGGCCCGATTCAGAGACGGCTGGATTTGTAAAGCCGCACACAAGCAGCTGTACAATTCCGTCCATCTCAGACGCAGATGCAGAAGCAGGTATCAGACACCTCCTTGCTGCATTTTCCATCCCAGCACTGCAACCGACTACCCGCAGCCTGACCATGTACTGGTCAATTTAGAGGCTAGGAATCTGCATCTACCTATGCAGACCCTGGGTTCCACCCTCCCGGAAAACGGGGTCGACGCGCCCCCATTTCCGGGAAAGGTGACCAAGCACGCCCCTGTTTTGCCCCCCCAAACGCATGTCAGCCGTGCTGCGGCCTCGGTGGGTCTGCGAGTGGGATCGCAGGACCAGTTCTGCACATGCGCAGACCCCTCAACATCTGTCATGTACTTGAATCATCGGAATAACGCTCATCTCTGAATCGGGCCCAGTGTGGATACCGCAGCCGGTTGGCCGATGTTGTAAGTCTGTGCATTCGTCCCACTCTAACAGCACATGCATCCTGATAGTTAGTGCTCAGAGACACGGGGCCTCATTTAGAGATGTACGCCAACCCGATGGTGGGAGAACGTGTACTGTGCATGTGCAGGCCTCCCATCTGCAAGTTCACTTGTAGTGTCTCCAAGCCGCAGCCTGATTGACAGGCTGAGGCCGTTTGTGGGTGGGGAAGGGGTGGTGCAGGCCTGAGTTACCAGAAATGGGGGCGTGTCTCATTTTATGGGAGTGCCAAGGTCAGGGTCTGCTTCAGAAGACGCAGATTTCTTGGCCTCAGCTACACAGGTAAGATCAGCCATACTGAGTAGCCTTTGGCCTTCTCAGGTTGCTGATGCTGCGCCTGATGGTCGCCATGGTGATCTGATGCTCGGGTCTGCAATGCTGTCAGGAGGCTTCTGAGGAGCAAAGACGCCTCCTTGGCAGCACTGCAGATCCGAGTGTTGCATTGGAGTACTATCACATCGCTGCTGCGCCCAAAGACCCAGCAGTGATGTGATCTGCGTCCATCTATGAATTAGGCCCACAGTTCAGAATTCCGTGCATTTTAGTGGGCATACCTGGGAGGTAACAGAGGGTGTGGCTAACCCGAGGCAGGTGTGTCGCTGACAGCTGCTGCGTCCAAAGACGTCCTCTCACACAGGAGGCCATGCTCTGACGGAGAAACTGCACCTGTCATAGGGCTGGTGCAAGCTTCGATGTTGTGACCGATGATGCGTCTAAAGACACTCCAAGACGGAAATACACTGCCTCTAGACAGTGGGCATCTCAGTTTTTAGGAAATCAACAGTGGCATTAGCATAAGACGCAACAGCGACTATAGAAGCAGCCACATCTTCCTGCCACTCTGAATCATGCTGATAGAGGCAATGGGAAGGCTTCTTGCAGGGGGATGTTTATTAGTTCCCACCCATTTCCATCCGCCCTCCTCTCCACCAATCACCTTATTCTTTATGATGTATACAGAGAAAGTATTCTGTCCTAAGCAGTCATGGGACTATGCATGTTAGGGAAAGTGGACACTGAGGTAGTAGTAACGCAGACGTCTCCATAACTTTCCTATAGCAGTATGACTGGGCAGCAGGACTGGTGCTCAGTTGCCTTTTAAATACATAGGGCCTGATTCAGAGCCGAACGCTCTGACCAGAGCGCTCGCTCTGAATCAGGGCCCTCCTGCCTAAAAATGGAGCGGCCTCTTGGACGCTCGCATAGCTGTGGGTTACCACCCACAGCTATAGCGAGCGTCCATGATGATGGTCGCGATGGTCAAGACCATCGCAACCATCGGGCTTGCGATGAGACCCTGCGGTAGGGTCTCTCCGTCGTGCGCATGCGCATTCGGGCACCATCGACCCGCTTGTGAGCGTCCTTCGCTCGCGAGCGGGTCTGAATTAGGCCCATAGTGCTGAATATAACAGTTTTGCAACTATTATCATCCGCCTGGCTGGTTGGATCACTCTGCTCTCGTTTATAATGCCTGTCAGGAGTTACCTAACGCAGCATGCACGTGTGGTTCTAGGTTTGCTCCCTTTCCGCAGTATTATGCCGATTTTATTCTTTGCTGACATTGTGAATTAGAACACCAGATTGTCGACATATAGAATGCGGTTTTCCATAGGGGTCTTAACCAACCCTAAGTCTAACCCGAAACCACAACCTAACCCAAACCACAGCCTAACCCTGACCAAAACCTGACTAATGCTAAAATCGGTGGTCAACATTGTGTCTGTCAATAGTCACAATGTCCACATTCTGTCATTGTCGACATTGTGAATGTATACCGACTTGCCAGCTCTGATCTGGAGCAGAATTAAATCCTTTTGTGGAATTGCAATGTGTGTGCACTGCAAGGAATGCCCCTAAATTGTGTACTCTTCACCCTTTTATCTCATTATAATAATCTTGCTCTGTCAAATGGAATCTTACTCTCCATTGCACCTAGGGCCTGGTTCCACAAGGATCGCAAGTCTGCAATCGCACGCACCCACACGTAGTGAAAATATGCAATGAAATGTGATCGCATCACAATCGCAGCACTATACCAAGACGCCCCCAGCTCATAAAGCCGCCCACTTCCCATTACATACATCCGCAAGTCAGCAAAAACATTGGTAACATCGAATAACATCGGAGCCATACGCAGAGTTGTGGGCAAGTTTGACATGCCTCACAATTTGTGCAGCTTCCTGTCGCCAAGCAGAGCTCTGGCTGCGTATGCCGTCGCTGGGGCTTAATTATGCACGCCCCTGTAGCGGTGTACAAACGCCCAGGCACGCCTGCGTTCCTTTGACCAGAAGACGCACTCTCCACCCCCAAACGGCACTTTGTGTCAATCATTTCTTTGTGCCGCTGCGTATCCGCTGCGTTCGCATACCCGATCGCAGTGGCCAGCTTGCGCATGCGCAGAACTCAAACATCAACCGGTTGCGTGCATCCGCAGCCTTGCGATCTAACCCGAATTAGGCCCCTAGTCCATATATTCTAGGAACCCCATCGCTCCTCCCAACTCATCCACTTGATGTGAACAAACTTCTCTGCAAATTACTCTGCAAAACTATGCACCCCACACAAATCCAAGTGTCATGCAAAGTTGCATTTGTGCTGAGGAGCAGTGTTCTGCACTTCATATTACTTTCTACATCTCCAAAAAATATTACTGTTCTTTTACATAGCGGCGGATCTGAGAAGTTATGCAAATGTTGCAGCCACCGTCTTTTGTATAAAGACTCCCAACACCGGCTTCGCAGAGCCATCACTTGCGTACAAAGATGCAGCATCGGATGAACATCGGTCACACCATTATAATTTGCTCAGAATGTCCGCATCAACTAAGCCGCCTGGGCCAGTGACACTGCATCCAAAGTCGCAGTCACTTGCCATCGACCATAGACCATGGTCGATAAAAATCCCCAGGACAAGTACAGCCAATAAATTAGCTAAATAAAAGTCAACCATTTAACTTTCTTCAGGTATAATATATAGCTCCGTAATAAACACACTTTGGAGTACCTTGGTGTCTGTCTGTGGGTTAAATAACTCCAAGTACATTTAATAATTGTGTCACTTTTGTTTTAGATGATGCCTATGATTCAGGTGAGCAAGACCGGTGGCCAACACTTGAGGAGTTGTCGAAGTACTCAAGCAAAAGGCAATTGTCTCACAAAAGAGGACAAATGCAAAGTCCTTACCCTGAACAAGAAGAAAGTCTTGGGGGAAGCGAGGTACAAATGATGTATGGAAAACAACCATTAGCAGTAAAGAAGCTACTGAGTGGTCAGTTTAGCCCAGAAGAAGAGAAGGAACACACTATGAGACGACAAAGCTTGGAAAACAGCCTGTATGACCTTCTCTCATCAAAGCCCAGGCCTGCACCAGACAGGAGAAGCATGGACACTCTTAGGGATTTGTACGCCTCTGATCTTCTGAAAAGACATCGCATGCCCAGAAGTCCAGACTACACCTCACTGAAGAACGAACCAAGCGAAGATCAACACGTATCAGACCAGCTCGTGCAGGACAAAACCAACCATGTACTGGTGATAGGCTGATTTTACTAGGAAATATACAGGCCCTTAACGTCATAGAGGCCTATTATTGCATGGCAGTTTGTTTAGAAGTATGTAAACATTTCCACATAAGGGCCCTCATTCAGAGCCGCTCGCAATTAGCGCTCGCTCGTTCATAAAAAGGGGGTGGCTATTCAAATGAACCGTTCGCTCTTTGCGGTCTGTTGCCGCCTCCATGTCTGAACGAGCGAGCAAAACATACGCTCGTTTATTTGATAAAAACGCCCCCTGGCCGCTCGCATCATACATCATGTCCGCTATTTATTAGATTAATCGAGTACATCGAACAGCGTATGAACTGCTCGCTATTCTTGTGGTTGGTTTTTTCAACCACAATATTGCGAGCAGTTCTGACTATAAAATAACCCAGTGACGTGGTGAATGACGCTGCTGTATTAATTATGCACACCCATAAAACGCCCGCTTTGACCTTTAAGCACGCCTGCGTTCTGATCTCCACTCCCTCTTTTCAAGCACCTTCCCCTGTTACCACCCACATACGCCTCATTCTGTCACTCAAATTAGCAGGCACTCGCTATATAGCGAACAAACGATTTTCGGCCGCACTGACTGGTTCGCGCATGCGTACTAAAAACCGTACGCATGCGCAGATGTGCAAATATCGCTCGGAACGAGCGTACTGCCGCTTACGAGCGGCTCTGAATGAGGGCCAAGAACAGATATTACAGTAGAATATTAGCTGAGTATAATATATTGTCCCTAGTCATTTTACATTTTAGGGTTAAGTACTGTAGTTTCCTTCTGTTCACAGGAAGGAAGTTTGAAGAGCACAGAACAAAATTACTTCTCCCATCACCTATCACAGGTTCATATAAAGTCCTGGGACTGTCGCATGTGATATCACTACCAGCTCTCTTAGGTTTAGCGGCTCTTTAAGGTTGTTGTATAGAATAGCTTGCAGTTTTTCAACCTAAATTAGTATGTTTGGTACAGGTTGAGTCTCCCATATCCAAATATTCAGAAATACGGAATATTCCGAAATACGGAATAATTTTAGCATGACTGAGATAGCGAAACCTTTGATTTTTGATGGTTCAATGTACACAAACTTTGTCTAAGGCACAAATCATTAAAAATATTGTATAAAATTACTTTCAGGCTGTGTGTATAAGGTGTATATGATTATGAATCAGAAATGAATTTCATGTATGTACGCAAACTTTGCTTGAGCCACAAAATTATTGAAAATATTGTATAAAATGTCCTGCAAGCTATGTGTATAAGGTGTATATAGCACATAAATGCATCCTGTATGTGTATTGGGGTCCCATTCCCAAGATATTTCATTATGATATGCAATTATTCCAAAATACAGAATATTCTGATATCCAAAATACCCCTGGTCCCAAGCATTTTGGATATGGGAGACTCAACCTGTACCATACAATAGGGGGCAGATTTACTAAAGTTTCTAAAAATTAAAGGTGGTGATGTTGCCCATAGCAACCAATCAAATGCTAGCTATCATTTCTCTACTGCATTCTACAAAATGATAGACAGAATCTGATTGGTTGCTATTGGTAACACCACCACTGTCTGTTTTAGAAGCTTTAGTAAACCTACCCCAATGATATCTGTAGACCTGCAGCATAAAGCCGGGAATGGTGCAATGGACAATTGTGAATTACGAAGATTAAAAAAAAAATAATAATAATAATAGTAATTGGCCAGAGTTTATACCACGAGTCCTCGTTTAGAAACCTATACTACAGTTTTCCAAGACTTTACTGGTTCATTGAAATGGGTTTAACTTGATTTTATACTTCACTGGTCTAAATGCCTTAGTTATTGGTTAGCTAGAAGCTGTTTGAAAGAAATGCAATGTTCTGTATCATACAGGGTGGCATCTGATTGCTTGTGAGCTGCATCAATCATGTGCCATATACTCTGCTATACAGCTAATTATATGGCTAATTTCCAGCACTGAACCTCCCCAGCCAACATCTGATTATTAGCTACAGTAGCTAGAAAACCTGAGCCACACTTTGTAATGATGGATACTTACCTAGAGGCCTCCATACATCTGTAGGGGGATTCCGCGATCGGATCGGAAACGCCGATGTTCCGCGATCCGTCGCAGGATCTGTGAAATTCTACATGTTAAATTTCACCGATCTGCCAATCACAATAATTTTTTGATCGTGATCGGCATATCTGTGAAATCCGACATGTTGTATTTCAGCGATGTCGGGTTGCAGGATCGCTACATCGCGGCAATCCGTCGCTGATGTATAGGGGCCTTTACTCAATCTCTGGCTTGCAAAGGGGTGTCCAAATTTGTGTCCGGAATCAACAGAACCTCCAAAATCCACACTTGTCTTATATTAGCATGCAGTCACAGATGGAGCAAATATCTGTAGTTATCCCTACCGCTTATGTATCAGATATCCTAATCTCCAATAAATATGCAAAGTAATGTTTTTATTTATGAATCTTTTATTCTAATGAACGTAACAGATAGATAGCAGGCATGATATACAGATAAATAAAATATTGTGCATATTGCAAAATGGTATGTCAGGCAGAATATACGGTCACAAAGTGCTCCAATGTGGACAGTCTCTTTTAATATGTACTACTAGGTACATCCTTCATAGTGCATGTGACCTGAGTAGGTGTGCAAAATGTACTTCTATAGATGATGGACACATGACGCGATTCAGAGGTTAGAAGACGTTAGACAGGGGGGACAAATTCACATCAAACAGCACACATATTATATTGCAAAACATCAGGCGCTGGAGAGACTATAGCTACAGCCCTTTTATTTATCAATATGCACCATAACCTTAAAGGAAGGGGTGTATTTGGCAACCAAATGGCCAGACCAAACATGCCCAACTAAACACCAAGTTCCCCACAAAAATGAATGATCATACAGCCCTGCCTTTTGACAAGAATGATCAATAACACCTTAAATTGGCCTCTGTGCTCAATCATAATGATGGAACCCAGCAATAACTGTTTTGTGTACATTCCCACTGAAGATAGCTAGACCAACGACTGATAAGTGTATACCATCCTCAGGGCCGCTGAGAGAAGGGGAGAGCAGGTACTAATTACCCTGTGCTTGATGGAGGCAATGCCAAGAACCATATAATTATTCTCAGCTCTCCACTTTAACGGAGCATGATCCATAACTAATCTTTGCCCCAAACGGTAGTACCATAGGGGCATATTCAATAGGCTGCGAGAAAAGCCAAAAACCCGCACCTGCGAGGTATTTCCTGCAGGTGCAGGTTTTTTGCTATTCTATTAGGTGCGTGTTTTTTATAAAAACACGCGCCGGGAGGTTTTTTTTTGCGCACCTCCTGAGCAAGCGTGATTTTTCCAGAAATCAATGTTCTTAGGAAAAATCACGTGTACTTGCTCTGACAACCCCCCCCCTCCCCAAAGGACTAATTAAGCAATTGGAAGTATACAATTAGCTTAATTAGTCCTTAATTAACTTCCGAAGCGCTGTCTTCTCATCTTCTTCTGCATCCAGCGTCGGGAGCCGGCTCTTCTGCAGCAGCGGTGAGTATGTCAGTGTGTGTGCTGTATGTAAGTGTGTATGAGTGACTGTGTGGTGTGTGTGTGTATGAGTGTGTGTGTGACACCCGGTGCGGTGTGTGTGGCCCCCCCGGAATGGGCGCTGGGAGAACTACATCTCCCAGCAGCCCTTGCTCCTCCCATCAGCCCCCAGGACTCCCAGCAGCCCCCTCTCCAGTAAGAAGAGAGAGGGGAGGCCGCCGGGAGCCGCGGAGACCCGGACAGGTAAGTGACTTTTTTTTTTTTAAATTTACGCGGCGCGTGGTTTTCAGTGATGAAAACCCAGCGTCCTCTGTTTTTTTAATTGAATCCCTCGGGTATCAGGAGCGCGCATACCCGCGGGATTTCTAAATTGGCTGCGAGGGGCGCAAGGTTTTTTCCTCGCAAAACCTTGCGGCCAATTGAATATACCCCATAGTGTTTCTAATGTTGTTAATTGCCAATGCTTCTTTTTCTATAGGGCATAAATTCTTAGTGTTCCCATTGTTTTAGTGGGGCGCCTCGTCCTGCCCGATTTTAAAAGGGCAAAATGTGCCCTGCCCTTTTAGCGGCTAAAACAGCTTGCCCCGAGCCTTCCCCACCATCCACAGTGTCCCGAGGGTGGGAAAAGTTGCAGTGAATGATCACCACCCGGTGAATAGATGCTGTGCGCATGCGCATGACATCTATTCACCGTGAGGGGAGAGCTTGGGGGAAGCCCAGCACCTCCGTAAGTGCTGGGCACGCCTCCAAGTCTGACAAATTAGAGGTGTGTTACAAGGACTCGCCCCCTCCCTGGTCGGCCACGCCCACTTTTCCAGCGCATGCACAATCTCCCTGCCGGCACCCCCAGCACCCTTCCTGCAGTCTAGCGGGAACGCTAATTTCTGTCATGTATATCCAATTTCTTACTCAAGAGGATACGCTATAACATATTTGCTTTGAGACAACACAGCACTTGTCCCTACATCTAATGCATCTGTCTGCATGACAAATTCATTTTTAAAGTCAGGTGTCATCAAAACTGGTTGGGTGCACAATGCTACATTCAATGCCTGAAAAGCCTTTTCTGCCTCAGGATTCCACTTAACCATAACTGACTGTTTACCTCTGGTAAGGTCAGTTAAAGGGACAGCAATTGTGGCAAAATTGGGAATACATTTTCTTTAATATCCCGTAATTCCTAAGAAAGCTCTCACCTGCTTCTCATTTATTGGTTGGGTCAATTTTTGGATTGCCTCAATTTTATTAAGTTGTACCTGCTGGTCCTGTTCCATGTGTTCTCTCACTATCAGCACCACTGCCACTATTCTTTCTTGCATCTGAGAAACAAGCTCAATAACTGTCTAATAAGGATCGGGTTGCCCGGCCCATGTCTTTTTTGCAATATCCAGTAATCCCCTTGGTTGTCACCCACACATGATATCAAAAGGCGCGTACCCGATGGAAGATTGTGGAGCTTCTGCAATGGCTAGCAATAAATAGGGTAATAAATAATCCAAATCTTTCCCATCTTTAACCACCACTTTCTTTAGCATATTTTTTAAAGTTTTGTTAAACCTCTTCACCAAACCGTCAGTCTGAGGGTGATACATGGAGGTCCTTAGCTGAGTAACCTTAAACAGATAGCACAACTCTTCTATGATCTTTGATATAAATGGAGTACCCTGATCAGTTAGAATTTCCAGGTACAGATGTGTCCACATACATCTATCCTCCATGAGCTACATATCGCGCCACACAGAACACGGGAGCTCCGTCTGCCTCGGTAGCGCCGAGCGTCTTTCGTGCAACTTTTTACCTTCTCTTTGTCTTATTCACATGCGAATAGCTAGCACAAGCAGCTTTGGCTGATTAAAATGATATGCGGCATGCCTATATTCTGTGTGCAACTGCGGGTGTATCTGCATGTGAAATGCTACGTTACAGTGTCCACAGCTGTAACACTGTAACGTAGCTTTTCGCATGTAGATACACCCGCAGACGCACAGAGAACATAGGCATGCTGCATATTATTTTAATCAGAAGAAGCTGCTTCTGCTAGCTGTTCATATCACTGTGTGAATAAGATACATTTGAATGTAAAAAAAGTTGCCCAAAAGAGGCTCGTCACTACTGAGTCACGCCACAGCATGGCACGAATAGAAGGGCTGTTTAACGCGCAAGGAGGCCACATCTGTATTACCACTCTGCTAAAGTCATGTACTAGTTTCCTGCACTAGTTCCCTAGCAATTGTCTTTATTGTGCAATGGTATTGCTTCAGGATAGCGTTATCCATTACCACTAAATATACTTATGACCCTGGGCAGACTTTATTAGAGGTCCAACAATCTATTCTCTCAAATGGTACCACAATAATGGGTAATGGCAGTGCTGCAACTAGGGGGGGGGGCTAGAGGTGCACGTGCACCAGGTGCAGGGGGTGAAAAAGGGATGACTCACGGTGGCTTGGGGGCTGGAGAGTCAGAAAACGGCCATCCAAAAATGGCCACTGCCAAGGAGGAGACAGATGCTAGAGGTCCTTACTGGACCTCTAGTGTCTGTTAGGCCAGCGCAAGTGCCGGGAGAAGATGCTGAAAGCTGCACCTTCTCCCGTGAAACCCCCTGGCAATGAGCATAAACCCCATAGCAACGAGCATGTAACCCCTGGCAATGAGCATAAACCCCATAGCAATGAGCATGAATCCCCCTGGCAATGAGCATGGAACCCCCTTGCAATGAGCATAAAACCCCTGACAACGAGCAGGTAATTTTAAAGTAATTAGACGCCTTGCTGTGGGTTATAAAATGGTGTCGGGCAAATATGTAAGCGGCACTTCTTTGGTACTAGGCATTACAGTGTGTGGCATAATGTGTAATGGGCATTGTGTGTGGAATAATGTAAGTCACTATACCAGGGACGTTTGACTAGTGCACTCACTGCCTTATGGAGGAGCAAGGACAAAATCCAGGTACGGGAAAGGAGGGGGCGCAAAATTGCTACCTTACACCGGGTGACAGATATCCTAGTTTCGGCCCTGGTAATGGGACAAGCAGACTTCTATAATAATGTGGCCTGGGAGCATGGTACTGACACTCAGGATGCACAGTAGTCAGATACATATTTATATACCCCAGGTTAGAAAAATTGCTGCTAAATTCTCTCAGTAGTTTCTTCTACCCCTAGATTTCCTGCAGTTATATGACCATGAGCCAGGTCTAACACTGTTCTTATATATGCCTTAGGAACTATCAATTGTTCCACAATATCTTCTAATTTTTTGGATATTTGATACAAGAAATCTTGCCGTACTGCCATGTGAGTGTATGACAACCTACTATCAGGCTCTACTGGAGTTCTCTTTTTTTTATCATTTTCTTTTTGATGCATTACAGATCATCAAAATAAACATAGTTACATAGTATCATTGCAGTGTTTTGAAAAATACCAATAACATATATGAATAACCTTATTATATATTCAACTGACATATGAAAATATACAAATATCAAATAAACAATAGTTATCGCACTTATAACAGCTGTCACTTAAAAGACTCTACATTTAAAATAATTTCTGGTATATTTGGTTGCATAACATTGAACATGGGGTCTTATTCAGACCCAGATGCTAAGCTGCGATCACTCGCTGGCAAAAGGGGCTGGGTATGCAAATCCGCGATCGGACTGTGTGGCGTAAGGACGCCCTCTATGTCTTATAGAGCGACGGCAGTGAGTGTATGCTGGTGTATAAAGACGCCCACTTTCCTTTCTTAACACACGTCAGCTCCAGGAAGTTTATGATTAATCGAGAGCCATCGGAGCTGCACGCATCGCTTGAGGTAGCCCCTACCCCACCGCAAGCACTGCGATCACTGCAGGCTGAAATACAACCAAGTGATGTGTACAATGAACCCATAAAACTCCATTTTGACGCCCAGACACGCCTGCATTCGGAGCACCACTCCCCCATTCACAAGCACCTTCCCCTGTTACCACCCACAAACGGCGCTGTCTGTCACTCAAGGTAGCGCTCAGTTTTTGTTCTATGAGTGCACGATTCCTGATCGCAGTGACTGTCTCACACACTGCGATGCATACGCATGCGCACAATGTGAACCATCGGCAGCTACGAACGAACGCATCCTAGCGTCCAGGTCTGAATCAGGCCCATGGTTCTATGAGCTCTGGATGTGAGATGCCAAAAAAACAAAAAAATTAGAATGAATCATTTAAGGAGACAGGCAAATTCCGTACTGCTAATCTAGTGAGGTACCAAGTGGTAGTTTTAAGACTATGGTGTTTCTGTAATCTAGTTGTAAGTGGGAGGCTGTTAATGTAAGATTCCCATAATGTAAAGAAGCGTTCCACCTGTCTCTCTATATGGAGGAGTGTTTCCACCCAGTCCATATTAAACAAAAAGTGGAATTTATTCAGAAACAGGGACATTGGGATAGGGAACTATCCAACCAACCATGGCCCTCATTCAGAGCCACTCGCTATTTGCGGTCATTCGTTCTAAAACAAGGGGTGGCTATTCAAATGAACCGTTCACTGTTTGAGGTCTGTTCACGCCTCTATGTCTGAACGAGCGAACAAAACTTGCGTTCGTTTTTTGAAAAAATACGCCCCCTGGCCGCTCGCATCTTACGTCATGTCCGCTATTTATTAGATTAATCGAGTACATCGACCAGGGTATGAACTGCTCGCTTTTCTTGGGGTAGTGTTTGCTACCACAATTTTGCGAGCAGTTCTGGCTCTAAAATAACCCAGTGACGTGGTCAATGACGCTGCTGTTTTAAATATGCACACCCATAAAACGCCCGTTTTGACCTTTAAGCACGCCTGCGATCGGATCTCCACTCCCCGTTTTCAAGCACCTTCCCCTGTTACCACCCACATACGCCTCTTTCTGTCACTCAAATTATCAGGCATTCGCTATTTTGCGAGCACATGAATTTCGGCCGCACTGAGTTGTTCGCGCATGCGTATAACGATCCGTACGCATGCGCAGTTGGGCAAACATCGCTCAGAGCGAACGAGCAGCGACTTGCGTCCGGCTCTGAATCAGGGCCCATGTGCATTGTTTTCTTTCCTGCTGCACTTAAAGTTAATAAGAGTTTCTTGCTTTCCAAAGTCATATTCAAACTTGGATCAAAAATCCCCACGATTGCCCACTCTGGATTGAAAGGGACAAAATGTACAAGTTTGGCCTCTACATACCTGCGGATAAGATGCCAAAAATGTTGAACAATGGGACAAGCCCAGAGGAAGTGATAGGTATCCGCTTCCTCATGGTGAGATCTAGGGCAACAATGTTCCCATTTGGAATTATCTAAATGGGGATAAATATGGGTTATAAATATAATAGAGGTTCAACAAAAGCTCTTTATACATGCTGGTAAGGTGTTTCTGGAAAATATAAGAGCTTTTTCCAAGATAAGTATAGTTAAAGAAGGAAAGTAAATTAGCCATTAATACCTCCATTAATCTTGGAGTGATCCAAGATGTCCCTTAACCACTTGCCTGGCACGGTCGTATCAGATACGACCGCACCAGGCTGGGCTTTCCCTGACATGGTCGTATCTGATACGACCAGTCAGAAATGCCCACTAGGCGACTGTGGGAAGCTAATCTTCCCGCAGCCTCCTGCATCAGAGGGACCTTCTGGTCCCTCTGCAAGCATGGCTGCCTTGTCAGCGTGTCCCGATCACTGCTGGCCACAGTGATCGGGCACCGTCGGCAACCCCCTCCTGGCGCACTGCCATTGACGCAGCAGCTCACGGCTGTTGTTGTGACCCGATCACTGTGGCCAGCAGTGATCGGGCAGCTGGCCCCAGCAGCTGCGGCTCTGGTAGCCGCCGCTGCTGCTCTGTACCCGGGCCACCAGCGGGAGACCCTCCCGCTGCGGCTCCGGCACTACAGTGATCACTAGGTGATCACTGTGTGGTGAAGGAGCAGCAGCAGCGGCTCTGGTAGCCGCCGCTGTTGCTCTGTACCCGGGCCACCAGCGGGAGACCCTCCCGCTGCGGCTCCGGAACTACAGTGATCACAAGGTGATCACTGTGTGGTGAAGGAGCAGCAGCAGCGGCTCTGGTAGCCGCCGCTGCTGCTATGTATCCGGGCCACCAGCGGGACACGCTCCCGCTGTGGCTCCGGAACTACAATGTAGAGGAAGCAGCAGCCGCAACTCTGGCTGCTGCTTCTATGTACCCAGATAGCCCCCCACACATATATATATATATATATATATATATATATATATATATATGCATATAAGTATATATATATATATATATATATATACCCATGTATACACATCTAGATATATATATATGTGTGTATATATCTATATATCTGTATATATATCTATATCTATATATCTGTATATATATCTATATATATATGTGTGTATATATATATATATACATATATATATATATATATATATATATATATATAGCAGAGCCTCTGATTAGGGATGGCAACCGACCATCGATGGTTTGCAAACCATCGATGGTCTGACTGAAAACAAGTGGTTTGCCATTGCTGGTGGCCATCAATGTTGCACCATCGATGGCAACCCTCAACCGATGTTTAGAAAACATCGGCTGATGTGGTCTACACAGATCTCCTCGACCAATCGCTAAACAATTGATGGTTTCTAACAATGGTTGAACCATCGATGGTACAGTTGTCAATGGCCATGACTACAGTATAACACAAAAGTCGCTATTTTTATGGTATACTGTGTTTTACAAAAAAAATTTTGCAAATAAAATAGTGATGGATAAGTTTAAAATTATGTTCTTGACCTAATTCAATCATAAAAGAAACCGACAATTTTGGAGCGGTTTTTGTAAAAAGAATTTGTCAGTTAAGTGGTTAAAAAGGAGTAATGTACTAATTTGGCCTTGTAATTTGGTGCTGGCTGTATCAAAAGCTTATCTAATGAATTTTCCCAATCCCCTTCTGAAAAGTGCCCAAGAACATGAGTGATATAAAAGCGGGCAGGGCCGGCTCTAGGGGTGTTCGACCTGAGCGGTCGCATAGGTACGCCACCCATAGAGGACGCACCCCTCCCCAACATCCCGATTTCAGTTGGACAGTACTGTCCCGCTGTTCCACCCGTGGGCCAAAGTGGCCCGCTGGTGATCAAATCGGGAGGTTAAGGACCCCCCCACTGCCACAGCTGCGCGGTGGTGCTGTACCATGGAGACTCTGAATGGATGCTGCGCGCATGTGCGTGGCATCCATTCAGTGACGGGAGAGGGCTATGGGAAGCCCAGCTAGTGAGGCTCCAGCCTGATGTTATTTGGAGGCGGACACTCCTCATAATAACATCACATAGGGGCGTGGCCTATGGTAATTATGCCACACCTCCATTTTTGGTTGTGCACGGCTTCGACGCATGTGAAGATAGGGCACACTGGAGGGGTCCGGCACAGGGTGCTCTGACCCCTGGACGCGGCCCAGAAAGTGGGCTTGTAGGAACGCCACAGGATATGAACTTAGGGCCTGATTCAGAGCCGCTCGTAAGCGGCCGCTCATTTGTTCCGAGCGATGTTCGCACATCTGCGCATGCGTACGGGTTGTAATACGCATGCGCGAACCAGTCAGTGCGGTCGAAATTCATGTGCTCGCAAAATAGCGAATGCCTGCTAATTTGAGTGACAGGATGAGGCGTTTGTGGGTGGTAACAGGGGAAGGTGCTTGAAAATGGGGAGTGGAGATCCGAACGCAGGCGTGCCAAACGGTCAAAACGGGCGTTTAATGGGAGTGCATAATTAACAAAGCAGCGTCATCGACCACGTCACTTGGTTGTCTTTTAGCCAGAACTGCTCGCATGATTGCGGCAGGAAAATGCTACCACAAGAATAGCGAGCAGTTCATACGCCTTTCGATGTACCCGATTAATCTACTAAATACCGGAGATGACGTATGATGCGAGCGGCCAGGGGGCGTTTTTCTCAAAATAGCGGCTGCAGGTTTTGTTCGCTCGTTCAGACTTAGAGGCGTCAACAGACCGCAAAGAGCGAGCACTTCATTTAAATAGCCAGCCCCTTTTTCTGAGCAAACGTCCGCAAATAGCGTCCGGCTCTGAAACAGGCCCTTAGTTCAGCATATTTTGAAGACAGTTCCGTGTAAGTGAAAGGACGTTTATTGTCAATGGATACTAGAGATCTAATATCATTAATCCCACCCACTCTCCATATATTGAAGAGATGAGCAGCCATGACGTCCAAGAAGTTGGGATTCTGAATAAACTGGAGGTAGAGGGTGTGGTATGGATTAAGGGCCTGATTCAGACCCACTCGCGAGCGGCTGTCCGCTCGCAAGTGGGTCGATGTTATGCACTGAGCATGCGCACGACGGAGGGAGCTCCGTCGTGCGCATGCGCCAGACGCGACGAGCGAAGGAAAGTCCTTCGCTCGTTGTGTCCGATCAAAGGGGGCGTGCTGTCAATGTTGATTGACAGCACGCCCCCTTTGGTGGGCGTGCCGGGGGCGTGCCTCCCTGACGGGGGCGTTCCCACGGGAACGCCTCCCGTCAGAAGCCGGCCCACTGACATCACTAGTGATGTCAGTGGGAGTGATTTTGGCTCTGATAGAGCCAAAATCACTCCGGAGCTTGCGGTTGAAAACCTCAACCGCAGGCTCCGGCTCGCAATTTTGATGGTCGCGATGGTCTCGACCATCGCGGCCATCAAAAAGCACGCTCGTATAGCCTGTGGGTGGTGACCCACAGCTATACGAGCGTCCAGGAGGACGCTCCATGAAAATGGAGCCCGGCCCTCTTTCAGAGCGTGCGCTCTGCTCAGAGCGTACGACTCTGAATGAGGGCCCAAGGCCAGCCTTATTGTGTAGGATGTGCCAAATTTTCCTAACTGTCCATAAAAGTGGGTTTGTTTTTAAAGAATCTGTTATCTCCTGGTCATGCTGGTGGAGGAAACCTCTACTGGATTTACAATCAACCACTTTTAAATTCTCTCTACCCTTACCAAAGTTAGTTGTTTTAACTGTTCTGAGGCAAAAATATATTTTCTCACCTCAAGATCAGCCATACAGTCAACTGGTTCGACAACATTTCTACCTCAGTAGGAGGTTCATCAATCTGCGCCCCACTGCTTTTCCCATCATTCTCTGACTCCCCAATCATGCTTGGAAGTGGACAATTAGCAGCAACATGGCCCAAGCCACCACATCTAAAACATCTGATCATATTTTTATCAAGTCTTATAGGTGACGGGAACTTTCCTGACACAGCTGGCCAATCTCCAGGTTTCAAGTCTCTGGATGTTTAAGTTCGTTCCATCTCCCAGCACCCTTTCCCCTGGAATAGTCTGACCAGAAGTCACTGGAAATCGATGTTGCGGGACTAGGGATACATTTATTAGTTCCTCAGCTGCCACATACCTCTCCACCATTTCCACAAGCTGGTCTGTTTTAGGGCCCCAGTAGCTCACACACTTGCAGAACTGCAGGCAGGGACTATAGATAACCACCATAACGACCATTTCCACGATCTGTGGTCCTGTTAGAGTCTTTGGCTGCATCCACATCTTGGTGAGATGGATGAGGTCATGTATTTGAGAGTGGGGAGGTTGATTCACTTTGCATCCTCACAGATTAATTGTGCTCGAATAGACATTGTGACACCCAAGTGAGTTGAAATCTCAGTTTTTAGTTTGTCATAGTTCTTGGCATCAGTAAGGCTCAAGCCAAAATATGCCTTTTGCGGTTCCCCTGCAAGGAAAAGTGCCAAAAGGCCTGCCCACTGATATTTAGGCCAACATTCTCTCTTAGCTGTTCTTTTCAAAGGCTTCAACATCATTTGCAGAAAGTGACTAGCTCATATGGAGCTGGAGCTATTTGTGATATCTGTGGAAATATTTCAAGACAGGGCTGCTAGTTGCTGCACTCTCTTTTAAGGTCTTGTGGTCTTGGTGCTGTTGCCCCTGGATTTCTTCAACATATGATTGTTGCCTCCGTGGCCTCCTCAATGGCACATTGCTGCACCCTGGTGGCTTTCTGCTGCACTGATGTAGCCTGATAGAGGTTGATAATGAGGGTATTGGCGGTAGGGATTGCATGTGCTGGTCCAAACTGCTGGTAGCTGATACTGGACTTCTTATTATTTTACAAATTATTATAATTTCATTAAATAAGTTGCATGAACTCGCTGCAAATGACGTAAAAGGGAAGATGTGCCTCGATGGTTAATGTCGTTACCTCTACTAACTTTGGCCTCACAAATGGTACAGATGTCTCAGGGGCGTTGGAATGATTTTATGTTGTGGTGCAATATATTGTTTTATTTTGGTGTGGTGACCTCCCTCATGGGCTGTGAATTATAGCAGTAGGTTGCACAACCCCTGCACCGCTTGGAGGTGCAATGTTTGGCGTTTTAACTTTAAGACCGCACATTACACCTCCTTTTCCTTGTAGTGCAGGGGCTGTGCTACCTATTGCTATAATGCACAGCCCCTACCCAACGCAGTCGCTGCTCCACTGGCGCCTTTCAAATGTTTTCCGGCGCCTATAAGATGCCTTCACGAATGTTGTCAGGATTTGGGAAAAAATTATTCCACACCCAAGTGGTGACTTTTCTGGTGTTATGCCCAGGCATGACAATGGCTTTATTTTTATTACGAGCAAGATCTGCTGCTACTGGTTGCTGATTGACACAAACAACATACTCATCATCATCATCTACATCCTCATAAGCATCAGATAGATGCAATAAGTTTAGCACAATAGGCAGAGGCGTCACTAGGGTTGGTGTCACCCGGTGCTATAACTAATGGTGACACCCCCACCTCCACCAAAAAAAAATAAAAAATCAGGACCAAGGTGCGCAGCTCCATGCTCTCTCTCCCCTTACCAGTCCAACAGTCCAATACGCACACTGCAGTGCTCATCCCAGAATGCCGGGCACACCCGGGGGGGCTTGATGATGCCAGTCTACCCCCACTTCTGTGTCCCTAATCAGCCAATCCCCACTTTTGTGTCCCCAGACTGCAAGCCAATCCACCCTTCAATGTCCCCAGCCAGCCTTTCACCACTTCTGTGTCCCCAGACTGCCTGCCCCCATGTCTGTCCCCAGCCATCCAGCCAATCCCCACTTCTGTGTCCCCAGCCAACCAATCCCCACTTCTGTGTTCCCATCCATCCAGCCAATCCCCCTTCTGTGTGGCCAGCCAGCCTTCCCCCACTTCTGTGTCCCCAGACTGCCTGCCCCCACTTCTGTGTCCCCAGACTGCCTGCCCTCACTTCTGTGTCCCCAGCCAATCAATCCCCACTTCTGTGTCCCCAGCCATCATTCCCCCACTTGTATCCCCAGGCAGTCTTGCCCCACTTCTGTTTCCCCAGCCAGCCGATCCCCACTTCTGTGGCCCCAGCCAGCCCCCACTTCTGTGGCCCCAGCTATCCTTCCCCCAATTGTGTTCCCAGCAGCCTTCCCCCACTTATATGTCCCCAGCCAGCTTCCCCCACTTGTGTCCCCAGCCAGCTCCCCCCCTTCTGTGTCCTCTGCCAGCCAGCCTTGTGTCCCCAGCTATCCTTCCCCCACTTGTGTCCCCAGCCAGCTCCCCCCTTCTGTGTCCTCTGCCAGCCAGCCTTGTGTCCCCAGCTATCCTTCCCCCACTTGTGTCCCCATCCAGCTTCCCCTCCCCCCTTCTGTGTCCTCTGCCAGCCAGCCTTGTGTCCCCAGCTATCCTTCCCCCACTTGTGTCCCCAGCTATCCTTCCCCCTCTTCTGTGTCCCCAGACAGCTACCTTGCTTCACTTACCTTCTTCTTGACAGCTCCTCTCTTCAAGCCTTCCAGCAGCGGCGGCGTTGGGTGGAGTAGTGGACGGGAAGCGGGCTCCTGAGCTCCTCTCCTTCAGCAGCGGCGGCGCAGTGTGACGACATGATGTCACGCGCCGCACGCTGTCTTTCCAGCAATACTTTTCAGCATGACGGCCATCCCGGGCGGCGGCCGCAAAAGTGGGTGGGAAGTGGGAGGGCAGCGGGCGGATCCCCTGCCCAGGACCCGGCACCTTTGGCCAACGGTGTGCTCAGCCCCTCTCGGCGACCCTACGGGCATCTCTTTGACGGTGGGGAGGGTGCAGTCAGCTGTGTGATGGCTGGGGGAGTGGGTGGCTTTTTGGTGTCACCCCCTTGGAGGGTGACACCCAGTGCGGCCCGCACCGCCCGCACCCCCCTTGTGACGACAATGACAATAGGTACAGTACACATTGCATTCAAGCCGCACATGGAATTATTATCAGACACCACTGCACACACTATGCCGGGCTGGTTACACCCAGACGGGGAAGACAGGCTCAGACTTCACCTTATAATGACCAAAAACCAACAACAGCAAAAAGTTCTAATACTATAGGAAATGTCAATATTATGTATTGTGAGTTGGCAAATATGGTCAAAAAATAAAGATATGCAAACTAATTTTCCATAAACTTTATCCTAATATGCAGGGCCGTAGACAGCCATGGCGGGCCCAGGTACAGAGGGGGCGTGGCATAATCGCGGGAGGCGTGGCCACACCCCCTCGAGCAAAAAAACAAAAACAAAACAGTTTTGCAGCGCAGCGAAGTGGCGCTGTGCGCCAGGGAGGGGGGCGCTGTAACCCCCCAGCCCGGTGCAAAGCCAAGGGGGGAGCGATCAGTGTGATCGCTCCCCCCCACAGGCAAAGGAGACTGCTGTGGCTGCTGCTCAGCAACCATGAGCAGTTTCCCAGTGCAGCTCAGCACATGCTGTGTGCTGGGCTGCTGAGAGAGAGAGAAGGGAGGGGGGCGGCGCTGGACCCAGGCCCCCGCCGGGCCCCTCACGGAAGCCTGGGTAAACAGTACCCACTCCCCCCCCCTCTCGGCGCCCATGCTAATGTCAGACATGTTACATATAGCTGTGTATGTGTATCCAACAGTAATGACCTTACTACTTCTATTCATTCTTCCTCAGCATTTAGCAAACACATGCCAGACTCTGTAGAATCCTTACCATGAGGCTGCTGCTGATCTTCACAGGTCAGAGAAGCATGTGATCAGCTCCACCAATCAGAGTTCAGCACATGCCTCTCTAAATTTTTGTGGTGTCTCATGGGACAAAAGGAGCATACACACTAGACGATATTCTCCCTGAGCGATATCGTCTAGTGCAGGCCTGGCCAACCTGTGGCTCTCCAGCTGTTGTGAAACTACAAGTCCCAGCATGCTTTGCCAGAGTTTTAGCATTCCCTAACAGCAAAACTGTGAGATTAGAGTTTGCCAAACAACATCTAAAAAAGCCATTACAGTTATGGAACAACATCCTAATGATTCACATCATTAAGCCCCGCCCCCTGGCTGCAAAACTGCCGCGATTGGGTAAAATTTACATCGGGGGTGGGGCCAAATGCTGTGATTCATGCAGAATCACATCTTAAGCCCCGCCCCGTTTACGGAGACCCGCGATCGCCGCGTGTTTTCTCCTCATTCTGCCCACTTCACTAGGAAGTGGGCAGAATGCAGGAGAATTGCCTACCCTTCCGGGGGTGCGGGGGGTTACCCGAAAAATCGGGAGCCTCCCGCGAAAACCAGGAGGGTAGGCATGTATGGGCAAAACGTCATCATCCTGCCTTCCGGATCTTGCGGGTTTTGGATTCTATAAAAGGTCCCCGTGTCGGCGCCATTTCTCACTCGGCTGTGGACAGTGAAGAGGGAGGTTGGGAGCTAGGGCTGGCTGGGCTGTGTTGTGCTGCTGTTGTCCATAGGGGCTGTGACCACTCAGTCCATAGGGGCTGACTGGGCTGTGTTTTGCTGCTGTTGTCCATAGGGGCTGGCTGGGCTGTGTTGTGCTGCTGTCATAGGGGCTGGCTGAGCTGTGTTGTGCTGCTATCATAGGGGCTGGCTGGGCTGTGTTGTGCAGTCAGTTGTCCATAGGGGCTGTGTCCACTCCAAAGTCTATAGGGGCTGGCTGGACTGTGTTGTGCAGCGTCCCATAAAGGCTGTAGTCCTAGAGGGGTGCTGTAGTGTTGTCCAGGGGGTGCTCTGTCCATCAGGGGTGCTCCCCCCAAGTGCAAATAAATAAATATTTTTTCTGTGTTTGTGAATTGTGTGCGCAGTAGCCGCATGTGCATCAACAAAGTAGCGCCAAGCGTGTGCCTGTGTCATAGGTAAAGGGCCGGCTGGCTTGACCGTTAAAGGGTGCTGTAACCCCCAAAGTGCACTCCAAAATAAAAATATATATATATTTTTTTGTGTTTGTGAATTGTGTGCGCAGTAGCCGCACGTGCATCAACAAACTAGCGCCAAGAGTGCGCCTGTGTCATAAGTAAAGAGCCGGCTGGCTTGACCGTTAAAGGGTGCTGTGACCCCCAAAGCGCTCTCCAAAGCAAATAAAAAAATATTTTCTGTGTTTGTGAATTGTGTGTACTGTGGCTGCACGTGCATCAACAAAGGAGCAGCGCCAAGCGTGCGCCTGTGTCCCATAAGTAAAGGGCAGGCTGGCTCATTTCTTAAAGGGTGGTGTAACCCACAAAGTGCCCTAGTCTCCAACAAAAATAAAAAATTATTTTCTGTGTTTGTGTGCGCCTTAGCCGCACGTATATATCAATATAACATAAATGGAGGACCAAACTTTCTCCAATAAAAACAAAATAGGGAAAGATCAAGAACCACTTCCTCCTAGTGCTGTTGCTGCTGCTGGGAGTTGTTCATCATCCCAGAGAGGAAGTAGGAACACCACTACTTTTACTAAACAATTGACCCTCCAACAGTCCTTAGCGAGGAGGATGAAGTACGACAGCAGTCATCCTGAAGCAAAACGTATAACTGAGGCCTTGACTGCTATGTTGGTGTTAGACGTGCATCCGGTATCCGCCATTAGTACAGTGGGATTTAGACAATTGATGGAGGTAGTGTGTCCCCAGTTCCAAATCCCGTCTAGATTCCACTTCACTAGGCAGGCGATATCGAGACTGTACAGAAACGTCAGAAAAAGTGTCCTCGGTGTCCTGAAAAATGCGGTTGTACCCAATGTCCACTTAACCACGGACATGTGGACAAGTGGAACAGGGCAGACTAAGGACTATATGACTGTGACAGCCCACTGGGTAAATGTATCACCTTACGCAGCAACAACAGCAGCGTCACCAGTAGCAGCATCTCAGAAACGCCAGCTCGTTTCAAGGCAGGCTACGCTGTGTATCACTGGTTTCAATAAGAGGCACACCGCCAACAACCTCTTAGAGAAACTGAGGGAAATCATCGCCCAGTGGCTTACCCCACTTAGACTCTCCTGGGGATTTGTGATATCTGACAACGCCACCAATATTGTGCGGGCATTACATCTGGGCAAATTCCAGCACGTCCCATGTTTTGCTCACACAATAAACTTGGTGGTGCAGAATTTTCTGAAAAGCGACAGGGGCGTGCAGGAGACGCTTTGGGTGGCCCGAAAAATTTGTAGCCACACCTGCATCCTCAAAGCAGCAGCGACAAGCGTGCGTCTGTCTGTTAAAGGGTGGTGTAACCCTCAAAGTGCGCTCCACAAAAAATAAAAAATTCTTATTTTTTTTCTGTCTTTGTGAAATGTGTGGACTGTAGCCGCACCTGCATCCTCAAAGCAGCAGCGACAAGAGTGCGTCTGTCTGTTAAAGGATTACATCGGTGACAGCATCCAAGTAGGCATGTCAGACAGTCCGTACCTGTACTGGCAGGAAAAAGAGGCAATTTGGAGGCCCCTGTACAAACTGGCTCTATTTTACCTGAGTTGCCCCCCCCCCTCCAGTGTGTACTCCGAAAAAGTGTTTAGTGCAGCCGGGAACCTTGTCAGCAAAAGGCGTAGGAGGTTGCTTCCACAAAATGTGGAGAAGATGATGTTCATAAAAATTAGTTATCAACTCTTCCAGGGAGACCAGCCTCCAGAACGTACAGAGGGACCTTTGGTGGTGGATTCCAGCGGGGACAAATTAATACTCTGTGAGGATGAGGATGTACACAACACTGAAGAGGGTGAGGAATCGGTGAATGAGGAGGATGAGGACGACATCTTGCCTCCGTAGAGCCAGTTTGTGCAGGGACAGATTAATTGCCAGCTTGTTTTGTGGGGGCCCAAACGAACCAATCATTTCAGCCACAGTCGTGTGGCAGACCCTGGTGCTGAAATTATTGGTTTGTTAAAGTGTGCATGTCCTGTTTATACAACATAAGGGTGGGTGGGAGGGCCCAAGGACAATTCCATCTTGCACCTCTTTTTTTTCTTTGCATTATGTACTGTTTGCGGCCTAGTTTTTCAAACTGCCATCCTGTCTGCCACTGCAGTGTCACTCCTAGATGGGCCACGTGTTTGTGCCGCCCACTCGTGTCGCTTAGCATAGTCATCCATCTACCTCGGTGCAACCTTTTGGACATAAAAACACTATTGTGAGGTGTGAGGTGTTCAGAATAGACTGGAAATGAGTGGAAATTAAGGTTTTTGAGGTTAATAATAGCATAGGAGCAGAAAAATCAACAAATTCTGTGATTTTAGCTGTTTTTAAAAAAAAAATACAGATCCAAAACACAAAACCCAGAACACAAAACACCGAAGGGTGGTTTTGGCAAAACCAATCCAGATCCAAAACACGAAGAAAGATCCAGATCCAAAACACGAAAAGTGGCAGGTGTACACTCCTAGTATAAATTAGCCACTGCGATTACATACGTAGTCTCAGAGACCACTGCTTGTGACAAGAGTTGCAGTGTCAGCGGCAGGTAAGACCTGCTGTAATAATTGCTGTGTGAGTGGTTGATGTGCATCGATGATGTTTATGCAGAAGAACGACAGTAAACGGATGTGAGAAAGCAGTAGTGCTTTGGCAAGCAATAGCATATTATCACAGCTGCGTTCCGTGTGAATTCGTAAAGCTGCGATCGCTGCTGAATTAGGCCCTATGTGTTTTTTTTTTTTTATGTGTATGTGATTATTTTTTTATGCAAAGCTTATGCGATTTATTTATTTCCTTGTGGGACCCTATGTGTTTTGTTTTTTTTCATGCAAAGCTTTATGTGATTTATTTCCTTGTGGGAGCCTGTGTATTTATTTGTTTCCCTATGTGTGCCAACGTGTTTTTCTTTTTTTTCTCATGCAAAGCTTATGTGATTTATTTTCTGCAGCAGGGGCATATGTGTTTGATTATTCCCTATGAGTGCCAATGAGTGTGCATATATATATATATATTTTTTTTTTCATGCAAAACTTATTTCTTTTTTTTTTAATTCTTGCAAAACCTGTGAGGGAAATTCAGTTCCATTGGGGGATGTTTAAAGTAATGGGCGCCTAACGGATAATTATATTTATTCAGGCGTCCATGATGCCCTTGTTTTGATAATCCACACCCCTCTTGACACACAGCTACGTCCCATGATTCATTGGCGACGCCCATATTGTGTGCGCCTTCGGCGCGCATATACACTGAATGCCCATACCCCCACTTCAAAATTCCCACTTCGACCACTGGTGGGGGGAGAACAATACAAGGCATTTATGTAGATTTGTAGTTGTATATGTATGTACATATGTGAACATGCTTTAGGTATGTGTACAGCTTCTCACATGAGACCAACGACCCTCTATAGTTTTTGGTCGCGCGCTTCTGGTGCGTGCAGCAGTACCCCTGGGGGCACAGAAAAATATTTGATTACCTAAAAAATTGGGTTTGGGCCGACCCTGTCTAAAATGAAGTGGTTTACAGGACCTCTGATGACAGAGGGAGGAGCAGGCTTTAGAACAGGTGGCCATAAGTGGGCCCTCGTGGGCTGGCCATGCTTTGGGCATGGTAGCTCACTTTGCTCGCCACAAGTTTATATTCCTCCTCTATGCCCATGTGGATAGTAACATTGGTAGCGGACCGGCCCTGCCGTAGCGGTCACCTGGTTGTTGCCAGGTGTGTATCTATAATTGGAGCAGGGTGTGCGGTGCACACGGGCCTTGGGTCCAGGGGGGCCCACACAGCACGTCATACTGGCACTTCGGCACCCGTCCAGCACTGGGACTGTCACTGTCCCAGTGCCGATCACCAAGCGGCTACATGTTTAAATTTGTCTCCAGTCTTGAGCCAATCACATTTCGGCCCCGTGGCAGCACCCTGATTGGCTGCTGGTCCGCGAGCTGTCATTTGCTCAAGGATGGTGCTGATTTAAAAATGCCACCAAGGACAATTGGGGAAGGGTCCAGGTAAAGGAGTGCCGCGGTCACCAGGGCAGAGCAAGGTGAGGTGGGCGGTGTGCTCTGGTGTAAAGTGTGCTGTGAGCTATGGTGTGTGGTGTGGTGTGGTGTGCTGTGGTGGAAGATGTGCTATGACTCAGGGAAGGTGGCTTGTGGCAGGAAGTGGTGGTATGGAAATATCAGGGGGCTCAGGATTTGTAAACCCCTCATATTTCCATAGCCCTTCAAAATTTCCACTTCGACCACTGCCCAAGCGCCCATAGCATGAGCAGTACTGCTGTGCCTGGGAAAATGACGCGGGTGCCATTTTCCCAAAAACCTGTGCATGCGCAGTAGATTGTGGCTCTAAGCCAGAATCTACTTTACTGCGAGACCGCCGGAGAGAGGAGGGGCCCCGCACTGATTCTGCACAGGGGTCCCCTCCTCTCTTAAAGCGCCCTTGGATGGCGCAGACAGCTGTCAGGGACACAGATGACAGTAAGGTAACACTGCTGGACCCGATCTCGATGTGGGACACCCTAACTGTTACAAAATACCCTCAAATGTCACTCTGACCTCCCATTTGTCACAAAAAGGCCCAACTGCCACTATGCCCTACCAATGACTACAAATTACCTTCAAATGCTACTCGGGCCACAAAATGTCCTCAAATGCAACTCGGCGTCTCATTTACCACAAAATGCCCTAACATGCTACACAGGAGGCCTCCCATTTCCCACAAAATGCTCTAATTCCAAAATTATACTCTCATATCTCACAGGCCCTCCAAAACTCCCAATGTCACATAAACGCCCCATTTACTCCACTGCTGTTGAGATCTCGCTCTAAATAATCATAGGGGTGGACATCTCCTATTAGGGGTATCCTAGGTAACATGTTGGAGTTTGCTGATCCCCCAAGAAATCTCCAATCATCACAGTCCGCTGATCAGTGAATTGGATCAGGATGGGGAAATCAGGAAATCGGCCCATAGATGTATTGGCCCACCTTAGATTAAGCAGCCACTGGTGGAAACTCACTGGGCGACCTGCGGCCAATCACTGGTTATTTATTTGTTACACTCAAATTGCAGACAGTGGGCCTGATTCAGACCCGGTCGCAAGCGCTGTGCGCTCGCAACCGGGTCGATGGTAGGCCAGTGCGCATGTGCACGACGGAGCCGGCTCCGTCGTGCGCATGCACGAGACCCGGATAGCGACGGGCACTCTGTTGCTCCGGGTCTCGTACCAAAGGGGACATGCTGTCGATGTTGAGTGACAGCACGCCCCCTTTGGTGGGCGGGCCGGGGGCGTGGCTGCCCAGACGGAGGCGCTCCCATGGGAACGCCTACCGTCTGGGGCCGGCCCCACTGACATCACAAGTGATGTCAGTGGGAGAGCTTTCGGCTCTGTTAGAGCCGAAAGCTCTCTGGGGCTTGCGGCAACGAGACCCTACTACAAGGGTCTCGTCACAAGCCCGATGGTCACGATGGTCTTGACCATCGCGACCATCATCATGGCCGCTCGCTATAGCTGTGGGTGGTCACCCACAGCTATGTGAGCGGCCAGGAGGCCGTTCTGAAAAAAAAAAAAATGCCCGGCCCTGATTCAGAGCAAGTGCTCTGTCAGAGCGTCCGGCTCTGAATCAGGCCCAGAGACTGATATTTTCTTCTCAGTGTGATAACCCGGATAAACAGAAAAGTGTTAAATGAATAAATCATGAAGCGATGACATCATATATTGTTTTTGTTATTTTTTTAGCTATAAAAAAATTATTAAATTAAAAAAATAGATTTGTACAAAGCTTCTTTGACAAAAACATGAGATCATCATCAACATCCCAAATGGCTCTTTTATACACAGTTTACATACAGACAGTCTAAAACTTGTACAGTTTATGTACATGTAAAAACAATCCTACACAAAGTAAGCTAATAAAATCATAATTAAAACATAAAACATTGTCTGAGTTGTTTTTAAGATCATTTAGCTGAATTTGCCACTAGCTAATTGTGACTCCATATTAATGTGCTGTAAACTCACAATAATAACAGTTGTCCTGGCAACGCAACTTAAATCGCACTCACTATGTGAATGACATGACAGTGGTGTATCTAGGGATCCAAGCGCCCCTGGCAATGTAATGGACTGGTGCCCCCTTCCCCCCCTATGCAGTGCCCCCAGTAGTATTCCCTCCTATACAGTGCCCCCAGTAGTTGTCCTCTATACAGTGCCCCCAGTAGTAGTCCCCTTGTACAGTGCCCCCAGTAGTAGTCCCCTTATACAGTGCCCCCAGTAGTAGTCTCCCCTATGCTGCATTGCCCTTAGTAGTAGTCCTTCTGTACAGTGCCCCCAGTAGTAGTCCCTCTATACAGTGCCCCCAGTAGTAGTCCCCTCTATACAGTGCCCCCAGTAGTAGTCCCCCCTATACAGTGCCCCTAGTAGCGGCCACCCCCCTAAAGTGCCCTCAGCAGCGGCCCTACCTATACAGTGCCCCCAGTAGTGGGCACCCCCCCATAAAGTGTCCCCAGTAGCGGCCACCCCTATACAGCGCCCCCCCCTGCTGTGTCAGGCTTACACAGACACACAGAAGAAAAAAAAAATACAACTAATCTGATCCCCGCTGATGATGCGACCGCCGCTGTCCGCTCCAAGTTCCGACTCTTCTCTTGCACTATGGGAGAGACGTCATGACGTCTCTCCCATCACCTGTTGCGGGGGAGCCGGAAGACGGAGCTCATGAGTGACCTCCAGCCAGCTCCCTCCATGGCCAACGCATCAGCCAATGAGAATCTGTCCGACTTTCATTGGCTGGCTGCTATAACAAACACAGCCGCCGCTGGTGGCTGTGTTTGTAAACTGTGTAGGGCAGGCCGCTCTCTTTGCGGTCTACCATACACTTGTGGGACCGGGGGTCTAGTGGGGGTAGTCCACCCCTTGGCTGCTGGTGGCACTGCCCGGACGGCGCCCCCCTTTGGTTGGCACCCCTGGCGAGTGCCATCGGGGCCAATGGGTAGATAAGCCCCTGCGATATGACCAGGGCCGGATTAACGGCAGGGCGACAGGGGCGGTCGTCCTGGGGACCCCACACACAAGGGGCCCCCACACAGGATTGCTCTGAGCCACCGATGGCTGAGAGCAGCTGCCGGTCTCAGCCAGTCACTCACAAGGCTGGCGCTGTGATTTTGCAGCTGCTGCTGAAGGCACATGCATACCGAGTGGCTCCCGAGTCCCTTAAGCGTGACATCACGTCCGCGACGCTTAAGAAACTCGGGAGCTGCTCTGTATGCACTGTGCAGTCATAAGCAGCGGCAGCCCGTCCTGGACGCCCACCCACCATCGGAAGAGCCCGCCACAAAAGGTAAGTACTTGTAGGTGTGGGGATAAAATAATACAGCAGGGGCCACTGTGGGCATATACTGGGAGGCATATTATTAATTCTGGAGATTGCACTATGAGGCATGATTTTTAATTCTGGGGGCATAATTATATTACAGAAAGCACTGTGGACATAATATTAATACTAGAGGTACTTGGGGGGGATAATACTGGGGGTATTATGTGACATAGTGTAGGCATTGTGTGTATTTATTACTGGGGGACATAATATTAATTCTGGATGGGGCATAATATTTATTGGGGGGGCATGAATTTATTTCTGGAAAGGGCACTATATTATTACTGGGGGTATTGTGGGGCATAATATTACTAGGTATATTATTCTGAAGGGGCACTGTCAGGCATAACATTTAATATTGGGGCACTGCATAATAATAATTTTGGAGGGGCACTGTGGGGCATAATATTTAATATTGGGCATAATATTAATACTAGAAAAGGCAGTGTGGGCATACTATTAATACTGGAGACATAATATTAATACTGGGGGCATTGTGGGGCTTAATATTTAATACTTTGGTTCAGTATTTATTTCAGTACTGTGGGGCATAATAATACTGGGGGCATTGTGTGGCATAGTGGTGGCACTGTGGGGTATAATATTAATACTGGGGGCATTGTGTAACATACTATGGGCAGTGTGTGGCATAATATCAAGACATTGTTTGGCATACTGTGTGACAGTGTTTGGTATAATGTTTATACTAGCCACTCTGGCATAATGTGCATAATGGGGACACTGTGTGGCATAATGTAATTTTATTGATAGGGGCCCCCACAAATTAGTTGCCCTGGGCCCCCACAAATCTTAATCCGGCCCTGGATATGACATAACTGCACACAAAGGAATGTAAGTTTTGGATTAGAACCAGTGAGTGAGACATACCGTATATACTCGAGTATAAATCGACCCGAATATAAGCTGAGGTACCTACTTTTACCCCAAAAAACTGGGAAAACTTACTGACTTGAGTATAAGCCTAGTGTGGGAAATGGCAGCAGCTGGTAGTGCCCCCAGTAGTAATTCCCCCTGGTTGTGCCCCCAGTAGTAATCCCTCCTGGTAGTGCCCCCAGTGGTAATCCCCCCTTTCAGTGCCTCCAGTAGTAATCCCCCCCTGGTAGTACCCCCAGTAGTAATCCCCCCTTTTAGTGCCCCCTGTAGTAATCCCCCACTGGTAGTGCCCCCTGTAGTAATCCTCCCCTGGTAGTTCCCCCAGTGGTAATCCCCCCTTTTAGTGCCCCATGTAGTAATCCCCCCTTTTAGTGCCCCCTGTAGTAATCCCCCCCTGTAGTAATCCCCCCCTGGTAGTGCCCCCTGCAGTAATCCC
The DNA here is from genome assembly GCA_031769625.1 of Taudactylus pleione. Lineage (NCBI taxonomy): Eukaryota > Metazoa > Chordata > Amphibia > Anura > Myobatrachidae > Taudactylus > Taudactylus pleione. The sequence goes on from JAUIMM010000664.1 coordinate 314,405, forward strand.
CCCCTTGTAGTTCCCCCAGTGGTAATCCCCCCTTTTAGTGCCCCCTGTAGTAATCGCCCCCTGATAATGCCCCTTGGTAGTGCCCCCTGTAGTAATCGCCCCCTGGTAGAGCCCCCTGTAGTAATCGCCCCCTGGTAGTGCCCCCTGTAGTCATCGCCCCCTGGTAGTACCCCCTGTAGTCCCCCCCCCCCCTAGTAGAGAGAGACGTGAAAAGAATAAAAAAAAAATAAACACTTACCTTAAACTCCCGCTCCTGGTCCTGCCGCTGTCCGCTCCTCCGGCCGCTTTGCATGGGAGCCGGAAGATGGCTCCCGCAGTGGGAGCAGCAGCAGCCGCTGAGAGTCTGACAGACTCTCAGCGGCTGCTGATTACACCAAACACGCAGCTGCCGTCTCCGGCGGCTGTGTGTTTGGCAGTGTGTAGCGCTGACCGAACTCCGTCCGGGCAGCGCTACACTTGACTCGAGTATAAGCCGAGGGGGTACTTTTTCAGCACATTTTTTGTGCTGAAAAACTCGGCTTATACTCGAGTATATACGGTAATATTCCCTGTAAAGTCCCAGGAGTAAGAGCACTTTCTCAGATAAGTAAACACACATAAATACTCCTTAACTTTTATTTCCGTACCAAAATTCTGGATACAAAAATATAAATATCTAAAAAATACCTTCAATTTACCTGTGTAATATGTAACCTGTGCTTGTGTGACACCTTTTTATATGGTACAAAAGTTAAGAGGTATCAGGGTCCTTAATAGCAAAATGTATGGAGCTAGCTCAATGTTTGTTTTGTACCTTCCTATGTGATCCATCACTATTGGTGGGAGGAAGTCAGCCAGATCCTCTCATTTAGCCAAAACTCAGTATACAGTAATAAGGTGTCCGGACTGTTCCAGTGATTCTATTTGCATATGGGTTGGGATTTATTCATTGAGTCACTATTTTAGTTAGGATCAGGGCCGTAGAGAGCTGTAGCAACACTCACTGCTGGCCGAAGGTGACATGATCAGCAGAGTGGGTACAGCAGGGGAACAGCCAAGATCTCCACAGCCACATAGGGACCCATTTATCATTACATTTTTGCAACTTCTTCCTCAAAAACACCAATTTTTGGGGGGTTCTGAGCTAATAATATGTCCTGGGGACACTGGGCCTGATTCAGACCCGCTCGCGAGTGCAGGACGCTCGCAAGCGGGTCGATGATGCCCTAATGCGCATGCGCACGACGGAGGAGCTCCGTCGTGCGCATGCGCAAGACCCGAATAGCGACAGCCTAGCTGTCGCTATGGGTCTCGCACCAAAGGGGGCGTGCTGTCGATGGTGAGTGACAGCACGCCCCCTTTGGTAGGCGTGCTGGGGGCGTGGCTGCCCAGATAGAGGCGTTCCCATGGGAACGCCTTCCGTCTAGGTCCGGCCCCACTGACACTCAAATTGCAGACAGTGGACTTGATTCAGACCCGGTCGCAAGCGCTATGCGCTCGCAACCGGGTCGATGGTAGGCCAGTGCGCATGCGCACGACGGAGCCGGCTCCGTCGTGTGCATGCACGAGACCCGGATAGCGATGGGCACTCCGTCGCTCCGGGTCTCATACCAAAGGGGACATGCTGTCGATGTTGAGTGACAGCACGCCCTCTTTGGTGGGCGGGCCGGGGGCATGGCTGCCCAGACGGAGGCGTTCCCATGGGAGCGCCTACCGTCTGGGGCCGGCCCCACTGACATCACTAGTGATGTCAGTGGGAGTGCTTTTGGCTCTGATAGAGCCAAAAGCACTCCTGGGCTTGCAGCAGCGAAATCCTACCGCAGGGTCTCGTCGCACGCCCGATGGTCGCGATGGTCTTGACCATCGCGACCATCATCATGGACACTCGCATAAGCTGTGGGTGGTAACCCACAGCTATGCGAGCGTCCAAGAGGCCGCTCCATTTTTAGGTAGGAGGGCCCTGATTCAGAGCGAGCGCTCTGGTCAGAGCGTCCGGCTCTGAATCAGGCCCACTGTGTGGCATAATATGTACTGGGGACACTGTGTGGTATAATGTGTACTGGCAGCACTATGATAGGGAATATTGTAAAATGGTGGCACTGCAATGTTGCATAAAATGCATTGGGGCACTGTACTGTAGGTGTAATGTGAACTAGGACACTACTAATGCACAGGTTCTCGAACTCGGTCCTCGGGACCCCAAACGGTGCATATTTTGCAGGTCTCCTGACAAAATCACAAGTGAAATTAGCTCCACCTGTGGATCTTTTAAAATGTGTCAGTGAGTAATGAACACACCTGTGCACCTGCTGGGTGACCTGGAAAACGTGACCTGTGTGAGGTCCTGAGGACCGAGTTTGAGAACCACTGTACTAATGTAATAATGTTACTAGGCACTACGATGGGATGATGGGATAAAAATTTAATAATATATAATAATATATCTGGCATAAATAAAATAGGGCACTACTGTGGGGCATAAAAGTAACTAGGCACTACTATGGGGCATAAAATGAACTTGGGCATTAGTATGCAGAGGCGTCACTGGATCTAGTGACAACCGGTGCACACTCTGGACACCCCCCGCGTGCCAGACAAAAAGGGTGTGTGGCCTAAATAAAGGGGGTGTGGCTGTGCATGGGATCCCGATAACATTACTCCGGGGGCAGCCCAGCATCACCAGAGATGCTGGGCTGGCCTCGGAGACTGGGCAGTCTGCTCTGTCAGCTCTTCTATTACAGGAGACGGGTGCTGCAGGAGAATGTGACACTGCAGCACCCAGCTCCTGTCACTGCAGAGGAGCCGCCATTTTGGTGTCACCCCCTCCGAAGGTGACACCCGGGTGCACACCGCACCCCCCGCATATCTCATGATCCCACTGTTACTATGGGGCATAAAATGAACGAATGATGTGGAATGAGGTGTCTCTTTTGGAGCATTGGGGTGAGAACACCTTCAAAATGTTATGCCAGGGCCCTAACTAGGGTAGTGCGACCAGTGCCATGGCACAGGGCACCTCAAGGCAGAGGGCGCTGTTTGGGCCTGTGAATTTTACTGTTTATTATCATTCTCACTTGTAGCTTCCTCTTCTTTTATCCCCAGCATCTCCTGGCCTCCCCTATCTCTTCCCTGGCCCTTCCCCATGAGTCCATGGCCCTTTATCAGGTGTGCTTATGTCCCTATTTAAAAAATGAAGGTGTGGGGCGCCAATGCTTTCTAGCACAGGGCACCAAAATGTCAAGTTATGGCTCTGTGTTATGCTATGGGGCACTCAAAGATTTGGCTACTCCCCTGTACACCTGCCAATGTCATGATGTACATAGAACAATGATATCTAAGCTTTCAACCCATACTGTACATGAGGCTCCTCCATGCTGGTCACAGCACTGAAAATGGCATTTTAGTAGACCATGGGATTTAGTAGCCTATCGTGTATGGTTGCACCAGCCACCGCAAAAGACACATCTCCAGGCAGGTGTATCTGACTTCAGGTCTGCATCAGTTACAATTATGAGAACAGGCCCCCTTTCCTTCCCTTCCTCATGCCACTGCTCCAGGGCCTAAGAAATGACAAGTGTAAAGCAGGGTACACACTAGGACGATATTGACCCGATATGTCGTTTCCAGTTGAATCTGAATTACCTATTGGCTGGATCGTTCAGTGTGTATGGACTATCTGCCTGCTCCCATGATCACATGCGATATCATCCGGCCGGCCGTGCTCCATGACCAACAGGACGATAATGTATGTGGTGCTGTTGCAGGTAATGAAGGACGGAACAAGGGATCATTCCGTAGTTCATTACATCGCTCAATGTGTACCCACGGTACAATATGTCTGCCCGTGGGGCTGACATATCGTCTGGGTACAAGTGTAGCCAGCTCAAGAGGTGCCAAAATTTGAATACGGACGTATATGCACATTTTAAGGTATGTAGTTGCAGTATGAAAATATGTATCTGACTCAACACAATAGATGTACGTCCAACACTCATTCTCTATTTGTTTCCACAGATGCATAGTATGGGCCTGAATCATACATGTCTACCCTCCCGGTTTTTGCGGGAGGCTCCCGATTTTTCGGGTAACCCCCCCCCCCCGCACTCACAGAAGGGTAGGCATTTCTCCCGCATTCTGCCCACTTCCTAGTGAAGTGGGCAGAATTAGGAGAATTTCCGTGGCAATCGTGGGTGTCCGTGCAGGGGGCCGGGCTTAATGACGCAATTCACGTCATTTGGCTCTGCCCCCTATTTAAATTTAAGCCAATCGCGGGTATTTTACAGTGAGGGGCATGGCTTAATGACACAATTCATCAGGCCCCACCCCCGTCACCACCCACCTGCCTCTCCTCCCAGGGCTTCTCCCGGGGAAGAGACAGCAAAGGTAGGCAATGCATACCTCCCAACATGACCCTCTCCAGGAGGGACACAATGCTCTGGTCCTGGACTTCCCTGGTAAGAGGTGGGGCTATAGCAGAGTTCAAAAGTCAAATAGGGGAGTCACACCAACTGTCATTTCACACACTGCCAAACATCACTGGCTGGGACTCACTGGCAGTTGGTGTGACTCCCCTATTTGAATTTTGGACTGTACTGCTGCCCCACCCCTGGAGCTGCCACCAATCATAAATTACCAGGGAAGTCCAGGACCAGAGCATTGTGTCCCTCTTGGAGAGGGTCATGTTGGGAGGTATGCAGATGCATAGTATGGGCCTGAATGTATCACAGACACACACAGTGCACAGATAATACACATCACTGCTGTGTGTAATGATTACATTTCTGCTCATCCCAATTATGTTTTGATTTACTGACATGTAATCATCACATTGTATTTACTATTAACCCCCAATGCCCTGCCTGAGATACATGGCAGTCCTCCCCTGCCAGGGCACCTAGTGATGTCATAGTGGCAGCTGATGATGTCACTATTGGAGGTATGATGGGTATAATAAAGCAGCTGGATGCTTCCTGTGTCATATCTGATATTGCTGGACTAGTGACAGTACAGATATTTCTCTTCTCATTTCTGAGTGGATAAAATGATTTTAAGATGAAGAAGGCGGGAAATAACCATCCTAAGGACCATCATATGACTGTAAGTATCTCTTATAGAGCCATGGACTCACTGTATTACTGATGGGTAATGATAATAGGTCACTGCTATATGATTTCATATAAGTTCAGGGTAGAGTTAGATACATTAGTTTTAAAAAAACTCCCATTTTCTCTGTATTAATATAATTTGCTATAGAGTATTAATGTGTTTTATTTAGTAGCTTTCCAGACTAATAATGATGTTAATGTTCTGATTTCAAATTATTTAAAATAAAAGCAAAAATATAGTGAAATGCTGTTATACCAGGGGAAGTGCATCTATATCACTGTTTGGTCTGCGTTATATCAGTGGTTTTGCCACTATAGGGAGATTACCTTAGCATTAATAATCCTCCATTGTTCTTATGTCTGTTTCATTATTCACAGGTCGCTCTGCGCATCCGTCCATTTAATAGGACAGAGGCCAAGAGCAGCGCCCGATGCATTGTACACCAGCTCGGGCCGCAGGTAAGAAAATGCTAATAACATTATTTTAGTTTAAACAACGGAATTAGTTTAACATTAAACACAATAAATTACAAAATAGTTTTCTTACCAATACATTATTCTTAGATTTATTTGTTTAAAGGACATTATTTTACTTTACATCACATTTACTTTTATTATTCACAATCTATCTATCTGTGTTTATAAATATGCTAAAAAGAAAATGTTTTGCTTCATGTACCAGAGGTGGAACACTATCCACAGTCCCCATATACCCATAAGCAAATCAGAGTAATGACCAGCTGCACAGATAGTGCCAGGTGTTACCTCTCTGTGCACAAGAAATGAGGAAATCATGGACCATTGCTGGACTATGCAAATGCTGGGTCTGCTGCAAAACACCATTGCAGGGCTCCTAAACTGCTCCTCCCTCTTAGTAACCATCTGTATATGTGTGTCAGACAGGGGCGTGACCCCTCAGACCAGTAGGAAGTGGTGAGCTCTCTGCTTGTGGCTTCCTATTGGTCTGCATGGTCACACCCCCCTAGGCTGCACCAGCTATAGCTATATCCTCTGAAGATAGTGTGAGGAGAAGATGTCTCTATGTTTATACTGCAGAGAGGCCAGACAACATCTTCCATCTCACCCTATCTGCCCAATCCAGGGATCTCAGTTCAGTAGGGAAAAAAGATGTCATGCACAGTAACATATGGCAATTTCCTCCAACAAGAAGGTTATGCTGGGTATTGTAGTTCCACAATAGGTAGCAAACCCCTTGAGACATAATCCAATAAGTTATTATTATAATATGTCTCACTTATAGTTGGAAGGACAGCCAAGCTTATGAGTTAGACCACAGGTTCTCAAACTCGGTCCTCAGGACCCCAAACAGTGCATGTTTTCCAGGTCTCCTCACAGAATCACAAGTGAAATAATTGGTTCCACCTGTGGATCTTTTAAAATGTGTCAGTGAGTAATGATTGCACCTGTGCACCTGCTGGGTGACCTGCAAAATGTGACCTGTGTGGGGTAAAAAACGGCAACAGGCGAAAAAAAAACTGGAGAAAAGTTTTCTCCATCCCAGACCATGCGAAAAAAAAATGCAAAATCCCTATTTTTGTCTAAAAATGTGGAGATTTCTTTCAGAACCCTTTGGACACCGCCCCTAATGATAAATTACTGGGAAAAAAATTGTAAGTTGCGTACTTTGTCGAAAAAAAGACCACGCAAATTTTGGTCAAAAAAAGAAAACATTGAAAACAGATAGAAAGCTATTTATTACGTAAATTGGGGGTATGTTAAAATGGGTGCAAGTATATTTTCATGTCGTAAAAACACAATTTTAAAAACTGTTAAAAAACCTCCTGCTGCGGTGGCGTGCGATATTTAAAACACTTGACGCATCCATACCGCCCATCGAAAAATCAGACCCAATACGTTAAAGCCATTTTCATCATTTTTTTTTTTTCACCCAAAATTTGCACGATCGTTTTTCGACAAAGTATGCAACTTACATTTTTTTCCGGTAATTTATCAGTAAGGGGGGGTGTCCAAAGGGTTCTGAAAGAAATCCCCATATTTTTAGGCAAAAATAGGGATTTTGCATTTTTTTTTGCCTGGTCTGGGATGGGGAATACTTTTCTCCAGTTTTTCTTTACCTGTTGCCGTTTTCGCCTGTTATTTTTATTTTTGGTGAAAATTTCGCAATTTTTTGTGCGAAAACGGACGTTTTCGCCAATGGCGAAAAAAGAACGGACGTTTTTGACACATTGAAAACAGCCCTCTGTGTCTTAAGGGCCTAAGAACCAGTGACCAGAAGAGTTTATATAGATATCAGCAAAATGTTCCTGGAAACTACTGAAATGCTGATAGATATGACTCTATACTCACAGATCACGTTCCCATGTGTGACTTTGCTTTTATCCATTAATATAAACTGGACTTAAGATCTTCTGCTCCAGCTGCAGAGGTGCATGTAGAGCCTGGTGAAATATAGTGAACATGTGTCTTCTCTTTCCTTACAGACAGTACTACTGCAGGACCCTGGCGAGGATCCTGATGATGTCCTGCGTTGCTGCAGGACCAGGGAGAGGACGTTCACCTTTAATGAGGTGTTTGATCAGGCAGCTACCCAGGTGATTGTAATCCTGAGCTATTTACAATGAATAATGAAAGTTAATAGTATATATAATACAGTACTCAGGGACATCTTATGAGAGGAGGGTTCCTGTGTGCTGTTTATGAACGGGTCCCCCCCCCCCCCCCAAACCATTGTATGCGAGGTGCAGTCTCTGGTACTGTGCCAGAGCCTATTGTGCAGGCATACTGTATATCTCTGGGAAAATGGTGGCACAAGGTAGATTTCTTTTGAGGCAGCTGCATGGTAAGTACATACAATATGTGTATGGAGTGCTGCGTGGGTCCCCCTGGATTCAGGTGCCCATGTGCACCACACACCCTACACCAATTATACATATGGCAGCGCTGCTCATGCTGCATCTTGTAAGGGAGTAAAATAGCGCATGAGAACAATTTATCATCATATGTGACTGTAGCATCAGCCAGTAATGCCTGTACAGCTGTCATTTCTCCTTATTCACTATAGGGCATATTGTTACATTATTTTCATGATTGCTTATGTAGCATCAATAAATGTGTCTCATTTCAGGAGCATGTCTATCAGTCCACAATGAAGAACCTAGTGGATGATATCATCTCGGGGTACAGTGCTGCTATATTTGCATACGGCCCTACAGGTAATATTAATGTTATTAATACATAAGTCTAATTGTTTATATTGTAGGTGTAAAAGTAGTGAGCTGGTGAAATGAGTGGTGGTAAAACATGTGACCATCTGTACTGTTAGTAATTGTGAGCTAGTAGTTACCTTACGGGCTGTGCAATTATCCAGGTGGTTCCAGAAAGTGAGGCGTTAGGTACATGGCACAATCTGGGTCTGAGCACTGAATCCTCAGTATAGTGATGACAGATACAGGATAATAGATGAACATTTGAACTGAAAACATCCAATAACGGCACAAGTCATAGTTCTTAAGGATAACTCTTCTATTTGGGGCATGGTAATAGCATGAGAATGGTGACCAGTGTGGTAGTTAGAAGGTAAATCTCATTTACCAAAATATTGTTATAGATCTGGTCTATAGTCTAACAATATATTACACTATAGCTGTACAGGTAAAATTGTATTGGATCACATAACTATGTCACAATATTGTTTTGTGTTTAATAAAAAACTCAATGTGCATATATTAGATTTTTATATAGCATCTTAAATGATGTTTACATTTTAACGGTTACATTGTTAGTATATGATAGGCTGTGGTTACCGCTACTTCTAACTCTCACTGACCAGGGAATAGGTGCACCCATCACCAAATATGGAGGCAGCGTTTTATGGGCAGAACAAATATAGAATAGTCCACAGTCTACCCATTCACTAACAAGCGGTGACATCCCTGAGAGAGTGACCTGATGAGCAGCATCCTGATGAATATTGGCTTAGTCACATGATGTCTGTCACTGTTCATTACTGACATGACACATTGTATAATTACATATCTGCCATTCTTTCTTATAACATCAGTGAGCCTATGCCTAATACCTTTATATTTATCACAGGCACCGGGAAGACCTTTACTATGATGGGCAATGGCCATGAGCCCGGAGTGATATTACGCACTCTGAAAGATCTATATAAGACCATCGAGGTGCAGAGAGGGCAGAATATATTCTCAGTGTCAGTGTCCTATGCTGAGGTAAATATGTGAGGAATATGTGTTTGGTTTATATTCTATGTGTCTTATTTAGAGGTGGATGGAACTCTGGGGGTTGGCATAAGATATGTATTTACATACTGTGCATGTACGGGCAGCGGTGAGCATACATAGGCCAAGTAAATTGCAGCATAATTAGAAATGATGCAAAGGCAGATTTGGGTTATGTGTCTATTGCCGGAGCTGGAGAGCCGGATTCAACTACACAGAGTGATGATAACTGTTAGCAGCGCTGTCCTCTGATTGGCTGATTGTGTATCTACCCCATCAGCTGATAGTTGTAGATTCATTAGAATCCCGGCTATGTTATATGGAGAAACGGCAATATATTCACATTACTTAATTGATACCACTAGGACTACTGCAGGACACAATCATCTTATTTCAGTTTTGAATGAGGTAACAACAGATGTTTATTATAATAATAATAATAATAATAATAATAATAATATTATTTTATATGGAACCACAGGGGTTTCGCAGCACCTAACAAAGTACATAAACATTTGAGCAGACAAGAAAACAGTGACTTACAGTACAAGACAATGCTGGACATTACATTGTATATAAATATTGCTACAGCAGCGGTCATAACACTGACATAAGTAGCATGGTTGCAGACGTCAAGGGTTAGGTGCTATAAAAAATAGTAAGGGAAGGAATAGCACATTGGGAAGAGGGCCCTGCTCGTGGAAGCTTACATTCTACATGGTAGGGGCAGACAGACAGGGGTGACACAGATGGGATAGACAGTGAGCATGGGACAGAGTGTTAGGATGAGAGATGGAAGGCTTTGATGAAGATGTGCGTCTTGACAGCCCGTTTGAAGATTTGTAGAGAGGTGAAGAGTCTGACAGGGAGAGGTAGAGAATTACCAGAGGTAGGGCGCAACATGTGCAAAATCTTGGAGGCAGTCATGGGAAGAAGTAATCAGTTGGCAGGAGAAGCAGCATTCATTAGTGGAGCAAAGAGGACAGATGGGACCGTGAAGGGTAATGAGGTCAGAGATGTAACTGGGAGAGGATTGGGTGATGGCTTTGTAAGTGAGTATGAGGAGCTTTGATTGGGTTCTGAAAGGGAAGGGCTTGTAGGAGAAGGGAGGCAGATGTAGTACATTTGGAGAGGAAGATGAGCCGGGCAGCAGCATTGAGGACAGATTGGAGAGGAGAGAGATGGGAGTCAGGGAGGCCAGATAGGAGGAGGTTACAGTAGTCCAATGTGGAGATGACCAGGAGATGTAGATCTGACAATCATCAGTATAGAGATTATATTGGAGGCCAAAAGAGCTGATGAGCTCACCTAGAGAGGATCTATAGATGGATATTAGGAGAGGTCCAAGAACAGAACCTTGGGGGGGTGGTAATGCATTTGTAAGCAAATACGCTCAAGGAGTCTGTGCAAAAAGGGCGGAGAGAGATGGGTCAGTAGTTGGAGAGAGTGCTAGGATCGAGGGTAAGTTGTTTAAGAATGGTGGTAATTAGGGCATGCCTGAGTGCAGAGAAGACAGTGTCAGATGAGACAGAGAGATTGAGGAGTGGGAAAGATGGGAACAGGTAGAAGGAGAGCATGTTTAAAATAATTTTATTTTATCTGCAATCACTGTATATGTGTACAGTACACTATATGGAACATGCCACTTAAGTATTATTATTTGTGCAAAAATAGGGTAATGCTACTTAATAATATATTAATAACACTATGAATCCACATCTCTACACTATCTCTGTGTTATTGTGCGCTATACACACTTATTACACATGACATACACCTGCAGCAAATGCTGTATATCAGCTGGATATATCTTGAGATGATTCTGGCCCAACAAATGCATGAAATAAACTTTTATGTGTCCTCTTTATGTACATTCTGCGCACATATGCGTTCAAACATAAATGATTTCCCTACATATAATAACATGTAATTGGGCATAACTAGCAATTACCAGGCCTGTAACAAAGTTTGAGGGGGCAACTGAGACCACTACTCAGTTTTTTTAAATATTCATGGGGACTGGTCCAGAACTGAAAGCTAAGATGAGCCCCTGCCCTATATGTACATTCCCCCAAAAAACTTTCTTCATGATATACAGCATCTGGAGAACCACAAGTAACACAAGCCCTTTCCAGAGAGTAAATGTAGATTACACACTTGTGCTTGTATTGCAGACAGTGATTATTCCTTGTATTGCAGACAGTGATTATTCCGTCATTACATTTTCAGGTCTACAATGAAACCGTTCGGGATCTGCTAAGACCGTCCTCTGGATGTTTGAAGCTTAGAGAGGATCCCTACGGCAACACCAGGATAGAAGGGATTGCAGAGTTCTTCCCCAGCAGTCCTGAGGAGGTGACTATCATTAGTCTGTGCTACCCTTATGCAGTGTCCATGCTTCACCACTAGTCATCCCTGTCTATATTATTATTATTATTATTATTATTATTATTATTATTATTATTATTATTATCTTTTATTTAGAAGGCACCATAAGGGTTCTGTAGCACTGAACTAGGGGGATACAAATGACAATAAGTTATATAAGTACAGACTAATATAAACAGTGTTGCTGTCTGTAAAGAACCTATTAATGTGTTAATGAATAAGCAGAGCCCATGACTATGTGATCGCTGGTGTAGTGACCCTGCTGTAGCTATAACACATGGGCAAGTGTAACTTTATGAGTTGTTTTGTGTAACCATAAGAGTGTTGGTGCATCTATATTACTTTCTTTTTCAGGCCATCGCATTACTGACTAAAGGGAATAAGCGCCGCTCTAAGGCAGCCACAGCTGCCAATAAGAACTCATCCCGCTCCCATGCTGTTGTACAAGTCACCGTAAAGCAGACGAGCAATGATGGAGTGTGCACGGGCCGGCTGTACATGGTAGACCTGGCGGGATCAGAGCGAGCATGCCAGGTATCACTTGTATTTTACATATCATTATCATTTCTTTGTATTTCCCCTGCAATGCCTTAGAGGTAAATATCGTAAATATCGTAAGAGTTTGCTATCCTTCTGCAGAGTGAACCACACAATCACAAAGATGAACATACAATGTATTTTCAGGAATATAGAAGGTTACTAAAGCTGCACGATGCTAAATGCTTTGGTTTTGCACCAGTGAGCACAGATAGACCACCCAGAGCACGCCTGGGTATGTGCCTACTATCCGCTCTAAGGGAAATCTTCTGCAACCTAGAGAACAATCACCAGATGTGCACTGTGCATGATATTGTTCCAGGTCTGCTCTGTACGATGAGGAGCAGTAGTGCACCAACACTATACATATTATGCTAGGGTCACCTTCTCTCCTCCCAACTCCTCACCTTCACCTTTATATTCTTCCGCTCCTCCACAAATGCCGCCACCTTGCTTGGTAAGGTTAAACCCTGATGGAAATCTAGGTGCACTCGCACACAGAAACATAACAGGGCATAATTGCACCCTCAGCCACCCCCACCCTGAATGCACCATGTCATGATGTTACATGTACTGTATGACATCATTATGTCATGCAGGAGGGCTGTGGTTGGCAGCTCCAATAAGCGCAGCGCTGGCTGGGTGTCCTTAGGATGGCCGATGAGCTGCATATACTGTGCAGGGTGCCCATCTGGAGTGTCCGCAGGATGCTCCATGGGTGCTGCAGCAGCAATCCTGACTGCAGGGTTCCAGGCACCCTGCTAGCCAGGAGCAAGAGCCGTGGGGTGGCACTGGTGGCCCATAAGTAATTATCACCCTGCTCACACAAATTAAGGCACATGGTGAGACCAAAGCTGCTCTTACATCCATTATGTGTATAATTATCAGAGAGATAAGTAGTCCTAGGGTAGTCCTTGTCCTGTAGTCTGAGGTGACATGTAATGTAAGCTCTTTCCTTTCATTACAGCTCTTATGAACGTTGTCATTTGTTTTTGCATGTTTTTGTAGTGAAGGAGATATAACAGAGCCTTTTATGTGTATAGCTCTTTTTTTCTTGTGTCTGTATAACTCCCTAAGCGTGGCCTTTCTCCCCTTACAGCGGTGATTCCCAATCTGTTACCGGCCACCACCCCCTTGGTTACATACATTTATCTCTGTGACCCCCACCCACTGAGACCTTACTCATAACAAATTATATAACATTTTCATTAAGTCATTTTTTATATAACATTAACCAGTATCAAATTAATTATACTAATAATGGAATAAAAAATTTTCTTTAGTAGCTTGGGATAAATTAAACTATCACTAACTAAAACTAAGGTGAATGGGAGTCACTGTCTTAGGACATAATTGAAGTAAATTGTGTAATTAGTTTTATCATACAATAGTTTATGCGCTTGTATCACATCCACACTGTGGGGGTCATTCAGATCCGGTCGTTAGCGCCGATGCGCTCGGACCGGGTCGATGGCCCCCCACCGAGCATGCGCACTACGGTGATGGCGCCGTCGTGTGCATGCGTGAGACCCGCTACGACCGACAGCGCCAGTCGTAGCGGGTCTCGATCCAAAGGGGGCGAGCTGTTGAGGTTGATTGACAGCTCGCCCCGTTTGGAAGGCGGGCCGGGGGGGTGGCAGCCCAAACGGAGGCGTTTCCATGGGAGCGCCTGCCGTTTGGGGGAGGCCCCACTGACATAACGACCGCAACAGAGGCGGGCGGTCAGGATGCAAGTGGCCGCCCAGTTTCTGAGCGACCGCTTGCATCCTCCGACCGCCTCTGAATGAGGCCCTGTGACTGAAGTCAGATGTGTCTTCATTATCTTTTCTGTTTCTATATCAGACTAAGAACACTGGCCAAACCCTGAGAGAAAGTGCATATATAAACCGCTCCCTTCTGGCCCTAAGGAACTGCATTACGGCGCTACGCAAGAGACCAGGCAGCCATATCAATTATCGGGACAGCAAACTGACTTGGCTGCTAAAGGTATGTTATTACTATGAGATTTCCTACACACATATGATCATACAGCTGTACCTGATGTCAGGGACAGTGATAATTGAGAAGGTCCCTGTGTACAGTCTCCATGCAGGCCTCCCCCTTCTCTTACAGGTACATACACTAATTATACCCTGGCACTGCGCTTTCTCTACTGGGCATGTGCAGGACTTCGGAAATATGGCACCCATGTCATTTTCCCAGTGATTACATTGGTGATTACAGCAGTGATGGCAGAGTGTTATGTATATGTTATGGGTGCAGGGTGTGCGGTGTGAGACCACTGGATATTGTGCACTGTATACCCTACACCCAATATAAATACACCCAGGGGCTTAATTATAATGGGTGCAGGGTGTCACCGCACACCCTGCACCCATATATTTTTTTAGAATTACCACTCCTAAGGCCCATGGAGTAGCGCTACACAAAACACCTTGAAAAAGGCCACCATGGCCATTTTCACGATATTTTGTGCATGTGCAGTATGAAGTCACCAGGAAAATGGCTGCCGTGCACCCTAGTGCCCGGAGCCTACTGCTACTGTCAGTTCGCTGCCAGCAGCTGGAGAGAGAAGAGAGGTTCACTGCCCGTGCGGAGTCCCCTCCTCTCTCCCCGGCTGCCGTCAGCGAACTGACATTTGGATTCACCCATGGCTGATGTATAAGTAGCATTAGTCACTTCTTAGATATCTTTTTGGCATACAAGCATTAAGGAATATTTTATTTTTATTTATTTATTAAGTTTTTTATATAGCGCAGCATATTCCATTGCGCTTTACAATTGTATATGAATGTGAGTTCTCAAACAGGGCCATTAAGAGACTTTATTATGCCCTGATACTAAAGGGGTGTGTGCTCTAGTGTATGGGGGTGTGGCCACAGCTCATTGTAAATGCTGAGGTCCTGTGTACAGGGGATGTGGCCACAGCATCTATGCAGGGGCGCCGCGAGGGGGGGGGAGCGGGTACACTGTACCTGGGCCCGGGCTTCCAAAGGGGCCCGGCGGGGCCCGTGTCCGGCGCCGCCCCCCCTCCCTTCCTCCCGCCTCCCTCCCTCCCTCGCAGCAGCCCAGCACATGGTAGATTGCTAGTGGCTGCTAAGCAGCAGCCACAACAATCTCTGCCTGAGAGGGGGAGCGATCACACTGATCGTGCCCCCCTCTGGCTTTGCTCCGGGCTGAGGGGCTCACAGCGCCCCCTTCCCGGGCGCAGCGTCGCTTCGTGGCGCTGCAAAAATTATTAATTTTTTTGTCGTCTTCAAGGGGGCGTGGTCACGCCTCCCGTGATTAGGCCACACCCCCTCCTTACCGGGGCCCGGCGGCGCTCTCTACGGCCCTGCATCTATGCCTGAACCCCAGTCATCAGGAATATTATTCCTAACACATCTCACATCTTTATTTTGTTTTATCTCAGACAATGGCTGCAATCAACCATGTAATTAGTGCAATTAGTGTAATCATTTGTTTCTCACATATATAGCAGAAAACAATAGTAGTAGATCTATAAACTGCTCATTACAATGTGTAAGGATTCCTCAGTGATCTCCCTATAACCAGAGCTTTATCTATCACAGGGCGCACTGAGTGGCAGGAGCAGAATGGTGATGATCACACACATCAGCCCTGCGGATGCTGCCTATGAAGACTCTCGCAGCACACTCACCTATGGGAGCAAGGCCAAGTACATCAAAACACTGGTGAGCAGCCCCCAAGGGGTAACTGCATATGTTACTGGGTATAACTGTGGTACTGGGTTACTGGATATAACTGTGGTATAACAATAAAAAAAAAATAATATTAAATAAAACAAACATCATGAATATTCAAAATTAGTTTTATTAGAAGATTGGTTGGAATGTGATCATTTACTTTCTATTGGAAATTCAGCTGCCAATTAAAATATGTTAAAAATATATACTACAGGCTCAATCAGTCATACAAACTACACCTGTGGTATTACATGTCTGTGCGAGGACACGTAGGTTACCCATCCATAAACTCCTGTCTCCCTGCTTTCTCTGAGTGTGCTGGTACCCAGTAACTAACTCTCTGCTGATTACCCTTCCTCCTGCAGGTGGAGAGGAACCGTGTTTGTGCCCCCCACAAGATCTCTGAGGCTACAAAAGAAGACAAAGTGCAGCTGAAAGACCCTCATCCTCCAGGTATTTTTGTTTCTTGTAACGAAAAGATTAAGAGGTCAATTTATCATAGTTGTTCACTAATGGTGGTTACACACCTGACAGATATATCTGCAGATGATGGTTGTTCATACACACTGAAAGACCATCATCTGCATGTGCCCTCGGATCCCGGCGGCCGAGGGACAGGTCCCGGTGGCCAGAGGGCATGTCAGGGGCATGTTCGGCCCCCCTCAACGCGGCTGCCGCTGTGTGTGTATGGGCAGTCTGCAGACCGCCTGTACACACCTGCCGATGGACAGTTAAGTCTGCAGACATATTTGTCCATCTGCTATGCAGCACAGCCAATGTGATATGTTGGTGAACGATGACGTTCACCGACCTATTGCAGGTACACACTGGCCAACGGGCAGCAGATAAATTGTCCGATCAATTGATCAGCCAAAGTATCTGTCAGTGTATACCCAGCATTACAATCTGCATCACCACTTATCGCAGCAATACAGATTGTAGTTACACCACAAGTTACTATGCTGGGTGGTTGGGAGGTATGTACATACGCTGGTCTTTACAGTTACAGATTAGGCAAAGGAAGCAACTGACACAGGATCAATAGGAACAAATAGCGGTTTACACTTCCAAACTATAATCCATTGACTAACTGACGCAAAACATATACCAGACATAGTAGTAACTGTACTATTTCTATATTCTTTTCCACAGAGCCAGCCCATAAGGACCATAAGGACAAAGCCCCCAGTTCCAGTAACACTGGTCCTATGAGACGCTCTGAGTAAGTACTTTGTACAGATATCACATGAACAATAAGTAACAATGTGATTTATGTATAGAAATGTAAAATTATGAAAATTCGTGTAATTATAGATAAGAATAGATTGTTATGAAGTTTTTTTTAGCTATTACTATATATATGTTAATTATGATACACCGTGTGTGTGTATATATGTATGTATATATATATATATATGTGTGTAGCTATAGGTACATTATTATATTATACTAATCTTAGCTATTGTTACATTCTCATTGAGTCCTTTAGGTGCAAATGTGTTTGTTTTCTCTTTCCAGGGCTTCGCTGCCTAAATTGTCATCTGTGGTCCCTATGCTAAGAAATGACCTGGCAGTACCTGAGGCCGTGGTTCCCATGCCAGAAAAACACCTGGCAGTACCTGAGGCCATGGTTCCCATGCCAACAAAACACCTGGCAGTACCTGAGGCCGTGGTTCCCATGCCAGAAAAACACCTGGCAATACCTGAGGCTGTGTTCCCCATACCAAAAAAACACCTGTCAGTACCTGAGGCTGTGGTCCCCATGCCAACAAAACACCTGGCAGTACCTGCGGCTGTGGTCCCCATGCAACAAAAACACCTGGCAGTACCTGAGGCCGTGGCCCTTATGCCAAGTAATCTCCTGGCAGTACCTGAAACCGTGGTCCCTATGCCAAGAAAACACCTGGCAATACCTGAGGCTGTGTTCCCCATACCAAAAAAACACCTGGCAGTACCTGAGGCCGTGGTTCCCATGCCAGAAAAACACCTGGCAGTACCTGAGGCCATGGTTCCCATGCCAACAAAACACCTGGAAGTACCTGAGGCCATGGTTCCCATGCAAAAAAAACACCTGGCAATACCTGAGGCTGTGTTCCCCATACCAAAAAAACACCTGTCAGTACCCGAGGCTGTGTTCCCCATACCAAAAAAACACCTGTCAGTACCTGAGGCTGTGTTCCCCATACCAAAAAAACACCTGTCAGTACCTGAGGCTGTGGTCCCCATGCAACAAAAACACCTGGCAATACCTGAGGCTGTGTTCCCTATACCAAAAAAACACCTAGCAATACCTGAGGCTGTGTTCCCCATACGAAAAAAACACCTGGCAGTACCTGAGGCTGTGGCCCTTATGCCAAGTAAACACCTGGCAGTACCTGAAACCGTGGTCCCTATGCCAGGAAAACACCTGGCAATACCTGAGGTAAGTGCTTTCAGTGTAATTGTGGTTACTTACCTTTTCCTTATGTCCTAGTATGTATACATCTCTTTGTCATACAATATAATACTTATTACACTGACATTTACATCTTATATTACTCCACAAGTGTCACACTTTATACACAATATATTAGAAAGGAAAAATAAGTTTCTTGTAATACAAATGATCTTGCAAAAATCAAGTCCATTATAATTGTAAATGAATTAAATAATTAGTAGTGGACAAGTCCATGGCCACGATTCAATTCAAAGCAATGATGAATAGATCTGGGAGGGAGCTCCCAGAGCTGTTCAATTTAGCCTGATGTTTGGCCCGACTAAAGAATTTCTTCTTGCACCCTCCTGGGGGTGCGAAGAGAAATCCGACAAAAGTGTGCGAACAGCTTGTGGCTGGCAATTTAGTCAGAGAATGCCGGTTCTCGTGACTAACACCCATGTTAAGTTGCGAGAACCGCCATTCTCCAACTTAACATCGTGCTGAATTGAATTGCAGCCAATAAGCTAAATATAGAAATGTGAACAAAGGCATGAAAAACCTCTAGATAAAACTAGTAAAACAAATGTATTCCAATTATATATATCTAGTCATCCATTGTAGTATTATAGAATTAAATACTGAAATCCTATTAGAAATTCAGCTGCCAATTAAAATATGTTAGAAATATATACTACAGGTTCAATCAGTGATAAAAGCTACACCTGTGGTATTACATGTCTGTGTGAGGACACGTAGGTTACCCATCCATAATCTCCTATCTCCCTGTTTTCTCTGAGTGTCCCGGTGCCCAGTAACTAACTCTCTGCTGTCCACCCTTCCTCCTGCAGGTGAAGGCGCACCTTCTGAGTCTGGCCCACAAGATCCCTGAAGGCGCCAGAACAATCAATGTTCAGCTAAGACTCGTACCTGAGGCTGTGGACCCCATGCCAACAAAACACCTGGCAGTACCTGCGGCCGTGGTTCCCATGCAACAAAAACACCTGTCAGTACCTGAGGCTGTGGTCCCCATGCCAACAAAACACCTGGCTGTACCTGTGGCCGTGGTCCCCATGCAACAAAAACACCTGGCAGTACCTGAGGCCGTGGCCCTTATGCCAAGTAAACACCTGGCAGTACCTGAAACCGTGGTCCCTATGCCAGGAAAACACCTGGCAATACCTGAGGCTGCGGTCCCCATGCCAAAAAAACACCTGGAAGTACCTGAGGCCATGGTTCCCATGCCAAAAAAACACCTGGCAATACCTGAGGCTGTGTTCCCCATACCAAAAAAACACCTGTCAGTACCTGAGGCTGTGTTCCCCATACCAAAAAAACACCTGTCAGTACCTGAGGCTGTGGTCCCCATGCAACAAAAACACCTGGCAATACCTGAGGCTGTGTTCCCCATACCAAAAAAACACCTGGCAATACATGAGGCTGTGGTCCCCATGCAACAAAAACACTTGGCAATACCTGAGGCTGTGTTCCCCATATCAAAAAAACACCTGGCAATACCTGAGGCTGTGGTCCTCATGCAACAAAAACACCTGGCAATACCTGAGGCTGTGTTCCCCATAACAAAAAAACACCTGGCAATACCTGAGGCTGTGTTCCCCATACCAAAAAAACACATGTCAGTACCTGAGGCTGTGTTCCCCATACCAAAAAAACACCTGGCAGTACCTGGGGCCGTGGCCCTTATGCCAAGTAAACACCTGGCAGTACCTGAAACCGTGGTCCCTATGCCAAGAAAACACCTGGCAATACCTGAGGTAAGTGCTTTCAGTGTAATTGTGGTTACTTACCTTTTCCTTATGTCCTAGTATGTATACATCTCTTTGTCATACAATATAATACTTATTACACTGACTTTTACATCTTATATTACTCCACAAGTGTCACACTTATACACAATATGAGAAAGGAAAAATAAGTTTCTTGTAATACAAATGATCTTGCAAAAATCAAGTCCATTATAATTGTAAATGAAATTAAATAATTAGTAGTGGACAAGTCCATGGCCACGATTCAATTCAAAGCAATGATGAATAGACCTGGGAGGGAGCTCCCAGAGCTGTTCAATTTAACCTGATGTTTGGCCCGACTAAAGGATTTCTTCTCGCACCCTCCTGGGGGTGTGAAGAGAAATCCAACAAAAGTACGCAAACAGCTTGTGGCTGGCAATTTAGTCAGAGAATGCCGGTTCTCGTGACTAAACACCCATGTTAAGTTGCGAGAACCGCCATTCTCCATCTTAACACAGGGTTGCCTACCCTCCCGATTCGGGCGGGAGCCTCCCGATAAACGGGTGCAGCTCCTGCCCCCCCGGAAAGGTAGGCAAGCCTCCCGCCTGCCGCCGACCCCCCTCCGAATTACCTGATAAACTCCAGCAGCGGGGGGGGCGCTGACGCGATTCGCGTCATTTTGGCCCCGCCCCCTGCTTCGCAATGCCTTTTTTTCCTGCATTGTGTAGCGGGGGCAGGGCTAAAATTACGCAATCGCGTGGCCCGCCCCCTGTCACGCCCGCAAACCACCCTCACCTCATTTGGACCCGCCCCCTTTTGCCAGCCACGCCCCCTGTTCTGCCGATCTGGCTGCTCCCTCCCGGAAGGAGCAGCCAGATTGTCGGCAAGTATGACTTAACATCGTGCTGAATTGAATTGCAGCCAATAAGCTAAATATAGAAATGTGAACAGAGGCATGAAAAACCTCTAGATAAAACTAGTAAAACAAATGTATTCCAATTATATATATATAGTCATCCATTGTAGTATTATAGAATTAAATACTGAAATCCTATTAGAAATTCAGCTGCCAATTAAAATATGTTAGAAATATCTACTACAGGCTCAATCAGTGAAAAAGCTACACCTGTGGTCTTACATGTCTGTGTGAGGACACGTAGGTTACCCATCCATAATCCCCTATCTCCCTGTTTTCTTTGAGTGTGCCGGTGCCCAGTAACTAACTCTCTGCTGTCACCCTTCCTCCTGCAGGTAAAGGCGCACCATCTGAGTCTGGCCCACAAGATCCCTGAAGGTGCCAGAAAAATCAATGTTCAGCTGAGACTCGTCCGCCAGGTATTCTTGTACCATGTAATTAAAAGTTTAAGGGATCTGTTTATCATAGTTGTGGACTAATAATCTGCATCACAGCTTATCACAGCAATACAAATTGTAGTTACACCACATATTACCATGCTGGGATAGTTGGGACGTATGTACATATGCTGGCCTTTACAGTTGTACATATTTATCTATGTTCCTTACTGGGTATAACTGTGGTGGAACAAGGGATTTAGGGGGATATTTAATTAACTTAATTTTCTCAGTCACGCATGCGCAAAACTGCTGAGGAGACGGCGGAGGGATCCGCTCGGATCCCTCTTCACATCCCCGGAACCCCATTCCCATTGGAAGGAGCGGGGATCTTAGAACATCTGAAGATGGCACTTGTTCTCGGAAGCAAACTTTCAGTTTTCGGAGTTTGCTGAATATCAGGTGATCCATTTGGGACCTATGTTGATGAAAAGCCCGGTAACCTAAATTTGCAGAAACTAGCATTTCCGCATGGTTACCGGACCCAGTGTGAGGACACGTAGTGTGAGGGCACGTAGGTTACCCATCCCTAATCTCCTGTCTCCCTGTTTTCTCTGAGTGTGCCGGTGCCCAGTAACTAACTCTCTGCTGATTACCCTTCCTCCTGCAGGTGGAGAGGAACCATGCTTGTGCCCCCCACAAAACCCATCGGGCTACAAGAGAAGACATAGTGCAGCTGAAAGTCCCTCATCCTCCAGGTATTCTTGTTTCTTATAATGAAAAGATTGAGGGGTCAGTTTATCATAGTTGTGCACTAACAATCTGCATCACCACTTATCCCAGCAATACAGATTGTAGTTACACCACAAGTTACCATGCTGGGTGGTTGGGAGGTATGTATATATGCTGGTCATTACAGTTACAGATTAGGCAAAGGAAGCAACTGACCCAGGAACAATAGGAACAAATAGGGGTTTACACTTCCAAACTATAATCCACTGACTAAATAAAGCAAAACATATACCAGACATAGTAGTAACTGTACTATTTTTATATTCTTTTCCATAGAGCCAGCCCATAAGGACCATAAGGACAAAACACCCAGTTCCAGTAACACTGGTCCTAAGAGACGCTCTGAGTAAGTACTTTGTGCAGATATCACATAAACAATATGTAACAATGTGATTTATGGATATAAATGTAAAATGATGAAAATTACTGTAATTTACAGATAAGAATAGATTGTGATGAAGTATTTTTTTAGCTATTACTATATACTGTAAATGTTAATCATAATACACCATAATATGTAGCTATGGGTACATTATTATATTATACTAACCTTAGCTATTGTTACATTCTCATGGAGTCCTTTAGGTACAAATGTGTCTGTTTTCTCTTTCTAGGGCTTTGCTGCATAAATTGCCCCCTGTGATCCCTATGCCAAGAAAACACCTGGCAGTACCTGAGGCTGTGGTCCCTATGCCAAGAAAACACCTGGCAATACCTGAGGTAAGTGCTTTCAGTGTCATTGTGGTTACTTACCTTTTCCTTTATGTCCTAGTATTTATATATTTCTTTGTTCTTTGTCATACAATGTAATGTTTATTACAATGACAATTACATCTTGTATGTTGTAAATAAAATAAAAATAATTGGTAGTGAACAAGTCCATTGCCGTGATTCAATTCAAAGCGATGATGAATAGCCCCGGGAGGGAGCTATCAGAGCTATTTAATTCAGCCTGATATTTGGCCCAACTAAAGGATTTCTCCTCCCCCCCTTCTGGGGGTGCGAGGAGAAACCCGACGAAAGTGCACTAACAGCCTCGCAACCAGCACTTTAGTCAGAGAATGCCATTCTCCAACGTAACAGTGTGCTGAATTGAATCACGGCCAATAAATTAAGCTAAATATATAAAACTAAGAAATGTGAACAAAGGCATGAAAAGCCTCCAGATAAAACTAGTAAAACAAATATATTCCAATGATATATAATATATCTAGTCATCCTTTGTACTATTATATAATTAAATACTGAAATTCTATTAGAAATTCAGCTGCCAATTAAAATATGTTAGAAATATATACTACAGGCTCAATCAGTTATAAAAGCTACATCTGTGGTATTACATGTCTGCGTGAGGACACGTAGGTTACCCATCCATAATCTCCTTTCTCCCTGTTTTCTCTGAGTGTGCCGGTGCCCAGTAACTAACTCTCTGCTGTCACCCTTCCTCCTGCAGGTGAAGGCGCACCATCTGAGTCTGGCCCATAAGATCCCTGAAGGCGTCAGAAAAATCAATGTTCAGCTGAGACTCGTCCTCCAGGTATTCTTGTACCATGTCATTATAAGTTTAAGGGATCTGTTTATCATAGTTGTGGACTAACAATCTGCATCACAGTTTATCGCAGCAATATAAATTGTAGTTACCTCGTAAGTTACCGTGCTGGGACAGTTGGGACGTATGTACATATGCTGGTCTTTACAGCTGTGCAATATTTAAAAAAAATAAAAAAGGCTGCCTTGGGGTATGCTGTAATGGAGGGGTGTATACTGCATAGGACTGGAATGCAGATTAGGCAAAGGAAGTGGCTGACCAGGGAACAATTGGTACAATGAGAGTGGCGGGGTCCAGGTGCAAGAATATGCTTTGGACCCCCCTATGCAGGACCCCCAGTAGTGGTTCCCCTATGCAGTGCCCCATATACAGTTCCCCCAGTAGTGGTTCCCCTATGCAGTGCCCCATATACAGTTCCCCCAGTAGTGGTTCCTCCCCTATGCAGTGCCCCATATACAGTTCCCCCAGTAGTGGTCCCCCTATGCAGTGCCCCATATACAGTTCCCCCAGTAGTGGTTCCTCCCCTATGCAGTGCCCCATATACAGTTCCCCCAGTAGTGGTCCCCCTATGCAGTGCCCCATATACAGTTCCCCCAGTAGTGGTTCCCCTATGCAGTGCCCCATATACAGTTCCCCCAGTAGTGGTTCCTCCCCTATGCAGTGCCCCATATACAGTTCCCCCAGTAGTGGTCCCCCTATGCAGTGCCCCATATACAGTTCCCCCAGTAGTGGTTCCTCCCCTATGCAGTGCCCCATATACAGTTCCCCCAGTAGTGGTTCCTCCCCTATGCAGTGCCCCATATACAGTTCCCCCAGTAGTGGTTCCTCCCCTATGCAGTGCCCCATATACAGTTCCCCCAGTAGTGGTCCCCCTATGCAGTGCCCCATATACAGTTCCCCGAGTAGTGGTTCCCCTATGCAGTGCCCCCCTATGCAGTGCCCCCTGTAGTAGCCCCCCCTATGCAGTGCCCCAAGTAGTAGTCCCCCTATGCAGTACCCCCAGTAGTAGTCCCCCCTATGCAGTAACCCCACTAGTAATCCCCCTATACATTGCCTGCAGTAGTAATCCCCTCTATGCTTAATAGCGGCCACCCCCCATATAGTGCCCCCAGTAGCAGTCCCCACTTTACAGTGGCCTTAGTAGTGGCCATTTCCCCCATACAGTGCCCCCAGTATTGCACCCCCTTTTGCTGTGCCAGTGTCTGTTCCCGTGCCCCCTTACACACACACACAAAAAAAAACACAACTTACCTGAATCCCCGCTCCTGTCACGACAGTCACTGTCCGCTTTCCCTGGATAACTGATGCAAATCATATACCAGACACAATAGAAACTGTATTATTTCTGTTTTCTTTTCCATAGGGTCGGACTGGAAGGACAACAGGCTCAGTTCCAGGGACATTGATCTTATGAGATGGATGTACGTACTTTGTGCTGTTATCACATGAACAATATGTTACAATGGGAATTATGGATAAAAATTAGCGAGTTTTATTGGAATGTTAATCATATACTATAACAGGGCTGTAACTAGGGTGGTGCGGCCGCTGCCTCTACACGGAGTGCAATATGCCCTGATGTCGAAACCGGCTGCCTGACACAATCTCTATATGCCACTGGGCTCCCACTGCTATGTATTAGTAGCACTGCACCTGACTACATTACTGTAGCTGCAGCCCTGCCTGTCACTCTCTGGTTGCTCCGCCTCCTGACCCATCTGCAGGGATGGGAGAGATGTCATGACGTCTCTCCTCAGCTCCCACAGTTCCAAGTGAAGCTGTTTGTTGGAAGTTGGAACCTGGGCGTGCAGGAGCCAGCAGCTGCGGCAGGAAGCGTGACAGCGTCCGGAGCCAGTATCCTACATACAAGGGTCCAGTGTGAGTGTCAGTTTGACACACAGGACTCCAGTGCACAGTCACAGCAGGTAAATAGGTTACACATATCACAGTGTCCTCATACTGACAGTTATACCATTATACCTATAGTACAGCTAATATAAAATATGTATAGTATGTATGCAGCAGTCAGGGACTCACTGGAACCACATATATTATACTATATTAATTTACACCATGGGGATATTTTTCATCTACACAACAGATTTCATGTCAGTAATGTAATGTAAGGACACTACTGCCAGCCTGTACTATTAGGAAATGGTGTCCTACAGAGAATAATATATTGTGTTCAATTGTGTTCTTCCATCTATGGGCCTGATTCACTACAGATCCCAATACTGTGTACACACGCAGTTCAACTGAGATAACAAGCTAATCCACTGCGATCACAATGCAAACTCAGCACTACATAAGGACGCCCGCTTTACCATACACACATCTATAATACTCAGCACTACATAAGGATTCCCACTTTCCCATACACACATCCATAATACTCAGCACTACATAAAGACACCCACTTTACCATACACACATCTATAATACTCAGCACTATATAATGACGCCCACTTTACCATACACACATCCATAATACTCAGCACTACATACGGACGCCCACTTTACCATACACACATCCATAATACTCAGCACTACATAAGGTGCCCACTTTACCATACACACATCCATAATACTCAGCACTACATAAGGTGCCCACTTTACCATACGCACATCCATAATACTCAGCACTACATACGGACGCCCACTTTACCATACACACATCCATAATACTCAGCACTACATAAGGTGCCCACTTTACCATACGCACATCCATAATACTCAGCACTACATAAGGTGCCCACTTTACCATACACACATCCATAATACTCAGCACTACATAAGGACGCCCACTTTACCATACGCACATCCATAATACTCAGCACTACATAAGGACGCCCACTTTACCATACACACATCCATAATACTCAGCACTACATAAGGACACCCACTTTACCATACACACATCCATAATACTCAGCACTACATAAGGTGCCCACTTTACCATACACACATCCATAATACTCAGCACTACATACGGACGCCCACTTTACCATACACACATCCATAATACTCAGCACTACATAAGGTGCCCACTTTACCATACGCACATCCATAATACTCAGCACTACATAAGGTGCCCACTTTACCATACACACATCCATAATACTCAGCACTACATAAGGACGCCCACTTTACCATACGCACATCCATAATACTCAGCACTACATAAGGACGCCCACTTTACCATACACACATCCATAATACTCAGCACTACATAAGGACACCCACTTTACCATACACACATCCATAATACTCCGCACTACATAAAGATGCCCACTTTACCATACACACATCCATAATACTCAGCGCTACATAAAGACGCCCACTTTACCATACACACATCCATAATACTCAGCACTACATAAAGTCACCCACTTTACTATATGCACATCCATAATACTCAGCACTACATAAGGTGCCCACTTTACCATACGCACATCCATAATACTCAGCACTACATAAAGACGCCCACTTTACCATACACACATCCATAATACTCAGCACTACATAAAGATGCCCAATTTACCATACGCACATCCATAATACTCAGCACTACATAATTACACCCACTTTACCATACACACATCCATAATACTCAGCACTACATAAGGTGCCCACTTTACCATACGCACACCCATAATACTCAGCACTACATAAGGTGCCCACTTTACCATACGCACATCCATAATACTCAGCACTACATAAGGACGCCCACTTTACCATACGCACATCCATAATACTCAGCACTACATAAGAATGCCCACTTTACCATACGCACATCCATAATACTCAGCACTACATAAGGTGCCCACTTTACCATACACACACCCATAATACTCAGCACTACATAAAGATGCCCACTTTACCATACACACACTGATGCTCCTTATCACACGGGACCCCACAACACAATGGCCCTCATTCAGAGCCACTCGCTATTTGCGGTCGTTCGTTCTAAAACAAGGGGTGGCTATTCAAATGAACCGTTCGCTATTTGCGGTCTGTTCACGCCTCTATGTCTGAACGAGCGAACAAAACTTGCGGTCGTTTTTTGGAAAGATACGCCCCCTGGCCGCTCGCATCCTACGTCATGTCCGCTATTTATTAGATTAATCGAGTACATCGACAAGGGTATGAACTGCTCGCTATTCTTGGGGTTGGTGTTTGCTACCACAATTTTGCGAGCACTTCTGACTATAAAATAACCCAGTGACGTGGTCAATGACGCTGCTGTTTTAAATATGCACACCCATAAAACGCCCGTTTTGACCTTTAAGCACGCCTGCGTTCTGATTTCCACTCCCCATTTTCAAGCACCTTCCCCTGTTACCACCCACATACGCCTCTTTCTGTCACTCAAAATAGCAGGCATTCGCTATTTTGCGAGCACATGAATTTCGGCCGCACTGACTGGTTAGCGCATGCATATAACGATCCGTACGCATGCGCAGTTGGGCTAACATCGCTCGGAACGAACGAGCGGCCGCTTACGAGCGGCTCTGAATCAGGCCCAATGTCTAGTTACAGCTCTGCCATAATATCTAGTTATGGATCCCATTCATATACTAATCTTTGCATCTCAGTAACTATCATAGAGCATATTACATTTTACTTAAATGTCACTATTATATTTCTTTCTGTATAATAATATAGAAGAACTGATGAGTATAAAATTAGGAGGACAAAGGGTCTCATTCAGACCCGGTCGCAAGTGCTGAGCGCTCGCAACCGGGTCGATGTTAAGGCACTGCGCATGCGCAAGCCCCAGAGCGAGAAACTCTCTCGCTCCGGAGCTCACTACAAAAGGGCCGGCTGTCGATGTTGATCGACAGCTCGGCCCGTTTTGTAGGCGGGGGGCGGGGGGGGTGGCTACACAAACGGAGGCGTTCCTGATGGAACGCCTGCCGTTTTGTGGGCGGCCGCACTAAAAAAAAGAAGCGGCCGCCCTCATTCAGAGAGAGCGATCGCTTCTTGCGACCGCCTCAGAATGAGGGCCAATGTCCCAATGACGTGATTCAGCCTCATTAAGTTGTATAATGTTCTCATGGAGTCATTTAGGTACTATGGTGTCTGTTTTTTCTCTTTTTAGGGTTTTGTGGCATTAATTGCTCCCCGTGATCTCTATGCCAAGGAAACATCTGGCAATGCCAAGGAAACATCTGGCAATACTGTAAGTGCTCTCAGTGTTATTGTGGCTACTTTCACTTTCCTTATGGCCTAGCATTTATACAACCCATATACTGTACTAGACGGCACTCAGGATCCCGGCGGTCAGAATCCCGACACCGGCATCAGGGCAGGGTTAGGATTCTGACACCTGTCGATAAGTATCCTAATCCTACCCCTAACCCTCTCTCCCTGCACCCTAAACCTAACCTCCCCCTAGTGCCT
Organism: Taudactylus pleione; assembly: GCA_031769625.1. Lineage (NCBI taxonomy): Eukaryota > Metazoa > Chordata > Amphibia > Anura > Myobatrachidae > Taudactylus > Taudactylus pleione. Next base: position 343,548 of record JAUIMM010000664.1, read on the forward strand.
AAACCTAGCCCTCCCCCTAGTGCCTAACCCTAACCCTCCCCCTAGTGCTTAACCCAAACCCTCCCCTTAGTGCCCAACCCTAACCCCAAACCCTCCCCCTAGTGCCCAACCTTAACCCTCCCCCATTAGTGCCCAACCCTAACCCCAAACCCTCCCCCTAGTACCTAACCCTAACCCCAAACCCTCCCACCCTGTGCCTAACCCTAACCCCAGACCCTCCCACCCTGTGCCTAACCCCCCCCCTTATTTCCCAACCCTAACCACAAACCCTCCCCCTAGTGCCTAACCCTAACCCTCCCCCCTTAGTGCCTAACCCTCCCCCTAGTATCTAACCCTAACCCTCCCCCTAGTGCCTAACCCTAACCCCTAACCCTCCCCCTAACCCCACTACTTACCATAGGTATGCTGGTACCGAGATTCTGAGCCCTGGCATCCCGACTGCCGGGATTTAAACTACCTCCCATTTATACATCTCTTTGTCATACCAATATGTTTCTTATTACACTGACATTTGCATCTCATATTACTCCTCATGTATCATAATTTATACACAATTTGGAGAAAGCAAAAATAAGTTTCTTGTAATGGAAATGACCTGGCAGAAACATAGGGCCTGATTCAGACCCACTCGCAAGCGGCTGTCCGCTCGCAAGTGGGTCGATGTTCTGCGCTGAGCATGCGCACGACGGAGGGAGCTCCGTCATGCGCATGCGCCAGACGCGACGAGCGAAGCAAGGTCCTTCGCTCGTTGTGTCTGATCAAAGGGGGCGTGCTGTCGATGTTGATTGACAGCACGCCCCCTTTGGTGGGCGTGCCTCCCTGACGGGGGCGTTCCCAAGGGAATGCCTACCGTCAGAAGCCGGCCCACTGACATCACTAGTGATGTCAGTGGGAGTGATTTTGGCTCTGATAGAGCCAAACTCACTCCGGGCCTTGCGGTTGAAAACCTCAACCGCAGGCTCCGGCTCGCAGTTTCGATGGTCGCGATGGTCACGACCATCGCGGCCATCAAACTGCACGCTCGTATAGGCTGTGGCTGGTGACCCACAGCTATACGAGCGTCCAGGAGGACGCTCCATAGTTATGGAGGACGGCCCTCATTCAGAGCGTGCGCTCTGCTAAGAGCGTACGGCTCTGATTGAGGGCCATAGTCCATTATAGTTGTAAATGAAATAAAAATAATTCAGTCTTACATTTATTGTGCCCAGCAGTGGACAGGTCCATTAGATAAGCTACATATATAAAACTAAGAAAAGTGAACATAAGCATGGAAAACCTCCAGATAAAACTGGAAAAACTGATATATTCCAATAATATTTAATATATCTAGTCATTCCTTATAATGTTTTAGAACAAAGCTATGCTTGTAGTAGAAGATGCTATTTAGTTATATTTAATACTGCCCTTGAGGATATGAGAGTAGTTACCCTTCCCACCTCTTCCCCAAATCCTTACCCTCTTCATGTCACCCCCTTGTGCTACTTTAATCTTTTCCCTTTTGAATGTAAGCTCTCTCTAGCAGGGCCCTCCTTCCTTTTTGGCTATTATACTAAAAAGAGTCCATTCTGGTCAGTACTATGCAGGACCCCTCCATTTATATATTCTCAGTCACATATATATATTGCGGATCTTAATTTCTCCATAACTAACTATGGCCCTCATTCAGAGCCGTACGCTCTGAGCAGAGCGCACGCTCTGAATGAGGGCCGTCCTCCATAATTATGGAGCGTCCTCCTGGACGCTCGTATAGCTGTGGGTCACCACCCACAGCCTATACGAGCGTGCAGGTTGATGGCCGCGATGGTCTTGACCATCGCCACTGCGAGCCGGAGCCTGCGGTTGAGTTTCTCAACCACAAGGCCCGGAGTGATTTTGGCTCTATAAGAGCCAAAATCACTCCCACTGACATCACTAGTGATGTCAGTGGGCCGGCTTCTGACGGTAGGCGTTCCTTGGGAACGCCCCCGTCAGGGAGGCACGCCCCCGGCACGCCCACCAAAGGGGGCGTGCTGTCAATCAACATCGACAGCACGCCCCCTTTGATCAGACACAACGAGCGAAGGAAAGTCCTTCGCTCGTCGCGTCTGGCGCATGCGCACGACGGAGCTCCCGCTGTCATGCGCATGCGCAGTGCACACCATCGGCCCACTTGCGAGCGGACAGCCGCTTGCGAGTGGGTCTGAATCAGGCCCAATATTAGCATGTGTATTACAAGATCTATTAGGGGTAGTGGGCCTGATTCTGGCCCGCTCGCGAGCGCTGAGCGCTTGCAAGCGGGTCGATGGTGCCCAAGTGCGCATGCGCACGACGGAGGCGGCTCCGTCGTGCGCATGCGCGAGACCCGAATAACGACGGCCAAGCCGTCGTTATGGGTCTCGCACCAAAGGGGGCGTGCTGTCGATGGTGATTGACAGCACGCCCCCTTTGGTGGGCGTGCCGGGGGCGTGGCTGCCCAGACGGAGGCATTCCCATGGGAACGCCTACCGCCTGGGTCCGGCCCCACTGACATCACTAGTGATGTCAGTGGGAGTGCTTTTGGCTCTGGGCTTGCGGCAGCGAGACTCTACCGCAGGGTCTCGTCGCAAGCCCGATGGTCTTGACCATCATTTTGGCCGCTCGCTATAGCTGTGGGTGGTCACCCACAGCTATGCGAGCGGCCAGGAGGCCGTTCCAAAAAGGAGCAGGGACGGCCCTGATTCAGAGCGAGCGCTCTGAAAGAGCGTCTGGCTCTGAATCAGGGCCAGTGTCCCAAATACTCAGGAGAACCTCCAGATTTAGTGATGAGCTCACTTATTCTCAATTTGTATGAAAAAAAAATCCTGTGCCCAAACAAGATATCCCAAGGTGGAGATGATCTGCATGTATAAGGAATGTATAAGGAATCCAATCTGGTGGCCAGTATACTAAGCAGAACCCAATCTGGTGGCCAGTATACTAAGCAGAACTCAATCTGGTGGCCAGTATACTAAGTAGACCCCAATTTCGTGGCCTGTAAACTAAGCAGACCCCAATCTGGTGGCCAGTATACTATGAAGACCCCAATCTGGCGGCCAATATACTAAGAAGACCCCAATCTGGCGGCCAGTATACTAAGAAGACCCCAATCTGGCAGCCAGTATACAAAGAAGACCCCAATCTGGTGGCCAGTATACTAAGCAGACACATTAAGAAGAGTAGAATAATTACAATAAGGAAAAATATATTTGACTACTAATTAAAAAGATATTTCTGTAGATAGATTTAAAAATGTATTTGCCTTAAAAATTAAGAAGATCCCATTAAATTACAAATTAAAAATATATTCTTGTGGATTTCATATACTGTATAACACAATCCCATTGGATTACAAATTAAAAATTGGGATAAAAAAAAATTACTTTTTTTTACATAACTGAAACTCTGATTACACTTTGTCATTACATACTTTCATTAGAACTCTTTGGGGAATTGCATTCTGGTTACAATTTCCCTGTCATTGCTGTTATATTTAGAGTATTCTCACTATTGTTAAAACAGAAATGTTTAATTTTTCCTATGAATTGATGATGTGAAACTTTCATTTAATTCCCTTTAGATCAAGACTACAGCTGGTTGTAGCGCACGTTCTGTCATCCATCTGGAATGTGCCCATAGAAGGTGATGAAAAGATCCGCTTGGGCCGAGGCCGTCACCTTGCTGCATTGTCGAATAACACCATCGGCCACTTATCAAATAACATCTTACCAATTAAATAAACATCATTGGTGATATTAGCGGTTTCAATTCATTGCATTTCATAATTTAATTTTATTATATCCTTATTTTATGGTATTCCTGTTACATAACATTATTCTTTTATGTTAGGGCAGTAGCAGTAGAGAGATGATAAGACCATTACAACTTGATGCCTTTCCCTTACAGCAAGCTGTGCTTAAACCCTGGGGATCGTATGGTCTACATTTCCCACCCTACAAACTCACTAATATACAGTACAGTAGGTTTTGGACTGTGGGAGGGGAATGTAGTCACCATCCTGGAGCACACATTGCCGCTGCTCAGAATCCCGGCACCGCAATCCCGACAGGAGTCAGAATCAGGGTTAGGGTTATGCACTAAGGGGAGGGTAAGGCATAGGCTGCGGGGGAGAGGGTTGGGGTTAGGCTGCGATGGGGAGAGGGTTGGGGTTAGGCTGCGATGGGGGGGGGTTGGCTTTTGACTTCGGGAGGGGAGAGTTATGGTTAAGCTACAGGAAAGGTGGGTTAGGGTTAGGATACTTACCTGCATGCGTCAGGATTTCCACTGTCAGGATTACAGCGCCGGGATTCTGAATGTCGGCATTGCATGTGCTGGGATCGCGTTACCCAACCTGTGGGAGGAAACATGGCACCTGGGGGAAACCACACAAAGATGAGGAGGAAGATGTGGGAGAAAGTTGCAGCATTGATTTGATAAGTGGAAACACAAGACACACACCATGCAGACTGTTCAACAGTAATGTTGGCTACATTTTGGCATTATTTTTTTACTTATTAAAGTCATCCTGCCATGGCACTGCCCCCACACTGTTATAGTATGTCAGGTATTCCCTCCGTACTGGTCAGGACACAGCAACAGCCGGAAGGAGGAGGTGGGGTGCCGTCGGCTGGACACCGCAGTAGCCGCGGCTGGCTTCCAGGAGCAGAGGGTCCTGTTTCCATGGAGGTTAAGGAGATGTATCAAGCCTCCTAAAGAGTGGAGAACTGGAAAAATTGAGAAGTTTTCCATAGCAACCAATCAGCATCTAGCTAACATTTATCAAGTACATTCTATAAAATGATAGGTAGATTGCTACGGGCAACGTCTCCACTCTTTAGAAGACTTGATACATCTCCCCCTTTGAAAGAGTCAGGGGGCGTTTCCAGAGTCATCACTCGGTGGACCCTGCCAGTATGTACATCCCAGAGAGAGAACACGACTCAGTTACAAGCATTGCATGAGAGAACATTAGAAATGTGAGATAACACTAACCATGAGGTGTACCAGCCTTTTCCCTACCGAGTACATAGAGCAGCGTTTTCCAACCGCTGTGCCGCGGCACACTACAGCAGTTGTTTAGTTTGCCGTGCGGTCAGAATCACCGGTCAGATCTGCCATACTGCGGTCCGGGCAGTGCTGAGCTCCTCTGGGAGTCTCAGGCGTGCCTGGGCCATCACCTATGCAGACGCGGCGGCGTGACATCACAGATCACGCACGCCGCGTCTCTAGTCAGTCAGCCCGCCAGCTCCGCTACCCCTAGAGATGCCCTGCATGAAGGCCAAGAGCACCCCCAGTCAGCCAGCTTGCCTCCCTAGCCAGCCCCGCGGCCACCAGCACCACCAGCCAGCCTGCCTGTCTCACCAGCCAGCCCCGCGGCCACCAGCTCCACCAATACCTACCAGGAGCCACGGCTGCTGCAAATTTTGAATTAATGGCTGCTCTGTAGCCGTGCCGGAAGGGGGGGTGCTGCTGGCTGTCAATCACTGTTGATTGAGGGGGGTGCTACCGACTGTCAGTCACAGTGCGAAAAATTAGTCGCTACGCGTGGCTACGGTGGTGGTCCTTGACGCATGCGCAGTGACTCAGGACCGTGCGGGGTTTACTGATAATCGCTCAACTGCGAAAACATCGCAAAGCGTACAACTCTGAATCAGGCCCTAAATACCCTGTAGGGTGTGTCATGTTATGTGACATGATATGCTCTCTCTAGTAGGTGGCTGTCCCTGTTATATGTATATACTGATTTGTTTTTATGTGAGTGCATCTATTAAAGATATATTTTGCCTTTTAAAAGCCGGTATCACACTATATATATGTTTGTGTTTATCTTTATATGGAAAGATCAGGGGGCTCAGGATTTGTAAACCCCTGATATTTCGACCACTGCCCAGCACCCATAGCATGAGCAGTACTTCTGTGCCTGGGAAAACGGCGTGACGCCATTTTCCCGAAGACCCGCGCATGCGCAGCAGGTTCTGGAACTAAGCCAATATCTACTTCACTGCGGGACCACAGGAGAGAGGAGGGGGCTAGTGTTCCCGCTAGGCTGTTTTAGCGGGGCGCGGCGCCCTGCCCTCCTTCTGGAGGGCAAAAAGCACCCTGCCCTCCAGGAGGAGGGCAAAAAGCGCCCTGCCCTAACAGCCTGCGGGAGCCGTTCTCACCCGCGGGACGCAGTGTCCCGCGGGTGGACAAACATGCGGTGATCCAGTCACCGCCGGAGAATAGACGCCGGGCGCATGCGCCCGGCATCTATTCTCCCTTTCTGCAGCGCTTGGGGGCTGCCCGGCATGTCCGTAAGCGCCGGGCACGCCCCCAAGTATGACGAAAAGGGGATGCGTCTTATAGACACGCCCCCTTTTCATAACCACGCCCCCTTTTCGGGCGCGCGCACAAGATTGCCCTCTCTAGCTCCGGCGCCCTGCCTGCCGCCGGAGCTAGAGGGAACACTAGGGGGCCCACAGTGAATCTGCACACAGGCCCCTCCTCTCTTAAAACACCCCTGGTTGTGACGTCAGACGTCCTTTCTCCAACTTGGATCTAGCAACAACCCTGCACTGAGGACCTCATTCAGAGCCGCTCGCAAAATGCGAGCGCTCGCTCTGAATGAGGGCGGCCGCTTCTATGGTCAGAGCCGGCCGCTCGCTAGGCTGTGGGTGACCACCCACAGCTTTAGCAAGCGGCCAGGTTGATGGTCTCGATGGTCAAGACCATCGCTACCATCGGGGCTTGCGACGAGACCCTTGTGGTAGGGTCTCATCTACCGCAAGCCCCAGTGAGCTTTCGGCTCTATTAGAGCCGAAAGCTCACCACTGACATCACGAGTGATGTCAGTGGGAACGCCTCCTTTTGTGTAGCTACCCCTCGCCCCGCCTACAAAACGGGGCGAGCTGTCGAGCACCATTGACAGCCGCCCCATTTGTAGTGAGTCCCGGAGTGAGAGAATTTCTCTCTCACTCCGGGGCTTGCAAACGCGCAGTGCGGCCGCTGCGCGTGCGCAGGGCCTCAACATCGACCCACTTGCAAGCGCATAGGCGCTTGTGAGCGGGTCTGAATGATACCCTCAGTGTGCCCCTGGCTCCTCTGTCAAAGGTTGGGGGAGGGGGAGGGCAAGTCGCCCCGTTACCTCCCTTTTCTGGCACCTATGAATATGATAAAAAAGACAGTGAGTGCCATTGGGAAGCACAAAGAACATTTTAATGCACCTTTCATTTGTTTTTATTTTTTCGACCTCACTCATTTTCAATTTATCTTGAGTTTCTGAAACCTAGAAAACATGTTTAGTGATTTACTAAACTGATCTTTCATAGGTTTATATTATCGCTGAAAAAGAAGTGATTTCAATACTTTCTTCCCCTGGAAAGATGTCTCCTTTATAGATTCCACAATTAGGAAATTGACTTGTAAATAACAGAAATAAAATAGCAATTTTAACACCGTACCTGTGTATGGACCTGTAGCAGATCTCCCATATATATCACTTTTCTAGCGCAGTTTAGGAAAAACTAGTTCATCTGTTTGCAACGGACAACAAAACACTTTTCCTTTGAGACGGCTTTCAAGGCTCCAGTGTTACATATGTAATCAGATTAGGTAATAATAAATAGCATGTAATAAATAGCAAACTAGTCCTGATAAAAATGTCCACACTGATTGTATGATTGTACTGTAGTTGTAGTCTAATCACATTTCATGTCAATATTAAATCTGTACAGTGCAGTATGGCACTGAAGATACCAGTGGATAAAAGCCAAGCTCTCAGTTGTAACCAGAGGAATGCTCAGCAACCACTGTGCCAACTATGCCGGGCACTCCCAAACCCCACATAGTGACAGCTTTGGCATGGGATGAATGAAACATAATCTTGGACACAGAAATCACACTTCCCATTTGGCAATATCAAATCCCTGAAGCGTGAATGGATATGTGTCATACATACACTCTCTTTAAAATTCCAAGCCATAGTGCCAACATGTTATGATGCCAATGCCTCTTCATTTACAGTTTACATAACTTATGTTATAAATAGCAAATTTACTGTAAACGTGTAGTAATATTATGTGTTTAGGCATGAATCGTACATACTGTACACACAGATTCATTGTACTTACTTTTTTTGACAGCTGATTATAATTATATTACAGCATACTCTCCCGGACGTTGCGGGAGGCTCCCGAATTATTGGGGTAGCCTCCCCCTCGCACCCCCGGAAGAGCGTCCGTATATCTCTCGCATCCCATCTACTTTTTGAAGTGGGCAGGATGGGGAGGTAATTACCAGGAATTGCGGCTGCGTATGGAGGGGGCGGGGATAAGTGTTGCGAAAACACGAATGTTGACGTAATCAGGGCCGGCTCCAGGGGTCGGAGCACCCTGTGCCAGCCCTCTCCAGTGCGTCCTATCTTCGTGCACGACCGAAAAGTTGGGCATGGCCTAATTACCATACAGCACGCCCCCTACGTGACATTATTAGGAGGCATGCCTCACTAGCTGGGATTCCCCAAGTCCTCCCCATCACCGAATGGATGCCCAGAGTCTCTGGGGTCCGGCAGTGGGGGCCCCCAACTTCTCGATTTGACTACCCGTGGGCCACTTCGGCCCACGGGTGGAACAGCGGGACAGTGCTGTCCCGCTGAAATCGGGATGTTGGGGAGGGGGTGCGCCCTCTATGGTTGTCGCCCCTGTGCGACCGCACAGGCCGAACACCCCTAGAGCCGGCCCTGGATGTAATATAGCGGGCTTATTTTACACCACAGCGGACAATTTGTGGCACCTTAAAAATATAAATAACAATGAGCGACCCATTACTAGCTGCAGAGCGCACACATATTTACAATTACACCAATAATAATAATACAAAATAATTTAAAAAAAGACCATTAAACTAGTATTTTTCTCAATGAAAGTGCAAATGTTTCCCTAAGATCATAACACACACATATATCAGTGAGTATTGGGGACACTGGTAGCAGCAGCAGCAGCTCTGTGCAGGGTGATGATGGAGTGATCAGGGGGCACCAGCAGCACACGTTCCCCCCATAGTACACACACTATAGACGACACTGCCCTCCTCCTCCCCCCCATACAGCCAGTGTGTGAGATCATTTCCTCCTGTAGGGGGCGGGCGGCGGCAGTGTATAAGGCCGGCGGCCCAGTCAGTGTGTGACAGACTTTGGAAGCAGCGCTGCACACGCAGTATATTACACAGGGTGGGAGGAGAGCCGCATCACACCTCCAGCATGGACACCTACCAGAAGCCCGAGGACAAGGACCTGCAGGCCCTCAGGGACCAGGCCAACCGGCTTAGGATCCACTCCATCAGGGCGACGTGTGCCTCAAACTCGGGGTGAGTGAGTGTATGGGGGTTCGCGATTATCTGCAGGGCATAGGAAATAGCTGGAGCCCCCCACGTGGTTCTGATCATGGGCAGCCAAGTTCAATGTCACCGGTGCAGGACCTCCTCCTGTGCCAACTCTCCTGTACCCCAGCCTTTGTCAGACTAGTACCCGACCGTGCAGGTGCTGGTTTAAAGTCCCTTGTCCGCCATGTGACTTGCCCTCTGTCTGCTTCCACCATACCCACTCCCCGCCATACTCCCCATCCTACCCCCTCCCGTCCCCGCCTTACAGCTATCTACAATGTGTTTTGTTAATAGGAATCTGACATTTTTATATGGCTGCATTGTGTGTGGTGGTTTTTTTTTTTTTTTAATGACTTTCTTTAAATGATCTCGACCCCCCACCCCCCCCCCCCCCCTTAAAGTTTTCTAGTTTTATTTCCCTTTTTAATATGCCCATCTCAGACAAAACAGCACAAGAGGCTTTAAAAAAAAAAATTCAAAATAAAAGAAAAAGTTGGTCTGGGACCTAGATACCTGATTATCTATAGCAGGGGTCAGGGGACTTTTTTTTTACCTTTTTACCCCAAAATCTATTTAGCTATGCCGATGTTACCACCTTGATATGGAAGGAAATCATGTAGTAGTGCCCCCATATAATGCCCCTGTAGTGCCGTTTGTACAAAAAAAACAAAACTTTCCTTCATCCTGCTGCCGACCTGTCCGCCCGGCTGCTCCTCGGAACTATGGCGTCTCTCCCATAGTGCGCATGGAGGAAGCTGGAGTTCAGAAGAGAACTCCAGCCTCTGGCTAACGCGGCGCTGCAGGGAAGGAGCCGGGCACCTGCTGGTAATAACATCTTAGCGGGCGTCTGGGTTAGAGCCTCCCTGTGGCACTGCCAGGCATGCATATGAATCATTCTATATTCTAGAATGATTCATATGCATGCCCGGCTGTCTGTCTATTACCTGTAGGAATTTAATTTTTACCCTTGTTCCCTGACCACTGATCTATAGGCCTCAGCTGGTGACATGTGAGTGCTGTATGTAGGATGTATGAGATGGTGACACTGGTCCCTGTCTGTTTGCAGTCTTCTCTCTCAGCATGTCATTCATGTTTCCTAGGCTATAGGATCTCACTATAAATGCCTTAAATCTTCATCCTTGTAACTTTCTGTCTGTAAGGGATATGAGATTACATAGACATAGAATGATACAAGTCCAATATTTGGGCTTCTTGTGCATTGAAGAGCAGGCAATCTAATGTAATGCTTGCAGCTGCTAGATCACACATTTATCTGTACTGATGAATGTTTAGTCAGCTATATGTGCTATCATTTTAATGCTTTGACTGTTCCTCAGGTCTGTTACCATAGTGGGCTGTAAACCTCACTGTATAATCTCTTTGCATGCTGTGTTTTCTGAAATAGTAACATACATTAGCAGCTAGGCTGGTTACTGCTTGGTACATGGCCAGCTTTCCATGACTATCTTATCAGGTACCACCACTAGTTAACCCATAGCCCAACCCTGCCAGTCATTTGCCTAATCTCTGTAATGTGTAAAATAATAGGCTAGGAGACGATGATCCCATTATCAGAAGGACTTTAACAGTAGGAGACTTTAACCTTTAGGTCCTTCCCACTGTCCATAGGGCCCTCTTTTCAAATGACCATGGATTTCAAAGAGAACTAGCAAATCTGAACAAACAAGTGATAATTTAACTTACAAAGTGCATTGCACTCCAGGCAGAATGTTAAATATTCTCCACCTGCTTTGTTAGGTAGGTGAATGGGGAGACTGCTTAAGCACTTAATTGGCTAAGGGCTGGTACGCACTAGACCAGAGGTTCCCAAAGTCCACTATTACAGTCCATGTTTTAGGGATATCCAAGCTTGAGCCCAGATGGTTAAATCAAATGGATTGAGGTACTAATTAAGTCACCTGTGCTCAAGCATGGATATCCCTAAAATGTGGACTTTGGGAACCTCTGCACTAGACTATGTATGGTGTGTACCAACCTCATAAGTGACAGCACCCGGCAAGTGCATACACACTTGCCGATGCCGCTAACTGTCGCCTGTTGGACTTGCATGTCCGACGGGCAATGTTGCACGGGAGCGCACAAAGACTTAACATTTACATACTAGACGATCCAGCTGGATCGGACAATAGATCTAGTGTGTACCTGGCATAATGTTTTTCCAAAAACTGCTTAAACAATTTTTTTTTGTTTTGAAACACCGTATAATCTAAATATAGTGATGGCAATTGACAGCTGTACCATCAGTGGCTGATGGCTTTAAACCATCAATGGATCTGTGCATGCACAGACCGCAGCCACTGGGCTTGCGCTGCTGATGTTTCTTTACATTGGGGCTGCCATTGATGGCAAGTGTGGCTATATATATATATATTTTTTTTTTTTTATTTATTTCGTATACTACGCATGAACTTGAAAATTAAACTAAATAGAATAATTGGCCATCCCTAATCGGTGGCCTGAGTTGATGGTCTTGATCAATACAGGATCACCATAATCAAAAGTGGTGGCTTTCTCAAAATTATAATATTTGAATACATGGATCCCCCTGATGTATCAATCAAGATGACTGGGCGAAAGAGGCACTACTATGTTTGTAGTTCCCTGGCGTCTGCTCCCCTGCAGCTGCTGGGTATACACTGGGGGGCAGTGGTGGATTTTCAGATGTGACCAGGTAAAGGAAAGCCCAGCCTGATGTGGTTGCATCTGATGTGACCACACCAGGCAAGTGGTTAACTTGTATTTAAAAAAAAAAAAAAAAAGTGCTCAAAATTGCAATGAGGACACCAATGGGCTGATTTAATTAATAGCTACTTACCAGGAATGAAATGAGCTGTCCCATTACTTTTCTCTTCCTCTAGCTAATCTGCATTAAGTTGATGCAGGTCTCATTTGGACTCAACGCAGCTTTTAATTTGCAGAGTAGGTAAAAAGTAGGGAATCATTTGGCCGTGGTTTCCGGTGGCGGTGTGTCGCGCCACCCTCTCTGCAGCAAGTGTACGGGCAGACATATCACTGGTACACCCTGTCCAATGCGCACTCAATTGATCTGCCAATATATTTGCCTGTGCATCCAGCATAACTCTAATGTCCAACTGTCTGCAACACGATTCTGCATTGCTCTTCCTTCTTTAAAACGTTTCTCTGTATTTACCCACTGGATGAGGTCAGGCATCCCCCAGTGCAGCAGCATACCTGTGGCAAGCAGTACCATCTACACCACTTGCGCAGGACCTACAATCTCTCAAGAAAGATCTTCTTTAAAACATGTCTGTCTTTCAGGTACTAAGCCTTGTATGTAACTACTCATGCTGAATCTGTACTCGTTCTGCCCCTTGTGACAGGCATCCCACATCCTGCTGCAGTGCTGCCGAAATCTTGTCTGTCCTCTTCTTCAACACCATGAAATACGATGCGGCTGACCCCGGCAATTTCAACAATGACCGTTTTGTACTCTCAAAGGTGAGGATGGTGTTGCAGTCTGAGATACAATCCTAGCACTGCTCTCAGTACTTGCCTGTCCAGTGGTGTCTATCTCCTCTGTCATCCTCTCCTGTGTTGCTGCTGGCGATGGGTTAAGGTGCGTACACACTGGGCGATAAAGTGGACGACTGAACGATATCGTTATCGTTCAGTCGTCCACTTTATCGTCCATTTTTAACCCCAAAACGATGAACGATAACGACGCGGGTCGTTCATCATCATCGTTCATCGGGCTGACATGCAGGCCAACCTGACTATCTCGTCAGGTTGCTGCATGTCAGGGAATGGGGGAGAGAGCCCGGCGCTGAATGATATCGTTAATGATATCGTTCAGCGGCTGTGCTCAATGTCATGAACGACAGGGAGCATATCGTGTAGTGCATATGCACCATTAGTCATATGGTTGGCAGTCTTCCTCATATGCGTATAGTGCTTCAGCCTGGTAGGAGTGGGGACTTTGCTGCCAGCACAATCCATAGGTGGTATCTTCACTAAAGCAGCGTAGCTTACTGCTGTTTGGTAACTAATAACCACATTACCTTCCCCATATTGGAGTATGGGGAAACCAGGACGAGGGACTGCCAGAGAGATCATTGATTTCATGGTGGAAATCCCTTTGTTAAATTACAATATACTGTGATAACCTCTTTATCTGTTGAAATGAGGAAAGCCTAACGCCTGCTTTGGTATAACAAGGAGTCTCTGCTGGGCTTGTTTCTGGCTTTTCTAATAAGCTACAAAAAAAATTACTTTTGTAGTAGATTTCTGACTTTTGAACTACTTGTGTATGAAGCCAGTGGGAGATTGCTTATTATGGGGTCTATTTTTATTTACGAAGCCTTGGATGAAGATAAAGCGCCAGCCAATCGGCTCCTGTCATGTCACAGGCTGTTTGAAAAATGACAGGAGCTGGTTGGCTGGTACTTTATCTCCATTCACTTTCTCCATCCAAGGCTTAGTAAATAGACCCCTATGTCTTTTTAGTGTCCTCAAACACCGATTTACCATGTTTACATTATTTTAACCTGTCTCACTATGACTTGTACCTTTCTGGCAACATCCCCACCACACCTTGTTTTGTTGGACAGTAGGGTGGAATGTAGCCTCTAAGCAGTTGTATGACTGTCTAGTGAAGCAATATGTGCAGTCATTTATTAGTTTTATAGAAACTATCCCTAACAGTTGAGGTTTAAGAGTGACATCTTAGGATTAGTCTGGCTTTCCTATAATGTAGTGCTGCCACACTGATTATAAGGCCAGTAAATGGTGCCCTAAAAGGACTCTATGCCGCCCCAGCTCAAATGTAAGTGTTCGTGAAACTATAAAGCTGTTCAGCATTTCAGGGCTGCATGCAAAAGTATCCAGTATTTACTCTGCATGCAAAACAGATGTATTTGCAGCCCTAACATTGCTGCACAGTTTATCCAGGGGGGGAGGGGGTGGGGGGGTGTCTTCTTCTCTCTCCTCTCATGTCCGATTTGGCCCCATATGCCTTTAGGAACTCAGGAGCTGATTCAGACCCGCTCACTCCCAGCATATGCAAATCTAACGCACGCCCAGCAAGGCAGGCGATCATACGGCAAGGCATTAGCACGCCCACTATGTCTTGGCGTGCGATCATTTTGTGAATGAAGATGCCCACCAGACATTCATAAGATGCCCACTTGCACACGTCATCTCCTGGAAGTGCATGAAAACATTGATACATTGAGCACCATCAGATGTGATTGAGGTTGACTATACCTTGCTGCAATCACTTCAGTGTGAAATACAACCAGGTGACGTGTACTACGACGCTGCCTGTTAATTATGCACGCCTCTGAAACTGTGTTAAAATACTCTGGCACACCTGCATTCGAACCTCCACTCCCCTGTTTTTAGTGACCTGCCCTTGTTATCACCCACAAACGGACTCTCCTGTCACTCATTCAACTGGGCTGTCTATGCTGGGCGAGCGCTTCACGATCTTTCGCAGAGGTTAACTCACACGCATTGCGATGCATGCACCGATTGCAAATATCGGCCAGCTACGAGCGATCGCTTCCCAGCGAGCGGGTCTGAATCAGCTCCTCAGTCTTCTGCCTGCAAACTAATGGTGTGTACACACGTAGCGATTAGCCAGCGATACGATATATGGCTGATCGTCATGCATCCTCCCTGGTGTGCTGGATGATTGATATCGAACGCCCAGCACACCGCATACTTGCCGGCGACTCTAGCGATTGCTTTTCCCTATAGTAACTTGCTCAATATCGAGCAAGTTGACTGGCATGTGCGGCCGATGGATGATATCACTATCGTCCATACATGGCCGCGCATTGCCGGTCGATGGTAAGTTGGTATGGTTTTTTTTTTTTTTTTTTTAATGAGCGGTTTGAACGATATCGTTAAAATTGTTCTTTAAAATCACTGTGTGTACACACCATAACTCCGACTTGGTGATTGATGTATAAAGTAAACTCTATAAAATGATGGGTAGTAGCTGATTGCTAGGAGCCACTTCACTGTTTGCTGCTTGATAAGTCGCCCTCTGTTTTATGTCTAAATACTCTGTCATCTGAGCATTCCACATTTCAGTGATTTAAGATTTAAATCCAAGTAGTGTAGATTGTTTTCCCTACGTGGCAAATACAGCACAGGCCTGTCCTTCTGTCTTTCGTTTGGATTCTCTATTGAGACAGATATGCTCTGGTCTTAGGCGTGGTGGACGGACAATGCAGCAGCTTGCTACAGAATGCAAATCTGATTATTTTTTTATTTTTTTTCATGTCATGTTCTTTTAGACCTAACAAAAATGGATTGTTCTGTGACTGATGGTTTCCCCCTCCTCTAGGGTCATGCGGCCCCCATCCTGTATGCAGCATGGACAGAAGCCGGCTATATCAAGGAATCGGAACTTCTCAACTTGAGGAAAATTGACTGCGACCTGGAGGGCCACCCTACCCCGGTAATCTTCCTACACCTATTGTTAGAGGGTGTATATATGGGTATATCCGTGTGTTGCACTTGTCTTTGTACAGTGGCAGTGGCCATGTTGTGGACTGAGGCCCTGAGTCATTACAGATCGCAACATTGTACACAGATCGACCGTTGGTGCTCACTGCGCATGCACCGAAGTGCACGTGAGTTAGCTTTGCAATCGCACGGCATTCACCTACTCAGAAAAGAATCCATTGCAGAGTGAGGGGCAGGCTGTGAGCATTTGGGGGTGGGGAGGGGTTGGGGAAACGCAGGCCTGTCTGTCTGAACGCCATTGCCTGGGCCTGCATAAATGAGCCACTGCGGCAGCATGTGCAGCTAGAGTACTCTCTGCGTGTGACTAGGTTGGCAATGCCCGAGTAAGGTCTGACCCGTTGTGCGTGAGGGGCTGATCTTACTCTGTGTATACGCAGGACTGCAAGGTGTTACGGGTGTTGGATAGCAGTAATGTGCATCGCTGTGCGACAACATTGCGTTCATTAGCCTTTTTGCAGTGGGACTGCATGCGTAATCGCAGCCTGCAATAGCAATCTGTAGTGACACAGGCCCTGAATCTGTATTCCTGAGAATGCAGACTATAACTTCACTAGTAAACAACATCAAGGTACATTGTTACTAGTGTGCTGGTCAGACCTATTCAACTCTTAAGCTGCATACACACACACGATTTAACGATTTTATTAACTATTTTCTGTCAGATAATCTGTCAGATTTTTTTTTAACGTGTAATGAACGATTTTTTGAACTACAATTCTTGTAACTTCCCTTAATGAAAATCGTTCAGTTGGTCAGTCAGAATGAACTACAAACTGGAACGCGCATGAATGATAATCGTTCATTGTTATAATAACTCAAAAACTGAACGCTTGTTTTCAACGATTGTAGGATAACGACGTCGTTTTAGTTAAATCGTTCAAAAAATCGTTACGTGTATGCACCTTAAACTGCAGTACAAGTAAAACCTTGTATGGAGAACATGGCTGAATAACCTGTGCTGCACCTAGTGTAAGCCGTGTAAGGGAACTTATACAGTATTTTTCCATCTGCAGAAACTGGCCTTTGTGGACGTTGCCACTGGCTCATTAGGACAAGGTCTGGGCGCCTCCTGTGGCATGGCTTACACTGGGAAATACTTTGACAAAGCCAGGTAAGGACTTCCAGCCCACTGTTAATGCATTTCGTAATTGCTAACTAATGACTGAAAAATGCATTCAAGTTAGGATGAGTTCTTCTGTGGTCACTCACCATTGCTAGAACATATCTGCTTTGACCTGTCCTAGACTGTAGCAACATTCTCGTGCAACTTTTATTACATTGGGTAGTATTTGGAAGAGCAGCACACTACAACCTATAGCTATTCATGAATAAAAAGGCACTTGTGTCCTGTGTGTATATGTAACATTCCTGTGTGTGTAATTGATGCAGTGCTGCATGTTCTTCTGTAAAGTAGAACTTGAATAAAAAATCATTGCACATTCCCACCAACTCAGTAGAACACAATTTCTATTTGGTACTAATGTGGTACCCCAAATAAAGTTTGTTAATGTGAATAACACAGGTCTGATACCTGTAGAATATGAAGACTTTGACACCAACCTTCAGTAGCACACTAGTTATTCCTCTTCTCCACACAACAGACAAGTTTATTGCATAACCAGGGAGAGATGTGAAGATTTGCTTTTATTTCTGTACTGTCGGCAATGTTAAAGATGCAAAATGACAGAAGCTTTTCACAGTAATAAACCATAAAATCAATTTCTAGGAGAATGACACCTCAGAGATGAGCTGTCTAACACAACTCAATCTCATTAGTAGAACACACCTGAATGTATAGGTTAAACTGTTCACACAAATAGTGCTATAAATATGTATACTTCAGTACGCTTGACACTAACTTGAACTGTTTTACTTGGCAATGGGAAGATTACTACAGTCCTACAGAACTAACATGGACTATGCAGTCTGTACCCCCCCCCCCCACCTGCCACATGCAAGTAGTTCTGCTGGACACTGGTGCAAATGACTTTTTAAATGGGTCCTTTACATGTAGCCAGGCTGCTGACATTCAAAGTAAGCTGAGGGCACTAGTGGGCCCTTTTATACTGAAATGGAAACCGTGCAACAGACTATCTGTAAGTTAATGTCTGCTCACTAGCAAATGCAGATACACTGGTGTGATCTCACCACATTTGACAAGCAAAGACTGTATGTGACTGTCTCCTAGTTGGCATACAGCAGACACTTTTTTTTCTGTTGTGGCACCACCTGTCCCAGGCAGACTATTTTTCATCTGCTTGTCTGTAGCGTATTACAAAGTCTCTGCCTCATGGGGAGATGTATCAAGTCTTGGAGAGAGATGAAACAACCAATCAGCCTGTCATTTCAGCCGGTCAATGTCTCCACTTTCTCTTTCCAATGCTTGATGCACTTCCCCCAAAGCCTACTTTTCAATGCATGAGGAGAGATTTTTTTTTTTTTTTTTTTTAAATAAATAAATAAAATCTCTATAAACTGCCAGTAGGGGAATATATGGCGCTGTAAAATGTGTGGAAAAGTGCCGCTATGTGGATAATTAAGGCAACCAAACTTCACCTTTATTTTTCTTTGTAAAAACTGACCTGAGACCAGTGTGGCTGTAACCACGGTCTGAGGCTGGGGCACTCATCCTGCCATGTCTGATTTAGATGGGCTGCTAGGTGATGTGGGAGAAATGTAATACATGAGATCACTGCTATGTTCCTTCCTGTTTCCATGCTCTGCCACGTCCTGTCTCTTTGCAGTTACCGTGTGTATTGTCTCCTGGGTGACGGGGAGTCCTCTGAAGGAGCCGTGTGGGAAGCCATGGCGTTTGGGTCCCACTACAAGCTGGATAACCTGGTTGCTGTTTTCGATGTCAATCGATTGGGTCAGAGTGAGGCGGCTCCGCTTCAGCACCAGACTGATGTATACAAGAAGAGATGCGAAGCTTTTGGGTAAATACTATGATGCTCTCTGCAGTTAGGTTTATGGTCCTTTAATCACGTTACTAACACTGCACTTTTGGGGGGGTGGATGTTGCCGTTACTGTCTCGCTGCACATATGACTTTGCTTTAAATAAAAATAAATGAAGTTTATACAAATGATGTGGTGTAATTGATCTGTGCATAAACCTAAAGTTAGTGGATAAATCAATGATATTAAGCCAACCTATGTATGGCTGCATTGGAAGATTATTTGACATGTCTCAAAAGGTATATGTCTCTCCTATGGTCCAACAGGCCTAGCCTCGGAGCGTATAGCAGCGTATACCTGGCTGTATGCACCAGTCACTTGTGGAAGATTTCCAAAGGGCAATGCAAGGAGGAATCAATGTTGTGGTGGGGGGATGACTACAAATTAGCTGCGATGTTCCGTATATTGCGGGATATCCGGGGCAGGGAGACATTGCTAGTGCTGGCCTGCATCCCATAGAGCAGCCACCAGGAAACTAGCAATTACACCATACCATTATGCGCAGCTGCAGGCTCAGTCTTTGTGTAACTTACAGTATATCTTGACGTTCAGGCCTAGTGTTCTTCTAAGTCAGTGGTTCTCAGGCCTTAAGTTTTCCCAACAGGTCATGGTTTTTAAGATGTCTGGGATAATTAATGGCCCAGTGAATAGATTCACCTGGGCATGATTAAAGAAATGTACAAAACGTGACCTGCTGGTGCACTGGAGAGCCACTGCTCTAAATGACTGCTTACCAGCCTGTAGCTGTAGCCTCATCTTACCACATGAGGGCGCTGTTATCAGGATTTCAGACTTCACGATAGAGCAAACTGATATCCTACTGCAACAGCTGACAATAAATGCAGAGATCTTGTAACTTTTTTTTATTTTTCTCCACCTGATTTAACTCTGTGTAGTGACACTTAATTTC
This sequence comes from Taudactylus pleione, assembly GCA_031769625.1. Lineage (NCBI taxonomy): Eukaryota > Metazoa > Chordata > Amphibia > Anura > Myobatrachidae > Taudactylus > Taudactylus pleione. Next base: position 363,281 of record JAUIMM010000664.1, read on the forward strand.
CTTTAATTCATGCTTCACTTGAACAGTATTTGTGGATCATTATTCCAATAGATGACCCAAAAATTAGACTCCTACCAGGGGCAGTCTGATTAGTTTGGTTCTTTGCCTTCTAGATAGACTGGGGGGGAGGGGGGAGAGCAGAACCATCATCCGCTTTCCCTCTTTAAAAATTAATAGGTGTTAGTGCTGAAGTTGCCAGTTCTGTGTAGGACAGATGCGATGCATGCACCTTCCTACATGGTGAAAGATATGGACAGAGGGCACTATATCTAAACTGCTGGGCTGCCTACAACACACCCAATAATGTCCTGTTTGTTGCACCTTAAGTAACTTTTTACCAAGTCGTCTGTGTCCGTGCTTCTGGAGCAGGTCTTTGGGATGACACCCCAATCTCCAAGAGTACTACTGTGCCCAATTTAGAACCCCCAGCGGTTCAGGCCTTCGTGGAATCTGTGCATGTCCAGGGATGCCAGGAACACAATCAGTGTGCTTGCATCGCTTTGCATTCTGCTTCCGTCTAGCCTCTGCTATATACTAATGCATGACTTAGTTTTAAAATGGTTCAGAAGATTGGGAATAGCACAACAAATTCTCAGGGGGAATATAAATGCCTGCGGGATGCAGGTATCTGAGTTCACCTGTTATTAAAGCGGCAGCAATTTAAAAATTAAAAATCAGTGCCTGGTTTTGCCTTTTTAAATTACTAGAATACTAAAACGGTTGCAGGGCATGTTGGGATGTGTAGTCTAACTGCTGTAAGGCCACTGTCCTAGCAGAACCAGCACACTGGAAGCACGCCTCCCATTTCTGCTGTGATCCTGCAGTTTTGCACTTCAAGTCAATGTGATGTGTGTTTGCAGGTGGAACACCTATGTAGTAGATGGGCATGATGTGGAGGAACTGTGCTATGCCCTGTGGCAGGCAGCCAGTGTGAAGGACAAACCCACAGCCATTATTGCAAAGACTTACAAAGGAAAAGGCATTTCAGGCAAGTGTCTGGAATATAGCCGGCTCATGGGAAATGAATCTCTGGTCGGTAACAGTGCTGTGATGCACTTTGTGGATTAATTTTTCCTCTTCCCTCTCAGGGGTTGAAAACCAGGATAACTGGCATGGGAAACCTATGCCCAAAGAGAAGGTTGAATCCATCATTAATGAGATCCAGAATCAGATCCAGACCAATAAGAAGCTGAGCCCTGTGCCGCCTGTAAAAGATGCTCCTGAGGTCAGCATTGCTGACATTAAGATGCCGACCCCTCCAAGTTACAAAGTTGGTGACAAGGTGAGTAATGCTACTGCAATTGTGTGTAGTTCATGGTATCTCAAAGTAATTCTACATTGGGCATAGCTGATCTTAAAACTGTGCTTGCTGGTAGTCCTTTTAATTTGAACATTTTGTGGAATGTGGTCCAAGAACCTGTGGTGATAGTGTAAAATGGAATTGTGGGCTTCAACACTATTGGTTCACCTCACAAAATGGCTTCCCCTAGTCCAGACAAACTTGTGTATATTGTAGGGTGGATACACCTTAAGTGCATCACCTCCTTATTTGACAGCATGCAAGTAAAGGCTATTTGGTCACATCTACTGTCACTTGCCATATATGATGGTAAAAATTTGTTTTGCATTCTCTAACTTCATTTCTTTCCCCAACATTGCTCTTTCGGTGCACCACATGTTCTTGAATATAGAGTTGTAGTACTGGATATTGGACAAACTGTGTTTTGTTTTGTTTTTTTTGTATTTGACTCTTAAAAATAAATGCAAATTTCACTGTAGGTTACTAATGGGAGGAATGGGTGGCACAGTGGTTAGCATTGAATCATAGCCTTGGGGTCCTATTTGTAGTGCCCACTCGCCTGAGTGAAACTTGGGGAAAATATAAAAAGGCATACTGGCAGGTTACTTTGCTTCTAACAAACCTAACTGTAGTATGTAGTGAGGGTTAGCGATATTAAAGTTCCACAACCTCATATTTTCTCTAAAGAGCAGTATAGAGTAGAGGCCAGGCCTCCCCAACACACAACTTTGTACGTGGCAAGAAAAACCACACTGAACACTAAGTATATTAACCAGCCCGTGTGCTAGCTTCTACGCTGTCACCCATCAGCTCACATGAGTCTGTGGCATGTAGGGGTTAATCAAAAACTAACCACTTGGCTTGTATAACTAAAAGCCCCCTGTAAAATCAAGTCGACCACCACAAGGACCACTTTATTTGATCCTTTTTGGATTGTATTTTAGCCTTTAAATTAGATATATCCAGGTGTCTCGTAAACCAGAGCCTCGGTTGCTGAAAGGATTATCCTACAGCTGCTTTTCCAGTGCCTATTATAGGAGTGCAGGTGTAACTTGTGGCTAAATCTCAGTGAAGACTCAAATCCGGCTTTTGTCTCTTCCAGATTGCAACACGTAAAGCTTATGGTCTTGCTCTGGCTAAACTAGGCCACGCAAACAGCAGGGTCATTGCCCTTGATGGTGATACCAAAAATTCCACTTTCTCCGACATCTTCAAGAACGAGCATCCCGACCGTTTCATCGAGTGCTTCATTGCCGAGCAGAACATGGTGAGAACAGTCGCCTCTTGTGTTAGTACTTAAAACTTTGGGGCCCTGCAGACCAGGCTTTCTGCAGCTGTTCAGTGAGTAGATCCACTGTTAAATCGCCAATATCTTAGTTATTTGTTCCTGTCCCCATTGCATTACGTAGGATGACTACTTTGCCCCTCCCCGTGTGTTTTTTGTTAAAAGGGATTGGCAGTGGTTTGCTGCCAGAGGTGACCCAGCGCTGAAATTGCAGAGTTAGATAATTTGGGTTAGATGAATTTGATCTGAACTCAGGGAATGGCCGTCTTTAAATCTACAATAGAATGATTGTAGTACTGAGGCCAGATTGAAAAGGTAGAGTAGAGGGAGTTTGTGTGTAGCTTGGCAGTGTACATCGGAAATATAGAATTACTGCGGCATAGTTGTGGCTACGGTATGAAGTGTATAATAGGAAGCACTTAAAATATAACCAGTTTCTTCAGTGTATTTATGAATACAGAAATGTCTATATATGTGCCAAAGTCTGATACACTGAATGGCATAGCTGGTCTAATGATTGGGCAATAATACGTAGGCTATCCAGTTGGCAGGTAACAGAATTGTCCCCATGATCCTTATGTACGTACTGTTTGGTGGGGAATGTAACAACTATCGGGCTTAAAAAGTTTGCTGGATCTGGTCTAAGATTATACTGGTAAAGGGGCCTATCCATTAGCGGATAAATCTGAACGATTTGTCTTTCAATTTATCTGCTAATAGGCTCTGAACGATAAAAATGCGCACTCCTGCGCCCGATAAATTGGGTCTTTTGTCTCTCCAACATGTTGGTCAATTATCGTTTAGCACTGACAGATATTAGAAATATCTGTCGCGGTAAACGACTAATGGTTTTTTTAATGAAAATGAATAGAAAAAAAATCCACTCCCAGAATGATGTCATGCAATATCGTTCGTCGTTTGCAAAAATCTGTCATGTACATGATGGATATCTGTCACAGCAGCCCCAGGAATTTTCAAAATATAAATCTCTTGTCTTGCAGAAAGATCTGCTAAGGGATAGGCCCCTTAATTGTTTTGAATCTGTTTGTTGGAAGTAAGACTGACTGGATCTAGTGGGAACCGCAGACAGTGATGAGAACAGCCCCTGTGTCTCTAGTGCAGGCACTGAGTTCTAGGCGTGTGACGTCTTTTATATCCTACTCTGGCTTTTCTTTGCAGGTGAGCGTCGCCATGGGCTGTGCGACACGTAATCGCACTGTGGCTTTTGCCAGCACGTTTGCTGCCTTCCTATCTAGGGCGTATGATCACATTCGCATGGGTGCGATTTCGCAATCAAATGTTAACCTTTGTGGTTCCCACTGCGGAGTATCTATTGGTGAGTTGTCTTTTATGTCTTTAAATGACCATATTTATGTATTTGTAGTCTGCAGATGTCCTATCTCTTATTGAATGGTAATGAGTTGGCTCTAGCGCTGGCCACAGGGTCAGTGTCACAGTTCAAAGACCCCAAAATAGAGGGTCCCAATACAATATAGTGCAAACAACTGGGAGTCACTAAAAGCATCCTGTCCCCCTACCACTGTACAGTCCTGACCCCCTGCAGGTTGCACACATTGTTTTTATAAGCAAATTACAATCTCTGCGTAAGTCTCCATATTTTTTTAAACTCCATGCTCTCTAATGCCCCTTTTACACTGAAACTGAAATCAGGGTTATTGCAGGGTTAACCCGGGCGGCTCCTTGGTGTGAAAGGGGAGAGTGTTGGATCGCCGGGTCGAGTGACCCAGCAATCCAACCCAGGTAACTAGCAGGGTCTAATACAGGAGTAACCCGTGACGCCCTGCTGTGAGAACAGCGCACTCCGGGTCATGATGACCTGAAGTGCGCTGCTAGCCAGCCGATTGGTCCGGCTTCAGTGGTGCTTGGAGATGACGTCATCTCCAAGCGTCCACTTTCACGACGGCAAAGCCGGGTCTCTGCAGACCCGACTGCGGCTAAATTCCGGGTCTGATCCGGATAGGAACCTTGTTCCAACTCCGGGTCAGACCCGGAATTTTGGTGGAAAAGGAGTATAAGTAATTCCTTCAATTCCAGTGCAAAAGTTACTTTACCTTAGGTCACAACATGAAACTTGAGTATAGGGAACATTTTAAAGATAAAACAAGATGTAACTACTTCAAATAAGGTCTATATATATATATTTACAAATCTAGACTTGCAATTTGGTAACAAACCAGTGTGTCTTCATTTATAGTGTCTTGTGTTTTTTTTTTGTGTGTGTGTGTGTGTGTGTGTGTGTGTGTGTGTGTAAAGGCCCCCATACATCAGATGGATTGCAGCAATCGTGCAATTTGCAATCGATTTGTGTATAAAAATCTTTCCCTTTTTCAATCAATTGTGGCAATCGATTGATTGTACCACTGGCATGTATATAGATTGCACACAGGTCCCCTCCTGTTAAAACACCCCCTGGATTGTACTTTAAAAAGGGCATAAGTGGGTGTTGACCTGACCTGGGAAGTACTGTGAATAACTGCAGGGCAAAAATATTTGTTGCATGGACAGTATTTTAAAATATGGCTGCAACTGTTGGGCAAGGCTAAAGGTTCTGACACCCGGATAAGATGGTAGCGTCACCTGCCTCTACAAGATATCCAAACCATTCCAGGTTACTGGTCAGTATAAAGCAATTGGTCATGTGAAGCTTGATGTGCAGACAGCAATAACCTTATACTTGCCATAGGAACGGATTTCATAATTTGCATTCTAGAACCATTGGCACTGAGCAGCAGGGAATGCAGGTGGCTTCATGTATCTGGAATAAATACTTCTGTGATTTTATTTTGGAAATGGGTCTACAGCTGGGTACACACCTGGAAGACCAAGCAACCCAGAGTGGCGATGTACTGTTATCTCATCGCTGTATGCGCGGCATGATTTGCTGTACGGCGGTGCTATATATAATTACAGGTCTTATGTAAACTCTACCGCATCGTCCCATCCGATGGGAATATGCGACCACCCAGTTCATCGTACAATAAATTGGGTGGTTTTCAGGGTACATACTATACAATGGTCCTTCCGATCCATCGCAGGTGATCTATCATGTGTACCCAGCTTAAGCCTGACACATGATGCCACCTACATCTTTTAAATGAAATTTTCCTGGCTTCAGGTGAGGATGGGCCCTCTCAGATGGCTCTGGAAGATATTGCCATGTTTCGTGCTGTTCCATCCTCTACAGTCTTTTATCCCAGTGACGGCGTCTCCACAGAACATGCGGTGATTCTGGCAGCCAACACTCCGGTGAGTCTGCGATTATGGCCCGTTGATGCCTTTTTGAGATGTAGAATGTACAATTCCGTGGTTTGTGTTTGACCATTTTGGGATTCTTCCCTTTAAATCCCAGGGCATATGCTTCATCCGAACCAGCCGGCCAGACACGGAGATCATCTACTCCCCTGAAGAAAAATTCGTTATTGGCCAAGCAAAGGTAAAATCCAGTTCTATTGTCTGTACCACCCAAATTGGAGTATGACTTTGAATATATGGCAGAATCTCTCCAGACTAATTAATGCTCCTTCTCTATACAGGTTGTGCGCCAGAGTGATTCGGACAGGGTCACAGTGATCGGTGCTGGTGTCACTCTGCATGAGGCACTGGCAGCTGCTGATGAACTTTCCAAACAAGGTGAAATGACTAATTGTAACTTTTTATTCTAGAAGTCCACCACAGTGTTAGGTGCTGTGAGCCCTTCCCACCCCTGCGTCTTATCCCGTATTCCCCCCTTCTAGTAAATGGAGGTTTATATGTAATTGACTGGATACTAGCTCCAAAGCTTAAGTGAAATTATGGGTTAACTTGTGATATTACTCTGCTGCCTCTTTCTCTAGTGTATTTAAGCCTTACTAGGCAACCTTCAGCTGCAGTGGTACAACACGTCCTACAATTCTTACACTATAGATTCACAAGGTTAGCGCTGGACACACAACCCTCATTTATACTACTCATTCCCTGAGTTTGGACAACTCTGTGCCCAGCAGCTTCCGACACACTGTTGGGGACCCCTTTGCGCTGGTGGATACATACCAAGTGATTACCAAGTCCTACAATTGACTAACTGGAGCATGGTGGCCCCTCCAGCAGTGGCGGATCTAGACTTTACTTTTAGGGGGGGCGGTTGAAGAATAATACTAACTATCCTTGACAAAGGGACGGAATAGTCTCAATGTTGGTGTCACGTATGTATTTATTCTGAATACTCTCTTTTGATACTGTGTACAAGTCTCCGAGTGCCGCCGTTTGTCGGCTCGTTGGATAATTTGACCCAGAGGGCACCGAAGCTGCTGGATGGGAAGGAGTGAGTGCCAGTCTGATTTGGAGATCCCCCACACACGTCTATTTGTTTGGCATTCTGGACGAGTGTGCAAGTTAGTGTGCCTTGCTAATAAAGCATAAATAGAAGTATCCTATAGCTGTGCATGGCAACACAGCAAAAATAAGGAACTGAGGTGACACTCCTATATATGGGTGAGTTTTCCTGTGCTGCTGTACACAGCTATAGGATACCGGTGATTGGCTGTTCTGCAGTGCGCGTCCTGGGGGCCCTGGGAATTTTTAGAGCAGGAAGTGAGGGACTCGGTGTTTATCTGCCGGAGTTCCTGTTGCTGTGCCGTGGCAACCTACGCGCCTATACTGTAGATGACAGGCAGCAGCTGGATGAGCCTGTGTCTCTGTAAATAAGTAGGCGGGTCTATTGGGATTCGGGGCTTTGTCGTTCCCCCCCCTCCCCTGAATCCGCCACTGCCCTCCAGGGGAATGCAGTGGTAGGGGCCCATGCTTTGGGGTATGATCAGTTACCACTGGTAATAAGACCAGTCCCCCACAGAGGCTTGAACAGACATTAGTCCGTTTAACTAATAGTGTAACATTGTATAATTTGAGTGTGGAACCTGACAGAGTAAGGGATGGGGCCTACCAGGGATTTCCCCCCTGTACCCCGGTGGGCCAGTCTAACCCTGTGCCCTAACATAGTTTCCATGTTAGGGCATGCTAAAACAGTGGCAGGGCATGCTGGGATCTGTAGCTGGAGTGTCAAGGGTTACCTACCCCTGCTTTTATTACTGAATTTAGTCCTAATGTTCCCATGTGTCTGGTAATGTGGTGACTGATACCAGATCTCTGTGCTGTGTGCTTCTGTTACGCTTGTTTATACAGGAACACAATGGTTTACTTAGACTTCATGTCTGTCATAGATTTGGCTCACAATTAATTTCTCCTCAAGGCATCAATATCCGTGTCATTGATCCATTTACCATTAAACCTCTGGATGCAGCAACCATTCTATCCAGTGGCAGAGCTACCGGTGGACAGATAATCACTGTAGAGGACCACTACAAAGAAGGTAAAACTAGCAAAGACCACATATAACTGAATACTATAAATTTACCACTAGATGGCAGACTTGTATCACACTACGAAACACGGCCAGGCAGGATTTTCAGCTTCCACATGATGAACAAACAAAAATGGCAGCTGCTCAAATCATTCTGGCAGTATTGTTCAGGTGCATGAAAGGGAGGGGTCATACCAAGTAGAAAAAAGTCGGTTTTAATCCCCTATTGTTCCTCAGCACACTGAATTGTACCTGCAATAAATACATGAAGACTATATGGTAATAGAAATTCAGAGATATTGGTTGCATGCATTTGCAAATCCATGGGAAGCTGCTTGGCCACGTCACGGCTTCTGTTACTAGCAGTCCCTAACACTAAGGGGTTCACATCTGGGGCACAGGGCACCCCAAAAATCATCCAGCCCAGGACATCGCACGGAAAAAGGGTGACTGGTGTAAAGTATAGGTGTGTGAGAATTAAGTGTTGAAAAAGGGTTGAAATATGTGAGAAAATTACATGATTGAAAAACAGACATAAATGGTGATATGAAAAGTGACTGTGTATTAAGTGGTGATGCCCTGAAGAGGGCCAGCCAGAGTAGCCCCGGGGGCCCTACGCCCAAACACTCACCCCATAGGTAATATATTTGCCAATTAGAAGGCCTCATGATAAAGGCACAAATGTTTTCTCTTGTAAGGCCTCATGATAAATGCATCCAAATTGAGAGCCAGCTTACCTGGAAGTCACCCCTGGGAAATCAATCTAGCACTACTAGAACCAGCATGCCTCCTAATGCTGGCTCATTCATGCATCTCAAGACGAGTAAAGACAGAAAAGTAAAGTCATTAAAGCATAAATGCACTAAATAAAGTAAATACACATTTGCCCAATTGGGGTTACCCACTACCACTTTACAGGTAGAATGTTGCTTTTTGTATACAGTATGTATAGTGTTTTAAAGATGACCCTTTCCCCCCCACCCCACACACTTTATCACCTACCACATTGTCACTTCACAGCAAGCAGTGAGCCCTTGTGCAAGATGATACACTGGGGTTGTATACAATATTAAAAAATATATATTTTTTTTTTATTTTTTGTTAATATATAATCACTCTTAAAGCCAGTAGATGGCTATGTTGCTTTTAAAGCTCCCTACGTAGTCTACTGTTAAGAATAGTAAACTTTCAAGGAGTATCTAACACCTACATTGAGGTAGGGAAAATAAACCTTCATACTCTCCTCCAATCTTAATTGCTTGTATTGTGGCTATGCCATAGTGATTGGTTGTTACTAAAACTTGTTTTTTATTTTGTTTCACCACCAGGAGGCATTGGAGAGGCCGTGGCTGCCGCTGTTGCTGGAGAACCAGGGTTTATAGTTCGGAGCCTCGCTGTCCGTGGTGTTCCTCGCAGTGGGAAACCTGTAGAGTTATTGGAAATGTTTGGCATCAGCGCTAAAAATATTGTGGAAGCTGTAAAATCCACATTTGCAAATTAATCTGACCAGTAACATCCTACCTATAGAGCAGCATATTCACAAAGTACTGTAATGCAGTTTAATGTTGGCACTGAATTAATACTTCCTGTTAATATGTTCTACTGAGTTAGCCGCACACTGACACTTGCCTTTTGTGACACTCTCTGACCTCTAGGGGGTCTGTTCCATAAATCCATGTATGTCTTAATGTCTGGTTCTAACTCTTCAGCACTTGACAATAAAAACAAGACTGACAGTTGTCTGTAGTGTCTGACTTGATAAGTCTCCCGGAGGTTCTGAACGAAGTCACAGCATCTTTACCTTTTGTTAAAATAAGAATGTTCCCAAACTTTCCACCTGCTCAGGGATTGCGAGAGGAAAAAACTGCATTAAATCCTATAGAAATTAATGTGGCTTAATTTGTGCAGCTAAGTGGATAGCAAAAAACTTGTGGCCAGATGTGTTAAATTGCATTTTAGCTGCATCAAACAAGGCTATTTGAATTTGCCCCCCTTAATGTTTGCAACTTTTTTAGTTACCCATACACTTTTTGCACACTGTATGGTTTTTAGTGGTTTTACCTGGGCTGGCTAAGCAAACTGTCATGTTGCTGACTCACAACCGCTCAAGTGGAACGCCATGCTGGGATGGAGCATTTGCACCTGCAAAAGGTCTTGTCCTGATGGTGCATCAGATAGTGTCTGACGACGCTGCAAGTGGGAGTCACATCTTTGAATTAAATCGGCCGCGGCGTTAGCAGAAAGTGGCTGCATGCAACTCTATCAGTGGGGATTTTTTTATTTTTCTTTTGGATCCAACACGCCCCAAAAATGTGATTACCTTTATTAATGTAAATGCACTGATATAATTTGACTGCAATTATCCTGGTAAGATAAAATTTGTAAGTTAGAACTTCATCAGTTCGATAGTGGACTATGGGGCCGTATTCAATTTGGAGCAAAAAGCCGTTCTTGGCGAAACTTTTTTGACAATGATGTAATGTTCGCCGATTCCACTTATCCCTGTATTCAATTTGTCCGACTTTTCGCCGGTGCGAAAAGTCAATGCATCAGACCCGGCGAAAAAGTATCCCCATTGAAAGAGCAGAATTGGGGTTTAGGGGTGCAGACTTCCAAAAACCACCCTGCACCCCTTGGACAGGCCCCCAAATGTAAACTGTCAACAATTGTAAAAAAAGTACCTTAGAACACCCCAAAAAGTACTTTTGTTTTGGGGGTGAAAAACAAAGTTGAGGATAAACTTGTAAACTGGTGAAATACTCTGGGGGGGGGGGGGGGGGTCCCTAAGTATGCCCCAGGTGTTTTTTGACTGCAGGTAGTTGTGGCAGGTGGATTTTCACATTTTTAAAACTTCATATTAGCAACTTTAAAATATGCTAGTACCCATTTTCATGTACCCTGAGTTTGATGGAACTACTCATTTTGCCAAAAAAACCCTTCCTAAATGCTATTCTTCACCACATTCTAAAAAACGCAAAACAGCACCTATTGAGACCGTTTAAAGACCCCACATACCTCTGACGACGGCAAAGTCCAGAAACTGACTTTTTGCTCAATTGTATATGCCCTGTGCCTTACATTACTGGGTTAAGGCGCTTGTTTATGATTTTATTTAACTCTCCAACTTGGAAGCCTTAAACTTACTATGGAATACTGGTTAGAGCTTCTTGCGTATGAATGTCACTAACATTTGTAGTAGTATTTTAAAGGACAAAAGGGCTATTGGCAATGTTAATGGTTAACACTTCGGGTGGGTACACACCTGAATGATATCTGCCAAATAGGAATGACAAAAGTGGGCATAGTGTGCCCAATTTCTGCGTTCCCACGGTCGCATGTGATATTGTGTGATTGACTGCTGCACAGTCAAATCGCACGTGAGGTTGTACATACTTAATGAAGGACGGTACAGTATTCCAAAGAACAAAAAAGTAGTAACTCGCGACCACAGACCGCTGCTGTGTCCTATCTAAGGTATACCCAAAACCTAAATATACAATTTCAAAACAACAAGATAGTGTCACTAGCGCAGTCTTTATGGAGAGGTCTACAAGGTATCCATCTTCGTCTCACAGAATGTCTTCACCACTGTTTCATTTCAAGATACGGAACCATATTCTGGATAGAACTCACCACTGGCACTCTATTACCGTTCACTGAAAGGTTTCTTTAACACCTCCTTTTTCTTTCAACACATCACACTTCTTAGGGGTCTATCAACAGACACTCACCATAAATCCACCTTGGTTCATACGTATAAAGGTTTCTTGTTACGACTCCCCTTATATATCCAATTGATGAAAAAATGTATCTATTTTCTTAAAACAATTCTTTATTCCAAATCGGAACTATAAAAAGTAAAAAATAGTCACATCACAAAAAAAAGCACATATAGCAGTATTGGAACTATAGGTGGCAATAGGATATTCACAATATGATTTTAAAACCTTTCTGATGACCCGGGCATAATCAGAGAAGGTAATCCAACTGGATGACACGTGGAAGAAAAAACCATTTAGAGAAATATCCAAAAAGAGATGGTATAATACCGCCTGTTGTCCAATTCCTGCTGCTTACTCCACCATCTACGCGTTTCGGACTGATTGTCCTTCCTCAGGATGTGGAGCTGTAACCCAGGAAGGGCTTAATATACCCCTCCTCTAAATTAAAAGACAACCAATTATACTAAAAATCGCAAAAAAACCCTCAATAGACCACATTGTGAAACCTATTACCATCTGAAGGCCCTTACAGGATATAACCTTACTTCAAAATTCATAGACATGATAATCTCCCATAGAGTATCCAAAATAACATAAAAAAGGATATAAAAAAAGGCTAATATGCATCAATTCAGCGTCAACAAAATCCTGGAATGTAATCCACCACCTACCATAGGAAAAAGACTGTGGCTCCTGCTTATTGCCACACCGCTTCTTCCAGTCTGCACAGCGGAAGTCCTTATAAGGTAATACTCCTCCGTAATACTTCCCTCATAAGTCCTAAAGCCCATATATATGAGCCAATACTTCCGCAGTAGTCGACTACCACACCCGGAAGTGAAAACGATCAGGCGCTCCATCCGCCCCCTCTAACACATAAACCATGTGATTAGAAGCGGTCACGCATACTTCCGGAAATCTCTATACGATGCGTCTCACGTCCACATCCGGAATCTGACCCGGAAGTTGGTTTCAAAGGAATTCCTCCCCATGGGCTCGCTTATTTAGTTCCACAATAGTTATATGCACATATGTGAAATACCACGAAGGTCCACTCCGTTCGTAGATTGATATATAGAGTTCTGGAGATATGCAGCCAGATCCTTAACATCGCATCACCATGGGGCAGTATATATTCCAAACATTCTGAATTAGTACTTTTCCATAGTACCAAATAAAATATCCTCCATTGTACATGTAAAAAGGGGAAAGTAAACACCATTAGAGAATAAACATAACCCATAACAACCATATAACAATAAAAAATATATATATGTGTACACGGCTTCTACGTTCTTACAGAAACCATTTTGTCTCGAAATCTATATTAAGTCCTCTCGGGGCTAGTGTTTTTAACATATAGATTTTTTTCATTTCCATTTGTGCAAGACGTTCTTCCATATTATTTTTCCTCCAATTAGGATGGATAACCTTAATACCACAGAAGGATCTAAGTTCTGTGATATTGCACTGATGTTTCTGCTGAAAATGTAAGGAAACATTATGTGTACTCAATCCTTTTTTAATGTTCCTGGTGTGTTCTGCCAGTCTAATTTTTAACATACGGGTGGTCCTGCCCACATGTTGTGAACCACATGTGCATTCCAGCAAATACACACAATATCTGCTATGACAGGTTATAAAATCATCGATCTTATAACTATGATTAGTTTGAGTAGATTTGTATTCCTTTATATGAGATACTTCACTTTTACATAATCTACACATAATGCACTCTCCGCAGCTATAAAAACCTTTTGATTTATTCATCGTTAGGTCCCTGGGTTTTGATGTTACACTTTTAACAATAGCATTCTGGATGTTGTTCGCTTTCCGATAAATAAACATCGGTCGTTCTTTAATATATCCCTTTAATACAGGATCTCTAAGTAAGATATCCCAATGTTTAGCTATGATAGTTTCAACTTGTTTATATTGGCTATGATATTTAGAGATGAATGGTATTCCCCTATCCTCCCATTTTTTTATAGTTCCATCATTGTTAAGAATATGCCCCCTCTCGAGATCACTGGCCTGAGTCATAGCTTTGGTCACTAGCTCCTTTCCATATCCCTTCTGTATGAATTGATGACTCAAATAGATTGCCTGCACATCAAATACCTTTTTGTCTGTACAATTACGGTTAATACGTTGAAACTGGCTGTAGGGTATACTCCTTAGCCAGTTAGCATGGTGGTTGCTGGTGAAGTCGATGAATGAGTTACAATCAGTCGGTTTATTAAAACTCTTGGTTTTCAATGTATTCCCTTCTATATATATAGTGAGGTCTAGGAAATTCACCTCTACATCACTAATACAAAAACTGAAATTGATGTTATATACATTTTCATTCAAATAGGCACAGAATCGTTCCAAAGACTCCTTGTTACCCTTCCAAACAAAACAGACATCGTCAATATAGCGCATCCAGGACACTAGACTGGCACCAAACTCATGGCCACTCCACACTGATCTATGCTCCCAGAGGGCCATGAATAAATTAGCGTAACTAGGTGCCAGTCCAGTGCCCATCGCCGTGCCTGACGTCTGTAAATAAAACGATTCCATAAACCAAAAAAAGTTGTTCTTCAGAACCAATTCTATTCCCTCCAGCACAAAGTTTTTATAGGATTCTGTGAAAGACTCTCTATCTAAAAAGAATCTAACAGCCTCCAATCCAAATCGATGCTCTATAATTGTGTAGAGAGATGTAACGTCGGCGGTAACGAGCCAATAGTCATCTCTCCACACAATCTCCTCAAGCTTATGAATAGTAGCTATGGTATCCTTAAGATACGCCGGGGTCTTCTTAACCAGTGGTTGGAGTATGAAATCTAAAAACTTCGAAAGGTTAGATAATACAGAATTTGTGCCAGCTCCTATAGGTCTACATGGGGGGTTATTTAAGGTTTTATGGATTTTCGGGAGGCCATAGATTACGGGGACAGATGGTTTTTCAATTTTAATATATGATTTCTCATTTTCATTAATAACCCCTTTGCCTGTATATAATACAAGGAAAGTCTCTAATTTTTTAGTAATCCCTGCACTGGGATTCCCCCGTAATTTTTTATAAGTGGTATCATCACAAAGTTGTTTGATAATCTCTGAATTGTAATCTTCAGTATTCATGATGACCACCCCCCCCCCCCTTTATCCGCCGGCTTAATGATGATATTGTCATTCTTCCTAAGATGTTGTATAGCTTCCCTTTCTGCCTTAGTCAAATTATTATTTCTTACTGGTTTGAACCGGGTCCTTTCTAGATCTTCTCTCACCAATCTTTCAAAGGTCTCCACAAAACACCCCTTTTTGTGCTGTGGAAAAAAGGTGGATTTCTTTTTAAATATGGAGCATGGCAATTCTTCTAATATTGGTTCATCTTCAGTCATCTTATTTAGGTATTTGATGTGCAGGCAATCGATTTGAGTCATCAATTCATACAGAAGGGATATGGAAAGGAGCTAGTGACCAAAGCTATGACTCAGGCCAGTGATCTCGAGAGGGGGCATATTCTTAACAATGATGGAACTATAAAAAAATGGGAGGATAGGGGAATACCATTCATCTCTAAATATCATAGCCAATATAAACAAGTTGAAACTATCATAGCTAAACATTGGGATATCTTACTTAGAGATCCTGTATTAAAGGGATATATTAAAGAACGACCAATGTTTATTTATCGGAAAGCTAACAACATCCAGAATGCTATTGTTAAAAGTGTAACATCAAAACCCAGGGACCTAACGATGAATAAATCAAAAGGTTTTTATAGCTGCGGAGAGTGCATTATGTGTAGATTATGTAAAAGTGAAGTATCTCATATAAAGGAATACAAATCTACTCAAACTAATCATAGTTATAAGATCGATGATTTTATAACCTGTCATAGCAGATATTGTGTGTATTTGCTGGAATGCACATGTGGTTCACAACATGTGGGCAGGACCACCCGTATGTTAAAAATTAGACTGGCAGAACACGCCAGGAACATTAAAAAAGGATTGAGTACACATAATGTTTCCTTACATTTTCAGCAGAAACATCAGTGCAATATCACAGAACTTAGATCCTTCTGTGGTATTAAGGTTATCCATCCTAATTGGAGGAAAAATAATATGGAAGAACGTCTTGCACAAATGGAAATGAAAAAAATCTATATGTTAAAAACACTAGCCCCGAGAGGACTTAATATAGATTTCGAGACAAAATGGTTTCTGTAAGAACGTAGAAGCCGTGTACACATATATATATTTTTTATTGTTATATGGTTGTTATGGGTTATGTTTATTCTCTAATGGTGTTTACTTTCCCCTTTTTACATGTACAACGGAGGATATTTTATTTGGTTCTATGGAAAAGTACTAATTCAGAATGTTTGGAATATATACTGCCCCATGGTGATGCGATGTTACGGATCTGGCTGCATATCTCCAGAACTCTATATATCAATCTACGAACGGAGTGGACCTTCGTGGTATTTCACATATGTGCATATAACTATTGTGGAACTAAATAAGCGAGCCCATGGGGAGGAATTCCTTTGAAACCAACTTCCGGGTTTGCGGGTCAGATTCCGGATGTGGACGTGAGACGCATCGTATAGAGATTTCCGGAAGTATGCGTGACCGCTTCTAATCACATGGTTTATGTGTTAGAGGGGGCGGATGGAGCGCCTGATCGTTTTCACTTCCGGGTGTGGTAGTCGACTACTGCGGAAGTATTGGCTCATATATATGGGCTTTAGGACTTATGAGGGAAGTATTACGGAGGGGTATTACCTTATAAGGACTTCCGCTGTGCAGACTGGAAGAAGCGGTGTGGCAATAAGCAGGAGCCACAGTCTTTTTCCTATGGTGGGTGGTGGATTACATTCCAGGATTTTGTTGACGCTGAATTGATGCATATTATCCTTTTTTTATATCCTTTTTTATGTTATTTTGGATACTCTATGGGAGATTATCATTTCTCATTTTCATTAATAACCCCTTTGCCTGTATATAATACAAGGAAAGTCTCTAATTTTTAGTAATCCCTGCACTGGGATTCCCCCGTAATTTTTTATAAGTGGTATCATCACAAAGTTGTTTGATAATCTCTGTATTGTAATCTTCGGTATTCATGATGACCACCCCCCCCCCTTTATCCGCCGGCTTAATGATGATATTGTCATTCTTCCTAAAATGTATGAATTTTGAAGTAAGGTTATATCCTGTAAGGGACTTCAGATGGTAATAGGAGGTTTCACAATGTGGTCTATTGAGGGTTTTTTTGCGATTTTTAGTATAATTGGTTAATTGTCTTTTAATTTAGAGGAGGGGTATATTAAGCCCTTCCTGGGTTACAGCTCCACATCCTGAGGAAGGACAATCAGTCCGAAACGCGTAGATGGTGGAGTAAGCAGCAGGAATTGGACAACAGGCTGTATTATACCATCTCTTTTTGGATATTTCTCTAAATGGTTTTTTCTTCCACGTGTCATCCAGTTGGATTACCTTCTCTGATTATGCCCGGGTCATCAGAAAGGTTTTAAAACCATATTGTGAATATCCTATTGCCACCTATAGTTCCAATACTGCTATATGTGCTTTTTTTTGTGATGTGACTATTTTTTACTTTTTATAGTTCCGATTTGGAATAAAGAATTGTTTTAAGAAAATAGATAAATTTTTTCATCAATTGGATATATAAGGGGAGTCGTAACAAGAAACCTTTATACGTATGAACCAAGGTGGATTTATGGTGAGTGTCTGTTGATAGACCCCTAAGAAGTGTGATGTGTTGAAAGAAAAAGGAGGTGTTAAAGAAACCTTTCAGTGAACGGTAATAGAGTGCCAGTGGTGAGTTCTATCCAGAATATGGTTCCGTATCTTGAAATTAAACAGTGGTGAAGACATTCTGTGAGACGAAGATGGATACCTTGTAGACCTGCGCTAGTGACACTATCTTGTTGTTTTGAAATTGTATATTTAGGTTTTGGGTATACCTTAGATAGGACACAGCAGCGGTCTGTGGTCGCGAGTTACTTCTTTTTTGTTCTTTGGAATATTGTACATCTTTTACCCTACTAAGTTGTGACTTGCAGCCAATAGATATGTTTAACCACAGACATACTCGTAAAGATTATATTAATAGTGTATTTAGTGATGATCAAATGAATGATGTAGCAGATGAGAATGTGCAGAGTGCTATGACTAAATTAGAAAAATTATTAATTAGAGAGGGAAAAATATGGTGGGAGATTACCTCATTAGAGCAATATTGTAGTGACCAACTGATTCCTAGAGGTTTGTGCATTGATAAGGTACCAACATTTCAAAATGAGTCCAAAGAATTTAGAGAAGAATGGTTTAAAATATTAGACTCATGTTCATACTCGTTGATGAGGTTGATTATTAAGGAAAAAACACGTGAACTTAAACAAATAGAGGAGGAAGTGGAAATATATAAAGGATTAATTAAACCATATTCTGCCTCAGAGGATTACAAAGTTTTAGAAGAGAGTGTCATCAGAAAGATTGATAGAAATGAGAGAGACATCAGAATTAAAAAACAAAAAAAATATTTTAGGGACAAACAGGATTTTAAATTAGGCAGACAGCATGCCATCACAAGAAAAGAAAAATTTTTTTTAGAAATAAGGAGTAATGAAACACCGCAAAGGACTCAAGATTGGATGACAGAAACATTAAATCGCACAGAGGATAGAGGATTCACGAGGAAGAGTGAGAACATTAGGGATGTAAGAAAGAATTCGGGGACAAACTATACCAACAGGCAGACCAGAAAAACGTACAAGGAGGATAGATGGAAGGTAGAAAGAGATGGATTAGATGATGATTATGTTAGAAGGAGGCATCAATCGAAGAGGGATTACCAACAGGGGGAACCCGCATTTCGGGATGAATACAAACTTAATAGGAGGGATAGATATAATGAAAATAGATTTGCTCCCTTAAGGTATGAGGAAAATTTTTTAGGAAGAGATCGTCATTACAATTTAAACACGTGAAGAAAAAAAAGAGGGGAAAAAGGGGCAGTGGGATGACCCACCACCTCAATAAAATAAGAAGAAGGAGAAAGAAAAGAGGAATTGTTAATAATTATGTATCTGTGGATTCTGACCCTAATAAGGTAGAGAAGGGAGTAACACCAGGGATTACTACCAAAACGGCAATCTACAATTTAAGCAATCATGTTCTTTCTGATGAGGAAAAAAAAGTCCTTGAGAGAGGATTAAAATTCGCACCTTCAAGTAGAGCAGATGAATTTGAGATCTTCATTGATCTCCAAAGATTTATTAGAAGGCTGGCACTTAAAAGATTCTTTGAAGAAAAGAATAAGATGACTGAAGATGAACCAATATTAGAAGAATTGCCATGCTCCATATTTAAAAAGAAATCCACCTTTTTTCCACAGCACAAAAAGGGGTGTTTTGTGGAGACCTTTGAAAGATTGGTGAGAGAAGATCTAGAAAGGACCCGGTTCAAACTAGTAAGAAATAATAATTTGACTAAGGCAGAAAGGGAAGCTATACGACATCTTAGGAAGAATGACAATATCATCATTAAGCCGGCGGATAAAGGGGGGGGGGTGGTCATCATGAATACTGAAGATTACAATTCAGAGATTATCAAACAACTTTGTGATGATACCACTTATAAAAAATTACGGGGGAATCCCAGTGCAGGGATTACTAAAAAATTAGAGACTTTCCTTGTATTATATACAGGCAAAGGGGTTATTAATGAAAATGAGAAATCATATATTAAAATTGAAAAACCATCTGTCCCCGTAATCTATGGCCTCCCGAAAATCCATAAGACCTTAAATAACCCCCCATGTAGACCTATAGTAGCTGGCACAAATTCTGTATTATCTAACCTTTCGAAGTTTTTAGATTTTATACTCCAACCACTGGTTAAGAAGACCCCGGCGTATCTTAAGGATACCATAGCTACTATTCATAAGCTTGAGGAGATTGTGTGGAGAGATGACTATTGGCTCGTTACCGCCGACGTTACATCTCTCTACACAATTATAGAGCATCGATTTGGATTGGAGGCTGTTAGATTCTTTTTAGATAGAGAGTCTTTCACAGAATCCTATAAAAACTTTGTGCTGGAGGGAATAGAATTGGTTCTGAAGAACAACTTTTTTTGGTTTATGGAATCGTTTTATTTACAGACGTCAGGCACGGCGATGGGCACTGGACTGGCACCTAGTTACGCTAATTTATTCATGGCCCTCTGGGAGCATAGATCAGTGTGGAGTGGCCATGAGTTTGGTGCCAGTCTAGTGTCCTGGATGCGCTATATTGACGATGTCTGTTTTGTTTGGAAGGGTAACAAGGAGTCTTTGGAACGATTCTGTGCCTATTTGAATGAAAATGTATATAACATCAATTTCAGTTTTTGTATTAGTGATGTAGAGGTGAATTTTCTAGACCTCACTATATATATAGAAGGGAATACATTGAAAACCAAGAGTTTTAATAAACCGACTGATTGTAACTCATTCATCGACTTCACCAGCAACCACCATGCTAACTGGCTAAGGAGTATACCCTACAGCCAGTTTCAACATATTAACCGTAATTGTACAGACAAAAAGGTATTTGATGTGCAGGCAATCGATTTGAGTCATCAATTCATACAGAAGGGATATGGAAAGGAGCTAGTGACCAAAGTTATGACTCAAGCCAGTGATCTCGAGAGGGGGCATATTCTTAACAATGATGGAACTATAAAAAAATGGGAGGATAGGGGAATACCATTCATCTCTAAATATCATAGCCAATATAAACAAGTTGCAACTATCATAGCTAAACATTGGGATATCTTACTTAGAGATCCTGTATTAAAGGGATATATTAAAGAACGACCGATGTTTATTTATCGGAAAGCTAACAACATCCAGAATGCTATTGTTAAAAGTGTAACATCAAAACCCAGGGACCTAACGATGAATAAATCAAAAGGTTTTTATAGATGCGGAGAGTGCATTATGTGTAGATTATGTAAAAGTGAAGTATCTCATATAAAGGAATACAAATCTGCTCAAACTAATCATAGTTATAAGATCGATGATTTTATAACCTGTCATAGCAGATATTGTGTGTATTTGCTGGAATGCACATGTGGTTCACAATATGTGGGCAGGACCACCCGTATGTTAAAAATTAGACTGGCAGAACACGCCAGGAACATAAAAAAAGGATTGAGTAGGCTTGACAAGCAAGTGAGACAGACGTGCTGGACCGGAGCTCCCGCTAAAAACCCCCTGTTTCAAGCTATATCTGCCGCTAATACAGCCCACCTGTACTAAGCTCCCTATCCCAACTTGCCTACATCAAGTCTGGCGGTTGTGCCGCGGAATCGGGGGGTACTAGGTATCCCCGCGGATTGCGGCCTTCCCGCCCCACCCAAGCCGGGGACTCGATTTAGGCCCGCAAGCCGACGGAGGCGTCTCTGAATCGGGACGTTTCTCCGCCCCGCGGGTGCACGTACAGCTGCTCTCTCCCGCTGGCCTTACCTGGTTGCCTGCTCCTGCTGCCCAGCGGTCATCTCTCCTGGTGAGGTGAGACCTCCGGCTCCTGCTCCTGAGGCGGCCATTGCTCCAGTGGCTTCCCTACTACCAGCGGCATCTGGGTGATCGGCTGGTCCACTCCCAGGGGCCTCTGCTTGGAGTACACTCTCTACAGCCTGCTGAGTTCCTCCTCCTCTCCCTGGCTGGCAGTGGTGAGCACTCTGGGACACTGCTTCATTCAGCATTTATTTATTTATTTATTTTTCTCTCATCTGCCTCATAATAACATTGTATGGTATCTACACCAATACTGCTTGCTAACCCATTTGAACCTTATTACCTAACACTCCTATCTGATAGGCCTGATCATCACATTAAACAAGCAATATCTGCATTTTATTCCCCTTATTGCAATATTTTATGGTTTATAGTGTTGAAAGTAATTACTTTTACTTTCTGAGCTTTGGCTCCCTCTAGTGGTTGCTTGACATAGTTCTCTATATTAAAGTGTATAGCTTTAGCAATCATTCTATTCTTAAGAAACCATAATCACACATCTTACTGATAAGCTAATATTGGCTGACCTTCCGATTCCACGGTCAATCCTCATATAACTATATTTCTTTGATATTTTACCGCCTACTTAATGGCCCCCTAGTTACCTGGCCTTTAGCCCTCTGGGAGTCAATTAACTGGCCCCTATATTTTATCTTACCTTCTTGTTTATCTTATACCATTGGTGATTCTTTCTATCAACCATGAGTAAAACCAACGCAAGAACCAAAAAATCAGTGGGTGGTGACATTGCTCAACATTTCTCAAGAAACGACAAAATGTCTCAATCTCAAAATCCCCCCTCTCCGTCACTACCACCCTCAGACGAGGACGGCCCTCCCTCTCCTGCCCCTTCCACTAAGGAAGACATACTAGCCCTGCGGTCATTGATTACTGACTTTAAGGAATCCCTGGAGACTAAACTCGACAAAGTCGTCACATCTATCAGGTCCGATATCTCCTCCCTAGCCTCTAGGACAACTAAACTGGAATCCCGTCAGGACATTCTCCACAAAACTCAGATGGATACCCATAGAGATCTAGATCATATCGCTCAGGAACTATCTGATCTCCGCACGAAAAATGAAGATCTCGAAAATCGAGAGAGAAGAAATAACCTTCGAATTCGCAATGTTCCTGAATCCATTACACCGGACTCTTTAGAAGCCTATTTACACAGATTGTTTTCCTTTCTTCTCCCTGACATGGGGTCTCGTCAACTGCCATTGGAACGGGCACATCAAGCTCTTAGGCCTAAACCTCGGGATGGTGATCCCCCCAGAGATGTCATCATGAGATTCCTTAGCTTCAAAGACAGAGAAGCAGTCCTAGCTCCGACCCGGGGCAAGCCTCATATTCTTTACGAAAACACTAAACTTCAATTTTATCAGGACCTAGCTCCCACGACGATTATTAAACGAAGAGAACTTCGGGATTTGACAGAGGCCCTACGCGATCGCGGAATACGTTACAGATGGGGGTTTCCATTCAAGCTTATAGTTGATCTTCATGGCAAAACTATCGTTATACGGGACCCTAGAGAGGGGAGAGACCTCCTGACGCACTTAGAAGAATCAGGTCCCCCTGCCCACTCCTCTAGAGATAACCCTTGATTCTACCCACTCTTTATTGATAGAGTCCTTCTACCCACCCCGAGGGCCTTGTTACTTTTACTAATGAAAATACAATACCACCTGTTATTGATAATTCCTCGCAGGTTTTATTCATATTATTGTACTACTTCAGACATTGTATAATTGTCATATTTTTTCTATATATGTTTAAGGTTGACATTACTCGAGGAATTTATATATTTCACTGTTGCATGTTTGTAATCGGACAAGTGGGATGTAAAATTGGAATACAAATTAATACCTATCCTTAGGTAATACACTACTTGCTTATCTCCATTTTATGTTTCACTTATTAGGTTTATTCAATATCACCAATTGCAAGTACTGTGCTATGTCTTGTGTTGATAAATTCATTTCAACTAGCATTATTTTTATTCTTAAATTGTGTATTTTTCTACTATTATAGGCCTTGCAATGTTTAAAATGTTAGCACACACCCAGAGGGTTTAAGACCTATTTTGCTCTATCTAGTTCTGAATTGTATTTCTTTCTTTCTTTTTTCTCTTCTTTTTCTGTTGTTGTGTTTTGTTTTGTTTTTTAAGCTGTATCTTGGATATATTTGATACACAATAACTTAACTATATATTTTTCCTTACTACTTTTCTCGTTTAACTATAAACACTATTTTCTACTTTCCCAGAGGTTAAGCAGACAAAGTCCTGTTTATCTCATTGGACTCTTTAGTCCTAATCTCTGTATGTGTTAACCTACGCTGGTTTCGTGGATTCCGCATTCAGACTCCATTCATATTTTCCCTTTTCCTGATCTTTCCTTCCCTCTTTTCTTTTTTCTTCCTTCTTTTTCTCTTTTTTCTTTTCTATCTCTTTTTCTTCTCCTGTTGAGCGAGTCGGGATTTTAGAGTTTTTTGTTATTTTTATTTAAATGTTTTTTTGTTTTTTTTTATCTGTTTTCTTCTTTCCTTTCTTTTCTTTTTCCTCATCTTCCACGTTTACTGTTTATTTTTATCTTATTCTCTTTTTATTTGGTTCATTGAATCAGTCAAGATGCCCTTCACTGTCGTTTCTATGAATGTTAAGGGTCTTAATTCCCCTCAAAAACGCTCATTGCTTTTCCGCACTGTTCGTGGCCTTAAAGCCGGAATAGTACTACTACAAGAAACCCATTTCCGCGCTCCCTGCCATCCAACTCTTCGATCTAAGAACTTCTCCACTGTGTTATATTCTTCAAGCTCAAGCAAACATAATGGCGTTGCCATTCTAATTAATAATAAACTTCCTTTCACTCAACACTCTGTTTTCACAGACTCGGACGGTAGATTCATTATTCTAACTGGAAAACTGGGGCACTTAGAGGTGACAATAGCTAATGTTTATGCTCCCAACACGGGTCACATCTCGTTTTTTAACTCCTTTTTTTCGGTCTTAAATAAACGTAGAGCGGGATATCTCATAGTGGGTGGAGACTTCAACACTGTTCTTAATCCAGACCTAGATAAATCACATTTTTCAAATAGTACTCATGTAAATCGGCTCGCTAAATCCCTTAACAAACATATTCAGAACTCAGGGCTCTTTGACGCCTGGAGGGCACTCAATCCATCTTCTCGAGACTATACCTTCTTCTCCTCCCCCCATCACACATATTCTAGGATCAACTTATTTCTCTGTTGTACTCAAGCTTCCAAACATCTCCTAGACTCAACTATAACACCTAATTCATGGTCGGACCATTCTATCCTCACAACCTCTTATGATCTTCTTGATACGCCTGCATCCAGACCATCTTGGCGATTAAATGAAACCCTCCTGAAGATCCCACAATTTCAGACTAGGATCAGATCTGCATTAGCTGACTATTTCTCTACTAATTTGGCGGAATCCCCTTGCTCACCTTTGGTTTGGGAGGCCCACAAAGCCGTAATCCGCGGACACATTATTAGCTATGCCTCTTTTAGGAATAAGGAGCGTAAACTTAAACTGTCTCTTCTGACTGACGAAGTCAAACAATTAGAAACCTCCCACAAACAAAACCCATCCCCCCATATCTATAAAAAACTCATATCTGCCAGAAATGACCTTAATGCCATTTTATCTGAAAAAACCGAACAATCTCTCCGCTGGCTCAATCAGTGCTTTTACGAAAAAAGTAATAAAGCAGACACATTATTGGCCAATAGATTAAAATCCCGGAAGGCTAGAACAGCCATACAGGCCATACAAGATAGGAATGACGTCCCTCAATATAACCCAGCTACCATAAATGGCATCTTTCAGACATACTATGATCAATTATATAATCTTGCAGATGCAACCAATGCGAATCCTAGCATTAACTCACGAACTACTGAGTACCTTTCCTCCTGTGGTCTTCCTAGTATTGATGCACAAATGGCAGAAAGGCTGGGACTTCCTATTACAGAGGAAGAAACACGCCTTGCTCTTAAAACCCAAAAGCCTTCAAAGGCACCTGGCCCTGATGGCTATCCCATATCCTATTATAAAACATTTCAAGACTCCTTAGTTCCGCACTTGACTATGATGTTTAATAAAATTTTAGACGGTGAAACCTTTCACCCATCTACTACTAAAGCTATCATCACAGTTATCCCCAAACCAAATAAAGATCCTCTCATTGCTTCTAATTACCGGCCCATATCACTACTTAACGCCGACTTAAAAATTTTTGCAAAAATACTAGCAACTAGGCTTAACCCCATATTACCTGACCTTATTCACCCTGATCAGGTGGGCTTTGTCCCGTCCAGGCAAGCACTTGACAATACCAGACGAACTGTGGATATTATTCACTATATTAATGCGCACCAACTTCCCTCTCTTGTGCTTGCCCTGGACGCGGAGAAAGCCTTTGATAGGGTCGCTTGGCCATTTATGATGCACACACTCTCCGCCTTTGGTTTTAGAGGTAAATTCTTACAAGCCATTAAAGCCCTATACTATAACCCTACTGCTTCTGTTCTAGCTGGGGGACTGCTTTCAGACCCATTCACCATAACCAATGGAACACGGCAAGGGTGCCCATTGTCGCCTCTTATTTTTGCACTGATCATAGAGCCACTTGCTAGAAGGATACGTATAAATCCCGATATTACTGGTGTGACTGTTGGGACTTCTCAATACACTCTTTCATTATTTGCGGACGATATCCTTCTTACCTTGACTAAACCACTTATCTCATTACCAAATTTGTTTCATGAACTATCTATTTATGGAGATTTATCAGGCTACAAAATTAACAATAGCAAATCGGAAGCTCTTCCTCTTCATCTCCCGGGAGATCTGAGGCAACTGCTGCAGCTGAATTTTGACTTCAATTGGAGAAAAGACTCCTTGTCATATCTTGGGGTTAATATTACCAAGACATATGATCGTTTGTATCAGGCTAACTATCCTCCACTGTTTAGGTCTATTGAACATGACTTACTACAGTGGAAGACCTACTTTTTATCATGGATTGGCCGTATAAACGCTATTAAAATGAACGTTTTACCTAAGTTGTTGTAT
The DNA here is from genome assembly GCA_031769625.1 of Taudactylus pleione. NCBI lineage: Eukaryota > Metazoa > Chordata > Amphibia > Anura > Myobatrachidae > Taudactylus > Taudactylus pleione. The sequence goes on from JAUIMM010000664.1 coordinate 389,645, forward strand.
TTGTTTCAGACGCTCCCGGTCGCAGTACCGACCAGAGTTCTTTCTCAGCTTCAATCTTTATATTGTAATTTTGCCTGGAATTAAAAAAAACCTCGAATAAGAAGGGAAGTCTTAGCTAGACGATCATCGAATGGGGGACTAGGATTACCGATGCTCCTACGGTATTATAATGCCTCTCGTTTGAGCCAAATGGTGGCTTGGCATGCCCCTATTTCCACTAAACGATGGGTAGATCTAGAGGGAGCTCTGGTAGGGGTGGAATCAATTTCATATTTACCCTGGTTACCACGTACACACCGACCTAGGTCCGTACTTTCAACCCCGGCAGTAGCTTTAACACTCTCTACATGGGACACTCTTAATAAAAAATTTGCTCTTTCCAAGTACCCCTCTCTTCAGACCCCCCTGTGGCACAATCCTTCATTTACACCAGGCCTCTCATCTGCTGTGGCATCTATCTGGTCTGCAGCAGGTATCACACGCATCCGTCACATTATAGGACAATTTGCTCCACAAAACTTTGGTGATTTTCAGCAGACATACGACATCCCTGACTCCTCTCACTACCAATATCTACAACTCCGACACTTTGCTATGTCAACACTTTCTACCCCCCAGTCTCGTACACCGTCCCCAATAGAAAAACTGTGTATATACCAACCCACTGATAGAGGCACTATATCCTTTCTCTATCATTCTGTTTTGGTATTGGAGTCCCCCTCACTTTCTATACATGAAATCGCATGGGAAGCAGACCTGGGACAACCACTGGGAGACGATACTTGGGAAATAATTTGTCTCGCTATCTCCAAATGCTCTCTTAGTGTAGCTATCAAAGAAAACTCATATAACGTTTTTACCAGATGGTATCTAGTCCCTGAGCGCCTTCATCAAATGTTTCCTAACACTTCTATGTTGGAGACAATGCGGCCACATTGGCACATTTTATCATACTTGGTGGACATGTCCAAAAATTACTCCATTCTGGAACACGGTCCGTACCCTTATATCATCAGTAGTTAATGTGCCTTTCTCTCTATCACCTGCCAACCTGTTACTCTGTGCTCCAGTAGACCAGGTTTCTAAAAACTCGAATAAATTGATTGTTCACATCTCATGTGCGGCCAAATATCAGATAGCACGTAACTGGAAAAACCCTGATACTCCAACTCGTCAAGAACTTTTGAATAGGATTTGGTTTATATCTAAAATGGAGTACACTACCAGTCTTTTAAATAATTCAGTGGAGAGGTTTCACTCTATTTGGTCCTCCTGGTACTCCCTCCAAGCGGTTACCCTTCCTGGCCTCACGTGAAGTATGATTCATACTTTTGATTCGGTCTCATTCTTTTATTTTTTTTATTTTCTTTTTCTTCTTTTTTTCTCTCTTTTCTTTTTTCGGTATTATTTTGTCCCCCCGGCTCGCTTATATTTATACTTATATCTATACTTATATATTTTCAACCTTCCCCATATTCTCCCTTTTTTTTCTGCTTCATCTCTTTACCTTTTTCTTTTACTATATCACGGTTATTATATTACAGTTTCATTGCAATTTATGACGATGTTAACTTCAATTATTATAACATGGAAGATCTTTTCTTTCTGTTGTCTATTATATTTTTGATATGCACAATTGTTACGTATTAGAGACCAATTGTTTACCTCTATATTCTATTGTCCATCGAGATGTAATACTGTTTTATATATCTAGTCCTATAAAACTAATAAACGATTTAAAAAAAAAAAAAAGGATTGAGTACACATAATGTTTCCTTACATTTTCAGCAGAAACATCAGTGCAATATCACAGAACTTAGATCCTTCTGTGGTATTAAGGTTATCCATCCTAATTGGAGGAAAAATAATATGGAAGAACGTCTTGCACAAATGGAAATGAAAAAAATCTATATGTTAAAAACACTAGCCCCGAGAGGACTTAATATAGATTTCGAGACAAAATGGTTTCTGTAAGAACGTAGAAGCCGTGTACACATATATATATTTTTTATTGTTATATGGTTGTTATGGGTTATGTTTATTCTCTAATGGTGTTTACTTTCCCCTTTTTACATGTACAACGGAGGATATTTTATTTGGTACTATGGAAAAGTACTAATTCAGAAAGTTTGGAATATATACTGCCCCATGGTGATGCGATGTTAAGGATCTGGCTGCATATCTCCAGAACTCTATATATCAATCTACAAACGGAGTGGACCTTCGTGGTATTTCACATATGTGCATATAACTATTGTGGAACTAAATAAGCGAGCCCATGGGGAGGAATTCCTTTGAAACCAACTTCCGGGTTTGCGGGTCAGATTCCGGATGTGGACGTGAGACGCATCGTATAGAGATTTCCGGAAGTATGCATGACCGCTTCTAATCACATGGTTTATGTGTTAGAGGGGGCGGATGGAGCGCCTGATCGTTTTCACTTTCGGGTGAGGTAGTCGACTACTGCGGAAGTATTGGCTCATATATATGGGCTTTAGGACTTATGAGGGAAGTATTACGGAGGGGTATTACCTTATAAGGACTTCCGCTGTGCAGACTGGAAGAAGCGGTGTGGCAATAAGCAGGAGCCACAGTCTTTTTCCTATGGTGGGTGGTGGATTACATTCCAGGATTTTGTTGACGCTGAATTGATGCATATTATCCTTTTTTTATATCCTTTTTTATGTTATTTTGGATACTCTATGGGAGATTATCGTGTCTATGAATTTTGAAGTAAGGTTATATCCTGTAAGGGACTTCAGATGGTAATAGGAGGTTTCACAATGTGGTCTATTGAGGGTTTTTTTGCGATTTTTAGTATAATTGGTTATTTGTCTTTTAATTTAGAGGAGGGGTATATTAAGCCCTTCCTGGTTACAGCTCCACATCCTGAGGAAGGACAATCAGTCCGAAACGCGTAGATGGTGGAGTAAGCAGCAGGAATTGGACAACAGGCGGTATTATACCATCTCTTTTTGAATATTTCTCTAAATGGTTTTTTCTTCCACGTGTCATCCAGTTGGATTACCTTCTCTGATTATGCCCGGGTCATCAGAAAGGTTTTAAAACCATATTGTGAATATCCTATTGCCACCTATAGTTCCAATACTTCTATATGTGCTTTTTTTTGTGATGTGACTATTTTTTACTTTTTATGGTTCCGATTTGGAATAAAGAATTGTTTTAAGAAAATAGATACATTTTTTCATCAATTGGATATATAAGGGGAGTCGTAACAAGAAACCTTTATACGTATGAACCAAGGTGGATTTATGGTGAGTGTCTGTTGATAGACCCCTAAGAAGTGTGATGTGTTGAAAGAAAAAGGAGGTGTTAAAGAAACTTTTCAGTGAACGGTAATAGAGTGGTGAGTTCTATCCAGAATATGGTTCCGTATTTTGAAATGAAACAGTGGTGAAGACATTCTGTGAGACGAAGATGGATACCTTGTAGACCTCTCCATACAGACTGCGCTAGTGACACTATCTTGTTGTTTTGAAAAAGGGCGGAACAGTGATTGTTCCGTCCATTACATTTTTTGTGTACAGGCATCATACGATGTCCAGGGTGAAGGCAAATCGCCCTGAACATCGTCACTATTGCCGGTCATTTAGGTGTGTACAGTAACACACTTGTGAATAAGCGGGTTACTTGCCATACTAGTTCAAGTGATCTTGTTGATGGAGTTTAACTGTAGAGACTGACTTGTTACTTTATAACCACTAGAGGTCCCCATACAATGAGAAGTAGAGTGGTAGCCTCTCCATTGCCTGAGATTGTATCCAGTGAGCATTCAAATAAATCCTGCTACTACCCCAAGCAGTACTGATGGTTACTAGCTATTATTGCAGTGAAAATTTTAATCCATTGTACTATGTTTTTAATGTCTTGCATCATAATAAAGGCTATAAAGTAGGTGTATTCATCATGCGGCCCTCCAGCTCCTGTGGAAGTACTACACATCCCAGCATGCCCTGATACAGTTTTGCTATTGGGGAATGCTATAACTGATGGAGCATGCTGTTCCACAGCAGATGGAGGGCTGCATGTTGAGTACCTTTGCTGTAAGTATTATTGATACCATGTGCTCTTCTATCAACCCCAAGGTATAACCCATATACTGTACTGTATGCTGTGGACATTGCCGGGATATCCATATCTGGTTAGATTACCTGCACTGTTATTTCTGAGCAGATATTGTGTATAGCCTCTAATATTGTTAATAACTTCCCCACTTTGCAGCACCTTTATGCTGCTCTATTATACCCCTTTTACAGCAGAGCAAAAACCTGGGTCTACCCGGGTCGCAGCTCAGTGTAAAAGGGTCCCTGAAAAATAACTGTGTCAAGTGACCCTGCAATCCTGAAAAATAACTGTAAAGTGACCCTGCAATCCAACCCAGGTAGCTACCAGGATGGACTCAGGTAATGGTGCAGTGTAAACGATGCAACCCGGGTTATCTGATCTGGATCATGCCTAAAATGAGCGGATTGGTGGTTGTGGAGCAGTCACCTCCCACTTTTTATGACCTCACAGGTTTAGCAGGGCAGACCTGAGTTCAGTGTGAACAGGGCTGACCTGAGAGTAACCCAGATCAAAGGTGCAGTGTAAATGGGTCTGACCAGGGTTAGAACCATGTCCAAAAACCCAGGTCGGACCTGGGTTTTTGGTGGAAAAGAGGTATTAGCTAGTCCAGTGCCTCCTAAACTCTGTCCTCAAGGTGCCCTAAGCAGCACTGGTTTTGAGGATTTTCATGCCTGAGCACAGGTGGCTTAATTAGTATTTTGTTAATTTGATTTAACCATCTGTGCTCAAGCATGGACCTCCTCTAAAACCTGGACTTTTAGGATGCCATGACTGAGTCTGGGAATCACTGGGGCTAGTCCAGCACATTACAATGCAAGATTCCAGATGGCTAATGATTGTAAAAAGAGAAAAACTCACACATGCCGGTTCTCACTACAGTTATTTAACACATGGTATATTGTCTCCATGGAATATATCACAAGTTGCTGAATAAGTCAAAAAATGTCATTCCATCTAGTACAATGGCCGTTCTTACATTTCCCATGTTCCAGGAGTTGTTTAGTCTCCTTTCCGTAGCGCCTGTGCCTTGTATCATTCCTCTCTCCCTATCTGGCTGGCCATTTATGATGTCACTTACCACCCCATCCTTATTTCCTTCTATCTCTGTAACAGCAATGGCTCCTACCCTCTTGGCTGAGGAGGGCTATCTGTGCTGCTGGGTCCTGGCACTTATGAATTGGAGCTGGCAGGTGCCATGACCTGCGCATGCACACAAACGCCGGCAACTAGGTATTGCATCGGCTGCAGTCCTTAGATTACCTGACAGGTAGTCCACCCTGGGACTATCTGTTCCGTGTGTGTGATTGGCGTGTAGCCCTTCCAATGGGAAGCCAGTGCACGGACTCACTGGCTCAAAGGAGTTGGTGGATTTTACTGGGTGTGAAAATCACCACTGCTCCATACCTTAACCTTTAAAATCTGCGGAAACTTCCAACAACCACTTGCTGATTGTAGTTTGCACCCTACTTAGTGGCGCTCTTCCCTTTGTATAAGTTTAGTTATGAGACACATTTTCCGGTTTTAACATTATTTTTTTTTTTTTTTTTTTTAACCACTAGTTTTATATTTTTGCCATAGGCTTTGTTTCTTATGCCTGTGCATTTGTACTCGGTATATAATAATTTTAATTATTGACTGGACACGGATGTTTTAAATTGACAAAGTCTTTTACGTGGCAGCAAAACCCTACTCTTACAAAGGGCCCCCACAGGATGTGTATAGTTGTACAGTATGGTGTTTGGAGTCTCTATTATTTTGTTTGTGTTACAAATAGATGTTGGTTACATTTCAGTTTATTTAGTGGGCTATCTATTCAACCATGAAAGCCTCCAGTAGAAATGTTGCATTGGAGCTTCCTTTAAAGAGTTTAATAATGTTTAGGTCTGTGCAGAGGAGCCATAGGAGACTTGGTGCCAAATGTAACAGCTCGTGATTTGGCAAAAGTGCACATTTTCCTGCAGTATTTAAAGCTTTTAATTTTTTTTTTTTATATCCTACAAAAAAAATCTGATAGTTGCCAATTTGACACCTTTTAATTTGGCCCTTTGACAGTAATGGGTACATTTACTAAGCGTCAGTTTTGCATATTGCTGGCAAATTAAAGCACCAAACCATTGAATTTATTATCCATCGGTTTTGAAAAACAATGTAGCTGTCAATCTATTTTACTCTTTTATGGTGTGTTTTTTTCCAGCACTGATTATCTCTGTAGCAAACTGCTTCCTACTCACAGATGTGTCGGTGTCTATGTACTAAGCCTTGGAGAAAGATGAGGATGGATATAAAGTACCAACAATCAGCTCCTAACTAATTTTTTTCAAACACAGCCTGTAACATGACCGGAGCTAATTTGTTGGTACTTTATCTCTCTCCAAGGCTTAGTACATAGACCCCCTAAGCAGCAGTTCGCAGGAGGGATCAGTGGCCACTTCTCTCACTGTGCAATGCCACTGAAGTGAGATGAGCGCAGGAGGAGGTGGGCCCAAGAGGTGCTGCGTGCCCAATAGCAGCTGCACCCATGGTAGGCTACGCCCCTGGTTGGCAGGTATGTAGTGTGCACAACACACAGCTTCCATACACACAAACTGGCCTACCTATATGCCTTATTAAAGACATATTCTATGTGGTGTGGACCGTCCAATTCAATCAATAGACCTAGGAGTCTGTTTTATAATTAATCTTTTCATAAATTGAAGGGTTTAAAAAGAATTGGCACAATTATAGGCTATGGTAATGCAATACACGCTGCAGGCAATAATAATGAGGTTGGTAACGTACATTTTGGGGTGTAGTTATTATGCAGTGCTTTTAAAAACCACCTACAGTCTGGGCATCGGGATTTAAAAGGGCACTAATATTAAATTCAAATACTTGACTATACCCCTAAGTCTAGTTTGTGTGGCATGGTGATTCTGGAGAGGCCACTCCTTGTGTAAAGTGTTGTGATACTTACTAACTACATGAACTATTCAATAATAGTCTTTGGTTCTGATGAGCTGCTCATGGCCCCATTGGTTGCAGAGGGCCTTGATAGGACCAAGTCTCACCTGTGTAAGAGTTAGTATGTGCTGTTCCTGACCCACACTTACTAGGCCAAGATTGTCCTCCATTTCAATGTATTAGTCTTCTGTTGCTGTGCTCTGTACAGTCGGTTATACTGTATGTATGATTGTGGGGAGACCTGGGATTGCAGTATGGTGGGAGGTGTATTGCTGAAGGTGGCTCTAGCTGTTCAATGAAAGTGCCTAAGATGAAAATAAATGTCTAGGAATATTATTATTTATTTATTTTTTTCCATCACATTAATACTTACCGTTTCTCCTTACCATTGCATGCCCAGGCCCCCTCCTGGAATGAACAACCACAATAAGGATAGCTTTACCACAGATAATCTCTTACCCCAAATAAAAGTTGATATGTGCAGTAGAAAAAACAAAATCCTGGCACACTTCTTTTAAAACTGTTTTATTTAAGATTTTTTTTTTTTTCCCATTTAGTACAATTGCAAAACAATCCTGATACAGAACAAGAAGGCAAACTGCATATCATTAAGTGATTAATAAAGTCATAATCTAAGCAAAACTGAATAAAAATATACATAGCAAACTGATAGATGAAACAGAAATGTTCCACTGTGCAACTGCTAGACAGACATTTTGTAGAATACAGGGCTGTAGCACGGCAATAATGTGCCTCGTGTTGGCTGAACCCTCGAATATGTGATGTCACAATGAGGGGTCGGGACACTTGGACCAGGAAGAAGCTAAGAACCCAAAGCTGCCTAATGGCAGTTTTCTAGGCTGCACGGTGCCTTTCAATTCAGTGCGATGATGAATAGCCACGGGAGGGAGCTCCTGCAGCTATTCAATTCAATGCACTGTGTGCCTTGTCGGGAAGCAGGTAAGTCAGAGAATGCCGGTTTTCGCGACTTAGCCTGGGTGTTAAGGCGCGGTAACCAGCATTCTCCAACTAAGACCCGTATTCAATTTGGAGCGAAAAGCCGTTTTTGCGTGTTTTTGGCGAAAACTTTTCGCTGATGATGTAATTATCGCCTGTTTTGATTTCACTCTGCATTCAGTTTGAAAGAATTTCCGCCTAGGCGGAAAGTCAATGCAATGTAATAGGCGAAAAAGTTTCGCCTATGAATAGCAGGTGGAAAAAAGTGCAGACTTGGGGTTTTGGGGTGCAACGTTGCGGGAACCCCCGTGCAGCCTTCAGACAGTCCTCCAAAGGTAAACTTTTAAAAAAAAAAAGACTTAAGAACACCCCAAAAAATAACTTTGAATTTGGGGCTGAAAAAAAAATGTTGGGGGACAAAGATAAAAACTAGCGAACTTGACTCTGGGGGGTCCCCAAGTATGCCCCAAGTGTTTTTTTTTTCATTGCAGGGGATTGCGGCAGGTGGATTTTTCACAATTTTTTTAACTTCACTTAACTAGAAAAGTAGCAACTTTAAAATATGCTGACCCCCATTTTCAAGTGCCCCAAATTTGCTGGGATAAGTTATTTTCTGCAAAAAAACTCCAGACTACTATTCTTCACCACTTATACAAAAACGCTATTTAACAGCTACTGAGCCCGTTTAAAAACACCAAATACCTTCAGCAAGCCAATCGGGGATAACCATAGGTAACCCCATGTCAGAGCATCTTTTGGCTGGAGTCAGGCTCATTTCCCCAAAACTGACAGTACTTTTCACTTGTTTAAGTTTCGCCGGGTCCCGTTTTCGCGTACTTTCAAATAGAATGCGATACGCAGGCACGCGAGCGATACTTTTCCGCCTGCAAAGCACGCGATGTAGGCGAAAAGTTTGAGAGGCGAAAAAGTATCGCAGCTCAGCTCAAATTGAATATGGGCCTAAAGCTGTTAGCGCCGCGCTAAGCTGGCAAACAGTTGCCTGCCCGGCACTTTCGTTGGCTTTCTTCTCGCATCCCCAGGGGGGTGCGAGAATAAGTCCTTTGCCCGCCCAAACAGCGTGTTGAATTGAATAGCTGCAGGAGCTCCCTCCCGCGGCTATTCTACATCGCACTGAATTGAATTCCCCCCACTGCATGCCAAGTACAGGTGCCATGGAGCAGTCACGGTGCTATCCTATGGACGGTGGCACCACTCGTCCACCCACTATTTATTGCCTTGTAGGATATATACTGTATTATAGAGCGAGAGATACATATATATGTATATAGATTTATATATATATTGTAGTATTACATACATCCACATACAAAATTATGACCTTCTTCCAAGACCTTCATTTTTTATTTTTTTTTTTCTCTCCTACAACCCCTTATGTGACGGGGGAAATTAGTATCGGATGACATACACTTAATGCTGACTCTCCAACCATATGCTTTCTCTGAGTCCAGGAAACCTAAGGGCTAAGCGTTTTCAGCTACATCTCTTGTAATCTATACACTACTTTTGGAATTTTCTGAAAATAGACCAGGAGCGTATCTGGTTCAGTTATTCCTGGCAAGTGGTCCTGCGTAGGGTAACACATGTGAGACCATGTTCTTTAAAAGGGGCAACGCTCTCTAAAAAGAATAGTAAGACCACAGAATCTTCAGCCTTTCCTCCAAAACCCTCACAGCAGCTGCAGCTGGTGCAAGTGGAGCAAGAGCAGAAAATGTATTCAAACATTATTTTTACAATGTAATACGTTTAGTACTGTGCACCAAGTGGAGATAATGGATGTGCTTTGAATTGGCGAGGAAATACAAAAAAAAAACCAACAAAAAAAAACTTTAAAAGTTTTTTGGTTAAATGCAATTCCTTCTCTACTCCCCTAAGTCTGGCGGTGTTTAAATGAGACAATTGGTTTAGTTTAGTTTGAAGGTTCATGTGAAATATATATTGGAATATATATTCTTCCTTTATAATAGAGCAAAAGTAAAAAAAAAAAATCCTCCAGTAAATATGGTGCGAAACCAGGAACACAGTGCGGCAGCTTTTGTGCTTTTCTCAGGAAAGCTTTACATTTGTAAGTAATAGGTTCAATATTCAAAGCACAATACCCCTCTATACTTTATTTTCCTTTAACCTAACAAAGGTCCTTCATTTTCCATAGAAATTTCATGAATTGCCAAATGGCTAGAACAATTGGTTTGAACTGCTGCATAATGGCAGATGAAAGCTACATTTATGGAATTCAATTTTTCTACTTCAGGGTCCTTAGGGGGTCCACAGGGTTGACCTTGGGGGTATAGCTGGATCTGGATCCATGGGCACCACACAGTTAAAGCTTTAGCTCCCATGATGCACTGGGTCCATCCTCCTCTATACCCCGCCCCCGAGCCACAGGGGATGCAATCGGGAAGCCGACTGCCTAAATACCGGCAGCCGGCTTCCCGACTGTCATATCCCGGCAAGGGTGAAATGCCGGGCGTCTAGATGTAGACGCCCGCATTTGCCCGGCATCCCGATCGTAGTGATGCCGGGCGCCGCGAGCGGACAGCCACGGGGGGGGGAGGGTTAGGTTTAGGGCTCCCGGGGGGGACTTAGGTTTAGGCAGCGGGGAAGGGGGTGGTTAGGGTATGGCTATCTCCTGGGTAGGGGGGTTAGGTTAGCAGATACTTACCTATCCTATTTCATACCATTTCCAGCCACAGGCACCTCAGTTTCAGTAGGTGCCCGGCCGGAGTCGGGTCACTGTTAGCACAGGGGGGTTGATTAGCAGCCCCTAAGCTTAATTTTAATTTATGAGTTTTTATTTACTTTTCAAACTCTTCAGCGCAGCAGCGTCGGACTGTCTATGGGAAGTCCAAGCTGCCGCTCAAAACACCCCGCCGGTGCTGCCAGTACAGATCTGGGGATCGCAGCGGGACCCCAGAGTTTGTACTAGCCGGGCTCTGGAGGTATCCCTGGGCTGCTGCCGGATCGCCGGGGAACAGGTAAGCTGCGGGTCACCGAGTACATGCAGCTTTTGGCCTCTGGTCTCTGGGGACAGACCGGAGGTGCTAGCGGTGGCGACAGGCTTCCCCTCTCAGGAGGCATACCCCGCGTGTTCACTAGACCACCAGGGAGTAATTTGCCGGCAGCAGGAACCGGCATTCCGGGGGTTAAATGTTAGCCAGGGGAGAGAGCCTTCCCTGTCTAGCGGCTCCTCCCCTCAGCTCAGCGCGCCTTTCTGCTCTGGCATCGCTGAGCTGCATCCTCCTGTGGCCACTCCTCCTCTGAGGTCTCCGGCGGCCATCTTCTCTCCAGTGGCAGCGCAGATCTCGCAGGCAGCGTGTGGACCAGTCCCCCTGTGTACCTCTCCCCTGCTAAAGGACCGTGTGCACAGCACTATAGCCCTCCCAGACACTGAATCTGGGCAGGTTGAATGTAGTGACAAGGTGCAGTGAATATTCTTCTGCATGGTATGTGACTTTTGCTAGTGCTGACTGTCTGTGCTTTATTTCATTAATACTGTCAGGCTATACCTATCCCTTTTTTCCTCCTACAGCGCTGGCAGGTGTGTGGGGGAGGGGCTTCTCTCTGATCTTGCATATATAAATTCAAGTGTTTGTGAGGTCCGTCACAGTTGCTTGCTACACGGTGCCATATTTGTGGACCAGTGGGTTGCACGCTTGTGGGTTTTCCAGTGGTCTGCCTTTGTGCTTCCCAATTATTTATATACAGTATATATATATATGTGTATGTGTATGTATGTATATATATATATATATATTATATTATGTCCGACAAGGAAGTAGAGCGCTCCGCTGCTCCCTCTCTGTTCTCCTGCAGGTGCTGAGCTGCGGGAGAAATTAAGGAGGATTTATCACAGGATGGGCTGTGTTTGAGGTGCTTTCAGTTGCCTGGGCCCTCCAACCCCCCAACTATAGGACAGGACCCTCCTTGGGCGGTGTTTTCCCAGGTGCTGGCCTCCAAAGCGGATCGCCTGGCGGTCCCAACCCCCCAAATGGGGTTACCCCAAACCACTATTCTCCCGTCGCAGGGTATCCCGCAATTATTGCAGTCTTCCCCTGGGCCTCAAGCTGTTAATGCCTATCCAGGGGTGGCGTTATATGTGCAGCCTCCTCAGGTGGCGCAACAGTCTTTCGTCCCTTTTCAGGGGTTCTCACAGGGGAGGCAGCTACCCTGGGTGGATGTGTTTTCTAGTTCAGGCCAGAGTTTAGCTGCTTCTTCTTCAGCTTTTCAATCTATGCTGAGGAGTGACAAGCCCCATAGGACATCTAAACGCCCTATTGTGTCTTCCCAGTCTACACAACTGTCAGACTCAGATGCATCCTCAGATGACGGGATGACGGGGGAATTGTCTGAGGACTCTGAATCGGATTCTCCTGTCCGGGAGGTGGTAACTAAGTCTTCTATTAATGTACCAGTATTGGTACGGGCGGTGCGATCCATCCTTGACATAGAGGATGATGCAAAAACAGAAGAAAAAGAGAAGATTTTGTCTATAGTGCGGCGCACATTTTTTGGATTAAAATCATATGGTTTATTAGGTATTCATTAAAAAATATTTTGTCTAATCCCAAAGGGGAATAGTGTTCAGCGAAATATTGGTTTAAAATAATAGAAAAGTAGATAATTTTTTTATTTTGTTGGAAAATGTGTTCAATGTAAAAATATGGACCAATTGAAACCTCTCAGAATATATAGATATGGTAGCTCATTATTATCCACCATATCATGTATTGATATTATCAGTATCACCTCATTCACTGGGTGATTCAATATTAATTCTTCAAACCTAATGTATAATATTATTGGCCAGTATTATCATCAATTGATAGCATGTGTATGGTCTGATTCTGTTCAATAGCTATATTGTATCCCAGTCCCTGAATGAATTCTCACATGATACTGTATCTATATTGGAGGTATTGGTACTCCTTATAATGTTTTAAGGAGGTTGTTTTGTCATCCAACCTCTACATAAACATATTAGTAATGTGGTTATAATCAGTATGAAAAGCTATATTGGTAACAAGCCTAGGCACGTTCGCTGTGTTTTCCTCACAAATCTGAAAAATTGTTTATGTTTATATGTGTTTATATGTAGACCGCATGCTTGGCAGCGGGTGTTGTAGATACAATAACCCCGCATGAGGATGATGCCCAGGCTCCTAAATCCAAATTCCCAAATAAAGTGGATGTAGCTGTTTTTCCTCTCGCTGACCAGTTGACTGACCACATGGCGGAGGCCTGGCAGTCGCCTAGTAAGAGGTTCCAGCCGCAGAAACGTTTAGCATCTAGCTACCCGTTTTTTGGAGGGCATTGCAAAAAGTGGGAATCCCTGCCTGCGGTGGATTCTCATGGTACTCGCTTAATCAAAAGTGCTACGCTGCCCTTACCCTCCATTTCCTCCCTAAAGGATTCTACGGACAGGAAAGTGGAAACTTGCTTAAAGTCAATTTATTCTCTCTCGGGGGCTGTGGCCCGTCCGTCTATGGCTATCTCCTGGGTAGCTAAGGCCATTGAGAGCTGGGCCAATGTACTTGAGGACAACCTTACTGAGGAACCTCCTGAGGTCCAGAAAGCTCTGGTGGGACAGATGAGAGATGCCGCTACCTACAGTATATTGGCGAAGCGGCTTTGGCTGCCAGTCTGCTAACCTCCAGAGTCTCGGCCGCAGCAGTGTCTGCCCGCCGGTCTTTGTGGTTACGTTCTTGGAGGGCGGATGCTGATTCCAAGAAAGGCCTGGAGGCCTTGCCCTTCAATGGGGAATTATTGTTTTGTCCTGATTTGGACAAAATTGTAGACACCCTGGCAAAGTCTAAGACGGCTTTTCTGCCTTCAGCTACTGCGCCTTCCAAGGCTAGGACCTCTGCATTTCGGTCCTTTCATGTTCAAGGAAGTCTAAGGGTCAGTCCTTCCCCAGGCAAGCGGCCACAAAGGCAGCTTCTAAACCTAAGAAGCAAGCTTGGAGTGCTCGACTCCCTGCTTCCAAACCGGAGGATAAACCCTCTGCCTGATGGGACGGGCCTCCCTCCTGGGGATCTCAGAGTGGGAGGCTGACTTCTTCTATTCGCCCAGTGCTGGTACAACACCACCACGGATGCCTGGGTACGAGAAGTAGTCTCTCGGGGGGGTACGTCCTCTCCTTTCATCACAGGCCTCCCCACCAGTTTTTCTGCACAAGTCCTCCTTCAAACGAAGCCAAGGCCCTGCAGATTCAGGAGGCCATAGAGTCCTTGCTAAGGGCAGGGGGGGTTATTCCAGTCCCACCTTCTCAACGGGGGACAGGTTACTACTCTACTCTGTTTCTGGTTCAGAAGCCCAATGGGTCTCATCGGCCTATTCTCAACCTGAAGTCTTTGAACAAGTTCCTCAGAGTGCCCAAATTCAGGATGGAAACTTTGCGTTCCATCATTCTGGCTATGGAACCTGGGAACTACATGGTTTCCCTGGACATCCAGGATGCATACCTTCATGTTCCTATAGCGCCTTCACACCAGCGGTATCTGCGGTTTGCTATACGGCAGGACCACTTCCTATTTCAGGCTCTACCCTTTGGCCTCTCCACGGCTCCATGGGTATTCACCAAGGTTACGGCAGTCATGGCTGCCCATCTTCGGAGCAAGGGTATATGGCTTCTTCCGTATCTCTACGACCTCCTGTTGCTGGCAGGTTCTCCGGAGGTACTTCTACAACATCTACACCTGGCGATTGCTTGCCTGCAAGCGCACAGGTGGCTAATAAATTGGAAGAAATCCTCCCTAATTCCCTCACAAAGAATGGTCCATTTGTGAGCCCTTCTGGATTCTCGGCAGCAGAAGATCTTTCTGACTCCAGAAAAGATCTTCTCCCTGCAACTGCGGGTGCGCAGTTGCCTGAACAATTGCGGAGTGTCGGTTCACTCGGCAATGCAGGCTCTAGGGTCCATGGTGTCGACATTTGACATGGTGGAATATGCCCAGTTCCAGTCCAGGCCCCTGCAGGGGCTGATTCTATCTAAATGGAACGGGATGCCACACCGGATCAAGACTTAGAAGCTGTTATTGCCTCTGGAGGTGCGCCTGTCTCTGTCCTGGTGGCTTCAGACATCTCATCTCACCAATGGTTGCCCCTTTTGGATCCCGGACTGGGTTCTCCTGACAACAGATGCCAGTCTCCGGGGTTTGGGTGCAGTGACAGGTTCACTCTCACTGCAGGGTCGTTGGACAGCGGAAGAAGCAATTCTCCCGATCAACATTTTGGAAATTCAGGCCCTGTATCGGGCCTTCCAGTTGTCAAGTCATGTTCTTCACGGAAGAGCCATGCAGATTCAGTCCGACAACCCCACCACAGTGGCGTACATCAACCATCAAGGGGGCTCTCGCAGTCGGGCAGCGATGACAGAGGTCTCATGCATCCTGTCTTGGGTGGAGTGCCATCTTCCAGCCATCTTGGCAGTGTTCATTCCAGGAATCCTCAATTGGGAGGCAGACTTCCTCAGCCGTCACGACGTGCATCCCGGGGAATGGTCACTTCACCAAGAGGTGTTAAGTTCCTTGTGGAAAAGTGGGGCCTGCTGGAGGTAGACCTCGTGGCCTCCCATCACAATCACAAGTTGCCCATGTACAGATCCAGGACAAGAGGCACACAAGCAAGTCTGGTGGACGCTCTGGCGGTCAGGTGGTCCTTCCCATTTGCGTGTCTCTTCTCTCCGATATCTTTTCTACCTCGGGTTCTTCAGACATTCAAGCAGGACGACGGCAACCTTATGCTGGTGGCTCCAGCTTGGCCCAGACGTCCTTGGAACTCAGATCTTCGGAGTCTCTCCATCGGCACTCCGTTCCTTCTGTCTCAACGTCCGGACCTGTCGTCTCAGGGTCCCTGCCTTCATCTGGACCTGGGTCGTCTGTCTTTGACGGCGTGGATCTTGAAACATCCATCTTAAGGTCCATGGGTTTTTTCTAGCTCAGTCATTGGCACGATGCTTCGGGCGCGTAAGCCTGCCTCTGCCAGGATTTACCATAGTATGTAGCATACTTACTTTCAATGGTGTGCCTTGAGACATTACGATCCCCAATTGTTTCGTGCTTCTAGGATTTTGGCGTTCCTTCAGTCTGGTTTAGCCCTTGGCTTACGCCTGTGCTCTCTGAAGGTTCATGTGTCCGCACTGTCTGTGTGGTTTCAGCATAGGATTGCTCCTTTACCAGATGTCCGCACCTTTTTACAGGGTGCTGTCAGGATTCAGCCTCCTCTTGTGCCCCAGTGGCTCCTTGGGATTTGGCGGTGGTTCTTCAGGCCCTCCAGGGGCCTCCATTTGAACCCCTTGAGTCTGTGGAGCTCAAGTGGTTGACTACTAAGACTCTTTTTCTACTGGCGATTGCTTCGGCTAGGAGGGTTTTGGAATTGGGGGGTGCTTTCCTCCCTTTCTGGTCTTTCACCAGGACAGGGCAGTGCTTCACACTCGCCCTGGTTTTTTGCCTAAAGTGGTTTCTAAGTTTCACATTAATCAAGATATTGTTGTGCCGGCCTTTCTGTCACCTGACCTTTCGGCTGGTGAGGCTTCCTTGGATGTGGTCCGTGCTCTCAGAATTTATGTGGACCGGACTAGTTTGCTCCGGAAGTCTGTTTCCTTGTTTCTCCTCTTTGGTTTTCACAAGAGGGGTTGGCCGGCCAACAAGCAAACTTTGGCCCGTTGTCTTTGTTTAGTTATTTGTGAGGCTTTTAAACAGGAGGGTTTGCCTGTTCCAGCCTCTGTTAAGGCTCATTCCACTCGGTCTGTGGGCCCCTTGTGGGCAACTCGCCGTGGCACTTCGGCTGTGCAACTGTGTAAGGCGACCACGTGGTCTTCCATCCAGTCCTTTCTAAGGTTCTATGCCTTTGACACCTTTGCCTCTCAGGATGCTTCCTTTGGGCGCCGGAGTCTCCTTTCAGCACAGGAGCATCCCCGCCCTTAGTTGGACTGCTTTGGGACATCCCCAAGGTCAACCCTGTGGACCTCCTATGGACCCTGAAGTAGAAAACAAGAGATATGGTAAGAACTAACCTTTGTTATCTCTGTTTCTACGAAGTCCACAGGGCACTGCCCTGACGCACCTGGCTTCATATGGGCTATGTGGCTGGTCACCGGTTTTCTGTCTCCCTTTCTGTGAGTATGGTTCTTGTGTGTTCCAGTCTTCCTTCTCTCTGATTGTTCCTCCTCCGGCCTTGGCTACTTACCAACTGAGGTGCCTGTGGCTCGAAGGCTGGGTATAGAGGAGAATGGACCCAGTGCATCCTGGGAGCTAAAGTTTTAACTGCGTGGTGCCAGAGGATCCAGATCCAGCTATACCCCCAAGGTCAACCCTGTGGATCCTATGGACTTTGTAGAAACAGAGATAACAAAGGTACGTTCTTACCATATCTCTTGTTTTTTAAATTTTTTTATTTTTATATTATAAAGGTGCTGCAAATGTGGATTTAAATTTAATTTATATCTCTGTGAATGTCTATAAGGGGAATATTTGTTAATTTTGTAACCTGATAAATAAACAATGCTATTGTATCTAAAACTTTGGAGACAGAATACCCTGACATGGGCTGTATTCATCAATCTTTTTTTTTTTTTTCACTAAAATAATGTGAAAACTGGTGTTTTCACAGCCTTTTCACATTATTTTAGTTTCACTAAAATGTATTAAAGGGCTTTTGAAGCAGTTTTCGTGATAAACTAAGTACTCCAAGCCCTTTAATTTGCATTTCTATAGCAAGCAGATTGCATTTCCCATACTTCTAATGGGAAATGCAATCTGCTTGAAATGTACTAAGGGGGGGTTATGGAGAAATACCCAGTGGGAGCCCTGCTATAGTAACGCCATCTGGAGATGGCGTTAGACAGGGTTCCCCCACGGTTCCCCGATCCCTGCTGTGACAGGCAGAGCAGAGCTGGGAGCTGGCCCCCTGTGAACAGCTTTGTGGTCTAAATAGCATGGGGTCACTCTCACTGTTGTTTGCAAAAAATTCAGGGGGATTATGCGGTGATGATTCGCTGGGACAGATCATTCTCACAAGCTCTGCCCCGGCTTGAGAATGTTGATGCATTCTCGTGATAGTTCCTAAATTTTCAATGCGAATTTAGGAGAAATTATCACAGTACAATCTGTATTTGAAGTGCATATTGGAGTAAATAGAGGCCATATTGAGAAACAATTGGCCATGTTCTCAGAACGTACATAGGGAAAAGACTCCAGGAATAAAAGTGTATCAGATTTTAATAATTTATTTATACATATACTGGTAAAACGAACCCAGAATATACCAGGTCACCTCAGCCCGACCCCGTCTCTGCTGTTCAACGCCCATCACCATCCACTCCATTGTAGCCCTGCCCCAACCTACCTTGCTCCGTCGCAAGTCCGTCTTGTAGTTGGATGTTTAGATGAAAGTTGGTCTAAAGCCGCAGCGACTCTTACCCTCTTGGATGAGGGCGGTTGCCACCACCCAAGGAGAGGGGGTGACTTTGAAGTCCCGGCTGGCTGGGTCCCGATGCCTGCGCAGTGGATCTGACAAGCGCCAGGACCGGTGCATGCACACAAGCGGTGGTGGTGCCACACATGTGCATAACATCGCAGCTTTTAGGGACTGCATTAGCTGCTGCCGCTAGAAGCCTGGTAGGGCTGCCCGAAAGGCAAAGGCGCAGCTTCCCACTGGTAGCACTAATCGCAACTCGGACTGGCAGTCCCAGGAGGAGAAAACACCTCCCCATGGAACTGCCTGTCCTGTGTGTGACTGGCAGGTAACACTTCCAATGGGAAACTACCTCCAGTCAACTGGCTCACTGAGGTGGCAGTTTTTACTGGGGGGTGCTGCAGTTCTGCAGCCTCTATGCAAAATCCAACACTGGTCTAGCTGTATGGCCAGTTTAAGATGATTGAATGAAGATGGAAGAAGCCTTTTGGATACTCCAAATGAGTACACTTCCCCCATGGGCACTGAACGATATGGTGGAACTCAGTAACATCTGAAATGAAATTTTGTATTATTGTTTATCCCCCCCCACTCATCTTCAGTGGTTGTTGGTGTAAACACATGCGTTCAAAATATAAAACATCATTAGATGTTTTATATTTTGACCACATGTGTTTACACCCCCCCCCCCCCAAACCCCCCCCCCCAATATTAAGAGTATAGTATTTAGGCTTTGTTCCCAAAAATATTCTGTGAAAGGCTTATAAATAGGACAATCAGGCTGGAAGGGCATGAACCCCGGTTAGTGGATATGGGAGGTTGCTGAGGAAGAGGAGGAGGGCTGGGTGGGTATCAGGTTACCAGGTTTGAATTGCCAATTAGGCTCCCCAGTGGGCCTGCCACTTAAAACTAGGAGGCATGTTGCAGGTGGTGTTAATGTTATTGCAGGATGCATCAGTGATGCTGCACTATCTAATTCAGGCACCACTACCAGTACACACACTGGCACACAATGCAGGGGGGTGGTCCCTGCAGCTCTCCAACACAGCTGAGCCAATCCCATGAGACCCAATGTGTTGGAGGCTGAAGACAGGTGGAGGAGGTTTAATGGCATGTAAGGGCATGTCGGGATCTCTGAAGGACATGCAAGAGGCATGTAGGGTGGAGTGATGGCCTGTAAAGGGCATGTGGGGGGTTGTGAGGGTCATAAAAGGGACATGTGAGTGGTGTGAGGGACATAAATGGGGCATGTGGGTGGTGTAAGGGGAATAAAAGGGGCATGTGGGTGGTGTGAGGGGCATGATGGCCATTTAAAACTTTATATTCTCTCCTGAGTTCAACAATTTTCCCCACTCCAATTGTAGAAGTATCAGTGTGAGCAAACATGAAGAGTCTAATGGAGACTATTTTGACAGTTGTCACAGCAGTGAAGTATTATTAATTATTAACAGTTTCTTATATAGCGCAGCATATTCCGTTGGGCTTTACAATTGTAAACATTAATAGAACAAAACTGGGTAATAACAGACAGATATATAGGTAGGAAGGCCCTGCTCGCAAGCTTACAATCTATAGGGAAATAGGCATTGATACACAAGGATAGGTGCTATATATTGCATTTTGGTCCAGCCAGAATGCACAGTTTCTTGGTTGGCTGCATGATTCAGTCAGACAGGAATGTCGACCAAATGTCATGAAGATGTGAGAGAAAGACGATGTGTGAGATTGTGTGTGGACTGTAAAAGGGGATGTAATTAGATATGGAAGCTATGAAGGTTATGTGGTCGGTTCTGGAATCTGATAAGCTTGCCTGAAGAGGTGAGTTTTCAGGAAAAGCTTGAAGGATTGGAGGAAAGTCTTATTGTGCGAGGTAGGGCATTCCATAGAGTGGGTGCAGCCCAAAGAAAGTCCTGTAACCGTGAATGGGAGCAAGTAATGCATGGGGATGAGAGACGCAGATCTTGTGCTGAGCGGAGAGGTCGGGTTGGGAGATATTTTGAGATGAGTGAAGAGATGTATGTTGGTGTGATTTGGTTAATAGCCTTATGTGTAAGTGAAAGTATTTTGTATTGAATACGGTAGAAAACCGGCAACCAATGGAGGGACTGACAGAACGGGGCAGCAGACGACGAACATTTTGCAAGGAAGATAAGCCTCGCAGCTGCATTCATAATGGATTGTAATGGCGATAGCCTGTTTTTGGGAAGACCAGTAAGGAGGCTATTGCAATAGTCAATGCGGGAAATAATAAGTGCATGGATTAGAGTTTTTGCAGTGTCCTGTGTGAGATATGGTCGAATTTTGAATATGTTTTTTAGATGTATGTAACATGATTTTGAGACAGATTGAATGTGGGGAACAAAGGACAGTTCAAAGTCAAAGATGACACCAGGGCAGCGAGCTTGTGGGGTAGGGTGGATGGTCAAGTTATTAACAGTGATAGAGAGATCAGGTTGGTAACTGTTATTGGCCTGTGGAAATATAATGAATTCTGTTTGAGAAATATTAAGTTTCAGGTGGCGAGATAACATCCAAGATGAAATGGCAGAAAGACATTCAGTGACATGGACCAATACAGATGGTGATAAATCTGGGGAAGATAGGTAGATTTGATTATCATCTGCATACAGTTGGTACTGAAATCCAAAAAAGCGGATCAGTTTGCCAAGAGAGGTGTTATAGATTGAGAATAGCAGAGGAACTAAGACAGAGCCTTGCTCTGATAGAGGTAGCGAAGAGGAGGCAGAATCAGAAAAACGAAAAGTAAAAGAGCGATCAGATAGGTAGGAAGAGAACCAAGAAAGAGCTGTGTCTTTAAAACCTAGGGATTGCAGTGTTTGTATGAGAAGAAAGTGGTCAACAGTGTCAAAAGCAGCAGAGAGATCTAGAAGAATTAGGAGTGAGTCAGTGCTGTCTCTGTGGAGTGTTGGGAACGAAAGCCGGACTGAAGTGGATCCAATAAGTTGTGTGAGTTAAAGTGTGAAGTGTGTGTGAGGCAGGTGTAGACAAGTTTCTCAAGTAGCTGGGAGATAGGACGGTAATTTGAGAGAGTGTTAGTGTCAGAATTTAGTTTTTTCAGAATAGGAGTAATCACTGTGTGCTTGAACAGTGATGGAAAGTTGGCAGTAGAGAGAGAGAGAGATTACAGATTTTAGTTAGGGTTGGGATAAGCACAGGAGACAGAGCTTTACTGATTTTTGAGGGTATAGGATCTAGAGGAGAGGTAAAAGAGTAGGAGGATGAGAAGAGTGTAGATACTTCATCTTCGTTTGTGAGATCAAATGAAGAGAATGTGCCAGAGGGCTCAGGTAGGGAATAGAGCAGGTCACTAGCTGAGGAAGAACCTACCATTTCATTTCGGATCTTACCAATCTTGTCCCTAAAATAGGAGCAAGATCTTGCGCACAGATAGTAGCAGGTGGTTTGGGTGATGGAGGGGTAAGAAGCAGTTTAAATGTATTAAAAAGTTGTAGAGGCTTGAGCAGAGATTAGCGATTGGAAATATGTTTGTTTGGCAGTGTCCAGAGCAGTACGATAAGAGTTGTAGATAGTCTTAAATGTGAGGAAGTCACTTGGAGTATGAGACTTTTGCCACTGATGTTCAACTTCACGTGAGAGATTTTGAAGATGCCTTGTTAAGGTAGAATGCCACGGTTGACGTCTAAATCTACGCAGTGTGTGATGGGTAGCTGGAGCTACTTCATCGGGGGCTTTTTCTAGAATCTGGTTTAGGTGTGATGCAGCCATCTCAGGAGAAGTGAATGTAGAAATTGGTGAAAGTTGTTGTAGAGAGGTAGATAGTTGTTGAAGGTTAATAGCATTAATATTTCTGCGGGGTTTAGGTTTGGTTGATTTCAATGACGTTGATGTAATGGAGGAGAGTGTGCAGGTGATAAGGTTGTGATCTGAGAGAGGGAAAGGAACATTAGTGAAATAAAAAACTGAGCATAGTCTGGTGAATACAAGATCAGTGGCCCTCCTGATGAGTAGAGGAGTCAGTCCATTGGGAGAGGCCAAGAGAGGAGGTTAAAGAGAGTAGTTTGGAGGCATGAGGAGATTGTGGACTGTCAATGGGGATATTGAAATCACCCATAATGATGGTGGAGATGTCCGAGGATAGAAAGTGAGGGAGCCAGGCAGAAAAGTGTTCCAGAAATTGCTGAGGTGGCCCAGGAGGGCGATAGATAGCAGCAACTCGCAGAGAGAAAGGGGTGAAAGTCCTGATTAGAATATACTTCAAATGATGTAAATGTGAGTGAAGGTACCTGTGGGAGAACTGTGTATGCGAAAGATTGGGAGAGTAATATTCCTACCCCACCTCCTTTACAATTACCAGGCCTGGAGGTGTGAGAAGTGTAGGTTACCATGTCAAAGTGCAGCAGGGGAGACAGTGTCTGATTGTGTGAGCCATGTTTCTGTTATTGCCAGAAGGTTGAGGTTAGTTGAAATAAAGAGGTCATGGATGGATGTTAGTTTGTTGCAGACAGAGCGTGCATTCCATAAAGCACATTTTAGTGACTTGGATGGTGAAGGGAGGCACGCAATGTTTATGGGGTTAGCTGGATTTATAGTTCGTTGTGGGTGTGGTATGTGGGTTGGACCTTGATTTGGTGATATGTCACCAGCTAATAGAAGCAGCAGGAGAGAGATATAAATATAATTGTTGGATTTGTCCAAAAGATTTTTATGGCGACAGGTTGTAGATGTTATCGTCAATGTGTATAGATAAGTTAAAAGCTCATGTGTGTTTATATGTGGAAAGTAGATAATGAGGTAGAAATATGTACAGAAGGGTGAGCTGCAGGGAGAGTAAAGGATGTAGTAGCCTTAAGCTGCATACACACACAACGATTTTGTTACCAACGATTATCTGTTAGATTATCTGTCAGATTTTTTAAAGTGTAATGAACGATTTTTATGAACTACAAACGATTTTTGCATATTCCCTTAATGAAAATCGTTGAGTTGACAAGTCTGACTGAACTACAAACTACAAACGTGAATGCGCATGAACGATTATCGTTCATCGTTTGACTCAGAAAGTGAACGATTTTTTCAAACAATTATCGTTAAACGATATCGTTAAACGATAATTGTTCAAAAAATCGTTGTGTGTGTGTATGCAGCTTAAGAGATGATTCCATGGAGTGAGATTATAAAGAAGTTTTTGATACATTGTATTTTTTTCAAATACAAAAAGACATTTTTTTTTAAAGTAATGGGTTTGTAATTACCTGGTCTTAGATATTGTTCAATGTTATTTAACTGTTCAGAAAGCACACTTGGTTTTAACCACACTTAGGCCCTCATTCAGAGCCGCTCGTTAGCGGCAGTACGCTCGTTCCGAGCGATGTTTGCACATCTGCGCATGCGTACGGTTTTTAGTACGCATGCGCGAACCAGTCAGTGCGGCCAAAAATCGTTGGTACGCAATATAGCGAGTGCCTGCTATTTTGAATGACAGAATGAGGCGTATGTGGGTGGTAACAGGGGAAGGTGCTTGAAAATGGGGAGTGGAGATCCGAACGCAGGCGTGCTTAAAGGTCAAAACGGGCGTTTTATGGGTGTGTATATTTAAAACAGCAGCGTCATTGTTCACGTCACTGGGTTATTTTATAGCCAGAACTGCTCGCAAATTTGTGGTAGCAAACACCAACCACAAGAATAGCGAGCAGTTCATACGCTGGTCGATGTACTCGATTAATCTAATAAATAGCGGACATGACGTAGGATGCGAGCGGCCAGGGGGCGTTTTTAACAAATAAACGAGCGTATGTTTTGCTCGCTCGTTCAGACTTAGAGGTGTGAACAGACTACAATGTGCGTACGGATCATTTGAATAGCCACCCCTTGTTTTTAAACGAACAACCGCAAATAGCGAACGGCTCTGAATGAGGGCCTTAGGCCCTGATTCAGAGCCGGACGCTCTGACCAGAGCGCTCGCTCTGAATCAGGGCCCACCTCCATAAATATGGAGCGTCCTCCTGGACGCTCGTATAGCTGTGGGTCACCACCCACAGCATATACGAGCGTGCAGGATGATGGACGCGATGGTCCTTGACCATCGCGACCATCGCCACTGCGAGCAGAAGCCTGCGGTTGAGTTTCTCAACCGCAAGGCCAGGAGTGATTTTGGCTCTATCAGAGCCAAAATCACTCCCACTGACATCACTAGTGATGTCAGTGGGGCCGGCTTCTGACGGTAGGCGTTCCCTTGGGAACGCCTCCGTCTGGGAGGCACGCCCCCGGCACGCCCACCAAAGGGGGCGTGCTGTCAATCAACATCGACAGCACGCCCCCTTTGATCAGACACTACGAGCGAAGGAAAGTCCTTCGCTCGTTGCGTCTCGCGTATGCGCACGACGGAGCTCCCTCCGTCGTGCGCATGCGCAGTGCAGACCATCGACCCACTTGCGAGCGGACAGCCGCTCGCGAGTGGGTCTGAATCAGGGCCTTAATGCATAACCACATCAAGCTGCTACCCTCATCAAGCTGCCCTAAGACTGAATGTTAAAGGTGCGTACACACACAACGATTGTTTGAACGATTTAACTATAACGACGTCGTTATCGTTCAAAAAATCGTTCAGTGTAAAACGATAAACGATGAACGATTATCGTTCATGCGCGTTCACTTTTGTCGATTGTAGTTTTGTAGTTCAGTCAGACTGGCCAACTGAACGATTTTCAATAGAAGTTGCAACATTTTTCCTTCAACACACAGAAAATCGTTTATTAAGTAAAGTAAAACCAACTACTTTGTAAAACTATTTTCGTTCACTTTTTCAAGGGAAAAACTGAACGAAAATCGTTCATTACTTACATCTTTGTGTGTGTACGCACCTAAAGAAATAGTATTCCTGATTAAGACACCAGCTTACATCTGAGCCAATTGGTCAGCTGGTTGAAATGCAGATTGATCAATGGGCATATATTGCACTACGTTTAAGTAAACAGGCAGTATGGCACTATAAACTATGCTTCAGTGATCCCCATCCAAACACAGGTAATGACTATGGCTAGCAAGACAAAAAAAGATTCACAGACGTTTAGACAATACCAATTACAAACATGTACAAAATTAAACACATACTTTAAGTATACAGCTAATTTAGCATTAATGCAACTATAGATTAGAGTTGTGGTTTGCAGGATGTCAAATAATATCACATACATTGCCTATACACAGTGGCGTAAGTTCATCCCAGAGGCCCGGAGGCAAGATATAATTGGTGCCCCCCCCCCCAAAATCCCCTCCCCCCCCCCCCGTCACAGACACTAATGTGGCAATCATTGGAATCATTTGGTCTGGCCCTCTGAGCTTTTTTTCTGCTAGCTTCAGCTGGCTAGCAGGGTGCCTAGAATGGCACACTGCAGCCAGAATCTATGCAGCTGTGCGCCTGGACGCTTCAGACAGTCACACTGCTGCCCTTACAGCCGGAGCTCCATTAGGATGCTCCGGGCATTGCTGTAACCACTGGCAATTGTGGCCCCGCCCCGTGTGACATCACACGGAGGGGGCGTGGGCTGCACCAGGCCCACAAATAATGTTATATATATCAAAATGGCCCTGGGCAGAAAAAAGGTTCCCCACCCCTGCTATAGATAGACGAAGGCAGCAGCTGATGGTCTGACATGGAGCTCTCCACTAGTGTATGGTGGCTTCTCAGGTTCCGGGAAGGAGTGCCATATATTGGGTGGCCGTGACGGTACACTCCGGGTACATAGTTACAGCCCTAAGTGGGGTGAATATGTTGTGGACAATGGAGGAGGTGCCCCTTCAGTGCTGGAGCCCGGCGGCAGGCGCCTCCATTGTCTCCCATAATTCTGCCCCTGCCTATACAGCTGATGGTGCATGGGGGTTAATGCAGACTCTGGCAGTTGTACTCAGCAAGGGCAATCACATACCTGGGATGAAAAGAGACAGATAAGTTCATATTCAGTGAGATTCTTGAGGTTCATGCAGAGATCCAATGGCATGTGGGGAGGTCTGTGGAGCTTGTAAGGGACATGTGGAGAGATCTAATGGCATGTGGGGATGTTTACGCATTTTTTACACCCTTTAGAAGCTTTGCCTCTGGTTTCTGTAGGAGTTCCTTTCAGTTTGTTTAGTTGCATTCTACTCGGGTAGCCATGGTTCCTAATGAGCTTTCAAAACATCTGTGAACGCTCACTGTTCAAGGGCACAAATCATAAGAGGGGTTTAGAACATGTTCCAATAAACACTATCACCAATATTTTGGGGATTATGTGGCACAACAGGGGCATTGCCAAGACCAGGACATCCATCCAGAAGACGACAGATAAAGGATAATAGTGAGGTTTCGATGAGGCCTATGGCAACATGAAAGTAGCTGCAGGAACTTATAGCTGGAAGTAATAACTTGTTGTATATGACAAAAATGTCTTGTAATCTGCACGTCTGGACTATGGGGCAGGGTGACAAGATGGAAGCCATTGTCACAAAATAAAGATCATCCAAGTCTACCTACATTTTGTATAAACATTCAATCCCCCCAAGTCATTGGTGTTGCTTCTCTTGAGCTGGGAAGGGGGTTCTATACAGGATAGGATTAGGTAGTAAGGGGGAGGGGTTAGTTAAGGGTGCAGGGGGATAGGTTAGGTTTAGGCACAAGGAGGGGAGGGTCGGAATACTGACCAACAGATGTCGGTATCCTAACCCTGTCAGGATTCTGACCACCAGGATCCCGAGCGCTGGAATCCCATACCCAGCCCCCCAGTATGTATGTTTCAATTCTAATATAAAATTAGTCACAAGCACCAATAAAGCCCTCATCATGCCACTTTTCACTTATGAAATTCCTTACATCACCCCACAACCTGTAATGCCCACGGAAAACCCATCTCTTTATTATAATCTTATACAACTCCCTCCTATACTGTTCAAACTGGTATACCTCCACAAATGTCCCAATATCCATTTTGAGCCACATTTTATATATATATATATACATATATATATATATATATATATATATATATATATATATATATATAGACATAACAAAATATATCTCCAAATATTACAGAATCTGATGGACAAATGGATCTAAAGGTACCTACACACTTATCGATCTGCACGTGATCCGACATCGTGTACGATTTCCCACGAAACTCCTCCCCGGCAGCTCTGCACACGATTTGGTCCATCTTCAAACGATCCATCGTGACTTTTTTCCAGTGCGCTGTGTACCAGATTGCCAGATCTGCCCTACAGCACGGCAGATCTGACGATGCGATGTACAACCAGCGCATCGCATAGTGATTGTGAGTGGGGACTCACGATTTGGCCATATTTTACACGATCTGTCATTCCGATGCGTCGGAATCGGCCAGATCGGGTAAAATATTGCCAAGTGTGTAGGCACCTTAAGGGTGGGTACACACCTGAACGACTGGCTATCGTGCCGATGTTCAGGGCAATTTGCCTTCACCCTGGACATCGATGATTGCCGGTACACACCACACGATTTAATGAACGTCGGAACCATCACTTATTCCGTCCTTCATTAATATGTATGGCGCTGCATGCAGCACGGCCAGTCACACGATACCGCATGCGACCTCAGGAGTGCACAAATTAGGCATACACACTGCACGATATGTCCGATTTGTCGTTCCGAATTGGCTAAATCGGCCAAAATGGGCCGATATCGTGCAGGTGTTTACCCAGCCTAAGAGGATATAGAGTAAACTGGTAGTTTGTTTTTTTTGTATATGGCTGTGCAGGCATAAAAAGAAGGAAATTAAATTAGTTTGTCGGATTATTGACTCATAGTTGACTGAGGGCCTGATACAGAATTCTACGCTATGCCGATGTTTTCACAGCTGAGCGATAATCGCCAATCTATGCATGCTTCAAGGTATATTACCACAGTCACTCTCAGCGACTATTTACTCCCAGTGTGATTGACAGTCAGGGAGCGTTTGGGGGAGGTAACGGGGAGTGGCAGCAAAGAACGTAGGCGTGTCGAGACCATTCTGCGGGACCATAGACTCACTCAGGACTGCGATAATAGAATGATCTGCAACTGATGCTGCATCTCTGTACACAGATGCTGGTGTTTGCAAACCCGCAGGTGGGTGTCTCAATACACCTCCTGGTCAGCCACGACGTTTGCATATTTCCGCACAGCAGCTGCATACACAGAAGCAGCAGAGGCGGCAGTAGCGTACATGTCTGAATCACTCACTAAGGGAGATGTATTAAGCTCTGATAAGTGATAAACTGTAGAGTGATAAACCACCAGCCACTCAGCTACCAACTGTCATGTTACAGGCTGTGGGGTCTATTTACTAAGCAGTGTTAGGAGACAGTGAAAAGTGATAAGGTGCCAGCCAACCAGCTCCCAACTGTCATTTTTCAAACACAGCCTGTGAGATGGCAGTTAGGAGCTGATTGGCTGGTACCGTATCACTCTTCACTCTGTCTCCTAACACTGTTTAGTAAATAGACCCTGTGTTTGAAAAATGACAATTGGGAGTTGATTGGCTGGTGGTTTATCACTCTACAGTTTATCACTTTTCAGAGCTTAGTACATCTGGCCCTAAGTGTGGAGAGGTGTCAGAACAACTGCCAATTAAGGGGTATATACAGTACATACAAAACTGGAAGAAAAAAAGTGGCTGGTGATATCATTTGAATTTAAGATATACTGTATATAATTAAGTGATCCATAATAGGGGGGAATTATGAGATATTTGAATATGGTATCATTAAGCAGACTGGAGATAAATTCCTAAGATGTTATATAACAAATTCTGGATATTAAGCACATTTTTTACAAGTTTGACTTTGCTTATTCCAGTCTCTGGGCCTGATTCAGCTTGGGTCGCAGTTGCTAACTTGTGTGCAATTCTGTAGGCAGGTCTTAGGCGAATATATTCAAATGCTGCATTCGCAATGCCATCGCACGGCTAACATACACACGCCCTCTGCCTATGCTCACATTCATAACTGCCCAATCCCGGCCAAACATCGGACGCATCGATGGACATTGAACCCACACCCAGCATTGCGGCAGGTCAGACCTTACTCACAAATTGCTAACTTTCCAGGTCACATAGAAAGCTCAGGTTAATTTATGCACGCCCATGCAACGAAGTGCAAATGCACAGGCACGCTTGCGTTTCCCTGACTACCTCCCCGTCACCACCCACAAACACTCTCTGCCTGTCAATCAATCTGCTAATGCCCGCGTGGAGTCCATGGTGTCTCCGCAATGGCGAGTTGGCGCACGCAACAATCAACCAATTGTGTACACATTAGCCACTGCATTCCTTGCTGAATCAGGCCCACTGTCTAATTGGTATTTAGCAATTTTGCAAATATGTAGGTTATGAGGTTTACGCAATGATTTTTAAGAGCTCCATAGCAAAATGTGAAATTAATCTATACTTGTTGTAATAAACATGTAATAGTTGTGTCTGTACATAGAACTTTTCTTGCAGAAATGTTCTCTTTGGGATGGTGTGTGAACTATGGAGACAATTTTTTTTTTTTTTTTAATTTTTGTTTGTCTGTTCGTTCCGGCATTACTCAAAAACTATAGGATGAATTTGGATTGCATTTTCAATATTGTATCGCTTAGTCACCTAGAAAGGTATGTATTATCTCAATGTGACATCAGAGAGAGGAGCAATAAAGGAAAAACCAGGCGATTGACACTCGGCGCGTGCAGTGTGCATGCACCTCAAGCAAAAAATGACTAGATTTATATAAATATAATTTTGTGGGACAAATATACTTTTAGGTACTGTTTATGAACTATGGAGACAAAAAAATTATATATATATAATATATATAAATATAAGATCTATTTTGCAGGAAATACCAAATATATATTAAGCACTAATCAGGCAGCTTATCTTGATTCAATGAAGTTGCAATATACATGTCAATCCAGTAAATGGCGCACCAAGACATTTAAATGCTACATATCATAGACTCACTGCTAATATTACTTTAAATCTTTCAGTGTCACCTTTCAGTGTCACTGTAGGTTAAGTAGCGACGGATTTGGGATGTACAAGATAGTGCAGCTGGACTTCCAGTGCAGAGCATTGCACTGAAGGTTGGTGTTTCGATCATGTTTCTGCGGAACTTGTAAGTTATGCAACGGAACAAAACTATTCTACAGAGGAACCGAATTGAGGCACATATTCTAATGGAATGTGGCGCAGGCAAGACTGTGTTGTTTATACCACGTATACCTATTACCCCCAACAGTTTTCCTTTTCAATTCAAGTGCCTGCACTTTCCTGTAAGCGTCTGCTTTGCTATGTTGATCAACAAGTCGCAGGGACAAACGATGAGGTCTGCAGGCGTAGATCTCAGGATTAGCTGCTTCTCCCATGGGCAGCTTTACATGGCTTGCTCACGAGTTCGTAGCCCCAAACATCTTTGTGTGTTAATCCCTGAAGGAAAAACAGCAAATATTGTTTACAAAAACATTTTGTGATGAATGTCTACAATATAAAATATACAACACAATATTAAATGCCACTACTGTCTTTGGAAAATTAGTTCTGCTGAGCAGTAACAGACATCCACACGTGCGAAGCTGCTAATATACTGGTTATATATATTCTAGTTAGATAATCAGTGCTATGCCAGAAATGGGACACTAGAGGGCACTCCCACCAAATGTGCAAGAATGTAGCAATACTTCCACAGCATCTCCAGCACATGCCTGAAGACTGGAAAATACCTAATCGAGTCTAGAGGGGACTGAGAAGACATAGCTAAATTGATTGATAATAAATACACTGAGATAAACACACAAACACAGTAATAAAGTCTATGATTAAGAAAGAAAAAATCAAATAAACTTTTATTTCTCTCGCGTCTCCTTACAAGAAAAAATTGTATGGGAGCGCCATACCAAGTCCACACTGCGACCGCCGTCGATAATGACACTTGGCGCATGCGTAGTATAAAGAAAACACAACTGCGCAAACATCGCATTGCGTCCGATTCTGAATCACGCTCATAGTGCCATAAAGGAACTGCCTATCATAGCCAAGTTCTAGTAGCATGTTAGTTAACACAACTTTGCCGCTATCAGCCTAGACTATGAGCACTGGTGCTTCGAGACCATTGGGGGGGTGCAGGCCCTTTTAAAAAATGTTTTAATGTTGACTAGAGTATTGACAGCATGTAGACACGCAACAGTGTAACATCATACATTACTCACACGCATTTACGTCATACTTGCCGACCTTATGGCTGCACCCAGGTCAACACTGCGGGGGGGGCAAGGTGCTGGAGGTATGCGGGTCTGGGGGCGCGATTGCATCATCGTAGCCCCACCCCTGCTATACAATGCCGCGATTAAAGGCATTGTGGGGTGGGGGCAGGGCCACAATGATGCCGTTCAACACACATTGCATCATCGGGCGCCTGTGCAGCGAAGTGGCTCCAGCCTCTGGGAGACTTGCCCACCTTTACGGGAGGCTGGGAGCATCACCCGATTTTTTTTTTTCGTTGTAACGTGTCAATACATTTTTTTTTTTAGATATTTTTACTGAAGCAGTACATACATAAACATATCAATTGTCAAACAATAAGAAAAAAATTATATTCTTTGTACAATAAAACAATACTTTGTCATATATCGTTGTACAAATTTGCTGTTGCTTCAACATTGGAATATACATATATTAAAATAAATACAAATTTCAAACAGTACATTAATTATCAATCAGAATAATTTGAGAAAGTACAATTTGAACTGAGTATATCTATTGTGCTCGTCTCTCCCCCCCTAAGCATGAATCGGAATAGGTGGGTTAATCTCCACCATACGCAGTAAATACCACGATGTATTACAGTACAAAGTGAATTATGGATCTGTGATTGTATAGTTGGCGACTATGCTATAAAGCTCTCCACTGATTGATCATTTATTTGAAAGGTAGAGAGACTGTACAGTTACAGTCCTGATTTAGCACATTTAGGTAGTTAGGATCTTTTTAAGGCTGCGGAGTATAATTACAAAGTCGTGCCTTTCCTATGGCCGTTGATTGTTGGCGTTTCTGGCCACGTGATTTACAATGGCAGATAAATAAAAGTTTTATTGTAAGGTATAGAAAAGCCATCAGGGCCAGGGGTTTTAGAAGTCGTATGGGGCTTTCTCCTCCTCTGTTATATCAAGTTTTAAGCAGTGGTTTGATCTAGATTTTGAAGATCCCCGCTTTACTGAATAACAGAAGGGTTGGATAATATGGGATCGGTGTGTAATGCCGGCTGTCGGGTTGCCTTCTGTCATAATACTGACAGCGGCATCCCGATGGTTGGTATCCCGACAGGGGTCGGGTAAGTATACTTACCCTCCCCCCTTCTCCCCCTAACCCTCCCTTCTTGTAGCCTAACCCTCCCCACACTTTTAATGTATTGACTAGTATTGTAGTCTAAGGACTGGTATCAGCAGATCCCGGCAACAAACCTTCCTGCGTGGTGGCACGTAAGTGATGTCGGATGATACACCCTGCCGACCTGTAGCCCTGGCCACCATGAGTGGCTATGAATATAGCCAATCAAGGTGACAGACTGAAGAAGCTCTCCACTACAGAGAAGAGTCCAGACGTTCGCGAGTAGGGGACAGTCACTGGGGTCTATTCATGTAGAACATGAAGTGGCTACTAAAATATATCACTATATATCACATCACATCGATATATAGTGATGTTTAGTAGCCATTCATGTACAGTTACCTGTCAGGTGCCCGATATGTCTGTATTCTTACTGCGCGTGCGCCAGTGTCCGAGAGCAGCAGGTCAGACCTGCTGTAATGGACGCTGGGAAAAGAGGGTGGAGCCAGCGCAGGGTGCCGGGCAGACAGTAGGGTAGTATGCAACATCCCTGTTCTGTTCGGCTTGCAGTACAGATAACGATATCCTCAGATGGCGAATATACTGCGGGAGAGGAACGGAGAGCAGAGCTTTTCGTTCTTTCATGAATCGCACTCATCATACAATAGTATTGTGATGCAATGCTGGCATGGAGCAGGGGTGCCGCTGGAGAAGTAATACACTTCTCCACGATAAACTTGCTCCATGAATAGCACAAAGCAGAGAAGAGCCCTGATTTCAGCTAAACTGGGCTCTTCTCTGCTTCATGAATAGACCCCACTGTCTGGATCCTGGTGTCCTCACACAGACCGAACGAGTGGCAGCGACCACAGCCAGCGATCCATTTGAGGATAAAACGGGTGGGACTGCCCAGGATAAGATGAGTCCAGACCTAAAAAGACCCCAGCAGTGATCCCAATAAGAGTCCTGCAGGCGAGTCCACCCCTAATGCAGAGAGGATTGGACACATGGTCTTTGCTAGTACGTCAGCTCCCAGGCCCTGTAGCCAACTTGAGCCCCATAGCCAGCCTCAGCCCACAGGCCCCATAGCAGACCTCAGCCCCTAGGCCCTATAGGTGCCATAGTGTGAATTGGTGACAATATAATGTATGGTATTATGGGAGGGTTGTGTGTGTCGACAGGAACTGAACAGACTATTTTCTTGCTCCCCCCCCCTTAACATAACAGATCTGATTTGATTTCAGGGCTGACCGCAAGGTACAGCTTCCTGAAGGTGAGAGTTGGCGGCAAAGGAAAATGATCAGGTTTTTAGTCCCTCCCTCCACACTTACATTTGGCAAAGCCGGCAGGACTTTTGGACCAGTGGTTCGGAAGGCAGGATTGGAACATCTGCACGATCAGCGGACAAAACCAGGATTGTGGACCAGATCAGGTCATCAGTGGGATCCCATGGAGATGTGCACCCCACGGCGACTGGATTGCAAACTCCAGTGAAGACTTCATCTGCTCATTGCAGCAGGCATTATGGCACAGTGATGGAGAGTGCAAGAAAAAGGGTCATAGGACGAAGCCAGAAGGATCCCCATGTTGGAAATGTCAGGGGCTAGGACATTTTGCTCTTGAGTGCCCCTGGGAAGAAGACAAGCGGTGGTTGAATGAAGAAGAGTATGAGGTGTCCAAGAAATAATCATTCAGATGATACTGTAGACGATACACTGCTAGGAGACAAAACACCTTGAAAAAACACAAGATCCTAGGATTCCCAAAGAACACAAGATCCTAGGATTCCCAAAGAACCAAATGTCCGTTAGGTTTGTCCATCGGATAAAGACCAGGTGAAATAGATGGCCAGTACAAGAGGTGGATAGAGGATCAATCTCTGATTCTGATGGGAGCCAGAGAAAAAGAGTAGAAGATCCTGCTGTATGATGGATCACAGGTAGACGTTTCATCTGGGCAGGGGGTGGAGTCCGTACCCAAAGAGGACCCCAGTGGTGACTGTAGCTGGCCTCAGCCCTAGGCACTGTAGCAGGCGTCAGCCCCCAAGCTCCATAGCAGACGTCAGCCCCCATACCTCGTCGCAGATGTAAGCCCTCAGGCCCCGTAGCAGATGCCAGCCCCCATGCCCCATAGATGGCCTCAGCCCCCAATCCCATAGCAGGTGTTACCCCCCCAGGCCACATAGCAGGTGCCAGCCCCCAGGCACTGTAGTAGTCTTCAGCAACCAGAGCCCGTAGCTGGCCTCAGTCCTCTTAGTAGGCGTCAGTCCCCAGGCCCGTAGCATGTTTCAACTCCTAGGCCCCATAGCTGGCATCAGCTCATAGGCCTCATAGCTGATGTTAGCCCCCAAACCCCGTAGCAGGCATCAGCTCCCAGGCCCCATAACAGGCCTCAGCCCCCAGGCTCCGTAGCAGGCTTCAGCCCCCAGGCTCCATAGCAGGCTTCAGCCCCCAGGCTCCGATGCAGGCTTCAGTCCCCAGACCCCGAAGTAGACTTCAGTCCCCAGGCCCCGTAGCAGGCTTCAGCCCCCAGGCCCCGTAGCAGGCTTCAGCCCCCAGGTCCCGTAGCAGGCTTCAGCCCCCACGCCCCGAAGCAGGCTTCAGTCCCCAGGCCCCGTAGCAGGCTTCAGCCTCCAGGCCCTGTAGCTGGTCTTAGCCCCCCTAGCCCCATAGCAGGCGTCAGCCCTAGGCCCTGTAGCAGACATCAGCACCGAGGATAAGAGCCTCCAACAGGCCCGGGTCCGCCTCCCCCTATCGGCACCCCTGCCAGCACCTTCTTTCAACTTGTGAATGCAAAAGCTAACTAATGGGCCTGATTCAGAGATGGACGCGATTACGTATGAGTGCTGCGATTGTATTGTGATTACGGACGCACAGAGGATCCACTCACAAAGTGATTGACAGGCTGTCAACGTTTGTGGGTGGTGACGGGGGGGTGATCTGACAAACGCAGGCGTGTCTGTCCTTTTGAACGCCGTTTCGTGGGCGTGCATAAATTAGCCCATGCGATCTCCTACGCAGCTCTGCGTGTCAGGAGAACTGCCGAGTCAGCGGCTGGGCAGACCTGTGTCGATATTACCGATACTTACACAGGTCTGCGACATCGTATGCATGGGTGTTCTTATGCTCGGGTGATGTTTGTGACCATTAGCATATTTTCGCAGCTACGCTGCGATTGCATTATCGTCTCTGAATCAGGCCCAGTTCACAAGCATATTCTCCCAAATGTCGGCACCAGTGCGATTTTGGCAATTAGCAGCTAGATTTAAAGCTGCAATAATTAAAAAGCATAAAAAGCAAGTTGCTCACCTCTGGCTGCCTTCTCCGGGAAGAGGCAGCCATGTCAGTACTGTGGAGAGTGGGGCTCGGCGGAGGTGGACAGGTCTGGCGGCGTGTTGACACGATTGTGTCATCGTAGCCCCGCCCCACGCTAGGAAGGGGGAGGAGCCACGATGATGGGATTCGTTGTGAGTTGCGTCATCCGACGCCTGTGCCGCCCATTTCACTGTCGTTTCCGGGAGGGTAGGCAAGTATGATTTACATACCACAAGTCCTGAATCATGTTGTCCAAATCTAATACTTTGCACACAGGTGCATTTAAAGACTGCACTTCCTCCACATCAAACCTGTAAATATCTATAGACTAATGCTGGGTACACACTGGAAGATATATTGGGAGATCGATCGGCCAATATATTGTGTGTGCATCGGCCAGTGTGTACCAGCGATATGGCTGTGAACGACATTGTTCACAGACATATAGGGATGGCCATCGACCATCGATATTTTCAAAACATTGAAGGTAGCTGGCAAATGTTAACTAGTTTTGCCATTGATGGCAGAGAACCGATGGTCCTCTGCCATCGATGGATGACTGGGAGCCAATGTTTTTTTTTAATTCTCTTTGCAGGACAGAACTTAGCCCCGCCCCTGGCTGCCACTAAGCCCCACCCCCATTTTTTATTGGCCTGTGGGACCCGCGACCAGAAGACAGATGATGGTTGTTCAGTGTCTATGAACAGCTATCATCGGCAGATATATCTTTTAGGTGTGTACCCAGCTTTACACAGTTGGGCCAATTTCACTTTCAGAGAGAGTCACTTGATACTGGAGGCTGGGCTCTGTGAGAGAAAGGGGGAGGGGATATATACTGAAGGCCCTGATCCTTTTACTCTCTCTCTGGTATCAGAAAGCAAAGTCCAACTTACAGCTACCAGTAATGTTGTATTAAGCTTGGACTCAAAGCTACAGCCCAGACTAGAATGACAAAAAAACAAAAGCTGAACTTCTGGCTTTAGGTTAGATTTTTGTTATTGAGTTATAATATTATTCTATAAATCCTGACATAATTCTGTTTTATTTTACAGGTATATATTAGAACAGGAGATACAGGGGGAGATGTTCTAAGCTATGAAAAGCGATACATTGGAGAATGATAAACTGACAGCCACTCAGCTTCTAAATGTCATGTTACAGGCTGTGTGTATAAAAAAATGACCGTTAGGAGCTGAGTGGTTGATAGTTTATCACTCTCCAATTTATCACTTCCCAGAGCTTAGTACATCTGTCCCACATTCTCACTCCTAGGCAATCTGAGATTATGTTCCACACCTCTTCTAATTAAGGCAGAATTTCTCTCCCTAACAGTGGCAGATTTTATCTAGGGGTGACAGGGCCGCACCCCCCCCCAGTAAAATTTGCCACCCCCAGTGAACCAGTGAGTCTGTGCACTTACATAAATATTATTGATTTGCAAAAACATGAATCTGTGTAAATACAATTCTGATCACAAATAGAAAGCACAAAATCCAGCACAAACCTGTGTGTTCCCGAGTAACAGCTGAATGGCAATATAAATCACCTTTATAAACGCAAAACTAGAAACACAGTTGTTGTTGGACAATACTCTGTACTGAAAACTGCCATGAATGTTAAGAGGTTAGCATTTGCTGACTGTCAGAGGTCAAGTTTCATCCTGTAGATTTGCCCTGTGAGTCTATGATTAGACACCTTCCCAGGGCATTGCTTGTCCAGGCTAAGGCCACATGTCCTGTGAGTGTGAAATACAGTAAGTGCAATATATGGCAGGAGCTCGGACACAAATCAACAAAACACACGGGCTGAGTCCGGAGCAAAGAAAGAAAAAACGGATACCAGTCGAATGGTCGACAATAAAAAGGTTGACATTTAGAAAGTCGATACTTCATGAATGTTGACAGCAAAAATGGTTGACAAACTGTAGTCATTAGGTCGACCATTGTGTAGGCATGTATTTAGGTCGACATTTTACTGTCGACATGCTAGATTTTACTTTTAACTGTATCAACCATTTAATCCTTTCGCCCTAAATACATGTCTACACAATGAAGGTCAACCCAGGGCCGCAACTAGGGGGGGGCTAGAGGTGCACGTGCACCGGGTGGGGATTGCGGGGGGTGTGTGAAAAATCTGACTCTGCCATCCGAAAATGGCCGCCGCCAAAGAGGAAATAAATGCTAGAGGTCTTTACTGGACCTCTAGTGTCTGTCTCCTCCTTGGCGGTGGCCATTTTTGGATGGCCGTTTTCAGCAGATTCCATGCGGACTAGCTGTCCGCATGGACTCTGCTGAAAACGGCCATCCAAAAATGGCCGCCGCCAAGGAAGAGACAGATGCTAGAGGTCCTACTGGACCTCTAGTGTCTGTTAGCAGAGCGCAATGCACACAGCGTTCCCGGAAGTGCCGGGAACGCTGGCGCTGCAGGGAGAGGATGCTGAGAGCTGCATCTTCTCCCTTCAAACCCCCCTGGAAACGAGCATAAACCCCATGGCAACGAGCATGTAACTTCTGGCAACGAGCATGAAACCCCTGGCAACGAGCATGGAACCCCTGGTAACAAGCATGAAACCCCCTGACAACAAGCATGAAACCCCCTGGCAACGAGCATAAACCCCATGGCAAGGGGCATAAACCCCATGTCAACGAGCATGTAACTCCTGGCAACGAGCATGAAACCCCTGGCAACGAGCATGGAACCGCTGGTAACAAGCATAAATCCCCTGACAACAAGCATGAAACCCACTGGCAACGAGCATAAACCCCATGGCAACGAGCATAAACCCCATGGCAATGAGCATGTAACTCCTGGCAACGAGCATAAACCCCCTGGCAACGAGCAGGTAATTTTAAAGTAATTAGAAGCATTACTGTGGGGCATAAAATGGTGTCGGGCAAATATGTAAGTGGCACTTTGGTAATAGGCATTACAGTGTGTGGCATAATGTGTAATGGGCATTATGGTGTGTGTAATAATGTAAGTCACTATACCAGGGACGTCTGAGT
The DNA here is from genome assembly GCA_031769625.1 of Taudactylus pleione. Taxonomy (NCBI): domain Eukaryota; kingdom Metazoa; phylum Chordata; class Amphibia; order Anura; family Myobatrachidae; genus Taudactylus; species Taudactylus pleione. The sequence goes on from JAUIMM010000664.1 coordinate 428,711, forward strand.
AGTGCACTGCCTTATTGAGGAGCAAGGACAAACTCCAGGTACAGGAAGGGAGGGGGCGCAAAATTGCTGCCTTGCACCGGGTGACAGATATCCTAGTTTTGGCCCTGGTCAACCCAATGACCATGTTGACCTTTTACAGATGACATTCAGAACCAGTCGACCTTTTGGGGTCGACCTTCTGAATGTCAACCTTAATACTGTCAACCTTTTGTACCACACCCAAAAAACAACAAAGAGTAACTTTGCACCAGGGCAATACCGTGTTTCAATGCAAGGGATGCAATTACAATTATTTGTTTTTTTGCATGCAGGGTAAATGCTGGCTGCTTTTGCATGTAGCCAACTAATACTAATACCATTTTACTTTTACACTGCAATTTAGATGGGAGTTGGACAAATGCAAAATCTAAATATCAACGCACAAGGTGCAAAGTTACTTACTTTTATTGTTTTGCTCCTGTTTCAGGTGGGTTTAGGCAAAGAAATCTCTGATGGGTGGATTCCCAGAAAAGATACTTCAACAAACAAATTGAATATAAAAGTGTAAATTTCTTATAATACTTAGCTACAGCTCAGAGCAGTCCCCCAAACATCTCTTTTCCTCTCTCTATAAACTATTAGGATTTTAGTTATTTTCTCTAAGTTAATTATTTTTGTTTATTTCCCCTAGAGGTGCCCCAGGCTGTTTTGACTGCGCCTCTTTGGGCGATTGTGTCCTAGCCTCTGTGTACTTCTCCCCACATTTTTGCTCGGGTTTACGTACTCAGCCCCAGCTCCTTCTTTATTTCTATTTTTTATTTTCTTTTTGGTCCCCTTTTCCTTTTTTTTTTCCTCCTTTCCCCTTCTCTTTCTAGGCGAGCCGTGGATTCTGTCTAATTTTTCTCACTTTTGATATCTTTATCTGGTTTTCTCTCACCATGCTTTTCACTATTGCTTCCATGAATGTCCGAGGTCTTAATACCCCCCAGAAACGTTCGCATTTGTTCCGCACCATTCGTAGTCTTAAGGCCGACATTGTCCTTTTACAAGAAACCCACTTTCGGTCCCCTGACCAACCGTCCTTGCTTTCTAAACAATTCTCCAATGTATTTTACTCCGCCAGCACGACCAAACGCAATGGAGCTGCGATCCTAATTAACAATAGACTGCCCTTCATTCAAAGCTCTGTCCATAATGATTCAGTCTTTATATTATTTTAACTGGCAGATTGGGACATATAGACGCCACTATTGCTAATATCTACGCTCCTAATGTAGGTCACTAGCGCTTTTTTAAGTCTTTCTTTGGCTCACTGCATAAGCGACGTATTGGCCATCTGTTTCTTGGCAGAGATTTTAACTGTGTTCTGGAACCTGCTTTAGATAAATCCTCCCCTCAGGCCTGTCCCCGGGCATGTCCTCTCTCCAGGTCTCTTACTAAATGTGTTATAGAAGCAGGTATTTCGGATACATGGCGCTCTCTCAATCCCTCTTTCAGAGACTACACCTTTTTTTCTGCTCCTCACCGCTCATACTCGAGAATCTATCTTCTCCTCTGCAGTCTATTAGTCTCCAAACATCTCATTAACTCTGCGATTGTCTCTAATTCTTGGTCAAACCACTCAATTGTCACCTCTTCTTATGACCTCTTGGATACCCCGGTCACCTGGCCCTCTTGGAGACTCAATGAGACGCTATTAAAAATTCCCCACTTTCGAGCAAAGATCACAGACATTTTGAAGGACTATTTCTCCCTTAATGTGCCTGATTCTGGCTGTTCTCCAATTATCTAAATGCATCCTCCGGGGCCATGTTATTAGTTATGCCTCACACAGGAATAAGGAACATAAACAACTCCTCAAAGTCCCTTACGGAACAGGTCCATCAGTTGGAACCTCTTCATAAACGTACCCCTACTGATGCCATTTATAGACAATTGGTTGTAGCGAAATCTGCACTTAACGCTATTATCTCAGAGAAGTTTGAGAAATCTCTTAGATGGTTAAAACAGCGCTTCTACGAAAAAAGCAATAAGGCAGACACTCTACTAGCCAACCGTCTGAAGGCTCGCAAATCTCTTTTAGCAATTCCAGCACTTAAGGATCTCTCTGGATCTCTCCAATACAACCCCCTTAAAATTAACTCTATTTTTAGGGACTATTATACTCACCTCTACAACCTCAAAAATCATGACTCTCCTCAACCCGCCCCATCTATCCCTGCTTCTGAATATCTCTACTCCTGTGTTCTACCAGATTGACTCTGTCACTGCTGCGGATCTTAGTCTTCCTATAACTGAAGAATGAATTAACGCCCTTAAAACCCAGAAACCCTCAAAAGCGCCAGGCCCAGACAGACTCCCCTTTTCATATTACAAGACCTTTCAAGGTTCTCTCATTTCCCACCTTACAACCTCCTTTAATCATATCTTTGAGGGCAGCTTTTTTCCTTCAGATACCACTAGAGCCAGGATTACGGTCATTCCAAAGCCAGGTAAGGACCCCCAACTTGTAACTAATTATCATCCAATATCCCTTTTAAACACTGACCTCAAACTTTTCTCTAAAATTCTAGCAAATAGATTAAACCCTATTCTCCCTCATTCATCAACCCAAATCAGGTGGGCTTTGTACCTACCCACCAAGCACTTGATAATACTAGACGCGCAGTAGACTTAATTCACCACGGCAATACCCTTACATTTCCCTCTCTCCTTCTTGCCCTTGACACCGAGAAGGCCTTTGATAGGGTCTCTTGGTCTTTTATGACCGAAACTCTACTTGGCTTTGGCTTCAAGGGCAATTTTCTCCAGGCCATTAGAGCTCTCTACTTCAATCCTTCCACTTATGTTATAGCAGGAGGCCTTCTTTCAGACTCCTTCCCTATCTCAAATGGAACCAGGCAGGGACACCCACTCTCCCCACTTATCTTTGCTTTGATTATAGAGCCCCTAGCCTGTAGGATCCAAGCAAATACTGACATCTCTGGTATCTCTATTGGCAATTCCTTATACAAACTCTCTCTTTTCGCCGATGATGTCCTCCTCACCCTCACCAACCCTCTGATCTCTCTCCCACATCCCCTTCAGGAATTATCTCTATATGGTCGCTTATCTGGTTACAAGGTAAACCATGATAAATCTGGAGCCCTGCCCATTCATATCCCAAGTTCATCCCTGGACCTCCATCATCTTAATTATACCTTTGCCTGGAGGACAGACTCTACTAAATACCTTGGAATTCATCTCACAAAGTCTTATCACAGTCTGTACAAAGCAACTATCCTCCCTTATTTCGTGCCATGGAGCAAGATATTTCTCGCTGGCGTACTCTTTTCATCTCCTGGATAGGTCGCATAAACGTAGTAAAAATGAATGTTCTTCCCAAACTATTATATATTTTTTCAGACCCTCCCTGTTACTGTATAGCCCCTCCCCCCATGTGCTCTCTTCTCTTCAATCGTTCTATGGTAAGTTTATCTGGAACAACAGAAGACCTTGTCTTCGCAGGGTGGTCTTTTTCAAAAGTTCTGTAACAGGAGGTCTAGGCCTTCCATCACTATCTAACTTACTATCAAGCCTCCAGACTCAGCCAATTGGCAGCTTGGCACTCCCCTAAAGGCACCAAACAATGGGTTGACCTGGAATCTGAACTCTGTAAAGTCACCTCTGTTTCCAATCTCCCTTGACTTTTCCGCAAACATAGGCCACCCTCAGCCCTCTCAGTCCCTTCAGTTGTTCTCACTTTGTCTATCTGGGATTGCCTCTCTTCTAAATTGGCTTTGTCTACTTACCTTTTCACCCCAAACTCCCCCATGGCATCAAACCTCTTTTTCCCCTGGCAATTCACCCCTTATGGCTTCTACCTGGTGTGATAGGATCACTGGTAAAGTGGTTGTGACAGGGACATTTATGCCAGATTCCTGTCCTATGTGTATAAAATCCCCAGGAGAAAGTCTGCAGTGTAGCAGGCTTGAGTCTCGGCTTTTTGAAAAGACGGTTTGGGACCTGGGGGTTGTGGGTGAGAGGAGAGGGAGGGCTCCACCCACGGCCACTCCAGGTTTTGGTTCTCGCAGCCTGGCAACAGGCTTGTTAGGGTTTCCACCTGAGAGTGGCCAATATAAGCCTAGTGTGTTTAGGGCTGAGTGTCTCACCTGGGAGAGCAGGCAGGGAGTTTGCTCAGAGACACTTGAAAACCTATCTGTAAGTGCTGTGCTGTGCCTTTGTTGCTGGCGAGGGCATTAGGCCCTGCCAGGTCCTTGTAGTGAGGGAAGTCACTTGTGAAGTTAGTGCCCCGACAGGGCTAGGATTTATGTTTTGTTTTCTTTATGTTATTTCTGACATTGTACAATAAAGACTGGCGCCGACCAGCTTGTACTCGAATCCAGTCTGACGTACTGTTTCCCAGCTGCTGTGTGTGTAAGGAAGGAGTCCTCTACCTAGGAGAGGGACCCCCTAACCTGACTGTGTCACAATTTGGTGGAGAATGCGGGCACCCACACACACTGAAGTTGCAGCAAGAGGAAAATTTTCCGTTTAAAAATTAAAGGGACAGACACCCAATTGGTGAGTGTGGAAATAACACTGTGTCCTTGGAGTCCCATAGAGGAGGCGTCAGCCAATGCTCAGAGAGGCAAGGTTCAGCTTCCAACCTACACCCCAGGACAAAATGGAGGACATTATTAAGGCCTTGTTCCAAGCTACAGCAGCTCAGCAGGAGACAAACAAACTTCAGCAGGAATCTACCAGAGCTCAGCAGGAGACTAACAGACTTCAACAGGTTGCCATTGAGGAAACCCGCCAGGCCTTAGCGGAAAACAGCCAGGCCATAAGAGAGGTGGTACAGCACCTGGTTGCCCGGCCCAGAGATGTTAATACTGGTCCTCCCACCACCACTCACTCCGTACAAGCCAGTCACTTCCTCCAAAAGATGACTTCGGGCGATGATGTGGAGGCCTATCTCGCCGCATTTGAAAGAACGGCCGAAAGGGAGAGTTGGCCCAAGGAGCAGTGGGCAAGTCTGGTGGCACCTTTTTTGTCTGGGGAGCCACAAAAAGCCTATTTCGACTTATGCCTGGCTGATGCCAAGGACTATAAAAAACTAAAACAGAAGATCCTAACTCGCTTGGGAGTCACCACCTTTGTTCGTGCCCAACGGGTCCACCGCTGGGAGTTCCATATGGACAAGCCTCCACGTTCACAGATGCATGACCTCGTCCAAGCTTCCTCAAAATGGCTACAGCCCGAGACGCTGACGGGACCACAGATCGTGGAAAGGGTCGTGATGGACCGCTACCTGCGATCGTTACCTGCGACTCTGCGCAAGTGGGTGAGCCATGCAGACCCTAAGTCCGCGGACCAGTTGGTCGAGCTGGTGGAGAGGTACGTGGCGGCTGAGGAGCTGATGAGTATGCCCCACCGAGCCCCGATGGCGCACCGGCGAACTCCCACAGACACTGGTAAGACTGTTCCAGGGGAGAAGGGTGCTGGGCGGTGGAATGTACCTAAGACTGAGGGTGTAGAACCTGGAGACAGGCCTGCCAGGCCAGGAAGGTTCTTGCCCCGTAAACGACTAGACATTAATATGATTCAGTGTTTCCGGTGTGGTGACTTCAGCCATATTTCCGCTAATTGTTCACTTACAACTGAACCTATGCAATGTGATACTGCTCATGTCTACCGCAGTGGGTCTTTCTTTGCACAGACAGCCTGTATGGCTGACCGGCAGGCTGAGACTGATAAGCACATGTGTGTACTCACTGTAGATGGCAACCGAGTAGAGGCACTGTTAGACTCTGGTAGCTTGGTGACACTTATGAAAGCTGAGCTGGTGAACCCCTTGAGGCGTACAGGGAAAACTGTTGGTGTGACCTGCATACATGGGGATACTCGATATTATGTTACTGCCGAGGTGAACATCGAGACACCATGTGGTACTGTTATAGTTTCTCTGGGTTTGGTGCATGGTCTGATGTACGATGCAATATTGGGGAGAGACTTTGCTCACTTCTGGAAGTTGTGGGAAAGCCGTTTTGTTCCAGAAGTGAACAACCCCGATCCATTTGAGAAGGTTGTCGATGTAGTGGAGGAGGGAGTTTCTTCTGAGTCAGAGGTACTCCCTTTTTCTACTATGATTTGCGAACTAGAGAATGTGGAGCGTGACGGTGGCCCGCCAACTGATGTGCCTCCCATTGAGGTGGGAAGTGTTGTTGGGCCAGGTGATCGTCTGCCTGATTTAGAGGTCAGAAGAGAGGTCTTTGCCGTGGAGCAGTTGAATGACCCTACTTTGGTAAAAGCCAGGGAGAATGTAAAAGTAGTTGATGGTAAACCCGTAGACCCTGATAGTCCTTTGTCCTATCCCCACATGGCAATGTGTCAGGATTTGTTATATCAGGTGACTAAGAAGGGGGAAGATATTGTGGAACAACTAATAGTTCCCAAAGCCTACAGAAGAACAGTGTTGGATCTGGCCCATGGTCATATAACGGCAGGCCATCTAGGGGTAGAGAAAACCACTGAGCGAATAATGCAGGTTTTTCTGGCCCGGGCTTCATAAAGAGGTGTCTGACTTTTGCGCATCCTGCCCTGAGTGTCAGTATCATGCTCCCAGGCCATATTTTAAGGGTCCACTAGTTCCAGTGCCTATTATAGAGGTGCCGATAGTAAGAGAGCACCTGGAACCGGCTCAACAGGCACGGCAGAGGGTATACAACCGCAATGCTCAGTTACGCAGCTTTGCTCCTGGGGACAGAGTGTTAGTGTTGGTTCCCACTGTGGAAAATAAACTTTTGGCTAAATGGCAAGGGCCCTTTGAAATCTTAGAAAGAGTGGGACAGGTCAATTACAAAGTTTACCAGCCGGGGAAAAGAAAGCCGGAACAGATATACCATATAAATCTGTTAAAGCCCAGGAAAGATAGAACGGTACTGTCGGCCGTCCGAGCCCCTCCAGTAAATCCAGGGCCCTTAGTTCCCGAAGTGACAGTGGCAAAAACCCTGTCGGCAATTCAACAACGAGAGGTCAAGGAGTTTCTGGTCAGAAATAGGGTGCTGTTCTCTGACGTACCTGGGAAAACCTTGGTCGTTAAACATGACATCATCACTGACCCAGGGGTTAAAGTTAATCTAAAGCCCTATAGGTTACCAGAAGCACCAAGAGCATCGGTGTCGAAAGAAATTAAAAATATGCTAGAGTTAGGGGTTATTGAAGTATCACATAGTGAATGGTCAAGTCCCATTGTGTTGATTCCAAAGCCCGACGGGAGTGTGCGTTTCTGCAATGACTTCCGAAAGTTGAACAGTGTTTCAAAATTCGATGCCTACCCGGTGCCACAGTGGAGAAGGAGGCGTTGGCCATAAAGTGGGCGTTAGAGGGTCTCAGGTACTACTTGGTTGGAAGAAAGTTCAAATTGATCACTGACCATGCCCTTTGAAGTGGATGTCCGAAAATAAGGACAGTAGTGCGAGAATTACGAGATGGTTCTTGGCGTTACAAACTTTTAAATTTTCAGTGGAACACAGGCCAGGGGGCCTGTTGTCTAAAGCAGACGCGTTGTGACGCGTTCATTGTTTGGGGGCTTCAGTTGTTCCGCCCCACAGGTCGAAACAAAGGGGGGGGATATGTGATAGGATCACTGGTAAAGTGGTCTGTGACAGGGACATTTATCCCAGATTCCTGTCCTATGTGTATAAAATCCCCAGGAGAAAGTCTGCAGTGTAGCAGGCTTGAGTCTCGGCTTTTTGAAAAGACGGTTTGGGACCTGGGGGTTGTGGGTGAGAGGAGAGGGAGGGCTCCCCCCACGGCCACTCCAGGTTTTGGTTCTTGCAGCCTGGCAACAGGCTTGTTAGGGTTTCCACCTGAGAGTGGCCAATATAAGCCTAGTGTGTTTAGGGCTGAGTGTCTCACCTGGGAGAGCAGGCAGGGAGTTTGCTCAGAGACACTTGAAAACCTATCTGTAAGTGCTGTGCCTTTGTTGCTGGCGAGGGCATTAGGCCCTGCCAGGTCCTTGTAGTGAGGGAAGTCACTTGTGAAGTTAGTGCCCCGACAGGGCTAGGATTTATGTTTTGTTTTCTTTATGTTATTTCTGACATTGTACAATAAAGACTGGCGCCGACCAGCTTGTACTCGAATCCAGTCTGGCGTACTGTTTCCCAGCTGCTGTGTGTGTAAGGAAGGAGTCCTCTACCCAGGAGAGGGACCCCCTAACCTGACTGTGTCACACTGGTCAGAGATTGGCATCACCCGTTTCCATCACATCCTTGGTAATTTTGCTCCGCAAATGTTCACCGACCTCCACGAGAAATATTCACTCCTGCAAACCTGTTTTTATCATTATCTCCAACTCCGGAACTTCGTTACCTCTTATCTTCCATCCTCTCATATCCAAAATGGAGTACATCACTAGCCTTCAAAACAACACTGTGGACAAGTTTCACAATATTTGGTCCCCATGGTACAGGTTTAACAATGCGACCCTTCGTGATCCCTCTTAATCACTTAGACTAACACCAGGATAGAGAATAACATTTTTTTTCTGCTGCTGCCCTTCTCCCCCCCCCCCCTTTCTTTTCTCTTTCTCTCTCTCTTTTCACGGCTCGCTTCCCCTCGCCTCTTTTTCCCCGTCAATCATCCCCGTCCTTAATTTTTGTACATTAATGTTTTTATGAGAGTTTTTGTAGCTCTCATTAATCTTTTAAATATGATTATATGATTCAAAGTAACAATTGGATACAATTTTGACGATAACTGGAGTTTTTTGTCTCCCGCAATCAATACTCTGATATTTTATAATATTAATAATTGTTTCTACTGTAGGTTTTGAGTTTTTTGCACCACATCCATTTTTATATGCTAAACAAATGGAAGGAGTAGGAGAAGGGAAAAAGAAGAGACTGGATTATATTCAGAACGTCCTAGCACTTTTGCAGTCAGTGTTGTTCCGAGCTTGTCCTGCAGAAAAGACTCGGACCCTATTACATTTACCCCCTAGTGTTTATCAAATGTGAAATGGTTGCGACAGGCTTGCGTTTCAGTTGCTATACCCCCATTACCCTCCCCAAATGGGTGCTGTCTGTCATTGACTCTGCGTCTTAATCCACAGAACAACTCCTGTGGCAGGATCAGCGTGGCACATGTGCAGTGCGGCTCAGATAAATACACAGTATAGAAAATAATCCAAACTGCAGCCATCTCTGAATCAGGCCCATAATCTTATTTAGGGCCTGGGAGCACAGGCAAATGCATTCATCTTAAGGCCATAGATCCATGGAAGATTGGGCATTAGGCCATTTCTGCCATTGGAGATGGGTGGACCTGGGAGGCACAAGGATGTCCACATTACCTTACACACATCCGTAATGTTTAGCAAGACAGCGAAACCATCGGTACAATCGAGTACCATCGCAGCCTCACGCACACTTGCACAAGCCCTGACCTTACTCAGAAATTGCTAACTTCAGCGCACGCTATGAGTTCTCAGGCTGCATAGGGCATTACAGAGGATAACTTATGCACGCCCACGAAATTACGTTCAAACGCACTGGCGCGCCTGCATTCTGATGCCCCCCCACCCTCCTGCCCCGTCACCAGCCACAAACGACACTACCTGTCAATCACTCTGTGATGGGATCGCAGTGGCCGGTTCGCACACGCACACTGCGATGCATGCACTGTACGCAACAACTTGCCGATTGTGTGCATATTAGCAACTGCGAACCTTGTTGAATCAGGCCCATAGAGCATTATATTGCACTCAGCTACACAGCAAACATTAGTACACTGAAATGGAAGGGGTATGATATCCCGGTAGTCGGGATGCCTGCTGTCAAATGTCAATATACAGACAGCAGCATCCCGATGCTCAGGATCCCAACAAGGGTCAGGTAAGTATAGTAACTCTCCCCCCCTTCTCCTCCTAACCCTTTGTTCCTTGATCCTAACCCTTACCATTAGTGCCTAAACCTAACCCTCCCCCCATGGTGCCTAAACCTAACCCTCCCCCCTCCCCCCTCGGTGCCTAAACCTAACCCTCCCCCCTTGGTGCCTAAACCTAACCCTCCCCCCTTGGTGCCTAAACCTAACCCTCCCCCCTCGGTGCCTAAACCTGACCCTCCCCCCTTGGTGCCTAAACCTGACCCTCCCCCCTTGGTGCCTAAACCTAACCCTCCCCCATAGTGCCTAAACCTAACCCCCTCCACTGGTGGCTAACCCTAAGCCACCCTCGGGGGTACCTAACCCTAACCCCCCCATGATGCCTAAACCTAACCCTCCCCCCAACAGCTGAAGTCCTAACCAGCCCCGCTATACTTATGTTCGGCATCCCGGCTGTCAGGATTCTGGCGTCGGCATGTCACCTATAATAATTAACTACAACCCCACTGAAATACAGTATTTCATGTTCTGCCAAAGGAAAGAAAAATGTTACATATATACATGTATGTGTGTGTGCATATATATATATATATATATATATATATACCTCGCTATTACAAGCACATTATTTTATTTATGCAAGGCAACTTGCATTTAAGGTTTAGTGGCCTTTCAGTCTTAGGGCCTGATTCAGACCCGCTTGCTAGCAAGCGGCCGCTTCTTGCAGACGATGTTCGCTAATGTGTGCATGCGTGTAGTTTGCAGTGCGAATGTGCAAACTAGTACGAGCAATCGGAATCTGCTCGCTCGCCCTGCCATGACAGCCCAGTGGAATGAGTGACAGGAGAGGCCGTTTGTGGGTGGTTACAGGGGCAGGGTAGTAGTAACGGGGGAGAGGAGTTGCGGACGCAGGCGTGCCAGAGTGTTTCAACGCTATTTCAGAGGCGTGCATAATTATCAGGCAGCGTCTTAGTACACGTCACTTGGTTGATTTTTACACTGAACTGCTCCCAGTGCTTGCGGTAGGGTACAGACAACCGCAAGCGCTGCGGTCTGTTCCGATGGTTCCCGATGGTTGTATATACTTCCTGGAGATGACGTACGCTAGCTGGGCGGCTAAAGACAGGCTGGTGGGCGTCTATAATTACAAACTTATCGCTCGCCAAGACATAGTGGGCATGCTTATGCCTTGCCGTGCGAGCGCCTGCCTTGACGTCCCTTAGGTGAATTATCATGCGCTGGCGAGCAAGTCTGAATCAGGTCCTTAGTCTCTCTCGCAAATATGATGCATTACATACATTTGTTTAAATGACCACTGAACCCAAAATAGAAGTTTGATACTAACATTCATAAGTATAACCTACATGTAAAAGTTGCAGGAGCATACATGAAGTAAACCTATTTGAGAAAAAAAATTGAGATCAGAAATCAAACGTTTTCTTACACACAATAGACTTTGTCAGTGTTGACAGGGGCATGTTGGGTCCACCTAGGGAGTTCAGTGGCAGGGTCCCATGCTTATGGGGTGTGACCATCCACCACAGTGGCCTGGCTAACCATTAGACAGAGCATGGCTCCTATAGTGCATGGTCTGCGCCACAATATTAATAGTTTGTACAGATGGTGCATGAAGTATAATGTACCAGATTAATAACTTTAGTCCTAGGATAACAGTATAATGTAACATACGTATGTATAACAATAAAGCACATGATGGAGATCCTGTCTATATATACCACTGCACATGTGATAGAGGGCCTCGTACTTACCAGCCAGCAACCTCAATAAAACCTGCATTAGATCTAGTAAAGGCCAAATACCTGTTAACCTATCCGCTGACTTTGATTGGCAGAATGGCAAATCTTGGTGTAGTTTCCATGGAAACAAACCAAGCACCCATGTGCTTGTCACGACTCAGGTTTCATGGCGTGGAGGTTTGCGGTCCTTACCGGTGAGGGCGCTGTGGCGCAGTCCTTCTGGCAGGGGAGTAGGCGTGTGGAGATTGGCATTGCGTGTACGCAGAGGTTTGCCAGTGTTGGGCCATCCTGACAGAGGTAAGACTAGTGGCGTCTCTGGGCGCCACCATGTTGTCTTTGGCCATGTGACATAGCAGGCCAATCGTCTGTGGGTCACCTGCTCTCTCTGGCCTATCACGTTCTGTTGCTGGGCACTTTGGAGCGCCCTGTAGTTGCCAGTGGAACGTGTTCACAGCGTCAGCTGTGATGGAGTTCCTGCGCTCCTGAGACCTGTGCTCCGGTGCTTGCCCTAGCTCCTTGTCTGCCTTCAACTCCATGAAGCTTGCACCGCTCTGCCTTGCCTTGCACTCTGCTGAGATCGCCTTGCACCTTCCACCAGACCCCCTCCTGCCTGAACCTGTCTCCACAGTTAACCCATTCCTGTACAGCCATCATCACAGCATTACAGGATTGTCCCTTCAGCCATCATCACAGCATTTCTGGATTCTCCTTTCAGCCATCATCATAGCATTCCGGATATCCCTCTCAGCCATTACTCTGCATACCCGGTTTCCATTTCACCTTTACAGTCCATCTGGATTCACCTTATTCATCTCTGTCACCGTGCTGAACATTTGTTTATTCCCACTCACTAAAGTTTCCTCCGGCTACATTTGTTAGTTTGTTATTACTGGACTTTAGTTTATCTTATTGTTCATGTCTACCAACATTCACATTAAACAACCTACTTTTCAGTTTAAACCTGTTCCGGTGTTTACTCCTGTTACCACCCCGGGTCCACAACAACAGACTCTAACAGTTTGCACTGGCCTAATGGATTCGGCCACTGGACAGGAGTCGAGAACAGATTTAATTTACGGCATGGCTTCTCGTCTGGAAGAATTGGAAACCATGCAACAGGAATTAGCACAGTATGTACAAGAAATTGCATTCTGGGCCTGATTCAGACCCGGTGTCGCAAGCACTGAGCTTTCGCAACCAGGTCGATGGTGGCCAAGAGCGCATGCGCACGACGGAGCAGCGGTAGCCTGTTACTGAGAAGCGCTGCAGAGCCTGAGCGGCTCTTTATTTTTATTTATTTATTAACAGTTTCTTATATAGCGCAGCATATTCCATTGCGCTTTACAATTGGAAACATTTATAGAACAAAACAGGGTAATAACAGACAGATATATAGGTAGGAAGGCCCTGCTCGCAAGCTTACAATCTATAGGGAAATAGGTATTGATACACAAGGATAGGTGCTATATATTGCAATTTGGTCCGGCCAGAATGCAGAGTTTCTTGATGGGCTGCATGATCCAGTCACACAGGAATGTTGGCTAAATGTCAGGAGTATGTGGAAGAAAGACAATATGTGAGGTGATGTGTGGACTGTGATAGGGGATGTAATAAGACATGGAAGCTGTGAAAGTTATGTGGGCGGTTCTGGAATCTGATAATCTTGTCTGATGAGGTGAGTTTTCAGGGAACGCTTGAAGGATTGAAGACTAGAGGTCAGTCCTATTGTGCATGGTAAGGCATTCCATAGAGTGGGTGCAGCCCGAAGAAAGTCCTGTAACCATGAATAGGAGCAAGTAATGTGTGGGGATGAGAGACGCAGATCTTGTGCTGAGCGGAGAGGTCGGGTTAGGAGATATTTTGAGACGAGTGAAGAGATGTATGTTGGTGTGGTTTGGTTAATGGCCTTATGTGTAAGTAACAGTATTTTGCATTGAATACGGTAGAAAACCAGCAACCAGTGGAGGGACTGACAGAGCGGGGCAGCAGACAATGAACGTTTGGCAAGGAAGATAAGCCTTGCAGCTGCATTCATAATGGATTGTAATGGCGATAGCCTATTTTTGGGAAGACCAGTAAGAAGACTATTGCAATAGTCAATGCAGGAAATAATGAGTGCATAGATTAGAGTTTTTGCAGTATCTTGTGTGAGATATGGTCGAATTTTGGATATGTTTTTTAGATGTATGTAACATGATTTTGAGACAGATTGAATGTGGGGAACAAAGGACAGGGTCTTCACACAGTACCATCTCCACCATGTCCCCCCTTCCTCTCGCCCCACCATGCTGTGCTCGCCGCACCTGACTTGCTGTCAGAGGCGGGCTGGAGGGAAGGGTGCCATCTGCCTCCTGGGGCCGGGGGGCAGGGTGACATCTGCCGCCGGGTGGCAGCAGCCGCACACTGCATCCAGGACCAAGTGGCCTTCACTTACCCTCTGCAGAGGCCGGCTGCAACGGTCAGAGCCCAGCTCCAATCGGGCAGCAATAGGAGAAAGCCTCTGCACATGCGCAGAAACTCAATGAAGCAAAAAGAATATGGTAGACGGAGGAGCTACCCAGCCGCAGCAGCTGGGTAGACATCCCGTCTGCCAGAATGGCAGCTACCAAAATCAGCAAACACAGATTAGAGCAGGAGCCGGTGGACTGCCAATTCTGACTGCATGTGACAGTAAGTAATCCACACTTACTACTGTGGGCACAGTATAGGGGGCATCACTACTGCTGTGGGCATTGTTAGGGGGCACTACTACTGTCAGCATTGTATAAGGGGCACTGCATAAGGAGCACTACTACAGTGGGCATTGTGTGTAAGGGCACTATTACTCTGGACATAATGTGTAAGGGGCACTACTGCTGTGGGCATTGTATAAGGGGCACTACTACTGAAGGTATTATCTGTATAAGGGGCACTACTACTGTGGGCATTATGTGTATAAGGGGCACAACTACTGTGGTCATTATGTGTATAAGGGGCACTACTGTGGGTGTTATGTATAAGGGGCACAACTATGCATCGTAACATGTATAAGGGGCACTACTATGTGGTGACTGTGAATCGGGGCACGATGTGAATGATTGTTAGGGGTACTATTTCGTGACCACGTCCCTTTCTTGTGAGACTATGTTCATTTTTGTGGTGTCCCATTATAGAAAACTGCAAGGGAGGGCGCAAATTTATAATTTGCAGGGGGGTACCGAACACCCTAGCACCGACCCTGGTTAAGAGTATTACTTCATCCCCAAAGCAGAATGATTCTGTCTTGTCCATAGCTCTGGACATTAAGTCTAGTCCTGTATCTGCCCTCCTGGATTCTGGGGCAGCAGAAAATTTCATGTCTCTTCGTTTGGCAGATAAGTTACAAATTCCTTGCGTCACCTTGGATCATGCTATCTCCTTGACCTCTATTGATGGTAGACCTATTTCAAATGGGACTGTGTCTGAAAGAACCTGTTCTAGTTTGTATTGGAGTCCTTCATGTTGAACATATCGGGCAAAATTTACTAAGAGGCGGTTTGACGGCGGTTTCTATTCTATTCTAAACATCGGGGGTTTGGTGGCGGTTTTACAGCGGTTTCTAAATGACAGCCCAATTCTATTCTATTCTAAAATGTTTTTTGACTGTGGTTTGGCGGCGGTTTTGCTATCTGCAGATTTACTAAGGCCAAAACTGCTGCAAAACTGCCATCAAAACACATTTTAGAATAGAATAGAACAGGGCTGTCATTTATAAACCGCTGCAAAACCGCCGTCAAACCGCCGCATCGTAAATTTTGCCCATCAGCTTCTTAATCATACCCAAGGCTTCCCATGAGATTATACTCGGACACCTCTGGCTGTGTAAGCACAACCCCCGAATTGATTGGAGTAATATGCAGGTTCAGGGGGTCTTGCATCCCTAAGATCCGACCTGTGAGAGAAATTCAGGCGTTAGAGGTTCCATCTATACCTAAAGAATATCAATCTTTCACTGATGTTTTCTCCGAGAAACAAGCAAACATCTTATCTCCTCATAGGGAATGGGATTGTCCCATCAACTTGTTACCTGGGAAGACGCCACCCCGTGGTCGGACCTATCTGTTGTCCTTACCAGAAACCGACGCCATGTCGGAATACATCCAAGAGAATTTTAAAAAGGGATTTATCCGAACATCTACTTCACCTGTTGGAGCCGGATTCTTCTTTGTTTCTAAAAAAGATGGAGGCTTGAGACCGTGTATAGATTATAGAGGCCTGAATGCTATCACGGTGAAGAACAGATACCCACTACCATTATTCACCGAATTATTTGACAGGGTCAAGGGATCCACTATATTCTCTAAGTCAGATCTCCGAGGTGCATACAATCTCATCCGTATCCAAGCAGGTGACGAGTTGAAAACAGTATTCAACAGAAGGGACGGTCATTTTGAATATTTGGTCATGCTGTTCGGGCTGTGTAACGCACCTGCTGTTTTTCAAGGTTTTGTTAATCTTTAGGGATCTCTTATATGTCTCAGTTGTCGTCTATTTAGATGACATTTTGATTTTTTCATCCTCTCCTGAGGAACACCACAATCATGTGAAAGAAGTCTTGTCTCGTCTGAGGAAGAACCAACTGTATTGTAAGTTGGCGAAATGTGTGTTTGGTGTACCAAGTATTCCATTTCTTGGATATATCATTTCTGGATCAGGGTTGGAAATGGACCCCAAGAAAGTCCAAGCAATCTTGGATTGGTCCCATCTCACGTCTTTGAAAGCCATCCAGAGACTTCTCGGTTTCTCCAATTTTTATTGACATTTTATTAAGGAATTCTCCTCCTTGGTGGCTCCCATCACGGCCTTAACTTGTAAAGGTGCCAATCATGCTCTATGGCCCCCTGAGGCGGAGACAGCCTTTCAACTTCTCAAGCAAGCCTTTATCACAGCTCCCATTTCAAGACAACTGGATGTCAATAGGCCATTTTTATTGGAAGTGGATGCTTCGTCTGAAGCAATGGGAGCTGTCCTGTCTCAGCGCTTCAAAGATAACCGGATTCATCCGTGTGGTTTCTTTCACAGAAATTCTCCCCCGCTGAAAGAAACTATGCCATAGGCAAACAGGAGTTATTAGCTGTCAAGTTGGCTTTAGAGAAATGGCGGTACCTCCTAGAGGGCGCTAAGATCCCATTCACCCTTTTCACAGACCACAGGAATCTTCTTTTCCTAAAAAATATCCAATGTGTAAGTCCTCGTCTGGCTCGATGGGCAATATTTTTTGCCCACTTTCGTTTCACCCTGACGTATCATTCTGGGGCACTCAACCTGAAGGCCGACACCTTGTCATGGTCACTGTCCACTGAGAGTGGTCCAGAAACACTGCAGAGTACTCCCATGTTGGAGTCAAAGGTTTTTGCCACTATACAACTACAACCACCTGTTGGGAAGACATTTGTGGCTCCGGAGTTGAGAAAACAGTTGCTGACATGGGCTCACTCGTATCGTTTTGCCGGTCAATCAGGCATTCGCAAGACCTTGGAGTTCCTGAAAAGATTCAGTTGGTGGCCATCGATTAAAACCGAGGTAACCAAGTTTATCTCATCATGTACCTTGTGTGCTCAGCATAAATCTCGACAGTCTCCAGTCAGTGAATTGGTGCCTCTTCCTGTGCCATCTCGTCCGTGGACACATCTGTCCATGGATTTTGTGACGGACCTGACAAATTCGAATGGATATACCACCATTTGGGTGGTAGCAGATCGTTTCTCTAAGATGGTCCACTACATTCCGTTAAAGAAGTTACCTTCGGCACCTCATTTGGCTCACCTATTTGTTCACCATATATTTCGTCTTCGTGGACTTCCTCCAGAAATCGTCTCAGACCGGGGTATCCAATTTGTGGCAAAATTCTGGAGAGCCCTCTGTTCTGTTCTACAATTGAAACTTAACTTTTCCACGGCCTATCACCCTCAAAGTAATGAGTCCACTGAGAGGGTGAATCAGGATTTCGAGACCTTTATGAGAATCTTTATGTCTTCATCCCAGGACAACTGGTCTGAGTCCCTTCACTGGGCCGAATTTGCGCATCATATCATTCTTCTACTAACCAAACTCCTTTCTACATTGTGTATGGACTTCATTCTAGGGTTCCTTGAGTTCCGTAGTTTACCCACCTTCGATGTGCCAGCTGTGGATGCCACTGTACGGAATTTTACTTTGCTTTGGTCTCAAGTGCGGGCTGCTCTTGTTAAAACCTCCCTGCGGTACAAAGATCAGGCAGATAGTAATCGAAAAAATGTTCCTCAGATGCGGGTCGGGGATCAAGTATGACTTTCTACCCGCAATCTTCACCTCAGGGTGCCGTCTATGAAGTTCACTCCCTGGTTTATTGGACCATACTCCATTACAGAGATAATCAATCCAGTCTCTTATCATCTTCAGCTCCTGTCTTATTTAAAGATTCCCAATTCCTTTCATATATCTTTGCTCAAGCCACTACTTCTCAATAAATTCCTCAGTGTTCTCCCTGTTCCCCCCAGGGTCCAAACTGAAAAGGGAGTGGAATTTAAGGTGTCTCAGATTCTGGATTCTCGTATCCGTCATGGTCATTTGCAATACCTGCTTGATTGGAGAGTCTATGGTCCGGAGAAGCATTGTAGGACTAGAGCTGAGGATGTCCATGCTCCCAAACTCATCAGCAAATTCCACTTGGATCATCCCGAAAAGCCTAGAAGTGTCCTGAGGCCACCCGTAAGGAGGGGGCACTGTCACAACCCAGGTTTCGCGGCATGGAGGTTTGCGGTCCTTACCGGTGAGAGCGCTGTTGTGCAGTCATTCTGGCAGGGGAGCTGGCATGTAGAGATTGGCATTATGTGTATGTAGGTCTGCCAGCGTTAGGCTGTCCTGACAGGGGTAAGACTAGTGGCGTCTCCGCGTCACGGTTGTCTGAGCGCCACCATGTTGTCTTTGGCCATGTGACATAGCAGGCCAATCGTCTGTGGGTCACCTGCTCTCTCTGGCCTATCACGTTCTGTTGCTGGGTACTTTGGAGCACCCTGTAGTTGCCAGTGCAACGTGTTTCACAGCATCAGCTGTGAGAGAGAGTTCCTGCGCTCCTGAACCTGAGACCTGTGCTCCAGTGCTTGCCCTAGCTCCTTGTCTGCCTGCGGCTCCCTGCAGCTTGCACCGTTCTGCCTTGCCTTGCACTCTGCTGGAGATCGCCCTGCACCTTCCACCAGACCCACTCCTGCCTGAACCTGTCTCCGCAGATAACCCACTCCTGTCAGCCATCATCACAGCATTACAGAATTTTCCCTTCAGCCATCATCACAGCATTTCCGGATTCTTTCAGCCATCATCACAGCATTTTCGGATATCCCTCTCAGCCATTACTCTGCATACCCGGATTTCCATTTCACCTTTACAGTCCATCTGGATTCACCTTATTCATCTCCACTCACTACAGTTTCCTCCTGCTACATTTATTAGTTTGTTATTACTGGACTTTAGTTTATCTTATTGTTCATGTCTACCAACATTCACATTAAACAACCTACTTTTCAATTAAACCTGTTCCGGTGTTTACTCCTGTTACAACTACCCGGGTAAACAACAAACACAGACTCTAACAGTCCTGCTTCACCACGTAACTAGGGGGTGGGGCCTACCAGGAATTTCCCCTGCGCCCCTGTGGGCCAGTCCTTCCCTGAACTTTGTGTCAGAAAGTCCTTTGCAGAGCCAGATTAATAATGACACGGATGGGACTACAGCTCCAGACTTCCATATAAAAGTAGGCCTATCATCATAACAGCATGATGAAGACCAACCAGCCCAGGTGTCCACACCGTCGCCATAAATCAGTGTTAAAATAATATTTCTATCTTTCTCACAAAATTATGCAATGTATTTGCTATTACGTATTTAGGAAGACACTGGGGCTGAGGGTGTAGACGGTGGACATGCCCACATGGCCCTGACCACACCCACTCAGCACTGGTCACTGCTCCTCACAATAAGTCCTTCATTAGTTTCAGCCCCAGACACTGCAGCCAGGCTGTGTTTTGAGCAGTTAATTTGGTTTGAGGCATTTTGATCACTTTCATTTATTGTGCCCCTTGTGACTCGGCCTGGAGAGGCATAGGATGGCCATTAGAAGGGGACCACTGAATTGTCACACATGCCTTGCGATGGCATGTAGCCATCGCCTATTAACCATTCAATGGTTTAGCTATTAATGGTATTGCTAGTGCAAGTCGCAATGGACAGCCGCAGCTTGTGCATGCATAAAAGAGCCGTACTCTGAATGCAGAATTTGTCCTTTCATGTGTATAAAGCAAGAGTGATGCCTTCTGCCATCGGAAAGCATCCACTGGAAAGAAGCATGCAATGGCGGCAACCATCGCAATCCTACCATCAAATGGAGAAAGCATCCCCACCAAATTGGAAATACTGATAGTTGCTAACCATCGGTCTCAGATGGCCATCCCTAGGCATTGCACAACAGATCAGTAAGAAATGTGGAAAAGAAGCTGGCGATTGTCCTATTATAGGCCAGAACGTGTGTGCAGATATTTTAGAAATATGCCATCGATGATCACTGATCCGTTGGGGAACTGGGGAAATTCTTCATGTTAAAAATCCCCGATTGGCCAATCCTGACCATATTTTGGTCGGGATCGGCAAAATCAGGGAAATCCAACATGTACAACGATCTAGGGGTCGGGGAATTGCGACAATCTCTGATGAATGAGAGCCTTAAGCCTCACCTAAATACATGCAAGCATCACCATTTTATAAACCTGTGACCAGGGCCGGCGCTAGGTGTCTCTACACCCAGCGCCGTCTCGTGCTCCCCCTCCGCCCCTTCCCTGACTGCGCCCTCCCCGAGCATAATATAATAACGGCAGCAGGTGCTGGACCCCAGCGCCCTTGTGCGGCTGCTCACAGAGTGTGCCTGGAGCCGGCGCCTTGCCTGTGACTCATATAGGGGTATTCCATATGGGAGCAAAAACTCAGTTTTTGCGATGTTTTGGCACCTATGACATCATTATCGCAGGTTTTAGTTTTACACCGTAATCAATTTCAAAGACTTTTCGCAGGTTCGAAAAGTCTTTGAAAAAACCGGGGATAACTTTTCACCACTGAATAGGTGGCGAAAAAAAGTGCAGAATTGGGGTTTAGGGGTGCAGGCTTAAAAAAAATAGCCTGCACCCCTGGGAATGACATTTTAAAAATAACTGTGTCAAAAAAAAAAAAATAGGGACACCCCAAAAAATTGATTTAAAAATTGGGGTGAAAAAAAAAAATGGGAAAAAATTGTTTAACAATAGGGATATAGGTTCAGGGCTATTCTGCAAGTATGCGGCAGGTGTTTTCTAGAATAGATTAATAGCGGCAGGTGCACAGTTGCAGAATTTTAAAAAAATTACTTTAGGGACATAAAAATATGCTAGTACCCATTTTCATGTACCCCAAATTTGATGGGACCACTTAAAAAAACGAAAAAAATAACCAAAGTGCTCTTCTGCATCACTTCTTCAATGTCGGGAAAAAAGCACCTGCCGCAGCTATTTAAATCCCCGACTTTCATTTGCAGGCTAAAACGTGATCCCCCATGTTTTTAGAGCTTTAGGGGGTCCTACAATTTTTTTCAGGAAAATTTTGTATTTTATTGCAAATCCCACTTCGCCATGTCCCATTTTCGTAGATTTTATATTGAATATGGGGATAAAGCGGGCGCGCGCCCGATACTTTATCCCAGGAAAATCTCCGATATGAAACGTAAACTTCGACAGCGAAGTTTACGTTTCATATTGAATACCCCTCATAGTATCTCTTCTTTTAGGAATTTACTTTGCATCACCATTGGAAAAACTCCTGTCTATTCATACGGATGTTTAAGATATACTGTATCTAAAATGCAAAAAAAAGAAAAAACAAGAAAAGAAAAGCTAAAAAAAAAAAAGAGCACAAAAATAACATAACACACTAGTGCCTTACCATGTGACCTCTCCAGCATGGGAGACCAGCCACTGGCTGAATGCTCACTGGCACAGCTAGCATATCACTGACTCAGAGGCAAATTTGTCAGCTGGGTGACAGACTGTTAATGAGTAAAACAGGAGCTGGTCTCCATTAACCCCTGATGTCCTGCAATGTGTTGCCAAGATTTATGCTGCTGCAGTGGCTGCAAGTGAAAGTACAGTTTCTAACGTACAAAGTCTATTCCAAGAATGTTTTAGCCATGGAGGCATCTGTCACTAAGATGCTTAATGGATATTTAATACCTCCTGATCATGAGGTACTAATCCTCTATTTAAAAAGTAAGGAGAGGTCTTAAACTGAAGACATTTAACAACTGCTTAATTACATAGTATCCCGGTAGCGTGAATTCGTATTAGCTGGAAATTAATCCGCATGGTATGTTTGGGAATAAGCCCATGTAAATAGCTTGGCTCTGTGTAGCAAGTTAATGGTGGACTATTGTTATTGGTGACACATTTGTAAGTCAGGTATTTCCTATAAAAATATTTACCATACTTGCTCTCTGTTTTTTGCTGCGAAAAGTATTTAGTGCCTTATAGACATGACAAAATAATACTGATTATTATAACTATTGTAATACAAAAGAATAATAGTGATCAGAGGGCCTTATTCAGCAGCATGCGCAATTGCAACTGCCTATGAAAATCGAGCGATTGTTAGCCTTTGCGCATGCATATAAGCTGCACTGAGAGTCGGTGACGATCGCACTGCGATTACGGGTGCACAAAGGAATCCATTGTAGAGTGAGTGAGAGGCACTGAGCGTTTGGGGGTGGTGACAGGGGAGTGGTCGGAGAAACGCAGGCGTGCCTGTCCGCTTGAACGCTGTTTCATGGGTGTGCATAAATGAGCCACTAAGATTACATATGCAGCTTGAGTGCTCACTGCGTGCGACGAGACTTGCAGTTTCTGCTGCTGGTCAGACCTGCTGTAAATGTGCGTGATGGGTCGATGTGCGTCGATGGTACCGATGTCCACGCAGAAGAACGACAGTAGACGGATATGAGAAAGCAGTAGTGGGCGTCTTTATGCTGGCTGAGCTGTGGCAGGCATATAGCATATTTTCACAGCTGTGTTGCGTGCGATTTTGCAACTGCGATTGCGATTCGTACTGAAGGCCTGATTCAGCAAGGATCGCAATTGCAAAGCTGAACGCAGGCAGCTTTGCAGTTGCGATCCTTGCAGATATGGTAATGCAGCAGGAGGCATCACGACTCCTGTGCATTACTTATCCGATGCTGCGTTGTCCAACGCAGCATCGGATAAACTGCGTAACATCGGCCGGCTAAGGTGACCCATCAGTTTAGAGGAAGAGGCCAGGAAATCTCCCTCAGCCGACGGAGATCCTGGCCTCTTCCCTCCCCCCCAACGGCGGTGACACACCTCCATTTCGGGTAACGGAGGCTGTCACCACCCCCTCCCCGCCCCCCAAGAGGCAGCAGACTGTCAATCACTGAGAGTATGCTGCCAATTTTACATCGGGAATCTGCGTTCAGCAGTGCACTAGTGTGCACTGCTGAATCAGGACTTGAGAGAGCTATTATATTTCCTTGCCAAATTTGGGACATGTGATGCATGACGTGATTTTATAAGGGATTTATTGAATAGCATTACACATAAAATACATATGTACAAAAATAAATAATCAACAAATAGATTGCCAAAAATAGATGAAGACTTTTAGCACTGAGCAAGCTGAATGCTGCATTTGTTGTTAGTGTACAAGATAATCGTAGTATATTCTACCTATGTTTAAAAAGAGGTTCACCAAAGGGCTTCTACAGTATATTGTGTCTATAACTGTATTTATTTTGCAAAGATAAAAATGGAAGCGATCATTCAGAAAGGCATATGGAACATTTAGTGTAATAGCATGTAGTGTTATGTTGCCCTAATTCAGTGTTTTTTGGTTTTTATTTTTTTAAATGTTTTTACCTTATTGGGGAATACATGTAAATGGAGCGGAGGAAAGGAGGATATAGTGTGGAGTGGCACGATGCAAAAGTCAGATTGAAATAAGTGTGTGGGTCTCCTTACAAGAACAGTGGTAATTACCATTGGGAGAATGAATGTGGCAAAGTACAAGTGGTTTATGCTGGCCACACATCACATTTGGTTATTGCTGTTCTATATTGTTTTGATACAGTAGATGACACTGGCCCAAAATTGATGCAGGTGTGGGTTTCCACCAATCACTAAATGATGATTGAAAATGCTGGTAGACGACCTACTGGATATCTGTGTGTCTAACTAGTGGAGCCCTGCCTGATACCTGATCTATCCGGTTTCTACAACGTGGACACCCTTGTGCCTGCTATATTGCTCACAGAGCCTGCAATTTAAGCCAGAGTCCAAAGAGCAGTTTTATTGCCTTACACAAAGTTGATGACTCTCCAAATTACTTTGCTCCTACATTACCTGTAAAAGTATTTATGATATGATGTCATTTAGAAAGATCCACCATTATAAATGGTGGGAGCTGGTACAAAGACTTGGCTTGGCCACTATGTAGTAATGTGGCTATGTAAGGTTAGGACTTTTGTATCACATCAACAGTGGTTTGCTGTTGAAAGGGGCATGTCCACGCCATGCTGAGGGGGGGGTGACTGCCGCTGAGCCTTGTCTGGACCACAGCAGGCCTGGGCCCCGGTACTTTAGTGCCTCCTCCCTCTTGGCTCCCTGGAAGTAGAGGAAGGTGAACTGTACTATATTGTTGCCCGGAATAAACGCTCTATGGTCAGATCACTCTGCACACTCATGCCACTAAAAACACACCATGCCTTATCTAAAATAACGAAACAGAGACATAGTGTTGGGTGAAAAATGGGTCAGCTTTTTATTAATCTCAAATTAGAAACCTATTTAGTAGAACCTATTTTATGCACAATTTAACTATTTAGCATAATTTCTAACTCAATAAATTTCTAAAGCAAAATGGTGGCGGGGACTTGAATGGCCTAACAGAAGCAACATGTTTATCAATAAAATAAGAAAAATAACAAAACTGCGGGCCTGAACAGCCTGCCACAAAAATGGAACATCGGGACCAACTGCCCCCTTTTCCCCTGCAACTCGCAAGGTGTCCAGGCCTCCTGCCCTACCTTGCGGGGATAACAACTTGGGGAGCCGCCGTGCATCCGAGGGGGACTGCAGCCACCTGGACCGGTGGTGCTCACTGCGCCCTCAAGTCCGCCCCATCCGCACGGGCAACCCCCCAGGAATCAAAGAAAGACCAACCCTGCTAAACTTAAGAAAAGGCCATACAAGACCTGCCACTACAATATACGCTGACATAAACTGAAAACAATCACTCGAAAAAATATAGGGAGGGTGGGTGGGCAATCTCCTGAAGAAAAGAGGGAGAAAAAACTATATTTTAGCCACAAAACCCCTGGGACAGGCTCCACCCCTAACTCAACTTATATTCTATTGGCTTGTAACAACAGACCCTAAGCACCACCCCTCTACCAACTGCTCACTCTCTGTGTAACAGAGTGTGCCACGTGACAGACCAGAGGTTTATGTCACTCCTGTCATACAGGGATGACTTCCGTGGTCTTAAACGCTCTATAATCAGATCACTCTGCACACTTATGCCACACAAAACACACCATGCCTTATCTAAAATAACGAAACAGAGACATAGCGTTGGGTGAAAAATGGGTCAGCTTTTTATTAATCTCAAACTAGAAACCTATTTAGTAGAACCTATGTTATGCACAATTTAACTATTTAGCATAATTTCTAACTCAATAAATTTCTAAAGCAAAATGGTGGCGGGGACTTGAATGGCCTAACAGAAGCAACATGCTTATCAATAAAATCAGAAAAATAACAAAACTGCGGGCCTGAACAGCCCGCCACAAAAATGGAACATCGGGACCAACTGCCCCCTTTTCCCCTGCAACTCGCAAGGTATCCAGGCCTCCTGCCCTACCTTGCGGGGATAACAACTTGGGGAGCCCCCGTGCATCTGAGGGGGACCGCAGCCACCTGGACCGGTGGTGCTCACTGCACCCTCAAGTCCGCCCCATCCGCACGGGCAACCCCCCCAGGAATCAAAGAAAGACCAACCCTGCTAAACTTAAGAAAAGGCCATACAAGACCTGCCAAACGAGGACAAGGTCCGCCGCCGCCACCATTACTCAATCTCAACTCCAACTAACCCTAGACATCCAAATTCCTGAGGGCACCAAACAAGTTCCTAGAGAAAATCTCTAACCCGCCCCTAGACAGGTGCACGCCATCGGGCCTATAATGTTGCCTGTCCACCACTGATATGTTTGCATGCCGCACTACAGCACCGCCACTACCTGTAATGGCTCTACCCACCACAGAGTTGATTCTCCGTCTAGAGAGCTCGATAGCCCCCGGGCGCTCAGCCCCTCTCCAAAACAGCCTCGCAACTATTTCCGACCAAATGACCCGACAGAAAGGCCACTCCCGGATAAGCGCCAGCAACTCCCTCTGAATGGACATGCGCAAATCCAAGTATGTCCTGTCCGTCAGGTCATTCCCTCCCAGATGGATGACCAGGAAACGGGGGTACCCGAACCTGGCCACGGCGTCCCTAAGGACCTCTTCCAGTTGAGCCCAACGCATGCCCCGGTGCCCCATCCACCGGACATGTGCCAACTCTGGGATCTCCCTAGCCGACTGAACCACCTCTGACCTAGAGAGCCAAAATATAAAAGAATGTCCTATTATACAAATAAAGGACTCATCAAGACGACATCCTGGCAGGGAAAAATTAAGGGAAAATAGATTAATATATCGTATAAAACGTGGTTCATATGCAAAAATGGTAAAATTTAGTATCTAAGAGATGTGTATCATGCTAATGCTAGGCCTATTTGCACCTATTCCTAACACCTGGCATGAGGGATGTTTTGGCTGGGAAGGGATCCCAACTTGACTTGAGGCAAAAACACAAACACTCCACCGGCTGGCAGAAGCCAAAGTTAAAACCAGTGGTCAAACAAAAATTCCTCAAGACCCCCGCCTAGGGCGAGTAGTTAGTCCCCAAGTTGGGATAAGCAAAGGCCCGAAGCCAGGCGTAACCTAAGGTAACAACACCCAGCTCCGAACCCCCGCAGCGCCTGCTGTCGACCATGTCCCTTTGTCATAACACTGGTTCTTCTGATCCCGTGCATGACTAGACGGGCCGACCGTAACAGACGACGACCCAGCAAGCAGGTGCAACCCCTCAATACCCCCTGCCCATGGGCAAAAGAGAACATCAAGGACAACCCCCGAGAGGCCGCCGAAACTTGTCTGTGACCTCCCCCGGGGGGTAGAATCCCAAGCGCACCCACCCTGGGCCAGAAATTAAAAAGGGGGGGGGCGTTGCGGAATGGCACCTGCCCACCGCGTCCTAACCAAAAAGGTCAGGCAAGGTGGGGTAGGGCCGGCCTCCGACGGAAACCAAGCTCCCGCCTTACCCTCCCTTCTGCAACGGAAATGACGCAGGCCGAGCCTAGCGGCCCAAGCCTTGTTCCCGAGTAAGAATCATAAAACAGATCTTACCTCGAGACCTTCCCTCAAGAGGAATTGGCTCCACGGCTCCCAAGAAGCGAGGTACACCCTGTAGGTCCCAGGGGCCAGGGACCGGTGTGCTAGCGCCTCCACGCTGGATGAACCACCTGCCACACATAATCGGGACATGAGTCACCGACAACATTCGCCCAAGGGGCAAGTCTCTGAAACCTTGCCCACTCAAAGCGTGAAAGCGCATCAGCAACCACATTACTAATCCCGGGAACATGCCTAGCGCTAAACCCAATATTAAATTGCAAGCAGCGCAATATAATTTGTGCAATAACTCGAATAGCGTGCAACCCAGCAGCTTTCTGTCGATTCAGCGCCTCCACCACACCCATATTATCGCACCAGAATATGATCGCCCTATTCTGCAACTGCCCACCCCAAAGTTCCAGCGCAACCATAATTGGGAAGAGCTCTAATAAAAGCATGTTCCTGGTCAGTCCCTCTCTCACCCAGCTGGAGGGCCAACGAGCAGCACACCAACGCCTCCCGAGCAAGGCACCAAATCCTACTGATCTTGCCGCGTCCGTGAATAGCTGTAAAGTCACGTTAGAGACCGGTGGGGCTGGCCAAAATGCGAACTCCGTTGAAATTAATCAAAAAAGAATCCCAAATACCCAGATCCCGGCGAATCTCCCCAGATAGTCGCAGAAAATGATTGGGGCTGTGCGCCTTAGCCGTCAATCTTTCCAATTTTCTGCAAAAAATCCTCCCGACGGGGATAACCCTGCAGGCAAAATTGAACAAGCCTAGCAGCGACTGAGCCTGCTTCAATGTTAGTTTACCTACTGACAAGGCCAACACTATTTCGTCTTGCAAGCACCGCACTTTCCCATCCGGCAACCGACAAAAACCCCCAATCGTGTCGATTTCGATGCCCAAAAATGAAAGCCTAGTGGTTGGGCCCTCTGTCTTATCCTCTGCTACGGGGACTCCAAAAGTTGCAAAAAGCGTGTTCGCGTATCGCAAAAACAACAGCTTGCACCTAAGCGAATCATGGGGGCCAACCAATAAGAAGTCGTCCAGATAATGTGCTATCCCCGACTCCTGCGACCCCTTGGCCAGACAACAATGCACACGAAATCGCACAACCCATTGGCAAACATTTGTCAAAGTAGAATTCTTCGCCGAGCCGGAACCCCATGAATTGAAAAAACCGCTGGTGGAGGGGAAGCAACCGAAAGGCTGATTCTATATCCACCTTGCACATCAAGGCCCCATTACCAAAGGAACGAACCAAGTCAAGTGCACTGTCAAAAGACTGATATACCACTCGACATAGCTCGTCCGGTATAGCATCATTCACTGAGAGCCCCTTCGGGTACGACAGGTGCTGATTAAAACAAAACTTCCCTGATGCCTTTTTGGGAACCACCCCGACTGGTGAGAGCACCAGTCCTGGGATGGGGGGCTCAGTAAAGGGGCCTGCAATCCTACCCAGTTCCACTTCCTTGTCAACCTTTGCTCTTAACACCGCCGGCATATCACGGGCAGAACGAAGATTCCAACCCGAACCCCCTTGTACTATGCCGACTATAGGAAGTTGAAAACCCGTCGAAAAACCTTCCCGCAAAAACCGTGCGACGCCCCGCAACGGATACTCCGCCAACTATGACGCCATGGCTTCAACCCTGACGGGTGTGGGGGCTCTACCCAATGTGTGGGCTCTACTTGGGGGATGGATCCGCGGGACCGCGGCTAGGATTACTACTTTTTCCCCCGGTCGCACCCCCTGGTCCTTTTGCGCAATCCTTGATGGGGTGGGGGCCACTGCAACGAATGCAGGTGTGTCGAAAATGACAGCGCGTCCCCAATACACATTGCCCATTGTTAAAGGCAAAGCATTTTCCATGCCCCAACCTGGAACCAGACCCGCACGCCGACCCTCCCCCTGGCGCAGCTGACTGCCCCCTGAAACTCCTATGAAAAGATGTCGCCTCCATTTGCGAGAGCTGTGGTTGCGTGACGTCCATGAAAATCTTGACGTCCTTTGTTCCGAAGTCTATGTCTCGGCCATGCTGCTTACGACGAAATTCTTCGTCGTAAACCCGCCAAGCGCCGCTTCTGGAGTTGGTAACATGTAATGAATTAGGTACATGTACCTAATCACGCGCATGTGCTCGTCGGGCCGTGTCTCTAAGTAGCAAGAGGCAAAGATATACATGTTCTTCAGCCATGCATGATAGGTCATGACCCCGTCGAGGGCCGAGCACCCTTTTTTCTTTGCGGATACCCAAGCCTTCTTGCTTCGACTTGTAAGCGCGAATACATTGACGTAACGGCCACGCCTGATCTGGTCTCGGATCCTTGGCCGCACCCCACGCAGCACCGCTGTATTAGAGCATAACACCCCCTCCGAACAGTCCGAGTTTACTGACATGCTGCTGCTGGACGAACGGTGCTTGCGCTTATACCGCCTGGACCTTTTCCTGCACGATCACCGTGATTTCTCTGAGGAGTCTGAGGAGGTGGAGGAAAGACTATTTGTGCCCTGCTCTGACCTATGGCGCCTACGCTTCCTGCTCCGCTGCGCGGGTGCTTCCTGACTACTACTGGAGCCATCTATCCAATCGGGATCGATGGAAGACTCACCATCCGACTGGCCAGTCGCACCATCGGCGACCGCAGCCACGGCCCTCTCGCTTCCGGCTTGATGCTGCATATTCAAATCCGATAAGTCTTCACCTGCTGGGACACAAACAGTGTTATCTTGTACAGGATTTGACCGCCCCTGGCCTAGAGGTTCCTCTACACATGTACCTCCCAAGCTGAGATGCGACACCGGGGGCGCCAGGGGACCCATGGCGCCGACGAGCCGGTCCACAAGCGCCGCCATGTGTCCGTCACCCCCTCCCGAGGCAGTCTGAATGCTACTCTGCGACAACAAGGGCACAAGTGCAGAGAGCAGTGATGCCCAGAGTGGAGACAGTCTCCGTGCGCAACACCGCACCCGCCTCGGACCCAGCTACAGATCCCGCCTGAGGCGCTGGTGCTCCGCGCACAACCTCTGCATAAGACCTGCGACTAATCCCCTGAGCGGGCCCATCTTCCCCCACCCCGGGTGAAAGCCCAGCGCGGGGCGGGGTACTGCCCCTTTCAGATACCCCCCAATCTATGGAAGCGGACTCGCCGCTGTCGGAGGGGGACGTAGTGTCCACCCCATCCAGCGGATTGTGCACATTTCGTTTTCTGCCGCCCCGCCTGGCCAAAACGCGACCGCCGCTGCTGTGAGCAGGCCGATCAATGAATTTCCCGCGGGGCAGGGAGGGGGCTGTTATACTCCCTGCCCTAAGGGGCCGCGCGCCCGTGATCCGCTGCACCCGCCGAACGCGTCGACACATGGGACGCAGCGGGAATAGTAATGGTAGATCGGGGCGGAGGGGGGTCGGGCACAACCCCCCCGCCTGCTGACGCACGCAGGCGGGAGGTAGGCACCATGACCGCTCCCCGCCGAGCAGCGGGTCCCCGTTTTCCCGCCCTGCCGCTAGAGCCGCCGGGCATGCCGCACTATGTAAAGGAGGGGAGGGCAGCACTCCCCTCCTTCTGCTGGACCTCCTGGCCAGGTATGCGGACGGCCTGTCTGCACCCTGGCCGGCCACCACTCTCGCTACCCGCGGCGGTGCGCGTTGCGCAGGCCCCGCCGCGCGAAGCCTGGCGCCCCCCCCCACTCCGTGGCCTGCATCGTGGAGGCCAGCCGCTTCCTTCCGTCGGGGATCCCGCTCCCGCGGCCGCCGCGTTAATCAGGTACCGGGCAGGGATATCGACAGAACGCCGGGGGCGATCCATGAGGGAGGGATAGAGAAAGGAGGAGAAAAGAAAGGAAGAAATCGAGGGAGATGGAGAAGAGTAGAGTAGATAAGAGTAAAGAATGAGAGATAGAAGGCTAGCAAAGGAAAGAAAGGTATTGACAGTTAATATTAAATACAAAGAAAACAATTATATTGTAATACAGCTAAAACACAGAGCAATAATCTGGTACTGCACCGGCAATCTCCTGAAGAAAAGAGGTAGAAAAAACTATATTTTACCCACAAAACCCCTGGGACAGGCTCCACCCCCAACTCAACTTATATTCTATTGGCTTGTAACAACAGACCCTAAGCACCACCCCTCTACCAACTGCTCACTCTCTGTGTAACAGAGTGTGCCACGTGACAGACCAGAGGTTTATGTCACTCCTGTCATACAGGGATGACTTCCGTGGTCTGGAAGATCAACAATAAAAATGTCGACAGTCAATAGGTTGACACCAAATGGTCGACAGTGGTGAAAGGTCGACAGGTACAAAAGATCTATGGTGCAAAAGGTCGACAGTGTTAAAATGGTAGACAGGTTCAAAATCGTCGAAACACCCCAAAAAATGGGGGATACTTGTTTTTTATGTTTTTGGCAACATTTTTAAGGTTAGGGGGAGGGTTTGGGTAAGGCTGCTGGAGGAGATGATTAGGGTTAGGCACTAGGGCGGAAGTTAGGGTTCGGTTTAGGCACTAGGGGAGGAGTTAGGTTTAGGCACTATGGGGAGGGTGAGGATTAGGGTTAACTTACAAAAAAAATGGGTCGACCATTTGAACCTGTCAGCATTTTGTCCCTGTTGATTTATTGCATGTCGACCATTTGGTGTTGACCTGCTGACGGTCATCCTTTTTACTGTCGATCTTTTAAACCACACCTACTATTTTACTTTCCTTTGAATTTAAGGACAATTCAGAAGTTGATCACTGAAACAGCAAAACCATTGGTTTGCAGAAATTATGTCATTATTGAGCACACAATTTTAACTAACGTTCGTTTAACACAGAGGTAGGACATATGTGCATAACCAACCATTATGGATCTAAGAATTCCTGCATGCCCTGCCAGCCAGAGATATTTGTTCCACCACAATAACCTTTGATGTGTAGTGCTTGCTGGTGCTTTTAGTCCTGCAGAGCCACAGGTCACTTACTCCTGATTTAAAAGAAGAGCTTTATAATTTTTTGTGCTTTATTGCACTTTAATTGGATACAGTAGTGATAGGATAACAGGGTATACATTCACTATGTGAAATGTTATGATGTCGGCATGGGTAAAATGTCGACATCTAACATGTCGACACAGACAGAATGTCGACATCGACATAGTGAAAATGGTTAGATATCAACATTATGGCAGTGTTAGCATACCAAAAGTCCGCACCTTGCATGTCGACATGGCAAACATGTCAACATGTATCCTGTTGACATAGAATACATGTCAACACTATGTAGTCGAAATACTGTATGTCGACATTTTAATATGCCAACATAACGTATGTATCCCGGATACGGAAGGAAAAGTTTTAACTTTCGAATTAATAAATAGATTACTCCTACACAGAACATGCCCCACCAGGTTACTGACCCCCCGAATAGAGTAACAATGTATAATTTAGTGCACAGTCTGGAACCTGACCCTTAAGAGGAGGGGATGGTTCCTCCTGCAGTGGGGCCCACCACAGATTTCCCCTGTACTCCTGTGGGCCAGTCTGACCCTGGTTGCAACTCCTAACAGTCTAATACGTGTACTTCAGCAGGTTTGCATAAGCCTCAATTGCGTAAACAGTGTTCTCGGCCTAGACTAGAACGCAATTTAATTCCCCTGTCCCACCTCTCCAGACACGGGTGGGCATAAGTGGCAGAAGTGTGCATTTGCTACCTGAATACACAAAAAGCAAAATCACACAAGATACTATACTTAACCTGGCATAGAACTCTAAATGAACAAAGTTTGAGGCCCAATCAGGTCCTGTATGTAACAATATCAGAAGTCATAAATAACTTGGAAAACACTACGCCATGACATACTGAATAAAATCCCTAATAACACATTAAACCATACCAGCATAATAAAAAGCATCATACTTATTAGACATCATTGTGGGTCATGCTTCTTATTATGCTAGAATGTTAAAATAAAAAATGGGGGGGGGGGCTTTTTTAAATACATGGATTGCTGGTTTTATAATTATTTTTGCAGACATACTCGTGTGTGTGTATACCCAAAGTCTAAAACATGAGCTACACATTCCATGTGTAAACCAATCCTATACAAGTTAAAGGAACAGTTGCAGAGTATTCTGGGCTGCCTGTGAAATTATGTGGGTTATTTTTACTTGTGAAGGACTGAGAATTTGGTCTTGTTGCACTATTAAGGAAACACGAAGACCCATCCTTATGTGGAGAGAGCTGAGTAGGTAAAGGGGGCCCATCTATATAAGCTTTCCAGAGCCCGTCACATGGTTACATCACAGTTCATGGTGAGTACTGAGTACTATGTACCTGTGTGTTTAATGTAGAAGCTTGGAAAGCAAATCATTGTGAATTTAAACAGAGGTCTTTTGCAAATCAATTATATAATTATATATATATATATATATATTATTTATATATATATATAATTTATATATTTATTACATATATATATATGTATTCTTTTAAATGACCAGCATTAAAAATGATGTTGGTAACACTGGGATAAATAATATATTTTATATTTTCAAAAATGATTTTAACATACAAGATTATTTAAGTATTATACTAGTACACCAGTAAAAATTTAAAATTATCCATAGTAGATTTTTTATGGCAGGCTATTTTTTTTTTCTTTAATGAATAGTATTTTTTAGGTATTTAAAAAAATGTTTCCCCTCACCTGAACTTTACCCTTTATTTTTGCTAATTATTATTTATTTATTTTTTACAAGGGGGAAGCCTACACATTTTTTCATCTCTACCTGCAATAAAAGGTGAGGACTTTTGTTTTATGTGATTATTTGTTGTGTGACTGTTACAGAGAGAGTCCACGTTCTGTGGCTTGTATAGTGAATCATATATTTTGCTACACTTCCTATAAAAGAGATCTATAGGAAAAGATGTTCAGATAAGATGGGAAATGTAAAATACTGTTTGAGATAAAACAGGTTCAAAGGAATTTTCTTTAATACTTCAAAGTAAAGCTGATCAGGTACATGGTGTCACCCAGTCTTTGGTGTACTCTCCATATGGCCATATCTGATTCCAAAATCTGGCAAAGTTTTTGCGGAAACATTAATCTTAGTTTGTATACATGCTATTGATTTATATACAAACAACTTAAATCAATATGATGAAAAGTAGGTCCATACAGTTGTTATATCCTTCTTCCTATGATTAATATTTATTTAACGTTATCTAGCTATATTTACCGGTAATGGGATAAAGACACCGCTTAGAACATGACGAGTGTGATTGTTTGTGTATAGCATCTTTGGAAAGAAAAAAAAACTGATGCGAGGGTTTGAAATTTTAAAAGTTTTAGAGTACTCCTACTGGTGCTCAGGTAAGCCAGGAAAACATGCATTGTTAGTGGTCAATAACTGTGGGGGATTTTACATAGGCGGATTTGTTGTGTGAACCAAGGTCAGTAAACATATAGGCTCTAGCAGTGTCCGAAGTGGAAATTCCCAGGTTCAACTGCCCCTTAAATTATATATTTTTTTAATAATTCCCAATATAATTGATAGTTTTGTTTATACATGGCAGCATTGTATAACATTAATTATATCTTAAAGTTGCAGTTTAACTGATTAGTTAAAATGACTGAGGCTGATTCAGTTCTGCGCATTGACTGTGACGTGTCGTTCTGGTACGGCACATCACGGCTAACGCATTGCAAGTTTCTCTTCCCACCCCATAGAGGTGTGCAGGAACACTTTCAATGTTAAAGATGCTATATATGGTGCACATCCCTTGGAATTGAATCGGACTCTCTCTGAATCAACATCGGAGAACCAATAAATACAGACTCATGTCATTTAATAGTAATGAACTGATGTAAGTGCCATAGGACTGATTTATCAAAATATTTTAGATATGCATACAGTTCCAATACAAAAACACCATATCATATAAAGAAAAATAGGAGAATATTCACATAAGCATGTATACGATATAAGTGTGTGCTGTGTATGTGTATATTGTAAAAATATAAAATCAGACCAAATAAAATATTCCAGAAACCAGCAGCCATGGGGGACGGTGAGATGGCCGTTTTTGGCGAAGCTGCCCAGTTTCTCCGTAAGTCTGATAAAGAGAGACTGGCAGCCCAAAACAAGCCCTTTGATGCCAAGAACACCTGCTTCGTGGATGACCAGAAGGAACTCTACGTGAAAGGTCTTGTCACTGCTCGGGAAGAAGGAAAACTCACCGTCAAGACGGACGATGGGAGGGTAATGATGATATTATGTCTAGCAAATCAGATTGTCATTTGAAAATTGTTATTGAGTATAACTAAAACTGCACTGTTTCCTTTTCAGACTGTAGACGCAAAAGAAGCTCAAGTCTACCCCCAAAATCCCCCCAAGTATGACAAGATTGAAGACATGGCCATGATGACTCACCTGAATGAGGCCTCTGTGCTGTATAACCTCAAAGAACGTTATGCAGCCTGGATGATCTACGTAAGTACCTACACTTGCTCTGAGGGGTTATTTAGGCAGAAATAGTTTAAAGCCATAGTTTAAAGCCAAAGTTATTATTATAACTGTAGAACTGAAGACCAATGTTTAAATTTGTGTTCTTTCTGCATTAAGACTAATCATTTTGAGGGCAATTAAGATGTGCAGCATGGTCGTATGTGCACGGCACACCATACAGTCATTATAGATACGCCACTGGAATGGCAACAGCTTAACCTCTTGTTATTGTTTAATCGGGAGCATAGGGCATCCTTAGCTTATAAAATGCTATAGGACAGCTACTCAATCTAATGTACTTTGCAACCTTGCAGACCTACTCCGGGCTTTTCTGTGTCACTGTCAACCCCTACAAGTGGCTTCCAGTGTACGACCCTAAGGTTGTAGCCGGCTACAGAGGCAAGAAGCGTGTGGAAGCCCCACCACACATCTTCTCCATCTCTGATAACGCTTATCAGTTCATGTTAACAGGTAGGAAAAAATCTTAAACTGATGCTTGTTAGACATTAGGTTCAGGAGCCACATTTTAACTATGTGATTAATGCACATTAATGTTCTTTTGGCAGATCGTGAAAATCAGTCTGTCCTGATTACGTAAGTAAAACATCCTATATGTTGGTTAA
The DNA here is from genome assembly GCA_031769625.1 of Taudactylus pleione. Taxonomy (NCBI): domain Eukaryota; kingdom Metazoa; phylum Chordata; class Amphibia; order Anura; family Myobatrachidae; genus Taudactylus; species Taudactylus pleione. The sequence goes on from JAUIMM010000664.1 coordinate 464,952, forward strand.
TCGTTTTTCATTATTATTTATCTATTTATTGTTACATTTATTCCTCTTTATTTATGTCTTGTTTTATCTCTCTTTGACCTCCAGTGGAGAATCTGGTGCTGGGAAAACTGTAAACACCAAGCGTGTCATCCAGTACTTTGCAACAATTGCAACCCTCGGTGATTCTGGTAAGAAGAAGGAACAAATGAGCAACAGCTTGCAGGTAACTTCTTACTTCTAGACTCACTTTGAGCATCAACATCATCATTAATAGCTAATTAAGTGAATACATAATACATCACATCTAAATGGCACCAATGCTATTTGAGGAACACAAATGATGTATAATTTTTGTCTGGGTAAGATAAGACAGGTTTGCAAATAGGGCCATGAGATAAATGCCCATTGAACCAGGGGTAAGGGTAACTATCGTGGATATAGGAACTATTACATTAGAACTCATAGTTCTTCTTTAGCAAAGTCCATCCTTTTTAGCCTTCATACTATTGATCTGTAGAGTGCAATATTAATCTTCACACTACCATAATAATCTGATTTTGTCCTACTTACAATTACAAATGACACCTTAATTGTTCCCCATTACATATATCACTGCATTAAAACCTCATAATATACTACAGTTCTATACTCTCTGTTACAGCAATACAAAAATTTTATCAAATCACACTGATCATTTTACATTTATTATTTGTAACTAAACAACATGAGGAAATTTACCTTATATCAGCCTCTGGGATTTCAATCATGTAGTGGGAGCATTGTACAGTTATAAAGAAAATCCCATCCTTTGCATTCTCCTGGATCATATTACATAGTGTTAGCAGCACAATTATGTAACTAGGAATTCCTGAAATTGAAATAATCAATATGATTGGTTAAACATACTGATAGATTAATTGGCTATTGACAAACATGAGTATGTGTGTGTGTGTGTGTGGGTTTGTACGTACGTACGTGCCCCCATGTGTGTGCTCACACACAGTAGGGAATTTAGGCTTTAAATGCCGACGGGGAAGGGACTGATGTAAATGATTACATATTCTCATAATATGATTTGCGCTGTATAAATTATCCAAAAGCTGGAGGTTACTAATTAAAGACCACTTGTTCACCATTTAATTTACTATGGGGTCTATGTGTACTAATAATCGCGGTAATGCCACGATTATGTATCCAACTCGCAGGGGATATTTTCATTTTAAATTAAAATATCCCCGCTATGTAACAAGGGGAACTCGCAGGGACAGCGGTTGTGGTAATCGTTCTCCCTGCGAGTTATATCCCCGGCATTTAGGAGAAGTCTTTCACAGAAGTGAGACTTCTCCCGGGGAAGCTGACACTGCGCAGAGCGTCAGCTTCTGGGACTGTCCGGGGGCTGCGTGGGAGAGATCGAAAGATCTCTCTCCTGCCCCTGGAGCCTCCATAGGCTTACAGTAGTTTACACCATCTGAAGATGGTATTAACTACCGGCGCTAAACTTTTGGAGTTTAGTACATAGGCGTCAGATCGTAGTACCCATTGATAATAATGGGGACTGCGATCTGCAGCGCTAATCAGCACTTTGCCGGAGATTTCTGTGAAATCTCCTGCATTGTGCTCTTAGAACATATGGAACACTACATAAAATTATGCAGAAACTGCAGTTTCTGCATAATTTTATGCAACCAAAAGATTGATACATAGGCTCCTAAATGTGTTTTAGCAATAGAAAATTAAGAGGTCATTGGAAGAACTTCTTGCAGTTACTTTATCATCCTATACATATTCACACTAAGGGGCCTATGTATCATGGCACCAACGCTATTTGAAGAACACAAATGAGGCATCATTTTTGTCTGGATAGGTTAAGGCATATATGAGAAAAAGGACATTTTAAGTATGGGAACTGAATGTGTTGACCAATAGACATTTATTATACTGGACCTTACAATTATTCTGCAAGTATCAGTCTTCCTACTAATAGAGTACAGTATAAGTCTGCAGACCACTATAGAAATCTGCAGAACACTACCCTTGTCATATGTACTAATGACAACTCACCCTACTTCTACCTTGTTCCTTATATCACTGCATTAAACTTCACATTACACTGTCATACTATATACTCTGTTACATAGGAGTATCTATAAAAGGTGCAGGGTGTGCTGTCCAGGGGGGCCCACACTGCACACCCTGCATCCATACATTATACTTCCATCTCTGGCATCGGCACCATAGATATTACCGGGAAAATGGCCCACCCGCCAATTTCCCAAAGATCTGCGCGTGGTGTGGGCACCATGTTTTCGGAGACCTAGGCAATCACAGTAGACTCTGGCGAATTGCTAGAACCTACTCAGCAACAACTGCTCCAGCAAGAGAGGTTGGGGGCCCGCACTGAGTCTGCACACAAGCCCCCTCCTCTCTTAAGCCGATCTTGCTCTGTTATAATCAATAAACAAAAGTTAAGACATTATGTCATGTCTAGCATTATGTTAAAATTTAAGTGAATATATTATCACATCCAAATATTACCATACATTATGTTTTGTTAATGAGCAATATGAGGAAATGTATCTTATAACATCTACGGAGAATTGCATTCTCCTGGGCCATATTACATCTACTTGAGTTAACACAGTTATGTAATTAGGAAGATGCACTGAGTGCCAATGTCAAGAGCTAGATTCCTGCATAGAGATTTATGAGAGTCATTGTCCAACAATAAACATTGTTAGGTTTTTTTTACAATCCTTTCTCCTACTGTGTGTTTGCAAATGCTGACATCGCTATTCCTTCAAGGACAGCCCTTATCACATGGAAAGTCTCTAGCTGGAACTGAATTAGCATTTGTTACTAAAGGCTAGCTTCAAGGTGTTTCAGTGCTTGTCGATGACATTGACCTGCCCAATGTGCTCACTCCAACAGCCCCTTACCATTTGAGTCACTAAATGTATTCTGCAGCAGATAATATAGAAGTAATCGAAAGCAGTTATTGCGCTTGCCTGATCTGTCTTCCTACACATATGTACTGAAACCGCTTCCGACCAATTCAATGATAGATTTTACTGCAAAACTCATCTGAGTTGATTAATCCGAAAAAATATGAAGATCACCTTGCTATAAAAAAAACAAATTGCCAAAATAAAAACCAATTTGTTACAACATTTGTTATTGGGCCATAACTGTACAGTGTATGGCCACGACCGAGTACCAATGATCGGAAGGTCGGGCATGACAAATATTTCAACTTGCCCAACAGATGCGATAATTGGTGCTTGGATATGCTCACCATTACACAGACAGCCCGATTACCTGACAATGTATGGCAATGTCAGATAACTGGTCTGTCTGTCAGTTTGATGGGGACTTTCATCTGGCCGTGTACAGCCGACATTACTCATAAAACATGCATTTTATTGTAATTATACTAATCAACCTTACATGTTTGTTTTCAGGGAAGTCTGGAGGATCAAATTATCCAGGCTAACCCTCTGCTGGAAGCCTTCGGTAATGCCAAGACCGTGAGAAATGACAACTCCTCCCGTTTTGTACGTATAAATAAAGAGACCTGTTCTTTTCTGTTGTCATTTGTATAATTTTGTAATGTGACCCTGTTTTCTAAATTATTTGTCGTGTTTAGGGTAAATTCATTAGAATCCACTTTGGAACAACTGGAAAACTGGCTTCAGCTGATATTGAAACATGTAAGTATGAACGCATCCCTTTCAGTTCCTACTTTGTGCTTAAGATTATTACACGTACTCATGTATACAATGCATCTTAAATCTGCAGATCTGCTGGAAAAGTCCAGAGTAACCTTCCAGCTTTCAGCTGAGAGAAGCTACCACATCTTCTACCAGATCATGACAAACAAGAAACCAGAGATTGTTGGTAAGTTCACTTTTGTTTAGCCACAAATATGAGGAACTGTGGAACTGTTTAGACCTGCAAAATGTATGGTTATTAGTCTAACACTTAGGGGCCTATGTATTATGTTAATTATCGAGGCCCGTCAATTAACATTCTGACTTGTTGCGGGCGGCGAAACAATTCAACATTGCTCCGGCACGGAGATGGGTGATACGAAGATCAGCTGTCCCCGCGAACGCTTTTACCGTTACTTTAGTAGTAGCTGTGAAACTTAGCACTACCAAGTCTGAGTTGGCAGTGCTAGTGTGCCTACGTGAACCCCAGTTCACGCAGGCATCCGGCCCTGGCGTATGGCGGAAAGAGCCAGACAGTGAAAGAGGGATGCAAATGGATCCCTTTTCACAACCCAGGACTTTTCGCAACCCTGGGTGCGGGAGAAAATTCCATCTAAAGATGGCAAATGTTCCCGCAGTCAAGGTCTGAAAATATTGTATTTTAGGAGCTTGATGAATTTAGGTCCCCAATCCCAATACTAGTGTATGGGCACAGCGGGCCAGATCGTGGCTGAAGGTAAGCAGGAAATGTCAGTTATATCTCCTGTGTTAACTTTATGTTGAATAGCCCTGATACTTAATTTATACAAAAGTAGGTGAAAATGTTGATTTTCTCCTGCTTTTCTATAAATTAAGCGACTATGAAAATAACCCTAAATACTCATACATATCCGTACTATAATAATATTAAACAATGCGTGTAATGTGATGTAATGCCTTAATAAACAGATATTGAAAAAAAAATTTATATTAAACAATCTTGACAATGTCAGACGTTTTCATGAATGGGTTTGGTATAAATGTGAGACATTCATCATGTCAACATTATCACAATGCTGACATTGAACATGTTGACGTGCTCATAATGTCAACATTTGCCATGTTGACACTCAGCAGGTCAACACCTATGTTATATCAACTTGTTAGCATGTCGACATTATGATTTTCTTCTTATTCTGCCCATAACCCTAACCTTAATGCTAACCCTAATGGAAATGTTGATATTATGACAATGTCAACACTTTCGATGTCGACATTCTGTAAAGGTCGACATCTTGCAGATGAATGACGACATTTTAAATTGTGACTGCATACCTTAAGAACAAAGGGCTCCATGTCCTAAGCCTTGGAGAGAGATAAAGTGGACGGAGATAAAGCACCAACCAATCAGTTCCTAGCTGTCACGTTACAGGCTATGTTTGAAAAATTACAGTTAGGAGCTGATTGGTTGGTGCTTTATCTCCGTCCACTTTACCTCTCGCCAAGGCTAAGTACATAGACCCCAAAACACCCACTGGCTCTGCCTTTGTAACTCAATAGCACCTGGATAATTAATATAATTTCAATATTGTGATCCAAAGTTCACGATCCAGTTCTTGTACTACTGACACATCTGTATAATAAATGCTAAGCCATGTTGCCTGATTGCATTATGTTTTACTTTAGAGATGCTTCTCATCACCACCAACCCCTACGACTACCCCGCTATCAGCCAGGGTGAGATTGTTGTGAAGAGTATTGATGATGTGGAGGAGTTTATGGCCACAGATGTAAGTAGTTGAGAATTTTAGAACAAAGAGCTGTTACTTTGAGTCAGTGATTGCTGCTGTATTTGTTTTCAAGGTTGGACACTCATAATATTAAATCATTATTAATGTGTTATTACCCAACAGACCGCCATTGACGTCCTGGGATTCAATGCTGATGAGAAGATCGGCATCTACAAAATGACAGGCGCCGTCATGCACCACGGCAACTTGAAGTTCAAGCAGAAGCAGAGGGAGGAGCAGGCTGAGCCAGACAGCACAGATGGTTTGTGCTTATTTTCATTGATCACCAAATACAATGATAAATATTTCTCATCCGTGATTTTGTCAGATTCATTTCATGCTGCACGTTCTATGTCTAGTTGCTGATAAGATCGCCTACTTGATGGGTCTGAACTCCGCTGATTTGCTGAAAGCTTTGTGCTACCCAAGAGTGAAGGTCGGCAATGAGTTTGTCACCAAGGGACAGACTGTGCCACAGGTACATTAAGAACTGAAATAACAAAAAAAAAGGGGCACAATGGGCAATTTTATTTCCACCAGTGTGTTAACAAATGTTGTGGTCTCCTCTTCAGGTCTACAACTCTGTAGGTGCCCTCTGCAAGTCTGTCTTTGAGAAACTGTTCTTGTGGATGGTCACTCGTATCAACCAACAGCTGGACACCAAGCAGGCCAGGCATCTCTACATTGGTGTGCTGGATATTGCTGGATTTGAAATCTTTGATGTAAGCTATTGACCTGTTCTTGCCTTGTGATTCTTTCAAGCCAGTCGCACTGCAGTACCTCATCTCCTTTCTGTCCCTCACAGTTCAACAGCTTGGAACAGCTCTGCATCAACTTCACCAATGAGAAACTGCAGCAGTTCTTCAACCACCACATGTTCGTCCTGGAACAGGAAGAATACAAGAAGGAAGGTATTGACTGGGAGTTCATTGACTTTGGTATGGATCTGGCTGCCTGCATTGAGCTCATTGAGAAGGTGAGTTCACATAGATTAATCCAGTTAGTCCTTCAAAAAGCAATTACATGGTATTCTGAAATTCACCAACTTTATATGTATGCATGCAGCCCATGGGTATCTTCTCCATCCTTGAAGAGGAGTGCATGTTCCCCAAATCCACTGACACATCCTTCAAGAACAAGCTGTATGAGCAGCATCTCGGCAAGTGCAAGAACTTTGAGAAGCCCAAGCCTGGCAAAGGAAAGGCTGAAGCTCACTTTTCCCTGGTGCATTATGCTGGTACTGTGGATTACAACATCTCTGGCTGGCTTGAAAAGAATAAGGACCCACTGAACGAATCTGTTATCCAGCTGTACCAGAAGTCTTCAGTCAAACTGCTGGCCTTCCTCTACGCGGCCGGCAGTGCTGCTGAAGGTGAGTTGTTGTCTGTTTCTGGTTAAGGGTTTTTTTAAATATAGATAATGAATATTAATGTGATGACTGTTATTTTTTTTTTTTTAACAAACAGAGGCTAGCAGTGGTGGCAAAGGAGGAAAGAAGAAGAAGGGATCCTCTTTCCAGACTGTATCTTGTCTGTTCAGGGTCAGTATAATCTGCGTACAGTATAAGACCTCTATGGCTGATACAAACTAAGTGATTATAGTATAATCCGTTGTAGTTTGTGAATATACAGTCATAGTTCAGTGTGTATGTGATAATCAGCTGCATCCTGTACAATGTTCAATATATTTTCTTTTCTTTTATGCCTGTTGTAGGAAAACTTGAACAAGCTGATGACCAACTTGAGAAGCACCCACCCTCACTTTGTACGTTGTCTGATCCCCAATGAAACCAAGACTCCAGGTACAGTCTTCATCATTTTTCTCTCATAATGCAACAAACATTCAGTCCTGATAGAAATTGTGGTTCTATTTTCCAAAATAATTAATTCTGTACTGATAGGTATCATGGATAACTATCTGATCATCCACCAGTTGAGATGTAACGGTGTATTGGAAGGCATCAGAATCTGCAGAAAGGGATTCCCAAGCAGAATCCTCTACGCTGACTTTAAGCAACGGTACATTTTTTTTTAGAGTATTAAATCATTTCATATAAAAGTTTAATTTTTAATTCATTATCTTACGTACTCTGCAGGGCAGTTGGGCGCTGTATTCCTAGGTATTATATCCAACTCATTTTCTTTCTGAGATATGAATTCATTTGGAGCTCTGTGAACAAAGGAGGAACTGGCAATAAAGACCCTTATTACTTAAGGCAAACCTTATCCGGTCATTCTGTAAGCATAATACTAAAAAGGGGAATTGTTGGAGTCAGGGTACATACATCTTTGGAGTCTATTTTGGATTGGATCTACTACACATTTCCACTTTTCGTTATAAAATATATTTTGTATTTTTTTATGGTTCTGAAAACAAATTGTAAACATCATCTTGGAATACAGAGCCCGACTGCTCTGCAGAATATTTGTTGTTGCCTACAAACTATAAAGTAAGCTGATTGCTTTTTCTTTGCAAGGTGGTAGGCAGCAGAGCCTATTTTTTTGCGCAGTGATTGTCCTTCTGAATATATTCTGCATTATCTTTAGTAATGAAAAATTAATGGAGCATCATGCCTCAAAATAAAACCCCAGAACATATTAAATCACTAAAACATATTTAACTAAATTATTGAAATGGTAAGCAGCCATCTCATTTGCCAATTTTCTTATCAATTTCTAAAACTAGTTATTATTTTTCTCCAACTTTGTTTGGTTACACAGTTACAAGGTGCTGAATGCCAGTGCAATTCCAGATGGGCAGTTCATAGACAGCAAGAAGGCAGCTGAGAAACTCTTGGGCTCAATAGATGTAGATCACACACAATACAAATTTGGACACACCAAGGTACACAATGAATAGCTATAAGACATCTTGTGAATCCAGCCTTTGTCTTCTTTAAACTCTAAATAATTATTTTTTTTCTTACATAAGGTGTTCTTTAAAGCTGGTCTCCTGGGTACCCTGGAAGAGTTGAGAGATGAAAAGTTGGCACAACTGATCACTCGCACTCAGGCTCTTTGCAGAGCCTTCTTAATGAGAGTTGAGTTTAAGAAAATGATGGACAGAAGGTAATAATAATTTTGTGTTGCAAAAGTACACTAGAAAGTTACCAGTTTTTCATACAAGACCTTACATTATGTTAATTTCTCAAACAGGGAGGCACTATTTGTCATCCAGTACAATGTACGATCCTTCATGAATGTCAAACACTGGCCATGGATGAAGTTGTATTTCAAGATTAAGCCACTTCTGATGAGCGCTGAAAATGAGAAGGAGATGGCAAACATCAAAGAGGAGTTTGAGAAGACCAAAGAAGCTTTGATCAAGGCAGAAGCCAAAAAGAAGGAACTAGAGGAGAAATTAATTTCACTTGTGCAAGAGAAGAATGAATTGCTACTCCAATCCCAGTCGGTAGGAACGCATTGCATACAAGTTTAAATTAAAAAGATCTTTATATTGTAAGAAAAAAAAATCATATATAACTGATGTGCATCTTATATTCTGTAGGAATCTGAAACTCTGGCCGATGCTGAGGAGAGATGTGAAGGTCTTATCAAGAACAAGATCCAACTGGAATCAAAGATCAAGGAGATCACTGAGAGGCTTGAAGATGAGGAAGAAAGCAATGCTGAGTTGACAGCCAAGAAGAGAAAATTGGAGGATGAATGCTCTGAGCTGAAGAAAGATATTGATGACTTGGAACTTACTCTTGCTAAAGTAGAAAAGGAAAAACATGCCACAGAAAACAAGGTAGAGTCAACAATGAAGGCATCCAGGACTTCCAACATACAGCATAAAACTGTTTCAAGCTAATCTTTCTCATTTTATTTCTAGGTGAAAAACCTAACTGAAGAATTAGCAACTCTGGATGAAAATGTATCCAAAGTCACAAAGGAGAAGAAAGCTCTCCAGGAATCTCACCAACAGACACTTGATGACCTTCAAGCTGAAGAAGACAAAGTCAATTCCTTGACCAAAGCCAAGACAAAGCTGGAACAGCAAGTTGATGATGTATGTAATTGTAAAATTATTTGCATATTAATCATTGTACATATTGGAAGTAATTTCTCGTATACTAATGAAATTAAAAACATGTATGCATGTAGCTGGAAGGCTCCCTGGAACAAGAGAAAAAACTTCGTCTTGACCTTGAGAGAGCCAAGAGGAAGCTTGAAGGTGACCTTAAACTGACCCAGGAGACAGTCATGGATCTTGAAAATGAGAAACAGCAGACTGATGAAAAACTGAAAAAGTGTGTATTTTATTTTCTATTGACTAAACTTTAATTAAAGTTGATTGGCAGATTTTGTAACTTTTATTTTCTGCATTTACAGGAAGGACTTTGAAATTAGCCAGCTCCAAGGAAAGATAGAGGATGAGCAGTCACTGGGATCACAACTGCAGAAGAAGATCAAGGAACTCCAGGTATGTGGGTTACTGAAAGAATCATGTCTTATACTTATACAGTACATTACATATTTTGACCAATGTATTAATAAACTGCTGCTTTCTAGGCACGTATTGAAGAGCTTGAGGAGGAAATTGAAGCTGAACGGGCAGCTCGTGCCAAGGTTGAAAAACAGAGGGCTGATCTCTCCAGGGAACTTGAGGAAATTAGTGAAAGACTTGAAGAGGCTGGAGGTGCATCATCTGCCCAGATTGAGGTGAATAAGAAGCGAGAAGCTGAGTTCCAGAAAGTGAGACGTGACCTGGAAGAAGCCACCCTCCAGCATGAAGCTATAGCTGCTGCCCTGCGCAAGAAGCATGCCGACAGTGTTGCCGAGCTTGGGGAACAGATCGACAACCTGCAGCGTGTCAAACAGAAACTGGAGAAAGAGAAGAGCGAGCTGAAGATGGAGGTTGATGACCTTGCCAGCAACCTGGAGAGCATCTCTAAGTCTAAGGTACTGCATTCTCCATATTTTTATTTTTTTTAGTTATTCTATTACAAGTATAAAGATAATAACATGAATATCTGTTCCTGAAGGCCAACCTGGAGAAAGTAAACCGTGTGCTTGAGGACCAACTCAGTGAAGTGAAGGCCAAGGATGATCAGCATCAACGATTGATTAATGACCTCTCGACCCAAAGGGCTCGTTTCCAGACTGAGAATGGTACATTAAATTGTCATTATCATTACTTTAAATAAGGTAACATGCTCTGTAAGAGTATAGTAAAAAGATAAAATAATAATATTAATAACCTAGACCACAGATCCACAAATATTTAGGTGTGGAATGTAAGTCACCAAGTGATGTCTTTCTCACCACAGAAAGTATATTTCAGCATTTTAGGCAATTAACTATTGCTGACTAGTGCAGAAAATAGTGTAATGGATCCCATTTTGTAATAACCAATGGATATAAATTATAAGGTCTGTGCTCTTTTTTATAAGATAAACCCATTGTTTTTTAAACTGTAAGATTTGTTTAATTCCAGGTGAGCTGTCTCGTCAGCTTGAAGAGAAGGAATCTTTAATTTCTCAGCTCTCCAGAGGAAAGCAGGGATTCACCCAACAGGTTGAGGAGCTCAAGAGACAACTTGAGGAGGAATCAAAGGTAAGGAGTCAGAGTTGTCTAAATAAGTTTTGATACCAAATATTTAACATGATGTCATTCATTTTTCAACAAACCACTCATTTTCTGTCAATTCCAGGCTAAGAATGCCCTTGCCCATGCCCTGCAATCTTCCCGCCATGACAACGACTTGCTTCGTGAGCAATATGAAGAGGAACAAGAAGCCAAGGCTGAACTCCAGCGAACCTTGTCTAAAGCTAATGGTGAAGTTGCCCAATGGAGGACCAAATACGAAACTGATGCCATTCAGCGCACAGAGGAGCTGGAAGATGCCAAGTATGTTCTTAACAAGCAAATATGTTTAATATATAATTTCTGAATAATTTCCTAAAAATAATGTTAACATTTTTTTTAATTCACTTACAGGAAGAAGCTGGCTCAACGCTTGCAGGATGCTGAGGAACAAGTAGAGGCTGTGAACTCCAAATCTGCCTCCTTGGAGAAGACCAAGCAGAGGCTGCAGGCTGAGGTGGAGGACCTTATGGTCGATGTGGAGAGAGCAAACAGTGCAGCAGCTGCCCTTGACAAGAAGCAGAAGAACTTTGATAAGGTAAATAGGCAAATACACCAGTGGTAATATTATAGCTTACATGCACACTGTGCAGAGTGTTTATTTGTTGTTATTAATCATAACAGGTCCTAGTAGAATGGAAGCAGAAATATGAAGAGGGTCAGGCTGAACTGGAGGCTGCTCAGAAAGAGGCCAGAAGCTTGAGCACTGAGATCTTCAAGATGAAGAATGCTTATGAAGAGGCCCTGGAACAAGTTGAAACCCTGAAACGCGAAAACAAGAACTTGCAACGTATGTTTATTTCTTACAAGACAATGTTGTTTACTTTATTTTTTTAGAACTGTTTATGTCCTACAACTTTATTCCATTTTTAGTGATAAAAGTCAAATGGCTAGGTATTTATGATCAAATTAGTTTAGTTTGTGCTGAAGATTTAATAAACATAAATTTTTAGTGAATTCAGTATTTATTTGTTTATCTCTTTTCCAGAGGAGATTTCAGATCTGACTGAACAGATTGGTGAGACTGGGAAATCTATTAATGAGCTTGAGAAGACCAAGAAGCAGGTTGAGCAGGAAAAGAGTGACCTACAGGCTGCCCTGGAGGAAGCTGAGGTATGTCACTAGAACTGACTTCTGCGGAATCTTTAGATTTGGTTATATTAGCATTAGAGTATTTATTTATATTATTACAGTTGAGTAAAGTATTGTCTTAATTCTATTTCCAAAGGGATCACTAGAACATGAAGAAGCCAAGATCCTGCGTGTCCAGCTGGAACTGAACCAGATCAAGTCTGAGGTGGACAGGAAGATTGCAGAGAAGGACGAGGAGATTGATCAGCTGAAGAGAAACAGCCAGAGATCCATTGACACCATTCAGAGCACATTGGACTCTGAAATCAGGAGCAGAAACGATGCTCTGAGGCTGAAGAAGAAGATGGAAGGAGACTTGAATGAACTTGAGATCCAGCTCAGCCATGCCAACCGCCAGGCTGCAGAGGCACAGAAACAACTCAGGAACGTGCAGGGACAACTGAAGGTCTGTCTAACATAATGCAGCGTCTGGCATATAACTTAGTGTTCCCAATGTACAAGTTACTGATCAAACTATTCAACATATTTAGATTATGTATTTTGAAAATCTGCATCTTTTTTATCTACTTATACATTATTATTTTCTGATTAGTAATATCATCTATATATTGTCGGTTAATACATGTACATGGTCTCAGTATGAATAAAATGGTAACAAATAAGTAAAATAGTAACTTAAATCTTATACTCTTTGCCCAACAGGATGCCCAGCTGCATTTGGATGATGCCGTGAGGGGACAGGAGGACCTGAAGGAACAGGTTGCTGTGATTGAACGTAGAAATAACCTACAACAGGCTGAACTTGAGGAGAACAGGGCTGCCCTGGAACAGACAGAGAGATCTCGCAAGATCGCAGAACAGGAACTTCTGGACTCCAGTGAACGTGTTCAGCTTTTGCATTCTCAGGTAAGATCTGCTGCTGATCATCACTGGAGATGTACTATTTAAAATGATCCACATCATGTAGTAAATGGTTCATGTTCTCCTGCAGAACACCAGCCTCATCAACAGCAAGAAGAAGTTGGAAAGTGACATTGCTCAGATCCAGAACGAAGTTGAGGAATCTGTCCAGGAATCTAGAAATGCTGAAGAGAAAGCCAAGAAGGCCATCACAGATGTATGTGTTCTATGTCATGCTACTATTCAGCACAAATATTTTTTTTTATCGAATGCCTCAACTTATTGCCTCTTTGCATAAGGCCGCACTCATGGCAGAGGAGCTGAAGAAGGAGCAGGACACCAGCGCCCACTTGGAAAGGATGAAGAAGAATCTTGAACAGACAGTGAAGGACCTGCAGCATCGTCTGGATGAAGCTGAACAGTTGGCATTGAAGGGGGGCAAGAAGCAGCTCCAGAAACTGGAATCCAGAGTAGGTTCACTTTACATCATGTTAGGGCAGTGATTCTCTAACTTTCTCGGCTCGTTGCACCCTTATTGTCTCAGAATTTTTTTTGCGGCACCCCTAAGTCAAAGGGTAGATTCAATTAGCATTGAGGTTCCATTCAAACTTCTCACCCTAATGTAACACTAGCAAATGGGAGGTTCTCTTACAATAATAACCTTATAAGACATATATACATACATGCAGGGTCACACATAGACATACACATACATGCAGGGTCACACATACATACGTACAGGGTCACACATACATACATACAGGGTCACACATACATACATACATTCACACAGATGCATATATACACACATACAGGCAAGGTCACACATACATACACACACACACACACACACACACACAGACAGGGTCACACATACATACACACAGGCGGGCTCACACATAGACACATACATACACAAAGGCAGGGTCACACATACATACATACACACATACAGGCAGGGTCACACATACAGGCAGGGTCACACATACACACATAAAGGCAGGGTCACACATACATACACACACATACATACATACAAACAGGGTCACACATAGACATACACACATACAGGCAGGGTCACACATACATACATTCACGGTCACGCAGACGCATATATACACATACAGGCAAGGTCACACATACATACACACATGCAGTCAGGTTCACACATACATACATACACACACTCAGATAGGGTCACACTTACATACACACAGGTGGGCTCACACATAGACACATACATACACCCAGGCAGGGGCATACATACATACACACATAGAGGCAGGGTCACACATACATACAGGCAGGGTCACACATACATACACACATAAAGGCAGTGTCACACATACATACACACATATAGGCAGGGTCACACATACATACACACACATACATATACAGGGTCACACATAGACATACACACATACAGGCAGGGTCACACATACATACATACATACATACAGGGTCACACATAGACATACACACATACAGGCAGGGTCACACATACATACACACACATACATACAGGGTCACACATAGACATACACACATACAGGCAAGGTCACACATACATACACACATACAGGCAGGGTCACACATACTGTACATACATACACACACACTCAGGCAGGGTCACACATACATACACACAGGCGGGCTCACACATAGACACATAAATACACACAGGCAGGGTAACACATACATACACACATTCAGGCAGGGTCACACATAGACACCTTGTTGTGTAGCCAGCAGCTCCTTCCTGCATGCTGCTGTAGCCCCGACCCCTGCTGGTGTCAGAAGAGCATGTCCTGAGCTCCTCCAATCAGGGCTGAGCACACGCCCCTCTGACCCTGTAGTGTCACCAGCAATAGCATGGAGTAGAGCAGCAGGAAGGAATGTCTGGAGCTGCTGTTCTGTATCTCGGCCCTTCCCTAATACAGTTCTGCTAAAATCGGAAGAACCGCATGGCCCCAGAGACCGTTTAGGTAGAACTCCTGGTTTTCCCTACAGCCTCATAAAAATAAAATCTTATAAAAAAATCGCCCCATGATAGGCGGGCGCCCACGGCCTCCTGTTCTGTTTTATGAATAATACGGCCTGCACTGCACACCTGTAAGTGCGCTGCAGCATCCCAGAGTGCCGCAGCACACAGTTTGGGAAACCCAGTGTTAGGGAAAATGTTAGTAATTGTACAACTTGCTAAAGTTACAAGTTTAATGTTATGCACAGGTGCGTGAACTGGAGAATGAGCTGGAGAATGAACAGAAGCGCGGAGTTGAGGCAATTAAAGGTGTTCGTAAATATGAGAGGAGAGTAAAGGAACTGACCTACCAGGTAAGGAATTACTGTCTTTTTTTAAACAAATTCAACTGTATCATTCAAGAGATTAACACAGGAGCCAACAATCTGCGTTACCAGTAGATTTATGAAACAGAACGCTGAAATCTGATTATTTTCCTTGTACAGACTGAGGAAGACAGGAAGAACGGTCTGAGACTGCAGGATCTGGTTGACAAACTGCAGCTGAAAGTAAAGGCCTACAAGAGACAGGCTGAGGAATCTGTAAGTAATGCCTTTTACTTTCACAGAACAGAATGTTACATTTAAAGTAATTTGGTCATGAGGTTCCATCTTATAAAGGTACCTTGATTACTTTGCAAGGTAGAATTGTCCTTTGATTCTTCCCTTCTGTAATATTTAGGAGGAACAGTCCAATGCCCACCTGAGCCGCTTCAGGAAGGTACAGCATGAGCTTGAAGAGGCCGAGGAGAGAGCCGACATTGCAGAGTCCCAAGTGAACAAACTGAGGGTCAAGAGCCGTGATATTGGTGGAAAGGTAAGGACGTTCAACATGTATCACCTTAAATTATATTTTTTCCCTACATATGAGAAATTAATTATTATTATTTGATTTTTTTTATCTACAGAAGGAAAGTGAAGAGTGATTGTCTAAAACTTGGGGGACTCTCAAAATGGGAATTTCTCAGTCTGCTACCCGTCTACCCCTCATCCTTCCCCTTTAGTTTATCCCCTAAATAAATTTCATATTTGTAAAATTGTTTCATGGTTGAAAGTTGATTTTGGTAACCTGACCATTAATGGGTATATTTGCTAAAGTGCGGGTTTACAAAAGTGGAGCTGTTGCCCATAGCAACCAATCAAATTCTAGCTATCATATTCTAGAAGATACTAGATAAATGATACGTAGAATCTGATTTGTTGCTATAGGCAACATCCCTACTTTTGTGAACTACAGAATCTGTAGACTTCCCGGAACAATCTTTATATCCGGGTGTGCCTTACCTTTACTAACTGAGTTATGCAATCTACATTCATTAGTATCACATTTGTTGGTAAAGTCTACATCTTGAGTACATACTGTCCAAGTGGAACTTTTATGCCAGTGAAGTCCAAACAATCGCAAATAATAAGCATAAAGTGCCTGATTCATTACGGTTCGCTAATGCGGTTGCAGCCCTGTAATATGCTAATGAATGCAATCACAATGCCGTCGCACTGCCAGCATAGAAACGCCCACTGCCTTCCACTACCGCTATTTCACATCCATAATACCTTGCAATCCTCCACAAACATGGGTAACATCGAGTACCATCGGACCCTCATGCAGAAAACAGCAGCCCTGACCTTACTTAGAAATTGCTAACCTTGTTGCACGCAGTGAGTACTTAAGGTGCGTATGCAATCACAATGGCTAATTTATGCACGCCCATGCAATGGAATTCAAATGGACAGCCACGCCTGTGTGTTTCACCGTCCCCAAACGCTCACTGCCTGTCAATCAATCTGCGCTGTCTGCTTGATCGCAGTGCGATCCCAGTGGTGCCTTCGCACACGAGCACTGCGTTGCATACACATGCGCAGTACCCAACAATCGGCCAACTGTGAGTGCTGTTGCAGTTGCAATCCTTTATGAATCAGGCCCATAGTCTGTATTCAGCACACTACCTCATTCCTTGAACCCTCTCTAAGATCTGTGAGGAGCTAATCCACTTAGTAGTCTCACTCTGGCCTCTGCTATCTCACACTCTTAATTTTTGCTAAACCTCTTCTTTGGCCTCACTCGAGGCCCCTCTATCTTAGTTCTCTGTTCAGCCTGCCACCTGGACTGCACCTGAGTGTGCTCATACGTCCTTTCAATGCCATGGTGGAGGATCCTAAGATCCAAGGCCTGAGCAAGTGGTATATTAATGCCACCTAAACTGTAACCACACGATGCTGACGGACCAACTGATCAGTCAAGCACAAAAAAAATTATCATTTCTTTGGCAAAACTATTTAGGCAATACAAGAAGTGAAATGTGTGAGATAGTATTGATTTGTCTTTCATTTCAGCCTTGCCACCATTAAACTTTAAATATCAGTGCATACCACTGGAAGTCTCCATATCTCCACCCCTGGACTTCGTTAGGACACAATGGATGCAAACACTCTACAAAACTGTCACCTTCACATCATATTATTATTATTTTCATTATTATTATGATTTATTTATAAGGTACACAAACTGTCCATTTTGCCGAACAAGAAAAACATAAAAACCTTTCAAAATAACAGATTATCAGAGACTAAGCACATTATGCAACAGCTAAGCATAGCGTACGTACATTGCATAATTACCAAATATTACTGTAGCACCAGGGACTGGTTAGGACAAATTACATGGGCATGGGTAGGGCAACTCGCTGTAGCTTGATGGAGCATGCAGTGGCGAGTAATGGGAGACACACACCACAACAACAGAATGGTGGGGGAACATATGTGACATATGCCCTCCCAATCCCTCCTGTCATATATGCTTCCCCCCATCATTCTCTACTTTTTATGTATGCCCCAAAACCTTGACCCCACCACCCGCACTCCACAGGTTTCTACTACAGTACCTGCGGAAGTGTACAGTTCAGAAAGACTCTGGTCGTACTCCCATTCACAAACAGAGGAGTGTGAAGTGGGACATAGCTCCCATCAGTCCCACTAATCAGGACAACATGTTATAAAGACTGATCAACATGTACAATATGAACAGCACAGCATGATAATGGAGACGAACACCCTGCATATAAATCTCCCTCTTCCCAAATACAATTGGGACAGTTGGCTGTCCACCGATGGCCATCCCTACTTTGTACAGGATGCTAGGGAAAGGGAGGAGCAGGAGAGGGGAAGCAAGCAGGAGAGGAGGGAGGAGGAGGAGAGGGGAAGCAAGCAGGAGAGGAGGGAGGAGCAGGAGGAGGGAGGAGCAGGAGAGGGGAAGCAAGCAGGAGAGGAGGGAGGAGGAGAGGGGAAGCAAGCAGGAGAGGAGGGAGGAGCAGGAGGAGGGAGGAGCAGGAGAGGGGAAGCAAGCAGGAGAGGAGGGAGGAGCAGGAGAGGGGAAGCAAGCAGGAGAGGAGGGAGGAGGAGAGGAGGGAGGAGCAGGAGAGGGGAAGCAAGCAGGAGAGGAGGGAGGAGCAGGAGAGGAGGGAGGAGCAGGAGTGAGATGGGATTGCTGAGCCAGACAGACAGCTGTATATTTTATTTAGGCTCTGATACCCTGTTACTGTTTTGTATGCTTGCTCGCTACGGCACTGCATACACTTTGTGGAGACTTATAAAGAAATGTTATTAAATAGTAATGCTGAGTGTAGGCTAGCCACAGGAAAGTTCCTTGCTTTGTACCAAAGTGCAAAAGTAGATTTTATGAGATATATAAGCATCATGTTGTGGAGAGCTTACATATTCCAAAATGGTTAATCATATTACACTGCATACCGTGCACATGGAATGGAAGCTATATATTTCGTCAAACCATCACAGGGTATTCTTAGGCAATTCCAATAAGATACGAGGCTCACATAACGGTCACGAACCTTGTAAAAAAATAATCACCGTAGATGGGTATGAGCAGCGGTCTTCTCCTGAAGGTAGCTCCTAGATTTCTTTTAGTGCTGTTTGGAGTTTATCAACATACATGTTTATGAGCATTAACAATCCGTTGTATAATAGTCCTGTTTCCTAACATGGCAAGTGTTGTGTCAGCCAAACTGTCGGTGAAAGTTTTTGGCCAGTTACTCCACAGTGGCTATAGAATCAATAGAACATGTCAATGCAACTTTTTAAGGTGAACACACATTGCCACATGCAGGGGCGGCAACAGAAATATTAGTGCTCGGCACACTCATGTTTTTGGGGCTCCCTCTTCCCTCCCAGTAGGTACATGCAGATCGGCCATTGGCTCATCCCCTGTGACTCTCCAGCCTCATCCCCAACTGTGTCTGTCAGCCTTATCCTCGCCTGTGTGTTGTACCAGCCTCAACCCTCATCTCTCCAGCCTCATCCTCGCTTATGTTGCTCCAGCACCATTCCTGTCTCCAGCCTCATCCCTGTGTCTCTCCATCTCTAGCCATCCACTTATCTCCCCTGTCTTTCAGCATCATTATCCCCCCACCCGTCTCTCAGCTTCATCTGCTCCACTGTCTCTCAGCCGCATTCCCCACCCTGTGTCTCTTAGCTTCATTCCCCACCCTGTGCCTCTCAGCCTCACCCCAGCCCGTGTCTCTCCGCCTCACCCCTGTCCCTGTGTCTCTCAGCCTGACCCCAGCCCCCATGTCTCTCTGCCTCATTCTCTCCTCTGCAACTCTCAACATCATTCCCCAGCCCCTGTGTCACCCCAGCCCTGTCTTCAGCTCCACCCCCACCATCTCTACCCCCCCAACCACTGCCCATGTCTCTCCAGCACCAGCTTAGCCAACACTCAGTCTAACCCACCCCTACCGCAGCCTAACCCTAACCCAGCCCTCCTGCAGCCTAACCCTAAATGTCCCAACCCGAAACCTAACCCTATCCCTCCCCTCCCACAGTCTATCCCTAACCCTCCCCCTAGTGCCTAACCTTAATACCATTGGAATCTGTTGGTATTGTGACTGTCGGGATAAACCCAGAAGTTTTCTCATTGCTTAGACATCTCTATCGGAAGAACTGTCCCAGAAGGTAAATATTCGTGCATACAAGCGACAAAAAATGCCGGAATGCAGGCAAATAGGGGTGGATATATCATAAAATTCTTGCAAAAATGTATGCCCAGAGATTCTAACACAGAGATGGCAAATGATACACAGAAGGTGAGCAAAAACACAAATGGAGTATGGGATAAACGGCACAAACACATGACAGTTTAGAAAAGAATATAGCACATGAAACATAGTGGCACTGCAGTGGCAGACAGGATGGCAGTTTAATATGAACTATACAATGCTATAGAATGTTTTCATCAATCAAAAACTAGATCAGAGGCCTGAGGCCAGTACAGGTAAATGGAGATGGAGTATTTAATGGAAGCCAGCTAAAGGATTTATGGATTATAGTACTAATATAACTATAAAGAAAAACAAATTGGAGACATGGAAAACACTATTAGCACTTTCCAATAAAAAAACATAATGTTCAGTTGTTTAAATATATGGAGATGGAAAGGAAAGCATCCTGGAGATCTATTTTAACAAATAAACCACTCTTGTCTAGCCGAAAGGGACTGCCATGCCAACTCTCCATACAGAATCTTTTGGGTTTTGAAAAGAACTCTTACATTTAGACAGTAAACAGCCCTGTACTTAAGCAGTGGGGTGGTTTATTCAGCAGTAATGTGATTAGTACAGCTGTACTCACAGTTCTGCATATACAGACTCTCAGCATCGGGCAGAGCTTGAGCAGCATATACAGGTCACCAGCCAGTGACTGTTTGTCGGTTGACGTGCAGTATGCAAGCGGCATAGGTGGATCCATGAAGGTAGGGGGAACATGCCCCCCGTCATTTCTGGCACTTTTTGTTGACAAAATGTAGTTGAAAAGAGAACAGCAGTGCATATCTCTTCTCTCCTGGCATCCTGGGAGCACGTATGTGCACCCCATGCAGCGGACCTTGCCGCAGCCACTAGGACTGCCTGACCAACACTTGATACCAACGCTTAAGTGCCCTAGCATCCTTATGAACACACAGTAAGTTAGCAGCCTGATGGTGCTTTCTGCTCCAGGTGCACTACAAGATCCAGCACCCCCTTACTTGGTCCAGGCTGACACTGCACCAGTACTGTATTACTGCTGATACCACTGTTGCATTAAACCCTGCATAACCATTGGTTACCTGCTATTTTACCAATAAACACTGTTACCTGGTTAATGACTCTGTGTGGACTAAGGGGTATATTTACTAAAGTGAGAGTCAGGGTCGGCTCTAGGGCTAGCCGTGCCCTAAGCCGGCTTGGTATAAAGTGCCTTTAGGCGTGGGAATTGCGAAAATGGGAGTGAGGCCTAATTACCATAAGCCATGAACCTAAGTGACGTTATTTGGGGACGTGCCCGCATCACACGACTCCCATGTAACGTCAGGCTGGGGGAGAGCCCAGCACTCCGTCACTAGCTGGGCTTCCACCAGCCCTCTCCTGGCACTGAATGGATACCACGCGCATACGCACAGCATCCATTCAGCTACTCCGGTGGGGATGCCCAACCTTCCGATTTGACCACCTGCGGGACACTTCGGCCCATAGGTAGAACAGTGTGACAGTGCTCTCCCGCTGAAATCGGGATGTTGGGAGGGGGTGCGCCCACTATGGGGTGGCGCCCCTGTTCATCCGCACTGGTCGAACACCCCAAGAGCCGGCCCTGGTGACACATTTTAGAAGTGGAGATGTTGCCCATAGCAACCAATCAAATTCTAGCTATTATCTTCTAGATCTAGAAGGTGGTAGTTAAATGTTAAGTAGAATTTGATTGGTTGCTATGGGCAACATGTCCATTTTTAAAAACTTTCACTTTAGTAAATATACCCCTAACAGTCACTTTAACATCCGCTGTGCACCCTACTGTGAACGCTATCCCAATAGGCTACAAATATTTCAACAGTAATACCATTGTTTTAACCCCTGCCATACCACTGCATTACCTGCATTACCCCTGTACCTGCTGACTGTTACCAATAAACCCTGATTAAGGATTCTGTGTGGCACTTTCACATCTGCTGTGCACCTATTGTGATCACCATCTCAATAGGCTACAAATAATTCAACTGTTCAATTGGGCCCCTCCCCCTCCCTGTGATCCTCTCCTCTGTCTGCGCACCACTGCAGAGGAGCCAGCCGGCCGTTGCTCGGAACAGCCACCGACCAGGAGACAAGACCCAAAGCATGGCAAGCAGATAAGTTTGCTTGAGGGGAGGGTCTGTGGCAAGGTAGGCAGTGAAGGGGGTATATATGGAATATATGAGGAAGGTCAGTGTGTGCTGTGGGGGAAGGGGGTCAATGTGTGAGTTGTGTGTGTGTGGGGAGGGGGTGTCAGTGCCGGGAGGGGTACAGTAGGGGGACAGTGAGTGCTGTAAGGTGGACAGTGTGGTGCGTCACTGTGTGTGCTGTGGGGGCAATGAATTGATCTGGGATCGAGGTCGGTGTGCTGGGAGGGGACCAGTGAGTGATGTGAGAGGGTATTGAGTGGGTCAGTGTGATATGCAGTGAGGGAGCAATGAGACCGCTGTGGAAGAGGGCCAGGGGCAATCAAGGAGATATACAGGGAGGGCTTGTTGACAATCAGAACAATATGTAGGAAGGGGGCAATCAGACAGCTATAGAGGGGACAGTAAAATAGATATGGGCAGTGTGAGATGCGCAAATGTCCTTAATACCGTTATCCCCCCTCCGTTTCCCTATCGTGGTCCCCTCCCTGTCATTTTCTTCTGGATCCGCCCCTGGCAAGCAGTAACAGCAGTTGTAGCAGTATGGAACCCGCGTTAATTACTTGGTCTCTCTGGTGCTAAGTGGGACACATCCAAGACCCACTGTGGCATTCTAACACAGTGGAAAGATGGCACAGCACATGTGCAGGTTAGAGATTAAAGCCTCCCTAAAGGAGCCAATATGGAGTATGCACAGTAGTGCTCTCTGTCTTCAACAAATTCATTTTTTTTTGTTGATAGGGAATATATGATTGGTCAGCTATTAAAGCTATGCGTTCTTCCTGCCACTCACAGCCTCTCCCTAGCCGCCCTCTGCCTTACTCTGTCAGCCTCTGCCTCCCCTTGTCACCCACTGCCTCCTTAGTCTCCCACTGTCACCCTCTGCCTCTTCCTCCCACCCTCTGCCTACCACTGTCATCTACTGCCTCTCCAGTCTCCCTCTGCCTCCCACTACCTTTCCATGTCACCTACTGCTTCTCACAGTCACTCACTTCCTCCCCGTCACCCACTGCCTGCCCTTGTCTCCCACTGCCACCCTCTCCCTCCTTCAGCCACCCTCTGCCTTACCTTATCATCCACTGCCTCCCCAGTCTCCCACTGCCTCTCCCTGCCTCCTACTGCCTTTCCATGTCACCTACTGCTTCTCACAGTCACTCACTGCCTCCCCATCACCCACTGCCTGCCCTTGTCTCCCACTGCCACCCTCTGCCTTACCTTGTCATCCACTGCCTCCCCAGTCTCCCACTGCCTCTCCCTGCCTCCCACTGCCTTTCCATGCCACCTACTGCTTCTCACAGTCACTCACTGCCTCCCCATCACCCACTGCCTGCCCTTGTCTCCCACTGCCACCCTCTGCCTTACCTTGTCATCCACTGCCTCCCCAGTCTCCCACTGCCTCTCCCTGCCTCCCACTGCCTTTCCATGCCACCTACTGCTTCTCACAGTCACTCACTGCCTCCCCATCACCCACTGCCTGCCCTTGTCTCCCACTGCCACCCTCTGCCTTACCTTGTCATCCACTGCCTCCCCAGTCTCCCACTGCCTCTCCCTGCCTCCCACTGCCTTTCCATGCCACCTACTGCTTCTCACAGTCACTCACTGCCTCCCCATCACCCACTGCCTGCCGTTGTCTCCCACTGCCACCCTCTGCCTTACCTTGTCATACACTGCCTCCCCAGTCTCCCACTGCCTGTCCCTGACACTCAGTACCTTTCTTCTTCTCCCGCTCACTCACTACTTTTCCCTGTCACCCACTGCCTTCCCCGTCACCCACTGTCTCCCCAGTTACCCGCTGCCTCTCCCTGCCACCCTCAAAGCCATTACGAGGGGCATAAACTTAACATATGCATGAATGAATTAAAAAATACAGGGACAGAGGCTTGAAAGGAGCTCATCCCTGTGATGTGTAAAAAGTGACACAATCACATTAGGTGTCACTTCACTTCTGTTTTGTGCCTCCGCAGTGCTACTACACATGTGTGGCGGTCATTCTGTGCTAACTTGCTGGGGTACTGTAAAACTTTTTATTGTCAGACAAGGTCCCAGAGCAAAATAGTTTGAGAACCCCTGCTCTAAACTAAAATCCCCAGAAGCATCCATAAACAGCTGCATCTCAGGACTAAGGACTGTAGGAGGTGACCGTATATTCACTGCAGAAATCCTGCAGAAAGAACAGCCATCTTGAAGCTCCTCTTACACCCGAATCCTATGACTGGGGGCTGACACACTGAGAGTGAACTGCTCAAAAATTTGGCAGAAAACCTGGCCCTCAGGGATGAGTCTACATGCAATTTTAAAATGCCCCAAAAGTGTCCGAACTTACCTCAAAATCACTTTTTCTGACACCAGGGTCAGAGAAATCTGTTCTGTCAGATGGGAAACCTTGTTGACTGACAAACAGCAACAGCCAGCCACCATATTAATTTCAATCCTAAAGAATGAAAGACAGGACATGGGCCCTCATTCAGAGCCACTCGCAAACAGCAGTACGCTCGTTGCGTTCCGATGTTGAATAACCGCGCATGCGTCGGTGTAACACTGCGCATGTGCGTACGGCAGATTGCGAGCTTTTTTGGTCTCGTTCGTCAAATAGCGTACAGGAAGTGACCTGTCAAATGTGATTGACAGAACAGGGCATTTTTGGGTGTTGACGGGGGTGGAGATGGAAAAACGCAGGCGTGGCGAGGCGTTTTTGGGGCGTACATACATTAGCAAATGCGAGCGTAAAATGTGTTCGGACCGACTCATACGTCACTGGATGATCCTCTTTCCCTTCAAAATGCTCGCACAGCTTAGGGTCTGGATTACTCGACCACATTGGCGATGGCCTTCTCCTCCGTCCCGGGACTCCTCGATGTTGTTGCGATTAATCGCGGGAGGGCTGAAAAGCAATTAGTGTTGGATTGAAAACCGGCTTGGTATGTGTTTGGAAATCAGTTTTTTGGGATAGCACAAAACCGTACGCAGGTGGAAATCAGAGCTGCTAATGTCAAGATGACACAATCAATTTGCGTACATTTGTGAGGGTTTATTTTGCCCTCAATTTGGTGGTTAGGGCCTATTGTAACAATAATGTCATCATGTTTTAATTTTCGCACCATTTTATTTTTGCCTCTTGAATTTGCCTCGTTATATGATTTTTTAAACGTT
The DNA here is from genome assembly GCA_031769625.1 of Taudactylus pleione. NCBI lineage: Eukaryota > Metazoa > Chordata > Amphibia > Anura > Myobatrachidae > Taudactylus > Taudactylus pleione. The sequence goes on from JAUIMM010000664.1 coordinate 490,357, forward strand.
CCTTAAAGAGCCCATTTTTTTTTTTTTTTTTCCCAGTTTTTGCCTTTTGGTCCAGGATTCAATTTAACCCATTTGTACAATAATTTCACAATCCAATGTCAGATTTTTTGTTTCAATTTATTGCTCAAACAAAATTAAAAAAATTTAAAAATTTGGGATCATCTTTTTTTGCCAAAGATATGTCCCAAAATCAAACAAATTGGCCCAACATAACTGTTTACATAAACATACAAAAAAAAATTAAAAACATTTCACAAGAAAGGAGAGGGAAGTTTTGACCAGAAAGGAATATGAGCCAAGCACAGAAGGATTGTGGGAAAAGTCACCATTTCTGTCATCGTTTTTTCACCCGTTTGGATGGGGGAGGGAGGGCGCCAGACCGGGTCCGGGATGTCATCGGGCTGGCCTGTCCAGAGGCAGATGTTGTGGCCTCTGGACTAGGCACAGGGCTAGGCACATTTGGAGGATTGGCTGATGTTGTGCCAGAGGTGGAGGATCCTGATGTTCCGGCAGGAAGGGAGGTCGGCTCCACCATGTGCTGGCGAACGAGCTGCTCCAGGGCACTGGCGATGCGGATGTTGGCCCTGGTATTTTCCGCCAGGGCCTGACCAATGGTCACGTTGGCCGCAGCATTTTGCTCCAGGGCCTCAGCCACCCGTGGCAGACTGGCGTCCATCCTCTGCAGAATCTCCGTATGGAAATCCGATTTGAAATTGAGTTCTGTGAGGAGGGACACTGCCTGCGAGGGGGATTGCCCTGGACTGGCTTCTGCAGGGTCCTCAGCCGGATGTACTGGTTCCTCCCCTGCCGAGCCAGCAGAAATTCGGCGGCCAAGGCTCCCCTCTGGAACAGACTCATCCGCCTGTGTCTCTGTTAGGAAAAAAGAGAAAAGCCTCACATTAGAATCTACATATTGGCACAATAACATTTCATAGTTGATAACATCCAAAGATTTACCTGGGACAACATGAGGAGCCGCAAAGTCTGGCATGTCTGTATCCATGTTGGACACGCCAAACACCTCCACAGGCTGCACACACCCCTGTGCCAGCTCTTCTAAATCGGTCAACTCCAATGACACAGGGGTGGGACCCCCACCTGTCCCCCTTGCATGCCTAGCCCTGTCCGCGAGTTTTTGCTTTAGGCGATATTTGAAGTCGCCCCATCTGTGGGAAAAAATGGAAGCCATGATCCTTTTGTTTAAAATGGTGTTTGTTTTTAGGGGGGGCAAGTGTTTACTTACCGCCGTTTGACATCCCAGGCTAGACGGACATAATCACCCACCCTATTGACAGCAACGGCTACCTCTTCCCACATTCTCCCCTTCTGGCTTAGACTCATATTCCTGTCTGCCTGTGGCAGGATGTCCACACACTTCTGTATCAAAACCTCCATCTCCTTTCTTGTGAAATGTGGCTGCCTTTTTTTTTTGGCAGCTTTGGCCGGAATACTGGGCCCAGCAGCCTCTTCCATGTCATCCTCCTCACCTATTTGTGTAAATATTCAGATTTCTCAAAATCACAACTTGCCCAATCTTATGTTTCAAATAAATCATTGATACAAAATGCATGAAAGACTTACCGCCTGACTCTTGGGCATTGTTTCCCTGGTCTGTCGCCATGTCTGAGGTCCAATCCAGAAATACCCCAGAATTTTAATGTGTTTTCGTGACGTATTTATACATGCGTCCTTATTTTGCGGCCGCATCATTGATTGTGCATTCCTATGATCCCTCCTTAATTTGTGCGGGAAACGAAACACTATTTATGGCTTGGTGTGTCTCGAGTCGAGGTGGCGTTTTTGGATTGTTGGAGGATACCTTGGCTGGAGTTTATTGTTTGCGTATAAAGGAGTTGGCGGTTGGAGATTATTTTGTTTGGTAGATTTGCGTTTTTATTTTCCGTTCTCTTTTTTGTTTTTTATTTTTTTTACCTCGTTTCTTGATTTGGTAAGTTTTGTGAAGTCTAACTTTTGATCAATTGTTGTTTCATTGTGTTTCTTCATTTTTGTAAATTTTGGATCAATAATTTCATATATTTTAGCTTTTGATTAATTTCGGACCCAAAGACCTTTTGATTTGGACTCTTATATATTTGCTCTTGGTAAGTCCATTTTTTATCTTGTATTTGTGAACTAATTAGCGCATTTTTCACAGTTTGTATAGTGACTTGTATTTGCGAACTAATTAGCGCATTTTTACTACTTACTATTGTGACTTGTATTTGCGAACTAATTAGCGCATTTTTACTACTTACTATTGTGACTTGTATTTGCGAACTAATTAGCGCATTTTTACTACTTACTATTGTGACTTGTATTTGCGAACTAATTAGCGCATTTTTACTACTTACTATTGTGACTTGTATTTGCGAACTAATTTGCGCATTTTTAAATGCTTATTAATAATTTTTTTTTTTTTGAGGTTGCCCTTTCGCTTTTTGGGCAAACATTTCAACCCATTTTGATGTACTGTGTGCAATGTCGTTTTGCTCTTTTGCCAAATGTGTGTTTCGCATATTTTAAGTTTGGTCTATCACAAAATTTAGAAACAAAAATGCACAGAGTGAAATTTTTCAAATAATTTTTGTGATTAATTTCAGTTTGGACGTATCATGACAATACCCCGGCATGTAAGCAGCAATGGATGGTATCATCAAGCTAAGTTGTTTTGAATTTTCTTTTGGGGTGGGTCCAAAGCCTTACATTACAATCTTGCCATTTCAGGTTGATCTAGGGCGGATTGTTCTGGCCATGCTCCCGGAAGCCGACCAACCTCAATCTCGTCCCAGGCGTAGGCATCGTAGGCGTGCAAGGCCCCAGATATTTCGAACACGTGTCACCCTTTTTGGAATGCCCGATGATGAGGTTTTAAGACGCTACCGTCTTCCTCCCAAAATCATCATAGACACTCTCTCATTAATAGAGAGTGATCTGGAGCGGCATTTCTGTGCCTCAGGATCGTTTCAAACAACGGTGGGAATAGTGGCAGGCATCTCACAATCCTCCTTTTCCCGGATCCTGAGGGCAGTGATGGAGGCACTTTTCAAGCACCTCCATCATTTTATTCAAATGCCTTTGGATATGGGTGCCCTTAGTGTGGCCAAGGCCAATTTTTACCAAATAGCTGGCTTCCCACACATCATAGGGGTTGTGGATGGTACTCACATACCACTTCAGCCTCCAGCACGGCTGGAGGCCATATTTCGAAACAGGAAACACTATCACTCCCTGAATGTAATGGTGGTATGTGATGCCTCCCTCCAGATCCTGTCCCTGAATGCAAAATTACCAGGAAGTGCACATGACTCCTTCGTCATCTGGCAATCAGGGATATGGCACAAATTAAACAACCTACAAGCTGGTGATGCGTGGCTTCTGGGTAAGTGTAGACCTTTAGTACATAACAATGTTAAGCTTGATACACAGTGATCCTGATGTTGTCTATTCTTTTTCACAGGAGACAGTGGATACCCTTGCATGCCCTGGCTGCTCACTCCTTACTTGGCTCCCACACCAGGTCCACAAAGTGAGTTTAATACCGCACTTACAGCCACCAGGCAAGTGGTGGAGCGCTGTATCGGCCTCTTAAAAGGCAGATTCAGATGCCTCCACCGCTCTGGTGGCGAGCTCATGTATTTGCCGGATATGGTTTCAAAAATTGTGGTCCTGTGTGGGATCTTTCACAACATCGCCATAAGGAGTGGTGTTCCAATGCAGCCAGAGGATGCCTTACCTGAGGATGGCCCCCCCGAGGTTGGTTGGAGGTCAGTATGTGGGGGGGCCATACGCGATGATGTGGTGGCCCGATATTTTAGGTAATTATTGATCAAACAACAGTGTGTATACCCAATGTGTTACGGTTTTTTAACGTTCATCTTTTTTTATATTAATTCTTGCACCATCTTCTGTTTGTTTGCATAATCTTTGGCACTCCCACGATGACTACTTCCTGCTACCCTTCAAAAACCTTTCTGTGGAAACTTCGGGAATATATTCTGACACCAATATTGCAACGCCATATTTGTGAAATCATGTGGGCATGGACCTTCGTCAACCAGTTCTTGATTTGTTGTGTGTTTGTTTAGTGTTTTTGGTATGTGGAGTTTTTATGATTATCACTGTGTGTTTTGTTTGTGAGTGACCACTTTGTATTTTGATTTCTGTTGTGAATAAATATTTGGAGAGTTGTTTCCTTTTTGGGCACGTTAGAAGCAAGTGTAAACAAAATCCCAAACGTTAATTTTACCTAAGGGGTAACCCAGTAATGAAGCAAGTGGAGCTAAAATGTAATATGTTTTCGGGGTACTAACCAACACAACAAGGAATCGTGTACAATCAGTTGCCTTCGTAAGATTGTCCTAAGCAGTTTGGCCACCAAATAGGAACCTGAAAAATGGTGTAAACTATCATGTTGACCACCACAAAAAAGGAAAATGACATTGGTACTGGGAGGTGTTTCTTGTGCCTGTTTGCATTCAAAATACAACACACAATCTGTAGTGAGTTTCTGGGGTAAACCTTGCTTGAAGAGTCTACTTATGTCAGTGTAAAGAATCTTGGATTTACTCCAAACGCATGAGACAGAGCTTGATTTTAAACATATTTATTAAGAAACAATTTAAAAAAAAATTAAAACAAAAAATTAATTCCGAAGGAGGACCAACAGATGGTCAAGGGCCTGCATTAGCCCGGTGACCTGCTCCCGCATACGGCCCACACAATTCTCAATCTGTTCCCGACGCCTCTGTTCCTCTGTGGGTGACAAAAGTTTGGGGATTAATAAATCGATAATGAAGCAACATTGTCAAAAAACAAAAAACAAGCAAACACAAACTTACAAGCTTGTGGGCCAAAAATACATTACACGGATAAAACCCAGAAGCCCAAAATGTCGTATGCCAAAAATACAAGGGCCCTAAAAAAAGGCACACAGGTGTGATATGTGTATGGTGACATCAGCAGGAACAGGTAAAGACAACCCCCAAAAATACCCTAAGGCGAAAAAAAAAAAAAAAAAATGGGGACGACACATGATTACATACAAACAGTTTGTGGTGTCCAAAATAAACTTTAAAAACATACCGTTCTCCAAAACGAGAGAGCCAGAAGCCACTCCCTGGACCACCTCGGAGGTGGCTACATTCCCCAACCCGAGGGGCATGGTGTTTTCGCCATCTTGGGAGGGGGTATTTGGAGGAGGGACGGATGGAGGAGAGGGGGAATTGGGCTGGAGGGGAAGTAGGGCAGAAATTTCGGCCACAGGGTCTGGGGAGGAGGGGGGAATAGAGGAATTGGGGGTTGGAGAGAGGGGCCGGGACCGGCGTCTTGTGTGGCGATGCCGCCGTAGTGTTTGCTGTGCCCCTAAAAAATGACCAAAAAATTGTTGTTAGTTTCAACAGGAAACCAAAAAAAAAAATATAGGACAGACATGAAAACATGCACATGCAGATATGACTACAATGACTCAATAGGACAGACATGAAAACATGCACATGCAGATATGACTACAATGACTCAATAGGACAGACATGAAAACATGCACATGCAGATATGACTACAATGACTCAATAGGACAGACTTGAAAACATGCACATGCAGATATGACTACAATGACTCAATAGGACAGACATGAAAACACGCACATGCAGATATGACTACAATGACTCAATAGGACAGACATGAAAACATGCACACGCAGTTAGGGCCCACAAGATAAACTTGAAAACCACAGTCCAGAACACTTACTTTCCGCAATCTGCATGCGAAAGCATGCCAGCAAGCGGAGAGTCCGCCCGGTGCAGGTCCGACCACCTGCGCTCCAGCTGGCCAATATGTCGGCGTGAGCCGAAGGAGCGCAGGCGTCGACGTACCTCCGCATATGCGGAACGCTTGCGCCTGTTGGAGATGGGTGGAGGCTGACTGGTGATCCTCCTGTCCATCACCTCCGTCAGCACCAGCAGTTCGCGCCTGGTGAATGCGGCGGATCTCATGATGGCAATGGTGTTTTTTTTACAAAATATTTTTAATAAAGCACCACAAAAAAATTTGATTGGCTAATGTATTTGGGAAATTAACAGGACAAATTCTATTGGTTAGTGTATGAGTCATGTGTTCGACAGGGCCACAAATCTCTGGAGAGTTATGATTGGCTTGATGCAGTGACATGCGTAAGCAAATTTAAATAAAGAAATGAACCACAGAAAAATTGTGGGGAGACAAACAAATAGAACAATTGTTTAATTGGGGCTAACATGTCTTTGGAACAATAAAAGCGAAGGTTTCAGCCGTACGTATTCTGCGAGCAAATACAAACACGGACAAGATTAAAGTTTATTGCATTGTGTTGAAAAAAAAACAACAATTAAGCTAATTGATACATTGATTGGCATGATACGATTGAGGGAGGTAGGCCGAAAAAACGAGCAGGTAATCGGAATCTGACAGTCCCACTTCCGGTTTGTACTTGTGCGTGCGTTCCCTTCAAGCCATTTCGGGGATGTACGCTCGCTATTTGGCACGCTCGTTAGTCAGAGGAGGGGTCGCCTGAGTTTGGGGCGGATTTTTAGCTGCGTAGGAAAAAACGAGCGAGTGCTTGAATTTAAATATTTTTTTACGTACGGCGAACGTGCGTACGCCCACTTGCGAGTGGGTCTGAATCAGGGCCATGGTCCTTTGTTCTTGATGGTGGCAATGGACATCCCCTATGTATAGAATAGCACCTGAAGGGAAAATAGGATGTCCCCACAGACACCGCTCACTGATGGGTGCTCAAGCAGGAAATTATCCTAATAATGGGTAATACTCCAGTGCAACATGCCTCAACACACCACTGTAAAAAGTTACTGAGCCTCTCAAAGAAGATGCAAGAGATGCTACAGCCAATGGAAAGGCAGCAATCAACATAAAAAACACCATCCAGCCTAAAACCTATATAGGGAAAGGAATCATAGTAAAGTGGGAGCAGATGAAAAGCCTATTCAACATTAACCTTTGCCATGAACAACCACGGGCGTCGACAGAGAATTAATTACTTGGACGTGGGCTTTTTGGAGGAGCATGCTTCTGAGGAAGGACCTTGTGTGTCCGAAACATGTTAAACTGATGATGAGAGACCCTATTATGGACTGACTGCAGGAACTGTGCCCCTGTTTACCCATATGTGATCTCTGGGTTCCGGGGCCATTGTGATTTCACTTCCAACACCATCTGTCTTGGTTGGCATTGTGCACTGTGAAGCAAGCTGTTTCCATGGGGGTACCACTATGTGTGGTTATATGCTTTTATTTTCCATTGAAATGTAAGTGTTGTCACATTTGAATCCAACGGTGTTGTACTACTGCTCTTTCTCTGTTTAAATTTGGAGATCCTACATCTATGAGTAGAGTGTAGAGTTAAGGAACATTAAGCACTTAATCAGCACCATTTGGATTTAATATCGAAATAGAAAATATATAATTGGTTTATTACTCTGGAACTGAACTCACCTACCTTTGTGCGGCATTGAATAATAGAGTAAGATATTGACTTTTTCCTTCATCTGGAGATTGACTTTAAAAGTTTACCTCGTATGCATATATAAGTTTGTTTCTTCATATTCTGGTGCTGAGTGCCTTATATTTAACCAATTAGCGCTATATTGAGGCCACACATATTCCCCTGTCCGATCTAATTGGGAAGTGGTAAAATTCCCCAGGTTCTCAACAAGCTTCTTTTCGGATATCTCTGCGCAATATTGCTGTTCTTTATTTGTTGTGACAGTGAAGATGTCAGTAAGAGTAGAGCTTGTGCAGTGCACCATATTTGCCCTGGGGGAACCCCCACCACTTCTAGTGGTTGGGTCCTGCTGCATGGAAGCCCTAACATTGTGGCACCTAATATGCTATGCAAGTTCCCTAACCAACTTATTTGAATGAACATGAGACCCATAGGAATCACTAGACAATAAACTACCCCCATAGACATGAGGCACATGCTCACCTGACACCAAAGGGTCAGCTAAAACCTCTGGGACCAGCGAACAACTTGAAACCCCAGGAGATCTGGAATGGCTTCCACACCTGCCTCAAGCCCCGCAACACCAGACGGGGAGCAGCTATGAGAATGGTAGAGAATAGGGGAGTCCTGCACTGAAGTACATTCTAAAATTAAAAAGCATAAAAATAAAATAACATTAAAAAAAAGTGTTTCTCAATTGATCCAAAGTTGATGTAGTTGCAGTACAATAACTTTGGATGAGTGAGAAATGCTTTTTTATGATATATATATATATATTTCTTTTTATAATATTTTAATTGAACAAGAGTTATACACAGCATTTCTTGGTATATCAGCAACATGGCATAGGGAAAACAGGTAATCCAATAAAATACAAATATCCCACATAAGAGTTGGTATTATACAATGACATATTATGCAGTATAACATGACAAACATATAATTTCGAACCTGCATACATAATCTGGAGTATGACATAAAGTAGACCTTATTCTACTAATAGGATCCTAAATGATGCATCCTACATTTAAAACGGTGGCGATCCCTTTTCAAGTACCTGACATACTGTGGCTGGCCAGCCACTGCAGCATCAGTAGACTCTGGGCACTAGAGTGTGCCCAGAGTCTACTGTGCATGCGTAGATCGCCGGGGAAATGGAGCGGCCGCCATTTTCCCGGCAAATTCCTCACTGTGCATACGCAAAATGCCGGAAAAATGGCAGTGGCTGCCATTTTCCAGCATTTTGAGCAGCGCTGAGACACCTGACGCGGGACCTCGGAGAGGTACAATTTAGATAATATGGGTGCAGGGTGTGCGGAGCGGGCCTCCCCTGGACCCAGGGGCCTGTGTGCACTGCACACCCTGCACCCATTATAGATACGCTCCTGCTCTACTTTATACCAGGTGGTCAAACTCACCACTCTCTGCATATGTTCCTTAGTCAATGGTGGTAAAATAATAACATAAGGGAGCCATATCTCAATAAAAAATTGTGCTCTGGCTCCTACTTCAAGAGGACATTTAATCCAGTCTATCTAATACAGGTATGTTAGACGTGGTAACATAAGTGCTAAAGGGATAGGGTCTGTTTTGATCCATTGTGATAGGATCGGTTATTTAGCTACTGCTGCTATTCTTGCTAACAATAAACAAACTCCTTTAGGTGTTCTCAAGAGGGCTGAAAAAGGATAATTATTCCATAAGGCCCATGGCATCGATATCTTATGTAATGTGTTAGTAATACCCCTTTCAGACAGAGAAAACAACCCGGTAATTCCCGGCTCTAGCAGGGTCGACATGGGTTTTTTTTCTGTCTCAAAGGGTCAACACGGGACCAAATTCCCGGGACTTCAACCCAGGTATTTACCTGGGTTTTTCCCGGGTAGTACACGGGTTGACGGCTGTCTGAAATGCTCAGACCCGGGTTTTTCAACTCCGGGCATAGTAAGCAGCGCTTATTGGCTGAGATGGTGGGGCACTGGCTGATTGGCTGAGCGGCAGGGTCTCCCTGATTGGCTGAGCGGGAGGGGCAGTGGCACTGGTGTCTGATGTCACAATTGTGCTGCAGAAAAACAGAGGGCCTAATTCAGACCCGCTCGCGAGCGAAGGACGCTCGCAAGCAGGTCGATGGTGCCCTAATGCGCATGCGCACGACGGAGGGAGCTCCGTCGTGCACATGCGCGAGACCCTGGCGAGCGACGGACAATCCGTCGCTCGGGGTCTCGCACCAAAGGGGGCGTGCTGTCAATGGTGAGTGACAGCACGCCCCCTTTGGTGGGCGTGCCGGGGGCGTGTCTGCCAGATGGAGGCGTTCCCATGGGAACGCCTACCATCTGGGTCCGGCCCCACTGACATCAGTAGTGATGTCAGTGGGAGTGATTTTGGTTCTGATAGAGACAAAATCACTCCAGGGCTTGCGGCAGCGAGACCCTACCACAGGGTCTTGTCGCAAGCCCGATGGTCGCGATGGTCATCATGGACGCTCGCTATAGCTGTGGGTGGTAACCCACAGCTATGCGAGCGTCCAAGAGGTCGCTCCATTTTTAGGTAGGAGGGCCCTGATTCAGAGCGAGCGCTCTGGTCAGAGCGTCCGGCTCTGAATCAGGCCCTGAGAGAGAGAGAGGCATGGCGCACTGGAAAGAAGAGGAGATCCGCAAGCTGCTGGCAGTCAGAGGGGAGGAGGAGATCTGCAAACAGATCAGTGGCACAGTGAAGGACGCAATAGTCTACACAAACATTGCTAAGATCCTCATCTCAAGGGGCATTGTGCGGACCCAGCAGCAGGTAGTGAATAAACTGAAAGCTGTACAAAGATACTACAACAAAGTTCATGACCATAACAGGTGGAAAAGTGGTGCTGACAGAATGGATTGGGTTTACTACGATCAGTGTTATGAAGTATTTGGCAATTCTGCACTGGTTAATCCCATTGCCATATCATCGTCCAGCTGTGCATCTTCACGAAGTGTTAAGGGGCCTATCCATTAGCAGACTTGAAAGTCTGAACGTCTAGCTGAGGTGCGGTGCCCGAACTGAACGGCGTTCACTGAAGGTCATTCAGTGAAGGAGTTCGACCTCCTATCCCTGAACATGCCGAACCTTACGTCCGTCGTCAGGTTGACAGGCATGTTCTGTAGACAGTCGGGACGGCAAGGACCCAGGGTGCATGCGCATCGCTGGTCCTTGCCGGCTACCCATTACTTGACTTTGTGAACAATGCAACCAAAGCCTCCCCTTTACCACGGAGAACAGCCAATCCAGCCCACTGACGCCACCAATGCTCTTTGATGAAATCACAGAGATAAGTGACACCGATTCGATGGCTGCCATGGGGGTCCCAGACACCAATCGAGTTGAGGGTGTAGATGAGGTGAGTGGAAGCAGTGCAGGGACACTGGCAGGGACATCGAGTGGGACACCAACTTCTACACAGATTGAGACCCCGACATTGCGTAGGAACAGTAAGTTTTTTTTTATTTACTATACACCCACTTCTTTAGACATAAAATCCAATTACTGCTAATTACAACATTGGCCGGATACACAACTGTCATTATAGTATCACTATGCTGAAATCCAAACTCATAATGTATCTGTTGCAGTGTGAAGCTAAGCTACTGTGCAGAAGGGAGAAGGCCTCACGCACATATATGCTGACATCACTGCTATTTGATTGGTAAATTTATTTATTTTTTCCTCTATTTCTAGTCTTTGATGTACCTGAATGGAAGAAAAAAACATCAAAGATGGAGCTAGCAACATGCACAATGACAAGAGTCCTGGTCAATCAACTCCGAGATTCCGATGCTGAATTCCAGGCACAGGAGGATGCCCAACTCCAGCGCTTCTTTGAGAATGAGAGAGAGTTACAAAATTCCTTTGTCACTCAGCTTGTTGGTATGCACGAACAAATTTCGAGGGAAAACAGAGAGGCACAGATGTCCTTCCTTAAAGGCCTGGTGTCTAGATTACCCAATCCGCAACCTTATCTAATGTATCCTCCTCAGTACTCTGAGGGTCATGTCAGAAATTACAAACAGCATAGCAGAGGCGGACCGTTTTTGCAAACAAACCCCTCCAATCCACCTCATACTACTCCACATGGCACAGTGTATAGTTATCCAGATGGCACAGGGAATAGAACTCCACATGTCACTGTAGAGAGCAGTCCACATGCCAATACCAGTCCAGAGGGCACAGTGCATAGCACTCCACATGCCACTGTGCATAATAGTCCAGATGGCACAGGAAATACTAATCAATATGGCACTGTGCATACTTATGCAGATGGCCCGGGGATTAATACTGCACATGGCACTGTGCATACTTATGCAGATGGCACGGGGATTAATACTGCACATGGCACAGTGCATACTTATTCAGATGGCACTAACCATAACAGTCCACTTAGCACTATTGTCAGCACTGCCTACAGACAGTTGTAGACTTGTTTTCTCTTTTTCATGTTTGCAGTTTCTAAATTATTTTATTTAAATCCTGCTGTTTTACTCATTCATTATGTATCCTGCACTTAACAGGCCTGTCAAGAGCTCAGGGCTATGTGTGGCCTTTATCTGAGCTACATGTATATACTGTATGGGGGTGTACGTAATGTAAAATGTAACATTACGCATTCTATTTTTAAAATTTGTCTACAGAGCCAAAGAAGAAGTTATGTCTTGTTTCCTACTTTTGTACTAACTAATGTGTATCCTGCACTTAACAGGCCTGTCAAGATCTTAGGGCCATGTGTGCCCTCTATATAACCACATCTACATTATGATTTTGCAGTAAAAAACACATGAAAACAAAATAGATCAATTTACCTCTCTAGGAACCAACCAGCCATATTGCTTCTCCTCCGCAATCTGGAACAAGTCGGAATTGGCAAGTGCACGTGAGTCATGAGCACGACCAGGCCAGCCGATAAATACATCTGTGAAACTAAACAGTAGACATAATAGCCGCGTTTAACAGTACACATTATGGACCCAGCATATCTCTCACATTAGAACACAACATACTACTTACCGATACTTATGGTCCACTACAGCCTGCAGGATGATAGTGCCAGCCTCTACGGTTGTGGTAATCCGCTGAGTTCTGGGTATGTGGGTCCCATCTATGGCCCCACTGCAGCGGGGATATCCACATCACAGGAAACCTTTTATAGTTTCATCCAGCCAGTCACCTTGCGGTAAGCAAAATTAAGCGGTGGTAAAGGGTCTACAACAATGTCTGTGTCAGTTCCCGCACTAGCACACACACCGCTGAAATGCCAACACCGAACAAACAGGAGATGGTATGTTATTCCCCCGGCGTTGCGTACTACCACAACACAATCCCCAGTCTCCTGCATGGCTCGATGGTCTTGCAGTAGTTGGGGCGTCCCCTGGTGAGTGCTGGGGTGCGAAGTTCCAGCAGGTTGTTGAAGGTACCAATATACGAAAGTGCATCATCCACTGCTCTGGCGCAAAAGCTTCCACAGTCACCCAGAAAGCTTCTCCATGCTTGCAGTCTCTGGTCCACAATAACCGATTTGCCACGCTGGTAAACCCCAGTATGGACGTAAGGCTGCCCAAAATCAGGACTCTCCTCCTGCGCAAATACCTGTGTCGAATAGAAGCCCTCTCCACCAGAAGCTGGTCCCTTCTCCTCCTGGCATAACACTGTGTCAGGTAGCACACTGTAAGCACCTTTCATTTGCTGTGTAAAACAGAAAAAAAAAAGCAATAACTGTGGAACTCAGGGCTGCTGTGTAGTAACTCGTCAGCCATGGTTAATGCAATGCAGTGAGCAGTCACCACCCACTTTTCATGACCTCATCTCTGTGTGCCATAAAAGCAGTCCTTTTATTATGACACACAGTATATTGCAGGGCTGAACTGCGTTCTGTATGAAAGGGGTCGACCCGGGAATTTCCTGGGTCTAATGTGCTGTGTGAAAGGGGGTTAGGAGCAAATTCCCGGGTCCTTCCCGTGTTATAAGATATGGAAAAAAACACAGGTTTTAGGGATTTTTATGTCTGAAAGTGGTATAATAAAGGATTGTACCTCCATCCAAAATGTTTGAACTACATCGCAAGCCCACAAAATATTTTATTTTTACGCTTTTAACATTTTATATTTATTTTTTTTTAGAATGTTATACTACCTATGATGCTTTATGTGCAAATTTTAATCCTTTGTCTTAAGGCTCAGACTTATTTTAGTTAACAAACATTTATTTATTGTACATATAGTAGTAAATATTACCCAAATGTTGATTGTGAAGAAATAAACACAGCAATCAACATTTGCAATTTTTTAAGCATTGAATTTATATTGTGTTTGCTACATTTTTATCTACTGTGAGTGAAAAAAACACACCTGTTATTTTGTAATAACTAACAACACATTTCTCAATAAACCCATTGGTACAGTATATATACTATATTTGTTTTATCTTTTTATTTTTATGTACGCCCAGCTTCCCTTCGATCGGGATGCCGGGTGCCGGGCTCCTGGCGTAGGTAAAATGACAGGCGTCGAGATTTCGACGCCTGTCATTTAACCCTTGCCAGGATTAGACAGTCGGGTAGCCAGCGGTCGAGATTTCCTCCATCGGCTTCCCGACTGCAGTGTACAGGCGGTCGGCGGGTTGCCTATATATACAGCCAGATGCACCAGGGCCGACCTGATATGTCTGTGAACGCACTTGCGATATATCGCTCCTTGATAGAAAGAGTGATATATCGGCAAGTGTGTACCCAGAATAAGAAAGATATCATTGTTGTATATAGTTTCTTTGCTAAATTTAGAACCCAGATTTGTATTAGGGTTGGCAAGTTCAAGGTTTGTATACACCACTTTCTTAGCCGTACTTTTTTTTTTTTAAGTGAATATCCAGCCCTGGAAAAGTAACCACATTTATTCTAAAAGTTCCTTTGGAACCCATTGGGAAGTTCCATCTTTCTCCATGGCTGCAGAAGCTCACTCATTACTATTCACTATTTTATATCTAGTGATAATTACTCAACTGGCACCACTCAGACCGCTTGTATGCGTAGAGATTTGCCTTGTGAAACTGCTCTGCACATTTCCAGAAAACAGACGACATGCATATTTGTCCCTGCAGGTTTGAATATGACACTTATGCATACTTGCCGACCTTTTGCCCGCCTCCTTTGGGAGGAGGTAGCCAGGTCGGCAATGCAGGGGGTGGAGGTGGTGGAGGTGGGAGGTTCTGGGAGTGACAATGGGTGGGGCTCAGTGGAGGTGATGATCCCATCATTGCAGCCCGCCCCCCGCTATGCAATCACGAGACAACTATCATTGTGGAGCGGGGGCCGGAACCACAATGACATGATTCAACGCAAATTGCGTCATCGGTCACCGGGAGACTTGTCCACCTTTCCAGGTGGCCGGAAGTGCCTCCCGAAAGTCGGGTGGCACTCCCGGCCATTCCGGGAGGGTTGGCAAATATGTCCACTGTAGGAGAAGAAAGAGATGAGGGTCACACTAGTTGTTATAGTCAATCAATAAATCAAATATATTATGTATATAACAAATAAGGGTCTGATTCACTATGGATCGCAATACTGCGTACGCACGCAGTTCAACTGTGATAGCAAGCTGATCCACTGCGATCGCAATGCAAACTCAGCACAACATAAGGACGCCCACTTTACCTTACACACATCCGTAATGTTTACCAGAATAGCGAAACCATCGGTACAATCAAGTACCATCGCAGCCTCACCCACACATGCACAAGCCCTGACCTTACTCAGAGACTGCAAACAACCATGCATGATATGAGATCTCATAATGCGTATGGCATCGCAGTGGCTAATTTATGCATGCCCCTGCAACGGCATGCGAACGCACCGGCACGCCTGCATTTCCACGACAACCTCCTGTCACCACCCACAAGCGGTGCTTCCTGTCACAGTGGCAAACGCAGGATTTCTAGAGGGGGGTTTCCAAATGCTTGATTTTAGAGTCAGTGTAGCCAGTCCATGAAGAGGGCATAACCAGCTTTAATATGTTACATACAATGTATATTGTGTTGCATAATTCCAGCATATACAGGACCAGTAATCACAATAAGCCATTAGATGCGGCAGTAGGTCCATCCTGTCTGAGCAGAATGTTTTTTTCAGATGTGGGCATCATTCCAGAGCATTGGAGCAAGTCCAGGAGTCTGAGGGAGCAGTAGAAGAACTTAGCACTGCCCTGGACATATATGTACATATCGGTCTCCTTATGTACTGGATGGATAGTGTATTATTATACAGTATAAATAATTAACTCTATTGATGGTCTATAGCAGTGCACCTCTAACAGTGCATCTTTTCCACATCTCCTAGTTGGTGCACAGGTATATTTATTACTGGCTGACACATATGGTGCTAATTATTAGGTGGTGCTAATCATTTCATTTGTGATACTGAGAAGAGCATGCAGCACTAGTAACATTCTATTATATTACTATTTCTATTGTGGTCATGGTATGTGCTGGAGAGGGGGGTTTCCAGGCAGACGGAAACCCCCCTGCGTTTGCCTCACTCTGCGAGTGGCCTGCGTAGCCTCTGCGATCGCAGTCCCGATTGCAATAGCTAGTTCGCTCACTGCGATGCATACGCATGCGCAGAACGCAACAATCGGCCGATTGCGTGCATGTTAGCAACTGCGATCCAATCACCTGAATCAGGCCCTAACCCCCCAATAGTAGAAATACTGGTTTGTATTATATTACATTAATGTAACCTGCTGTCTAATAGACTTATTTTATAATTACAATAGTTGTTGCGTTCTCTATATATGGTAAAAACAGTGAAATAGATGTCAAGACTTTGTGCAATACCCCGTTACAACTACTGTTGAAGCCCAATCTTGAGCCTGATTCAGAGCAGTACACAAATCCGAGGTGCCGGCGCATGCGCAGGATCTGTACTGCGCATGTGCAGGTTTCCCTCTGCGAGATCACTCGCTGTTCCCCCAAGCTGTAGCATGATTGACATGCTGCGGCATTTGGTGGGCGAGCGGGGGCGGTTCTTCAAAACGGGGATACAGACTTCCTGGCTCCGGCTGAGCAGTTCCACCGGTCATTCTGAGTAAGCTGAGGCTGGCTCAGATGGCTGATGGTGACCAGATGCTGCGCCTTAGGATGCATCACTCGGATCTGCGATGCAGTCAGGGGGCATCTATTTTTCCCAGGCGCCTCCCTGAACTGTACAACTCTTGTTTATTTACGCAAACATATGAACAGAGACTTGTGAAGCAGCTGCATATTGTTCTGTTATGCCTGGAATGATACAGGGTGAGACATACGAAGCCTTGGAGAGATATAAAGGACCAACCAAGGCAGAATGGAGGACTCAAACTACTGAATGATATCACTCGCGATCTTATATTTCCCACCTTTTCGGACATACAAGCTAATTATATACCATCCCCTCCACAAAATGTTATCAATATTTACAAATTCGACATTTTCACTCCACAGTTAAATCGTGTCTAACCAGTAGACAGCTCACTGTTATTGAATCTTTGATTTTAAGAGGTGCGAACACCAAAGGTCTTATTTCCTCAATATATGTAGAACTTATATATTCTAATTCCGAAGCAAAAGACCCTCACGGGAAAGCGAGGGAGGCTGACCTGGGAGAAAATTTAGATAATGATGATTGGAGTGATATATATGCCAATGTGGCTTCTAGCCCCATATGTGTTCGTATTAAAGAGAACGCTTACAAATTGTTCTATAGATGGTATTATGTTCCATCAAGATTAAATGAAATGCAACCTGACATCTTAGAATGTCAGCTCTCATGAGCATGGACCTCTTCCCTCATATGCTTCTCTTTACATTTTCTTCTACTCTCTACTCCCCATTAGGGCACCTAACACGGGACTGCCAACTCCCGGCAGCTTATTGTGAGTGCTTTAATCACTATTTCCGCAATGTATATAAGTCGTGTCCTTGTCTTTCACTGTAATGTACTGTAAGTTACTAGTTTCTTGTTCACCTATTAGTTCTATGTACTATGTAAGGTGCTGCGGAACACTTGTGGCGCCATATAAATAAAGTATAATAATAATAATAATAATAATAATAATCTCTAATCTATGCTGGAGATTTGATGTTGGAACATTTCTACATATGTGGTGGAGTTGCCCAAAGCTTGTTCCCTTTTGGAATGAAATTAGTATTCTATAATGGACTTGAACGGTCCATTTACTTCTAAATATTTCTTATTACCATTATGTATCTCTGAAGCCACTTACCATCAACACAAATTATTTTGAGATATAATATCAGCAGCAACATGTCTACTAGCGGCTGCATGGAAAAAAATAGAAGTTCTGTCTATGGGGGAAATTATAGCCAAAATATGGCATGTCCATTCCATGGAATACATGACTAGTATTCTTAAGAATTCTTCTATAAGTTTTACTAAGATATGGGAACCCTGGACGTCTCATTTTCACATCCCCCTAACATACATACAGTGGCGGAACTCCCGGAGACAATGGAGTCATTTGCCGCCAGCCCTGAAGGGGGCACCTGGCTCCATTGTCTGCTGGCCGTCGTGGGCACTGCATGGAGAAGGAGTGCCGCTGATCGGCGCTCCACCTCCAGTTGCGAAACTATGGAGGGTGCAGGGGGTGCAGTTGCACCCCCTGCACCCTCCATTTGCCGGGGGCTTGCTGAGTGTGTTACCAGCGGGCGCTAGGCCGGAGGACGGAGCTCACTCCTGAGCTCCCTCCGGCTTCCGGGTCCCGCAGTGCACTATGGGAGTGACATCGTGACGTCACTCCCATAGTTCCGAGGAGCGGGCGCCGGGGATGGACGGACGGCCGGCAGCAGCACTGGAGCGGGGTTTAAGGTAAGTATTGTTTTTTGGGTTTTTTTACTGTGTGTGTGTGGGGGGGGGGGGCATTGCAGTGGGCACTACTGGGGACTAATTACAGGGGGCACTACTGGGGGCATTGCAGGGGGCTTACTACTTGGGGCATTACAGGGGGCTAACTACTGGGGGCATTGCAGGGGGCACTACTGGGGACTAATTACAGGGGGCACTACTGGGGGCATTGCAGGGGGCTTACTACTGGGGGCATTACAGGGGGCTAACTACTGGGGGCATTGCAGGGGACACTACTGGGGGTTTTATATTGGGGCATTACAGGGGGCTAACTGCAGGGGACACTACTGGGGGCATTACAGGGGGCTAACTACTGGGGACATTACAGGGGGCTAACTACTGGGAACTTTACAGGGGGCTTACTACTGGGGGCATTACAGCCGGCTTACTACTGGGGGCATTACAGCCGGCTTACTACTGGGGGCACTACAGGGGGCTTACTACTGGGGGCACTACAGGGGGCTTACTACTGGGGCATCAAATGGGGGCATTACAGGGGCCTTACTACTGGGGCATCATATATGGGCACTATGGGGGCATTACAGGGGCCCTTACTACTGGGGGCATCATATGGGGGCACTACAGGGGCCCTTACTACATCATATGGGGGCACTACAGGGGCCCTTACTACTGGGGGCACTACAGGGGCCTTACTATTGGGGGCACTATTGGGAGCACTACAACTGGGGGCATTGCAGGGAGCATTACTACTGGGGGCACTACAAGGGCATTACAACTGGGGGCACTGCATAGGGGGACCACTACTGGAGGTACTGCATAGTGGGACCACTACTGGAGGCACTGCAAAGGGGGACCATTACTGGGGGGCACTACATAGGCGGGCACTGCCTAGGGGGACCTCTACTGAGGGCACTGCATAGGGGGACCACTACTGTGGGCACTGTATAAAAGGAACTGCATAGGGGGGCGGTGGCAGCTGGGGCTGGCATAGGTGCTGGGGGGGTGGTAAATTTAAATTTGGGGGGTGGGAGGGGGGGGCACCAACATTTATCTTGCCTCCGGGCAGCTGGGATGAAGTTACGCCACTGCATACATATAAATGATTAAAGTATAATTCCCTCATTGTTTTACTTAAATAATAGAGGAAAGGCTCTCCTCAAGATAGGTTTATTATTTAGTAGGTGTATGGGATTGTCCAGCTGAGTCAAGTCCCTTTCTTCTCTCCTCTTCCCTTCCATTATTTGTGGGCAGCCACCCAACATTATTAAAAAAATAAAAATAAAATGTCCCACTTTCTACATTGTTACTTCTACTCTCATCTTTTGCCCTTTTCTAAATTTTCTACTAACGAAAAATTTGGATGAATATTTTCTATAGTACAACTGAGTTGCGACATCGATATTTATTTGTCTTATGTCTGCTGTTTAGTGTTGTTGTGCTATTTATTTTATACAGACCTATGTGCAGGTCTTTTGTTAATTGCTATTTATTCATTCAATAAAATTCTATTTAAAAAAAAAAGGACCAACCAATCAGCTCCTAACTGTCATGTAACAGGCTGCAGGTTTGAAAAATATCAGTTAGGAGCTGATTGGTTGGTACGTTATCACTCTTCACTTTATCCCGCTCCAAGGCTTAGTACATCTCCCCCACAGACTGCAAAATCCTGTTATACTAAGCAGACCGACAAACAGAAAGCTTAGTGTCGATTACAAGTGATTATGTCCTAATAAAGTGCATAAATAATACTCTTGCTGCAATGTGTGCCAATATTCACTCTCACTGCATAACTGAGCTCCATTTGCACAAGAATTTAAACCATCAGCATAAAATACTACCAAATGTACATGGGTAAGGGAGCATAAATGATATTACTGTAATGCAGTGATTTTCAACCTTTTCAACTTGAGGCACACTACACAAGATTTTAAAATTGTCAATGCACACTATCCGGCCCCCCCACATAAAAATATACAAACACATATTGGCCTCCACAGGAATAAAACACGGTACATTGGCCTCTTCAGGAATAAAACACACTACATTGGCCTCCACAGGAATAAAACACACTACATTTGCCTCCTCAGGAATAAAACACACTATTTTGGCCTCCACAGGAATAAAACACACTACATTTGCCTCCTCAGGAATAAAACACACTACATTGGCCTCCATCAGGCTGCGGTAAGCTTCAGCTACCGCAGCCTGGCCAAAGGGACAACAGTCGTGACCAATAGTCACGATTGTTCCGATGGTGATCCCAGGCTGCTTGATTTCAGCCTGGAATCACCATCGGAACAATCGTGACTATTCTGCCTGTCAATCAGGCAGAGGGTTGGGGGTACTCTGTGCGATATCACAGGAATGCGCAGAACAGGTCCTGCGCACGCGCAGAGTACAAAACATTGGACATGTGAGCTAGCCACAAGGTTAGCATACATCTCTGAATCAGGCCCATAATCATACTTGCTGACAAACAGTTCCCTCCTTCCGGGAGGGAGCTGATTGTCGGCTAACAGCGGGGGCGTACCCGGCCATGACATCACATTTGGGGGCGTTATTTTCGGCATTGTGAAGCAGGGGGCAGGGCCACGATGACGCTATTCAGCGCGAATCGCGTCACCGGGCCCCCCCGCTGCGTGTTTTTTTTTATTAACTCTGCTGTGGGGGGTATACAGGGATACCGGCTTCCGGGAGGCTTGCCTGCCTTTCCGGGAGTCCGGGAGCTGCACCCGAAAATCGTGAGTCTCCCTGCCAAATCAGGAGGGTAGGCAAGCCTGCCCATAATTAATAAATACATAGAAAGAGAACCAATGCACTTATCTTGCATATTAGACACTGGACATTTTAAAATGACCAAGAACCAACAGGACGAGCCAGGGAAGGGATTTCAGTGAGAGAAAGGATATTGTGTAAGCTAATTAAATTATTTTAAAAAAATGGATGCAAGTCTATGCTGAGGATTCTATTCTCAGCTTGGTCACCATGTGCGGTTCCGGGACGGCACATCATGACCAGCAGCACTGCATGCTCTTCCTCATAACCCCATAGAGGTGCGCAGGAAAACATGCTATGTGGAGCCTACTGTAATGGGCAAATGCGTGCGTGGCCGAATACTGCGTGATGTTCTGTGGCACATCGCCCCTAACTCACTCAGGGCATGATTCAGAGCCGCTCGTAAGCGGCAGCTCGTTCGCTCCGAGCGATGTTCGCACATCTGCGCATGCGTATGGGTTGTAATGCGCATGCGCCAACCGGTCAGTGCGGTCGGAAATCGTGTGCTCGCAAAATAGCGAATGCCTGCTCTTTTGAGTGACAGGATGAGGCGTTTGTGGGTGGTAACAGGGGAAGGTGCTTGAAAACGGGGAGTGGAGATCCGAACGCAGGCGTGCCAAACGGTCAAAACGGGCGTTTTAAGGGTGTGCATAATTAACAAAGTAGCGTCATTGACCACGTCAGTTGGGTGTCTTTTAGCCTGAATTGCTCGCATGATTGCGGTAGGAAAATGCTACCACAAGAATAGCGAGCAGTTCAAACGCCTTTCGATGTACTCGATTAATCTAATAAATAACGGAGATGACGTATGATGCGAGCGGCCAGGGGGCGTCTTTACAAAATAGCAAGCGTATGTTTCGTTCGCTCGTTCAGACATAGAGGCGTCAACAGACTGCAAAGAGCGAGCGCTCTATTTAAATATCCGGCCCCTTTTTCTGAACGAGCGAGCACAAATAGCGTCCGGCTCTGAATCAGGCCCTCAGTCCCTATGTGACATATGCCTGATGTAACCTCCAAGCATACATCATTGCTGCCAACCTGCACGCATTTACATTAGTTCCAAAATTTGAATGTAAACAAACTTTTACCTTTTTCACTGAACACATTTTATATCATTATATTAGAACAGTGACGTGAGGTTCCTGTAAAAACCCTTGTAATGCAGCAAGGTTGTGCTGTCAAAAGCATCGCTATACGATTCATAGTTTATACATTCAACAGGTTCCAACTGTGCTGCTGGCAGATGGCTATGAGCTTAATGATTTACAAAGGATCAGCGAAAGTAGGAAACTGGCTTTACTACGAGTCACCCACAGGTCACAACCCCCAGGCTAACTCCACTAGGGCTTCAGCTGTTAGTGCATAAACAGATGACAATAGACGTCGTTGGGGATAGGTCAGGGAGGTAGTATGTCAGATCTGGTAATATGACTGCAAGTGACTTGTTACATGATATGTACTCAAGTTAGGACAAAATCAGTTATCTGTTTATATTTAAATCTGCATACACATACAAACTACATATGATCTGTGAACCTACATACATTCCACGTGTAAACTAATCCTAATTCATTTTCCATGTTTTGGAGAGGAATAGTAGCAGGGTATACCAGGCCCCATGTTAAACTATGTGGGTTATTTTTACCTGATATGGATTAACATTACCACCCGATTTGGTCTTGTTGCTCAGTTAAGGAAATTTGAAGACCCACCCTTATGTGAGGAGAGCTGAGTAGGCGCAGGGTCCCTCCTATATAAGCTTGCCAGAACCCTTAACATGGTTACATGGTTACTGGTTTATGGTGAGTACTGAGTGCCATGTACCCGTGTGTGATGTAAAAGATAGAAAGCACGTCATATTGAATTCAAGCTTATATATATATATATATATATATATATATATATATATATATATATATAATAATGTGACCAACATCAAAGCCATTAAATTTATTGGTAATAATGTGAATATTCCTAATTTATTTTAAACATTGCTTTAGTTATTTTAACATTCAAGATTATTTTAAGAATTATTTTGATATTATGCTTTTTTTTATTTTGGAGAATAGTATATTGTAGTTATTACGCTTGAAATGTACCCATCATTTTTTAATTTATTTTACTAGTGGGAAAACCACCACATTTTTCATCACTTTGAGCAATAAAAGGTGAGTATTTATTTTGTACATGCTACCTTATTGTGTGACAGCTTAAGTCAAAGGTAGAGCAGGAGAAGCAATGACCATGTTTTGTGGCTGGTATAGCAAAATCCACGTCAGTAGAGGAAGTGATGTTAAGCATTCAGATAACATGGGCCATATAAGATACACTACTAGACAAATATAATAAGGTGCATAGGAACTTTGGTCAGAATACAATGTTATCTTGCTTTTGGTGCAGTCTCCATATATCCAGATCTGAATCCAGTTTGGCCATACAAGTGGATGGACCATACTGGACAGATTATATTAACATGTCATATATACAATGATTCTTATGGCCTGGTGATCACAGGAACACACCGAAGTGTGCACCACCGAGCCCTTCCAAAAGAAATACAATTAAATTAAATTAGCATAATCCAATATCATTTGATGTACATGCAGACACGTAATCAGTATATTGGAAAAAAAAGTGTAAAACTGTCCCATAAATTATTTTGTTTTCAAAATTTACAGTAAGTTGATAGTTTTGCTTAAGCGTGGCAGCATTTTATTGTATTCATGATACTTCAAGTGCAGTTTAACTGAATGATTAGTAAAACGGATTGATTGGGGTAAATTTACTAAGATGGGTGTTCTATTAAGAAGTGATGTTGCCTATAGCAACCAATCAGATTCCAGGTATTATCTTCTAGAAGGTTCTAGATAAATGAGAAGTAGAATCTGATTGGTTGCTATGGGCAACATCACTTCTTAAATAGAACTCCCATCTTAGTAAATTTACCCCATTGAATCAACAGCAGATAACAAATTAATGCTGACTTGTGTCATTTTGGGGGAGATATATCAAACTATACAAAAAAAAGGACCAGTTTAGGTATTGTCCTTAGCAACCGATCAGATTTTAGTTATTATTTTATAGAAACTACTACATAACTGATTGCTAGAATCTGATTTGATAATAATTAACTAACATAAGTGTATTGACCTGATTTATCAAAATATCATAGTTACAGACAGTCCCACTACCCAAATCATGCACAGGAAAAAATCTTCTTAAAGGAGAATATTCACACCAGCATGTATAAGAGATCATTGTGTGCTGTCTATGTCTTGTATGCGTTTCATATTATAAAAGCATAAAACCATACCAAATAACATATTCCAGAAACCAGCAGCCATGGGGGACGGTGAGATGGCCGTTTTTGGCGAAGCTGCCCAGTTTCTCCGTAAGTCTGATAAAGAGAGACTGGCAGCCCAAAACAAGCCCTTTGATGCCAAGAACACCTGCTTCGTGGATGACCAGAAGGAACTCTACGTGAAAGGTCTTGTCACCGCTCGGGAAGAAGGAAAACTCACCGTCAAGACGGACGATGGGAGGGTAATGATGATATTATATCTAGCAAATCAGATTGTCATTTGAAAATTGTTATTGAGTATAACTAAAACTGCACTGTTTACTTTTCAGACTGTAGACGCAAAAGAAGCTCAAGTCTACCCCCAAAATCCCCCCAAGTATGACAAGATTGAAGACATGGCCATGATGACTCACCTGAATGAGGCCTCTGTGCTGTATAACCTCAAAGAACGTTATGCAGCCTGGATGATCTACGTAAGTACCTACACTCACTCTGAGGGGTTATTTAGGCAGAAATAGTTTAAAGCCAAAGTTATTATTGTAACTCTAGAACTGAAGACCATTGTTTAAATTTGTGTTTTCTCTGCATTAAAACTAATAATTTTGAGGGCAATTAAGATGTGCAGCATGGTACTATGTGCACGGCACACCATACAGTCATTATAGATACGCCACTGGAATGGCAACAGCTCAACCTCTTGTTATTGTTTAATCGGGAGCATAGGGCATCCTTAGCTTATAAGATGTTATAGGACAGCTACTCAATCTAATGTACTTTGCAACCTTGCAGACCTACTCCGGGCTTTTCTGTGTCACTGTCAACCCCTACAAGTGGCTTCCAGTGTACGACCCTAAGGTTGTAGCCGGCTACAGAGGCAAGAAGCGTGTGGAAGCCCCACCACACATCTTCTCCATCTCTGATAACGCTTATCAGTTCATGTTAACAGGTAGGAAAAAATCTTAAACTGATGCTTGTTAGACATTAGGTTCAGGAGCCACATTTTAATTATGTGATTAATGCACATTAATGTTCTTTTGGCAGATCGTGAAAATCAGTCTGTCCTGATTACGTAAGTAAAACATCCTATATGTTGGTTAATCGTTTTTCATTATTATTTATCTATTTATTGTTACATTTATTCCTCTTTATTTATGTCTTGTTTTATCTCTCTTTGACCTCCAGTGGAGAATCTGGTGCTGGGAAAACTGTAAACACCAAGCGTGTCATCCAGTACTTTGCAACAATTGCAACCCTCGGTGATTCTGGTAAGAAGAAGGAACAAATGAGCAACAGCTTGCAGGTAACTTCTTACTTCTAGACTCAATTTGAGCATCAACATCATCATTAATAGCTAATTAAATGAATACATAATACATCACATCTAAATGGCACCAATGCTATTTGAGGAACACAAATGATGTATAATTTTTGTCTGGGTAAGATAAGACAGGTTTGCAAATAGGGCCATGAGATAAATGCCCATTGAACCAGGGGTAAGGGTAACTATCGTGGATATAGGAACTATTACATTAGAACTCATAGTTCTTCTTTAGCAAAGTCCATCCTTTTTAGCCTTCATACTAATGATCTGTAATATTAATCTTCACACTACCATAATAATCTGCTTTTGTCCTACTTACAATTACAAATGACACCTTAATTGTTCCCCATTACATATATCACTGCATTAAAACCTCATAATATACTACAGTTCTATACTCTGTTACAGCAATACAAAAATATTATCAAATCACACTGATCATTTTACATTTATTATTTGTAACTAAACAACATGAGGAAATTTACCTTATATCAGCCTCTGGGATTTCAAACATGTAGTGGGAGCATTGTACAGTTATAAAGAAAATCCCATCCTTTGCATTCTCCTGGATCATATTACATAGCGTTAGCAGCACAATTATGTAACTAGGAATTCCTGAAATTGAAATAATCAATATGATTGGTTAAACATACTGATAGATTAATTGGCTATTGACAAACATGACTGTGTGTGTGTGTGTACGTGCGCCCATGTGTGTGCTCACACGCAGTAGGGAATTTAGGCTGTAAATGCCAACGGGGAAGGGCTGATGTAAGTTATGACATTTTCTCTGTAGGGTATTGCATAATATGTTTGGCGCTGACTGTATAAATTATCCAAAAGCTGGAGGTCAGTAATTAGAGACCACTTGTTCACCGTTCCATTTACTATGGGGTCTATGTACTAATAATCGCAGTACTGGCGCGATTATTATGTATCCAATTCGCAGGAGATATTTTCATTTTAAATGAAAATATCCCTGCTATGTACAAAGGGGAACTCGCAGGGACAGCGGTTGTGGTAATCGTTGTCCCTTCGAGTTATATCCCCGGCATTTAGGAGAAGTCTTTCACAGAAGTGAGACTTCTCTCGGGGAAGCTGACACTGCGCAGAGCGTCAGCTACTGGGACTGTCCGGGGGCTGCGTGGGAGAGATCGAAAGATCTCTCTCCTGCCCCTGGAGCCTCCATAGGCTTACAGTGGTTTACACCATCTGAAGATGGTATTAACAACCGGCGCTAAACTCCAAAAAGCTTTGGTTTTTGGAGTTTAGTACATAGGGATCAGATCGTAGTACCCATTGATAATAATGGGGACTGCGATCTGCAGCGCTAATCAGCACTTTGCCGGAGATTTCTGTGAAACCTCCTGCATTGTGCTCTTAGAACATATGGAACACTACATAAAATTATGCAGAAACTGCAGTTTCTGCATAATTTTCTGTAACAAAAAGATTGATACATAGGCTCCTAAATGTGTTTTAACAATAGAAAATTAAGAAGTCATTGGAAGAACTTCTTGCAGTTACTTTATCTATCTTCCTATACATATTTACACTAAGGGGCCTATGTATCATGGCACCAACGCTATTTGAAGAACACAAATGAGGCATCATTTTTGTCTGGATAGGTTAAGGCATATATGAGAAAAGGGACATTTTAAGTATGGGAACTGAATGTATTGACCAATAGACATTTATTATACTGGACCTTACAATTATTCTGCAAGTATCAGTCTTCCTACTAAAAGAGTACAGTATAAGTCTGCAGACCACTATAGAAATCTGCAGAACACTACCCTTGTCATATGTACTAATGACAACTCACCCTACTTCTACCTTGTTCCTTATATCACTGCATTAAACTTCACATTACACTGTCATACTATATACTCTGTTACATAGGAGTATCTATAAAGGGTGCAGGGTGTGCTGTCCAGGGGGGCCCACACTGCACACCCTGCATCCATACATTATACTTCCATCTCTGGCATTGGCACCATAGATATTACCGGGAAAATGGCCCACCCGCCAATTTCCCAAAGATCTGCGCGTGGTGTGGGCGCCATGTTTCCGGAGGCCTAGGCAATCACAGTAGACTCTGGCGAATTGCTAGAACCTACTCAGTAACAACTGCTCCAGCAAGAGAGGTTGGGGGCCCACACTGAGTCTGCACACAAGCCCCCTCCTCTCTTAAGCCGATCCTGCTCTGTTATAATCAATAAACAAAAGTTAAGACATTATGTCATGTCTAGCATTATGTTAAAATTTAAGTGAATATATTATCACATCCAAATATTACCATACATTATGTTTTGTTACTGAGCAATATGAGGAAATGTATCTTATAACATCCGTGGAGAATTGCATTCTCCTGGGCCATATTACATCTACTTGAGTTAACACAGTTATGTAATTATGAAGATGCACTGAGTGCCAATGTCAAGAGCTAGATTCCTGCATAGAGATTTATGAGAGTCATTGTCCAACAATAAACATTGTTAGGTTTTTATTACAATCCCTTCTCCTACTGTGTGTTTGCAAATGCTGACATCGCTATTCCTTCAAGTATGGCCACGACCGAGTACCAATGATCGGAAGGTCGGGCATGACAAATATTTCAACTTGCCCAACAGATGTGATAATTGGTGCTTGGATATGCTCACCATTAGACAGACAGCCCGATTACCTGACAATGTATGGCAATGTCAGATAACTGGTCTGTCTGTCAGTTTGATGGGGACTTTCATCTGGCCGTGTACAGCCGCCATTACTCATAAAACATGCATTTTATTGTAATTATACTAATCAACCTTACATATTTGTCTTCAGGGAAGTCTGGAGGATCAAATTATCCAGGCTAACCCTCTGCTGGAAGCCTTCGGTAATGCCAAGACCGTGAGAAATGACAACTCCTCCCGTTTTGTACGTATAAATAAAGAGACCTGTTCTTTTCTGTTGTCATTTGTATAATTTTGTAATGTGACCCTGTTTTCTAAATTATTTGTCGTGTTTAGGGTAAATTCATTAGAATCCACTTTGGAACAACTGGAAAACTGGCTTCAGCTGATATTGAAACATGTAAGTATGAACGCATCCCTTTCAGTTCCTACTTTGTGCTTAAGATTATTACACGTACTCATGTATACAATGCATCTTAAATCTGCAGATCTGCTGGAAAAGTCCAGAGTAACCTTCCAGCTTTCAGCTGAGAGAAGCTACCACATCTTCTACCAGATCATGACAAACAAGAAACCAGAGATTGTTGGTAAGTTCACTTTTATTTACCCACAAATATGAGGAACTGTGGAACTGTTTAGACCTGCAAAATGTATGGTTATTAGTCTAACACTTAGGGGCCTATGTATTATGTTAATTATCGAGGTCCCCCAATCCCAATACTAGTGTATGGGCACAGCGGGCCAGATCGTGTCTGAAAGGTAAGCAGGAGATCTCAGGTATATCTCCTATGTTAACTTTATGATGAATAGCCCCGATACTTAATTTATACAAAAGTAGGTGAAAATGTTGATTTTCTCCTGCTTTTCTATAAATTAAGCGACTATGAAAAGAACCCTAAATACTCATACATATCCGTACTATAATAATAATATTAAACAATGCGTGTAATGTGATGTAATGCCTTAATAAACAGATATTGAAAAAAAATAATGATATTAAACAATCTTGACAATGTCAGCCGTTTTCTTGAATGGGTTTGGTATAAATGTTAGACATTCATCATGTCAACATTATCACAATGCTGACATTGAACATGTTGACGTGCTCATAATGTCGACAATTGCCATGTTGACACTCAGCAGGTCGACACCTATGTTATATCAACTTGTTAGCATGTCGATATTATGATTTTCTTCTTATTCTGCCCATAACCCTAACCTTAATGCTAACCCTAATGGAAATGTTGATATTATGACAATGTCAACACTTCCGATGTCGACATTCTGTAAAGGTCGACATCTTGCAGATGAATGACGACATTTTAAATTGTGACTGCATACCTTAAGAACAAAGGGCTCCATGTCCTAAGCCTTGGAGAGAGATAAAGTGGACGGAGATAAAGCACCAACCAATCAGCTCCTAGCTGTCACATTACAGGCTATGTTTGAAAAATTACAGTTAGGAGCTGATTGGTTGGTACTTTATCTCCGTCCACTTTACCTCTCGCCAAGGCTAAGTACATAGACCCCAAAACACCCACTGGCTCTGCCTTTGTAACTCAATAGCACCTGGATAATTAATATAATTTCAATATTGTGATCCAAAGTTCACGATCCAGTTCTTGTACTACTGACACATCTGTATAATAAATGCTAAGCCATGTTGCCTGATTGCATTATGTTTTACTTTAGAGATGCTTCTCATCACCACCAACCCCTACGACTACCCCGCTATCAGCCAGGGTGAGATTGTTGTGAAGAGTATTGATGATGTGGAGGAGTTTATGGCCACAGATGTAAGTAGTTGAGAATTTTCGAACAAAGAGCTGTTACTTTGAGTCAGTGATTGCTGCTGTATTTGTTTTCAAGGTTGGACACTCATAGTATTAAATCAATATTAATGAATTATTACCCAACAGACCGCCATTGACGTCCTGGGATTCAATGCTGATGAGAAGATCGGCATCTACAAAATGACAGGCGCCGTCATGCACCACGGCAACTTGAAGTTCAAGCAGAAGCAGAGGGAGGAGCAGGCTGAGCCAGACAGCACAGATGGTTTGTGCTTATTTTCATTGATCACCAAATACAATGATAAATATTTCTCATCCGTGATTTTGTCAGATTAATTTCATGCTGCACGTTCTATGTCTAGTTGCTGATAAGATCGCCTACTTGATGGGTCTGAACTCCGCTGATTTGCTGAAAGCTTTGTGCTACCCAAGAGTGAAGGTCGGCAATGAGTTTGTCACCAAGGGACAGACTGTGCCACAGGTACATTAAGAACTGAAAACAAAAAAAAAAGGGGTACAATGGACAAGTTTATTTCCACCAGTGTGTTAACAAATGTTGTGGTCTCCTCTTCAGGTCTACAACTCTGTAGGTGCCCTCTGCAAGTCTGTCTTTGAGAAACTCTTCTTGTGGATGGTCACTCGTATCAACCAACAGCTGGACACCAAGCAGGCCAGGCATCTCTACATTGGTGTGCTGGATATTGCTGGATTTGAAATCTTTGATGTAAGCTATTGACCTGTTCTTGCCTTGTGATTCTTTCAAGCAAGTCGCACTGCGGTCCCTCATCTCCTTTCTGTCCCTCACAGTTCAACAGCTTGGAACAGCTCTGCATCAACTTCACCAATGAGAAACTGCAGCAGTTCTTCAACCATCACATGTTCGTCCTGGAACAGGAAGAATACAAGAAGGAAGGTATTGACTGGGAGTTCATTGACTTTGGTATGGATCTGGCTGCCTGCATTGAGCTCATTGAGAAGGTGAGTTCACATAGATTAATCTAGTTAGTCCTTCAAAAAGCAATGACATGGTATTCTGAAATTCACCAACTTTATATGTATGCATGCAGCCCATGGGTATCTTCTCCATCCTTGAAGAGGAGTGCATGTTCCCCAAATCCACTGACACATCCTTCAAGAACAAGCTGTATGAGCAGCATCTTGGCAAGTGCAAGAACTTTGAGAAGCCCAAGCCTGGCAAAGGAAAGGCTGAAGCTCACTTTTCCCTGGTGCATTATGCTGGTACTGTGGATTACAACATCTCTGGCTGGCTTGAAAAGAATAAGGACCCACTGAACGAATCTGTTATCCAGCTGTACCAGAAGTCTTCAGTCAAACTGCTGGCCTTCCTCTACGCGGCCGGCAGTGCTGCTGAAGGTGAGTTGTTGTCTGTTTCTGGTTAAAGGTTTTTTCAAATATAGATAATGAATATTAATGTGATGACTGTTATTTATTTTTTTTTTTTAACAAACAGAGGCTAGCAGTGGTGGCAAAGGAGGAAAGAAGAAGAAGGGATCCTCTTTCCAGACTGTATCTTGTCTGTTCAGGGTCAGTATAATCTGCGTACAGTATAAGACCTATATGGCTGATACAAACTGATTATAGTATAATCCATTGTAGTTTGTGAATATACAGTCATAGTTCAGTGTGTATGTGATAATCATCTGCATCCTGTACAATGTTCAATATATTTTCTTTTCTTTTATGCCTGTTGTAGGAAAACTTGAACAAGCTGATGACCAACTTGAGAAGCACCCACCCTCACTTTGTACGTTGTCTGATCCCCAATGAAACCAAGACTCCAGGTACAGTCTTAATCATTTATTTTTCTCTCATAATGCAACAAACATTCAGACCTGGCAGAAATTGTGGTTCTATTTTCCAAAATAATTAATTCTGTACTGATAGGTATCATGGATAACTACCTGATCATCCACCAGTTGAGATGTAACGGTGTATTGGAAGGCATCAGAATCTGCAGAAAGGGATTCCCAAGCAGAATCCTCTACGCTGACTTTAAGCAACGGTACTTTTTCTTTTTAGAGTATTAAATCATTTCATATAAGTTTCATTTTTAATTCATTATCTTAAGTACTCTGCAGGGCAGTTGGGCGCTGTATTCCTAGGTATTACACTATATCCAACTCATTTTCTTTCTGAGATATGAAGTCATTTGGAGCTCTGTGAACAAAGGAGGAACTGGCAATAAAGACCCTTATTACTTAAGGCAAACCTTATCCAGTCATTCTATAAGCATAATACCAAAAAGGGGAATTGTTGGAGTCAGGGTACATACATCTTTGGAGTCTATTTTGGATTGGATCTACTACACATTTCCACTTTTCGTTATAATATATATTTTGTATTTTGTTATAGTTCTAAAAACAAATTGTAAACATCATCTTGGAATACAGAGCCCAACTGCTCTGCAGAATATTCGTTGTTGCCTACAAACTATAAAGTGAGCTGATTGCTTTTTCTTTACAAGGTGGTAGGAAGCAGAACCTATTTTTTTGCGCAGTGATTGTCCTTCTGAATATATTCTGCATTATCTTTAGTAATGAAAAATTAATGGAGCATCATGCCTCAAAATAAAACCCCAGAAAATATTAAATCACTAAAACATATTTAACTAAATTATTGAAATGTTAAGCAGCCATCTCATTTGCCAATTTTCTTATCAATTTCTAAAACTAGTCATTATTTTTCTCCAACTTTGTTTGGTTACACAGTTACAAGGTGCTGAATGCCAGTGCAATTCCAGATGGGCAGTTCATAGACAGCAAGAAGGCAGCTGAGAAACTCTTGGGCTCAATAGATGTAGATCACACACAATACAAATTTGGACACACCAAGGTACACAATGAATAGCTATAAGACATCTTGTGAATCCAGCCTTTGTCTTCTTTAAACTCTAAATAATAATTTTTTTTCTTACATAAGGTGTTCTTTAAAGCTGGTCTCCTGGGTACCCTGGAAGAGTTGAGAGATGAAAAGTTGGCACAACTGATCACTCGCACTCAGGCTCTTTGCAGAGCCTTCTTAATGAGAGTTGAGTTTAAGAAAATGATGGAGAGAAGGTAATAATAATTTTGTGTTGCAAAAGTATACTAGCAAGTTACCAGTTTTTCAAACAAGACCTTACATTATGTCCATTTCTCAAACAGGGAGGCACTATTTGTCATCCAGTACAATGTACGATCCTTCATGAATGTCAAACACTGGCCATGGATGAAGTTGTATTTCAAGATTAAGCCACTTCTGATGAGCGCTGAAAATGAGAAGGAGATGGCAAACATCAAAGAGGAGTTTGAGAAGACCAAAGAAGCTTTGATCAAGGCAGAAGCCAAAAAGAAGGAATTAGAGGAGAAATTAATTTCCCTGGTGCAAGAGAAAAATGAATTGCTACTACAATCCCAGTCGGTAGGAATGCATTACATACAAGATTAAATGAAAAAGATCTTTATATTGTAACTAAAAAAAAAAAAACATAGTAGGCTGAGTGCATCTTATATTCCGTAGGAATCTGAAACTCTGGCCGATGCTGAGGAAAGATGTGAAGGTCTTATCAAGAACAAGATCCAACTGGAATCAAAGATCAAGGAGATCACTGAGAGGCTTGAAGATGAGGAAGAAAGCAATGCTGAGTTGACAGCCAAGAAGAGAAAATTGGAGGATGAATGCTCTGAGCTGAAGAAAGATATTGATGACTTGGAACTTACTCTTGCTAAAGTAGAAAAGGAAAAACATGCCACAGAAAACAAGGTAGAGTCAACAATGAAGGCATCCAGGACTTCCAACATACAACATAAAAACTGTTTTAAGCTAATCTTTCTCATTTTATTTCTAGGTGAAAAACCTAACTGAAGAATTAGCAACTCTGGATGAAAATGTATCCAAAGTCACAAAGGAGAAGAAGGCTCTCCAGGAATCTCACCAACAGACACTTGATGACCTTCAAGCTGAAGAAGACAAAGTCAATTCCTTGACCAAAGCCAAGACAAAGCTGGAACAGCAAGTCGATGATGTATGTAATTGTAAAACATATTAATCATTGTAAATATTGGAGTATCTCCTTGTATACTAATGAAATTAAAAACATGCATGCGTGTAGCTGGAAGGTTCCCTGGAACAAGAGAAGAAACTTCGTCTTGACCTTGAGAGAGCCAAAAGGAAGCTTGAAGGTGACCTCAAACTGACCCAGGAGACAGTCATGGATCTTGAAAATGAGAAACAGCAGACTGATGAAAAACTTAAAAAGTGTGTATTCCGTATTTTCTTTTCTTTTGACAGAACTTTCAAAACAGCACTTGGGCACATTTTGTAATGATTATGAGTGGGGTAAGAAGGATTCCAATGATGAAAATATAAACATAGTAATGTGTACAATATGTGCGTATGTATCAATTATTGGCAAGGTGTTTAGAAGTCAGAACAGGTTGAATAAAAAGGAATTATTTATATACCAAATGGACATATAACAAACAGCAACTACAAATCAAGAACACTTCGTTACTCAGCTACTGTATGCTTTGGAACAATCAGTCATCAATTACACATAAAAATGAATCTTCATAAGATACACATATCGCATAGAAAAAAAACATCAAAATAGTAATAGAGAAAACACGCAAACGCAGGGATTCTAAAACAGTATAGATACCACATAGGTCTCTTAATCTAACTATTGATGTATCTTCTTACGCATTGTAATACTCCTCTGAACTGACATTCACCCAGAATCTTACAACATGGATAGTACAAAGGTATAGTCCCACATAACAGCTTCGTTTCATTGGATTAGTGGAATAATTCCAACCAGTAGCTAATGCATTGTTAAATTGTTATATAGAGTTAGTGTCTCTTTCTTAGTATCCCCCAGGAAAAAAAAAAAACCCCAGGGTGCGTCTCATGCACAAAATGTAAAACCAAAGTTGCTATCGTTGTATATATCGATGTCAGTTGAATCACTAAAAAGTATCAAGCCTAATGAGTGGGTCAGCATGTAATCTCATGTATAGTATGGACAGCATAACGGCTGCTCAGTACAAGTAAATGCAGTGCAATGAGTGTGTTTCTTACTGGACAGCAATTTCAAAGCTGGACTTGTCCAGTCTAGTGTGGTTGCTGGTGAGATGGCAAGTTTCAACTGGCAGGTGGAATTGGTTTAAATATATCTGGTTGAATGCTAATTGATGGTGCTGCTGTCAGGGACAGGACTTAAGTCCTCGAAATAAGTTGGATGCAATAAAAGTTCCTTTAGAGGAAAGATCAAATCTGCAAAAAGTGTGTATAATATAAGCAATCCTGATGTGCGTTACTTCACTACAAGAAAGGATTTCATGAGACACACACACACACGTTAGTCAACAGTTGTAATAACCCTTTCCTGTTTAAATATTTTTAGGATTAGTTAGTATTGCCCTCTGGCACCTTCTCAGGCATGGATACATTTTATAACCTTTATATTTTTGGCAACCATAGGAAGGACTTTGAGATTAGCCAACTCCAAGGAAAGATAGAAGATGAGCAGTCACTGGGATCACAACTGCAAAAGAAGATCAAGGAACTCCAGGTATGTGGGTTACTGAAAGAATCATGTCTTATACTTATACAGTACATTACATATTTTCTCCAATGTATTAATAAACTGCTACTTCCTAGGCCCGTATTGAAGAGCTTGAGGAGGAAATTGAAGCTGAACGGGCAGCCCGCGCTAAGGTTGAAAAACAGAGGGCCGATCTCTCCAGAGAACTTGAGGAAATTAGTGAAAGACTTGAAGAGGCTGGAGGTGCATCATCTGCCCAGATTGAGGTGAATAAGAAGCGAGAAGCTGAGTTCCAGAAAGTGAGACGTGACCTGGAAGAAGCCACCCTCCAGCATGAAGCTGTAGCCGCTGCCCTGCGCAAGAAGCATGCCGACAGTGTTGCCGAGCTTGGGGAACAGATCGACAACCTGCAGCGTGTCAAACAGAAACTGGAGAAAGAGAAGAGCGAGCTGAAGATGGAGGTTGATGACCTTGCCAGCAACCTGGAGAGCATCTCTAAGTCTAAGGTACTGCATTCTCCATTTTTTTGGGGGGTGTTATTCTATTACAACTATAAAGATAATAACATGAATATCTGTTCCTGAAGGCCAACCTGGAGAAAGTAAACCGTGTGCTTGAGGACCAACTTAGCGAAGTGAAGGCCAAGGATGATCAGCATCAACGATTGATTAATGACCTCTCTACCCAAAGGGCTCGTTTCCAGACTGAGAATGGTACATGAAATTATTGTCATTATCATTACTTTAGTAACATGCTCTGTAAGAGTATAGCAAAAAAAATTAAATAATAATATTAATAGCCTAGACAACAGATCCACAAATGTTTTGGTGTGGAATGTAAGTCACCAAGTGATGTCTTTCTCACCACAGAAGGTATATTCCGGCATTTTAGGCAATTAACTATTGCTGACTAGTGCAGAAAATAGTGTAATGGATCCCATTTTGTAATAACCAATGGATATAAATGATAAGGTCTGTGCTTTTTTTTTTTAAGATAAACCCATTGTTTTTTAAACTGTAAGATTTGTTTAATTCCAGGTGAGCTGGCTCGTCAGCTTGAAGAGAAGGAATCTCTAATTTCTCAGCTCTCCAGAGGAAAGCAGGGATTCACACAACAGGTTGAGGAGCTCAAGAGACAACTTGAGGAGGAATCAAAGGTAAGGAGTCAGAGTTGTCTAAATAAGTTTTGATACCAAATGTTTAACATGACGTCAGTCATTTTTCAACAAACCACTCTTTTTCTGTCAATTCCAGGCTAAGAATGCCCTTGCCCATGCCCTGCAATCTTCCCGCCATGACAACGACTTGCTTCGTGAGCAATATGAAGAGGAACAAGAAGCCAAGGCTGAACTCCAGCGAACCTTGTCTAAAGCTAATGGTGAAGTTGCCCAATGGAGGACCAAATACGAAACTGATGCCATTCAGCGTACAGAGGAGCTGGAAGATGCCAAGTATGTTCTTAAACAGGCAAATTTGTTTAATATATAAATTCTGAATAATTTCCTAAAAATAATGTTCAATTTTTTTGAATGCACTAACAGGAAGAAGCTGGCTCAGCGCTTGCAGGATGCTGAGGAACAAGTAGAGGCTGTGAACTCCAAATCTGCCTCCTTGGAGAAGACCAAGCAGAGGCTGCAGGCTGAGGTGGAGGACCTTATGGTCGATGTGGAGAGAGCAAACAGTGCAGCAGCTGCCCTTGATAAGAAGCAGAAGAACTTTGATAAGGTAAATAGGCAAATACACCACTGTGGTACTATTATAGCTTACATGCACACTGTGCAGAGTGTTTATTTGTTGTGATTAATCTTAACAGGTCCTAGTAGAATGGAAGCAGAAATATGAAGAGGGTCAGGCTGAACTGGAGGCTGCTCAGAAAGAGGCCAGAAGCTTGAGCACTGAGATCTTCAAGATGAAGAATGCTTATGAAGAGGCCCTGGAACAAGTAGAAACCCTGAAACGCGAAAACAAGAACTTGCAGCGTATGTTTATTTCTTACAAGACAATGTTGTTTACTTTAATCCATTTTTAGTGATAAAAGTCAAATGGCTAGGTATTTATGATCAAATTAGTTTATTTTGTGCTGAAGATTTAATAAACATAAATTTTTTGTGTATTCAGTATTTATTTGTTAATCTCTTTTCCAGAGGAGATTTCAGATCTGACTGAACAGATTGGTGAGACTGGGAAATCTATTAATGAACTGGAGAAGACCAAGAAGCAGGTTGAGCAGGAAAAGAGTGACCTACAGGCTGCCCTGGAGGAAGCTGAGGTATGTCACTAGAACTGACTTCTGTGGAGTCTTTAGATTTGCTCATTTTATCATTAGAGTATTTATTTATATTATTACAGTTGAGTAAAGTATTGTCTTAAATCTATTTCCAAAGGGATCACTGGAACATGAAGAAGCCAAGATCCTGCGTGTCCAGCTGGAACTGAACCAGATCAAGTCTGAGGTAGACAGGAAGATTGCAGAGAAGGACGAGGAGATTGATCAGCTGAAGAGAAACAGCCAGAGATCCATTGACACCATTCAGAGCACATTGGACTCTGAAATCAGGAGCAGAAATGATGCTCTGAGGCTGAAGAAGAAGATGGAAGGAGACTTGAATGAACTTGAGATCCAGCTCAGCCATGCCAACCGCCAGGCTGCAGAGGCACAGAAACAACTCAGGAACGTGCAGGGACAACTGAAGGTCTGTCTAACATAATGCAGCGTCTGGCATATAACTTAGTGTTCCCAATGTACAAGTTACTGATCAAACTATTCAACATATTTAGATTATGTATTTTAAAAATCTGCATATTTTTTAATCTACTTATACATTCTTTTTTTCTGATTAGTAATATCATCTATATATTGTCAGTTAATGCATGTACATCTCAGTGTGAGTGAAATGGTAACAAATAAGTAAAATATTAACTTAAATCTTATACTCTTTGCCCAACAGGATGCTCAGCTGCAACTGGATGATGCCCTGAGGGGACAGGAGGACCTGAAGGAACAGGTTGCTGTGATTGAACGTAGAAATAACCTACAACAGGCTGAACTTGAGGAGAACAGGGCTGCCCTGGAACAGACAGAGAGATCTCGCAAGATCGCAGAACAGGAACTTCTGGATTCCAGTGAACGTGTTCAGCTTTTGCATTCTCAGGTAAGATCTGCTGCTGATCATCACTAGAAATTTATTATTTAAAATGATCCACGTCATGTAGTAAATGATACATGTCCTCCTGCAGAACACCAGCCTCATCAACAGCAAGAAGAAGCTGGAAAGTGACATTGCTCAGCTCCAGAACGAAGTTGAGGAATCTGTCCAGGAATCTAGAAATGCTGAAGAGAAAGCCAAGAAGGCCATCACAGATGTATGTGTTCTATGTCATGCTACCACTAAACTACTATAATAATAAGGTGCTGTTGTTTGCTTCAACATTTTACTTCTTTGCTTAAGGCTGCCCTCATGGCAGAGGAGCTGAAGAAGGAGCAGGACACCAGCGCCCACTTGGAAAGAATGAAGAAGAACCTTGAACAGACAGTGAAGGACCTGCAGCATCGTCTGGATGAAGCTGAACAGTTGGCATTGAAGGGTGGCAAGAAGCAGCTCCAGAAACTGGAATCCAGAGTAAGTTCACTTTATATGGTGTTAGGGACAATGTTAGTGGTTGTACAAGTTGGTAAAGTTACACTTGTTATATGTTATCCACAGGTGCGTGAACTAGAGAATGAGCTGGAGAATGAACAGAAGCGCGGAGTTGAGGCAATTAAAGGTGTTCGTAAATATGAGAGGAGAGTAAAGGAACTGACCTACCAGGTA
The DNA here is from genome assembly GCA_031769625.1 of Taudactylus pleione. NCBI lineage: Eukaryota > Metazoa > Chordata > Amphibia > Anura > Myobatrachidae > Taudactylus > Taudactylus pleione. Next base: position 529,945 of record JAUIMM010000664.1, read on the forward strand.
GGCTTTTTTAAACAAAGTGATCCGTGTCATTCAAGACACGAACATTAGAACCGTCAATCTGTGTGACCAGTCGTTTTAGGAAACAGAATGCTGAAATCTGAATATTTTCCTTTTACAGACTGAGGAAGACAGGAAGAACGGTCTGAGACTGCAGGATCTGGTTGACAAACTGCAGCTGAAAGTAAAGGCCTACAAGAGACAGGCTGAGGAATCTGTAAGTAATGCCTTTTTTTCCAAAGTTAGTTGGTCATGAGTTTATACCTTTTGAAGTTGACTTGACTCTTGAATACTGTGCAAGGTAGAATTGCACTTTCATTCTTCCCTTCTGTAATATTTAGGAGGAACAGTCCAATGCCCACCTGAGCCGCTTCAGGAAGGTACAGCATGAGCTTGAAGAGGCCGAGGAGAGAGCTGACATTGCAGAGTCCCAAGTGAACAAACTGAGGGTCAAGAGCCGTGATATTGGTGGAAAGGTAAATACGTTCAACATGTATCACCTTAAATTACTTAAATTTTTACCAGACACATAAAAATAACAAATTCATCTTCTTATTTATCTGCAGAAAGAAAGCGAAGAGTAAAGAGTAATTGACTGAAGCTTGAGGTACTCTCAAAATGGGAATGTCTGCAACTTCTCTACTCTCATTCCTCCCCAGTGTTATATTCATCTCCTAATAAATTTCATATTTGAAATTTGTGAAGTTGTGTCATGCTGCATTTATATAGTTACCATATAATATTAACAGTGTTTTTAAAAAAGACAGAAACTGTAAGCTACACAAAATGGTCTTGATGCCTTGGTGTGTCTGGTCTACGGTTGAGTATGCTTTATATACTTATAAAAATCACATAGGTTGGTACTGTCTGCACGGATCAACTGTTCAACTAACCAAAAGTTGTTGTTTTTTGGCATTATATAGGCAAGATTGGAAGTCATAAACATAATGTTGCCTCTATCTGGCATAAAAAGAAGACAGAGATGACAGATAAAATTAATTGTTAAACGGAATAGTAGTGGTTTTGTGAATAAATAAAATGAAATAGAGTAGGTACTATGTGTACAGATAAACACATGCCTAAGGCCAATCGCAGAATTGGAAGCCAATGGCATGGCGCTCTGTGCTGAGCTCCCAGACATTCTCAAAAAAAAAGCAGCGGTGGAACTTAGAGCTGATGCACCACTGGGTCCTCAAAAATGTTGCTATAGGTCCAGATGATTAAGTGTTACGCCCCTGGCTAAGGTATCATGTTGCTCTGTGCCAGCTGCCCATGTATCCATTGACAATCACATAGTCACTGAGTAGTTAAAAAGCAGAAATTGTTTTCAGTGAATTATTTATGGTTACATTCAATGTTGTCCAAGGATGTACATGAAAAGATCTACCTTTATGTTATAACTCCTTCCAACGACTTCTAAAAACATGGTGTAATTCGAAAGATGTCATCCATTGAAAGACTTGGAGGCCTGCACTGCTTTAGTTACTTTAATCCCATTTACGTGAAATGGTAACAATTTTCTAGGTGATGCTTTATATGCAAAACTCTGTATCACCTTATGGGGTCACTTCAATTAGGTGTGAGTCCCCTCGCAGTGCGAGTAAGTGCGGCAGTGTAAAACAAAAATCTGCAGATCCGGGCAGAGATCCGGCCGCGAGGGCGGAGAGCCATGGCAATTCGCGCCCTAGCACCTAATTGAATTGACCCCTATGTGCTCACACCAAAAAAAATAAAAACAATCACCATTTTGCTAACACACATCAGTAATAACAAAATCGCAAACAATGGGCTTAAGCAATATCGCTGATTAAAACCAGTAGGTAATGCAGCCTCCTGCTCTGGAATTTCTAATATTGTAGATGCAATGCAGCAGGGCACCACCACAAGGGAGAAGATAAGTCATGATCCATGACTTGGATATGACCTGGGGACGCTGTCTTGCATCAATTAATACATTCTGCAATGTGCGATTTAGGGGCCTATATTTGTCAAGTTTTTTATTTTCATAAAAATGATGTAGGAACTGCAGTTTCTGCATAATTTTATGAATTGCTGCTATGCACTAATAGCACAATGCAGGAGATTTCGCAGAAATCTCTGTCAGAGTGCTAATTAGTACTGCAGATTGCAGCCCCATTATTATCAATTATAACTACGATCTGAGTCCTATGTACCAACCTCCAAAAAGCAAAGCTTTTCAGAGTTTGGCCACGTCAGCTTACACTATCTTTAGATGGTGTAAACCATTTAAGCCTATGGAGGCTTAGAAGCAGGAGAGAGCTCTTATGATCTCTCTCCCGTCAGTGGCAGAAACTGACACTGTACACGGGCAAAATGTCATCTTCCCCCGGAGAAGTCTTTTACACATGAGACTTTTACAAAATGCCGGGGATGTAACTTACAGGGACAGTGGTGGTTATTGCAACCGCTATCCTGCGAGTTTTCCTTAGTACTGTAGAAAGTGGGGATATTTTCAGTAAAAATTTAAATATCCGTCGCAAAATGGATACTTAATAACCGCGGCAGTTCCGCGATTATTAATACATAGGCCCCTTAGTGTAGAAGGAATAGAGACATGGATTATTTATTTACGAGTGCACACAAGTCAGCAGTTTGTTATTAATGATACCTAAGTATAGAGCAGTGTTTCCCAAACTCATTCCTCAGGGAGCACTAACAGTGCATGTTTTCCAGGTCTCCTCACAGAATCACAAGTGAAATAATTAGCTCCACCTGTTGATCTTTAAAAATCTGTCAGCCAGTACTGTGCACCAACTAGGGAAAATGGAAACCATGCAATGTTATTGCTCCCCGAGGAATGAGTTTGGGAAACACTGGTATAGAGGTTTGCTCAGATTTGGTCTGCAATATAGCCCAAAATAATTATGATTACTTATTAACATATGAACAAATATGTATTATATAGATATGGAGTCTAGCCGTTCATTAGTTGAGTGGTTTGCCCCACAACAAGAGTTTTAGGGGTATATTTACTAAAGTACGGGTTTATAGAAGTGGATATGTTGCCCATAGCAACCAATCAGATTCTACCTATCAATTATGTAGCACCTTCTAGAAGATAATAGCTAGGATCTGTTTGGTTGCTATGGGCAATATCTCCACTTCTATAAACCTGCAAATTAGTAAATATATCCCTTAGTCTATAGTATGTGGGGATATAACTGTTTATAAAGAGTAAAATCTTGTAGAAATAGCTGATAATTATAATTATTTAGTCACAATTATAGTGATTACTTTACTCACAGTTATGCTAATCACCTTGCAGTATAGGATGAGAATGAAAATATAAATTCTGCACCCTGCATTAGTGGTGTGTCCCCGCGTTTTACACAACCCCAAGGTTTATGACGATGTATGATTGAAAATCCTATGTTAATACTTTCCAGTCAATATGTAAGGCACCGAAACATGATGCACCTCAAAAGGTTCACAACACCTACACATGCTGCACCATCCATGCAGTAGCAAACACAAATTCAAATAATGGTTGTTTTCATTGTTGGAATGACTTATTGGCCAATGCCCCCAGTTTCTTTTCAATTACTATAAATTGCATAAATGTACAGGTAATAGATTGATGAGCGGTTCAGTTATGGCTCGGATCTTCTTGGCAAATTCAGACCTCCGAAGGAATCATAACGTTGTCTTTCAAGGACATCTCGGCGCAGATGTCCGTGAAAGACCCCATTTTGTTTCGTTCTGAGATCCAAACATGGCGGGAAGACCGAGACAAAACCGAACAGCTCAACTCTAAATATAATAATAATAATATAAATATAAGTATCCCGTGTAAAGCTGAAGGTCTTTAAGGAGCTGATTCTTGAGTTGGGAACAAAGCAAAAAAAAAACCCAAGTAGCAATACAAGGGGGCAAATGCATTTATTATTTTCTGCATGCAGGGTAAATACTGGCTGCTTTTACATGCACTGTAGCCCACAAATGCAGGACAGCTTTATTATTGAGTTTATATCTAAATCTCTTTAAACATTTTAAATCTGCCCCACCTGCCGTGCTGCATGGCGTTTCTAAGGTGTATGGTTACTGCCTCTTTTTTTTGCCTTTGCTCTTAAGTTAACTAAGAATCAGACTCTGAATCTCCGGCCCAGGATTTGCCTATGGCACATGGACGCAAACACTCTATATAATTGTCATCCTGACATTGAGTATTACATCTCACCTTGTAATCCTTGCGTGGATAATGCTGTGTCAGAAATCATTGGAAACGCTATGATACAGGTATAATAATGGTCGCAAGGTATAGCCACAAAAAAACAAACAAGAAAAAACTTTGAATGGCAGTGGTGTATTATGATGATCTAGAGCCCAGGGTTATATGTACACCATAGGCCTTGACTCAACATGAGATTCTCTACTACATGTTAAGCACACATTATGTGCCCATGCTTAATGTACATTTCATATGAAGTTGAAACTTGCTTGGTCCTGGCCTGGGTCAAATTAGGTCTCCCCATCTTCCCTTATCACACCTAGGACCTACGCAGATGTGTCCAATCATACTGAGATGCCCACTAGCAGTGGCGCTAATCCATTTTGGTGCATCTTTAGCTGCACCATTGGTGAACCATCGATCGCTGATGATGTCATAGGTGCTATGCACAGACTGCCCATGTCATTAAGCGGCAGTGTGAGCATTAGTGTTGGGTAAACTTTGCCTCCCCCATTCATGAGCAGAACAGAATGAAGCGAGACATGCCACCCAGCTGTGCCCCCTTTAAAGACAAAGTCATCGCTGCAGGGACAGAAATGGAGACTGTTTAACCAGAAGCAGGCCAGTTTCCAGCCTACGATAATCTCTCCTATATGTGACTACCAGCTGACGCTGTTTTATGCTATGTTGCTGCTTGGCTGGATATTGGAATGTTGGACCCTTCTTTGGAAAAGGACTTTGTACGATTCACCTCCTTGAAAGCCAAGCTCCAACCATCCCTAACGTCAAATCAATAACACACCCACTGTGTAGGGCTCAAAAGAGTTGTGAGGCAGACTGTCTATCTCCTGTGCTGTTTTTGCCAATACATTACTTCCATCAAGAATGTCCCAACTTAAGTCCTCAATGTACGGGACAGATCCCCAAAAAATTATAACTGCCCAGCCAGTATCAGAGCAGGTGGTAGACTGAGCTACATTCTCCTACCTGTTTTTGCATCTTTGACTATCTGCGGCTATTATTTGTATTTAAGCTCTTTAGCTGCTTATCTGGATCCTGGAATGTTGTGACACTGTTTAGAAAAAAAGATTTGTTATATTCACCTCTTGTAAAGCCATAATATGTGTTTTTGTCCAAGCAATATATAAGTAGCCTCCAGTAACTGCATATTACATTAATAGCTCTGATATTTAATAGAGTGCCAGTATTGAGTGAAATTAGAAGAATAGCTTCCACTTGCTAACACGTTACATGAATAACCCTGCCATTGAATAAGTAGCCCCAATAGCAGCTACATTACATTAATACCCTTACTATATTACAAGCCTTTCATTAGTACCCCACTACACTTACCAGATCTGCAGAGTTTGTTGTGGGAGAATATGCTTTGACACTTGCAAAGTGGTCACATATACTGGACAGAAGGGGACATGATGTATGTGGGAGTGAACTAGGAATGGAAGGTAGGGAGCAGAGGGCAGAAAGGGAGGGTGGCAGTCAATAGATTGACAAGGAAAAGGTTAGTGTCTAGGTAGACACCAAATGGTCGACAGGCAATAGGTCAACAAGTACAAAAGGTCAACGCACAACAGGTTGACATGGATGATGATTGACAGGTGCTAACTGTCAACATTGGAATGGTCTGCACAAAAATGGTTGACACAATTTTTTATTTAGGGTTAGGCATTTACTGGAGGGTTAGGCACTTACCCCAACAGTTAGATTAGGCACTAGGAGGGATGGTTACGGTTAGGCACTTACCCTGATGGTTAGGGTTAGGCACCAGGAGGAGGGTTAGGATAACGATTAGGGTTAGAAAACAAAAAAACATGTCGACCATTCCAATGTCGACCTTTTGTACATGCTGATCTTCATCCATGTTGTCCTTTTGTGTGTCAACCCTTTGTACTTGTCGACCTGTTGCCTGTTGCCACTTCAGTGTCGATTTTTGACTGTTTATCTGAATATTGTAGATGTTTAGTCCCTTCCTTCACCCAAAATTACAGCATCACAGATGCTCCCAGGGGTGTGCTCCAGGGTACTGGTTGGCACATGCACAGTGGCTGTACCACTAGGTCCATGCACAGAACACTGTGGGCCCTGTATCTGTTCAGTATTGTGTAGGTACTTGTGCCTGCACAATGTGGTCATGGTTTCATGGTCGTTTCACTAGTCATAGTGCCCAGTGCTGATGATTAATTCCCTTGGTGGTGCGGCCACCAGACACTACTACATGCAGTCCACTTTAAGCGCATGAAGGCTTATACAGGGGTGAACATCTAAGATGAATGCCTAGGTACCTGTCCACAGTAACTCACAATAACAAATCCTATGATCAAAAGCAGACTGCTCTTTAGACATTAGGGGTGTGTGCAGATCCATTAGGATAACTTGTAGCTCCCAAATGTCTTATAACCCTTTACTTGCATTGCATACCTCATGGTTTTGGTACTGGTTTGCTATAGCGATTTTATTATCTGCTCAAACAAAACAATAATAATACAATGTGCTATTTATCAATAGTAAGTCTGTAACACTAAGGCCTGTATTCAATTTGAGGCAAAAAGTCCGTTGCCGGCGAAAAAGTATCGCGCATATCCCCGTATTCAATTTGAAATTGGTGAAAACGGGACCTGGCGAAACTGAAATCAGCGAAAAGTTCTGTCAATTTTGGGGAAATCAGCCTGACACCCCCCAAAAGATGCTCTGACATGGGGGATCACTCCGGATACCCCCGAATTGCCCTGCTGAAGGTATTTGGGGTTTTTAAATGGTCTCAATCGGAGCTATATAGCGTTTTTAAGAAGTTGGTGAATAGCAGTCCCATGAAATAGCTAGCATATTTTAAAGTTGCTAATATGAAGTTTTAAAAAACGTGAAAAATCCACCTGCCGCAACTACTTGCAATAAAAAAAACACCTGGGGCATACTTGGGGACCTCCCTGGAGTCTATTTTGCTAGTTCTTAAGTTTGTCCCCCAACTTTGGTGTTTTTCGCCCCCCAAACTAAAGTACTTTTTTGGGGTGTCCTGAAGTCTTTTTTTTTTTATTTGATGCAGTTATCGTTAGGGGGGCTTTCCTATGGGTGTGGCTGTTTTCTTTTTCCACTTGTACCCCAAAACACCAATTCTGCACTTTTTCTCGCCACCTATTCCTAGGTGATACTTTTTCACCGGGTCTGGTGCATTGACTTTTCGCACCGGAGAAAAGTCGGCCAAATTGAATATGGGGAAAAGTGGAATCGGCGAAAATGACGTCATCAGCGTAAAAGTTTTGCCGAGGACGGCTTTTCGCTCCAAAGTGAATACGGCCCTAAAGCCGGGCACACACGGAACGATGTGCCGCATCAACGATATCGCTGAACGATTTCCCTTGAACTTTCTGTAGTGCAGGACAAACGATATTGGGTGTACACACTGAAAGAGATCTATGATAGATATCTTTCAGTGGAGTCATCCTGTCACATCTCTGAACTGGCAATTCTTGAAGAGATCGTCCAAACTGGCCTGCATGTACGGACGACCAAAGATATCGTTATCGTCCAGCGGGAGCGCGCATCGTTGGGCGTTCATTGCATACACACGGAACGATATGGATGATATATCGTTGAACAATATCGTTATCATTCATATCGTTCAAAGATATCGTCTCGTGTGTATGCCCCTTTAGGTATCAACATTTCCCTACTTTGAAGGTCCATTTTTCATAATACAAAATGTCACCTTTTTTCAGTATGTAATGATTATTGTTATTTTTTCTTTAGCAGTTGGATAGAGTAAGCCTCCATCTGCTATATCTGATGCCGCCACTGTAGTAAAGAAACAACAGAAAGGGTTTGTAAGTAGATTTGGTAAACCTTATGTCATCAAGGACCACGTTCTGTAATTAAAAAGATTTGCAAAACCATTTTTTTAACAGCAATGTCACATGCCCTTCCACCCTCAGTAAAGTGGAAGTAGAACAAGTGAATGCTACATTAAAGAACATTAAAGGCTGTGACTATGCTAACGTGGATGGATGCTTTACCTTTAGCCCTGACGACCATGAGGTGCACACCCTCTAGGACAGGCAATAAGCGGCCCTCCAGCGGCTGGTGAACTACACATCCCATTATGCACTGCCACAGTTTTGCTATCAGGTCATGCTGGGTTCTGTAGTTCAACAGCAGCTGGTGGGCAGCTTACTGCCTATCCCTGCTCTAGAGTTACAGGACTGATGCTCATGACTTTTAGTCCAAACAGGTGAGGTCTCCTGAGCCACGAGGCCCATAAAAAATTGTGCCACAAGTTGCATCCTGGATATGGCATCCTCGTCAATAAACACCAGAGAAAGAGCTTGCTGGGGCTCAGATTGTCCAAACCGGGTATTGCAGACCACTGATTCTTCAGTAACCTCAAGGGAAGTCTACGAGGATGCTCACCTCCCACTGCAAGTGAATGGAACGACAAGCCTCTGCAAACTCATCGTCTCAGAATTCAGATGCTTCGGTTTTGCAAGAACAGGAGACACTAAGCTTCCTCATGTGCCGTGGCTCAGTGAGTACAAGTGATACAATCTTGTTATAACCTTTATAGGTAAAGAGGCATTTTTGATTGTTGCTGCTATATTTGTTATAAAAGGAATTTGTTTGATTTATGGTACAAACCAAGTGCCTGATCCAGGGTTGTACGCAAACCATTGGGTTTGCGTACAACTTCGATGGTGAGTTGACTGTCCACATGTAAGGCGATGCAGCTGCGGCTCTGGAGAAGCCATAGCCTGAATGACAGTCTGCGGTCGTTTGTAGACGGGGCAGAGACGGCCTGCGTCCCAGAAAACAGGGGGCTGTCGGCCTCATTTTCTGGGGGTACTGAGGCCAGACAGGCAGAGGAGTTCCTAAGTAAGCTACTCAGATGGCTGATGATGATGCGAAGAAGCAGCGGATCACAGAAGTCGGCAGGAGGTGTGTCTATTTACACAAGACGCCTCCTGCAGCATTTGCTGTAGCGACTGCAACAACCATCGCAGCTGCTACTGCCTTAGCGTACAACTCTGAATCAGGCCCTAAGGTAGGTTTCTCGACTGACTACTGGCAATGAAATGGTTGAGATTTAATATTCAGCTGTTCTCTGTCACATCTGACTATGCTTAGTCCTCCAGGGAGGGTAGTGAAATGTATAATGCACCAGCTTGTTATAAAGAGCCCATACCCTCCATTTCCTCATCTATCTCTTCCCTGTGGTTCATGTAAAGTATAAAGAGGTTTCTTTCTCCCTTCATTCATGCCGATCATTGTGTAGCAGGAGGTTTGCCTGCAATGTCATTCATCTTTCAGCTCCCTGCTATAATTTTCTCCCCAATCTTATTACTACAGTGTCCGACATATATTAATACATTGCTTATTTGGCAGGTTCCCAATTTAGAGCTATTAACATACTTTGTGACTGTACTGAGGCTCACAACAGGATCAAGGGCTCAGCTGAAAAGATCAGTCATATCAGAGTATTGTTCCACAGCATGTAAGAATGTTTCGGATGTATTGTGTTTACAGTAATTAATATTTGTCTGCCCACTGGAAGCAATGCAGATACAACTGTCCCACATAGTCTAAATGTCCCTTGGGTCTGTGCTAATCTTTGCTACCAACTCTGAGAATTTTGCTTTGACACATACTTTCTCCATTTCACCTCTAGCCATCTTCATCTGTAACATGGTCTGTGTAGGCCCATAATTATAACATTGTAAAATCAATATTACAAGCTCTTCCTAGCAAATTATGAGCTTCAGACTTAATTTGGATAGCCCTCTTACAATCTCGGAAATATTATTAGCAGTCCAAGGAACGTTGACCATATGGGGGGTAATCTCTCACTACTATAGTCATAGAGGAAATAATTTACAATAAGGGTCCCCTTTACCTACTGTTCTACTTTTTCGTTTTGCTGTTGTTGCTGTCTGACTGTATCTTTTCAGGGACTCATCCTGGAATTATGCACATTCTTGGTCATGTCCACCCAGTGTCCCATTACATAGGCAAACGCAGGGGGGGGGGGGGTTTCCGGTTGCCTGGAAACCCCCCTCCCCAGCCCATAACCACAATAGAAATTGTAATATAATAGAATTTTACTGAATGTTCTTCTCAGAATGACAAATTAAATAAATAGCACCCCTTATTGATCTTTTAATATGTGTCAGCCAGTATTAAATACACCTGTGCACCAACTAGGAGATGTGGAAAACATGCACTGTTAGGGGTGCAATGCTACAGACCATCAATAGGGTAAATTATTAATACAGTATAATACACTATTCAGTGCATAAGAAGACCAATATGTACATATATGTCCAGGGCAGTGCTAGGTTCTTCTGCTGCACCCCCAGACTCCCGGACTTGATCCAATGCTCTGGAATGGAGTCCACATTTGAAATAAAAACATTTAGCTCAGGCAAGATGGCCCTACTGCCAAATTTAATGGTTTACTGTGATTGCTGGTCTTGGATATGCTGGAATTATGACATCACTTTGTATGATGCATATTAAAGCTGGATAATTCTACCCTCTTCATGGACTGGCCACACTCACTCTAAAATCAAGCATTTGGAAACCCCCTTCTAAAAATCCTGCGTTTGCCACGGCATTATTGGTTTTACCTAAAGAATATGCCACTTTCTATGTAAAGTTTGCATTGAAACCTTAATGCATATCTGTTCCAGTAAGAAATTGTCCTCTGTACTACTGCCTTTGCTTTTTATCCCCCACATAGCAAATTACATTCTGCCTTACATATTTCTGTGAAGGCTCCCTAAAATGGTAACAGTGGAGGGAGGGCTGGATTAAGGACCACATGAGCCTGGGGCTGGAAATAATCAAGGGCCTATTGTGAGAAGCGGAGATGTATCCAGTGCCATGTGGGATTTTACACTATCAGTCCCAGGGGGAGATGTATCAAGCCTTGGAGAGAGAAAAAGTACCAACAAATCAGTTTCTAACAGTCATTTTTCCAGCACATCCTGTCAGATGCTGATTAGTTCTATATATGGTATATGTATATATTGCCAGTTAGTCTAGAAAGAGTTTGTCCATTCTTGGTGCTCACAGACCTGCAACTCGCTCTCCACTCTCCTTCTCAGGGTCTGGCTCACTGTGCAACGGCAAAATCCCTTTCTTTAGCCAGCTTGTCCCTTTTTGGAGCTCTGATGCTCCACCTAGTGGCAGCCTCCTACACTACAGTGTCCAATGGTTCTTATTAGAGTATCACAAATATGCCTGTGTTTATGCATTGCAGTTAGTCTAGAAAATGCATGTTTGCAATGATTGAGGGTAGTGGTGGCTGCAAGCCAACATCCTGCCTAGGACCCATAATGTCTTAATCGGACTCTAGAGGTCTGCCTGTTTTAGAGGCAGGTAGCAAACATATTAGATTTATGCCCAAAAAAGTTGGGGAGCAAAGAGCACCCCATTGCGGATTTATAGAATGCAATGCTATTCTGACAGTAGTCTAAGGGAGGAGCAAAATGAAGAGCCAGTGGTTAAAATGCTTCCCCAGTCCTGAGGCGAGCAACAGAGTCCACTACCTCCCACCCAGAAGTGTGGGGGAGGAAAAAGTCTATTAGTGCATACACATGGGACGATCGTCAACGATAACGTTGAATGATGTTCCGGGTGTGCTAGATGATCGTTATCGATCATCCAGCACACCACCAATGACGGGCAACGACCCGCAATCAACGATCGCGGGTCCCTATAGTAACCTGGTCAAATATCGACCAGGTTGGCCTACATGCACAGTCGATGGACGATACTGTTATCGTCCATGCGTGCCCGCACACCGCAGGTCGTTGGTGGGTTGGAGGCACCGAACAATGCACGATATGAACGATAACGATATGATCAATATCGTTCATATCGTGCATTTTAATCATACTGTGTGTACGCACCATATGATTATAACATTTAAATGATTCTCTATAGAACGTAGACTCTGGAAGATTCATATTGCCTGCATTTTATTTTATCTAATAGTTTTCTTTATTTTATTCACACCCAGAAACTTTTCCTACTGCGCATGCGCAAAATGCTGAGAAATACGGCCGTGGCGGCCATTTTCCAGGCGATTTGTACGTCGGCTACTGCCAATGCAGGTTTCAGGAGAGGTAAGAATTGTTTAAATGGGTGCAGGGTATGCGGTGTGGACCCCCTCTGGACCCAAGGGCCCGTGTGCACCACATGCCCTGCACCCATTATAAATACGCCCCATCTCTCAAAATGCAGGTGCATCTGCCCGTTTGGACGCCGTTGCCGGTGTGCATAACTTAGCCAGTGTGGTTACATACGTACCTTGAGTACTTACTGTGTGCAACGAGGATAGCAATTTCTAAGTATGGTCAAGGCTGATGTAATTCTGCGTGAGGTGCTGATGGTACTCAACGTTACTGATGTTTGTGGAGGTTTACAAAGGTATTCCGAATGTGAGATAGCGGTAGTGGGAGGCAGTGGGTGTCTCTATGCTGGCAGTGCGATAGCATTCATTAGCATATTTTTGCAGCAGATCTGCGTGCAATTATGGAGCTGCGATCGCAATAGCAACCCTCAATTAATCAGGCCCTAAGTCCCCATACCCATAAAGCACATTTTAATAATTCACAATTAACGCACATCTTCTTTTGGCAGATTGTGAAAATCAGTATGTCCTAATTACGTTAGTAAAACTTCCTGTATGTTACATTTATTATGTATTATTATTTATATACTGTCGCTTTTATTCCACTTTATTTATGGTGTGCTTTATCTCTCTTTTACCTCCAGTGGAGAATCCGGGGCTGGAAAGACCGTAAACACCAAGTGTATCATCCAGTACTTTGCAATAATTGCAGCCTTTGAAGATGCTGGAAAGAAAAGGGAACAACTCAGCAACAGCTTGCAGGTAACTTCTCACTTCTAGGCTGACTGAGCATGGAAAGGGTAGTTAAACAAATATACAGAACATCACATGTAGATGAAGCCAACACATTCTAAAGAGCACAAATGAAGTGCAGTGTTTGTTAAATAGCATCAGGTGGGTTGGGTACGGGATGCCGGCGCTCTGGATTCCAGCGGTTAGAATCCCAACAGGGTTGGGATACCGACACCTGACGGCAAGTATCCTAACCAATCCCCTAACCCGCCCTTCCAGCACCCTAAAACTAACCCCCCTTATACGTAAACCTAACCCATCCCCCATAATGCCTAACCATCACCATAGTGCCTAACCCTAACCCTTCACTTAATCCCACTCGTTACCGTTGGAGTGCCAGCGCTAAGATGCCAACTGGTGTTGGAATTCCAGCACAGGCATTGTGAGCGTCTGCATCCCGGCTGTCGGGATTCAACTAACTCCCCATTAGGTAAATTTAAGAACAGGGTTATGAGAGAAATGCCCATTATACTAAGGCTAAAGGTATATATTCTGGTTATGAGATGTGAATGTATTGACATACGTATCTTATCTCCTCTTGGCAAGTTGCACACTGTTAACATTTCCAGCTAATGGTCTTTACAGTGCGGTATAAAGCAGCATACACACGTAAAGATTTTCTGTCCAACCATCCAACTAGTTGATTGGTTGGAATTAAAATCTGGTAAGGTATGAAAGCAAATGACAATCAACAATTTTCTCCCAAACGCAGGAAAATGGACAAAAACTGTTGTTTGAACAAATTGTTTAGATCAAATATTTAACAAACTTGTCTGACGGTATACGTTTAGGATGCCGGCGGCCGCAATACCGACCGTCGGCTTCCCGACTCCTCAATCCCAGCTACAGTTAAATGACAGGCGTCTAAAATCTAGACACCTGTCATTACCCCTACGCCGGGAGACCGGCACCCCGACCGAAGGGATGCCGGGCGCCACGAGCGGACAGCCGTGGGGGGGAGGGTTAGGTTTAGGGCTCCCGGGGGGGGACTTAGGCTTAGGCACCCCCCCTGGAGGGTTAGGCTAGGGGAAGGGGGGGTTAGGCACCCCCGGGGGGAGGTTAGGATTAGGCACCCCCCCGGGGGACTTGGGTTTAGGCAGCGGGGAAGGGTGGTTAGGTTTAGGCACTAAGAGGGGGGATTAGGGTTAGGCACTTGGGGGGAGGTTAGGGTTAGGCACCCCTAAGGGAGGGTTAGGGGGGTAGGTTAGTTAGTACTTACCTGGGGACGATCAGGATTTCCAGCGCTGTCGGGATCTCTTCCTCTGTCGGCCTGACGCAGCCGGGACTCGAACTGCCGGCCTTGCGGCCGGCGGTATTACATACCGATTCCTGTCTGACGCCCATTTTCATCTGTTTTCTGGCATTTAGGAGCAAATTGCTCATCACCAGTTACTCCCATACGTTACCAGATTTTCATTCCAACCAATCAACTAGTTGGATGGTTGGACAGAAAATCTTTACGTGTGTATGCAGCTTTAGACTACTAACCAGCACATTGTCCTTGTCGATATAACCAGTGATATACTGTATAACTGTACTAATTCCACAGAATTTATATCACTGCATTAAAAACTTTAGAACATGTCTATTTTGCCAGATTACATTTATGTGAATATATTATTCCATCCAAATTATCATCCTACATTTATTATTTGTAACTCATTAACACTACAGCTGTTGCAGTGTTAACAAGTTACAAATAACAGTTATGTCATCAGAGAGAGACACACTTAGGGCAGCACAGTTGGTGCACTGGTTAGCATTACTGTCTCACATTCCTGACTGATGGCATGATTTGTGTGGAGTTTGTATGTTTTCTCCGAGTTTGCATGGCTTTCCTCCTGCTGCTCTGGTTTAGGCCTACGTTCAAACATACAGATGTGTCTTTTGCTCGTCTAGCCTCAATACGCCATGTAGTGCGATATGCCTGGGTGAGCGTACCACCAGGTCCCGTGCAGCTCTTCTAGCGTTGAGCATCTGATACCACTTTTATACCTAAATTCCGGGTCTGACCCAGAGGTTGGAAAAGGGTTCCAAAGCGGATCAGACCCAGAATTTAGCCAGCGCCGGCCCAGGATATTCTCGAGTCGGCGCTGTTCATGCCGGAGCGGGGTCTGCAGTGACCCAGCTCTTCCGGCATGGAAGTGGACGCTTGGAGATGACGTCATCTCCAGGTGCCACTGAAGCCGGCATGCGGCGCGCTCCAGGTCATCGTGACCCATATCGCGCCATTTACACTGCAGGGTTTCACGGGTCATTCCCGTGTTAAACCCTGCAAGTTACCTGGGTTGAATTGCTGGGTCACTCGACCCAGGAATCCAACCCTGTCCCCTTTTACCCCAAGGAGCTACCCGAGGTAACCCTGCAATAACCTGGGTTTTAGCTCTGGTGTAAAAGGGGTATAAGTTGCAATGCGATGCAACTAGGACACACCAGGAGACTGTGCTGATTAATTTAATATGTGACACTTGTATATCTGTGTGCGATTGAGTCTGTAATTGGAACTTGGCGTGCAAAAATGCTGTGGCTGCTGCATCGTAGCACTTTGCACGCTGATTCAGAGACTCAGTCACACACAGATATACAAGTGTCGCATATTAATTTAATCAGCACAGTCTGCTGGTGCGTCCTAGTCGCATTTTCAGCAAAACAGACGCCCGACGGTAGCAGAGTCTGACGGTACCAGGCACGCCGAGAGGAGCTGTTTGGAGCGACTGCAACAAAAACGAGTGAGGACACATCTGTACTGGTGGGTTAACTGACTTATGGCAGAAAATGAACCCTAACGTGTATGTGGGTTCATGTGATAGGGAATATAGGGGGACGTGTATCAAACCGTCTAAAGAGTAGGGAAGTGGACAAGTTGAGAAATTGCTCAAAGTAACCAATGAACATTCTCTGTAAATTACCGCGTAATACAGTATGTGTGTGCTAATTAAATAAATGTCTTAAGATAGATTACAGCATAGAGATTTATAAGTGTCCAATAATAAATAATGTTAGAACTTGACTACGATCCTTTCCTCTGTCTGAAAAATGTGATATGATACCATAACTATTCTTTCAACTGTAAATGAAACAATTAATAAAATAGGACAGTTCTTAACATATGGGAAGTCATTAGCCACTAGCAAAGGGTTAGAGTATCACGGTGAGCTATGCTAGAGTCATGAAATTCCTGGCCTTCTCTAGCCCATTGGCCATCGTAGTTAAAAAGTTTCTGACCACTTGATTAATTAAAAAATAAATTATTGCACTTCCTTATCTGTCTTCCCATACATATGTACTCAAACAGCTTGTTTGTACAGCAATTCATATTTCTCAGAACCAAAAAGATTTGTGTCAACTTTTATAAGAAAAGTAATCCTTAAACATTAATTTGATTGTACATATACTAATTAACCTTATATATTTTTGACTTTAGGGTTCTCTGGAGGATCATATTATCCAGGCTAACCCTCTGCTGGAAGCTTTCGGTAATGCCAAGACTTTGAGAAATGACAACGCCCTCCCGATTTGTAGGTATTCTTTGTAAATACAAACCTGATGTTGTTAAACGGACGACTGTCTGTTTGCAGAGGATATCTTACATGATTACTCATTGCACATGCTCTGAAACCAAGAATACGCAGATATGGGCGGCACAGGTTCATACGCATTTCAAGTAGATCTGTAGTCGCTAACCCACGGCTCTTGCATCTGGCTAGCAGGTCGCCTGGAACGGCACCCTGCAGCGAGGATCGGTGCTGCGGTGCCACCTGGAGTGTCCTTTAGGTGCTTCAGACAGGCACCATGCATTCTGGACAGCTGATCAGAGCCTTCTCAGTGCTGCACTTATCACTGCTAGCGGACCCACCCCCTCTACGCAGCGTATTATCACGCTCTGATGGGGTGGGGTTGGCACACGGAGCAGTTGAGCCCTGTTACAGCACTGGAGCTACCGTTATGTTATAAACTCCTATAATTTCTAAAAAAAAAAGTATGGTATGAAAGATGCTTTAGTTAATCAAATCCAATTTATGTGAAACGTTAAGTTATTTCTAGGTGATACTTTATATATAAAACTCAGTATCACTTTATGCGCTTATATAAAAAAAAAACAAGAGTAAAACAAACAACTTTATTACAATTTAACTAATACACATAAATAATAACAAAACCACAAACATTTGGATTAACCAATATTGCTGATTAAAACCATTAGGTAATGCAGTCTCCTGTTCTGGAGACTCTAATTGTGTTGTAGATACAATGCAGCAGGGCATCACCACAAGGGAGAAGATATACGTCATGAGCCTTGACTTGGAAATGCTGTGGAGAAGCTGGGTTGCCTCAATTAATTTTGCAATGTGTGACTTTTGCTGGGCGTACACTATACAATTATGTGTCAGATATCTGTCCAATCTGGCTGGTTGGAATGAAAATCTGGTAATGTATGGAAGCAAATGACAACCGAACATTTGTTCACAAACACTGGAAAACAGACAAAAATGGACGTTCAGTCAAATTGGTTAAATAAAACAAATGTAACCAATTTGCACAATCGTTTTTGTCTGTTTTCCAGTGTTTAAAACCATATAATCGACTGTCGTTTGCTCCCATACATTACCAGGTGTCCATTCCAACCAGCCAGATTGGATAGATATCTGACAGATAATTGTATAGTGGATGCCCAACATAAGTGTAGAAGGAATGACTACCTGGAATATTTATCAATGAGTCCACACAAGTTAGCAGTTTGTTATTGATGAGCAATAATCAGTTTGGACAGATTTGGTTTGCAATTAGGCCAGAAAACAACAATCATTGTTTATCTATATATACTGTATACAAGATATTTATTATATATACAGGGACAGCTTTGTGTAGTTTGTACTAGATGACATATGGATTATAGCTGTTCATCAGTTGAGCGTTTTGCTTAAAAAATGTCTTGTAGAAAGAGCTGATTTTTAAAATTATTTGTTCATAGTTATGTCAACTACTTTACTCTCAGTTAAGCTGGGCATCCACTATACAATTTGCTGTCAGATATCTGTCCAATCTGGCTGGTTGGAAAGAAAACCTGGTAATGTATGGGCGCAAATGGCAGTTGATCATATGGTTTTAAACAATGAAAAAAAGGACAAAAAAAAAATGTTCAAATTGGTTAAATTTGTGTGTTTTAACCAATTTGTCTGAACAACCATTGTTGGCTTTTTTCCAGTGTTTGTGAGCAAATGGATGATTACCAGGTTTTCATTCCAATCAGTCAGATTGGACAGATCCAGTATCTGACAGAAAATTGTATAGTGGATGGCCAGCTTTACACTGACCACCTTTCAGTATAGGATGGCAATGACAACCTGAATCCTGTACCCTAGATTACTAGTGTGTGCACCTTTTGCACAAATCCAACTATATGAACGAGATTTATGACCATGTATAACTGAATGTCCTACATTAACACCAACTAGGGATGGCTATCAACGGGTAAAAAAAACATTGATAGTTGACCACCAATGGTTTTGCTATCAATGACAGAGACCCACAGGTTCACCGCCATCGATGACTCAGGGCCAAGCGATATTTTTTTTCTTAGCTCCGCCCCCTGACATGACCTACGAAGCCCCGCCCCCACTCTCTCATTGGTCCACTGCTCACCCAATATTAAAACAGAGATGACCATCAGTGAATGAAACTATCAATGGTTTACAGCTGATGACTTCGTACCGTCGATGTCAACCACCACTGGTACCATTGATGGCAACCATTGATGGTTAATCTACCGATGGCCATCTTTAGTTAATACCATCTAGTCCAGTTGGAAGATGCAGGAACATGATGCATCTGAAAGGCTTTTTGGGAGTAATATTAGAGGTCTGTATACATTAATAATAATCATGAAAAACATTTTAATGCTAATGGTGACAATGAGTAAAATAATATCTATGACAAATGATTAACATAATGGCTGTTTTTTTTGTTATTGTTGGGCTCATTTGTCTATGCTCCAAAAGGTGTGTGTTTTTATGTTGTTTTATTTATTTTTCCAGTTATTTATATAGCAGACTCATATTCTGCAGTGCTTGATAGAGAATATTTGGCCTTTCACATCAGTCCCTGCCCCAGTGGAGCTTACAATCTATGTTCCCTACCACATGTACACACACATTAACGTATTAGTATATTTTTGGAATGTGGGAGGACACCGGAGTACTTGGAGGAAACCTGCGCAAGCATGGGAAGAACATACAAACTCCACACAGTTAGGGCCATGGTGGGTGTCAAACTCAAGATCTCAGTGCTGTGAGGCAGTAATGCTAACCATTACAAGAACCGTGCTGACCAAATTGGCTAAATCTTTCATTTCAACCCCAAAAACCCCACTAACATGATGTAAATATAAGTCACCTGTGCACCACTGATTTTCAATAAATCTCCATCCCTTGACCTGGCTATAGCACACGGGATGCAAACACTATATACAGTTGTTATACTGGTATAAAAGATTACAATTTACCACTAATCCTTAATAGCAGTGCCATGTTAGAGTTAGTTGTATATACTCTTGAATAGGTATAAAAATGAATACATAGTACCAGCCACAATGAAACACTTGAATACAGGACATTGGGTAAAGGTGAACTGGAGCCCTGGACTATATGTATTTGTAGAGGTGTATGGCCAGGCTGAGGAAGTCTCTGGTCTTCTTTATAGCACATCACCAAGCAGCAGTATGAATATCGCATATGTACATGGCTTTTCCCTTCACAAGCAGTGCAGCCTGAAGCAGCACACACCTCCCAGATGTCCATTTGTCCTGACTGCCGGACTTTACTGCAGGGACAGAAATTGAGACTGTCCAACTAGAATTAGGACATTTTGCAGACTGTGCTGCTCTCTTCTTGTATCTCGCACTTCTTACTGCAGCACTTTTAAGATTATTTGCTGAATCCCAGAATGATGACCCATTGCTTTGAGAAGGGATAGGTACAATTTAAATACATACTGTAAGTCCCCATCAAAATCAGGACAGGTGGCTGCTCTCTATGTTCTTGCAGCTTTGATGACAACTACTATTACTATTATTACTACTACTAATATTACTACCACTACTATTACTATTATTACTACTACTAATATTACTACCACTACTATTACTATTATTACTACTACTAATATTACTACCACTACTATTACTATTACTATTATTACTACTACTAATATTACTACCACTACTATTACTATTACTACTACTAATATTACTACTACTACTATTACTATTACTATTATTACTACTACTAATATTACTACCACTACTATTACTATTACTACTACTATTATTACTACCACTACTATTACTATTATTACTACTACTAATATTACTACCACTACTATTACTACTACTATTATTACTACTACTAATATTACTACCACTACTATTACTACTACTATTATTACTACTACTACTAATATTACTACCACTACTATTACTATTACTACTACTATTATTACTACTACTAATATTACTACCACTACTATTACTATTATTACTACTACTAATATTACTACCACTACTATTACTATTACTACTACTATTATTACTACTACTAATATTACTACCACTACTATTACTACTACTATTATTACTACTACTACTAATATTACTACCACTACTATTACTATTACTACTACTATTATTACTACTACTAATATTACTACCACTACTATTACTATTACTACTACTATTATTACTACTACTAATATTACTACCACTACTATTACTATTACTACTACTATTATTACTACTACTAATATTACTACCACTACTATTACTATTACTACTACTATTATTACTACTACTAATATTACTACCACTACTATTACTACTACTATTACTACTACTATTACTACTACTATTACTACTACTATTACTATTACTACTACTAATATTACTACCACTACTATTACTACTACTATTACTATTATTACTACTACTAATATTACTACCACTACTATTACTATTACTATTATTACTACTACTAATATTACTACCACTACTATTACTATTATTACTACTACTAATATTACTACCACTACTATTACTATTACTACTACTATTATTACTACTACTAATATTACTACCACTACTATTACTATTACTACTACTATTATTACTACTACTAATATTACTACCACTACTATTATTATTACTACTACTATTATTACTACCACTACTATTACTACTACTATTATTACTACTACTAATATTACTACCACTACTATTACTATTACTACTACTATTATTACTACTACTAATATTACTACCACTACTATTACTATTACTACTACTACTATTATTACTACTACTATTATTACTACCACTACTATTACTACTACTATTATTACTACTACTAATATTACTACCACTACTATTACTACTACTATTACTATTACTACTACTACTATTACTACTACTAATATTACTACCACTACTATTACTATTACTACTACTAATATTACTACCACTACTATTACTATTACTACTACTATTATTACTACTACTAATATTACTACCACTACTAAAACCAGATCTTGGAATTTTGTGGACCTGTTGATAAAATAGATAGGTATCTGTAATGGGATGTCTTTCTTCTTTTTCCTTCCTTTTTGTGCTTCTTCTGCTTTGTTTGTACACACAGGCAATTACCAGCTTAAACCCAATATATCTGAAGCAAATATTCTATTATTCATTAAATAACTAACATCAGGTTATACGTAATATATATATATATGAACTCGCAACGTGTTTAACCAGAATTATATACCCTTTAAATCATTTGGATAATAAAATTGCACACAAGATGTGATAAAGTAAAGTGTTTTTATATTCATGAAATCAATCCTCATAAAACAGTATTAATTTTTAACAATACTAGTCAAAATACAGTCAGCGATGAGAGAGAGAGGAGAGAGAATAGGAGAGAGCGTGAGGAGAAATGTAAAATGGCTGCTGAGAAAGCATGGTGAGAGTGTGTGTGGGGGTTGGAATGGCCCATGGCCTATTGTCCAAACCGCATGGTGCCTAGACAAACTCCATTTTGAAAACTCACATAGAAGACTCCCATAATGCCATGTTCTGTAATACCAATATAATGCATCCAGTAAATCACATATCTGTCCACACATCTCCTCAATACTATCTCATAAATATGCAAACTGGATATTGTCTGCAGATTGTTATATTTTTACACACCACAACTGTGTGATATCTTCGGACCAAACCAGTACATTATATTGTATTCCAGTGTCTAATATAGCCATCTTATTCAAAGGGGAAAAGGGGAGGGTATTATCACATCTAATGCCATTATCTAACCCACATGCTGGCAGCCATATTTAACAAAACTGCAGACTCCATCTTGGAATGTGGGGTCACCCTTATCCCATTCAAAACTGTTATTAATTCAACTTCCATGATATAACACTGATACCAGCCTATGATTACATCCATGATACTATACAAACTTATGCAGATACTATAACATTTTATAATACATATGAGCTGATTTCTCTGTCCTCTATAATGTCCAACTATTCTATTTCCATCAAATCTCTCTAGTGAGCACCATATAATAGCTAAAATACCAGTATACAACTCATAGTACACAATCATAATACTGAAATAACACCAAAACTATGATAGTATTATAACTATGATCACAACACTAGTAACTGAATGAAACACCTGGTACAAGGCCCATATCACAAAAGGAACAACACATGGAACCGAATCTATTGTTTAAATCACATGGTGGCTGCTACTTTAACAACCTACAGCATACAGTATGTATGTATAACCCAGCCAGACCTCATCCATCTAATAGACAAAGACTCCAATATGAACATTACTCTCCTTAACAAAACAGACTAGATCACACTACAGCATATTGCATGTTACATCACAGACTTACCCATATTGCTTACTAGACTACTGTTACAAATCCCTTCATTATTAAATGTTAACACAGCCTTTACCAAACTACAAACTTGTTACAAATACACTACTTGAACAGACTTACACCTATTTAACTAAAGCTTTACAGCTTGATAACCTTGCTGTTAACAAAGATTCCACTATGAATCACAATATTAATCAAACCATCACCATGTTACTAACTACAGTAGACATTATTACCCAATATCATTATGCCATTAATCCATTAATTTATTTCTATCTAGTCAGATACATAGCCTCCAGATAGATAAGAGGCCAGCTTCTCCATTGAGAAGGATTGGGTTTTCATCCTCCTAGTCTGGTTGCCACAGTCTCAATGACCATGTCCTTCAGTTAGTATAATTGAGCTCTGGGGTCTCTTTGTGAACCCAACCCCTCCCTCTACACACCTGATAGGTGTGTTCAAAAGGGAATATCCTATTGGTCAATTGAAACCCCTTTCTCAGTTGAAATGAGTTATTGTTTAAAGCCTTCCTGTGTTGAGGCTGGCTATATGTAAACAAATGTTAATTAGATTGTATTTTGAGTTGGCCATGTCTATTCATATGCTGGTGTGGACCCTGATAAACTTGTCCTGGGACCTAACTCTGGGATAAGGGATGACTGATATTAATATATTCTACATTATGGTGATATTTTAATATACTCACTGTAACAGTATCCACCTCCTGGAAATCCATTATATGCATTATTATCTCCTACAATAGACATATAGCCCCATCAACTATATATTACATTATTATTTATTTATTAACACTCCCACAATGCAGAAAGCCCCCATTTGTTAATACATTAAATACATAGCTCTTACATTACTTTTAGCAGCCACACTACATTAATACCCCCATTATATCACGTTATATTAATAGCCTCACTATAAAACCCTAATAGCGCTTACCAGCAAGTATTACAAAACATTAATACTCCTACACACACAAACATTAAATGAATAACGCCACATACTTTACATTAATACCCCCCCACACACACACATATATATATATATATATATATATATATATATACACATACACACACTTTACCTGATCTGCAGATGTGGGAGACAATGCCTTCCTCTTGCAAGGTTGAAGGTCTGGCCATGCTAGAGAGCAGAGGGGTGGTAGGATGAAGACAGGGTGAGGAACAGAGGGCAAGAAGGGCTAAGAGAAATAAATTGAGAAACTGGAGGGGATGTTGAGGGGCAGATGTGAATGAGCGGAATTGTTCCTATACCCTTCTTCCTCCACCTGCGGGGTGACCGATCACAGTATAGGTCAGTAGCTCAGAGAAGATCTGAGGATGGTCTAGTGCCAATGTGTGTCAGGCATGAGACCTGAGAAGAGTTCTAAGAGAGTGTGATAGACAGCAGAGAGGCTGCTAAGCAGATAGATGTACATATGTTAGTGAGGGTGAAAGAAGCAAGTCACTTTGTATGTATTCCTTATGGGGGCTAGCATTATTATTTTTAGTGGTTGTCTACTCTTGTTGCAACTTTACTATTAAAAAGTTTATTGGCTACATGATTGGCACTCACACATTGCACCACTGACTAAGAATGCTACCAGAGATAATTCCCTGGTCAATACAATGAATAGAACCTAGTATACAAATACACACATACATTAATAAAACTAAGAATTCATAGTAAAGGAAACTGGATAATGTTTCCTATAATCTATGCTAAACTGTTTTATATTATACAGTACATGTAGTATTGTTAGTGCAGATTGTTGATGAAAATACAGTATAACACGTTAAATGAAGCTGTCTATGCGTGTAATCTTTCCTTATATAAGCTTCTTTGTCCTTGTGATGTATTGTGTGCATCTTAGTATGAATTTCTATTCCTATTGTATAATTATTGTGATCTATTTGTTCTGTATTGCATTATTATTATTGTTATCTGTTTGCATTGTGTCAATGATAAAAATCATATATACCATGAGTATGACTGTAAGCCAGACATCTAGGATATCTGCAATAATGTGAATAGTATAAAGTAATACATGCATCTAACACCATATAATTAAATTCAGAACAGAATACTAACTATTTCTGAGCAAACTGGAAGCTGCCTTTGCATAACCCCCAATCGTACTGTACATACCGCTTATAAAGGGGATTCTTCCTCCCTTCATTGTGATCATTTTATAGCTGGACATATCACGTCTGCAATGTCATTCATCTTTCATCACCCTGCTCTTGTGTCTTTTATCCCCTTGATGTTATAACTACAGTGCCTGGCATATTTTAATACACTATCTTGTCAGATGCACAATATAGAGCTATTAACGTGACTTGTAACTTTATTGAGGGCAAAAAGCCTATCACAAACGTTGCCACAACAGATTGAGGGGCTCAGATTAAAAAATCAGTAGTGCCAGAGTATTGTTCTATAAGTAAGAGCTTTTGGCAATAGCTGTATTCAGATACAGACCTATTTTGCTTACATTAATTAATCTTTGTTCAAACCACTCTAGGAAATGCAGTGACTAAGAGATCTCTGTACTAATAATCTCGGGGATATTTTCATTCCGAATGAAAATATGTACAAAGGGGAACTCGCAGGAACAGCGGTTTCGGTAAACGCTCTCCCTGCGAGTTATATCCCTGCGGAAAATTTGTAGACGTCTTTCATGCGCACAGTGACAGCTTCCGGAGCCGGCCAGGGGGCTGCAAGAGAGAGATCGAAAGATCTCTCCTGCTCCGAAAACCTCAATAGGCACCAGTTTACACCATCTGAAGATGGTGTAAGCTACCAGGGCCAAACTCTATAAAGCTTTGCTTTTTGGAGTTTGGTACATAGGGGTCAGCTTGTAGTCCCCACTGATAATAATGGGGACTGCAATCTGCGGTGCTAATTAGCACTCTGTTGGAGATTTCTGTGAAATCTCCTGCATTGTGCCATTAGTACATAGCTACAATACATAAAATGATGCAGAAACTGCATTGATTATGCAAAAAAAAGAAAAAAAACAAGCTTGATATATAGGCCCTTAAAACTCTGCATAGTCTAATTGTCCTTGAGTCTCTCTGGGTCAAACCTTGCTGGAATTCCTGCCAATCTTTGGAATTTTGTAATGTTAAGATGTTAGTGATCTGTAGCAGCAATAAATAACTTTGCAAGTGTTTGCATTGCATAGGTGCATAATTAGAACAATGGGCCTGATTCAGACCCACTCGCGAGCGGCTGTCCGCTCGCAAGTGGGTCGATGTTATGCACTGAGCATGCGCACGACGGAGGGAGCTCCGTCGTGCGCATGCGCCAGACGCGACGAGCGAAGGAAAGTCCTTCGCTCGTTGTGTCCGATCAAAGGGGGCGTGCTGTCAATGTTGATTGACAGCACGCCCCCTTTGGTGGGCGTGCCGGGGGCGTGCCTCCCTGACGGGGGCGTTCCCACGGGAACGCCTCCCGCCAGAAGCCGGCCCACTGACATCACTAGTGATGTCAGTGGGAGTGATTTTGGCTCTGATAGAGCCAAAATCACTCCGGAGCTTGCAGTTGAAAACCTCAACGCAGGCTCCGGCTCGCAATTTCGATGGTCGCGATGGTCTCGACCATCGCGGCCATCACAAAGCACGCTCGTATAGCCTGTGGGTGGTGACCCACAGCTATACGAGCGTCCAGGAGGACGCTCCATGAAAATGGAGCCCGGCCCTCATTCAGAGCGTGCGCTCTGCTCAGAGCGTACGGCTCTGAATGAGGGCCAATGTGTTTACATTGCAAGTACTGGACTCCTCCTTTCATTCAGGGAGTCATTTTGCTTAAAAGATTAGCAGTCTAAGGAACTGTACCACCTGGGATCTATTACTACAATAGTACAGATCACAATTAGGGGCTGCTTTACCTGCTTCCCCTCTTTGCTGTCTGGTTGCTAGCGGACTGTGGGCCTGATTCAGAGCCGGACGCTCTTTGAGAGCGCTCGCTCTGAAACAGGGCGTCCCTTTTTTTTTTTCAAAGACGGCCTCCTGGCCACTCGCATAGCTGTGGGTGTCCACCCACAGATAATGCGAGCGGCCAGGTGATGGTCGAGATGGTCAAGACAATCGCGACCATTGGGCTTGCGACGAGACCCTTGTGGTAGGGTTTCGTGGCCGCAAGCCCCAGTGGACTTCCTGCTCTAATAGAGCAGGAAGTCCACCTACTGACATCACGAGTGATGTCAGTAGGGCCGCCCACAAACGGCAGGAGTTCCTGCAGGAACGCCTCCGTTTGCCCAGCCACCCCCCCTCCCCGCCTTCCAAACGGGGCGAGCTATCGATCAACATCGACAGCCGCCCCTTTTGGATGCGAGCGCCGGAGCGAGTGCTTTTTGCGCTCGCTCCGGGGTTCGCGCGTGCGCACTGGACCACCATAGATCCGCTTGCGAGTGGGTCTGAATCAGGCCCTGTATATTTCCAGTGGATCACCTTGAAATTCTGCACATCCTTTGTCACTTCCACCCTCTGCCCTCATTATTGCTTTTACCTATGCCACTTTCTATATAGAGCTTACTTGTAGACATTAATGGGTCTTGTTCCATTAAGTAAATGTCCTCTGTACCTCCTTTGGTTTTGATTAACCACATTCCAAACGGTTTCCTGCCCTTCAGTTTTCTGTGAAGGCTCCCTGTGGCTTAACAGTGGAGGATGGAAGATAAAGATAAAATAGCAAAACAGGTGCCCAGCTGGCAGCACTAGCCTCACAGCGAAGGAGGCAGATGTGAAATCAGCATCAACAGTAGAATCTGCATCAACAAAATAATTACATTATACGTTAGATATATCATAACAAGAACATCTTCACTGTCCTCTCTTCATTGTATACATTGGCACTTTTATCTTGCATCAGTCTTTGTATCGTTTCCTATGTAACAATGAATATGTCCAGTGCACCAGCCCTATGCTGAAAAATACAAGTGATAGAAGGGGTTAGTAATTAAGACTGTCTTCATCAGGTACACACATAAGTATATCACTCAATCTATGACACAGGAGAAAAAAAAAAATTAACCCCTGGTAAACCATGATTTTTGCAGCTGCAATCATGCTCTATCTCACACTGCACAGCTTGGTTTAACCCAGGACACATAGGGGTACATTTACTAAGATGGGAGTTCTATTAAGAAGTGATGTTGCCCATAGCAACCAATCAGATTCTACTTCTGATTTATCTAGCACCTTCTAGAAGATAATACCTGGAATCTAATTGGTTGCTATGGGCAACATCACTTCTTAATATAATTCCCATCTTAGTAAATTTACCCCTTAGAATCAAGTGAAGTGACAATTATTATACCAAATAACACACTTATTTCTAGCATAATCCTTTTCTCCTAAACAAATACTGATTCTGATGTTGTAATAAGTAATCTACGCTATCTCCACATCTGTACAAACTAAGCATTCAATCTCTAGTAATATAGTCTTACCTTTTGCCTTTTGGTACTGTTGTTCAGATGTTTAGCAACTTGCTAATAGTCCGTGGATGTGCTCTGTACTGGTGGTATCCCACTTCCTGAACGCCAATACTGTTGTGGAGTCATCTTCAAGGAAAGGATTTAGGTCGTAAAAATCTTCATTTTCCAAATTAAATAGCAACACAGAGCTGTTAGTCAGAGTATGGACAGAACTCTGCCCTAGGTGTAACACCAGGCTGTGTCATTCATGGATCGATTTTACAATGCAACACACTCAGCGGCATTTTAGACAAGTAGTACTTATCAGCCACTAACGTGTGAATAGATCATTTCGTTTCCATAAACGGTACAATATATATTTTTATTTTTACTTATAGTAATAAACAAAACAAAAAAAGCTGAAGCGTTGTTTTCTAGCTAAATTGTTTTCTAGTTAAATCCTAGCTTTTAGAAATATATCCTTTTTACAGCTTTAATCAGACCATCCCTTTGAAAAAAGCATTTAATTGGTTTCCTAAAGCATTAACGTAATGAAGAAGTTTAACAGTTTAATTTTTTTTTCCCAAGTTCCGCACCAGTCTATACTTATCTTTAACAAGTTTATAAAGTACCTTGAAGACAAACGGCCCTTCGGATCCTCAGCTAATTAAATGAGATTACTCCGTCAGCATTCTGTTTGCAGAGCCTAGGGTTTACCGGGTTTACTGGAAGCCCAAGTTTAAAATACCTGCCAATAAATTCCAGATTGGACTGGCTGTGGGGAACAAGACACCAGTTTTGCAGTCACTCTCTTAACTAGAGCTGTGAACAGGATTCGGTAGAAGATCAGTTAATTGTGCATTTATTTCTAAATACTGAAATCTGCAATATGTATGTTATAGATGAATTTAGCACTCTGGAAACTCCCACAGATTTACCATTGCAAAATAACAAATTACCACGCTCAAGATAGGATTGCAAAAATGATCTCCATTATAACTGGACTCGTGTTTTGACACAGAAGTTATGGACACAATGTCAGAATCACTCGGATTTATATCTGTGTATCTGTGTATTCTATATGGTGCAGTAAAGTACATACAGCTGATCAACATGAAGTGCATCATTTATTGCTTCTAAGGTTTCTATTTAGTTTTCCAAAAAAGGGACATCATTAGTTGGTACTGTACAGTGGCGTCTATTAATGGACCCCTGGTCTTTCAGCTAGGCTTTCCAAGCTTGGAAAAGATTTGCTGCTCACTCATAAATCAGTACATGATCTCTGTGACCTACTGTCACAAACTGATGCACACAACCAGCTGTCACCTTACCAGCTGTAACACAGAACATAAACAAAACGAGTAACAGTTATTTATATAAGGATTCATTAACATGTCTTCATTCACAATTCATTAAACAAGGATTAAATTCAAATTTTTTTTTCAACCTTCTATTTTAAGAAAGCTATTTCCATAACAGCCAAAATAAAGGAACATCTATTTTAGGTATAAGTAGCAGAACAGTTCCCACTTAATAACATTTTAGTGAATTAATCAATATTTATTTGACTTCAGTGGATCAGTACAATACGTATGTAAGGTTTCCCTGAATGTAGAAGATATTTACTGAAGACGTAGGCCCAGTGTTATCATTCATAACTAATCTTAAATGGTGCTCCAACCAATCAGCTCCTAACTGTCATGTGTTTGAAAAATGACGGTTAGGAGCTGATTGGTTGGAGCACCATTTAAGATTAGTAACGTGTGATAAAAAGAATATCACTCGTTGATAAATCTGGGCCTTAATGTAACAGAGGAAAAAAAGGGGGGGCTGGGCTGCACGTCCTAATCTTAAACATAATAATACCCCTTTCACACTGCCAGCAAATAACCTGGGTTAATGCACATGAACACGCAGCAACCCGGGTTACTGTGCAGTGTGAAAAGGCCCAGTTGAAATATCCTGAGCTGAAATATGTATGAGTGAGCAGCAAATCTTTTCCAATCTTGGAAAACCTAGCTGAAAGACCAGGGGTCCATTAATAGACGCCACTGTACAGTACAAACTAATAATGTCCCATTTTTGGAAAACTAAATAGAACCTTAGAAGCAATAAATGATGCACTTCATGTGGATCAGCGTTATGTACTTTACTGCACCATATAGACACGAGTTCAACCAGGCTCGTGGTGCAGAGTGAACGGGTAACCCGGGTCGAGGCGACCTGGTTCCCGTGCACTGCATAGGAAGAAGAGTGCCGGCTCAGTAGTGATGGCGGTGACGTCATTGACCGGCATTATTGCTGGGTCGGGCCGCCAGTCTGAAAGGGGTCTCAGCCGGGTCGCAACCGTGACTGACGCGTGTACAGATCCCGGGTGCAAACCGGCATTTGCGATGTGAAAAGGGTTTTAGAGGTGCTACCATGCTGAGACCTGTAGTTCTACAGCAGAAAAAAGGGGGACATGCAGGTGCACACTATAAGCACTAAGAAATGATCAAAATATTTATAATAAACTCCAATTAACATGTTTTTTTAAGTAAGGCTTCTTAGTACATGTTTGGCCAAAGATTTGGTAGGGTAATAGAAAAGCTAGTGAAGTTGTAACACTATTTAATCTTTTAGAGCCCTTTTCATGGTGACGTTACATGGGGATATTTTCTTTGAAATAAAGGCTCTGAAATGAGCTTATATTATAAAACGTAAATATTTTACATTCGTTTTTTATGCCCACCTATTGATTCAGCATTCCGACAAGCATGCAAATGCTCATTAGAAAAAATTGGAAAGTTATGAGAGAACATGGACGTATCTATAATAGGTGCCGGATGTGTGCAGTGCAAAGGCCCCCTCATCTGTTAAACCGCCCCTGAATTAAGAGACTTCTTACTGGGAAAACTTGCTTCTTTGGTGTTTCTGGGTGACAACTGGGCAGTTACTGTGTGGGCTCACGGGAAAGATGCATCTCGTGTGAGTGTCATGGGAGTGTGGTGGGCACAGATCTTTTGCATCCAGCAACGGGTGAGTGCAGTTGCTGATACTAATGATGATGGCTGCGACACCCAGTGGGTGAAGCGATACACGTGCATGAAGTCATAAGGATATGCGCATAGACGGAAGGATACTTGCAATTTTTGGATAAGGGAGTTAATGACCAAAAAGGTATTGATTTTCTTGTATTGGGTTGTTTTGATGATGCTGCAGCAAGAGGTAATGATCTTTGAGGAGGATAATATTGTATGGTGGTCACAAAAATGCTATTACTGTATGGCAGTCACTGGGATGCCCTCCATATTGAATTGTATTAACAAAGATGCTCACTGTATTATATGGTAATATCGAAGATGCTCTCTGTATTGTATTTAGTGGTGGTCACTAGAATTGTATCTGTTTTGTATGAGGGTCACTAGGATGTTCTCTGTATTATACGGAGATCACTGGAGTGGTGTCTGTATTTGCTATCTGTATTATATCAGCCTCTGCAATTGTCATTGTATTGTATATCTGTCTCTGGGATATTCTCTGCATTGTGTTTCAGTCTCTTGAATGTTCTCGCTATTGTATTGTGGAAAAATAGGATACGATTTCTCTATACTGTAAAGCAGTCATAAGGATGCTCCCCTGTATTGTTTGACAATCTTTGAAAATCTCTGTGTATTGTACATTGGTCTCAGGCATATTATCTGTATTGTATATTGAGCTCTGGAAAAATCTCTGCATTACATATCAGCCTGTGAAATATACTCTGTATTATATATCAGTCTCTGGAATGCTCTCTGTATTGTAGATTGGTCCCTGGGGTTCTCTCTGTGTTAAATATAGGTCCCTAAAATGACTGCCTTTGCGTGTTGCATTGTACTCGCCTAGATATAATGGTAATCCTGCCTACGTCTGTGTTGGCCCCACCTACAGTAAGTGAGACCACTCTCAGATTGTTTTTTTCTCAGGGGCACACAATAGTGTTATAAGATCATAGATAAATATCTGATTAACAGTAGGTGATATTTGAACCAAAAATAAGAATTGTCATGATCATCAAAATGAATAATCAAGAGGAAACCCTATCCATGTGTCCAATCCATCATATTGGGCCTGATTCAGAGACTGATGCTTTTGCACAGCTATGAAAAAGCCACAGGAGACGTCTGTAAAAAGACGCCCACTGCAGGCTTCTGCGATCTGCTGCTGAGTCCCAAGATGCAGCATTGGATCATCTGTGTGACAATCGGTCATCTGAGACCGTTTTCTGTAACTCTGGCCGTCGCCGCTCTTTCTCTGTCCCAAATGGCTGCAGAATGTCAATCATGCTGCGGCTTAGGGGGCACTGCGACTATAGTCGCAGACACAGATCTCCACATGCGCAGATCGCCAAATATCTGAGTTGTGCGTAAACCATCTGCCATGCGTACAACTCTGAATCAGGCCCATAGTCTAGTATAAAATACAAGTCAAAACAGCCCTAATAGTAAGTCAGGGTGCATAACTTCTTTAAATGGAAAACTACTCATCTTTAAACATTATTGGCTCCAGTGTCAGATTCTTCTTAATTGAATTAGTCTATCCATCTCATGGACACCAGTTAAAGAAAATAATTTACATATATTCAAATAAAATGAGCTTTACCTCAAAGAATAGGAGTGATATTGGCTAATTGGTTTATGACAAAAATGAACACTTGTGTATATGGGATGTGGTCACTATCCTGGCGCATTGGGATGCCGGCGCTTAGAATGCCCATGCTGAAATCCTGACACTTGTCAAAATCCCTGCGCCGGCATCCCTACCGTAAGTAGTGGGGTTAGCGTTAGGGGTTAGGATTAGGCACTAAGGAGGGGGATTAGGGTGCGGGCAGGGGGAGGTTAGGTTTAGGCACTAGGGGGGAGGTTAGGTTCATGCACCGGGGAGGGAGGGTTAGGGGCGAGGGTTAGGATACTGACAGATAGGTGTTGGTATCCTAACCTTGTCAGGATGCCGGCGTCTGGATTTTGACCGCTGGGATCCCAAGTGTCGGCATCCCGTACCCAACCCGTGTATTTGTATCCTTGTGGTAGGGAACATAGATTGTAAGCTTCACTGGGGCGGGGACTCAGAGAACGAGCTGTCCAATATGAGATCCCTGGTCTGGATCAAAGGCAAGCAATGGTAAATGGTTGAAATATATATATATATATATATACATACATACATACATAGTAGCTGGAGTACCCGGCGTTGCCCGGGATTTCAATTTTGGGGGTGAAAAAAAATATGGGGACCTCATTACATGCGCAGAAGGACTTCTGGGTGTTCAACCCGGAAGTCCCTCTGCCCAGCAGCATCGTGAAGGACAGCTCTTATCGAGAGAGCTGTCCTTTGCAAAATCCTTTGTACATACCGCGGTAATGAACCGCGGTATGTATGAAAAGTGTGACAAACTTTCCCATCCATAGTCCTAAGGTCTTCGAAGGAAGTAGGACCTGTAACGGTGTAAAGCAAACTTCGGAGATAGAAGCATTCAAAATTGGTCGGATGTACAGTGTAAACACGGCCAAGAGCTTCTGTTGCTCTGATACCAGGATGACTGTGTACTTCCTGTTTGCTGGATCACTCTATGAAATGCACAGCAACTACTTCCAGTTCCTTGTGCAGCTGTTTCCGGCATTCAGGGTCTCCACGGTGTATAAAATTCATCCAATCGGTTTTACCCTTCAGGGGCTGACAAAGCAATGAACCAGAAGTAGCCTCTGTGCATTCCATAGTGCGGTCCAGCAACCAAGGATGTAGACAAAAAAGTTTGGTCGCCACTGTTGACACCATCTAGTTGTGTAAGCTCATGCATGAGCAAGTATAATAAAAATTTGTGCTGTGGAGCTGTGTTTTTGCATCCCAGTATAGTTGCCATCTTTCTGGGCCTGATTCTAAATCAGATGGATATCTCCTCATGGATGCAGAGAGCAATTTTTACCATATTCAGACTCATAATAAGCCTGGCTTAATATCAATAGTAGAGATGTGCGCCGACCCTCGTGTTTTGGTTTTGGATCTGAATCTGCTTTTGGATTTTTTTCCATGGTGTTTTGTTTTTCGGTTTTGGTTATGGATCTGGATTTTTTCTTAAAATATCATAAAAACAGCTAAAATCACATAAAATGGGCCTGTTTTTGTTCCTACAGTATTATTAACCTCAATAATATTTATTTCAAGTCATTTGTAATCAATTTTGACCACCTCACAATATTATTTTTTTCATCTAGTTAAGGCCAAAAGGTTGCATCCAGCTAGCTGGCTGACTAAGCTAAGCGACATAGTGGGCGGCACTAACATGTGGCAGTTCAGCTTCCAAGTTCCAACACAGATACAGTGTGTTATACAGTGTTGGTTGGATACACCAATAGTGCACTTACAGTGACAGCAGTGTCGGCAGTGTCCTCAATGCGGGAGTGCCAGTGGTGTCCCCAATGCGGAAGTGCCGTCATTGTTGGCAGTGTGGCGTGTTGGCAGAGTGGGAGCCCTGGCAGTGTCCTGCGTGCATAGTGTCGGCAGAGCGGGGGTGCCAGCAGTGTCCTCAGTGCAGGAGTGCTGACAGTGTCGGCTGTGCAGGGATGCCCTCGGTGTGGGAGTAGCGGCAGTGCGGGGTCGCTGACGGAGTCCTCAATTCGTGGGGCAGTAGTGCAGGGGTGCTGGCAGTGTCCTTAGTGCAGGGTGCCGGTGGTGTCGGCAAAGCAGGGGTGCCCTTCACTGAGGACACTGCCAGCACCGCAGCACTGCCATCCCATGTACTGAGGACACCGTCAGCAACCCCCGCACTGCCGACACTGCCACACTGAGGACACCACCTGCACCCCTGCACTGCCGACACTGTCAGCACACATGCAATGAGGACACCGCTGGCACCCCTGCTTTGCCGACACTACTGGCACCCTGCACTAAGGACACTGCCAGCACCCCCACACTACTGCCCCACGGATTGAGGACTCCGTCAGCGACCCCGCACTGCAGCTACTCCCACACCGAGGGCATCCCTGAACAGCCGACACTGTCAGCAATCCTGCACTGATGACACCGCTGGCACCCCCGCTCTGCCGATGCTATGCACTCAGGACACAGCCAGGGCCCCCACTCTGCCAACACGCCACACTGCCAACAATGATGGCACTTCTGTATTGAGGACACCACTGGCACTCTCTCATTGAGGACATAGCCAGCACCCCGCACTGCCGACACTGCTGTCACTGTAAGTGCACTATTGGTGTATCCAACCCACACTGTATAACACACTGTATCTGTGTTGGAACTTGGAAGCTGAACTGCCACGTTAGTGCCGCCCACTGTGTCGCTTAGCTTAGTCAGCCAGCTAGCTGGATGCAACCTTTTGGCCTTAACTAGATGAAAAAAATAATATTGTGAGGTGGTCAAAATTGATTACAAATGACTGGAAATAAATGGTATTGAGGTTAATAATACTGTAGGAACAAAAACAGGCCCATTTTATGTGATTTTAGCTGTTTTTATGATATTATAAGAAAAATTCCAGATACAAAACCAAAACCGAAAAACAAAACATCAAGGAAAAAAATCCAAAAGCAGATTCAGATCCAAAACCAGGAGAGATCCAAAACCAAAACACGAAGGTCGGCGCACATCTCTACAATTGATATTAAGCCAGGCTTATTATGAGTCTGAATATGGTAAAAATTGATCTCTGCATCCATGAGGAGATATCCATTTGATTTAGAATCAGGCCCATAAAGATGACAACTATACTGGGATGCAAAAACGGAGCTCTGCAGCACAAATTTTTATTTATACTTGCTCATGCATGAGCTTACACAACTAGATGGTGTCAACAGTGGTGACCAAACTTTTTTGTCTACCTCCTTGGTTGCTGGACCGCACTATGGAACGCACAGAGGCTACTTCCGGTTCATTCCTTTGTCAGCCCCTGAAGGGTAAAACCGTTTGGATGAATTTTATACACCGTGGAGACCCTGAATGCCGAAAACAGCTGCACAAGGAACTGGAAGTAGTTGCTGTGCATTTCATAGAGCAATCCAGCAACCAGGAAGTACACAGTCATCCTGGTATCAGAGCAACAGAAGCTCTTGGCCGTGTTTACACTGTACATCCGACAAATTTTGAATGCTTCTATCTCCGAAGTTTGCTTTACACCGTTACAGGTCCTACTTCCTTTCAAGACCTTAGGACTGTGGATGGGGAAGTTTGTCACACTTTTCGTACATACCGCAGTTCACTACCGCGGTAAGTACAAAGGATTTCGCAAAGGACAGCTCTGTCGATAAGAGCTGTCCTTCACGATGCTGCTGGGCAGAGGGACTTCCGGGTTGAACACCCAGAAGTCCTTCTGCGCATGTAATGAGGTCCCCATATTTTTCTTCACCTCCAAAATTTAAATCCCGGGCAATGCCGGGTACTCTAGCTAGTATATATATATACATATATATATATATATATATGTAGACATCTTTACTACAAAAGATAGTTGTGCAAATATTATTATGGGGGACACAAGAAAGGGGCAGACAGCGCTCACAGAAGAGGAATATATGTGACCACTAGCTGCTCACTCCGGAAGCGTCCAAAACTTCCCCAATAGTGAAAATACAGATATAGGGAGAAAAGCGCTCTGTGGTATAAAGATATATGAATGTATGAATGAAAGGAATTGATTGATTAAATAATTAAATGTGTATCTAGTATATAATTGATTGATTAAATAATTAATTAAATGTAAATCTCGGCAATCCCTAAGGTATCAATGCTGTATGTGAATAAATTAAAGAAATGTTTGTACTAAACAACAACTCCTATAGGAGTGAAGTAATTGGTAACAGGTGGGCAATAACTTGAGGCTGGGTATTGGTAAAACAGCGTCAATATGAAATTAATCCAAAAAATGGGTATGGGGAATGTTACTGTATTTAGAAAGTCATAAAGGCCAATTTCTGCTGATGTATTTGGTTAATATCCAGCTGAAACACGTGGGCAATAACTGTAGGCTGGATGTTGTGCAATCCAGATGCAGGGATAAAAGTCTTGTAACGTGCTTAACGTCGTATATTATAGGTGCCACCTTTGTTAAAACCACACTCCACCTCAGAAATAAGGAAACGCAGTATCAGGATGTCTTTTGACACTAGAATGCAGTGGTAGGTAAGTGAGAGCCTACTTACCTAGTAGAGATGTCTGCTGGTCTGACTCCTCCTTGCGTCCAGGTGTATCAGGTGCATGTAAGTAAGGGGCCCAATTGGTGCAGAACGTAATGATGCCAATGAGAATAATTCAGATTGGACTTTTATTGAAGAGATAAAACGTTTGTAACAAATAACCACACTAATAGGTGGTAATCAACATGTAACAAGAATATGCATAACTCATGTCCCAACGCGTTTCATCCCAATTGTGGGACTTTTTCAAGGGCAAATGGTTGGTATTGTGTCCTTACCATCTATTTATACAGTGTCCAAACGCGGTAATGAGCCGCACTTCCGGGTTCCGTATCTGACGCATACGCACTAGGCGCAATGTTATTCTGGAGGTTAATCATGCTGTAGCTCCAGTATGCAATGTTGTCCCCTCCGCTGTTAGTAAGCGGAGCCTCCTATGGTTGTAGCTTATCAACCAGCCCATCATTGTCTACGGTGTGTCCGCAGTAATGGCGGTGGCCATTTTTGATGTGCCCATTTTCATGGATTTACTCATGTATTAACCCTGTCTGCAGATACTAGTGGCAGCCATCTTTGGTGTGTTTGTTCACACCAAAAAACCTGTACTCCAGTTCGTGTTTATCCCGCAATTATTGACAGGTACTTAAATTAATCTGGGATACAACCAGTTATCGGGACATATAAGAATTAATGAGGAATATACAAAAAAATCACATATGTAAGGAAAGAAAGGAAAATAAAGAATAGAGGATATCTGTAGAATGTGAACAAAGTGTGAATAAATACTTAAGCAGATATTAGTCAATAAATGTCTGAAAATATATGTACCCCATAGAATCCCATTAGTGGTGCATATTTTGTTAAAGGAGCTTGTTCTTAACAACCAAAGATATCTGCACTCTAAATACATATGTGTAGCTCATACTGAGATATGCGGTCATTAGCAGCAATGGAGATCTTATATAAAATTGGATGTTAAAACACTCTGCTTTACCCTTCAACAATGATTCAAAAGGAATGTGACAATGATTATTAAAGAGTGAGTGGCATACGACCGGTCGTTGTTTAAATTGTAATCTGAATCAGGCTGTGTTAATTTTAATCTTGATTCGATAAGCAGGATTGGGCTCACAGTATGCTATATAGGGAATCCCATACTTTATTAGATGTCTGAAATGCTTACCAGTTGCATAGAGGTTAAAGTATCGAAATATCAACATAACCTATGGATCTATGTTCAGACCCTCAGGCTGCAGTGTTTGCAGATTATAAATCCATCGGCTTTCTAATTTATCTATTTGCTCCGTTTTATTCCCTCCTCTCCAGTTGTAGTGCATTTTATCTATCCCTACAAAGCGGAGACCTTTAGGATCACAGTGATGAGAGTTCCTGAAATGTTCGGAAACACTGTGATTCTCGAAACCCCTTGATATATTCCTCACATGTTCACAAACCCGGACTTTTAAAGTCCTGGTTGTGCGCCCTATATACTGCAATCCGCATGGGCATTCCAGGAGATAAATCAGATTATCGCTATCACATGAAAGGGTCCCTCTGATTTTAAATTCCTTGTTATTCTGATTGGATGTTATTTTACAGGTGGGTTTCGTGCTCTTATAACCTAATTTAGTGCAATTGCTGCATCTGCCACAGTGATAGAAACCCTCTCTAATGCTGTTACCTAAGAGGGTAACCTGTCTGTTCCCCTTTTCAACCTTAAGATGATTGTGGACCAATTTCTTTTTTATGTCAGGAGCTTTACGAAATACTACATCAGGTCTCACTGGCAAGATGGTCTCAAGGCTACTGTCCATACCTAGGATATGCCAATGTCTATTTAGTATCTGTTTCACTTTATGTGATGCCCCCGTATATTGTGTTACAAAGTACAGCTTCTCCTGTTCACTATTGTGAACTGACTTTTTTGTGCAGGGTTCTAGTAGTGTGTCTCTTGGTGTAGCTTCCAAATGTTTGAACGCTTCTTCCACTACCCCCATGTTGTAATGTTTCTCTTTAAATTTATGCTTCAAATCTACACCTTGTTCTATGTAATCAGATATATTGGTGCAATTGCGTCGTAACCGTGTAAACTGCCCTTTCGGTATCCCCTTTATCCAGCTTGGGTGATGACTACTGTCTGCCAAGATGTAACTATTGACATCTACTTGTTTGTAATGTGTTTTCGTGTATAACTTGGAATCTTTAACGAATATCTCCAAGTCCAGGAAGTCTATTTTGGTTCTACTGTACTGAGAGGTAAACCTCAGATTCCTGTCATTATCATTGATGTAATCTAGGAACTTGATCAGTGATGGTTCGTCCCCTCTCCAGATGCATAATACATCATCTATATACCTTTTCCATAGGACCAAGCTCGCCCCAAGTCCCGCATATGACCAGATCTTATGTTCCTCCCATTTGCTCATGAAAAGATTGGCGTAACTTGGGGCGAACTTGGTCCCCATAGCTGTCCCCCTCTGTTGAAGATAGAAATTGCCGTCGAACCACATATAATTGTGGGTTAAAATGTACTCTATCCCACGTAGTATAATCACTGTGGCAGATGCAGCAATTGCACTAAATTAGGTTATAAGAGCACGAAACCCACCTGTAAAATAACATCCAATCAGAATAACAAGGAATTTAAAATCAGAGGGACCCTTTCATGTGATAGCGATAATCTGATTTATCTCCTGGAATGCCCATGCGGATTGCAGTATATAGGGCGCACAACCAGGACTTTAAAAGTCCGGGTTTGTGAACATGTGAGGAATATATCAAGGGGTTTCGAGAATCACAGTGTTTCCGAACATTTCAGGAACTCTCATCACTGTGATCCTAAAGGTCTCCGCTTTGTAGGGATAGATAAAATGCACTACAACTGGTGTGGAGGGAATAAAACGGAGCAAATAGATAAATTAGAAAGCCGATGGATTTATAATCTGCAAACACTGCAGCCTGAGGGTCTGAACATAGATCCATAGGTTATGTTGATATTTCGATACTTTAACCTCTATGCAACTGGTAAGCATTTCAGACATCTAATAAAGTATGGGATTCCCTATATAGCATACTGTGAGCCCAATCCTGCTTATCGAATCAAGATTAAAATTAACACAGCCTGATTCAGATTACAATTTAAACAACGACCGGTCGTATGCCACTCACTCTTTAATAATCATTGTCACATTCCCTTTGAATCATTGTTGAAGGGTAAAGCAGAGTGTTTTAACATCCAATTTTATATAAGATCTCCATTGCTGCTAATGACCGCATATCTCAGTATGAGCTACACATATGTATTTAGAGTGCAGATATCTTTGGTTGTTAAGAACAAGCTCCTTTAACAAAATATGCACCACTAATTGGATTCTATGGGGTACATATATTTTCAGACATTTATTGACTAATATCTGCTTAAGTATTTATTCACACTTTGTTCAAATTCTACAGATATCCTCTATTCTTTATTTTCCTTTCTTATCATACATATGTGATTTTTTTGTATATTCCTCATTAATTCTTATATGTCCCGATAACTGGTTGTATCCCAGATTAATTTAAGTACCTGTCAATAATTGCGGGATAAACACGAACTGGAGTACAGGTTTTTTGGTGTGAACAAACACACCAAAGATGGCTGCCGCTAGTATCTGCAGACAGGGTTAATACATGAGTAAATCCATGAAAATGGGCACATCAAAAATGGCCGCCACCATTACTGCGGACACACCATAGACAATGATGGGCTGGTTGATAAGCTACAACCATAGGAGGCTCCGCTTACTAACACCGGAGGGGACAACATTGCATACTGGAGCTACAGCATGATTAACCTCCAGAATAACATTGCGCCTAGTGCGCATGCGTCAGGTACGGAACCCGGAAGTGCGGCTCATTACCGCGTTTGGACACTGTATAAATAGACGGTAAGGACACAATACCAACCATTTGCCCTTGAAAAAGTCCCACAATTGGGATGAAACGCGTTTGGACATGATTTATGCATATTCTTGTTACATGCTGATTACCACCTATTAGTGTGGTTATTTGTTACAAACGTTTTATCTCTTCAATAAAAGTCCAATCTGAATTATTCTCATTGGCATCATTACGTGCTGCACCAATTGGGCCCCTTACTTACATGCACCTGATACACCTGGACGCAAGGAGGAGTCAGACCAGCAGACATCTCTACTAGGTAAGTAGGCTCTCACTTACCTACCACTGCATTCTAGTGTCAAAAGACATCCTGATACTGCGTTTCCTTATTTCTGAGGTGGAGTGTGGTTTTAACAAAGGTGGCACCTATAATATACGACGTTAAGCACGTTACAAGACTTTTATCCCTGCATCTGGATTGCACAACATCCAGCCTACAGTTATTGCCCACGTGTTTCAGCTGGATATTAACCAAATACATCAGCAGAAATTGGCCTTTATGACTTTCTAAATACAGGAACATTCCCCATACCCATTTTTTGGATTAATTTCATATTGACGCTGTTTTACCAATACCCAGCCTCAAGTTATTGCCCACCTGTTACCAATTACTTCACTCCTATAGGAGTTGTTGTTTAGTACAAACATTTCTTTAATTTATTCACATACAGCATTGATACCTTAGGGATTGACAAGATTTACATTTAATTAATTATTTAATCAATCAATTATATACTAGATATACATTTAATTATTTAATCAATCAATTCCTTTTCATTCATACATTCATATATCTTTATACCACAGAGCGCTTTTCTCCCTATATCTGTATTTTCATTATTATGGGGGGCCTGAACCTGCTTTGTGCCTTGGCCCCATGGGGTCTTAATTTAACTCTAGGGGGTATATTTACTAAAAAGCAGGTTTTATAGACGTGGAGATGTTGCCAATAGCAACCAATCAGATTCTAGCTATTATCTTCTAGAAGGTACTACATAAATAATAAGCAGAATCCAAATGGTTGCTATGGGCAACACCTCCAATTCTATAAACCCGTACTTTAGTAAATATAACCCTAGATGTGAGCCTGTTTTGTCTTAGAGGCAGTATGCAAAGAAATATGCTCTATATACCCAGAGGAGCAGGGGTGATAAGAGGCAGCTGTAAGAGATAGGCATGAGATAGAGACCACCCTAGCTTTCCCTGAGAGGGATTAGAGAGAAACTACCCACTGTGATTGACAGATGAATGTATGCTCGACAACCTGGGGAAGTTGAGAGCTGCAAGATACCTGGTACTTTGAATAACAATGTGGGACTACATCCCCATTTAAAGCCAAGCGCTTTCTAATAATTATATTTAATATGCAACTGTTTTATAAGGAGTAACAAAAGAAATTGGTATTGTGTAATTAATGCAGGCCTCTTTTTATCCTTTCTACCCACAGAGACCAGGGATAAAGAGAGATTGGGCTGGCTTGCAGAAACCTTGTGCAAGAGATAGATGCAAGGGTGAGAGGACCTACATTACACTCACCACCGATAAAGGAGCTACAATATCGCCCCCAATGTGCGCACAGCACTCCACGGATGCTTGGACACAACAAAGCTGGATTATAGCTCAAGACATCAAAATTCTTGGCCACTTGGTCTACCATCTCTGAATGAGCCACCTTCAACAAAAGTCTGTACAAGGTGATGCTCCACCAAGCATCGAGTCAGGACTGAAACAAGGTGGATTACAAAATGGTTTACAAACTTTAAATTGGGGGCGAGTCCAAAATAACATGTTAGAAAGAACCCTAATCAAAACTTGACTTGGTCAGTACCAAGCAGCAGGGAGTCCGATGGTGGACTGTGGTGCTGGTTTGACCCTAGACTGGTGGAGGAGCAAGGTGAAGAGTACCCAGTGAGAAGCGAGTGGCTTGTGTTTTGGAGG
Organism: Taudactylus pleione; assembly: GCA_031769625.1. Classification (NCBI taxonomy): domain Eukaryota; kingdom Metazoa; phylum Chordata; class Amphibia; order Anura; family Myobatrachidae; genus Taudactylus; species Taudactylus pleione. The sequence goes on from JAUIMM010000664.1 coordinate 573,482, forward strand.
AACCACAAAAAGACTCACTGCCCGGACTGTACTATTGTTTCCCACCCAGAAGCCAGAGGCAGAGCAAAGAGGGGTAGCTCAAAAGTGAGAAGGAACTGTACACTGCCCCTCTCCTAAAGCAGTCAACATATGACATGCTGTGTGTTCAGAGATGTTTACTCTCTGATTAGCAGTGTATTATTGCTAGTAGAACTGCCACTCACTAGCTGTTTATGTTTTGTGCACCATTCTCTGTAAACTGACTATTGTGTGTGAGGATCACAGGAGACCGGCAGTTTTTGAGACACTCAACCATCCCGTCTGGCAAAAACAATCATCTAATGGTCGAAGTCACTTAGATCATATTTCTGCTCCATTCTGCAGTGTTTGGTCTGAGCAACAATGGAACCCCTTGGACATGTCGGCATGCTTTTATACCTTGACTTGCTGGAACGGATCTATAATCCCTATCATGTCACCATTTTATTCGCTGAAGGGGTTGTTTTTAGTAAGCACAACAAACTTCTGCTGTCACACTTCACCTGCATTATATTACAATCCCCCCTGATGAAGAACTTTTGAGATGAACCGCATTGGCTAGTTACTGGATACCTTCTACCACTATGGTTCTTAAAGGAACCCTGCCAGGGTCTTCTTAGATAAGCTGGTTTTTGCATTTATAATGTCCTACAGTATGTTTCTGGAAATAAATTTCACCATATGTATTAAAATATTTTGTGTTGAACTTCTCATTTCATATATATGGAAAACCTTTGAGGACTATAATGTAAGGATCATCATAGATTACCTGTAAAGATACACAGAAAAGCCTATTTATGCTTAGCTCTGGCATAAGCACACTTTATACATGTTTGAACTGTATTTGCCACATTGAATGTATTATTAAAACACCTAGTATATGCCTACCTATTACTCTCCATATACTTACTGTATATATATATATATATATATATATATATATACATACATACATGGGCGTAACTACCATAGGTGTAAGGGGTGCAGCTACTATGGGGCCCAGAGCTGAGAGGGGCCCCATCTTCCTTGTCAAAGTTACATGTGTTATATAAATTTTTTTGGGTGGTACATAGAGGCCCTTACAAACTTTTGCTATGGGGCCTTCAAATACCTAGTTACGCGCCTGTGTGTGTGTGTATATATATATATATATATATATATATATATACATAAAACTTTATATATTAATATACTAAAGCCTATATTCTGTCTCAAGAACAGACTGTACTTTATTCTCCCTCCACAACAATGCTGTGGCTCTTCATCTCTACAATGAAGAATACAGATCTATGACCCCTCTTGTGACACCATTTTGGTTACTATAGGGAGTGGCCTTAGTGAGCACAATAGAGTTCCACCATCACTCATCACATGAATAACCCCCCTTCCTTCCTATCACACTGAAGGGAAAGGATATTGCATCCATATGTCTTCATTCTGAAACATCAGAATGCTCATTTTTTTCTTTAGAAATATCAAGGAAATTAATATGTGCAGCACTTGTCTGGCAAAATGATTTGTGCATCAGAATTTCAGAAATGAGTCCCACTGACTTTGCTCGGGGAAGACGTAATTTCGCAGAAATAAGGTAGCGTGCATTGAGAAGCTCTGCTATACCTACTGAGTGTTCACAACAGTTCCTGACATTGAAGAAAAGCTGATGCAGCAGCTCACCCTGCTCTATTACAGTAAATACTAGTCTGTCTTCAGTTCACATCTGTTGCCTTATTCAATAAAACTATAATGCTCTTTCATCTACTCTCAGAGTCTATGTTGAAAGACATGAAGTGATTCTCCCTAGGACATAGAATGTCTCATCTACATATTGTTCATTCTGCAATCCATTTCCATATTATTAATTAATAATTATTATTATTATTTTTATCACAGTCAAAAACAAATCTAATCCGCAGTCAAGTTGTAAGGAGTTCTATTTTAAAGTTGTGAGTTTTCATCCATTCAGAGGTCAGTGAAAACCAATCCTGCCTTAACGGATAGATTGATTGCAAATGTTGCTTTCAACCTCTGAGTATTCAGAGTATCCTGCTGAATTATGTGGGTTATTTTTACAGACGGCTTTGGGAATGGTTGCTCCAATAAGGCAATGGGAAGACATCTTCCTTAAGTGGAGCGAGCTGAGTAGGCAGAGTAGGGCCTATATAAGCTTCGTCAGGAGTCTCCAGTTGATTACATCTCAGTGGGTGGTAAGTAATACTTGTGTGTTCTTGTTGAGGGTGAGAACAAATAAAATAATCCACATAGTCCTATACAGTTCTATATGTATAATAGATGTGTAACAGGATTAGAAATATGTTGATTTACTAATTTTTGTTTGCTTTTTCAGAGAGACATCATATTTTTCCATCTTTGTAGTGCTAAAAAGTAAGTGACAATACATTAAAAATACACACAACATTTATATAATTCGGGAACAACAATATATAAAAAATTGTCTATGTAAAATATATTCCCGGTAGCAGCAGATAAACCCCAAAATGCATACACTCTAAAATATGGTATAGGATTCGCATTAATATATAATATAATTATTATTCTACCTATAAGTATACAACACACCTGTCCAGAAAAAAAAAAAGAGTGCTCTTTTTAGACAGGTGTATTGTATACTTACATGTATAATTATTATTCTTTTTTATATTAATATCAATCCTATTCCATATTTTAGCATGTATTATTACAGCAGTTTACATTGCAACAGAACAAAGAAAGTACCTTATTATTGTTACATTTTAATAAATGACAACAATCATACACACCTATGAAAAATTAAATAAGAAAACCAAGCATAAAATTAATTGACTTATTATAGGTGTTTTACAGAGCATACCACTGTGGTTAAAAACACAATGAGAATAAAACCTTAAGCTGGCCACACACTAGACCAACTTACATCCAACCAGCCAACTAGTTGATTTGTTGGAATGAAAATCTGATAAGGTATGAAAGTAAATGACAATCAGCAATTTGCTCCCAAACGCTGGTAAATGGACAAAAACTGCTGTTTGAACAAATTGTTTAGTTCAAACATTTAACAAACTTGTCTGAACGACCATTTTCATCTGTTTTCTGGCATTTAGGAGCAAATTGCTGATCATCATTTACTCCCATATGTTACCAGATTTTCATTCCAACCAATCAACTAGTTGGCTGGTTGGACAGATAATCTTTAGATGTGTGGCCAGCTTTACAGTTTAGTAACCTGAATAATAAAGACACAAAGGGGTCTATTTATCAGCATGTAGCAATAGCACCATTTTCTATATCGCCACTTATCACATCATTAGGAAATGTTCTATCATCACAATTTATCATTAAAAGTTTGCAGGGGCTTTGGAACATTGCTCCGCAACTTGGCGAACTTCTGCACATGCTCAGGCTGTAGAACAGGAATTCAGCACAGTAGTTGGGTCTCATGTTCCACTTTCATGGGAAATTAATGGATAGATTGTAAAATAGACAAGTAAAGGTTTTCTGCGTGCTCTCCTATGCTGCTCAGTGAGGAAGTACAAACAAACATCTCATCTCTGAGCATGTAGGATTTACGTGCCAGGATACTGGTAAATGCACTCAGCATTATGGGAAGTCAATCTGACTGTGTCGCGATTAGAAGCAGTTTTCTGCTGCTGATCTCAATGACACTGTGCTATATCCCCCAAAAGTCAGACAGCACTGCTATAAAACTATGCTGCATCCAGATCAGCCTCACCCTCATGCATGATGCTAATTTGCAGTAAATCTGTGGATTAGGGAGGCTTCTGGGAAACAGGAATCCCCTAAATGCCTGCCCGACTTCATAACATATTTATTAACAGTTACTTTTTATTAACAGTAGTTTTTATTTGCGCACACATATTACATATATTTCAGCCACTGACATCAGTCCCTATCCCAGTGGAGCTTACAATCTATGTTCCCTATCATATGGACACATATAAACACTAGTGTTCATTTTTCTGTCAGAAGCCAATTAACCTAACAGTATGTAACTGAAGTGTGGGGGGAAACTGGGACCACTGGAGGAAGCCCAAACAAACAGGGTGAGAACATGCAAACTCCACACACTTAGTGCCTTGGTCAGGAATTGAGCTCACGACATCAGGGGTGTGAGGCAGAAATACTAACCACTACACCAACCGCAGTGGTTAGCATTATTAATTAGAACACATAACCTCAGTTCTCTTTATTATTACATTTACTAAAAATAGGAGCTGCAATAATAATCACAGTGTAAAAGGCAGTGGACTGGGACAATATGAGGATGGTTCCTATCAATTTTCCAGCAACAGGGGGCAGCACTGAGATCTATAAGAGTATACTGGCCAATTGCACCTCAGTTTGTCTGACCATCAGCACTACATAAATTATTACATTTGGACTCTTTTTCACCTTTCACACTCAAGCACTATTGAAGTGTATAAGACAGTACTAGAAGCCCAAGTTTTATGTTTTAGTTCAGTTGTAATTAAATTTTCTCAAAACAATCTCTTCCAGAAACCAGCAGCCATGGGGGACGGTGAGATGGCAGTTTTTGGCAATGCTGCCCAGTTTCTGCGTAAGAGTGAAAAAGAGAGACTGGAAGCCCAAAACAAGCCCTTTGATGCCAAGAACACCTGTTACGTGGATGACCAGAAGGAACTCTACGTGAAAGGTCTTGTCACCGCTCGGGAAGAAGGAAAACTCACCGTCAAGACCGACGATGGGAGGGTAATGATGATATTATATGTACAAGTTACAGTACATTCCAAATTGGAAACAGTTTTTGGCATAATTAAAGCATGACTGTTTCCTTTTCAGACTGTAACAGCAAAAGAAGCTCAAGTCTACCCCCAAAATCCTCCCAAGTATGACAAAATTGAAGACATGGCCATGATGACTCACCTGAATGAGGCCTCTGTGCTGTATAACCTCAAAGAACGTTATGCAGCCTGGATGATCTACGTAAGTCCTGACTTTTATGATGGGTGAATTATTTATTTTATTCACTTGATCCACAGAATTTAAGACACAACTGAAATAAAGGTCACCTAGAAAATGACGTATATCCATATCCCTTTGATAAATTACAGACCTACTCCGGGCTTTTCTGTGTCACTGTCAACCCCTACAAGTGGCTTCCAGTGTACGACCCTACGGTTGTAGCCGGCTACAGAGGCAAGAAGCGTGTGGAAGCCCCACCACACATCTTCTCCATCTCTGATAACGCTTATCAGTTCATGTTAACAGGTACAAAAAAAATCTTAAACTGATGCTTGTTAGCCATTAAGTTCAGGAGCCACATTTTAATAATGTGATTAATGTACATTAATGTTCTTTTGGCAGATCGTGAAAATCAGTCTGTCCTAATTACGTAAGTAAAACATCCTATATGTTGGTTAATCGTTTTTCATTATTATTTATCTATGTATTATTACATTTATTCCTCTTTATCTATGTCTTGTTTTATCTCTCTTTTACCTCCAGTGGAGAATCCGGGGCTGGGAAGACTGTAAACACCAAGCGTGTCATCCAGTACTTTGCAACAATTGCAGCCATTGGGGATTCTGGTAAGAAGAAGGAACAACTCAGCAACAGCTTGCAGGTAACTTCTTACTTCTAGACCCACTTTGAGCATGTGCACAATGTGATTAACAGCCAATTAAATGAAAGTACAGAATATCACATGTAGAAAAAACTAACACATTCTAAAGAACACAGACCAGTGTTTTTCTGATGATCAAAGAGCAGAGGTTCCCAAACTTATTCCTCAAGGCATCCTAAGGGTCCAGGTTTTAAGGATATCCATTGTTGAGCACAGATGGTTAATAAAATTTGACTGAGGTACTAATTAATTCACATGTGCACAAGCATGGTTATCCTTAAAACCTGGACCGTTAAGGGGCCTATCCATTAGCAGATAAATTGAACGACTGAACGATATATCGTTCAGTCGTTCAATTTATCTGTTAAAGGATAGGCCCTGAACGATGACAGATGCGCACTCTGGTGGCCGATAAATGTTATCTTTCGTCTCTCCAACATGTTAGTCAATTATTGCATATCGCTGCCAGATACTAGAAATATCTGGCAGTTTATATGCGGTAAATGACAGACGACGAACGATATTAACAGCAGCTACAAAGCACTGGAGAGCAAAAAATCCACTCCCTGAATGATGTCCTGCAATATCGTTCATCGTTCGTCTTTTGCCAAAATCTGTCATGTACATGACAGATATCGTTCAGCACAGCCCCCGGAATTTTCAATAGATGTCTTTTGTCTTTCATCGTTCAGAAAAACATCTGCTAATGGATAGGCCCCTTTAGAGTGCCTAGAGGGCCGAGTTTGAGAACCTCTGTCATAGGGCATACTTGAGAATAGGGCTATGAGATGAATGTCTATGCAACTAGGGTTATGGTTTGTAATGTGGTTATGGGAACTGAACATATTGACAAATATACATTATATCAGATTTATTATACAGGTTGAGTCTCCCATATCCAAATAATCCGAAATAATGAATTATTTTGGCATGACTGAGATAATAAAATCTTTGATTTTTGATGGTTCAATGTGCACAAACTTTGTCTAAGGCACAAACTCTTAAAAATAATGTATAAAATTACCTTCAGGCTGTGTGTATAAGGTGTATATGAAACATAAATTAATTTCATTTCTGTACACAAACTTTGCTTGAGCCACAAAATTATTGAAAATATTGTATAAAATTACCTGCAGGCTGTGTGTATAAGGTGTATATAACACATAAAATGTATTCTGTGTGTATATTGGGGTCCCATTCCCAAGATATTTCATTATGATATGCAAATATTCCAACATACGGAATATTCCGTTATCCAAAATACCCCTGGTCCCAAGCATTTTGGATATGGGATACTCAACCTGTATATTCTTTGCAAAATACAGCCTGTTACAATTTCCAGCTAATGGTCTGTACAGTACAATGTAAGGCTACTAACCAGCATAGAAATCTGCAGCACATTGTCCTTGTCCATATCACCAATGACACATATCTTTACTTGTTCCCCATAACTAATATCACTGTCTATCTCGCCAATTACATTTATGTGAGTATATTATAACACCCAAATTATCATCTTACATTTATCATTAGTAGCTGATCAACATTACAACAGTTATGTTATTAGGAAGATGCACCAATGTCAACAGCTAGATTCCAGCATAGAGATTTATAAGAGTCATGTCCAACAATAAATAATTTGGGTTTGGAATGCAGCCCATTCCTCTGCTGTGCTGAAACTGAATACTCAATAAAACAGGACACTTCATACTGCATAGAAAGCCACTAGGACTGGGTGACAGGTTCCCATTCAGCTATACTAGTCATAAGTTTGCTGGCCTTTTTCAGGCCACTGGCCTGCCAAATGTAATTTAACTTGTCTTTCTGTACATATGTACTTAAATGGCTTGATTTTAGAACAGAATACATAATTTTTGCTTAAAACCAAAATTATAAAAAACTAGTAACTGTCTTTTAGTATTTACAGAGTTTAAATGACTGCATATACCAATTTCATGTCTTTTTTTTCCGCCCCACATTTAGCAAAGTAATCCTTTCAAGCATTAATTTGTCTGTAAAGATGCTAATCAATCTTATGTATCTTTCATCTTAGGGTACTCTGGAGGATCAAATTATCCAGGCTAACCCTCTGCTGGAAGCCTTCGGTAATGCCAAGACCGTGAGAAATGACAACTCCTCCCGTTTTGTACGTATCCTTGAAAAATGATGTGTTCTTTTCTATTGTTACTTGTAGAATTTTGTAATGTGACCCTGTTTTCTGAATTTCTGTTTTCTGAATTATTTCTCATGATTAGGGTAAATTCATTAGAATCCACTTCGGAACAACTGGAAAACTGGCTTCAGCTGATATTGAAACATGTAAGTATGAACGCATCCCTTTCAGTTCCTACTTTGTGTTTAAGATTATTACACGTACTCATGTGTACAATGGATCTTAAATTTGCAGATCTGCTGGAAAAGTCCAGAGTAACCTTCCAGCTTTCAGCTGAGAGAAGCTACCACATCTTCTACCAGATCATGACAAACAAGAAACCAGAGATTGTTGGTAAGTTCACTTTTATTTACCCCTAAATATGAGGAGGTTGGTTAAACATATAGTGCACATTTATACTATAGTACAATAAAAACTATAACAGTAAGCATTCTTTGTACTGTAAGATGTTATTATGGACAAATTGCCCACTGGAACTGCCTTAATGTTACACCCTTTGTGACTCAATAACACATGGATCACTAATATGGTGATCCACAGTTCCAGATCAAGTCACTGTAATACTGACACATGTGCATTAAAATGTTACATTATGTCTTTCTTTAGAGATGCTTCTCATCACCACCAACCCCTACGACTACCCCGCTATCAGCCAGGGTGAGATTGCTGTGAAGAGTATTGATGATGTGGAGGAGTTTATAGCCACAGATGTAAGTAGTTGAGAATTTTCGAACAAAGAGCTGTTACTTTGAGTCAGTGATTGCTGCTGTATTTGTTTTCAAGGTTGGACACTCATAATATTAAATCAATATTAATGTGTTATTACCCAACAGACCGCCATTGACGTCCTGGGATTCAATCCAGATGAGAAGATCGGCATCTACAAAATGACAGGCGCCGTCATGCACCACGGCAACTTGAAGTTCAAGCAGAAGCAGAGGGAGGAGCAGGCTGAGCCAGACAGCACAGATGGTTTGTGCTTATTTTCATTGATCACTATATACAATTATAAATATTTCTCATCCGTGATTTTGTCAGATTAATTTCATGCTGCATGTTCTATGTCTAGTTGCTGATAAGATCGCCTACTTGATGGGTCTGAACTCCGCTGATTTGCTGAAGGCTTTGTGCTACCCAAGAGTGAAGGTCGGCAATGAGTTTGTCACCAAGGGACAGACTGTGCCACAGGTACATTAAGAACTGAAAAAACAAAATAAAAGGGGCACAATTGACAAGTGTATTTCCACCAGTGTGTTAACAAATGTTGTGGTCACCTCTTCAGGTCTACAACGCTGTAGGTGCCCTCTGCAAGTCTGTCTTTGAGAAACTCTTCTTGTGGATGGTCACTCGTATCAACCAACAGCTGGACACCAAGCAGGCCAGGCATCTCTACATTGGTGTGCTGGATATTGCTGGATTTGAAATCTTTGATGTAAGCTATTGACCTGTTCTTGCCTTGTGATTCTTTCGAGCCAGTCGCACTGCGGTCCCTCATCTCCTTTCTGTCCCTCACAGTTCAACAGCTTGGAACAGCTCTGCATCAACTTCACCAATGAGAAACTTCAGCAGTTCTTCAACCACCACATGTTCGTCCTGGAACAGGAAGAATACAAGAAGGAAGGTATTGACTGGGAGTTCATTGACTTTGGTATGGATTTGGCTGCCTGCATTGAGCTGATTGAGAAGGTGAGTTCAAATAGATTAATCCATTAAGTTCTCCAAAAAGCACTGACATGGTATTCTGGAACTCACTAACTTTATATTTATGCAATCAGCCCATGGGTATCTTCTCCATCCTTGAAGAGGAGTGCATGTTCCCCAAATCCACTGACACATCCTTCAAGAACAAGCTGTATGAGCAGCATCTCGGCAAGTGCAAGAACTTTGAGAAGCCCAAGCCTGGCAAAGGAAAGGCTGAAGCTCACTTCTCCCTGGTGCATTATGCTGGTACTGTGGATTACAACATCTCTGGCTGGCTTGAAAAGAATAAGGACCCACTGAACGAATCTGTTATCCAGCTGTACCAGAAGTCTTCAGTCAAACTGCTGGCCTTCCTCTACGCGGCCGGCAGTTCTGCCGATGGTGAGTTGTTTACGGTTTATGGTTCAAGGTCTTTTGAACTCAATATAATGAATAAACCTGTAATAACTGTTACATTTTCTTTTTAACAGAGGGTAGCAGTGGTGGAAAAGGAGGAAAGAAGAAGAAGGGAGCCTCTTTCCAGACTGTGTCTTGTCTGTTCAGGGTCAGTATTAACTGTATTCATGATAAGATGTGCATATCTAATACAGTTTTAAGTCATTACAGTCTAATAGTCGAATTTATAGTATTTTGTATAGCATGTATAATGTTCAATACATTCTATTTGGATCTGCTACAGGAAAACTTGAACAAGCTGATGACCAACTTGAGAAGCACCCACCCTCACTTTGTACGTTGTCTGATCCCCAATGAAACCAAGACTCCAGGTACAGTCTTTATTATTTATGTTTCTTTCTTTCTAATGCAAAGAACATTCAGACACGGTAGAAATGTTTGTTCTACATTATAAAATAATTAATTCTGTACTGATAGGTATCATGGATAACCACCTGATCATTCACCAGTTGAGATGTAACGGTGTATTGGAAGGCATCAGAATCTGCAGAAAGGGATTCCCAAGCAGAATCCTCTACGCTGACTTTAAGCAACGGTAAATTTCCTATAAAATGTTTAAATATTTAAATAATTTATTAAAATGTTTTGTAACCAACACATTTAAGAATATTAATTTGTTAAACATTTAAAATGGTCACTATTTCTCACCCACTTTGGTTACGCAGCTACAAGGTACTGAATGCCAGCGCAATTCCAGATGGGCAGTTTATAGACAGCAAGAAGGCAGCTGAGAAACTCTTGGGCTCAATTGATGTAGATCATACACAATACAAATTTGGACACACCAAGGTACACAATGAATAGCTATAAGACATCTTGTGAATCCAGCCTTTGTCTTCTTTAAACTCGAAATAATTATTTTTATTTTCCATAAGGTGTTCTTTAAAGCTGGTCTCCTGGGTACCCTGGAAGAGATGAGAGATGAAAAGTTGGCACAGCTGATCACTCGTACTCAGGCTCTTTGCAGAGGCTTCTTAATGAGAGTTGAGTTTAAGAAAATGATGGAGAGAAGGTAATGATATTTTTTTGTTGCAAAAATACACTGCACACCTAACTGTTTTACAAAGAAAAACCTTACATTATGTCCATTTCTTATTTAGAGAGGCAATATTTGTCATCCAGTACAATATCAGATCCTTCATGAATGTCAAACACTGGCCATGGATGAAGCTGTATTTCAAGATTAAGCCACTTCTGAAGAGCGCTGAAAATGAGAAGGAGATGGCAAACATCAAAGAGGAGTTTGAGAAGACCAAAGAAGCTTTGATCAAGGCAGAAGCCAAAAAGAAGGAATTAGAGGAAAAATTTATTTCCCTGGTGCAAGAGAAAAATGAATTGCTACTACAATCCCAGTCGGTAGGAATGCATTACATACAAGTTTAAATGAAAAAGATCTTTATATTGTAACTAAAAAAAAACAACATAGTAGGCTGAGTGCATCTTATATTCCGTAGGAATCTGAAACTCTGGCCGATGCTGAGGAGAGATGTGAAGGTCTTATCAAGAATAAGATCCAACTGGAATCAAAGATCAAGGAGATCACTGAGAGGCTTGAAGATGAGGAAGAAAGCAATGCTGAGCTGACAGCCAAGAAGAGAAAATTGGAGGATGAATGCTCTGAGCTGAAGAAAGATATTGATGACTTGGAACTTACTCTTGCTAAAGTAGAAAAGGAAAAACATGCCACAGAAAACAAGGTATAGTCAACAATGGAGACATCCCGGACTTCCAAAATATGGCACCCAAGAATGTTTAAAGCTAATTTATTACCATTTAATTATTTTTAGTTTTTAGATAATATTTTAGCCATTCACATAAAGTCCCTGCCTCAGTGGAGCAATACAATCTGTATAAAACTACAATCTGTATATCACATGAACACACACTAGGGTTATTTTTTGTCAGTAGCCAATTAATCTACCTGTGTGTTTTTGGATTGTGGGAGAAAATTGGAGAACCCGCAGGAATTGCACGAAAATACAAGAGAACATATAAATTCCACACAGATAGTGCCTACTCTTTCTAATTTTTAGGTTAAAAACCTAACTGAAGAATTAGCAACTCTTGATGAAAATGTATCCAAAGTCACAAAGGAGAAGAAGGCTCTCCAGGAAGCTCACCAACAGACACTTGACGATCTTCAAGCTGAAGAAGACAAAGTAAATTCTTTGACTAAAGCAAAGACAAAGCTGGAACAGCAAGTCGATGATGTAAGTAATTGATTTAATGTATATTACACTTGAATCATTTACACATTGGAAGAAGCTTAATCTATAATAATTAAATATTTATTAAAAATGTAGCTGGAAGGTTCCCTGGAACAAGAGAAGAAACTTCGTCTTGATCTTGAGAGAGCCAAGAGGAAGCTTGAGGGTGATCTCAAACTGTCCCAAGAATCCGTCATGGATCTTGAAAATGAGAAGCAGCAGACTGAAGAAAAACTAAAAAAGTGTGTAATTCTAATTTTATTTCTCACTAACGCTTTGATAAAGCTGATGGGAACATTGTGTAATTTCTATTTTTTGGCATCCACAGGAAGGACTTTGAAATTAGCCAGCTCCAAGGAAAGATAGAGGATGAGCAGTCATTGGGATCACAATTGCAGAAGAAGATCAAGGAACTTCAGGTATGGCTGTGAATAACAAAATCATGTCTAAACACTACACATTACATATTTAATTCAATGTAATAACCAACTACTGTTTTATAGGCTCGTATTGAAGAGCTTGAAGAGGAAATTGAAGCTGAACGGGCAGCCCGCGCTAAGGTTGAAAAACAGAGGGCCGATCTCTCCAGAGAACTTGAGGAAATTAGTGAAAGACTTGAAGAGGCTGGAGGTGCATCATCTGCCCAGATTGAGGTGAATAAGAAGCGAGAAGCTGAGTTCCAGAAAGTGAGACGTGACCTGGAAGAAGCCACCCTCCAGCATGAAGCTATAGCCGCTGCCCTGCGCAAGAAGCATGCCGACAGTGTTGCTGAGCTTGGGGAACAGATTGACAACCTGCAGCGTGTGAAACAGAAACTGGAGAAAGAGAAGAGCGAGCTGAAGATGGAGGTTGATGACCTTGCCAGCAACCTGGAGAGCGTTTCTAAATCTAAGGTAGTTTATTGTTTAAATTTATTTTGTAAAATTTTTCTCCATCAGGTATGATAACAATAATATCTGTTTCTGAAGGCCAACCTTGAGAAAGTGAGCCGTGTGCTTGAAGACCAACTCAGTGAAGTGAAGGCCAAGGAAGATCAGAATCAGCGTTTGATTAATGACCTCAATACTCAAAGGGCTCGTTTCCAGACTGAGAATGGTACATTGAAATATTATCATTGTCATTAATAACTGTAGTATTCTTACTTGCCCTTTACTAATGTATTTAAGCAGACTACAATAAATAACTTTTTTCAAGCATTTACCAAAATATCTATACTTGACTAGTGCAAAACACATTCTAAATGGACACCATTTTATAATTTTACACTGTATGACACTCATTTTTGTTGAATTTCAGGTGAGCTGTCTCGTCAACTTGAAGAGAAGGAATCTCTGATTTCTCAACTCTCCAGAGGAAAGCAGGGATTCACCCAGCAGGTTGAGGAGCTCAAGAGACAACTTGAGGAGGAATCAAAGGTAAGGAGTCAGAGTTGTCTAAATAAGTTTTGAGACCAAATGTTTAACATGACGTCATTCATTTTTCAACAAACCACTCTTTTTCTGTCAATTCCAGGCTAAGAATGCCCTTGCCCATGCCCTGCAATCTTCCCGCCATGACAACGACTTGCTTCGTGAGCAATATGAAGAGGAACAAGAAGCCAAGGCTGAACTCCAGCGAACCTTGTCTAAAGCTAATGGTGAAGTTGCCCAATGGAGGACCAAATACGAAACTGATGCCATTCAGCGCACAGAGGAGCTGGAAGAGGCCAAGTAGGTTATTAACAAGCACATTTGTTTAATATATAATTTCTGAATAATTTCCTAAAAATGATGTTACATTTTTTTTAATGCACTTACAGGAAGAAGCTGGCTCAGCGCCTGCAGGATGCTGAGGAACAAGTAGAGGCTGTGAACTCCAAATCTGCCTCCTTGGAGAAGACCAAGCAGAGGCTGCAGGCTGAGGTGGAGGACCTTATGGTCGATGTGGAGAGAGCAAACAGTGCAGCAGCTGCCCTTGATAAGAAGCAGAAGAACTTTGATAAGGTAAATAGGCAAATACACTACTGTGGTAATATCATAGCTTAGATGCACACTGTGCAAAGTGTTTATTGTTGTGATTAATGTTAACAGGTCCTAGTAGAATGGAAGCAGAAATATGAAGAGGGTCAGGCTGAACTGGAGGCTGCTCAGAAAGAGGCCCGCAGCTTGAGCACTGAGATCTTCAAGATGAAGAATGCTTATGAAGAGGCCCTGGAACAAGTAGAAACCCTGAAACGCGAAAACAAGAACTTGCAACGTATGTTTATCAAAATTCTTCATTTTTGAACTGTTGATTTCCTACAACTTTCATCCATTTTTATTATTTAAAGACAAATTGGTTCAGGTATTTGCTGACTGAAGACTCATCTGGGAATGACCTTCGTTTTCACCAGAGAATTAATAAATATTAATTTTGCAAATTCAGTATTTATTTGGTTCTCTCTTTTCCAGAGGAGATTTCAGATCTGACTGAACAGATTGGTGAGAGTGCAAAATCAATTAATGAGCTGGAGAAGGCCAAGAAGCAGGTTGAGCAGGAAAAGAGTGACCTACAGGCTGCCCTGGAGGAAGCTGAGGTATGTGACTAGAACTGACTTCTGTGGAGTCTTTAGATTCACTCATAATAGTATTATAGTATTGTTTATTTTAATATGATTTAGTAAAGTTTTACCTTACTACTATTTCCAAAGGGCTCACTAGAACATGAAGAAGCGAAGATCCTGCGTGTCCAGCTGGAACTGAACCAGATAAAGTCTGAGGTGGACAGGAAGATTGCAGAGAAGGATGAGGAGATTGATCAGCTGAAGAGAAACAGCCAGAGAGCCATTGACACCATTCAGAGCACATTGGACTCTGAAATCAGGAGCAGAAACGATGCTCTAAGGCTGAAGAAGAAGATGGAAGGAGACTTGAATGAACTTGAGATCCAGCTTAGTCATGCCAACCGCCAGGCTGCAGAGGCACAGAAACAACTCAGAAACGTGCAGGGACAACTGAAGGTCTGTCTAAGATAAAGCAGTGTTCCCATGTACAAGTTACTTATCAAATTATTCAACACGTTTAGTTTAGATAGTTTGAAAATTGAGATCTGTCTAAGAATGATGCTACCCATCCTTCCTTATACATACATTTTCTGCTTGGTAATACAAACCATATTGTCAGCACATGCACAAACATAATCTTATCATCAGTGAAATAGTAACAAATAAATTAGACATTAAAATAAATATTATACTCTTTGTCCAACAGGATGCCCAGCTGCAAATGGATGATGCCCTGAGGGGACAGGAGGACCTGAAGGAACAGGTTGCTGTGATTGAACGTAGAAATAACCTACAACAGGCTGAACTTGAGGAGAACAGGGCTGCCTTGGAACAGACAGACAGATCTCGCAAGATCGCAGAACAGGAACTTCTGGATTCCAGTGAACGTGTTCAGCTGTTGCACTCACAGGTATGATCTGCTACAGACACTCAACGTAGGAGTATTAGAAACAATTATCCACATAATGTATTAAATGACACATTTCCTCCTTTAGAACACCAGCCTAATCAACAGCAAGAAGAAGCTGGAAAGTGACATTTCTCAGCTCCAGACCGAAGTTGAGGAAGCTGTCCAGGAATCTAGAAATGCTGAAGAAAAAGCCAAGAAGGCCATCACAGATGTAAGTGTTCTCTGTCATGCTACCATTAAGAAACCCTATATATATTTTTTTATAGAATGACAACTTATTATTTCTTGATTTGCATTTAAGGCCGCGCTCATGGCAGAGGAGCTGAAGAAGGAGCAGGACACCAGCGCCCACTTGGAAAGGATGAAGAAGAACCTTGAACAGTCAGTGAAGGACCTGCAGCATCGTCTGGATGAAGCTGAACAGCTGGCATTGAAGGGGGGCAAGAAGCAACTCCAGAAACTGGAGTCCAGAGTATGTGTATATATTTTTTAACAATATTATTGAGTAAATAATTATTTTCATTTTAATAATAACACTGCTATCCACAGGTTCGTGAACTGGAAAATGAGCTGGAGAATGAGCAGAAGCGTGGAGTTGATGCAATTAAAGGGGTTCGGAAATATGAGAGGAGAGTGAAGGAACTGACCTACCAGGTAAAGAACAATTTGCTTCTAATATAAAGTAATTTATTAACATCCAAGTCACCTATACAACATCTGAAAGACTTTGTGGATCTTAAGGCTGATTACTAACTCATAGTGTGTATATATTTATATATATATAATAACACTGTCACAGTCTGCCGGAACTCCTACAATATTAACAACATGCTCCGGTGCACCTTCAGAAAGAATCAATAACCTCCATACAGATGAAAGGCACACAGAGTCAGCAGTTCAGATCAATCCATGTGTATTGAAAATGTCAAACGTTTTCAGGGCCTCAGCCCCCTCATCAGCTGTATACGAGTTGTCCTAATGACGGGGCTGAGGCCCTGAAAACGTTTGACATTTTCAATACACATGGATTGATCTGAACTGCTGACTCTGCGTGCCTTTCATCTGTATGGAGGTTATATATATATATATATATATATATACACACACACAAATATATATATATATATATATTTATTTGTGTGTGTATATATATATATATATATATATTTTATTAATAATAATAATAATAATAATAATATAATAATAATAATTAATAAAGTCCCCGTTTTAGGGATCTATCTGTTCGTTTGGGCTAATCTCTTGAACCACTGGATGGATTTTGATGGGTTTTTCACTATTCTATACAGCATTGGTCGAGGAAGGTTTAGTTGTTTGAACCATTCATCTGTGACAAAAGGTAGCTGCGCAGTGACAATTTTAGTGAAGCAAAGTCACAGAAAACAATCATGCACCAAGCTGCTGTATAGAAGCTAGTCATGGTGCTGAAACAGCAACAGAGCATCTGAAACTGAGGCTTGGAATGAAGAAAGTCACAGAAAAAAACTGTTGTGCTATATGAGTGACAGATTGCTGCAGATCCTAGGGATGTGCTCTGATTGGCTCTCACTGTCTCAGATAGCCAATCAGAGATAACACTATGCCCTGTTGCTTAGCAGCAGCCTAGATAGGGGAGGGAGTCAGTGACTGAGCAGGGTCACGTCTGAGGCAGACAGAGAGTGAGAGACAGCCTCCAGCGAACCCATGAAGATGCTCTGATGCAGACACAGTATCCAGAAAGGAGCCAGGTATTAGGAATTAAAATTGTTTTAAATTAGTGTGGTTGTTTATACTTATTAAATATTAACTATAACTATTAATGAGAAATCTGTAACCTGAATATAATGAGTAAAATGAATGTTTATGTGGCAGACTGAAGAAGACAAGAAAAACGTCCTGAGATTGCAGGACCTGGTTGATAAACTGCAGCTGAAAGTAAAGTCCTACAAGAGACAAGTTGAGGAGACTGTAAGTGCCACCTGATTTTATAGATAGGAACAAATAAAGTTTTGTAATTCTCTTCAATGATTAGACTATCCAATGTTTGTAAGACTTGTCAGCATCAGTGGGTCAGAAATGCAAATACCAACTCATAGATACACCAGCTGGGGGCGCCAAACTGTGCATGATTAAATCTAACATCAATGGTGGCCTTAGAGGCAATGTGTCCATCTCCGCCACTACGTAGAGAGTTTGGGGCCCCTGCTAAATACAGCAAATCGTTGGGGGGTGCAGGAGAGAGACCTCATCCAAAGTTCTATTGGGAAGGATTAAAATTTAAACTGTAAATTTAAAATGTAAAGTCCCTTAAAATATTGTTTTAACTACAGCATCTATACATAGTTTTTTTTCTCCTTGCTAACAATATTAATGATAAACATCTATTATATAAAATACGTATAAATTTAGCTCTTGGGTGTAATATGAACTTATAACTTTAGTGCTATTTTATAGAAATTCCTACAAGTTATATTAAGGTCACAGGATGAAGCAACATTGAGTTTAGTATGGTTATCAATGCCAAGAAAGATTGTTGTGTGGATTGTTCTTGAACTTCCCTCCTGTTATCATCTATATCTGTTTCTCAGGAGGAACAAGCCAATGTTCATCTGAGCCGCTTCAGGAAGGTACAGCATGAACTTGAGGAGGCCGAGGAGAGAGCCGACATTGCAGAGTCCCAAGTGAACAAACTGAGGGTCAAGAGCCGTGATATTGGTGGAAAGGTAAAAATGACTGTACTTGTGTTCTTATACTTTTAGTTTCTATTTTTAGATTGTTTTTATATTTCCTTTACATTTTTTCTTTTCATTTTTTTTTTTTACAGAAAGACAGTGAAGAATGAACACCCCTGAATATTACAAAAGATGCTTGCAAAATGTGAACTTCTTATGTAATGTCCTCCTTGTACCATTTCCTTTACCCTCTGTAACTAAGTTTAAATAAATAATGAGCAACTTTTACTTTCTTGTCCTTTTACTACCATACCAAACACAATCAATTGCTTCCGAAATATGTATATACAAAAAATATGTTGACATTGAAGACATTTTAATATCCAATTCTTAGATACTAATTCTGACGGTCTGTATGGTATGCCCCTGTGCATCGGGTGCCTATGTGCCTGTGCACAATTTGGTTATCTGTACTACTTAGGCCTTTGATACATTCTGAAAGAATGATAAATAGTTAAATATTGTTTGGCAAAAGCTGATCTGGGAATGGAGTTCTTCATACAAAGATGTTTTATAGAAAACATTTAAAGGGCAACTAAAATTTTGATCTCATACATCCAAACAGTGAATACTGGAACTATGTGGTATAGAGGTGAAGCCAGAGCTTGGGCACTTTAGGAAAATCCTCCCACAAACATTGAACTCCACACCCCCCTATATTCCCTAGCATGTAGGACATCAGTCAAAGTGCCTATAGGAGCAGGACAAGCTTTTCCATAGAGCTACCCATGGCAAAGTTAAATGAATAGATTAATCAATGAATTTTTTTTTTTTGTTCCATGTCATTCATCAGCCATGGTGACTCCCAGCTTTAATGGCAGTATGAACTCCAGGATAGTCCCAGTTTGTGGGGACTGACGCACTGCTCTGATTTGCAAGGGGGGAGGGGGGGGGGACAGCTATTGGGCGGTATTCCCTTGGCACATATAATAAAACAGTGCTTTTCACCAATTGGAGATGTGAACATCTCAACTGGATGCGTGGCCATGCCCACTATGATCCTATCACGCCCCAAAATTGCCACGACCATACCCCCGTCCCGATTTGACATGTTGGGAGATATCTACATATGATATATATATATACTCTAATTAGTTTAGAAACATGATGCATGTCTGCAGCCATTAATGCCAACCCTAATAACTGTGTAAAGACCATGTGTAATCTTTGCAACACTAGCACAGAGAAACTGAATTCAGTCATCAAAGTGGCTTTACTGCTTTTCTAACAAAATATGTGCAAGCTCATCCTCCCTCTCAACTTTTTGTGCCAGAATACTATGCTGAGGGCTACTCATAGAAGGTGTTGTTCCCTTGAAGTGGCATTTAATACATATGATCATACTTGGGAACTGTAAACAAGCTGAAATGGAAAAATCTGTCAACATGAACCCTTTAAAAGCTACTGGTAACGCCCCAAGAAAGTAATGGAAATGAGTGCAGATGTTTCATTGGACCCTGCAAAGGAACTAGCTTCCTTTTTAAAGGCTGAGCTCCAGCACAGCTCTATCCTAATTGGCTGGTTTTAAACCTATGTCTTTTTTTTCCCTGAACTTGAGAGCTCCTGGCTTCCCTATGTAAAGCTGATTATCCCCAGGTACTCTGTTTGGTTTACCTGACTGTAGCGACTCCTTGCCAACAATAATAGCTGAACATACTCAAAAAGCATGTGATAAGTCCGCAGCTCTGCCACAAAGTGCTCAGTCTAAAACATTATACCAGGAGGGTACAAATTATTACATATCAGCATTGCCCCTAGAGATTATACTGAAATTGTGTAGTCATATGTGTGTGAGGATACAGGGTTCTTCAATCCCCCAGACACTGAACAGATGAAACTGAAGTAAAGGTTTATTTTTCACTGCACACAGAAAAAAACACACGGAACAAAAGGCAAATGTAGCGATGAAACAACAATACACCGGTAGCAGTCTGGATGAGACACCACCTATACGCACACTTGCCTACTTTTTGTTTTCTCCTCCGGGAAGGAGAAGCAGGTGGGTTACGACGGGGGCGTCATTAAGCCCCGCCCCTTCTATGTAAATTGCTGCAAATGTAAAATGGGGGCGGGGACCCGCAATCCTCGAGGAAATTCTCATTCTGCCAACTTCACCCTTCCGGGGGTGCAGGGGGGGGGGGGGGGGGGGTTGGAGTTACCTGAAAAAAAGGGGAGCCTTCTGCGAATTCTGAGAGGCTAGGCATGAATACGTGTTGAATTCGACTTATGATCTTGACAAAAAAAAGTGTACCCAACTCACAGGAAAACATTGAAGATTCCACATATAAAGGTTTCTTTACACAGAGTTTGGTGACTTGATCATTCATCACACAGAAATGGAGCGTACCATACTCACTCTTTACAGAGCTGTAATCCTCCTATCTGGGTTCCTTTAGGGGAGTGGATTTTCCGACTCCCATTTATTTTAAATTATGTCTGCTATCTTCCAACTAATGTTCAAGAACATCCCAATCGCAGTGGCCGGTTCGCGCACGAACACTACGAAGCATACGCATGCGCAGAACGCAACAATCAGCCGGTTGCGTGCGTAATCGCTGTTTGGTAATGAATCAGGCCCATAGATTGTAACCTCTACTGGGGCAGGGACTGATGTGAATGGCCAAATACTCTCTGTAAAGTGCTGCGGAATATATGTGCGCTATATAAACAACTGGTAATAAATAATAAAATCTCTCCCGCATGCTACCATACACATTCTTTTGCGGTCATCTTTAGAAGCTATTTACAAGGTTGAAGAGTGTAGCTTCTTTACCTTGCAATCTGGGACACAGAAGAAAGTCACACCTGATTTACAGATTTCCCATCTGCTAGTTAACAGGATTGTACAACGCAATATGATGGATTCACAAAGACTGTGTGGCCCATAATTGTTGTTTCAAGATTCAGAAGGAATAATTGATGTGGTCTGCTTTGCTATTTGAGATTTTTGTCCTACAGCAGAATCCTTGTCTATGAGCTTTTTTTTATGAGAATCCTGTTACTTCAACCAACTTCAGATATCTGTAATCTGTGAACTTTTCTTTGTTGTAAACCTATTATCCTTTAAAATATATCTGCATTGCTGCAGTTCCACACATTTGACTAGCAAAGCCGCACCAGGCATTATGACAGCCGTGAACGATATTATACTAGAGGTAGGCAACCTGGGCCACTCCAGCTGCGGTGGGGCTACACATCCCAGCATGCTACAGTATTGCTGTTGGGGTATGTGAAAGCTGAGGCAGGACATGATGGGATGGGCAAACATCTTCACTTTTGTAAACCCGCACTTTAGTGAATTTACCCTTAGGTGTCTATCTGCTGTTGTAAGAGCACTGCGCTCACAACTTAAGAGTATTAAGCCAATTATCGTTTTCATCAACTCTCTAAACTATCAGTCATGATCACGGCTGCACCCCAGTGACTTAAATACAACCAACACTCAAATGCAGTGTACTGTTAAAGAACTTGCTAACTATGAATGCTACACTACTGCCCTGCTACATGCAGTGTATTCCAGAACAGCCACTCAAGTTTCAGTTCAGATTTACAAAGTTTAGTTGGATCTCAGTGTTCTCCCCAGGCTGTTTTTTGTGGGCACACCGCCTGGCAAAGAAACAGCCATCCACCCGCCACTTCCCCCCCGCCCTAAGGCGCTGCGTCCCCGTACAACTTACTGCCCGGCAATCCTCCCACCCCAATGCGCCGCGTCCCCGTACAACTTACTGCCCGGTACTCCTCCCACCCCAATGTGCCGCTTCCCTTGTCGCCCGGTCACCCTCAATGTATCCTTGTTGCCATGGACACGGATGAGACGCCGAGCTGTGCCGAAGTCACATGTTATTCCCATCTGAGACTCCCAGTCCTTCTGTTCTGGCATCTGTGTCCGCCGAGCAATAAGGACACATTAGTGAAGGTTCCGGGCGGTGGGACAAAAATTTTCTGGGGAGAACACTGTTGGTGCTCAAGAGTTCACGGAGGCTTCAGAGGAGGACGAAGTATCGAGGCCGCACCGTGTGCATGTGTCCCGATGGTCAGTGTCGTCATGAGGGGGAAGAATGCCGGCTCTTCTGCAGTGACAGGAGCTGGGTGCTGCGCTGTGACGTTCTCCTGCAGCACCCGGCTCCTGTCAAAGAGGAGCTGACAGTGCAGACTGCCCAGTCTCCAGCCCAGCATCTCCAGCGATGCTGGGCTGCCCGCGGTAATGCCTCTGCCGATGGCTACCGCTGGGAGACAGAGATAGAATTTGGATGCGGTGGAAGCTATTTGTTTTCCGGACGGCTATTTTTTTAAGGCGCCAGACAGAGAAATTTAATTGTTGCTCTGTCTGAGCGCAATAGCGAGCAAAAATGTGCAAGAAATCTGTGGTTAGGACGTTAAACAGGTTTAGCTGTTTTACTCGGGTAAAGCCGGTCTAATAGGGCGTGAAGAGGGCGATAATTAATGGGCGCCCAGAACAATTCGATTGCAATACTGGGCACTCATTAATTATCGCCGCCCACGCCACAATTCAATTGCCCCCAGAGAGAGGCAGATTCGGTGGGGGCATGTCATGGTCAGCGACTGCGTCTTTTGCACTGATACCCGCAGCCACATACAGATGGTGGTTCTGCGCCTTCATAGGGCTGGTGCAATGTCCGATGGTGCATCTTAATGCACATAGAGGGCGCTTAGCACAGCAGCCGGCGGATGGCTCTGTGTGAAGGCCATTGGTCACAGAATTATATAAAAAGCTTTTGACGGGCGGCAAAAGACACAGTCGCGGCTGCAGTAGTGGCACCTCTGAATCAGGCCCTGAGAGTGATAAAATAAGAGTGTATTATCACTATTGAGCAAAGTGCAAGTGTGTGATTATTAGTAGTAATTCAGCTCCTGGTGGTGATTTGCGCCCGATTCAGATATGTACACTAACCAGATGATTAGCGTATATATCTCTGATGGTTTACGATCTGCGCATATGCAGGAACCATTCTGTGCATGTGCAGAACGGGTCCTGCGATCTCGCTCGCGGACCGTCCCAAGCTGCAGCATGATTGACATGCTGTAGAGTTTGGGGGCATGGCTGGCCACCGTTCCTAGAAATGGGGGGGGGGGGGTGTCGCCCCTGTTTTCCAGGAGGAACGAGGCCAGGATCTGCGTCGGTAGACCCAACCATCACAACTATCGATCGAGATGGTTGCGTTGGTGATCCCAGGCTACGACCTAGGTCGCAGTGATGGGATCGAAGATGCAGCAAAAAGGTGTCTGTTTCCTTCAGAAACATTTTAGATGGACGGAATTGCACAGGCGCTTGTATGCGGCTCTGCAATTCCGCCCATCTCTGAATCAGGCCCTCAGGCTGTATAAGAAGGGAAGGTTTTGCTTTATTAGGGCTCGATTCAGTTCAGCGCAATGCTGAGTGGTTCCGGGAGGGAGCTCCCGCAGCCATTTAATTCACCGCGCTATTTGGTCCGACACTTGGCAGTTAAGTCATAGAATGCCGGTTCTCGCGACTTAACCTGGGTGTTTAGTTGCGAGAACCGGCATTCTCCAACTAAAGTGCCCGCCGCGCTAAGCAGGAAAACAGCCGCGCGGCCAGCACTTTAGTCGAATTTCTCCTCGCTCCCTCAGGGGGGTGTGAGAAGAAACCCTTTAGTGGGACCAAATGGTGCGGTGAATTGAATAGCGCCGGGAGCTCGCCCCCGGGACAATTCAGCATTGCGCTGAATTGAATTGAGCCCTTAGAGAAGCAGGTTAAGTTTTATTGTATAACAATATGGACATATGGGTTGTGTATGTGATATAGGTCTGGTATAAACTTGGCCCTTAATCTTCTGGCACACATGTCTTCATCGTGCCCTAGTTGCAATTTTGCATATACACACAATTCATGCTTCTTTACTGAATTCTGTATTTCATGCAAGCAATATATATAGGTCACAGCTGCCAACAACTCTGTATTAACTCCTAAATGTCTTTGAAATACATACATAAACTAATGTATCCTTGCACATTATGGGGTCGATTCAATTAGCCTGAGTGGGTTCACACCAACAGCGGCCATAAGCTGCACTTACGGTAGGCCCAGGCTCGCAGATATTTGTTTGCAGCCCCAAAGGGCTGAGGCCCTGATTCAGAGCCGGTCGCTCTGACAGAGCGCTCGCTCTGAATCAGGGCTGGTCTTTTTTTTTTTTTCGAACGGCCTCCTGGCCGCTCGCATAGCTGTGGGTGACCACCCACAGCTATAGCGAGCGGCCATGATGATGGTCGTGATGGTCAAGACCATCGCGACCATCGGGCTTGCGACGAGACCCTTGTGGTAGGGTCTCGTTGCCGCAAGCCCCAGAGAGATTACGGCTCTAACAGAGCCGAAATCTCTTCACTGATATCACTTGTGATGTCAGTGGGGCCGGCCCCAAACGGTAGGCGTTCTCATGGGAACACCTCCGTCTGGGCAGCCACCCCCCCCGGCCCGCCCACCAAAGGGGGCGTGCTGTCACTCAACATCGACAGCACGCCCCCTTTGTTGCGAGACCCAGAGCGACGGATTGCCCGTCGCTAACCGGGTCTCTTGCATGCGCACGACTGGGCCACCATCGACCCGGTTGCGAGCGCTCAGCGCTTGCGACCAGGTCTGAATCAGGCCTTGAGTACATAAATCTGTGAGCCAAGGGAAAGATGGGGGTTACTTTATGTGCTGTTGCCGGTGTTTCCACATCTTTGCAACAACACATATCCCCAATCAATGAATTAAATTGACTCCTATGTTTATGTTTCTTAACTAAATTTATTTGCAAAAACATAAATTGGTGATTGAGGCCTCGCACCATCCATTACCATGTAGGATCTAACAGCAGCCTTGCTTGTGTCTCACACCCCATACAGGAAACAGCACAGCGCAACCTCACTATCACCTGATTCCAAACCCAGTTAAAGCAAAAGGACCCTAAGTTTCAAAAATGCTAAGACAGCCAGCATTTCCTCATGTCCCTTGCAGTCCAGTGAAGATATTTGAGGTCTGAGCTACTGCCATAAAGAAAATAGCAGCTAATCCAGGGGCGTCGGAACGATTTTATGTTGGGGGAAGGGGGGGGCAACATAAAATCGTTCCGGCGCCCCTTCCTCCCTCCAATAATAGACCCAATGCAGCAGGTAATAAGCAATATTCCTCACCTTATACAGTAACAACAGGCAGAACTGATCCCAGTACAGGAGGTGTGGAGACTGGGCACTAGATAGACCCTACAGTCTGATGATATAGTGTGACACTGCTCTCATCTCTCCTTTCTCCACACATGAACTCGCCGCCTGCAGCCTCTGCACGTCCCTTTCCCACTGCTGTGTGATTTATGTAACAAGAAAAATAATGGCAGCTGATGGTGTTAATCATAGATGGCTTCCTGTTGAAGGTTTCTTGCCATCAATGGGAGACCGTCGATAGACATTTCTGCATCCAGCAGGTCTGGATGTTGGAAGCATGGCCACAGAAGGGACATAGTCACAGACAGGGGCACCCCTTCCTCTCCCTTCTTTCCTCCCTCTCTCTCCTTGTCACAGTCAGGGTTTCTCGGCATGGTGGTTGGCGGGTATTACCTGTGAGGTCACTATGGCGGGGGGTGTCTGGTAGTGGTGCTGGTGTTTGGCGAGGGGCTTTGGCTGCACGTGGTTCTGTGCGGGCATATTGTCATTCAGGGCTGATAAGGCCTGGCGGTGTTTCCGTTCCGTTTGGCATGGGCGCCGCCATCTTGCCTTCTGACCATGTTATTCACTGCCCAATCCTGGTGAGTCATGTGTTCCCTCCAGCCAGTCATAGCGCGGCACGGGGTATTTAGGAAGGTCCAGAGCCTTCCTTCATTGCCAGTGCAACGTGTATCTCAGCCCAACTGAGAGGGAGTTCTCTGTGCTCACCTCTTGTTACCTGTGTAAACGCTACCTGCCAGCCTGCTTGTCAGCTCCAAATAACCCGCTGGACTACCCTGCATCCTATACTACCTTTTCCCCTGCCTGAGTGCCTGAGCCTGCTGACACCCTGCACCCTGCCTCCATTTCACTCCCAGCTGGACTCATTACCTCTGCCTGTATTTATTTCACTCCCAGCTGGACTCATCACCACTGCCTGGATTTATTTCACTCCCAGATGGATTCATTACCACTGCCTGTATTTATTTCACTCCCAGCTGGACTCATCACCACTGCCTGTATTTATTTCACTCCCAACTGGACTCATCACCACTGCCTGTATTTATTTCACTCCCAACTGGACTCATCACCACTGCCTGTATTTATTTCACTCCCAACTGGACTCATCACCACTGCCTGTATTTATTTCACTCCCAACTGGACTCATCACCACTGCCTGTATTTATTTCACTCCCAGATGGACTCATCACCACTGCCTGGATTTATTTCACTCCCAGATGGATTCATTACCACTGCCTGTATTTATTTCACTCCCAGCTGGACTCATCACCACTGCCTGTATTTATTTCACTCCCAACTGGACTCATCACCACTGCCTGTATTTATTTCACTCCCAACTGGACTCATCACCACTGCCTGTATTTATTTCACTCCCAACTGGACTCATCACCACTGCCTGTATTTATTTCACTCCCAACTGGACTCATCACCACTGCCTGTATTTATTTCACTCCCAACTGGACTCATCACCACTGCCTGTATTTATTTCACTCCCAACTGGACTCATCACCACTGCCTGTATTTATTTCACTCCCAACTGGACTCATCACCACTGCCTGTATTTATTTCACTCCCAGCTGGACTCATCACCACTACCTGTATTTATTTCAGCTCACTAACCTGCATACCGGACTGTTCTTATCTGCCACTTTCTGGACATTCTCCCATTATCCTCACTACAGTAATCAAGTGCACTTTAGTGCTGAACCTGGACTTTTTGCTTTTGCCATTCCCATGTCTTCTAAGCCACTCATTAAAAATTCTACCTTTTTATTTAAATCTGCTTCTGTGTTTGCTCCTGTCACCACCCCGGGCCCACAACTAAACCAGAACATTACACTCCTCTCCCTCACCTGACCAAGTGGCGAGCGGCTGGCGCGGACGGTCAAGGGCTGTGCTTTATAGCAATAAGCTGCACAGCCCTTGCACTGCACGGAGGAGTTGATGTAATGTTCGGTGTTTTAACTTAAAGACCGCACATTACACCTCCTCCGTGCGGTGCAGGAGCCGTGCATACTATTGCTATATAGCACAGCCCCTGACCTTTCCCAGCCGCCCGCCGCTCCTTTCACATGTTTGGGGGGGGGTGGCGACTTGCCCCCACGCCTCCCCTGTTCCAACGCCCATGAGCTAACCCAATAATAACAATATATTGTATTAAAGAGTGGTTATTTTCATACAATCTACTACTGGGCCCACATTGACCATCTATTAATCAACACAAGTCCAACAACCAAGAAGGTATTTATCAAACTTTCTAAAGAGAACAATTGGAGGGGAATTGGTATGAAATACCGCCGGCCATGCGATTCCCGGCAGTGGCAGCCCGACATCAGCAGAGATCCCGGCAGCGGAAGCCCGACAGCGCTGGAAATCCCGATCGTGGATAGGTAAGTATTGTCTAACTTAACCTAACCCCCCTAACCCTAACCCTCCTTAGGGGTGCCTAACCCTAACCTCCCCCCCAAGTGCCTAACCCTAATCCCCCCTCTAAGTGCCTAACCCTAACCACCCCCTTCCCCGCTGCCTAAACCTAAGTCCCCCGGGGGGGTGCCTAACCCTAAGTCCCCCCCAGGGTGCCTAACCCTAACCTTCCCTCCCCCTAGCCTAACCCTAACCCTCCCGGGGGGATGCCTAACCCTAAGTCCCCCCCGGGAGCCCTAAACCTAACCCTCCCCCCCCCGTGGCTGTCCGCTCGCAGCGCCCGGCATCACTACGATCGGGATGCCGGGCGCCGGTCTCCCGGCGTCGGGGAAATGTCAGGCGTCTACATCTAGACGCCCGGCATTCACCCTTGCCGGGATATGACTGTCGGGGAGCCGGCTGCCGGTATTTAGGCAGTCGGCTTCCCAATTGCATACCATTGGAGGTATTGCCCATAACAACAAGTCTAGCTATCATTTTATAAAATGTACTATATAAATGAAAGCTATATTCTAATTAGTTGCTTTGGGCAATACCTTCACTTTCCTCTTTAGAAGGTTTGA
This sequence comes from Taudactylus pleione, assembly GCA_031769625.1. Lineage (NCBI taxonomy): Eukaryota > Metazoa > Chordata > Amphibia > Anura > Myobatrachidae > Taudactylus > Taudactylus pleione. The sequence continues at coordinate 601,962 of JAUIMM010000664.1, forward strand.
TACATTTCTCCCTACTGCTGTACAGTGAAGCCAGATATTACATTCTTTTCCTGTCTAGATACCACCACCTAGTGGACAAACTGAAGTTCTATACATGAACATCTGCAGTGATGCTCTGTGAATTATGATATAAGGTGATACGCTTCATGTATCAAACCTAAATTTATCCATCTTCATCCTTGATGAGTTTTAAATCTACTGCAAATATCGAACTTCCTGCTATCATTAAACATGTGAAAATACTGCCTCTAGAAGCAAGAAAGGAAAATATGTGAAGGTTACTAAAACTCAAAAAACACAATATTGCCTACACCAAATAGCGAGAACAAGAATTCCTTTTTGAGGCACTATTGATAATTGAGGTTATATAATCATAATTAAAACATAACTTTTATTATATAGTAATCCTTTAAGACTGGTAAAGAACAATTCGGGTTATCAACCCCTACTGTAGTGAAAACATCTGTTGTGCATCCTACACAGCATTTTCTAAACACATTTTTACAGACACAGATTATCTCGTAGTGAGAATATTGGTTGCATTAGCAACGTTCCATGCTCATTAATTGGTATTTAATAATTCTCATGTACATTAAATGGACAGAGGAGCTTGAAATTGAAACACAATTTAAAGTAAAATATTTGCTCATAATAGATACACAGGGAAATGATCCACATATTAGTCCTAATATCACAGTTTCCAAATGACTTCCTTTAGAACGGATTCGAGAGTTTAAATCATCAACACCTGCATGTTTAACTGTAGGGTTCATTAAATGGATTTAAACCATCAGATGTAGGACACAAAAGGCAGCACAGAATAAATAAATATCATTGATACATTTATACACATCCACATAATTATCTAATGTGTCACAGACTGTTCGCATACTAAATCATTCATAGCGCAAACTATTGAGTTATGTCATGGTTATGGTGGTGGTGCACCGGCATGTACTGCAATAACATCAATAACACTTGTAAAACAGGAAGCAAAGTATCAAGAAATGTCCATATTAAATGACCACCTTAATTAGCACAGCCAAATGCTTGTAGCTCCTTACCCAATTATGTGGTTTTATTATACCCACCGTTCATTCATGGCTTGTATCCTACATGTTAAGAAACACAGTATATACCTAAGGGGATGTAGTTAGGATGCCGGCGGTCGAAATGCAGACCGCCAGAATCCCGACACTGAAAGCCCGGCATGGGACTACAGATAGGCGTCTTAATGCCGACGTCTAACATTAGCCCCACTTCGAATCCTGACGGCCAGCATACCGAACATAGGTTAGCCGGGCGTCGCGACGTGTTAGCCGCGGGGGGAGGAGGGTTAGGCACTCTCGGGGGGACTTAGGGTTAGGTATCCCCCCGGGGAGGGTTTGGTTTAGGGTGCGGTGAGGGGGGGTTAGGCACCCTGAGGGGACTTAGGGTTAGGCACCCCCCCCTCCCGAGTCTTAGGGTTAGGCATCCCCAAGGGAGGGTTAGGGTTAGGAGGGGTAGAGGGGAGGGTTAAAGATACTTACGAGCCAGCGTCAGGATTTTCATGTCGGGTTTCTCTCATTGGGATTTGAACCGGCGGCTTGTAAGCCATCGATATTTCATACCCAACCCATACCCAAGTACCAGTAACTGCCATGATCACCTTGTTATAGGGCAAGGCCGTTTGTTAGAACGTGTGGGCTAGATATCCCGTTTCCCTGGGTGACTGCTAGGTCATAGGAACGATGTGCAGTTAAAGAGGACACAGGTAGTACAACGCTTGAGAAGTCCATGATCCCTTCTGCTTTCTGCCATCTTCAGTGAGCGAACCGCAGATGAGAGAGGGACCAGAAACCACGTTGACAGAAGCTAAATGGAGAAGTGTGTGGGTTTGTTTCCCATATATCGTTGTTATATGAGTCCTGATGCGTATAGCATTACAGGGATCAAATGCACCTTGGGATGTATGCCTGCACACTAGAAAAAAGTACCTGTAGGAAAAGCGATATGATATGATATGAGTGGGATCCTTGTGTTCTCCTTTGTTGCGTGCAGCCTCCAGCGGAGACCCTGTGCGCGCTTCATAGACAGAACGTACATTTCACCACTTTGGCTTGATCGCCTATCAGCATTGTGACTCATCTGTTTTGCGTTTGCACAATAAACATTTATTCCCACCACATACGTGTCAGGTCTTTATTCACACTATCCAGGCCAGGCAACATACTAACCCACAGAAAACACTTCGGAATGCAAACACATACTCACACCAACAATACTGAACATACCCCCCCTCCATATATTCCTATCACTCTCCCTGCAGTGCTGTCTCACCTGATACCTATTTCGCAATTGGGGAGGCTGGACCCCTACAGATAGAGCTGCGCAAAACCACCTCCATAGTGAGCGCAGTATATTATACCATTATAACAGACAAGCGACATTGGCTCAAATGACATCCACATTCAATGCCGGGGGTACCAGACGCATATCCAGCAGGTCAGTGCAGCGTTCTTTAGCTTCCATGGGATATGGGAGCAGAAGACCCACCAGAGCGCCCCTGTTAACACTACAGTATAATACCAAAAAAGGCCTCACCTGGGCTCGTGACATTACTGACTAGACCCTGGAGAACTGGCAATATGTGGCGTGGTCCGATGAGTTGCGGTTCCAGTTGTTTCAGGCTGATGGTAGGGTTCGGGTATAGTGCAAACCCCATGAGGCCATAGGCCCCAGATGTCAACAAGGCACCAGACAGGCTGGTGGTGGTTACATAATGGTTTGGGGTGCATGGGTTGGGTCCGCCTGAACAGGTCATTGACCGGTGAACGCTACGTTGCTTGATGATCATTTGCAGCCCTTTATGGACTTCACGTACCCCCATAACGATGGAATATTCCAACAGGATAATGCACCGTGTCATCGGTCCCAAGTTGTCCAGAATTGAATCAAGGAGCATTCTGGAGAGTTCTGACGAATGGTGTGGGCACTACGTTTGCCCAACATGAACCCAGTCGAGCATTTATGGGACGGAACATTTGCACTCAAGATCCTGCAACTATAAATATCTGAGAGCTGTGGGCATGGGTCACCATCTATCCAGAGTTTTCCGTCCACGTGTGGAATCGATGCCACGTTGAGTTGCTGCACTTTGTCGGGCTAGAGGGGGTCCTACAGTATACTAGGCATCTATACCATGACTTTTGGCCCATCAGTGTATATACACAAAGTAAAAAAAAAAAAAAAAACGCTCTCCTCTTCACCGCCTGTAATCCCTGCTCTGGTGCCCTCCTGGATGAAGAATACCTATTCTGATTGGTTAGTGCTTCACTGATTGATGCAGCTATTTTTTGGCTCTATCTTGATCACCCTGTAACATATTTAACATCACTTATAAAATTGTGTGACAAAAGGGCAGAGCTATGCCCTAAACGTTGCTGATATCTCTGGCTATGCTTTAAGCCTAATAAACACATTGGTGTTTTTCTACCCAAGTGCCTAGGTACCGTCCCAGAAAAGATATCACTTTTCTAAATACATCACCACACCGGGAGACACAGCATCAGAAATGTATTCGAATGTTTCAATCATCTTTAATGATTCTCATTAGGGTCCCTGAGGACAATTGTTAAAGATGGACTTATTCTGATGCTGTGGAATCCGGGGATTGGCTCCCTGTATGGTGATTATATATAAGTCGAACGGCGGCGGCACTCAGGTAAATGACGTAGACTAAAGTCAGGGAATATATTCCAACATTCAAAACCTATTTATTTGGTTCTTTCATCAGAGACAATATATAATAAAAAGATCTTACTTTATATACCCCACCGAGCGTGGCAGTGGCATCTTCAGCAACTCTCAGAATAGCCGCACCATACCGTCACCATAGAAACCAGCGAAGCCGGGTCTAGTAGAAAAACAACAAGTAAATTTAGGCAGAAAAAAGCAAAACTTAGAAAAAGGATTATAGTATAAATCAAATAGCTGAAAAACAATTATATGGTGATAAAGCACAATAGGGCCTGATTGACTACGGATCGCAATTCTGCTTATACGCACGCAATGTAGTTGCTAATACCAGCGGGGATATGCAAATGTTTGCATTCGCAATGCGATCGCAGCCTGACATAAGGACGCCCACTTCCCCTTACTCACATCCGTATACTTTGTCAAAATAGCGAAACAATCGGTAACATCGGACCCAGATGCACAGTTAAGGCAGGTCAGACCTCACTCAGGAATTGCTAACTTCAGCGCACGTTATGAGGCCTCAGGATGCATCTGGTATTGCACGCCCCTGCAATGCCGTTGAAACGCACTGGCACGCCTTCATTCACCCGCACCCCCCCACACATACGCAGTACTCAACAGTCGCCCAATTGCGTGCGGATTAGCACTTGCGATCCTTGCTGAATCAGGCCCGTAGACCCTGATTCAGAGTTGTACGCTAATGCTGCCGCTGCTGCGTCTGTGTACTCAGTTGTGATGCAAAAATATGCATATGTCACAGCCGCCGGGAGGATGTATTGAGACGCGCTCCTCCAGCATCCGGGTACAAAGACGCAGCATTGCTCGCAGATCATCCGATTGTTGCAGTACTGGGTCTATGGTCCCGCAGGATAGCCGTGGAAACTGAGACACCGGAGCCAAATTCTTTGCGTACGGGATTACAGGCGCAGGATGTTACACTCCACGGAAATGGCCACGACACGACCGCGTTCTTTGCCGCTACTCCCCGTGGCTTTTGAAAAAAATGGTAGCATCTGCCGTCCACTGTTGTCATTTCAGCTTGGGGATCCTGCACTAAAGGACCAAAGTGATTGAGGTTAGTCCCGTTTAACGTGATCTATGTTATGAAACAAAGTGAGGTGTGGGGAAGGGAATTACCCTCCCGCCAGGGGCGTATCTATAATGGGTGCAAGGTGTGCGGTGCACGTGGGCCCCCGGGTCCAGAGGGGCCCCGCACACCATGCACCCATATTATCTAAAACACACCTGTCCGTGGTCCCGCGTCAGCGCTGCACAGAACAGTGGAAAATGTCCGCCGCAGCCATTTTTCCAACGTTCTGCGCATGCGCAGTAGACTCTGGGCACACTCTAGTGCCCAGAGTCTACCGAGTCTGCTGTGGCCGGTCAGCCGCGTCAGTTGGCTTCCGGCCACCGTGGAGAGAGGAGGGGGCCCGACACCGGGATAGCACACGGGCCCCCTCCTCTCTTAAGACACCCCTACCTCCCACTTTTCTTTATATGGTTAAAGTCAAACTGTCCCTCAAGAGTTTAAAGGTTCTGGACCCCAATACTAAAGGCCCCTACACACTAGAGATGAGCGGTTCGGATTCTGTGGAATCCGAACTGCTCCGAACATTGGGGATCCGAGTCCACCCGAACCCTGTTCGGGTGTTCACCGCCTGACTCGGATCCCGTTCGGGGCCGAACGGCGGCCGCCTGATGTCGGATTCTCACTAGAGAATCCGACATCAGGTCTCCTCGCGTGTAGGGCAGAGCGCAGTGATAGCGCTCTGCCCTACACAGACACAGACACACAGCCGCCAGCGGCAGCTGTGTGTTTGTTACAGCAGCCAATGAGAGTCACACAGACTCTCATTGGCTGCTGCACGGAGGGAGCCGGCTGGAGCTCCTCAGCGTGTGACAGAGCGGACGGCGCGGGAGCAGGGAATCAGGTAAGTTTTATTTTTTTTATTTTTTTACTTGTCAAAGGTCCGGGGGCGCTACTGGGGGGGGTCTGCACTACTGGGGGGGTCTGCTACTGGGGGGGGGCTATACTACTGGGGGGGCCATACTACAGAGGGGCCTGCTACTGGGGAGGCTATACTACTGGGGGGGGTCTGCACTACTGGGGGGGTCTGCTACTGGGGGGGGCAATACTACTGGGGGGGCCATACTACAGCGGGGCCTGCTACTGGGGGGGGCTATACTACTGGGGGGGGGTCTGCTACTGGGGGGGCCATACTACTGGGGGGCCATACTACAGAGGGGCCTGCTACTGGGGGGGCTATACTACTGGGGGGGTCTGCACTACTGGGGGGGGTCTGCTACTGGGCGGGGCTATACTACTGGGGGGGCCATACTACAGAGGGGCCTGCTACTGGGGGGGGTTATACTACTGGGGGGGTCTGCTACTGGGGGGGCCATACTACTGAGGGGCCTGCTACTGGGGGGGCCATACTACTGGGGGGGCTTACTACTACTGGGGCAGCCTACTACAGGGGGGGCCCATACTACAGGGGGGGCTACTATTGGGGCAGCCTACTACTGGGGGGGCCTGCTACTGGGGCAGCCTACTACTGGGGGAGCCATACTACTGGGGGGGCATACTACTGGGTGGCATGCTAATGGGGGGCATACTACTGGGGGGGCCTGCTAATGGGGGGCATACTACTGGGGGGGGGGCTGCTAATGGGGGGCATTCTACTGGGGGCACTGCATAGTGGACCCTACTACTAAGGGGACTGCATAGGGGGCACCACTGCTGGGGGACATTGTGTAAGGGACACCGCTACTGTGGGCATTGTGTAAAAGGGTCACTACTGTGGGCATTGTGTAAAAGGGGCACTACTGTGTGTCGTAACATAAATAAGAGACACTACTTTATGGTGTAATGTGAATCAGGCCCTATGTGCGGTGTAATGCTAATAAGATTGTGCACTGTGACTCCTAGGGCCGTAGCCCACTTTGTAAACAAGTACTGTGACTCTGCTGGCCGTACCCCACTGGGTGGGTGCACTACTTTTCATTTCTGCCACTGCTGTGTGGCAATGTGTCATAGATGTGCTTTATACTGTGGTGTCTGTGTCGTTGTGCCGCTGCTTTGTCGCTTAGTAACCAGTCAGCTCACTGCAACCTTTGGCCAATAATGTTGAAAACAATATTATAAGCTGTGATATGGTCTAAATTGACTGGAAATTAATGTTATTGAGGTTAATAATACTCTAGGAAGAAAAAAAAGACCAATTTATGTGATTTTAGCTTTTTTTGTCAATTTTTGTAAAAAAATCCAAATCCAAATCCAAATCCAGTCACCGCAGTTTGGCAAATCCAAATCCAAAGCCGGACGACGAATTAGAACCAAATCCAAATCCGGCAAAAATGGTCCGGCGCACATCCCTACTACACACTAGACCATATCTTGAGCGACTTGGCCGATTCCGACGCATCGGAACGACAAATCGTTCATATTGTCCAGTGTATGCACAATGCCGATGCGCGCTCCCGTGGGTCGTCCATCGCAACCAGGGCTGGATTAAGGTAGGGGGCGACAGCGGCTGTTGTCCCTGGGCCCCCACACACGGAGGGGCCCCCACTAGCAGCGGTGCGCTGTCTGCACCCGCCGCTAGTGTCCCCGCCGCTTAGTGTAGACCGCGTAGTGAGCGCGGCCACACTAAACAGTTACAAACACACAGCCGCCTCCGGCAGCTGTGTATTTGATACAGCAGCCGATGAGAGTGACGCTCATTGGCTGCTGCGTCAACGGAGGGAGCCGGCTGGAGCTCACTCATGAGCTCCGCCTTCTGGCTCCCCCCGCAGCGTCTGATGATGGGAGAGACATCATGACGCTGACGTCTCTCCCATAGTGAAGGGGAAGAGCCGCCAATCGCGTCAGGAGCGGGGATTCAGGTAAGTTGTGTCTTTTTTTTTTGTGTGTGTGTGTGTAAGGGGCACTGCATCGGGGGGTGGCCGCTTCATGGGGGCACTGGATGGTGCTACTAGGGTTAATGCATAGGGGGAGGACTATTACTGGGGGCACTGCATAGGGGGGGACTATTACAGGAGTCACTGTATAGGAGGGAACTACTACTGGGGGCAATGCATAGGGGGGATTACCACTGGGGGCACTGCATAGGTGGGATTGCTACTGGGGGCACTGTATAGGAGGGATTGCTACTGAGGGAACTGTATAGGAGGGAACTACTACTGGGGGCACTGCATAGGGGGGATTACTACTGGGGGCACTGTATCAGAGGGAACTACTACTGGGGGCAATGCATAGGGGGGATTACCACTGGGGGCACTGCATAGGGGGGATTGCTACTGGGGGCACTGTATAGAAGGGGACTACTACTGGGGGCACTGTATAGGAGGGGACTACTACTGGGGGCACTGTATAGGAGGGGACTACTACTGGGGGCACTGCATAGGGGGGATTACCACTGGGGGCACTGCATAGGGGGGACTACTACTGGGGGCACTGTATAGGAGGGGACTACTACTGGGGGCACTGTATAGGAGGGAACTACTACTGGGGGCACTGTATAGGAGGGAACTACTACTGGGGGCACTGTATAGGAGGGAACTACTACTGGGGGCAATGCATAGGGGGGATTGCTACTGGGGGCACTGTATAGGAGGGAACTACTACTGGGGGCACTGCATAGGGGGGACTACTGGGGGCAATGCATAGGGGGATTACCACTGGGGGCACTGCATAGGGGGGATTGCTACTGGGGGCACTGTATAGGAGGGGACTACTACTGGGGGCACTGTATAGGAGGGGACTACTACTGGGGGTACTGTATAGGAGGGAACTACTACTGGGGGCAATGCATAGGGGGGATTACCACTGGGGGCACTGCATAGGGGGGATTGCTACTGGGGGCACTGTATAGGAGGGGACTACTACTGGGGGCACTGTATAGGAGGGAACTACTAGTGTTCACTCTAGCTCCGGCGCGAGGCAGGGCGCTGGAGCAAGAGAGGGCACGTACGTGCGCGCGACCGAGAAGGGGGCGTGGTCATTGAAAAGGGGGCGTGTCTATAAGACGCGTCCCCTTTTCGTCACTCTTGGGGGCGTGCCCGGCACTTACGGACACGCCGGGCAGCCCCCAAGCCCTGCAGACAGGGAGAATAGATGCCGGGCGCATGCGCCCGGTGTCTATTCTCCGGCGGTGACCGGGTCACCGCACATTTCTTCACCCGCGGGACACTGCGACACGCGGGTGAAGACGGTTCCCGCAGGCTGTTAGGGCAGGGCACTTTTTGCCCTCCTTCTGGAGGGCAGGGCGCTTTTTGCCTTCCAGAAAGAGGGCAGGGCGCCGCGCCCCGCTAAAACAGCCTAGCGGGAACGCTAAACTACTACTGGGGGCACTGTATAGGAGGGAACTACTACTGGGGGCACTGCATAGGGGGGATTACTACTGGGGGCACTGCATAGGGGGGATTGCTACTGGGGGCACTGTATTGGAGGGGACTGCTACTGGGGGCACTTTACAGGAGGGGACTACTACTGGGGGCGCTGCATAGGGGGGACTACTACTAGGGGCACTGTATAGGAGGGGACTACTACTGGGGGCACTGCATAGGGGGGACTACTACTGGGGGCACTATATAAGGGGTACTGCATATGGGGGGACCACTACTGGGTCTGGGGGCACTATAGAAGGGGCAGTACTGGGGGCACTGTATAGGAGGACCACTACTGGGGGCATTATGTAAGGGGCACTACATAAGGGGCATTACTACAGGGGCACTGCATAGGGTGGAATACTACAGTGGGCACTGCATAGAGGGGCCATTACTGGAGGCACTTCTACTGGGGACATTGCATAAGGGGCACTACTACAGTGGGCATTGCAAGAGGGGCCTTACAACTGGGGACATTAAGGTGAATAAAAAAAAAATGTTCCTAGGGTGACAAGAAATGGTGGTATATAGTGGCCCCCACAAGTTTGTTGCCCAGGGGCCCCCACAGTCCTTAATCCGGCCCTGGTCGCATCCTCAGATTTTTTTCTACATGCAGAAAGATCAGAAGATGTAGTTAGCGATGCCCTGCTGCCGAATGCAGCATGGCTCCCGCTAACCCCCACAGTCACTCCGTCGATGCCGGCACCCCCGCCGGGAACGTCACGCATGATAGATCGGCTGAGTACACATTGTCTAATGTGTCACTGCTAATCATAGTGGTATCAGGGAGTTAAGCTGGGTACACACTTAACGATGAGTACCCAGCACAATATCATTCGCGACGGGACCCGGTGGGGGTGCCGGCATCGGCAAGTGCATCCAGTGACGGCAGTGACGGAACGACGGCGGGGGCCATGCTGCATTCGGCAGCATGACCCCCGTTGACAATATCGCTTGTCGGTCCTACATGCAGGTCCGAAAGGGTTGATGGCGCTGACGACCCGCGGGAATGAGCATCGTCGGCAACATAGCCAGAACACACTGGCCGATGTGGACGATATGTCGTCCGATCCTGACGGACTTATCGTCTAGTGTGTACTAGGGGTGTGCAGGCTCGGAGAGGTTTGAGTTTGCACGCAGAGTTCGGATTTTTCCCTCCAAAAAAACGGGACTCAGAAAGAGGCAAAACGTCATCTTGCATGGACAGACATCATCATTCCTGGACTTTTGTCCAGGAATGATGATGTTTGTCCATGTAAGATGACATTTTGCATCTGAGTCCTGTATTTTGGAGGGAAAAATCCGATCTCGGCGTGCAAACTCGAACCTATTCGAGCCTGCACATCCCTATTGTGTACCCAGTTTTAGAGTGGCCCAGGCTTCCCAAAGGGGTTGCAAGCTCAGATACCACTGCAATTAGCGGGGATGATGCTGTACTCAGTGGCTCTGCTGCTCCTATAGCTTGAATAGCATATTTTCATGTCACCATGTCTGTATGGATTAAGGACTATGGGGTATTTGTATTATTATATCACTTATCTCTGTGCTAAGAGGCATCCTGCATCACCACTTATTGCATCGATGAAGAATTTCTTCGACCAGCAATGTATTAACAAGAGAGTCACCGTAGAGGTAATATGGTAACTCACCCCTCCAGCGATCTCTGTCCCAGCTTAGTGCTGGTGCGTTACGTGATGAATCCTGGTCCCGAACTGTGTATGCAAAACCTGGAAAAACCTCAAGATCTCATTGTGATTAACTGCACATGCGCAAAGCAGGGGTGTTTTAAGAGAGGAGGGTGCCCCTGTGCAGCCGCCGTGTGGGCCCCTATCTCTCTGGTAGCGCAGTAGACACTGGTTTTGTGCTGGAGTCTACTGCGCATGCAAAGATCTCTGGGAACATGGTGCCCGTGTCTTATTCCCGGGGACATCACTACTACGCATGCACAAATCACTGAGAAAATGGCCACTGAGCCATTTTCTCTGTGATTAAAGTCTGCAGTACCAGCCGATGCGGGACTCCAGAGAGGTAAGTATACTAATTATATGGGTGCGGGATGTGCAGTATAAGCCCCCCTGGACCCAGTGGCCTGTGTGCACCACACACCACTTATAGATACACCAATGGTGTAAGTACACCCGGAAGCGGGACCTGTAAGTCAACATAGCACCATCCTCAGATAGAGCTACGTGGAATTAGAAAAGCTTAGGTGGCCCTCGCGCTTCACTGCCATTGCCAGCTATATTGGTTGGTATTATTAAAAGAAGCCAAAGGCTTCATAGTGTACCTCTTAATATATTTTAGAGAAGTAGTAATAACCCGATATTTTTTTTTAGTAAAAACTATGAAAATTATTTTATCAGAACTTGATACTGTGCATTTGCATCTTTAATACATAGTAATGGAAGCTCTATCCTGTAATGCTAAGGTTTTGGGGGGGGTTTGCCACCAAGGTACCTATTTTTGCCTTGGTCTAGTACCTGTGTAATGACCCTGGCACCTGCTTAGTTAACAATCACAATATATTATATCTGCTCTATATTATATTATGGCAATAAAATACACAATAGCAGAACCTCCTGTACTTCAATATTGAATCAATTCCACCTTTTTGCATTTTTAGTTGGTCTAATATTTGACTTTCCAATTGTGTTTCACGGATCCCTGTGCTTCATGCGTTTACTCTTCATTTAATCCACAGGGGTCTATTTAGTAAAATATGTGGAAGACACTTTTTAATTATCGGCCTTTCTTGCATTTTTACCATCTATGTATTTATAAGAAAACTCCTGTCGGGACAGAGGATGCGATAAAGGCCTGTCCTGCCGAGGTGAAAACTGGGTTGTGGTGGACTTTTTTCTTTGCTGTCTTTCACAAATGCATAAGACCCTAACATAATTATGCACAGATGTAGCCAGCCTCATCGTTGCCGCGATGCACCCCCGCACATGCATCATAGCAAAGCACAGCATTCGCCAGGCTGCGAGCACTCAATGCGATGACCCCATTGAAGTCTATGGTCTGCGCATGCATGCGCGTACGCCATAGATGCGGGTACGCTAGTCGTGCCATCCGCGCATCGCGGCATAAATCAGCGTGACTACATCTGTATGAGCAGAGCAGGTTGTATGTAGCCAGCGCATCCACAGAGCGGGTCCTGAGGGAGAAGGCAGGAATAAATATCCAGTGTGCCATCTGCCCCCGGGCCAGTACAATTTTGTTGATCTAGGGCCGGCCCCACAGCTGCATGTTCATGGCTGGCTGTGGGAGGCAGGCAGAGAGGATGCTCCCTGCCTGCTCTATGCTGCTAGCCTATAACACAATCGAGCAGCCGGGCAGCTCCACTTCCCTGAGCTCCTCTTAGTATTGGCAGGTGCCCATGTACGATCGTGGCATAATGTCACATCAGGGCAGGTTGCTGCGAGCCGTTGCAGGGGAGAAGTCCACCATCAAAACAAAAGAGCCGTCTCAGAACAGAACGGGAGACTAGAGCCCGTCACCAAAGTAAATTAGCTAAGTTTGCTGGGGAAGGGGAGGTTGAGGTGAGTATTGAAGGAGGGGGGAGAGCTGTGAGGTGATTATTGAAGGAGGGACTTGCTGTGAGATTATTGAAGGGGGTACTTGCTGTAATTAATGAAGGTGGAAACTGTGAGGTAATTATTGAAGGGGGGGTTGCTGTGAGGTGATTACTGAAGGGGGGGTTGCTGTGAGGTGATTACTGAAGGGAGGATTGCTGTGAGGTGATTATTGAAGGAGGGTGCTGTGAGGTGATTATTGAAGGGGGGAGTGCTGTGAGGTGATTACTGAAGGGAGGATTGCTGTGAGGTAATTACTGAAGGGGGGGTTGCTGTGAGGTGATTACTGAACGGGGGGTTGCTGTGAGGTGATTACTGAAGGGAGGATTGCTGTGAGGTGATTATTGAAGGAGGGTGCTGTGAGGTGATTATTGAAGGGGGGAGTGCTGTGAGGTGATTACTGAAGGGAGGATTGCTGTGAGGTGATTACTGAAGGGAGGATTGCTGTGAGGTGATTACTGAAGGGAGGATTGCTGTGAGGTGATTATTGAAGGAGGGTGCTGTGAGGTGATTATTGAAGGGGGGAGTGCTGTGAGGTGATTACTGAAGGGAGGATTGCTGTGAGGTGATTACTGAAGGGAGGATTGCTGTGAGGTGATTACTGAAGGGAGGATTGCTGTGAGGTGATTACTGAAGGGGGGGTTGCTGTGAGGTGATTACTGAAGGGGGGGTTGCTGTGAGGTGATTACTGAAGGGAGGATTGCTGTGAGGTGATTATTGAAGGAGGGTGCTGTGAAGTGATTATTGAAGGGGGAAGTGCTGTGATGTGATTACTAAATGAGGGTTATTGTAAGGTGGACATTGAAAGGTCTGGAGTGGTACTGTGAGGTGGTTACTAAAGGGGCAGGGGGTTTTGTGAGGTGGACAGTGAGTGCTGTTAGGGGGCGCAGTTTGAGCTGTACCCGGGGTCTGTGAGTGAGCTGTGAGAGGGTCAGTGTGTGCTGCGAGCAGCTCAGTGTTATATGGAAGGAACTGGTAGTGAGAGAAAGAACTATGGAGAGGGTAATGAGATAGCTATAGAGGGGGCAATCAGGGATATATGCAGGGAGGACTGAATGAGACAGCTATGAATGGGGTAATCGGGGAGATATGAAGGGAGGGCTTGGTGAGACAGCCATGGAGGGGCAATGGAGAGGTTATGCTAGGGCAATAAGGTGCAACTAAGGGGGTAATTAGATAAACCACGCCTGTAGTTTTTTTAACCATTTCCTTTTGCAGTTGCCATGCACTGGTAGAAAAGCTGAGGCCACTTGATTGCATTTGCCCCCCAGGCTAAAAGTTGCCAGACAGTCCCTGGTCTCTTCCCAGCATTTCTCCACTGCCAGGAGACATACCGCCATACACAGCTGCCGGTGGTTTCACCTATATTAAGTGTTTGTGCCCAGTCACCACTGAAACCTATAGGATTGCAGAGATACTAGTATCATGATCATTTTCTATATTTCTAAAATGCTGTAAAAAAACGCCATTATTAAGTTCACTAACTAGACCCAATAGTTTCAATTCTCATCTTCCCTTTAGCAAACTCATAATGAAACTGTACCTAAGACAAACCTAACCAGACAGACGGCCGGGTAGTCATATTGGAGAGACATCCCCACAGCAGCCAGTTAGTAACTATCTATCTATATAACTGTTGTACAGTACACTCACTGCCACACAGTCACACCGCCTAATGAGAAACCAGCCAATCAGCTGTACGCATGTGCAAGAGGCGGAGTTTCCCTAGAACGTAAATGGCTGATTGACGTGTAGCTAGCCACTGATAGAACACATTACAGGCGCAACCGAGCCATTGGGCGGAAGAGGATTTTCAAATTAAACGCTGTTATTCCGCCCCCTCTCTCTAGCTAAGGGGTCATTATTATCTACAGCAGCGGCAGCAGCCTTACCACTAACACCAGCGGCGGAGAGTTCCTGGCGGCCGAGGTGTGGACACCGGATCGCAGAAGGACGGTGCATAGAAGTACACGGTTACCGCTATTCTGCCCCATCTTGAAGATCCCCCTAACTCTGGGCAAATGGCGGCATAAGCGTCCAGCTGCGACGATCGTACGAGTAAGTGCTTGGTAAAGTTGTGCGGGCGGTATGTTTGTTTGTGTGTCGTCCCTTCCCGCCCCGTTTATGTCCATAGGCTTTATATTTAGCCACAGCTCACAGCGTTAGAAAGTATTTATCGGGCATGCTGTTTAATCCATACTGCGCATGCCCAGTGTTGTGTCCTGTACTACAACCCCCACCGTGTCACCATTACTGGCTCTGATGAGGACTCTTTCTGCCTTCTAATCTCTATTCTCCTTAACGCACGGAACTCGCAGAATAAACGGCTGGAATCACAATCTGACCTAAGAGGCTGGTACATACGGAGTTGACAAAGTTTGTGCGTTGGTTAAACAATGTTGAACTGCAGGTGAGGAAGATGTAAGTAGTACCCCTTTTCCACCTAAATTCCGGGTCTGACCCGTAGTTGGAACAAAGTTCCTATCTGGATCAGACCCAAAATTTTGCCGCTCACACCGGAGTTGGGTCTGCATAGACCTGGCTTTTCCGGAGTGAAAGTGGTCGCTTGGAGATGACTTCATCTCCAAGCGCCACTGAAGCCGGACCAATTGGCCGGCTAGCAGCACACTCCAGGTCATCGTGACCCGGAGTGTGCTGTTCTCACAGCAGGGTTTCACGGGCTAAGCCCGTGTTAAACCCTGCTAGTTACCTGGGTTGGACCCAGCGATCCAACCCTCTCCCCTTTTACACCAGGGAGCTGCCCGGGTTAACCCTTCAAAAACCCGGGTTTTAGCTCCGGTGTAAAAGGGGTATAAGTGTGCAGAGAAGACTGCACAGTAACTGGGGTTGCTGCACGTTCATGTGCAATAATCAGGGTTATTTGATGGCCGTGTGAAAGGGGCATATGTCTCCTGTGCTCAACCATGGTTATCTCTAAAACCGGAACTGTTGGGGAGCCTTGAGGACCACGTTTGGGACCCTGTGCTATAGAGCATCAGTGGAGGAAGGTTTAGGTGTACGAAACATTAATCTATGACAAAAGGTAGCCAAGCAGTGTCGATTTTGTCGTCCACAAGGCAATCTTAGAAGACCTCGGTTAAAAAGGAAAATCACCGTACATTCAAAATTGCTCCCGTGCGAAGCTGGGGTGGGACGTTACTACACTTTAAAATTATCTGGGCCATCCCAGCTAAACGTAATGTGTATACGTGAGAGTAAACTGAAAATATTGGTCGGTCCTGCTGGATTGTCCAGCATGTCTGACCGATTCGATATTTTGTAAGTTAAAAATCGGCTGCATCAGGCCGTGCATTCACTGATGCGGTCGACAGACTGACATTTGCCCTGTTTCTTTGTTTGTTTTTTTTGCACTTTGCTCACAACCCAGAATTTTTCCCATGATGTATACTAGCTTGGTTCCTGGTGAACAGGGATTTCCCCTGGGTTTTCATTGCTGTATGGTAAATAAAGATATGTTCCTTGCTGTACACAGCACTGTACTGTCATCTAGCCACCTCTTGTCTTTACAAAGATAATTTCCCAGCATCACACACCAGTAATTCTGCAGATGTGGTGCTACTTGTTAACCTCACCTGCCATCAACTTTCCAATGAAAGTGTCCTAATGTAATTGTAATTCAAATAATTGTGTCTTGCCAGTAGTTTAGATACTTGGCATTGTGCATGCCTCTGGTAACTGAAACTTTGTATTCTACTCCTCCATAAATGTTCCCTAGAGGATGGTAACCAGGCCAGAGATGACAGCTGGAATGTGTTGGAACAAAATTACATGTCTGTCTGTCATGACCAGCTTTAGCACATAGTTCGGAGTAGGGCTCTTTGACAGTGTAAATGTTGATACATGGTTTCTTAAATTGAATATTATGGTGTTTTCTGACTAGCATCTCTAGAGTAAATAACAATATTGTATAGTTTTTAATTACGGCAGCCTAGGAAGTTTAGAAAATGTCCATATAGCTTCAAAGATATGGTAAGAACCTTATGTTTTATTTACGGCACTGAAACGTGGAACCCAATAACGGAAGAGAAGAGGTTTTGCCCACAGTGTGAGCCCTGGTCATATTATTGGTTCACTTACCAGATCCTATCTTGGGGGTCTATTCGTTGGACGCAAGGGGACGAGTTGCTGTAGTAATGGCGTGTAAACTCTGCTAATTGCCCCGCAACTCATGGCCCGATATTGCCCTGAACTCCGTGGGTACTGTAAAGGCCCTTACACATGGAACGATATTGCTAACGTTTCGACGCATCGGAGCGAACAAATGTCAATACCGTTCTGTGTGTGTATAGGCACTATATCGTTCATTGTGCGCTTCCGTGTGGCCGTCTGCCGCATCGCCTGATCTTTTGTAAATGCAGAAAGATCAGGCGATGCAGCTGATGATCCTGGCATATCGTACGATCAGGCCCCGTGTGCATGGGCTCCCCGATATGTCTGCCTGGGATCGTGGGTCACATCAGCAGGTACACAATCGTACAGTGTACCCACCTTTAGTGCAACATATATCCGCACCTGCTCTCTTCTAATTAAATCCATTCCTAATGGTGCATAAACACGGTCCAACTTGTTCGATCATCGATATCTTTGAACGATTTTTTTCTACTTTAAAAATGAACGATATCTGATAGTATTTAAATGATATCGACCAAGTTGGCCTGCATGTACGGTCGACCTCAGTCATCGTCCATACGGCCACGCGCATCGTTGGTCGTTCAATGCAAAAAAGTCAACGATATATTGATAAACAATATAGTTATCGTTTTTATTGTCTTGCAAAGTTGGATCGTGTGTATGCACCATAAGATAGAGATCCATTCCTTTACTCACTTTAGTGACATACCAATTGAAATCGTGCTACATATACATAATATGCAATAACTGGGGTGTTCATTCCTTCACTCCCAGAGTAATAGAGAACCACATTTTACAAAGAAGGATGATCCCATCACCAGGATTCACACACTGGGTAAAGCCTCTTCTATTATTCCAGTGCTGGAGGTAAAACACATGGTTCTTCCTTAAATATAAGTAAACATGACTGTTAGTATGTAACAGAGGCCGACACATTTTATGACTCATAGATATTACTTCAAATTTTGCTGGTTCTATGTACGGGTAAAAAAAAACAAAAACTTAAAACTGATGGACAATACGGTTTTGCTCCTGACCCCCAAGAGAAATCTGTAAATCTAAATTAGTCTTATCTGTTGCTTATCATGTCCGTGTATTATCTACCACTGATTATATTGTGGTCATTAGCTGACCACTAATAACCAATTAAACTCTTTTTTTTTAATTTATTTTTATTTTATTTTTTTTTAATTTCTTGTGAAAATACAAACTCATGGACCTTGATGATCTGTGATTAGATTAGCCTGTGCTTCAGATTAGAGGCCTGTTTGCTACCATAATTATTTATTCCAGGGCTGGGCATTTCTCAAAAATCTGGTAGCCAATGCACCCAACCTTGAGGATCCTTTCTAGTCAGATGAATGGACCCTCTTCTTCCCTGGCTCCTAGCCCTGACTCATTGGCTACTTATTTTTGTTCACCTTTGGTGTTTATCGTACCATGGCCTTTGAAAAACTATTGTAAGATCTTATGTGAACAAGGTAGTGTCACAGACTATGGTTGTGGGGGAAGGTTAGTGGTTTCCTATATGACTGGCACAGGCTTGTTAAGTTACTGAATGCAAAAGTGTCATGTAATCATGCAAAACAACTGTAATATAATGAGGCGTGATTTATTAGAAGGTATATAGCAAGAAAAGCGAAAAATAATCCTGTATAGGGATAAGTTAGTGCAGTGAAGCATCAGTCCATTCTGTGGGTGTCTATCACAACTGCATAGAAACATAAAGGAACAACACTGGTATAGCCACTCTGCCATTGGTTGGTATTGTATTACAGAACTACGCAGCAAGATTGCCATGAAAGGTAATATAGGGATTTCGAAGATTCTTACCAAAAGGGGGTTATCGCTATTATATTTGTAGAAGAGCGGTACATGAAACCATTAGTGGCCAATTCACTTATCTCTGATGTTTCGTCAGAACCTCATGCATTGACTCTCTGGGATGTTGGGGTAGGAAAACCCTGCTTATTTTTGCTCGTGCCCCATAGAGGTTTGTACAAAAGTAAGCAAGGTCTTGCCATAATACCCAGAGATGTGAGCAGCAGTAAATCACATGAGATTCTGATGGAACTTTGTAGCTAGTGAAATCTGTTCCATAGTATATTATGGTAGCTAAATACTCCTTTATTATAGCTTGGACCTCTGGCACACAAACTAAAATAAGCAAGGTTACATAACACTGGAGATCATTGCAATCTTGCTGTTAATCACTTGCATGGCAGTTAAGGCCCCCATACATCAGCAATTGATTGCAGCAATTCTGCAATTTGCAATCGATTGTGTATAAAAATCTTTCAATTTTTCAATCGATTGCAGATTTGCCACAATTGCTGATGTATGGGAGGCGACTGCAGCCAGGTGTGCTTTACCTGACGGACATCCCATGCAACAGTGCTGACCTCTGCGTCCCCCGTTTGTATGTAGAAAATCTGTTATAGCATTCCTGCTAGGCTGTATTAGCGGGGTGCTGTGCCCTGCACGATTTCAAAATTCCCAGGGGTGGGAAAATTGAGGTGCAACGCTTTCTGCCAGTAAATAGATGCCACATCTATTCAGAGGGGAGAGTTTGGGGGCAGCTCAGCCTCTCCATAAGTGCTGGGCACACCCCCAAGAGTGGTGGAAAGGGGGGTGTCTTATAGATACGCCCCTTTTCTCTTGACCACGCCCATTTATGTATAAGATGTATATGAAACATAAATTTCATGTATGTACACAAACTTTGTTTGAGCCACAAAATTATTGAAAATATTGTATGCAATTAACTGCAGTGTGTGTGTGTGTTTGTGTGTGTGTATAAACATAAATTCTGTTTAGATTTGGGTCCCATTCCCAAGATTTTTTTTATTTTTTATTATGGTATGCAAAAATTCCAAAATATGGATTATACCGATATTCAAAATACCCATGGTCCCAAGCATTTTTCGATATGGAAGACTCAACCTGTATTACTTTATGCAGGCTTTTAGGTAACGGCCAGTGTTGTTAAATAACCCTCTTAGACAATGGTTTCTATGCTTGAACTATATCCTACTTATTCTGCTACGCCAAACTTAGATTTGTACATTTTTATTTAATTTTGCTTCAAGCCAAATTTTAATCTTTGGCACGAGTCTTTTGATTTTACTACATAATGTTACTCCCTTTTTTTCTTTAGATTGTAAGTTGGAAGCGCATTAGAACTGAATTGTTTGGGTACCTAATGTTTGTATAAAGACCCCAAGTTTGGACTAAGAAGCCAAATTCTATTTAGGGTGGGTTCTTAAGCTGCATACACACACAACGATTTTGTAAATTAACGATTTCAGTAAACTATTTTTGTTCACTTTTTCAAGGGAAAAATTAACGAAAATCGTTTACTAAAATCATTCTTTTACTAAATATATTTTTTTTTGAACTACAAATGATTTTTGTAAGTTCCCTTAATGAAAATCGTTAAGTTGTTCAGTCAGAATAGACGATAAACTACGAACGTGCATGAACGATAATCGTTCATCGTTTAGGCTAAAAAATACGATTCTTATGAACGATAATGACGTTGTTATAGTTAAAGCATTCAAAAACTTATGTGTGTGTGTGTGTACACGCACCTTAAGTATGCATTTGGTTTTGTAAAAAAATGAACCATATCAACTAATGCAATGATTCTCAAACTCTGTCCTCAGGACCCCACACAGTTCACGTTTTGCAGGTCACCTAGCAGGTGCACAGGTGTATTCATTACTCACTGACACATTGTAAAAGATCCATAGATGGAGCTAATTATTTCAATTGTGATTCTGGGAGGTGACCTGGAAAACATGCACTGTTGGGGGTCCTGAGGACCGAGTTTGAGAACCTGTGAACTAATGTATTAAAACATAAACATTTTTGTAAATGACGCTAATCTTAAATTGAGTAGCAAGAGTGGCTTTTTTTTTATTTTTTTTAGTATAATATTTATTTACATATTCCAACCTAGTTTAGTATGACAGCAGGAACCCAACAAATCTTTCTACCCCAATACTGTAGTTTAGTTTGTAACAGCTGTACAGTTGACTAAGGCTGGGCACACGTTAGACGACTCTACAATCTTTCCAATGGTAGGGGCAATTTTACCTTCGCCCCATAGCCATGCAATTTTGCCGGTACACATTAGATGTAATAAATGACTGACAGATCACTTGTTCCGTCCTTCGTTAAACTAAACAGCCCCGCATGCGCTATCGTGTGATTGGCCGTGCAGCACGGCTGATCACATGATATCGCATGCGACCTGCTATAGTTCGCGTTCGCCATACACACTACACAATGTGCACAATTTTGTTC
Organism: Taudactylus pleione; assembly: GCA_031769625.1. NCBI lineage: Eukaryota > Metazoa > Chordata > Amphibia > Anura > Myobatrachidae > Taudactylus > Taudactylus pleione. The sequence goes on from JAUIMM010000664.1 coordinate 623,123, forward strand.
CGATTTGCCTCAAAACGACACAGCGTCCAATTTATCGTGTAGTGTGTACCCAGCCTAAAGCTCATTTAAACATCACTATTGTTCTGGGCTGGGAAAGGTTAATTTAATCTACTTGATTTAACAGGAAAATCTGATTTTGTTCCTTGGCGTGTATAATAACATGGTCACGGGATTACTGCTGTGTAGCTATTTGTGTAACTGTAAAGTTCATCTGTTTTCTTTAGCAGGATTAGTTGTGGGGGGGGGGAGAGACCTTTTCACTCTTCTCCTCCCTCTATTTTGAGTTTCTCTAGCATGTAAAATGCAGCTCTCACCTATTTATTACTTTTACAACAGGTTGGACTGGGGAGCATCGTGTAGTTTATAAAGCGTAAAATGGACATCGAAGATATTACAGCGTTGCGCGCAGAGCTTGTCCGTCTATCGTCTGAACTGCAGGAGACCACCGAGGAGAAGTTCCAGGCTGCTCAGTATGGACTGGCTGTGTTAGAGGAGAATGCGGAGTTAAAGCAAAAGAATTCGGACCTGGAATTTGAATGTGATGCGCTGAAGCAGGAGCTAAAGCAGATGACAGAGGTAAGACCGGAATGAAGTATCTGTTTATTAGCAAATATAGGCTTGCAGTGAAGTGGCCACTGGCCTCTTTTAATATGTTGCTTTCTGTAGTGGTTTGCAGACAAAGGCTAAAAAGTTGCACTAGTAACAACTCTGAAAGTGGCCTGAAGCTGGGTACACGCTAGGCTGGCGGGCTGGCTGTTTGGCCAACCTACCTGACTATTGGTAAGTGCATGTACACTTACGAATTGTCCGCTCGGTGTGTCTGGCCTGATGTCACAACCGGACGGGCATTTAAATTTGCCCGCCTAGTTGAGCTGTCACTCACCGCAGGGTCCCTGCCGCATGTGTACCGGAGATTGGTAGGTCATCTGTGTACACCAGCAGATGCACCAATATATGTGCAGATATATCGACCATGTGCTGTGCTGCACAGCTGATGCGATAGGTTTGTGAATGTTGTTTGGGGGTATACGTCCGCCGTTGCACTCTATATCGTCTGTTCGATTGAAAGCCCGATCTATCGCCCAGTGTGTACCCAGCTTAAGCGTCGGCAGACTGCTGACTAACTCAAGCATAGTGATAATAGCTCTGTGTGTTAAACTGATGATTTGTACAGATATTCTCATGAACAATACATGCTCCACTTTCAGTGATCGCAATCTGTTTTCGCCACTTGTGTACTTTGGGCCTGAATGTACGAGCATGTGATGTTACCTCAATTTCGTACACTTAAGGTGGGTACACACTATACAGATATATCTGCAGATCGAGTGATGTGCAGATATATCTGCAGATGATGGTTGTTCCTACACACTGAACAACAATCACCTGTGCCTGCCCGCAGGTCCTGGTGACCAGGGGGCGTCTCCCGGCGGGCGGAATGTCCCGCTCCCCTCCTCGCAGCTGCCGCTGTGTGTATGGGCCGTCTGCCAACCGCCTGTACACACCTGCCGATGGACAGATATGTCTGCAGACATGAGTCCATATGCATGTGTACAGGCAGTCTGCAGACCACCTGTACACACAGCGGCAGCTGCGGGGAGGGGCGCGGGGTATATTGTGTACCCACCTTTACAGCGATTTGTAAGTTCTTTGTGCCTATGACTGTAATCTGAGTCTTGGGCATGTCTCTGAGCTCACAGCCTCCAGCCACGAGTGCTGCATAATCACTATCGGCAGCACTTACACCTCCCCCATGTTAGGTGCAGAACACACTGCTTAAAAATGGTGTGCGCTGTGCGTACGCACGAATCATGGGTCGCAAGTCTGGTCACCTTCCCACATGATGTTTCTCCTGTGTGTGACTGCAGAGTTGCCATCCCTAAAGCTGATTGTGTGTCTGAGCTCTGGTATGTTTAAGTATTCACTCTTTATGGCTTGCAATATACACAATAGCAGGAGCACAGCTGTCATCTGGTGTATTGCATTAAAATGCCCCATGTGATAATGATGTGACTCACTGCTTGGCTGAAAGAGAGGAAATGGACAAATGCTCTTGTGTCAGGGAACTATATCAATGTTTAAGTTGATTAAATGTAATGGTATACTGGGTTTCTGCTTTTAACATTGGCCTCTTGCACTTTCCTATCCCAATGTTCTACAACAAAATTGTCCCGTGACTGAAATTGCCATCCTTTCCAATTCCCTTGTTACTGAATGTACAATAAGCTACTATGCTTCTCACCTAACAATGGATAATGGGCCTGATTCAGACCCGCTCGCAAGCGGGTCGATGGTACCCTAGTGCGCATGCGCACGACGGAGGCTGCTCCATCATGCGCAAGACCCGGCTAGTGACGGGGAAGCCGTCGCTCCGGGTCTCGCACCAAAGGGGGCGTGCTGTCGATGGTGATTGACAGCACGCCCCCTTTGGTGGGTGTGTCGGGGGCATGACTGCCAGACGGAGGCGTTCCCATGGGAACGCCTACCGTCTGGGTCCGGCCCCACTGACATCACTAGTGATGTCAGTGGGAGTGATTTTGGCTCTGATGGAGCCAAAATCACTCCAGGGCTTGCGGCAGCGAGACCCTACCGCAGGGTCTCGTTGCAAGCCCGATGGTCTTGACCATCGCGACCATCTATTTGGCCGCTCGTATATGCAGTGGGTGGTCACCCACAGCTATGCGAGTGGCCAGGAGGCCGCTCCAAGTTTAGGTAGGATGGCCCTGATTCAGAGCGTCCGGCTCTGAATCAGGCCCAATGTTCTCTGTATGTATCCTATAAAAGGAAGCTGTATAGGTCTGAGGCTTTTATACTCTGTAAGAGCTTAGTGGTTGGAATGCTAGCTATAAGCAACAACTGCATGTAACCACTTGATAACTAGGCCAAACCACTTTTTGGAATGTCACTTTAAATGGGGAAAAACACTGAATTCTTAAGGTGCATACACACTTAATGATTTTTTGAACAATTTAACGACAAAATCGTTCAGTTTCTGAGTTATAACGAACAATTATCGTTCATGCGCGTTCCCATTTGTAGTTCATTCTGACCAACTGAACGATTTTCATTAAGGGAAGTTACAAAAATCGTGTTTAGTTCAAAAAATCGTTCATTACACTTTAAAAAAATCTGACAGAAAATCGTTCACAAAATCGTTGGTAACAAAATCGTTGTGTGTATGCAGCTTAGGGGTATATTTACTAAAGTCAGATTCTAGCTATTATCTATTATAAGGTGCTAGCTAAATAAGTACCGTATATACTCAAGTATAAGCCGACCCGAATATAAGCCAAGGTACCTACTTTTACCCCAAAAAACTGGGAAAATTTATTGACTCGAGTATAAGTCTAGCGTGGGAAATGGCAGCAGCTGGTAGTGCCCCCAGTAGTAATCCCCCCCCCCCCCCCCGGTAGTACCCCCAGTGGGAATCCCCCCTTTTAGTGCCCCCTGTAGTAATCCCCCACTGGTAGTGCCCTCTGTAGTAATCCCCCCCCTGGTAGTTCACCCAGTGGTAGTCCCCCCTTTTAGTGCCCCCTGTAGTAATACCCCCCAGTGGTAATCCCCCCCCCCCCCCCCCCCAGTAGAGAGACGAGACAAGAATAAATAAAAAAAATCACTTACCTGAAACACCCGCCGCTGTCCGCTCCTCCAGCCGCTTTGCATGGGAGAGACGTCGTCATGACGACGTGTCTCCCATCACCCACTGCGGGAGCCGGAAGATGGCTCCCGCAGTGGGAGCAGCAGCAGCCGCTGAGAGTCTGACAGAGAGTCTGCTGATTACACCAAACACGCAGCTGCCGGCTCCGGCGGCTGTGTGTTTGGCAGTGTGTAGCGCTGACCGAACTCCGTCCGGGCAGCGCTACACTTGACTCGAGTGTAAGCTGAGGGGGTACTTTTTCAGCACATTTTTTGTGCTGAAAAACTCGGCTTATACTCGAGTATATACGGTAGAATCTGGTTGCTATGGGCAACATCACTTCTTAAAACTCTCACTTTCTACTTCAGGGTCCATAGGGGGTCCACAGGGTTGACCTTGGGGTATAGCTGGATCCACGGGCACCACGCAGTTAAAGCTTTGCTGCTCCCAGGATGCACTTGTGTCCGTCCTCCTCTATACCCCGCCCCGGCCACAGGCACCTCAGTTTTAGTTGGTGCCCGGCCGGAGTCGGGTCACCCTGTCGCAGTGGGGCTGCAGGAGCAGCCCCTAAGCTTTATTTTAAAAGAGAAATTTTTTATTTTTTTCTACTTTTTTTTACACTTTTAGAGCGGCAGCATCAGACTGTCCTTTAGGACGTCCACGCTGCCGCTCCTTCTCCCCGCTGGCGCCGCGACGCCAGTACAGCTCTGGGGATCGCGGCGGGACCCCAGAGCCTGTACTAGCCGGGCTCTGGGGACTCCCTTGACTGCTGCCGGACGCGACGGGGATCAGGTAAGCCGCGGGTCGCCGCGTGCGGCGGCCCGCGGATACTTCAATGCAGTCAGGAGCCTCCGGTCTCTGGGGACAGACCGGAGGCGCTAGCGGCGGCGGGCTCCCCCTCAATTGAGGAATACCCCGCGTGTCCGCTAGACCACCAGGGTATCAGGCTGGTAGCGGGACCGGCAACCCGGGGGTTAATTGCTAGCCAGGGGAGGCAGCCTTCCCTGTCTAGCGGCTCCTCCCCTCAGCTCAGCGCGCCTTTCAACTAGGAGTCTGGCGTCGCTGAGCTGCTCTTATCTCTCGGCCACTCCTCCTCTGAGGTCTCCGGCGGCCATCTTTACTGGCACATCGCAGACTCCCAGGCGGTATCAAGTGGACCGGTCCCCCCTGTGTACCTCTCCCCTGCTAAAGGACAGTGTACACAGCGCTATAGCCCTCCCAGACACTGAATCTGGGCGGTTGATTGTAGCGGAAGGTGCAGTGAGTATAACTTTTCTGCATTGTATGTGACTATTGCTAGTGCTGCCTGTCTGTGACTTATTCTCCTTACTGTCAGCTTATAACTATCCCTTTCCTTCTCCTACGGCCCGGCAGGTGTGTGGGGGAAGGGCGTTTTTCTGAGACCCTCACATATATAAAACACGTATTTGTGGGGTCAGTCACATACTGTTGTGTGCTACACAGTACCATATCTGGGCTGTTGTTTCGCATACTGGTGAGTGCGCGGGTGTTAAAACCGTAATTCCTCTGGTGATACCTATTTCTTGTGTATTTACGGTATCATGTCGGATGAGGAGACTGAGCGCTCTGTGGCTCCTGTGCTATTTTCCTGCAGACGCTGTGCTGCTGGAGTTGATGGGGAGGACTTATCTCAGGATGGTCTGTGCGGGCGGTGCCAGCTGGTACCGGGCCCCTCCAACCCCCCTGTATCACAGGACCCTCCTTGGGCGATGTTTTCACAGGTGCTGGCGTCTATTGCGGACCGGTTATCGGTCCCATCAGCGGTCCCTTCTAGGGCGTTACCGCAGCCCACCATTCCCCGAGGGTTCCACAAATGTTGCGGTCTTCCCCCGGGGCCCAGACTGTGGGTCCTTACTCGGGACTGCCTGTGTATGTGCAGTCTTCCCCAGGGACGTGTCAGTCTGTAGTGCCTTTGCAGAGTGTTGCTCCGACGGCTCCTCCGCCTTGGGTGGATGTTCTATCCAGCTCCGTACAGAGTCTGGCGGCTTCATCCTCGGCGTTTCAGTCTATGTTGCAAGGTGATGTGCCACCAAGGGTGTCTAAACGTCCGGTTGTGAGTTCACTAGCTGCGCAGTTGTCGGACTCGGAAGTGTCCTCAGATGATGGAGAAATCCATGAGGACTCTGACTCTGATGTCATGGGGCAGGAGGTGGAAGCTAAGTCCTCCATTAATGTTCCAGCCTTAGTTAGGGCGGTGCGGGCTATCCTACATGTTGAGGATGATGCGCCGGCTCCTAGGTCGAAGTTTCCTAATTTTAAAAAGGCCAAGGTGACCTCAACTGTGTTCCCCCTGTCTGATCAATTATCGGATCATATGGCGGCGGCCTGGCAATTACCTAGTAAGAGGTTCCATCCACAGAAGAGGTTGGCGGCGAACTATCCTTTTCCTGAAGCTCATTGCAGGAAATGGGAAACTCCGCCGGCGGTGGATTCCCACGTTACCCGCTTGATCAAAAGCGCGACGTTGCCATTGCCGTCTATCTCCTCTTTGAAGGATCCCACGGACAGGAAGGTGGAGACTTGTTTAAAGTCCATTTATTCTCTTTCCGGGGCGGTGGCTCGCCCGTCCATGGCTATCTCCTGGGTGGCTAAAGCCATTGAGGCATGGGCCAATGCCTTGGAGGATACCTTTCCTGATGAGGCTCCGGATATCCAGAGAGCGTTAGTGGGACAGATGCGGGATGCAGCTTCCTATATTGGGGAAGCGTCTTTGGATGCCAGCCTGCTCACTTCTAGGGTGTCGGCTGCAGCGGTATCTGCTCGGCGCTCCCTGTGGCTGAGGTCCTGGAGGGCTGATGCAGATTCAAAAAAGGGTCTGGAGGCCTTGCCTTTTAATGGTGATTTACTATTTGGTCCGGATTTGGACAGAATAGTGGATACTTTGGCTAAGTCCAAGTCGGCTTTTCTCCCTTCGGCCTCTGCGCCGGCTAAAGTGAGGAGCTCTGCCTTTCGGTCCTTTCGGGTTCAGGGTAAGGCCAAGGGCCAGTCCTTCCCGAGACATTCGGCGACCAAGGCCGCACCCAAGCCCAAGAAGCAGGCATGGAGTGCTCGGCGCCCTTCTTCCAAGCAGGAGGATAAGCCTGCTGCCTGATGGGACGGGCCTCTCTCTGGGGGACCCCAGAGTGGGAGGCCGACTTCTCCAATTCGCCCAGTGTTGGCACAATACCACCACGGATGCCTGGGTTCGAGAAGTAGTCTCTCAGGGGTACGTCCTGTCTTTTCGGTTCAGGCCGCCCCACCAGTTTTTCTGTACGAGTCCTTCTCTGGACAAGACCAAAGCTGGTCAGATTCAGGTAGCTATAGAATCCTTGCTACAAGCAGGGGTCATTGTTCCCGTTCCGCAGTCTCAGCGCGGGACGGGGTACTATTCTACTCTGTTTCTGGTACAGAAACCCAATGGTTCTCATCGCCCTATCCTGAATTTGAAGTCTCTGAACAGATACCTCAGAGTTCCCAGGTTCAGGATGGAAACGTTACGTTCCATCATTCTGGCGATGGAACCCGGGGATTATATGGTCTCCCTCGATATCCAGGACGCCTATCTCCATGTGCCCATAGCACCGGCACATCAGCGGTATCTGAGGTTTGCTATCCTGAACCATCACTACCAATTTCGGGCGTTGCCTTTTGGCCTTTCCACAGCTCCGAGGGTGTTCACCAAGGTGATGGCGGTTATGGCTGCCCACCTTCGGGGTCAGGGTCTACGTCTGTTGCCGTACCTGGACGATCTTCTGCTGCTGGCGAGCTCCCCGGAGGTGCTTCTTCGACATCTCCACCTGACCATTGCTTGTCTTCAAGCACACGGGTGGTTGATAAACTGGAAGAAGTCCTCCCTGATTCCATCACAGCGGATGGTTCATTTGGGAGCCCTGCTGGATTCTCGTCAGCAGCGGATTTTCCTGACTCCAGAGAAGGTCTCCTCCCTGCAGCTGCGGATACACAGTTGCCTGAGCAGTTGCCGCCTGTCGGTCCATTCAGCTATGAGAGTTCTGGGGTCCATGGTGTCGACATTCGACATGGTGGAATTTGCCCAGTTCCATTCCCGGCCCCTGCAGGGGCTGATTCTATCGGAATGGAACGGGTTACCTCACCGGATCCGCTCTCAGATGCTGGTGTTGTCCGCGGAGGTTCGGCAGTCTTTGGCTTGGTGGCTTCAGACGGTGCATCTGGTCGAGGGGCGCCCCTTTTGGATCCCGGACTGGGTCCTGCTCACGACGGATGCCAGTCTTCGGGGTTGGGGGGCAGTGACCGGCTCATTATCGCTTCAGGGTCGTTGGTCCGCGGAAGAAGCACTTCTCCCCATCAACATCCTGGAACTGCGGGCTGTGTACAGGGCCCTGCAGTCGTCCGGCCCCGCTCTTCACGGAAGGGCGGTTCAGGTGCATTCCGACAACGCCACCACGGTGGCGTACATCAACCACCAAGGGGGAACTCGCAGTCGGGCAGCAATGTCGGAGGTGTCTCGCATTCTTGCTTGGGCGGAGTGTCACGTTCCAGCGATCTCGGCAGTCTTCATTCCCGGAGTCCTCAATTGGGAGGCGGACTTCCTCAGCCGTCACGATGTGCATCCCGGGGAATGGTCGCTTCACCCAGAGGTGTTTCAGCTACTCGTGGACAGGTGGGGGCTGCCGGAGCTGGAATTGATGGCCTCCGGTCACAATCACAAGTTGCCCGTTTACGGGTCAAGGACAAGAGACGCAGGCGCCTGTCTGGTAGACGCTCTGTCGGTGAAATGGACGTTTCACCTGGCGTATCTGTTTCCTCCGATATCCTTACTTCCTCGGGTTCTGCGGAAATTCAAGCAGGACGGCGGCACGCTCGTGCTGGTGGCTCCGGCGTGGCCCAGACGTCCTTGGTACTCCGATCTGAGGTGCCTCTCCATCGACGCTCCGTACCTTCTTCCTCAGCGTCGGGACCTGTTGTCTCAGGGGCCCTGCCTTTACCCGGATCTGGGTCGGCTGTCTTTGACGGCGTGGCTCTTGAGACAGCCGTCTTGAGGTCTAGGGGTTTCTCCAGTTCAGTGATTGGTACCATGCTTAGGGCACGCAAGCCTGCCTCCGCGCGGATTTACCACAGGGTGTGGCGCACTTATTTTCAATGGTGTGAATCCAGAAACTATGATCCGCAGGTGTTCCGGGTTTCCAGAATCTTGGAATTTCTTCAATCGGGTTTGGACCTCGGCTTACGCCTGGCCTCTCTGAAGGTTCATGTGTCTGCTTTTGTCCGTGTGGTTTCAGCGACGGATTGCTACACTGCCAGATGTTTACACCTTTTTCCAAGGTGTTCTCAGGATCCAGCCTCCCTTCGTGCCTCCGGTGGCTCCGTGGGACTTGACGGTGGTACTGAGGGTCTTGCAGGGTCCTCCTTTTGAGCCGCTTGAGTCGGTGGAGCTCAAGTGGCTGACGTTTAAGACCATTTTTCTCCTGGCAATTGCTTCGGCCAGGAGGGTTTCAGAATTGGGGGCGCCTTCCTGTCGCCCTCCTTTTCTGATTTTTCACCAGGACAGGGCAGTGCTCCGCACGTGTCCTGAGTTTTTGCCCAAAGTGGTTTCAAAGTTCCACATTAATCAGGAACTTGTTGTGCCAGCTTTTCAGTCACCTGATCTTTCGGCTGGTGAGGCTTCCTTGGATGTGGTCCGGGCACTTAGAATCTATGTGGACCGGACTGCTTCGGTTAGGAAGTCGGATTCTTTGTTTGTCCTCTTTGGTTTTCACAAGAGGGGTTGGCCTGCCAACAAGCAAACGATAGCCCGTTGGCTTCGTTCAGTTATTTGTGAGGCTTATGCGCAGGAGGGTTTACCTGTGCCAGCCTCTGTTAAGGCTCATTCCACTCGTTCTGTGGGTCCCTCTTGGGCTGCTAGACGTGGCGCCTCCGCTGTTCAACTGTGTAAGGCGGCTACTTGGTCTTCAATTCAGACGTTTTTGAGGTTTTATGCGTTTGACACCTTCGCCTCTCAGGATGCATCCTTTGGGCGCCGGGTACTCCTTTCAGCACAGGAGCGTCCCCGCCCTTAGTTGAACTGCTTTGGGACATCCCCAAGGTCAACCCTGTGGACCCCCTATGGACCCTGAAGTAGAAAACAAGAGATATGGTAAGAACTTACCTTTGTTATCTCTGTTTCTACGAAGTCCATAGGGTCCACAGGGCGCCCGCCCTGACGCACCTGGCTTCAAATGGGCTGTGTGGCTGGTCACCGGTTTTCCGTCTCCCATTTCTGTGAGTATGGTTTCTTTGTGTGTTCCAGTCTTCCTTCTCTCTGTTTAGTCTCCTCCTCCGGCCTTAGCTGCTTACCAACTGAGGTGCCTGTGGCCGGGGCGGGGTATAGAGGAGGACGGACCCAAGTGCATCCTGGGAGCAGCAAAGCTTTAACTGCGTGGTGCCCGTGGATCCAGATCCAGCTATACCCCAAGGTCAACCCTGTGGACCCTATGGACTTCGTAGAAACAGAGATAACAAAGGTAAGTTCTTACCATATCTCTTGTTTTAGTAAATATATACCCCTTCGTCTACAGAACGGAGTTGTAGACTTGTCTGGGCGGTGCTTTGTTTGTTTTCTCGGTTAGTTGTCCAGGTGTAAACTGAACCAAAACATTATGGATAAAGAGCTGAAGACCTACACTAGGATATGTGCAGCAGCAATCGTCAAGGCTATAAAGTAAACATTGTGACAAAAAGGGAACGCTATAATGTATATAATATGATGTTACAAGAAAACCAAATGAGACCTTCAACGTAAAGTGTTTACACTTGATTGCAACAGAAATGACCTTGCATTAAAACGGTGCTTACTGGAAGAGGTGATACAGGCTTGGTGAGCCTAACTAGCCCTATCCTTACCCTAATGCTTCACTCCAGGTCCTCTGTGGCTTCTTCTTGCGCCGATGGGTCCTGCTATCTGCTCCAGGTGAGTTCCAAGCTGTACCAGGAAACAGTGGCCCAGCATCGACATCACCCAGCCATGTCCGGTTCCTACAATAGCTTGGAACTCAGCAGCTGGTAGCAATAGACGGGAGAAGGACCCAAGCCTGCATCACCTCTTCCCCGTTATGCCCGGTTGCCCTTTGCCGCGCCTCAATCATTTCTTAAAAGAGCTTAAACTCTGATTCAATGCAGTTTTTATTTTTTTTCTCTCTGCTGCAGTCAAGTGTAACATTTTAACTTGTAGGTTTCATATGGTTTTCTTGTCACATCATATATTGCATACATTATAGCATTTGTCATTGTTAAAATGTACTAAAAGACTTAGGGCCTGATTCAGACTTGGGAATAGAGAGAGACGGTATACAATCGGGAAGCCAGCTGCTGGAATCCCGGCAGCCGGCTTCCCGACTGCTTTATCCTGGTGTGGGATAAATGACCGGCGTCATTTCCCCGACGCCGGGAGACCGGCGCCCGGCATCACGATCGAAGGGATGCCGGGCGCCGTGAGCGGACAGCCGCGGGGAGGGTTAGGTTTAGGGCACCTGAGGGGACTTAGGGTTAGGCTAGGGGGAGGGATAGGTACCCCCACCCCTCCCCCGGGGCGCTTAGGTTTTGGCAGCGGGGAAGGGGGGGGTTAGGCACCCCTAAGGAGGGTTAGGTTAGTTTATACTTACCTTAGCGACGATCGGGATTTCCAGCGCTGTCGGGCTTCTGCTGCCGGAACTCTGCTTTTGTCTGCCAGGCGCTGCCAGGAATCGAACCGCCGAACAAGTGTGAACTGCAGGGCTATTTTGACCAGACCTTTAGACATCCTGTCAGTCAAATGCTGCTTGCCAGATCAGTTTATAAATGCTTAATGTGTTGACTGGACATGCTGCCATGAAATTCTCCTCCTCCTTAACTCTTGGTCAAGTTTCTGGATTTTTTCCCATAAAAGCAGATCTTAACCGCCAGTAAGTTTGTTTTGTTTTTGTTTTTTTTGTTTTTCCCTCTCAAAGCACACACTACTTTGTAAAGTAGCATTCAGGACAATTGCAAATGCCTCTCAAAAGCTGCTAGCACGCTGAATAGAACTTTGAGTGGAACCTCTTTAACGGAATTGTATTTACTCAAGTGTGTGTTTAAAAGAAACTAAAAAAAAGCTGGTAAAGGTAACAAGCGTACTTTATTTTTATTAGTGAAGCAATGGTTATTGTAAGACCAAAAAAAAAAAAACTCTTTCAGCCACCAATCTTAACTTCTTAAGAGCCATTGGTGACTGGGATTTTTAGTGCCGCTACCGGTGGTGTGGAGCAGTTGGAATTAGGAGAACAGTAGAAGTTGGAGACATGAAAGGTGAACTAGCCATTCTAATCTTGGCTGGTTGCAGGTGTAATTGTCCTTCACCATTTATCTCAACTGAGACTCCTTCAGATTCTGTAGACTAGAGAGTTTGTGCTGCCTGTGCTCTTGTTATACACTATCTTGGTGCTTGTTACATGGGAATTTAGCTCCTGGGGAAGTGCCAGGGAGTTACTAGATCACTGCGACAAGCCCTGAGACTACACTTATTGTGGATTTCTTCTCGCAGCTGCCTGAGGCACGAGCAGAAAACAGTGTTCAATAGGGCTTCATGTCAAGAAGCTAAATCTTCTATCAATTGAATTGCCCCAATGTATTTTAAGCAATGTATGGACTGTATCTTATACTTTTTGGCGATTTTTCACACTATTTGAAAAAGTGCTGATGTAGGGATGCTTGGATGAACCGTTATGCACAGGGGCGCTGCTGCTAAGGTACACTTGGCACTCGCTCTGCACTTGTGCCCAGCCCTACAGATCTACTTTTTGTGGTGTGAGCAGAAATCCCCAATATGTACTGGGCGTCCAAAACAATTGAATTGCCCCCTAAGTGCCATATTTTTAGTTTGTAATTCTCAAACACTGTTTTGTCTACCCATATTTATACTTTGGGGTAAGATGACCTGTAGCAGCCCTCCTAGGAACCATGCCACTTTTCTGTCTCCTGATGCTGGCAGCCGCTTTGCTATTTGGTACTATTGAAGAGAGCTGTCAGATAACGAAAACAAGAATATTAGAAGTGTACATCGGGATTCTACTGCTGCCTTTGGGCTATCTGCGACCTCTTGGCTTGCTGTAGTTTCCTTTTCATGTCTCTGACCACATCGTCAGTGTTATCCGATCATATGACACAAGTTATAGTCTCATTTGTCTCTGACACTAGACTACACACAGTTGCTCTTGAATTGTGAGCTTTACACTTGCATAACTACGACACTAGTCTCCTTGGAGGAGCTTTGGGGATTATGGAACCTATCTATCCACTAGTGATCCCTGGAAGCAGACCTGCCAGCATTATCCTAGAAAGTAGTAAAATTCCTTTTTAACTTTTTGCAGATTGATCCCTTAATGTTTACATTACGCAAAGGGGGCATTCAACAGTTTTCTTTTGTTTGAGCCCGATCTCCCGTGTAAAGTAATGGGGCGATATTCAGTTATTTGACAGCGGGTGCGAGTAACTAGGTGCCAATTACTTATTGCACATGTCGCGTCCAAATGCATAAAGCAGCTAAACCTGTCTAAAGCACTGCTGCGTTTGGTCGCCCAGAAGCCTGGCTTTTTCGTGGGCACTCGCGCCCTTCGGCAGAAACAATTGAATAGTTCTCATCAGGCATCCAAAAAACAATTGAATGCCCCATAACCCCCCCCCCCCCCCCCCCGACCAAATAGGACTGCAAAGTGGAAACGCAAAGTAAAGCGGTCAGAGGGACTGACCTCAATGCTTGGCTCTGAAAACCTGTGGAATGTTATGCGAAGCTCTTTGCATACGGTTTCAAGCCTGCAGGAAGAAGAAAAATGTAAGTATGCACGTTATGCCTGGCAGGTTTTCTGTAGAGAAGGAGGAGAAAAATTCTCTTAAACCTGCATTTAAAAAAATATATATATATATTTTGGGGGAGGGGAGTTTGGTCTACCTATGCAGTCTTATCGTTTAACCCTACCCATATATTCTTTCAGCTTATTATTTTAAATGTAATATTAATGAAATCTTTATCTTTTTAAAGCAGCAGTACCACCTAAAGTGGTGAACGGTTTTAGTCCCCATTTTAAAATAGCTGCCAATAGTGGTTAGGTTCCGATTTTTGTGTGTAATGTCTTAGCTGGTCATTTTATGTCAGAATCTACCAGGTGTGTGTTGCAATAAAGCTTTTTATGGTGCCAACATCTTCTGTCCCCATCTACTGATAGAATTTGTGTGTACACTTTTCGTTCAGAATCTGGAAAACCACAAGGCAGATGTTCTTATAATTTGTCTGCTACAGTATTGAAAAGCCTGAAAACCACATCCTGTAGTTTAAATGAACCATATATGAAAAGAGCATTAAAGGAAGTAGATTGGTGTCCCAAATGAACAATGCAGCTTGCAGGCAGAAACACTTGTTTTCGAAGTTTGAGCGACGTGACTAAATCGCAGGGTTACATAATTGAAGGCAATGAATACACCACACCCCATAACAAACCAGCTACTGTACAGTTGAGGAATACTGTTAGGCAATTAATTGTCCCATATTTGAGGGGGCTTCCATCTGTCCATAACACCAACTAGTCATGGACTGTTCTGCAGATATGATTAGAAGGATAATTTGTGGTGTAATTGTACAGTGAACAAGGCGTTGAGTGGTCGCTCTGCACTGATGGGCAGCAAGTTGCCCTCCAAGTCTTCACCTACACCCCATCTTTGTCAGATTCCTTACAGCTTGTAAGACTTTGTCATTTTAATTCTTTTACATTTCATTAACACTTATTGATTTATCTTTACACATCTATCCTTTTACACTTCACTATCACCTTTTTTTTTCCCCTTTTCGTGTGATGCCCTGGGGATGGTCCTTGGCTGGAATTTTTTGGGGTGCCTTGCTTCTCGGACGTGAACCCCTTAATGTTAGGGACGCTGGTATAGAGGAGCCTTGATGTCGGCCCAGCGCTTATTCATATATTTGTAAATGTATGTAAACCAGTACCTCGTGGATTCAAGTATTTTTTTTGATTTATCTGCAGTGTGCTGGGGGGCAATTTTTTTCTTTTGTGTTCAGTGTAAACCCCGCCCTTTACAAGCACCTGTAGTATATCATTAAGCTGATTGAGCAACTACCATATTTTTTGCTTGCAAGACTTGTTCAAAGCTGGGTACACACTGATGGATCAATTGAACAGCCGATAAATCTATAGTGTATATACGTGGGTGTGTACACCAGATTATGTCCATGAATTACATCGTTCAGACATATCAGATCTGCCCTGCAGCACAGCAGATGGCCGATATATCTGTCATCAGTGTACAGGAGACCCACCAAAATAGCCTGTACACATGCTGCAAGGACTCAACTACGCGGGCGTTTAAATTTGAAATGCCTGAAACAGTTGTGATGTCAAGTCCGACACATTGGGCAGACGATTGGTAAGTGTGTACGCATTTTCCAATAGTCGGCAAGGTCGGCCGGCCTGTTGACCTAGTGTGTACCCAGCTTAAAATGCCCCCCATTAACTGAGATTAGGGTGCTGCATGGCCCATTTAAGGCAAAGACGCCCACTCACGTGACCCCTTAAGTATATCCGGTTGCCTATAACTGATATACAGTGGTGCTGACTGGAGTGACTGTTTTATTTGTTTTGTCAGGCACTAGTAGAAGCGCACAGCAACCATAAGAGAACGGCCGCTGATGGGGAAAGTAGAGAAGAAACTTTGCTGAAAGAAACCGCTTCCAGGGAAGCAAAACTGACGGGAAAGATTGACGAACTCCAGAATGAGCTGAAGCAGATCAAAGCTTTCCTTGCCAACACCTCTTCAGATAACGAGCGCCTCACCCTCAGCATACACAACCTAAGGACGGTAAGATAATGAAAATGCAAGCGTCTTCCTGGACTTGGCATCAGTTTTGTGTGATGATCGCTGCTTAAATCAGCTGACTGGAGCTTGTGGCTGGGAATGCAAAGCCTATATTTGCATTTTAATGATACATTTTTTTTTTTTTTTCTAGTGTTTTGTCAACAAACAGAACAGAGTTGGCTGTGATCCGCTTCCCTTGTTACAGGCTGTATGGGACAGTGCAGCCTCTGTCTGATTACAATTGCTTTCATTATTTGTAGCAAAGTGCAAATTATTCTATGGGTAACAGGCTGTATGCAGCTTATATTGTAATGGATTTCTGTTTTGTAGTCCATAAAGTATTTGTTTCAAGTGTTGATTAGTATAAATATTTTCTATAACTTATCAAAGATTCTTCTCTGTAAAATATTGCACTGTTATCATTCCTCAAGGAACGCCATTAATGAATAGTCAATATTAATAGATTATCGCCCTCGAGGAAGGGGCAGATGTAGACTAAGTAAATTTAATTTACACGTGTATCTGTTTCCTCTAATATTAATGGCAAAGCCACATTGAAAGGAAGATTGTACAGGAAACCTAGAGCCAGCTGCCTGTGATGAGTAATAAGCCTGTGAATGCAGAAGGGGAAGGGGCTTTATCACTTGGCGCTGCATGGAGAGATCTCTGCCGTTTCCTACCCTATCCTTTTTCCTTTCGGAAAGACAGGCCATTTATTGTTGTGTACATACTGTGGGATGATTCCTATTGATGAGAATTGCATGTCATTTATTTCCACGTGAAATGTTGGTGAGTGCAATTAAACTTTCTTTCCTGCGGTAACGCGATTAAACTGCACTCTGCCATTTTCCCCACAGGAAATGCAGGAATTTGCATCTAATTGTGTTGTCATGAATAGATCATTGAGGCATTGTAAACTGGTTAAATTATGGCCATAATAACATCCATTTCTTATTAAACCTGCTGAAACCCTGTAATAAAGCGTGATTATCGCACATCGTGTTATCCTTGTGCAGTGTGTACACACACACACACACACACACACACACACACACACACACACTATAAATATATAATATATTCCCCAGCAGCCCACTGCCCGGCGGCCTCCAGGCAGGAGAAGGGGAAGGCTGCCAGTCCACAATGCCTGAAGCTGACGCTGAGTGGGCAGGAGCCGAACCCGGCTCATGGAACACCTCTGCTGTCCACGGCGCCCCCCACAGGCCGGTGTAAGGAAAACGCCAGGCAGAGTGCCCATCAGAAAGGCCGGGGGAGAAACGCTATGTGACTTTTGAGACAGGAAATATAGTGAGCCTAGTTGTGAAATAAGGAACAATTAATGTGTTCAATGTAGTGTAATGGGCTGCGAGATGCAGGCATTGGCACAGTTACGGCGAGTGCCCCATTTATATTTTTGCAACAACTTAAAAGGCTAAACAACCTAATTTTTGCCTTTTCTTAAATTATTGCCACTTCAAAAACAGTGTGAGATTTGCGCAGATGCTTGCAGGCTACTACATCGGGATCCCCCTAATGGAGTGATAAGTTGCCCTGTACTGGTTTCCCAAACACCCCTCAGGGCACATACAGACCAACCAATTCCTCCACATGTGTAGGAACTAATCCAGAAAGATGCACTTGGTTATTGCCTTTAAATGACACAAGCGGCAGCGTTTGTACTCTGATATATTATCGTACAGTGCAACAAACTTGGCTTGTACTGTGCTTTCGTTTTGTGAGATTTATTCTGCTTTTCTTTGCAGCAAACTAGTCTGGTCGTCTTTTTCTATACGTTTAATTTCCCATCTAGAAACTATCATAGAGCAAAAGATTTTTTTAAACAAAAGGATCCATGTTTGTACTTGTATAGATTCCCCCCTCCCTACTGTAGTAATTAGTTTGCTTTGTTTAGAAAGCAAGTGTTTTAGTAATTGAAGAGGTGAGTGGATGAAGGTTGTTAGCAGAAGCTGAAATATTTACAGTTAAGTATACTTAAGAATTGGAAATAGCACTTTTATACAAAAAATATATCCATAAATTGACTACATGTTTGAGCACAGATGGTTAAATCAAATTGACTGAGGTATTAAGTCACCTGTGGTCAAGCATGGATTTCCTTTAAAACCTGTTGGGGTTCATTGGGGACAGTTTGGGAACCTCTGACATAACCCCTTCATCGACTCTCCTCTTCATTTGAAAATTGCACTTCTCATTGCTGACTTTCAGTTTCTGTCCAAAAACAGCATTGTTGAATACTTTGCGGAAAGTGACTAATAATAATATTTAATATAATACTGGTGTTTACAATGACTTGCTGTAAATGTAACTGCAGTTACACTTCAAAACTGACGCCCGTAATAAGTGATGTCAATTCTTTCTGTATTAAACTTTCAAATAGCGTGGTGAACTGTGAACCGCTGTTGTGACTTAACCCCTTGTTTTCCCTACGGAGTGCACTGGCATTTCTTCCTTTCATGAGTGTATATTGATCTGTTTTTGTCTCTTGCTGATCTAGGAATGCCAGGACACCGAGAAGGAAAAATCTAAATTTCGGGAGGAGATGAAACAATGCAAGATCAGGGAAATGAGACAGCTACAAGACTTCTCAGAAATTGAGGAAGAAAATATCTCTCTGCTTAAACAAGTGTCTGTTCTAAAGGAAAGCCAGGTGATTATAGCACATTAATTGTGGCATGTTAATGAGGTTTCAGACCCAAGAACCCATTTTCTGTCTGCTCGAGAGACTTGTGACACAGGGCCTGATGCAGAGGGGGGACATTCTGCCGATTAATTTTGTTCTGCTCATGCGTGGCGATGGCTTGACGGCGGTCGTAGTGAGTGTTTGGACTCTGAGTGCCAGTCGGCGTGCATTTATGGGAGGTAACGGAGGGTGCCTAGTCAATTCCGGGCGTGTAGAGAGGGTTTTGTGGTTGTGTCGCAGCCAATGACTGCATTTTTGGACGCAGCTTCACTGGTCCCGGCTCACTTCCTTTGGACATTCTGAGCATCCATAGAATTGCTTAGATCAATGGTGCACAAGCGGTGGATTAGAAACTTGGCTGGTAGGCATCTCAGTACAAATTAATGGCTGCAGAATTTGTATAACTTCTCACTACTGCTGCGTACAAAGACGCAGGAACGTCTGGATTAGCGTCCACCTCTGAATCGGCTGCATTTCCCAGTATTTCAGTACTTAGTCACCATTGTCTCACTTGTGGGTTTCTGCCGTCTGCGCCCCCCCCCCCCCCCACCACCACCAGAGGTACCCAAACTCTGTCCTCAAGGCAACTTAACAGTCCAGGTTTTCAGGATCTCCATGCTTGACCACAGTTGACTTAATTAGTACCTCAGCCAATTTGATTTGACCACCTGTGTTCCACCATAAAGATCTCTAAAACCTGAACTGTTGGGGAGCCCTGAGGACTGTATTTGGGGACCTCTGGTCTAATGCATTTCGCATGAAGTTTAGTGCTGTATATATTACTACCCTACACCACATGAGGATTTGGTAGTATTATCTATGTACTAAGCCCTGTAGAGAGAGAGAGTACCAACCAATCAGCTCCTGTCAGTTTACAGGCTGTTTGAAAAATGACATTTAGGAGCTGATTGGTTGGTACTTTATCTTTTTCCAAGGCTTGGTACATAGACCCCTTATGTTTGCAGGTCACATGAGTCCTAAATGATCGAATACAAATTGATTTAGTGAACATGAAAGTTGCAGCCAATCTGACTCTCGCTGGATATTTCTAATACTGTTTTTGGTGTGGGTGTGTTTAAAAAAAATAAAATAAAATAAATCAGACACAGGGGCAATTCAACTGTATGCGTTGTGCCACTGGGCATCGCGGCGATGCCAAGCTGTGCCTGTATCGGCCAGTTACGGTAGTGTCTACTTGCGATACCAGTGGGTGCGATATGCAGTCGTTGATAGCTGCAGGCAGAGAAGATATAAGCTAAGTTATACAATTAGGTGGACCTACTCCCTAGAGGACGGTCAACTGCCTGCTGTTGTAGGGGTCTGTGATCAAATCTCGCTCCCACAAGTGAGTAGACTGCAAACCAAGCCCAGGTCTTTCCCACCATCACAGCGAAGCATTGCATTGGTACACTGACTGCTGCTGGTCATAGAACTGTAATGAATGTTACAGGAGACTGAGACGACTGGTCACAATTTGTGGTGTTCTGCAAATTAAGCTCTACTATATGGAGCGACCGATTTCTTCAGAGACCCCTATTGTGCAGATGTTGGGTGAAAGGGTCTTCCACAGTTAACCTTTTATTTTATCTGTCTTTAAAATCCCCCAAAACTGCATTTTAGGACTTGATGGTGATTTTGCATGCTTGTCTGCCGTATTTTAAGATCTAGGTTTGTACTTTCAGGTGGAATATGAAGGCTTAAAACACGAACTGAAAAGACGAGATGAAGAAATTGATATTTTGAATGGGCAGCTAGATGAATTGGTGCGGCTGAAGGATATTTCTGAGCGTCAGCTGGAGGAGGCCCTGGAAACACTGAAAAGTGAGCGGGAACAAAAGAATGAACTCCGACGAGAATTATCTGGGTTCCTTAGCTATGACTCCATAGGAAACATGCAAGTAAACTTTGAAGACCCAAATGATGAAGAATTTGACAGTGGATATAACGGCGGTGACCTCAATAAATCAACTGGAGGAAGGTTGATGTCCACTCCACGTAACAGTGACATCTTCCACTCTGGCCCCAAGCTGGCGTCCGATCTTTTCACCGAACTTAGTCTGACAGAGATACAGAAACTCAAGCAGCAGTTACTACAGGTATTCCTCCATTTCTCCTGCCGTGCTAAATATGTTGCTCTCTATATTTATAAGTGGATGAAGGCTTTGTAGGAAAATCTTTACTTTCTCCTTCATCCACTAGGGGACACTGAAGCTTCTGACAGTGGGGTATAGTACAGCATCCAATACTGTAGTTGTTACATGCAGCAGAAATTTGAGTGTATAGTATTAGGGATTTAATGTTACCAATGTTGAATATAACTGGGTTTTTTTTTTTTTCTTTCACTTGCTAATAAAGTGTTTCATAGTTTTACAAGTTGTCCAATCCGTTTAATTTCTCCATGTGTCTCTGATTTAGGACAACTACATCTGGGAAGAAATGGTTGTTAAAGTTCAGCAGATTTCCCCGATCACATGTTAATCACAGGATGGATGCATTACATTGTTCCCATCATTCTAGTTCAGTTACTGAGATAGCATGACCTTATCAGTTATGTATTGTACATGCTGTTCCGTGGGAGGAATCTCCTAGTCTCTTTACAAACTGTAGAAAACATCCATAAGCCTGCTGCTTAGACTTGTGTACAGTACCCTTTATTTGTTGAAACTGAAAGGCACCTACTTTGAAACAGCATGTATATTGCAGAGTGGGTGGGGGTTTTAAGTCACTGTACCATCCAATGTGGTTGTTAAAACGGGTCTCCCTATATAGCAATATAACATAGCTATATCAAATAGGGCCCTTTTGTTAATGGATTCCAAAATTAAGAACCCCCTACTGCTGAAAGAAGCTTTAAGTCTTGTCCTAAGTTTGTATTTTGAATAGTATACCTTGTGGCTATTTATTTTGTAAGTATGTGGCAAAAAAAAAAATACATCTTCACGCGTTTCTGCTGTCTTGGGTATTGTCCGCAGCTTCTCTTTCATCCACTAGGGGACACTGGAGTTGCTTACGCTTGGGTATAGAGGTGTGGATAGCTGGAGCTGGCACTTTATTTAATTAAGAAGTGTGAAGCTCCTCCCCACTCTATTCCCCACCAGCCCTCCGTTTAGAAAATGTGCCCTAGGAGCTGGTCACTACAGGTTGTGCTCCAGCAATACATTTGATTTTTTTTATTTTAATTTAGGTAAAAAATTTTTACTACATCTTTTACACTTATTAGGCACCATTCACCACCTCTCTAAAGGTGGGGTCCAGGTACCTGGCACCCTGTTCTTAGTAGAGCAGGAAGGAGCAACTGACACCTACTTATTGCCACAGCACTTTTCTACACAGTGACATGGCAGGTCACAAGAAGTGGTGCAGAGCTGAATGAGAGAAGCGACCTCTGAGGGAGCGCATTGAGTATACTCAGCTGCGCATCCCCTGTCTCAATCTCTCACCCCGCTTCCCGACGCTGGCTTAGAGCAGCGCTTCAGCGCTGCTCTCTACGGATCTTCCCTCTCACCACTAGTTAGAACATTGCGGGCTGCAGAGGGACTGACAAGTGCTGCAGTCAGCGTGACACAGGTTCCCCTCTCCCTGCTAGCAGCTGCAGGCGGGAGGGGGCAGTCAGAGGGGGAAGTTAATATATGGCCAGTGTTGAGCAGCCATATTGCATGCCTCAGGGGAGGAAGGGGGCGGAGTCTAATGAGCAGGCTCTATCTATACGCGGCAAGCGGCTGTTCTAACAGCGTGGCTGACGTTTTTAATACACCTGCATCTCTCCTCATTACAGGAGAGTGCAGAAGCCACACAGTGTGGGCAGAAGGATTGATTCTCCTGGCACACATCCCTTCTACAGGATCCTTTCCAAAAGGGGCTGCGAGTAACACTGGTGTGTACAAAGTGCAGGGAATCTGAATTGTTGGGAGGGAGTGGTGTGAGCCTCCTCCTGTTTCCCACTAGCCTTCTGTCTCTGTATTCTGTCCCTGTTTAATCATAGTGTGTGTGTGTGTGTGTGTGTGTCACACTGACAGGACTAAGGCTTATCATAAATGGGGTTTGTTCCAAATGTAACAACAAACTAAGCCAGATGCTGCTGGCACCACGCTATGTGATGCTTGTTTAGTAACTATTACTGTCTCGCCTACTTTTCCATGGGCCGCTGACATGGCAGGTGTTATGGCGCCTGTAACGTCAGAATTGACTGCTAATAGGAGGCAAATATCTGGACTGGTACAGATTGTGTACCGCTTCTACATTGTCCTCCACTGCCTATCATAAGCCTGCACTAAGCGTTCTCTGCTAACTGTCCTCCAGTCGGATGAGGAAACCCTCGCAGCTCCGCTCCGCAGAATTTAGACTCTGCCTCTCTGGGTGGAGCCTTTTAATTCTAGCAGTCAGGTAGATCTACCTGTGAAAGTAGTTCCTGCAGCTCAGCTATACTATTCGATAACCAGGCGGCTTTCTGTGGCATGGAAACAACTGGATAAGCTGTTCAAAATCCACATCGTTTCCCCTCCGGCTATCCATTCCCATCATCCATGATGGAACAGTGTGAAACACCAAGTAGATGCGTTTTGTTTTTGTTTTTTTTGCAGGGGAAACAATGCTCCCTGTGCCGAGTGCTACGTTATTTAAGGACAAGTTGGAAGAAACATTGCGATCCATTTACACTGCAGCGGTAGCCCAACTTAAGCCTATGCTTGTTAGCGCCTGAGTTAACTTGCTGGGAGGGCCAGCTGATTACCGGCTTGGACTTCCAGAGCAGAGTTACGACTACTAGCAGAACTCTGAGTCAGCAGTTTACCTGACCAGGGTTTCCTGAGATGTCAGTCAGTGCTCGTATGTCCGCTTCTGCCATTTCTGCCGCCAGATTCTCTGCTTGCGCTCTTGGGAGGCGGGACGCAGAATCCAACAAGGGGATGTATCTCCGTGGTAGAGAGCATGCTTGCATGTATGAAACCAGCTGTTGAGGGTCTATGCTTTTTGGTCCAGAACTAGACAGATGGATATCCCAAGAGGGGGATAAGTCTTCTTTCCTCTCTTCGACTGCTCCGTCACCCAGGAGGACTTACACTGGTCCCTCATTTCATTCCTTTCGTGCACAGCCCTTTAGTTAAAGGGTCAGAGGTACCCCCTCGAACATTTAGGCGTGGCAGAGGTAGAGGTCGCCCACATACAGTTGCACGTCGACAGGATCAGAAACCAGTCGACCAACATTTGGCTTGACTGTCTCCCATCCCACCTGGGATCTCCTGCGGTGGGACCTCGCTTACAGACTTTTCACCAAGCTTGGAACCAGACCTCTTCAGATCCGTGAATTCGCAAGCTTACTTTCTGTGCGGTTCCGAACAGATATCTAGGTTACGCCTCCACATCTGTTCTTCTCTACGAGTCTGCCGGTGTCCACTGACCAGGCCAGGGTTCTGCAGGAAGCAGTTCAGTCTCTGCAAGAATCGGCAGTGCTAGTTTCCAGTTACGTTGCAGGCAGGCCCCTATTAAACCGAAGGTCTTCTAACCAGTATCTGAAGCTGCATAGTTTCACTATGGAGTCGCTTCAGACTGTCATTGTGAGCTTGAAACCGGTGGAGTTCCTCAATTCTCTGTATATAAACGATGCACATCGCCATGTCCCAAATTGGGAACTGCATCAGGCTTTACTGCATTTTGCGATTTTGCAAACGCAATATCAGTTTCAGGCGTTGCCATTTGGGTTATCCTCTGCTCCCCGTGTTTTCACTAGAATTGTCTGTCATAATGACCAGTTAATCAAGGCTCCATCGGAATCTCTTCTCTTGGACCATGCCTCACTGACATAACAAAAATTTTTTTACAAAAATAATGGAACCATTACCTTACCACAACTCAACCGAGAATATCAAGGGGAAAACGCTTATTAGCTAGAGTCGCGGGAACAGCAAAAAAACTATCCTGTCACAGTGGATCGATTCTAACTCTAATCTTGGTAACATAAGCGTTAAGGGAATAATGTATCTTTATCAGATGGACTGGGTAGAAAGTTCTCTTGATATTGAAAATAGTGCAAAAATTTTTTTGAGATATGGCTCCCTTATATCAATACTCCCATCTTCATCTATTAAAGAAAAGATACGTAAAATAGTAATTATGACCACGTGGTATAATACGGAGATACTTGAGAAAGGTCATCCACCATTCTGAGGGTAAATCATATTGTTTATAGTTTGTGCGGGAGTCTTTTTTTTTTTTTTTTTTTTTGCATAATAGTCACGATATGGTTCTTGCTATTTTCTAAGCATTATCTTTATAAGTTGCTGATAACTAGGTGGAGAATATCTTTTATTGTATGACATACATCCTAGCCTTCTCTATATTACTATGTCATTGAATTGTTATATTTGTTATATCGAGAAATGTATTCTCTGTTTAAAATGTGTAATAATAAAAATATTATTCTAAAAAAAAAAAATCCCAGTTCTGGGGATAATCCTAGAGACTACATTAGAGTATTTTCCTTCCAGAAGGCAAGGCCCAGGATATCCGGTTGCTCTTTCAGCTAGCCCTCAGACCAAAGAGGGTGTCCTTGTTTCTTGGTCTTCGTATCTTGGGGAAAATGGTAGCTGCTTTCAAGGCACTACAATTCGGAAGATTCCACTTCCGAGTGTTCCAGCTGGCCCTGCTAACAGGGATCAGGGTGTCTCCTTCATCTAAATCAACTGATCCATTGGGCCCCAGCAACCATCTCCTCTGGGGGATACAATGCAACAACCTCTTGGCGGGTCGAAGATTCGGAGTGTGGAATTGGCTAATAGTGATGAAGCCAGCCTCCGAGGAGGGGGCGCTGTGGTCCTCTACTATCCCTTTCAGGGTAGGTGGTCCTTACAGAAAAGACACTGGCCCATAAATGTGTTGGAACTCAGAGCAGTTTCCCATGCTCTGCTAGAAGCAACGCAGTTTCTAAGGTCTCTTCCGGTACGAGCTCTGTCAGACAATGCGATGGCCGTCGCTTACATCAACCACCGGGCAGGCACTAGAGGTCGCATGGCCATGCGAGAAGTATCTCAGATTCTCTAGTTGGTCCAAAGTCAGTCAGTAATCCTGTTGGCAGTATTCATCCCGGGAGTGGACAACTGGGAAGCAGATTGCCCAAGTCGCCAGGATAACCGTCCCGGGGAATGGAAGCTTAACCCACACATTTTTCACGCACTGGGGTTGTCAGGCGGACCTCATGGCGTCTCGATTAAACATCAGCAACCAAGATACGTGTCAAGAACTCCAGATCCGCAGGCAGAGGCTGTCGACGCCCTAACAGTTCCATGTACCTACGACATGGTTTACCTGTTTCCTCCGATTCCACTAATTACTCATCTACTAACACTAATAAAACACGAGTCGGCCTTAGTCAATCTCGTGGCACCAAACTTTCCTCGGAGGAGTTGGTTCTTTGGTCCTTCTTGGCAGTCAATTCGGGCCACTTCCTCTTCGTCCGGACCTTCTGCAGCAGGGTCCTTTTAGTCCACCCCAACTTGGAGCAACTGCGTGGAACGGGGTGGTTCTTGAATCCGATATCTTTAGACGGAAGGGCATCCCAGACTTATTCCCACCATGCTTCGCGCCAGGAAACTGGTTTCGGTTGCGCTTTATCGCATCTGGCGCTCTTCTATCATATGCTGTTAGTCTGGGCCTTCCGTCAAGGATGTTTCGTTATCCCGTTTTTACTTCTCTCCAAACGGGATTAGATTCTGGTCTTCGCCTAGGATCATTAAAAGTGCAGACATTATTCAGGGTGTGTTGCGGGTGCAGCCACCTTCTGTACCACCTATGACTCCCTGAGACTTCTACTTGGTACTTTTTTGTTTCTTCAATTTTCCATGTGTGAACCTCTTTAGAGGTTGATATTAAGTATTTGTCTTGGAAGACTGTCCTCCTCCGGGCTTTGGCTCATAGGGGTTCGGAATGGGAGGCTCTGTCTACTAAGCCTTGTGTTTCATGATGGGGCGGAGCTCAGGACGCAAGTTACTTTTGTTCCTACGGTTGTCTGCTTTCCACATAAATCGGCCTATTGTGGTACCTTCTTTGGGGACTCCGGTGTTTCTTATACCCTGGATATGGTTCGAGCTCTCCGCCTCTGTTGCTCGGACTGCGTCCTTACACTAGTCTGAGTAGGTTCGGAAGGGTTGGCCAGCATCCAAACAGGGTTGGCATGTTGGCTTAGACTGACAATCCGTTGTTGGCTTAGACTGACAATCTGTTCAGCTTGTCTCAACTATGATCGTCTCCTATGTCCTTGTCGGCTCATTCCTCACGTTCTGTGGGTACGTCATGGACGGCACGTAGGGGTGCCTTGACTTTTTACTATTGTGCCATGCGACCACTTGGTCATTGGTGCTCACTGCTGTGAAGTTTTATAGATTTGATACAATTGCGGCTTCAGCATCACGCTTTGCCTGCCTTATATATACCAATTACAATATTACCTGTGACAAGTGAATCAATGAAAAATAAACTATGATAGGGAAAACATTACAATTTGAGGTGTATCCATGCATAGATGTAAGTAAAGGTGATAAGCTGCTATTTTTATGTCTGCTCACCATTCCTTGGTACAAGCTTTTCATTCTGGATCTTTTTGTGTGGAAATGCTGGTTGTGTACAAGTGGGAGCATGTGACTACATACTTGGTATATTTTGAGCAGGGGCTACGAGGGTGGGTTTTTTTTTTTGTTTGTTTGTTTTGGTAAACCAAAAAATGTGACCATGCATTTTGGCAGTCCACCCCGGTGACATTTAGGGGAAATAAGTAAATCTTTAAAGCGCTGATTTTGCAGTAATCCGATAGTTGCTTATTACAATAACACTTTACACAGGCGATTGATATTTTTATAGTTACGGGAAATGAAAGGGGAAGTGAGTGATTTTTAGGGTTTTGTTTTCTTTTTTCATTTTATTTTATCGTTCTTTGTTTTCTATTTGTGCAAACCCACATAGAACCTACAAAGAACATAAGGGATTATGATTTGTGTGGTTCATGGAGAACAGAATTACATTTTCGGTGTGTGTGTGTATAGGTGGATATAGATTTTAATATGTAAATACAGTAAGCAAATAGCAGTACAAAGTGGTTTTTATTTTAATAAGGTGAAAATGTAATGGCTGTTTTGTGAAGAAGCAGCTGCAGAGCTAGGACGTAATAGGACTATCCTGTAGGAAGGGATGTGGCGCTTTCACTCTAATGTTGACACTTCCCTATCAATGTATAATCTTTCACCTATTCATTATAGACTATGCTATAGATTTGTTCTGCATTCGTTTGATCACCTGAAGAAGACTACTTAGGGGCATATCCAGTTGCATGCAAAATTTTAAAAAGCCTTGCTGCTTTTTTTTTTTTTTTCTTCAAAATCATTAGATGTTCGCAGATAACGTAGAGAAGTGATTTTTCTCTACATAAACCGTCATCACTATGTATGAAAGCAGTCAGTGTCAAATAGTGCTGGTTATAGCGCATTTGGTGCTTACCACCTCTTCTCAAATCTGGTAATGATATTACATTGTAATAGATATTTTAACTGAAGATACAGTGCAAAAGAAAGTAAGTATGTCTTATGCACTTTTATCTCTATAACCATGTAATAATTTACCATGGTCTGCAATACACCCATCCCACACCAATGCTAAATATACAGATTTAACAATTAAACACATTGATAAAGTAGGGGTAAAATAAATATTAAATTACATAAATTAAATTGTAATAGTAACTACTACATTATGTTAAAACTTCACTCTCTGAGTGACAGAATATCACCAACCTAAGCAGAGGCAAGGAGCCACACTGTGGTGCAGCCTGCAAAAGAGAAGAGTCCAGGAAGTGTAGGAAGGGGGCGGGGCTGCATGGCTCTGACTGTCAGTGAGAGCCAGCAGCAGCACAGCATGGGGCTGGGTATGTGTGTAAATGGCTGCGGGCTGCTGAGAGAGGCAGTGTGTGGCCCGACCACCTCACTAGCTGAGCTGTCAAACCATTCACAAACGGCACCCCTGGGAGCTGCGGCACACAGTTTGGGAACCGCTGCCCTAAAACACCCAATGACTAATAGGAAGTTTCCAATTGGCTTAATTAGTCCAATAATTGTGTCAGTACTGGTTGTCAAAACCAATAATCTTCTCAAATTACCCCAAATTAAAATGTTTTGTACATTTTTATTTAGTTAAAGCCATTTTTTTTGGTTTACAAAAGTGCTTTATTAATTTAATTGGCTTAGAATTACCCCTTCCTTTTTTTTTTTTTTTTTTTTTTTTTAATAATTCTTTATTTTAAATGGTCAAATAAAATACAATATAAGACAAAAAGGAGAACAAATGCAGGGTCACAAGAAACCCAATACAGACCATCTATTCAACAATGATAGACAAAAAAAACTATTAAACCCTTGAAGCTCTTTTTAAACACTTGATGTCCATTCCCCCTTTTTTTTTTTTTTTTATATATATTGCCATTTTGGCAAATAAGAAGCTCATAGGGGAGTAGTGTCACTTTGGAAAAGTATTTGAATAAGGCCCATGCTAGTAGGAAGATTGGAGAATGCCTCTTAGTTTAGAAGTGGGTATGGATTATGTAAATCTAATAGATGGTTTTTGCAGCAGAAGTGGCTGTCTGTCATACTGGTGTACACTACCTGCTTTGACCACTGTATGTATTTATATAGTTTCTTGAGGGAAGGAAACTAATAAAAAAAAATATATATATATATATATTTATAATTTTTTTTTTTTTTTTTGGTGGAAGTGTGCTTTTAAGGCCGAACAGTGAGGGTCTGTTGACCAGAGATTCTCTGTGTAGTTACCCTTTTAATGTGTATGATCTAAAAACTCTCCTCTCCCATTCTGCAGGTTGATCGTGAGAAGGCTGGCATGGAGAATGACATGCTAGAGATGCAAAGGGATTTGGATAGTATGCAAAAGGATTTGTGTAATGAACAGCAAACAAACCGTGAATTGCTTGAACAAATTAAGATGTTCCAGAAGGCTAATGGCCATCTGCTGAAATTGGACAATGGAGATGATATCTTTAAATGTACCTGTGGGCACGAGGGTACCGAAGTATCAAAACTGAAGAAAGAACTTAAAGAAATCATGCAGAAATATGAGGTGTTAGAACAGAAGTACCAAAAAGAAAAGCAAGAGTGGGAGATAAAGTTCCAAGTGGTTTCTGATGAGCTCTGTACAGCTATGAAATCTGAGAATGATGACCGAGGAATCTTGTCCAATCTTCAAGAAGAGTTAAGGTCTGCTCGAAGACTGTACTGTGACTATCAAAGTAAGTTAAGTTTAGCACAAGATGAACTTTTGTCATTCATCGAAGAGCTAGCTCATCTCTACAACCATGTATGCATGAGGCATAACATGACACCCAATCGTGTCTTGCTTGATTACTACAGAGATGGCAAAGGGGCAAAGTTACACTTCAGAAAAAGAAAATCCTCAGACTTTTTTGGTAAACTTCTGGTTAACCCTGACTTGGAGATATCTGAGTTTCACAGTGGTGAGCGTTCACCTCTGAGTAGCCCTGACTCTTCCATTGGGTCAGATTGTGGTGACTCTGCTAGAGAGCCTCTTGGTATCACCCATCTTGTAGCAATTGTTAAAGACCAGATCAAACACCTGCAGGGTGCACTTGCAGTGTCATGGCACCATACTTCTCTAGAGACAATAACGTCTGAAATGGACAAGGACAAAGAGGCCCTGGTGGAAGAAATTATGAAACTGAAAGCTTTGCTGAGCACTAAGAGAGAACAGATAGCTACTCTGAGGACTGTTCTGAAGGCTAATAAGCAGGTACATTTTGTCATAATTAGGGCTCCCGGTTTTATATTTATTTTTTAAGTGTTTTGTAATTATACATGTTTTTTATATTTGTTTAGTACTGTGTTTTTTTATACTTTATTTTTATAAATTTAATAAATTAAGTTAGCTCTCAAGATTTGTGTTATTATTTCAAAAATAATTTTTGATCATGCTTGCATGTGGGTTTGTGGTGTGGGTTTACGGGGTCAATCCAGTTAGGTGCGAAGGGGGCGAATTGTCGTTGGATTGGTATAGAAACAATGTCACAGCTATTCGCCCTCCTCACGGACCGATCTCACTCAAGACTTGCACATTTTTGCTCGCAGCCCTAAGGGGTCCTGAAGAGAAATGTGCGAGTACGACATACAGCCGCAGTTGCAGGTGTGAGGATCTCTCACCTAATTGGATCGAGCCCAATGTGTCCAGTCCTCTTGAACCCCCCCCCCCCCCAAGTAAGGGGAAATTGTATATTCCTCTAAATATATTAAAGTCCAATGAAGAGCTATTTTTTTTGGGGGGGGGGGGGGGTTGTGTGCAAAGACAATTGTGAAATTTTATATTTTAAATCCAAAAGTATATAACTGCTATAATTTAAAGCGTACTTACAATGCAGTCAGACTTTAAGAACTGTACCGGGAGCCATTTAAAATATTCTGATGTTGACATAAGGTCATAAGGTTACTTAATTCCATAAACTATTTTATTGTCAAAAGCTATACAAACTCCGTAAGTTAATTAATTTATTTTATTTCTTTTTTTATTATTTGGGAAAACTGGTCTTAAGCCATGTCGTCTTTCTGTTTAATGGAATTAAAAAAACAAAAACAAATCTCAGACCTGTTTTATCAGTCACCCCAGTAGATTTCCCCCATGCTACTTTCAATAAACAGCTTGAGAAAATTGGCATAATAATGAATGGAGACCTTGCTCTATGCCACACTGCCTCTGCTGATATAGCTTTTGCAACTTCCAAGCCATATAAATGCCTGCAGTAGATTACCATGCCGCACTATTTCACTGTTGTGGTTGGCTATAGAAACCACTCAAGTGGATGAGCTGTTTCTTGGTGGGTTCTTAAATCTTCACCCCCCCCCCCCCCCCCCCAGAAGTTATCATTTTATTTGTATGGCCCCACATATTCAGTAGTGCCAGTCAACGCATAAATGAGCACAGATTAAACATAATAAAGCATTGGGTATGGGATCACAACGGTCAAGATGCTGTTGGTCAGAATACAGATGGTGGCATCCCAACAGTCTAAATTCTGATGGCTTTAGATTAGTATTCTAATCCAAATCCTCCAGCAGTCTAACTCTAACCCAACCCTCCTGCAACCTAAGTCTAATCCTCCAACTGGCTAAATCTAAACCCTAATACTGATACTTACCGTCTGAATTCTGGCCATCAGAATTGGAGCCGGTTTTCTGATGACCATCGGGATTCCGGAGTCTCCTACATCCCATAATAAAGACATGGTACAAGTACACTTATAAGTTGCTCAGATTCAATGGTAAGTAGTCAAGTTAACATTCCATATGTAGAAGTTGAACTTGGTAGAAAGACTTTATGCTGAAATTTCACATAATTGTCAATTAGGTGCAACAATCGTAGGGATGGGGCAGGTGGAGATTAAGAACAGTTTGGCAGAGCTGGACAATGCATAGGAAGTAATTGGGCATTGTCTAGTAGGGGGGATATGGTAGAGTGAAAAGGTGTCTGTATGTTAGTGTAAGTGGCTTAAAATTTTTATTCTGCACTGAATGGGAAGCCAGTAAATTAATTTCTGCAGATAAAGCAACAGGAGTTGAAGGTGATCTGCATTTTGTGTGAATGGAAGAGGGGAAGGCCAACAAGGAGGAGTTGGGTATAGTCCAAGCAAGAAGATGAGCAAATGTACCAGAGTTTTGGTTACTTACTGAGAGGTGCACATTTTGGCTACATTGCATAGAGGAGATGGCAGGACTGAGAGACTGGATGTATGCAGTGAAGATTAAGGATGGATTAATGATGACCGTGAGGCAACTGCCTTGGGGGAACAGCCTTTAGGGCGGTGGGCAGGGCAGTGACCTTGGAAGGGAGAAAGTTTAGAAGTACAGATTAGGACATTGTGTTTATTTTTTAATTTGTGCCTCTGCCATCTCCACCAGGATGTCCCAATGCTGTTACACATGCAGGGTAACAATGGAGAGGAGTCTGGGAGGTAGATTTGGAGGTTACCTGCTTAGAGGTGGTAGTGGAGGACAAACGACTGTAAGTTCACCAAAAGAGGAGGAGGAGTAGACAGAAGTGCAAAGGGCTGAAAAAGGTCAACAGCACTAGATACATTTTAATAAATAAATACAATTTGATTACACCTCAAAATACATCATTGCATTTATTAAAACAAGAAACAATTTTGAATAAATCATTGCTGGTGTAATACCTAGATCAGGGGTTCTCAAACTTTTTTGCTCTGGGACCCCGTCCAACAATAAAAAATATTACAGGACCCCAGCAAGTTACTGCAGAATGACTGCTACACATGCGTGGTCAGCAGATCGCTCATGCACAGTAGCACTATGGAGACGCAGTAGACTATGTAAACTGAAGTGAGGTATCTGCTAATGCAGGGGCAGAACTATGGGAGACAATGGAGGTGCCTCCTCTATTGCCCACAATATAGTCACCCCACTTAAGGCTATTCTATATGAGTGTTTTTGTGCATAAGTGATAGATAGATATGCACCACATTTATTTTCCCTTTTGTTTTAGGGGGGCACAAAAATAACTTGCCTCCTGGCATCTGGTATGAACTTACACCACTGCGCTAATGCGATCATTTCATTTAGACATTGCAGGGACAAGCTCCTTTCAAAGCTCCTGTCCCTGCAAGGTGAGGCAGAGTGACTGGGGAGGCAAAGGGTGATGTAGGAGGCAATGGATAACAGGAAGAAGTTGTGGGTGACAGGGAGAAACAGTGGGTGATGGTGGCAGTGGGTGGCATGAAAAGGCAGAGGGTGACATAGGAGGCAGTGGGTAATAGAGAGAAGCAGTGGGTGACGGAGAGGCAGTGGGTGGCAGGGAGAAGCAAAGGATGGCAGTGGGTGAGGGGGAGGCAGTGGGTGGCAGCAAGAAGCAGTGGGTGGGGGGGAGTGGGTGAAAGAAGCAGTGGCTGGCAAGGAGCAGCATAGGGTGAGGAAAGACAGTGGGTGACTGGGGAGGCAAAGGGTGACATAGGAGGCAGTGGGTAACAGTTCCCACACTGTGTGCTCCCCTGTTCCCCCATAGGGTCTGTGCTCAACACTCCCTTCATTCCTCCTCCTGCTTAAGTTTCTTCTCCCTACACAGCAATCAACACACATTCTGTGTTCTCCCACCCTGGCAGCAGCGGTTCCCCCAGGCTGCACTTAACAACATCTGCACAGACTGCAGAGAGAGTCTGGCAGCTGGCTCCTCTGGGTCTGTCTGCTGCTGAGGCTTGCTGCCTGTGTGTCAGTTTCTGCTGCTGGGCAGGAGGACAAGAGTAGGTGAGCACTGGGGTGGGGGCGGGGCTGCCTGATGACTCCTCGGATCTCTCAGCCAGTGATCCGAGGAGTCTGAAATAACAGACCAACTGGTTTCACTCTCCTCAGAGGGGTCAGCAACCTCACCCCATGTGAGTCGTGACCCCAAGCTGGGATGGCCGAGACCCACTTTGGGGTCACGACCCACAGTTAGAGTCTCTTGATCTAGGTCAGCAGTTCTCAAACTGCTAATTTAAAAATAACTTATAGCAGCAGGTTTTATTGCACCACAAATGGGTACATAGAGGTCTATATTGTCACAGTTCAAATGTCAGTATTTGGCCTCTAGAACTACTGATCACCTGTTATTCCCCCCACTTTGAGCAAAATTTTAATAACTCGCGTTGGCCCGAAATGGGTATAGGATAGCCGGATAAATTTATATGCCAGAGTTCTGTCACAGCTGTAATCCAGTGTGTGCCGCCCGCACCGCAAGCAACTGGCCCCGTATCACCGTACTGGAACAATCTCCAAGAGGTTATACTGTTACAATGGAGATTTCAAGCGCTATTCTCTCCTGTAACGTGTGGTGGAAGACTCCTGACCTGTGAAACGGGCTGGATACCGCCCGGGTCCTCTCCATTTAAGCGCCGTGCACAATGACGCTGAGAACCAGCAGGTGGTGGAGACTAACGATGGATTGGAAATAGCCAGCACAGACAGGACTTCTCTCTAAAGGAACTCCGGCAGTCCCTCGGGGTAGAGGAGAAACTCTGGATACGGTCAATCGATCAGGCAAGGTGCAACAGCGATATTTCAGAATGATAAAATCCAGATGGTAGAAACGGGACAGCAACGCGTTTCGTCTACTCTGTAGACTGCAAAAAGATTACAATAGAGGGAGAACAAGTCAGAAGGAGCAATCTGGTTTATGTTCAGTCCTTAACTTTAATAGTGATTATGACAAAATTACAGTTCCAAGAAGTTTCCAGTACTCGCAATATCAATAATGTAAACCTACAATAATAAGTTATCCTTGGAGGCAGCTTCACCACAGTAAAATAGTCTGCAGTGTTTGTATATCCGATTTATCAGAGATGGAAGAACAGGCTGAGCTAAAAGTAAAACTGTATAGAGTAGACCCGTTGATTTGGGTTTCCTGTAATTTTAAAGCTAGTAGTGAAGCCGCTTTTTTGCTTTTGAGGCAGTAGCTATATATATTACATGGAAACCCTTATCCCTATGTTGCATGCTCCACTGTTCTAGAGGAGGGTCTTCCAGTCCCATGTGAAGCTTCATTCCTATTTGGATTCTGGAGAAATAAATATTAGATACCTGATTCTGACTAGTGACCCCAGTCTCTTATCCATCCAGTCTGTGGGACACTGCTCACCAAGGGTTGCTGGAAGGGACCAAAAGGAGCAGCTCCTCCTCTCTGCCAGCCCTGATCCTCAGTGTTCTTTAAGGGCCCATGGGAGACCCGACGGCGGCTGAGCAGTGCAGGATGGGTGTTTCTGGCCTCTACACTGCATGGCTACTGAGCCTGCTGGGGAGTGGACTCTGTTTATTGCCCCAGATCTCCTGCTTGGGTCCCCGCACAGGTATCTGGTATCATTTGATTAACCATAACATACTGTTGTAATACATTCTAGCAGATCTGTTGGAATGTTTTGGCTCACCATAATTGCAGAATGCATAGCACATAAGGGCAGGAATTGGACATTCCTAATAGTTTTCCTGTCAGTTTGTAGAGGCCACAGTGTGTAGATTACATTTCCCATATTTCAGAGAACCACTTTTATATGCTCTTTTCTTATGTTTATATTGGTTATTCTTTTATCCTTGCCCAGTATTGCAGGGTGTGTGGCAACCTTAATGGGTATGCCCACCATCTTGCTCTACTTAGTTTTTTTAACTAAAGAGATGTCCATGCATCATGTACATTTTAAAGACCTTGAGCTATAATTAACATACACTAAATAAACTGCTTTTAGATTAGTGCTGGGTACACACTGGCCGATCAATTGATCGGCCAATAGATCTGCTGGCCGTCGGCCAGTGTGTACAGACTCTGTGAACCGCGTCGTTCGGACATATCTCATTGGCTGTGCTGCACAGATATGTCTGCAGACATATCTGTCCATCGGCAAGTGTGTACGGGCCGTCTGCAGACTGCACACACACACACACCTGCAGCCGCGGGGAGGGGAGCGACCCCACCACCCTGCCAGTGGGACCTGCAGCTGCCGGATAGATGGCCGTTCAGTGTGTATGAAAGACAATCTGCAGATATCTTTCAGGTGTGTATCCA
This sequence comes from Taudactylus pleione, assembly GCA_031769625.1. Taxonomy (NCBI): domain Eukaryota; kingdom Metazoa; phylum Chordata; class Amphibia; order Anura; family Myobatrachidae; genus Taudactylus; species Taudactylus pleione. The sequence continues at coordinate 658,888 of JAUIMM010000664.1, forward strand.
CCTTAACAGAAAAACCTGCCTCATTGTATGGCAAATGTGTATGATGGAAAAAATAAACCAGCTAATTGCTGTTATAAAAGAGCAGTGTTGTCGTGGTTGTGTGCGTTTTGTAGGCCTTTTAATATTTTATCCCTATTTAAATGAAAATTGGGAAACTTTTACCAAGACTTTTTGGAGTAGCAGTATAAGGTAAAGTAATAGAATTTGGAAGCAAAGCTATTTTCAGGGTATCAACACCCCAAAATGAGAAGAAGAGAAGCAAAAGCTTGAGACACAGGCACAAAGGTTTCTGGGGTTATTTTGGTTGCAGGAAGGAGTGGGGAAATATGAAGATTGGAACAGAAACATTGGCCCATTGGGAGTAACTCCCGAGGAAATTAAACTGGATGATTATTAAATTTGATGACCAAATTCTCAAACTATTCAGATATCTGAGGGATAGTTAATTTCATTGATTCAACATATATTAACTTAAATTTAATTCAATTTTACATTCAAACAACGCTAGGGAGAGACAATGCAAAAGTAGTGTGTGTATAATATATATACAGGTTGAGTCTCCCATATAAAAAATGCTTGGGACCAGGGGTATTTTGGATAACTGAATATTCCGTATTTTGGAATAATTGCATACCATAATGAAATATCCTGGGAATCGGAGCCAAATATACACACAGAATGCATTTGTGTTATATACACCTTATACACACAGCCTGCAGGTCATTTTATACAATATATTCAATAATTTTGTGGCTCACCTGTTGCAAAGCACCTAGGAAAACAGCCGACACAAGTTACATTAAACTAGTTATAAGGGGTGCTTGAGAAAATGATCACAAAAATGATTAATTATAAAAAATTAATCAAAATAAACAAAAAGCACTAATCCACGGCACTCACCATTCCTAGATTTGGGGTGCAACATGGTATGTGACCACATTGTTTAAATAGAAATCACAGGGGCTCTGCACTCACTATAATAACTAACAATAATAATAAACAGGTTTATTATTATTGTTAGTTATTATAGTGAGTGCAGAGCCCCTGTGATTTCTATTTAAACAATGTGGTCACATACCATGTTGCACCCCAAATCTAGGAATGGTGAGTGCTGTGGATTTATTTATTTATTTTTTTTCTTTATCCAGATTTGCATACTTCATATGTTTTATCACTGATTTGATGTATTTTAAATGGATTTATTTACATTAAGCACTGACCACTCAACTGTTACGTGCTGGTCCGTGTCTATAAATGTGGAATACATCCATAGTTTTCCCAGCAGCTCATGTTTTATGGATTTCTGTCTGTGGAAGCAGGTGGGTTAATTACTGACCTAGCAAAATAGATGAACTCACCTGTGCATGAGTAAAGAGTCTCAAAACCTGACCTGTTGGTGGTACCTGAGGTCTGGAGTTGAGATCCCCCTGGTTCATAGAATACATTTTTCCACTTCAACTTCTGCCGAAATGAGTAAAGTCAGCCAAGGCCCACATATAAGACTATCTGTTAAATTGGAGAGCTCTATTTAGCCAGCCCAGGTCCTTATGCATATCACCAGCTTTAAACGGTTAGATCTGTCGGCCAACATATTCTTGAAAGAGCTGTGCTAACCCGGGCCAAACCAGATTGTCCTATACTGTGACTGCTGGCTGTGAGGGCGAAGGGTTACCTGTTATAATGGATGATTAATGTTCACTACTACTTTATCCTGTACATCTAGTTTGCTTGCTGGTAATGACCTCTAATGTGTCCTTGCCTTATCTCTGCTCAGACAGCTGAGGTGGCCATGTCAAACCTGAAGAGCAAGTATGAGAATGAGAAGACCCTAGTTTCAGAGACGATGATGAAGCTGAGACACGAGTTGAAAGCCCTAAAGGAGGATGCTGCTACGTTTTCATCAATGCGCTCCATGTTTGCCAGCAGGTAGTGTATGAACTACAGGAAGTATACTTTTATGTGATTACAGGGACTTTGTTCCTTTTGGCTGAGTACACTATACGATGTGTATTCAGCCAATGGAACGACGCTATGTAATGATACACATTGTGACGGTCCAGTGTACGACTGCGCAATGTATGGATCCATGCTGCATCATGGCGTTGTTCACCAAATTGTTCCATGATTGGGAGCTGCGATGAACAACCACCCTGCACATGCAATCCGCACGATATAATAATCCAATCCACATTGGAACAATATATTGTACGGTATCTTAGCGAGTGCTCATTTTAAGGCTTGATACGGTATGCAGTTATGAGACCGGCAGACGCATGCCTGCCGGGCCCAATACCTACAGCATAATCCCGGCAAGGGATCTAACATAGGCGTCGAAATGCCGACACCTATGTTAATCCCGACGCCAGGACGCTGGACCGATCGTCCAACGCCTGGGGTAGGTATGTATGTAGCCGGGGGGTTAGGTTTAGGGCACCCCGGGGGGACTTGGGGTTAGGCACCCACTCAGGGAGGGTTAGGCTAGGGGAAGGGGGGGTTTAGGTCCTAGGGGGGAGGTTAGGGTTAGGCCCCCCCCTGGGAGGTTTAGGGGGAGGGGGGCTTTGAGGTTAGGCACCCCTAAAGGAGGGTTAAGAGGAGGGGGGGGGAGAGAGGCTTAGGAATATTTAACTTACCTCCGCTATTGAGAACTTGTGCATCGGGCTGCCGGCGTCGGGATTTGAACCGCTGGGCTGACGTCCGGCGGTCACATACCCATTCCCTTGATACATCTCCCCCTACATAATTTTTTTTTTTTTTTTTCCCCTGTTTCACAAACAGATCCTATTTGTGTTCCTCACATATTTTAATGTGGCCTGTGTTGATACGCTTAAGTCAGTGGAAGCCCTCTCTTCGCCTCCCCGCATAGAAATGGTGTTTATGTTCGGTAAGAAATGCTTAGATTAAGCCAATTTAGTCTCTTTCTAGATGTGATCAGTACGTGAATCAGTTGGAGGAGATGCAGCGCCAGCTGGTTGTAGCCGAGGATGAAAAGAAGACGTTGAATGCCTTGCTGCGGATGGCTATCCAGCAGAAGTTGGCCCTCACACAGCGCTTAGAGGGTCGGGAAGGGTCACCAGATGTCTCAAAAAGTAGTTGGCCACGATCCTCTTCAAAGTCTAAAGGTCGCGTTTCTAAATCAAAAGTCAACTGGTGAGTAATTGCTCTCTCTAATATGGGAAATGATGTTACACATTGCTTACTGCTCTTGGTGTTAACCCTTCGTTGCCATTAACATGACAACAAATTGCCTCCCTGGATGTGTGGACACCACTAGCTGTTAGTCGTCATACTGACTCCCTTTATTGCAATGTGAAGTGTCCCCCGATGGAACGTTTTCAGAAATTGATTGTAATGATCGCTATTCTGCAATTGCTACGTTTACATTCCATTATGCTAAAACAAGTCCATAGCTAAATCCTAAGGTTTGTTTAGCATTACAAAGTGCAGACTAGATGGGCCAAGAGGTTCTTATCGGTTGTCAAATTCTGTTTCTATGTTACATATATAAACCATGTATTGTGTGTTGCCAATATACACCAGTGTTTTTATCAGAGCAAGTGTGAGGTTATTTTGATTTATATCCTTCATATTTGAATATTTTTATTTTTTTTTGTTAATCCTGCTTTGTAATATTATAGATTTACAATCGCTTTTTTCTTTTCCATGCCATAGCAGCCATTAGCGAATAGATTAACGTCTTAGTGAGTAGACAGAAATAACTCAATTAGAAGGTATATTGGGCGTGATTCAGAGATGGACACAATGGCGGTCGCAGGTCGTACACGGATCGAGCAATTGTTTGCCATTGCGCATGCGTATAATCCGCACTGCGTTTAGACGCACAGAGTAATCCAGTGCAAAGCGAGTGACAGGTTGTCGGTGTTTGTGGGTGGTAACGAGGAATGGTCAGAAAAACGCAGGCGTGTCTGAACGCCGTTACGTGGGCGTGCATAAATTAGCCAGTGTTCATACGCAGCTTGAGAGGAGAGCTCCCGAGTCTGCAGCTGGTCAGACCTGCTGCAAAGGCAAGATGGCCGCCGATGTGCATCGATGGTACAGATATTTTATGTAGGTATGAATCGAAGGCAGCAGATGCTCCGGTGATCTTTGCAATCGGCATGTTTTCACAGCTGCGTTGTGTAGGATAATGCAGCTGCGATCGCATTCGCATCCATCTCTGAATCAGGCCCATAGTGTGGCTTTCTTAAGACACGATTTACTACTTAGTAAATGGCAAGTGCTGGGCAGTAGATTGGGGCCTCTTCTGCTAAACTGGGAAGTGCGTCAGTAGCGAATACGAAGTCTTTCGGCCTCGTGCCATTTTGCTGACTGACTGACCATAACCATAGCGAACCTCTGCCTCTCAAATGATTTAGCGCCAGGAAGACTTCTGCAGCCATAGAGCCTGAGCCTACCCCTGAGAAGCACCATACACCAGCATGGGGTCAATTATTGCACTTTTTTCCTGGGTGACTGCAGATTGAGGTAATTATAATGGCAGAATTATTTTGCTATATTCTTTAGAGAGAACAGGGAATTGGGACAGTCCGTCTCAGATGTATGGGCCCCATTCGTTATAGCGTAATGCCCATTCTTTTTTTCTGGCACCTTAACTAATGGGTGCCCAACGGAGCAATTAAATTGTTGCTCCGTGTGGGCTCCAGTGAAACGCAACCGACCGCGCCAGGTTTAGCTGCGCAAAACAGCTAAACACGTCTGAAGTACTGCTCTGGGCACCCATAGTGCTGACTTTTCGCACATTTCTTCTCACCACCTCAGGAGGCTGCCAGCAGAAATGTATTCACACAGCTATGCACCCCGATAGGGGCAACAATGGAATTGCACCATCTGACGCCCGTTAGTTGAGGCACCCGATGAAAGTATTGAATCGCACCTTAGGAATTTCTGCTTCCTACACTTTGTCCACAACTAATGATAAAGAAAAACTCAGTCTGGTCAGAGCTATGTTTTTATTTGCAGAAAAGGGGGGTGGGAGGGGGGAATCTGTATGTGTAGTATCTTGTCTAGGACATTCTCAATCAAACCACACTCTTACTTACAAGATGGATCAAAGATGTCATTGTGCAGTTGTGAAGGTGCTAACTGACATAAGAAATTAAGGCCCCATCTACAAGAGTGGTGGCAAATTCTTGTGCGTGCAGCTTCCGCAGACAACTTTGGCAAAGCAGCAGGGTGGTCCCATTTCTATACCTTTACCAAACATTACCTATTGGGTGTGCGATTGTGTATGGATGCCTAGTTTGAAAGAAATATTATACATTGATTCAATAAGTGTTTTGTTGCAATATATTGCATTTGTATTATTAATTATAATGGTGACTGCCATGGAGTTGAAAAGGAAATAATCTAAATAGTTTAACTTTTATTTTCTTCAGGGTCCATAGGTATACCATGGGGAAAATGTGGTTGGAGTGATCCAGACACCAAACTGTTTAGCTTTCAGCTCCCAGGATGCCTCAGGTCCTCCACCACATATACCCCACCCCTGACCATGTTCAAACCCACCTTTTATAACTGGGGGACTGCTTAGGTAGTCCCAAGCTTTTTATTTTGGTTATTTTTTACTACTGTAGCAAGCAGCTGTAGGCGTCCTAAAGGATGCCCGTGCTGCTGCTCAATCTACCCCCGCCGGTACCGCAACACCAGTAAGCAGACTGGTGATTTTAGGCGTGCACCAGCAGATCTTGGCTAGCGGCGATGCTGGGACCCGGGACTGCAGCCGGAATCACGGGGGGGCGCAGGTAAGGTGGTTTCCTTGATAGTACAACACATCGGCTATATCTTTCCCATCTGTGTTGTCTGTTTATCTTGTAGGACAGCTTGAGCAGGTTCTCAAAGAGAAGGAAGGGAAGGGGTCTTCACACCATTCCTCCAGGGGGTGTATCTTTTTCCTGATGTCTTGGCTAACTAAGGTGTTAACCCATTCATAGATGGCAGCCATGGAGTATTTCAGGGACAGGAAATTAACAGCTGTAATGTTTGTTGACACACACACGTACAAATTACCATTAGAGCTTTATTAATACAACTAACTTAGATGTCTGGCAAACACTTCGCTAAATAATAAACCATGTGGTGTGAGATGATTAGCTTAACATGAGGTGCTCGCAAGGGATCGGTCTTTTCTTAATACAGCTTGAAGTTTCTGTAATTCCCTCTCTGCTCATTTCTTCCATATTAAACCTTGTGTTTAAGCTCGAGCAGGGCCCTCCCTTTTTCATTTTAAATTTTTTTTCCACAATATACTGTCCATCTCCAGTAGATTAAATATATACATAATGCTACTTGGCTCAAGACTTATGAAAGGGAAAAAAATGAAGGCCACGCTAATACCTATAGGACCTGTCCATGATGCCGCCTATGAGGTATATAGGGGCTCACCGTCCCTAGAGAGTAATCTAGATATAGAAAAGAACCTCTGGCGCTTCCTAAATGGGCCTATACAGATTATATATAAATCACGACACTATACGAGTGTACGATTAGTATTCTGTTTAATGAATAGCAATTTCATACATGATATGCAATATAAGGTATGGTAAAAAAAAAAATTGAATAAAAGGCTATTACCGATGTATAAAAACTAGAGATGTGCAGGTTTGGATTTACTCGGATCTCAAAAACTGCATATAATTGGCTATCGGCTATCACGTGTTTTGGATAGCCAATAAAATAAATCCGAACTAATCTGAACTTGCGATCATTTTGGCGAAAAGAACCGAGTAAAACCGAACCTGCACATCACTAATAACATACAAACACAAAGAAAGACGGTGCATCCCTAAATGGGTGACTGGAAGGGAAACAGATACACTACTAAGCGCTTTACTCTGTCCCAACTCAGTATACGCAGTGTAGAATCGTCATAACAAATTCATCACAGTCAATAGGGTACATGTAGATGGAAAAATAGTCCAATCCAGTCCAAAAAGTAAACTCTCACCGTACTAGATCAAAGTCTATAATGTAAAACCGATGGTCCTGTAGGCAGATAGTAGGAATGGTTTGCCGGCAATCTAAAGGGTACATTGAGACGCTTGCACTGCAAGCGTCTCAATGTACCCCTCTCGCTATCAAGACTTATGAAGCCTAGTTGACTCTCTGCTGGGGACCAGATCTAGGTGAGGGACTACTTGCAGTCAACCTACTGCAGTATAGGTAATGGCTAGATGTACTGTTACCAGATCTTACCTACTCAATAAATAGATGTAGCATATGGGTCACAGTTGCAGAATAGACGTTTACGGCATCTGTTTTACATGTTTTATAGACATGTCACCCATGACTGACTACAAGTGTACCTACTCACTACAAGAACCTTTCTACTAGGCTGAGCTATTAGCTGCCTTAAATACCACATTATAACACAATTGAGATTAGAGAGACTATGGGTCATATTCAATTAGAGGCAAAATCGTCAGTTTTCGCCGTCATTTGCGAATCGGCCGGCCGATTACGTCAGCCGATTTCCCCAACGACTGCTGGAGAGCACTTTTCTCCAGCCTAGGGCAGGCAAAAAATTAGCAAAATCCCTATTTCTGGGAAAAAATTTGTGGATTTCTTACAGAATCCTTTGGACAGCCCCCCTAATGATACTTTAGTGGAAAAAAAATCGTAAGTTGCGTACTTTGGCGAAAAACAGCCACTGAAATTTTGGTAAATTATTTTTCTTTTTTACACTGTGAAAAATGCGTTTAATATATTGCGTCTGGTATTTTGGAGGGCTATAAGGATGCGCCATTAAACATCTCATGTGGCTGGCGCAGGTGGTTTATTAAAACCGGGAAAAACCACCTGCGCCAGCCATGTGCGATGTTTCAAACACATGGCGCATCTTTATGTCCCTCCCAAATACCAGCCCCAATACAGTAAATGCATTTTTCACGGGAAAAAAAAAAATGTACCGAAATTTCAGCGGTCGTTTTTAGCCAAAGTACGCAATTTACAATAAAAAGCTTTGGTAAAGTATCATTAGGGAAGCTGTCCAAAGGGTACTGTAAGAAATCCCCAAATTTGTACACAAAAATAGGGATTTTGCAAATTTTTCCCCTTTTCTACATTTTTATAAAAAAAAAAAAAAAAAAAAAAAGCTTTCTCCATTTTAACATGAAAAATCGGCGATAATATTGCCGCTAATTGAATACGACCCTATATATTTAAAACGATAGATATCTATCTGGAAGTTGTAGTTCCAGGATAGCGCACAACGTGATCACCCCAAACGTTTTTTTTTGTTTTTCTTTTCTTGGTGCAGATATCTTGAAGTGGAGTTTGGACACGTATGTCCTTCTAGTAAAAGGCGGCAGCAGTCTTTTCTGTGTGTTCATATGGCAACCGGATAGATGTGATCTGAAAGAGGGGTGGAAAGGCCATGCGCCCAATAGTGTAATAAATTATAGATACTTGTGCACGTGCTCTAAAACAATACTGTGCGTACCAGATAAAAAAAATCTAAGGCTTATCTGAGACTTTGCCTGGTGTATCCAGGTGATGGGATGAGCCCGGAATTCCGGGTGACTGGGAGACCTTAATAGGAGGGGCTCAAAATAAAGCCGGAAACAAGAGAGGGAATATAGTGTAGTACTTCCTTTTTGGGACCGAGTACTGGGGTTCAAGATCTGCAAGGTGGTGAGGTTGATTCACGGTGAGGAGGTTGAGCTTGAAAAGCCAGTATTTGGGCTTACTGATCCTTGTACATTTATCCAGGTATACAATATAATGTTTCACAAAGTGGATCCCTGCATTTTAAACAGATTTCTAGAGGCATAGTGGACTCTAGCTGTTCTTCTTGAGGCTATTTTGCCCTACTCTATACTAGTTTTTTATATATTTACATTATTTTTGGCCATATTAAGTGGTTTTATTACAGGTGTAAATTATATTCTTACATTTGTTATATTAAATGAATTTGTAACTTTTTTCTATAATGCTCCTGTGTGTGTGTATTTTATCTTAACTTTGCCTGGTGGATCCAGGTGATGGGATGAGCCTGGAATTCCGTTGACTGGGAGACCTCAATAGGAAGGGCTCAAAATAGAGCTGCAAACAAGAGAGGGAATATATAGTGTAGTGTAGTACTTCCTTTTTGGATTATAGGATAATATTTATAGATGTGCGTACCATAGAGACTCTTGTAAACTAGCATGTACTCATATGTTCCTGGTCACTCCTCTAATCTCGCACATCTATAAATATTATCCTATAATCCAAAAAGGAAGTACTACACTACACTATATATTCCCTCTCTTGTTTCCGGCTCTATTTTGAGCCCCTCCTATTGAGGTCTCCCAGTCACCCGGAATTCCAGGCTCATCCCATCACCTGGATCCACCAGGCAAAGTCTCAGATAAGCCTTAGATTTTTTTAATCTGGTACGCACATTATTGTTTTAGAGCACGTGCACAAGTATCTATAATTTATTACACTATTAGGCGCATGACCTTTGTTTGTATTACTTAATATTTGCTACGGACTATTCGTTTCATCCTGTATATATCAACGAAGACTCCAGATATTGCAAACATTAGATCATAATGTACAAGTGCCAAAGTAATTTGCATATATGCAAATGCAGAGTTTGTACAGAAAATGGGAGGGGTCAGGACTGAAAGTAATTACTACAGAGAGGCGGAGTTACTTTTAATAGGTTTGATACATTTGTTAATTGGCTTTTAAAGCCTTGAGACCTTTCTTATGGCACACATCCACTAGACTATTAAATTGAATGTGTTAACGATATCGTTATCGTTCAATAAGTTTGAAAATCGTTAAGGAAAATGTCTTAAACGACCAGCGATGCGCCATCTCGCTGGTCGTTTAGACCTCTATCATCGTACAAATACAGTATGTTGTACGACTTGACGATATTGTCAGGTTCAACATGTTTGCAGATGATTGATATGCCTACACTGAACGACTGCTTGTTCAGTGAAGGCACATCAGACAAACGACTGCACGATTACAATGTCGTAAACGTTTTCAGCCTTTTGCCTGTCTAGTGGATGTGTGCCTTTTAGTCTGTGTGGGCCCAGGCAGGGGCAGAACTATGGGAGACGATGGAGGCGCCTGCCGCCGGGCTCCAGCTCTGTAGGGGCACCTCCTCCATTGCCCACAACATATTCATCCAATTTAGGGCTGTAACTATGTTCCCGGAGTGTACCGTCACGGCAGCCCAATACATGACACCCCTTCCCGGCACCTGAGAAGCCACCATACACTAGTGGAGAGCTCCATGTCAGACCATCAGCTGCTGCCTTTGTCTATCTATAGCCTGTCTGCATACAAATTGCTACATTACAGTGTCAGCGGCTGTGACGGGCGGGGGGGGGGCCACCAAATTATAACTTTCCTCCGGGCATCTGGGATGAACTTACGCCACTGCCCAGGCAACTCTGTTTCAAACAAAATACATGCTTGCAGATTGTGGAGAAACTTTAGGAACCATGCAAATTTGGACGTGCCGATATGTCATACCGGCACACTTCGAGCACTGCCGTTACTTCTAAGTTTTCCATACCCCCTCACTTCTAAATTTTCACTTGGATCACTGGTTTAGACACCATTGGATATCTTATTGCTTCAACAGTTGTAGTATTTATATGCCTAATGCTACAGTGCTCTACTTTCTCTTCACAGAAACTCTTTCCATCCATTACTGTTCCGCTGAGATTATACCACTGACATGTCTGCACGGTTTCCGCATTTCACCAGCCCTAACACGTTCCTGCCAGAGGGCCTTCAAAGAGCTGACGAGCTGAACAATAACCAACTATGAGCTTCCAACAGAAGACATTGCTTTCACCCTTGACTTATTTTTCTAAATTGGCTGATCTATTAACCGGTCCTGTTTCACGGCCAAGTTGTGTATAATCTTCACTTGAAGTTTTAATAAATTTTATACCATTGGTTAAATATATGTATAAACTTTATTTAAAAAAAAAAAAAAAAAAAGTGCCTTAAATGGTTTATATGTTAACTAACTTATTTTAGGTATTAACAAATATCAATGCCATAGCATTTTGCCTGCTGTATAAAAGATTTTTATCAATATGACCTTTAACAGTTTTGGAGACTGAGTTATGTACTAAAGTTTTTATATTTTGAAGTGTTTAAATTGCCAGTTGTCATTTTTACAGTTATTTCCCAGACATCACTCATTAGTGTTTGTAAATATAATTTTGATTTGGTATTAGAAGATGTTACAACTGTTCTGTCGCCAACTCCATTGATGAATAAAAGATCAATATCAGTCTATTGTACAAGGCTTTGTCTTGGATTTCCTTTTTTACATTTTTTGGGGACATTTCTCGCTCTTCAATCACGGCACCCTAGAGCAGTGATTCCCAACCTCGGTCCTCAAGGCACACTAACAGTCTTGGTTTTAGTGCTATCCATGCTTAAGCACAGATGGTTAAATCAAAATACCTAAGGTACTAATTAAGTCACCTGTTCTCAACTATGGCTATCCTTAAAACCTGGACTGTTAGTGTGCCTCGAGGACTGTGGTTGGGAACCCCTGCCCTAGAGGATCAGCATGTTGTTTTTCATGGCACCCCTAAGCCAAAAGTTTATTGAGAAATTCAGCGAAAACTATTTAAATGAAGTAAATTGTGCTTAGCGGTCACCCTTAGGGTCAGTTATGTGGTGGTGGACAGGGTAGTGCTTCTGTTTGTCCACATATTTTACGATTGGCATCCACCAGCACTGGTTTTTCCTTTCACATTTACCATAAATAATTTGCCTTGGTCATGGACCCACCAACCCGCGGAACCCAGTTTGGGAACCACGCACTTAGAATATGTTAGGACATAATAAAGCATAGCCATGTTTTTATAGGAGAGAACCTGAATTTTTTTTATTTATTTTATAGTAAGGGATGATAACCAGATCCCAATAAAATGTGCCATACATTGTCAGGATATCTTGGAGGCCAAAATGAAGGTTGCAGAAATTCATAATGGTCATGTCTGGCACTTAACCAGTTACAGAAATGAAGGTAATGTACAACCTCCCTGCTGATAATAGCCCAACAGGGGTACACCTCTTGCCTAAAAAAAAAAAAAATTATAATAATTTTGATGTATAGGATAATTTAATAAAGCTTTAGTTGCTCCTATTAAGTACTGTAGTACATGTTGTACCAATTATAGCTACTGAAACCGTTTTTTTGGTTACTATGGATTATAAGGGGCTGATGTACTTATCGTGCTGCTATAGCTCTTCCTGCTTTACCTCTTATCGGGGCGAAACAGGAAGCAATAACTCGGATGTATTAACATCTCAGCCACTGGAGTGGGGGAGAGAACTCCCCTCTCTGGTGATCCGTGCAAGACCCACAGTGCATCAGCCTAGTGCAGTGATGGTCAAACTCTGTCCTCAGGACCCCACACAGCTCACGTTTTCCAGGTCACCCAGCAGGTGCACAGGGGTTCGTTACTCACTGACTCATTTTAAAAGATCCACAGATAGTGCATGTGTCCCAGATCACCTCACAGAATCACAGGTGAAATGATTAGCTCTGTTTGGGGTCCTGAGGACAGAGTTTGAGAACCTGTGGCCTAATGCCTTACCTCTTGGCCAGCCCAACTGTGTATCGATAAACGATAAGCCACAAAAGTGTACGTATTGTTTTTTGAACATCTAAAATTTTTTAGACTATAAATTCTGCAAAAATACGAATTTACAAATAAGGTGGGTGTGGACTGGCATGCCACAGAATGGTGGAACGTGAAGATTGTAGGCTATTTCTATTTTTTATTTTTTTCAATATTTTCTTTTTTTCCATATCAAAAAAATAATACAAATACAATTATCTTAGATAACATATAGAATACATATACATTGCAAGTCATGCAGTTACATACCTAAACACAAACAAACAAAAACTTAAAAAGAAAAAGAATATATATTGTGTGTATATAAAATATATGGTTTTTTTTCCTCTCCTGCCCTGCAACCCCTGCCTAAACCAAACAAATTACAAAATGGACACAGTAAATTAATCTAACTGATAAAGTTTTTAAATGTTTTGAAATAATCCACTTATACCAGATTTTATCCACCTTGGATTCCACTTGTCTGACCAAATATGAATACTTCTCATGGACCCAGGGTGGTATTAACGATATCCATTATTAAAACACTGGACCTTCATGGGCCATCCACGTACGGGCTATACTTACTTTAGCCAGGCTGCATAGATTCACAATATATTGGTTAGTGTCTCTACCCGGCCCATTTTCATCAACTATGCCCAGTATACACACACTTGCTGAAAAAACAGCCTCGGAACTCTAGTATCTGATAGCCCCTAATACTTGAGTCAAGAAATGTAGGACACTTTTTTTTTTTTTTTTTTCTTTTTTTATATATATATATATATATATATATATATATATATATATATATATATATATATATATGAGGAGTCTATATCTGGGGGGATCACCTGAAAATTGAGCAGACAAAGCATGCCTTAACTGAAGAAGTCTAAAAAACTAAGCAGTGGGAATGCTAAACTCTCTCGTAACTGGGGGAATGATGTTAACACCCTTGAAGATTATAGTTGACCCACTGAGACCACTCTCTCCAAACCTCACGCACCTGAATTCCATCTAATTCGGGCAACATCTTGGAGTGCCAAAGAGGTGTATCCGGATCGAAGTCCCCTTCACCCAAAAGCTTCCTAGCGTATTCCCAAACTCGAGTCACCTGGGCAAAAAGAGAAATGTTTTTACGAAACACCTTACCTCTCAACAACATCTGTAACTGTGTGCGAGAAATTCTTAGTTGTGCAACCATTAATTTATACAATGCTAACAGATCCAGATCTCTAATCCACCACCATAGGTGAGCCAACTGGGTGGCATAATATAAACGAAAATGGGGTAGCACAAGTCCACCTTGTTTTCTAGGCCTTGTCAGTACATTGAGCTTTATTCGGGCCTGCTTTTCAGCCCAAATCAGAGCCGAAAACCAAACTATCTGTCTAAAGATTGCAATTAGGAGATATATAGGAGAATTACAAAAAAAATAAAAGCATACGATCGTTTCGGGAGGATCACCATCTTTTATTAAATTAACTCGACCCGTCACAGATAAGGGTAGTTTTAGCCAACTGCTCACCTATGTTTTTAAATATTCCAATTGCGGTTTAACGTTCAACTGAATATAATCTTGATGTATTTGAGACCCATATACCTAAATATGTCTACATACTGTACTGAGAACGTAACTAAGGAATTAGCTAGACATGAACCCCTTAGTGGAAAGATACAAGATTTAGTCCAATGTACTGTATAGATAGGCCTGAAAAGCTACCATATTGATTAATAAGATCAAGGATATGGGCATAGAAAACTGGTAATCCTTAATAAACTGCAATAACTAATCTGCATATAATGCCAATTTATCTGTCCTTGAGCCCAAATCAAGTGCCTGTATACCCCGATGCGATCGTAATAAGCAAGCGAAGGGCTCGATTGCAATGGCAAACAATGCCGGTGAAGGAGGACAACCTTGTCTTGTGCTACGGGGAAGGAAGATGATCTGAAACCGTTCACACATAACTGGGCTTTTGGAGCAGAATATAAAAACTGCACCTATTTTATAAATCTGGGTCCTATACTTATTTTAATTCTATTTCCCTAGGGTTCTGTCACATACCTGCTGTGCTGGGACTAATGGAGCAAATACATATAGCCTCTATCGGGGAAATTCCCTGTTCATCCAACGCTTGGGTCAGGGTATTGTGAAAATTCAATGTGTTGGACAATATCGATTTTTTAAAAAAAAAAAAAATTTTTTTTTTTTTCTTCTTCTTCCCCCCCAAATCCCCTGACAAAGTAATGATTGACAGAATGAGGAATTGGCGTTTTGCTGTATGACCCGTAAATTTCATATTCTGACAGGAGGACACCAAGCTGTTCTGAAGGGATCGGCTTAGACTCTCATAACCTACTGGCTGCTGCTTCTAATGGGCAACCCATGTTTGCCCCCTTGCTTTAGTGGTTACCAGCTGTAATGCCTTTACTGGGTACGTATTTTGGTAGGGGTGTTTGTTTAATTGATCATTTAAATTTCCGTAGTCAGTGGTGTGAGGCCGTGATGCTAACCAATACACACAGGTTGTGGGTTCGATTCCAAATGTGGCCGTAACTATGTGGAGTTTGTTTATTCTGCCCGTGCTTGCGTGGGCTTCCTCCTAGGGGTATATTTCCTAAAGGTCGATTTTAAACGATTTAAAAACTATCAATCTATTAACATCGATGTTGTGTTTCTGGGGCTAAATCGCACTTAAACTAAATAAAAAATTGTTTGTTAGTAAATGTGTGATTTGGTCCCAGAAACACAACATCGATAATCGATTTTGATAAACTTTAAATCGATTCAAATTGACCTTTAGTAAATATAACCCCTAGTGTGTATATGAGCATGTGGTAGGGAATATAGATTGTAAGCTCCACTGGGGCAGGGACATGTAGGTTTACACTTGTCTTGCGACCTACTCTACAGCAAGCCCATAGCAAAGATTGTGCTTTTTGGGTAATTCTATTATATGAAATTAAATTTATTTCTGAAAAAAAAGATGAATGCTACAAAGTGGCACTATACTACAAAAAATGTGGTATGCTGTAGAACAGGCCTGGCCAACCTGTGGCTCTCCTGCTGTTGTGAAACTACAAGTCCCAGCATGCCCTGCCACAGTGTTAGCATATCAACAGCTGGAGAGTCACCGATTGGCCAGGCCTGCTGTAGATTAAAGGGAATTGCATGGAGTTTCATTGGCATCCTTTCTACATGGAAACAGCTGCGTGCCGATATTAATGCCTTGTATGAATACAAAACAGATAATTGCTGTCAGCGCTTATTACCACCACTACAAATCTGTGTATCTAGTAAACAAAAGTTAGTATTTTGTCCATATTTAAATCAAAACATTTAGGGGTTTATTTACGAAGCGTTGGGATGTAAAACCTGACACTTCTGATCGTGTTTATGGCCGATATGTATTTGGACAAAGCTTTTACTAGCAAGACTGGGCTATTAAATAAACCCCCGTAACTAGGGTGGTGTGGCCGGTGCGCCCGCACAGATTGCACATGCCCTGTGGGTGTAACCGGCCACCTCGACCCACGATCACCCCCTCTAATTTGCCTTTCCTATACAGCAGCCGCCCATTGCAATGTATAGTAGTAACTGTGTGCCTGGCTTCTCTGCCAGGCGCACCGCTACTATTACACATTACAGCGGGCATCGCTGCAGCTGCCTGCCACCTCCCCCGTCTGCAAAAGTATCTTCAAGGCCTGGAAGAGACGTCATGATGTCTCTCCCAGTCCAGTCCCACGGTGCCCTGCGCTGAGGAGCAGTTCCTTTGGCGTTGGATCCGGGCTGCAGCCCAGTCAGTGCAGAGAAGGTAGTACAAGCGGGAATGGAGCTTGTGACTTCCCCCGACATAATGCGTAAGTCCTGTGTGACATAATGTGTAAGGGAGAGGGAGAGAAATGAAGGGGGTTGTATGGCTAATGTGTGAGGGGGGGGAGTTGTACTCTGGCAGAATGTGTAAGCGAGAGGAGGGCAGTTATGCTGTGGCATAATGTGTAAGGGAGAGGTGGGGGAGTTGTACTGTGTGGCAGAATGTGTAAGGGAGAGGGGGGGATTTGCACTATGTGGCATAATGTGTAAGAGAGAGGAGGGCAGTTATGCTGTGGCGTAATGTGTAAGGGAGAGGTGGGGGAGTTGTACTGTGTGGCAGAATGTGTAAGGGAGAGGGGGGGATTTGCACTATGTGGCATAATGTGTAAGAGAGAGGAGGGCAGTTATGCTGTGGCATAATGTGTAAGGGAGAGGTGGGGGAGTTGTACTGTGTGGCAGAATGTGTAAGGAGAGGGGGGTTGTACTGCGTGGTGTAATGGGGGAATTTTTACTGTGGTATAATGTGTAAGGGAAAGGGGGAGTTGTAGTGGGGAGGAATTTGTACCATGAGGCATAATGTATAAGGCATTATTACTGTGTGGTGTAAGGGGCACTACTACAATTTAGCGTGATGTGTATAAGGGACACTACTACAGGTATGTAGTGTAATGTAAATAAAGGACACTACTGTGTGGCATAATGTGAATTGTGGGTACTATAGTGTGGCCATGCCATTTCCCTATGAGACCAGGCCCTTTTCTTGACCCACACGCCTGCAGCGAGCACTGTCCCTGTTTACAATTTACCAAAGCTCTTTCTGGCACAGGGCACTAAAATGTCTAGCTACAGCTCTGCCCTACACAGTAATGTTTGGTTTGTTTAAGTGACATATCATGTCAGTATCCTTGCTCCATTAACTCAGCTGTAATCTGTACACTTCTTATTGTCTCTGAATGACTTCAGCAATTTGCAATAACTTGTACTTCTCATAACTAGGCAAATGCAAGAATGTCTTATAACTCTAATTTTCAAGTTGGCAATATTGTTAGCAGCCACAAGAGGGCGTTTATTTTTCATTACATGTAATCAGTTTACACTGTGCATTGAGGCACACCGGTATATTTACTGAAGTGCGGGTCTTTAGAAGTGGAGATGTTGCCCATAGCAACCAATCAGATTCAGTTTACACTGTGCATTGAGGCATACAACTGCCACTTTGCCTTGTTGTAAAATCATGTGCAAAGTTGATGAGAAAGATGTTGCCAACTCATGGGAACGAACAGGTGTAATTTTTTTTGCCACTTTCAGTGGTCTATTAACACACCATATTTTAAGTCATGTGCACGAAATCTGACTGTAGCCGAAACCTTTTCAGAACAAACCCAGGCCCAGTGATACTGAACAGCTTATTTTATGAGCCCATCATTGCAAATTGGGTATGGCATGCAGGAGCTCAGGATCCCTGCAGTAATAACCCAGACATCCCGATAGGTTAGGATATCGACACCTGGCGGTAAGTATCTTACACCTAACCCCTTTCCCCATAGCCTAAGCCTAGCGACCCCCCCATAACATCCGTGATCTGTTGTGCTGGTTCTGAGCTGAGAAAGATCATGTCTAGACCTGTATAGATATTGTGCACAGAGGAATAGAATGTATAATACATAGCAGTGGGTTCTTTTACTTGTCACACACACAAAAAAAAAAAGTGGGCGAGGAGCGACAACAGCTCAGCAGAGTTACCAGAGACACCATGTTGTATTGATCTTGGTGGTGGTTTGGATCTGTCTACATAGGAGTTGAGGGTGTATTAAAATATCCCTCCAGGATTACTCTACCTCTTCTACGTTGTGTTAATAAATTACTAATGGTCTAAAAGAAATGAGGAAGGAGGAATTGAGAGTGTAGACATTAACAAAGACTAATGGCGCATACACACAGTCAGATCAGACAGCAATAAAGATATTATTGTCTGATCATCCTGCATGTGCTGGATGATCGTTATCGAACACCCAGCACAGCACCAACCCCTAAACAACCCGCGATCAACTATCAAGGGTCCCTATAGTAACCTGGTCGATATCGGCCAGGTTGGACTGCATGCACGGGCGACAGTGTTCTCCCCAGAACATTTTTCCAGCCGGGTGGCATTAAGAAGTAGCCGGGTGGGGGCCTTCGCATTAATAAAATGTTTTCAATCCCGACCTTTTAATGATTTAATCTTGAAATAACAATTTATATATTAATTATCTTCTTCTTAGAGGCCCAGATACTGTCCCCACTTGCAGGCTACACAGAATATATTTTTTATACAGCTCTACAGATACTGTCCCCACTTGCAGGCTCTCTTTAATCAGTTCAGGTGACTGTTTCCGCCTGAACTTTCATACAGGAGGAGGGATCTTTGCCCTCCAGCCCGACACCGCCCCTGCACTGTGATGGACAACTAGCCCTAATGCCACATCCCCTGCTCGGCACTCTCCCTTGACCCAATGCCGTGTCCCCGGCCCGTCACCTCCCAATGCCGCATCCCCTGCCCAACACCTCCCCCCGCTGTAATGCGCCATGTCCCGTCACCTGGAACCTTCACTAGCATGTCCTTATTGCCGGCGGACACGGAGCCTCCAATGTGAAGAACGTGGCGTTGGCGTCGCATCCTGCATCCGTATCTGTGGCAACAAGGACACATTGGGGGTGACTGGGAATGCGGTGCATTGGGGCGGGGGGAAGTGCCGGGTGTTAGGCTGTTTTTGCCAGGCGATGCGCCCACAGAAAACAGCCTGGGGAGAACACTGGGCGATGGTCTCTCGGAAGTGCATGGTGGCAGATACATAACGTTCGTAATGGTTGATACATAGAGGAACTGGTGTAAGAGAAGAAACAATGTTAAGTATCAAATACAAAAGTTGCATATATTTAATAGAAGTGTAGTTTAATAACAACCAACGTCACAAATATAGCAGGAATTTTTGGGGGTTAGTGTTTCTTCAGAATGAGGGTTACAGTAGCACAAGCAGGGAAGATTGCTGGGTACTCTGGGCCTGATTCAGAGCCGGACGCTATTTGCGCTCGCTCGTCCAGAAAAAGGGGCTGGCTATTTAAATTGACCGTTCGCTCTTTGCGGTCTGTTGACGCCTCTATGTCTGAACGAGCGAACAAAACATGTGGACGTTTTTTTGTAAAAAACGCCTCCTGGCCGCTCGCATCATACGTCATCTCCGCTATTTATTAGATTAATCGAGTACATCGAAAGGCGAATGAACTGCTCGCTATTCTTGTGGTTGCATTTTCCTACCGCAATCATGCGAGCAGTTCTGGCTAAAAGACACCCAACTGACATCCAACTGACGTGGTTGATGACGCTGCTTTGTTAATTATGCACACCCTTAAAACGCCCGTTTTGACCTTTTGGCATGCCTGCGTTCGGATCTCCACTCCCCGTTTTCAAGCACCTTCCCCTGTTACCACCCACAAACGCCTCATCCTGTCACTCAAATTAGCAGGCATTCGCTATTTTGCGAGCACACGATTTTCGGCCGCACTGACTGGTTTGCGCATGCGTACTAAAACGCATGCGCAGATGTGCGAACATCGCTCGGAGCGAACGAGCGGCCGCTTACGAGCGGCTCTGAATCAGGCCCTCTGTCTCTACAGTCCATGATCAGAGCCAAATATGATGCAAATCTATGAGATGTGTGTAATTCTGACACCACCCCAGCACCATAGATCAATAAATTGTGGCATTACTGCAACAAGATGGCAATATGTGCGCTACTGTGCGAGATTACATTGTACAGTGCCATATTCCCACTATCGAGGACACTTTTTGCACTAAAATGTTTTCTTCTGGAATCCTTCTTCCCATGTCCTAATTAGTTTCCCTACCAAATTGTGTGCCCTGGTTGTTGATGTGGTTAGTAATTCCTGTCTTTTTGCTTTACTCCTGCTAACCATGTTTTCATGATGCACACAATGTCTCTGGTTTATGATCAATCCGCAACCCTTCATACTAAGAGGAATATTCATGCTTTTATCTCAGACTTCTCTTTGAGTGAGGGGTTGCCTGTGGCGCTCTTATCCTTATAGTTTTATTGAGCCATTCTCTATGTTTTTCAATATAAGTTAATGGAAGGATGTTTGTTTTTGTCCTATTTTTGTCTATGGCTCGCTAGGCTTATTTAGCTAATTTACCATTTTTGCTTGTGTATGCACAGATACAAAATTAAAATTAAATGATCTATTTCCTCATGCCTTGCTATTTAAATAATGTTTTTTTTTAATTATGCTCTCACAAATGGGATAACTCTCTTGTTTTATTGCCACTTCAGTTTCATTATCTGAAAATCCAATAACCTCTATTGGTGTATAGTCCAAACCTTATGGATCATTTAATAATAGTCTACAGTTTACCCTTCGTCAAAATACATAGATTGGACTTCTTTATTATATAGCACCTTCAATTTTATTTCTTTAAAATCGGTTAGCCTCTATTGGTGGATAGTTTAAAGCCTATAGATGATTTGACAAGGTTGCAGAGATCATGCTCTCACCATTATGGTTGGGACATTTTGAAACAAATTGGAGTTTGAGGCATTGCAATATTACAGGTTGAGTCTCCCATATCCAAAATGCTTGGGATCAGGGGTATTTTGGATAACGGAATATTCCGTATTTTGGAATAATTGCATATCATAATGAAAAATCTTGGGAATGGGACCCAAATATACACACAGAATGCATTTATGTGTTATATACACCTTATACACACAGCCTGCAGGTAACTTTATACAATATTTTCAATAATTTTGTGGCTCAAGCAAAGTTTGTGTAAATACATGAAATTAATTTATGTTTCATATACACCTAATACACACAGCCTGAAGGTAATTTTATACAATATCTTTAATAATTTGTGCCTTAGACAAAGTTTGTGTACATTGAACCATCAAAAATGAAAGGTTTCATTATCTCAGTCATGCCAAAATAATTCCGTATTTCGGAATATTTGGATATGGGAGACTCAACCTGTACATTGTTAAATTAGTTTCCATTGAACATATATCCTTTATGTGTTTTTCATATGAAAATCTGTCTCTGTCTCATATGATGTGCCTATTATGATTTTTTTTTTTTTGTTGGTTTGAATTACAAGTTGCACTATATTGTCTATTGTATTATTTTTCTTTTTTATTTGATTTGGAAGCAACTTATTTTTGTTTCAATAAAAAATGTTTTAAAAAAAGATTTGCCTATGAATAGGGGAAGTTAAATTGGTTCTATTGAAAAAATAAAATAAAAGTTATTAACTACTTCTGCAGGGCATACCTCCATTACATACTTGGTCCAGCCAACCTTGACGTACATTCCCCTAGGTAGCCAATCAGGTCCTAACTGTCATCTGACAGTCTAAAACCTGGACTATTAGGGTGCCTTGAGGGCATAGTTTGGGAACCTCTGCCCTAAGGGTTTAATGCGACTTCTCCGCTAAATTCTGCATCAGGAGGTCGCTGTGCTCTTTGGGGAACGCCTGATGCCTACTCAGGCAACTCTCCTTCTGGATTCATTATAAACATTCCCAAACTTCTGAGAAGGCATTCAGTCTCCTCTCCAAACTCAGACAGGATTTTCCCACTGAACCAACAGGTTAGTATCACATTCATTATAAAATATTTTACGTCTCACCCATCATGTGCATGAGTTGGGAAGGGGAGACACAGCCAAACCTTTTTCTTCGTCTAACCTTATAATAACATACAGGTTACAGCAGTGACGTGCCGTGAGGTCAGTGGCTGGGGAGGGACACATGGAGATGGGTCTGAGTGCTGGGAGCCTGTCTCACCCCCTACTCACTGTAACTCCTCTGGGGGGGGGGGGGGTGTAAGTAAGTCTCAACGTCTGGCATTTAAGCAGATGTGGTAGCCCGTTCTACCTGGAGAAGATCAGGTGTTGTAGGGGTCTGGAGTGAAACTGGGCGAACTCCACCATGACGAAGATGGACACCATTGATCCCAAGGCCTGCATTGCAGAGTGAATTGATACTCTGCGATTGTGAAGCAGTCTGCGTAGTCTGCACTGTAGTGCTGAAATCTTGTCTGCCGTCTGGTAGATTCTCTGAACTCAAGAGTCCAGGAGGGTTCCCAAATGAACCATCCTTTGTAAGGGTGTCAGGGAAGACTCTTTCAGGTTGATCAGCCAACCGTGCATTTGTAGAAAGGTAATGGTTACCTGCAGTTGGCAGTAAATCTGCGGATAGCAAAACCGCAGCCAACCCGCCGGGGTTTAGAACCCGCCACTTAGTAAATTTTGCCCAAAGTTTCATTTTGTATTCAAACGGAAACCTGTGTATTTCTCAGTTGCAGCCACCAGGTGGCGGTGTTGCCTCAAATGCAGAAGTTTTATTTTGCTGTGTTCCTAATCATTAGCAGTGTAAAGTCCCCCATACATCAGAGATTGCAAATTGCACGATTGCTGCAATCAATCGATTGTGTATAAAAATCTTTCCCTTTTTCAATCTCTGATGTATGGGGGCCTTAACACATAGGATCTTCTCAGATATCAATAATATCAGAGTGTGTGCCTTGAGAATAATAATTTGCTCCGTCGATTGTTATGTCCAAATTTATCCTAAAGAGAGAACTCTGTTCTTGATTCTTCTCACTATAGGCAGGATGCATCAAAACTAAAAATGCAGTCAAATCCCAGAAAATGTGTTTTATTTTTTCCTGTGGGGGCTACTGTGTGTTTTTCCCTGTTAGCGACCAACGTGTTTGTTTTTCCTGTGGAGGCCAATATGGTTTGTTTTCCTGTGAGGGACAATGTGTGTGTTTTTTTGTCTTCCTGTGATGGCCAATGTGTTTTGTTTTTTTCCTGTAGGG
Source organism: Taudactylus pleione (assembly GCA_031769625.1). NCBI lineage: Eukaryota > Metazoa > Chordata > Amphibia > Anura > Myobatrachidae > Taudactylus > Taudactylus pleione. The sequence goes on from JAUIMM010000664.1 coordinate 682,194, forward strand.
CATTGCCTAATAGAAGCCTATGAGCTTCTTATCAGAAAACTTCCCCGTGAGGGATCCAAACTCGGAAGTCCCGACACCGCAAAGGAAAGAGCTGTCCTTTGCTTAAATGATACTAAATGTTACTAAATGCCAGTATGCATGCGATCATTGGCGGGATGCAACACATTTAGGATATGCATCCCGGCCTATCTATGTATAACTAGAGATGTACATGGACCCCCGTGTTTTGGTAAACCCAGTTTTTGTTTTTGGCAAACTCCCCTCAAGTTTACTTGCCTACTCTCCTGGGAGTTGTGGGAGGCTCCTGATCTTTTTAGTATCCCCACACACCCCCGGGAAAGTGGCCGGATCTCCCACATCCTGGAGATCAAAACAGTAATCGCCGGTCAGTGTGGGACGGGGATAAAATGACATGAAAATGCGTAATTTATTCCCGCCCCCTCTCCACGGACCCACAAATTGCAGCATTTTGTCTTGACAAAGGCAGATTGGAGCGGAGACTCAATAGAGCGGAGAAGCCAGACTGGCACAGGCAAAGTAGCATAGAAGTGAAGCAAGGGGGCACATGACACCTTGAAAGACAGTAGAGAGACATCTTAAAGACAAGTGTTGCAGAGAGCGACAGAGGCTGGGACCTGTAGTTCACCAGCATCAATCTCGTTAGAGAGATCAAGCCGAGAAGCCTGCTTAGCAAAGTAGAGTACTTGAATTCAGGATGTAGTCAGCATTCCGGCATGCGGGATGCCGACGGCCGAACTACCGGCTGCCGAAATCCAAACAGCATCGGCATCCTGAAGGTAAGTATCGGGCGTTAGGGGGAAGGTTAGGGTGCGGGGTTAAGCATTAGGGGCAGGGGCAGAACTATGGGAGACAATGGAGGCGCCTGCCGCCGGGCTCCAGCTCTGAAGGGGCACCTCTTCCATTGCCCACAATATATTCACCCCAGTTAGGTCTGTAACTATGTACCCGGAGTGTACTGTCACGGCCGCCCAATACATGGCACCCCTTCCCGGCACCTGAGAAGCCACCATACACTAGTGGAGAGCTCCATGTCAGACCATCAGCTGCTGCCTTTGTCTATCTAGCCTGTCAGCATGCGACTTGCTACATTACAGTGTCAATGGGTGTGACAGTGGGGGACACCAAATTATAACTTGCCTCCGGGCGTCTGGGATGAAGTTATGCCACTGATTAGGGGGAGGGTTAGGTTTAGGGCGCGAGGAGGGGGAGGTTAGGTTTAGACACCGGCGAGGGAGTGTTAGGTGTGCGGGGAGGTTAGTGTTAGGCACCGAGGACCAATGGCATTTGATAAGAGAATTCCATTTATTACATATACACACACTTAGGGGTAAATTTACTAACAATCGAGTTTGGTCGAGATAGCAATCGCTGGAGAGTTTGGCTATTTTTTCCCCACTCGCAAATTTACAAATGTCAAACTCGGAAGAAAATCTCCTTTGCTACGGGAAAAGTCTGGACAGATCATGTAAGTGTCTGCCTGTAAATAGCCAAAAAAGAGTGAAATGTTACCAAAAAAATTACGTAGGGTCCCCCCCCCCCAAAAAAGCATAACCATGGGCATTTCCCATATTTTTAGGAACGACTGAGCAGTCCAGGGCTGGTTATGCTTTTTAGTGGGGGACCCTACATCATTTTTAATTTTTTTTTCTTAATATTAACCTTTTTTTTTTTTTTTACAGGTATAACACAAGCAGCCTGCACATATCTCACGGATATGTGCAGGCTGCTTGTTCGGGAGAGTTTGGCAGAGAGAAAACTGCAATCTCGGGTGAGTAATCTCTAAACCTGCTACTCGGGGGAGATAAGTGGAACTGCTTCACCATCGGCTAACTCGGTCACAGCTAAACTCACTTCTTAGTAAATTTGTGAGTTTCAGAAGCATCAAATCACTCGAGTTTCGGCGATGCAAATCGAGTTGAAAAAAAAAAAAAACTTGATCAGACTCGATTCTTAGTAAATTTACCTCTTAGTGTATGTGTTATGGGCAATGATTCTACATGACATCAAGCAGCATTATAGTACAACCTAGTAGCATCTTCACAGGCTACACAATATTTAAAAGAAGTTATTAAAGGGGAATGGGATTGAAATGCCGACAGCACTAGCCCGATGCGGGAGAAATCCCGACAGTGGAAGTAAGTAATCTAACCCTCCTTTAGGGGTGCCTAACTCTAACCTCCCCTCCTAGTACCTAACCCTAACCTCCCTCCATTAGTTCCTAATCCTATGTAGGGAGAGGGGCTCCCTACATAACCCTAAGTCCCCCCGGGGGTCCCTAAACCTAACAACCCCATCCCCGGCTACATCTCTATTTACCTCTCGGTTTCTGGACGAACGGTCCGGCGTCCTGTCGGGTCCCAGCGTCGGGATTAAGATAGGCATCAGTATTTCGACACCTATGGTAAATCCCCTGCTGGGATTGTAGTGAGGCTGCTGGTCTCATAACTACATCCCATTAAAGGGACTGTAGGCCGGAAACTAATACCGCCGTTCCATCTGTTTACTCACCTGCCATGCAAATGTCGCAGACGCTGAGCAAATCAAAGCATCTGCGTACAAAGATGCAGCATTGGTCGCAGATCCTTCGATTATCGGTCTTCTGAATAACCCAATAGCCGCGTAGAAAGGGTAACTGAACTGAGAAGCTGGAGACATTTTTCTTGAGTACAGGATTGCAGACGCAGGATGTGACTCGCCGCCAAAACGGTTGTGGCACGCCTGTATTCTTTGCTGCCATTCACCGTTACCACCCCCAAACATCCCAAACTGTCAATCACACTGCTAGTAAATAGTTGCTGCAAACAACAATGGTGATGTACCGTGATGCATGTTCCGTATGACTCAGACACATGAGCAGATTGTTGATTATTGCTCAATTGCGAAAACATTGGCACAGCATACTAATCAGGCCCAGTGTTAATTCTACTTAACAGAGCTGTAACATATTTAAGGAGAAATGTTTCCATTTCTAAACAAACCTATATAAAAGGCCTCAATGTGCACCAACAAAGTCACAGTAGCCCAGGTTACCAATGCTAGAACCATTTCCTTTAAAATCATTGAGACATGAGTTTATAGTTCATACTTATTTAACTATGAGAGACTTATTTATTTTAGTAGTGTGGTAATTAATAAGTATAAGTATACTGATATTGAGTGATATACTGTATACACCAGTTACATTAAAGTAGTAATACAAGCTATATAGGGGGTGATCTAGAGTTGTACGCTGTTGTGATTTTTACACATTTTTCCAATGTTCCGAAAACTGCACATGTGCAGGACCCGTACTGGGCATGTAGTGTGGTTGCAGATGACAGGTGAGTGACAGTCTGCAGCTGTTTGGGGCAGGGAGTGGGCGGCGATGTACTTCGTCTCAAAAGACAGAGGCGTGTCGCCTCTGTTTTATGGGAGTGCCGAGAATGGGGTCATCTCTTGACCGCAGATTTCCTGGCCCCGGCAGAGGAGTTTCATCACCCATTCTGAGTAAGCTTTGGCTTACTCAGATGGGCGATGACTGCGGCCATTACGTCCGATGGCCACAATGGTGATCCAATGCCGCGTCTTCCGATGCAGCACTCAGATCTGCAATGCTGGCAGAATCCCCGTACAACCAGCCAGTAACATTAACACCTGCAGAGGTTTATTAACTGTGATGTGTGCTGACCACACACTAGATACTGTAGTATAGCATGTGTGATCTGTACGCCACCGGCATACTTAGTACAAGTCCAATTAAAAAGCAATAGGTCTATGTAAAGGTGATTATCCAATAAGCTGCAATTACTTGAGCCTGGTCACTGACTTTTGCAAATAATGAAATGTAGCCTCAACATTTGTACTTGTACTTTCTACTTCAGGGTCCATAGGGGGTCCACAGGGTTGACCTTGGGGGTATAGCTGGATCTGGATCCATGGGCACCACGCAGTTAAAGCTTTAGCTGCTCCCAGGATGCACTTGGGTCCGTCCTCCTCTATACCCCACCCCCGGCCACAGCACCTCAGTTTGAGTTGGTGCCCGGCCGGAGTCGGGTCACCTGCGCAGGGGGGCTGCAGGAGCAGCCCCCAAAAAGCTTTCTATTTTTATTTAAAAAAAAAAAAAAAAGAGCCTGTTAGATTTTTATTTTACAACAGAGGCTCTAGTGTGGCAGCGACGGGCTGTCTATGCAGACGCCCACGCTGCCGCTCTCCTTCCCCACTGGCGCCGCGACACCAGTACTGCACTGGGGATCGCGGCGGGAGGCCAGAGTCCGTACTAGCCGGACTCTGGGTCCCTCCCTGGACTGCTGCCGGAGTCGCCGGGGACAAGGTAAGCCGCGAGTCGCCGATTAGCGGCGGCTCGCGGGTTTTGCCTGCAGATGCAGTCCTTTGCCCCCGGTCCTAGGGGACAGACCGGGGGCCGCTAGCGGTGGCGGCGGGCTCCCCCTCTGAGGAGGAATAACCCGTGGGACCACTAGACCACCAGGGATATATGGCAAGCGGGAAGCCTGCAGCCCTGGGGTTAATATGCTAGCCAGGGGAGGAAGCCTTCCCTGTCAGCGGCTCCTCCCCTCAGCTCAGCGCGCCTTTCAACACGGAGTCTGGCGTCGCTGAGCTGCAGATTCCTCGGCCACTCCTCCTCTGAGGTCTCCAGCGGCCATTTTCTCACAGTGGCAGCGCAGATCTTCAGGGAGCACGCGGACCGGTCCCCCTGTGTACCTCTCCCCTGATTAAGGATAGCGTACACAGCACTATAGCCCTCCCAGACACTGAATCTGGGCAGGTTGATTGTAGTGTAAAGGTGCAGTGAGTATATCTTCCTGCATGGTATGTGACTTTTGCTAGTGCTGCCTGTCTGTGCTTATTTTCTACTTACTGTCAGCTTATACCTATCCCTTTACTTCTCCTACAAGCCCTACAGGTGTGTGGGGGAGGGGCGTTTCTACTGACCTCACTTATATAGATCACGTATTTGTGAGGTCCGTCACATACAGTTGTGTGCTACTCAGTGCCATATTGTGGGCTGTTGTTCAGCACACCGGTGAGTGCGTTTTACTTCTACCCTGGTGCCAGATATATAATATATTCTGTCATGTCAGACGAGGAGGTTGAGCGCTCAGTGGCTCCGGTGTTGGCCTCCTGCGGACGCTGTTCTGCAGGAGTAGATAGGGAGGATTTGTCACAGGATGGCCTGTGTAGTCGATGCCAGGTGGCTCCTGGCTCATCCAGACCTTCTCTGGCGCAGGAACCACCGTGGGCGATGTTTTCTCAAGTGCTGGTGTCTATTGCGGACCGTCTGTCGGTCCCGACTGCTCTCCCTACTAGGGCGTTGCCCCAGCCGACCATCCCCCATTCCCCGGGTGTCCCGCGGTTATTGCGGAGTCCTCCTGGGTCTCAGTCGGTGGGTCCCTATGCGGGGTTGCCTATGTATATACAGGCTTCCCCTGTGCCGCAGCAGCCTGTGGTACCTTTTCAGGCCCCTATGGTGACTCCTCCACCCTGGGTGGATGTGCTCTCCAACTCTGTGCAAAATTTGGCGGCCGCTTCCTCGGCTTTTCAGTCAATGTTGCAGACTGACATGCCTTCTAGGATTTCAAAACGCCCACTCATGACACGGGCTGCTCAGGTATCGGACTCAGAGGGTTCCTCAGATGATGGGGAGGTCCCTGATGACACTGACTCGGACGCCTCGGTCCAGGAAATGGATACCAAGTCGTCCATTAATGTGCGAGCACTAGTTAGGGCGGTGCGAGCTATTCTTCTTATAGAGGATGAGGCACCGCTTCCTAAGTCGAAGTTTCCTAGTTTCAAAAAAACTAAGGTGGCTTCTGCGGTGTTTCCCCTGTCGGATCAGTTGACGGATCATATGGCGGTAGCTTGGCAGGCTCCCAGTAAGAGATTCCTTCCTCAGAAGCGGTTGGCTTCTAATTACCCCTTCCCTGAGGCACATTGTAAAAAATGGGAAACTCCACCGGCGGTGGATTCCCATGTCACCCGTTTAACTCGGGGCGCCACCTTACCATTACCGTCGATATCCTCGCTGAAGGATCCCACGGACAGGAAAGTTGAGACTTGCTTAAAGTCTATTTACTCCCTCTCCGGGGCGGTGGCCCGACCGTCCATGGCCATTTCCTGGGTGGCCAAGGCCATTGAGGGGTGGGCCAATGCATTGGAAGATACCTTCCCGGACGACGCTCCGGATGTCCAGCGGGCGTTGTTGGGACAAATGAGGGACGCTGCTTCTTACATTGGAGAAGCTTCTTTAGATGCTAGTCTGCTGACCTCGCGGGTATCGGCTGCAGCGGTGTCTGCCCGCCGATCCTTATGGTTGCGGTCCTGGAGAGCGGACTCTGATTCAAAGAAAGGTCTGGAGGCCTTACCTTTCAATGGGGAATTACTATTTGGTCCGGACTTGGACAAAATAGTGGACACCCTGGCTAAATCCAAGTCGGCCTTCCTCCCTTCGGCGGCACTGCCTGCTAAGGTTCGGAGTTCGGCTTTTCGTTCCTTTCGGGTTCAGGGTAAGGCGAAAGGTCAGTCCTTCCCGAGACAGTCTGCGAGTAAGACGGCCTCTAAACCCAAGAAGCAAGCCTGGAGTGCTCGGCGCCCTTCTTCCAAGCAGGAAGATAAACCTGCGGCCTGATGGGACGGGCCTCCCTCTGGGGGACCTCAGAGTGGGAGGCCGACTTCTTCTATTTGCCCAGTGCTGGCACAATACCACCACGGATGCCTGGGTTCGAGAAGTGGTCTCCCAGGGGTACGCCCTGTCTTTTCGGCACAGACCACCCCACCAGTTTTTCTGCACAAGTCCTTCTCAGGACAAGACCAAGGCGTTACAGGTTCAGGAGGCTATAGAGTCCTTGCTGAAAGCAGGGGTCATTGTTCCCGTTCCTCTATCACAACGAGGGACGGGGTATTATTCGTCTCTGTTTCTGGTGCAGAAACCCAATGGTTCTCATCGCCCTATCCTCAACTTGAAGTCTCTGAACAAATTCCTCAGAGTTCCCAAGTTCAGGATGGAAACGTTACGTTCCATCATTCTGGCGATGGAACCAGTGGATTACATGGTGTCCCTGGACATCCAGGACGCCTACCTTCATGTTCCGATAGCATCTTCACACCAGCGGTATCTGAGGTTCGCTATCCTTCAACACCACTATCAGTTCCGGGCGCTACCCTTTGGTCTCTCCACGGCACCGAGGGTGTTCACGAAGATTATGGCGGTCATGGCCGCACATCTTCGGAACCAGAATGTACGGCTGCTGCCATACCTGGACGACCTCCTGTTGCTGGCGAGCTCCCCGGAGGTACTGCTTCAACATCTCCACCTGACGATCGCTTGCCTGCAAGCACACGGGTGGTTGATAAATTGGAAAAAGTCCTCTCTGATTCCATCACAGCGGATGGTTCATTTGGGAGCCCTGCTGGATTCGCGTCAGCAAAGGATCTTCCTGACTCCGGAGAAGGTCGCCTCCCTACAGCTGCGGATACGCAGTTGCCTGAGCCGTTGCCGCCTGTCGGTCCATTCGGCTATGAGAGTTCTGGGGTCCATGGTGTCGACATTCGACATGGTGGAATTTGCCCAGTTCCATTCCCGGCCCCTGCAGGGGCTGATTCTATCAGAATGGAACGGGTTACCTCACCGGATCCGCTCTCAGGTGCTGGTGTTGTCTCCGGACGTTCGGCTATCTTTGGCTTGGTGGCTTCAGACAGCTCATCTGGTCGAGGGGCGCCCATTTTGGATCCCGGACTGGGTCCTGCTCACGACGGATGCCAGTCTCCGGGGTTGGGGGGCAGTGACCAGCTCTTTGTCGCTTCAGGGTCGTTGGTCAGCGGAAGAAGCACTTCTCCCCATCAACATCCTGGAACTGCGGGCAGTATACTAGGCCCTGCAGTCGTCCGGCCCCGCTCTTCACGGAAGGGCGGTACAGGTGCAGTCCGACAACGCCACCACGGTGGCGTATATCAATCACCAAGGCGTAACTCGCAGTCAGGCAGCGATGTCGGAGGTGTCTCGTATCCTGTCTTGGGCGGAGGGTCACATTCCAGCGATCTCGGCGGTCTTCATCCCCGGAGTCCTCAATTGGGAGGCGGACTTCCTCAGCCGTCACGACGTGCATCCCGGGGAATGGTCGCTTCACCCAGAGGTGTTTCAGCTACTCGTGGACAGGTGGGGACTGCCGGAGCTGGACTTGATGGCCTCCCGTCACAATCACAAGTTGCCCGTTTACGGGTCAAGGACAAGAAACGCAGGTGCAAGTCTGGTGGACGCGCTGTCGGTGACATGGACGTTTCACCTGGCGTATCTGTTTCCTCCGATATCCCTGCTTCCTCGGGTTCTGCGGAAATTCAAGCAGGACGGCGGCATGCTCGTGCTGGTAGCTCCGGCGTGGCCCAGACGTCCTTGGTACTCTGATCTCAGGAGCCTCTCCATCGACGCTCCGTACCTTCTTCCTCAACATCGGGACCTGTTGTCTCAGGGGCCCTGCCTTTACCCGGATCTGGGTCGGCTGTCTTTGATGGCGTGGCTCTTGAGACAGCCGTCTTGAGGTCTCGGGGCTTCTCCAGTTCGGTTATTGGTACCATGCTCAGGGCACGCAAGCCTGCTTCAGCACGGATTTATCACAGAGTGTGGCACACTTACTTTCAGTGGTGTGAGTCCAGACTTTATGATCCTCAGGTGTTCCGAGTTTCTAGGATCTTGGAATTTCTTCAGTCAGGATTGGATCTCGGCTTACGCCTTGCATCTCTGAAGGTTCATGTGTCCGCCTTGTCCGTGTGGTTTCAACGGCGGATTGCAATACTACCAGACGTTCACACCTTTTTCCAAGGTGTTCTCAGGATCCAGCCTCCCTTTGTGCCTCCTGTGGCTCCTTGGGACTTGGCGGTGGTGCTACGGGTCCTGCAGGGTCCTCCGTTTGAGCCTCTTGAGGCGGTGGAGCTCAAGTGGCTGACATTTAAGACGGTTTTTCTCCTGGCAATTGCTTCGGCCAGGAGGGTGTCTGAATTGGGGGCGCTTTCCTGTCGCCCTCCTTTCCTGATTTTTCACCAGGACAGAGCGGTGCTCCGCACTCGTCCTGAGTTTTTGCCCAAAGTGGTCTTGAAGTTCCATATTAATCAGGAACTTGTTGTGCCAGCTTTTCAGTCCCCTGATCTTTCAGCTGGTGAGACTTCCTTAGATGTGGTCCGGGCGCTTAGAATTTATGTAGACCGGACGGCTTCGGTTAGGAAGTCTGATTCCTTGTTTATCCTCTTTGGTTTTCACAAGAGGGGTTGGCCTGCCAACAAACAAACGTTAGCCCGTTGGCTTCGTTCCGTTATTTGTGAGGCTTATGCACAGGAGGGCTTACCTGTGCCAGCCTCTGTTAAGGCTCATTCCACTCGTTCTGTGGGTCCCTCTTGGGCTGCTAGACGTGGCGCTTCTGCTGTTCAGCTGTGTAAGGCGGCCACTTGGTCTTCAATTCAAACGTTTTTGAGGTTCTATGCGTTTGACACCTTTGCCTCTCAGGATGCATCCTTTGGGCGCCGGGTACTCCTTTCAGCACAGGAGCGTCCCCGCCCTTAGTTGTACTGCTTTGGGACATCCCCAAGGTCAACCCTGTGGACCCCCTATGGACCCTGAAGTAGAAAACAAGAGATATGGTAAGAACTTACCTTTGTTATCTCTGTTTCTACGAAGTCCATAGGGTCCACAGGGCGACCGCCCTGACGCACCTGGCTTCAAATGGGCTGTGTGGCTGGTCACCAGTTTTCCGTCTCCCATTTCTGTGAGTATGGTTTCTTGTGTGTTCCAGTCTTCCTTCTCTCTGTTTAGTCTCCTCCTCCGGCCTTGGCTGCTTACCAACTGAGGTGCTGTGGCCGGGGGCGGGGTATAGAGGAGGACGGACCCAAGTGCATCCTGGGAGCAGCTAAAGCTTTAACTGCGTGGTGCCCATGGATCCAGATCCAGCTATACCCCCAAGGTCAACCCTGTGGACCCTATGGACTTCGTAGAAACAGAGATAACAAAGGTAAGTTCTTACCATATCTCTTGTTTTATCAAAGTAGAGTACCTGAATTGAAAGGGGAAGTTGTCTCAGAGATTCTATGAGTTGCCCCCTCCCACTCTGTATGCAGCAAGTGTTAGATTAGTTGTTGCACTAACAGTTATCAACAGCGGCGTAACAAGGAGTTTGAAGGCCCCAGTGAAAAATGTATATAGCACATGTAATGTTGACGAGGACAATGGGCCCCCTAACCTCTGGGCTCAATAGCAGCTGCACCTATGGTAGTTACGCTCATGTAGAGAATATTTCAGGGACCAATATATGGTACAGGGAGCATTCTAGAGACAAACAATGCAGAGACATTAATTATACCCCAGCCCCATCCCCTGTACACATAACACTATACACCAGCCCCCCACTGTACACATAACATTATACACCTGCCTTCCCTGTATGGACATCATTATACATAAGTCCCACCTGTACATATAACACTATACACCAGCCCCCCTGTACATATAAAACCATACACCAGCCCTCCTGTACACATATCACTATGCACCAGCCCCCTGTACACATATCACTATGCACCAGCCCCCCTGTACACATATCACTATGCACCAGCCCCCCATACACATATCACTACACACCAACCCCCCATACACATATCACTGTACACCAGCCCCCCATACACATATCACTATACACCAGCCCTCCCTTTTACATATAACACTACATCAGCCCCCTTTAAAATATTACTATACAGCTTACAGCTACCCCCTGTACATATAATACTATACACATTTCCCCCCGTACATATATTATACACATGTTCCCCCTGTACATTTAACACTATACACGTCCCCCGTACATATAACACTATAAACCAGCCACCCCTGCACAAATAATACTATACAGCTGCCCTCCTGTACATATAACACTATACACATGACCCTCCTGTACAAATAGCACTATAAACCTGTCATAACACACCTTGTATGTCCAGACTTATGAGTTTTGTTGAGTTCACCTGGCCTCAGCCCTCCATCTGCACCAGCAGCAGCCAGTTAGGATCACCCAGGGTGGTCCATGCACTCATCACGATGCCAACTTCCTCCTGTGTTTGTCTGGGCTGCAGCGCAATCTTCCGTCGGGGGACTCTGGTTTGTCAGAGATATCCAAGAACAGATGGGGCCAGCACAGAGCTCCCCTGACTAGTGGCCGTTTGACTATATGGTGAAAGGAGTCTGTGGCAGCCTGTCTGTCCGCGGAGTGCTGGAGATTGGCATTGGGTGCTCCTCCTCCTCCCCCAATTGTAGTGGCTGATGAGCATAGCAGGTTCCACCCCCAGAACATCCCACTCTATACAGGGACCTCCACCTTAGTTATGCCCTGGGTTCCCTAGTACAAAGCATAAAACGGACCACAACATTCGAGAAACCCATGGCCTTCAGGAGGGCAGTCTCAACAGCCATATCATCAAAGCCAGTCAATGAAGATCCTGATGTAGAAAAGTGCCTTGCGAGAGAAGATCCGACCTTAGGGGAAGCCACCAACATGCTTCTGAGAATGGTGTACCATGCCCTAGATGGCCAATCTGAAATAAAAAGGAGGATGATCATGTCCTCTAGTTTCAGCTTACGGATGACCTAAGGCAGTAGGGACATTGGAGGAAAGAGATAAATTAATAGGAGTGCCCAGGGGACTGACAGTGCATCCAGTAGAAAAGCACTCTGGTCTCAAATCCTGGAACAGTAGCAGGGCAGCTTGGGATTCAGATGGGATGCAAACATGTCTATGGAGGGGTGGACCCAATAGTTCATAAGCTGTTGGACATCTTGATGGCTGAGATAGTCTGCCTCTCAATTTTTGACCGCCAGAATGTAGACTGCTGACTGAGTTGGGAGAACCGTTCTGCCCATCAGAGGATTCTGCATACTTCTTGCATGACTTGAAGGCTCCTTCTGCCTCCTTGATGATTTATGTAGACTATGGCCCTGGCTTTGTCTGAGCGGACTTCGACCGGAAGACCTTGGAGAAGATGTCTTGTTTGACACAAGGCCCTGTAAATTGCCCACTGTTCCAAGATATTGATGGAAAGTTGGGATTCCTGGTCCATACAATGGCCCTGGTAGGTTATCTCCAGAGTGACTGCTCCCTAACCCTAGAGCACAAGTTTTCAAACTCGGTCCTCAAGTCCCCAAACAGTGCACGTTTTCCAGGTCTCCTCACAGAATCACAAGTGAAATAATTAGCTCCACCTCTGGATCTTTTAAAATGAGAAATAAATACACCTCTGCCCCTGCTAGGAGACCTGGAAAATGTGACCTGTGTGGGGTCCTGAGGACCGAGTTTGGGAACCACTGCCATAGAGGCTGGCATTCGTAGTGAGTAGAGTCCACTCTCAAATAAGGAATAGACATACCTCATCCAAGTGATAGGCCTGAAGCCAACAGAGGAGCGAGTGACGAGTCTCTGGAGATAATAAACTCAACCGGGACTTGATCTGAACGTGAGATCTATTCCACTAGGTCAGAATTTCCGATTAAAAGGTCCTGGAATGGAACTGGACAAACGCCACCATTTCGAAGGTAGGGACCATTTTGCCCAGAACCCTCATGCAGAGATGTACCAACACTCTCTATAAATGGAGAAGAGATTGTAGCACATTCCAAAGGGAAACAATGTTATGCTATGGGAGAAAAACCCTCTGGACTAGAGTGTCCAAGAGGACCGCCAAAGTGTACCATTTGCTGAGAAGACACTAGACTGGATTTGCGCTAATTGAGGAGCCACCTGTGGGACTGAGGGATCTGAATTGTCAGGTTGAGGTGCTCCTGCAGAGTATCCACTTACTGGGCTTACAATGCAAAGTTTGTCTAGATAAGGTATCATCCAAATCCCCTGAAATTGCAGAGTGGCCGCCATTACTGACAACCCAAAAGGCAAGGCTCAAAATCAGTAGTGGTACAAGAGGAACACAAATCAGAAAGCGTTGATGTCCTTCCCAAATGGGCATAATTAAATAAGCAAAGCCATAACAGGGTGTAAGATCACCCTGTGTTGGCCCGCCCCCTTACATCACGTGGAGGAGTCGGGGCCGGCAGCACCGGTAAGTGCAGTGCCGTTTGGAGCATCCTTTGATTGCAGGAGGTTTTGGCCTCTTCAAATTACTGGGTTCACCCCTGGAGCAGCTGGCTGTGGAGGAATCAGCTAGGCACAGGAGCTGAACTGGGTTGACTCTCAGAGGGAGGGGGCAGAGCCTTAAGAGGGGAAGGAGAAGGAAGAAAACGACAACAGTATATTAGGGATGGAGAGCAGGAACCCAACATCAAATGATGGCTGGGCTTCCACCATTGAAACTTTCAATGTGATGGTAACTATCACATCAAATAATTTGATGGTTAAAACTATTTAAATAACTAGTGGCAGGGGGCGGAGCATCTGGGAACAGGGGTGGAACCTCACTGCACCCCTGTTCACGTCGCTGTGGGGGCGTGCCCAGCACTTTCCGAGATGCTGGGCTGCCCCCAGGCTCCACATAACACTGAATAGATGCCGTGTGCATGCGCATGGCATCTATTCTCCCACTGCTCACCTGCTGCTCTGCAGAGCAGCGGTGTGTGCTTTTACCCCACAGCCAGCATTGGATGGGCATCGGAAAGCTGCATCCAATGTCTGGTAACCATCGAATTCCTGGTACTTCCATCAAATCGGAACCATTGATAGTTACTATCGGCTTCCAATGTCCATCTATACAGTTTATTGGTAGCTGTTGGTCCCTGTGGGGAAGCAGCCATCATGCAGAGACTGAGGGAAGGGGTAGGTGATGGGCACTGCTGCTGATGTCTGCAGTCTCAGCCAGCTGACAAGTGCCACAGTTTATGCAAATTGTGGCTGCCACCAGTGTTCATTTAAATAATGACACCAGAGACATCCTTATTATTGTGCTGGCAGACTCAGTGCCATCCCCTCATTTGCTGGTGCCCTAGGCAGCTGCCTAAAGCTGCTTAATGGTAGTGCCGGCCCTGTACACAGTCCGTATTGATGCTAGTTCAGTCTGTGTAGTCACCAGGAACCAGTGCCTTATGCCTCTATGATCAGAGGTGTAGAATGTGGCCAGGGTGCTCGCAGCACTTGCGTGCTATGGTGCCACCCCCCTCCCCACCCAGGCATGTGTGTACTCAATAACAATACATCTTACCTATATGGTGGTTTCTCTGCAATAGGCAACCAACCTCTAAAGAAATGTATCCTCCCTGGGCAGACAGTGTTTTCGGTTGATACACACTCTTCATGTAGGAAATTACATGGTCCAGAAGATGCCTGTTTGTGTAGGAATTTAACCAATGTCATCATCATACAACAGCCCCGTGTCACACTAGCCTCCTTCCTCTTCAGCCCCGTCACACCAGGGTTGTGTATAGATCCCCTTCAGTTGATGTACCTGGAAGTGGCATGGAGTGGGGGCAGAAGTGCGGTGCCCTTAAAGCAATGTTACTTTTGAAACTTGTACTCTCGTGGGTTTGCTTCGTCACCACTCTTCGGGCACGGTTACTATTCCTGATCAATATCCACATGAATAGTGACTGATGACATCAGGGTACATTTACTGAAAGGGCTCTATCCCCAACCTTCTCAATAGCCCCTTGCCACACTAACCCCATGTCACTCCAGCCAACCCCCTCCCCTGCCTATATATAGATATATACACACACAGTAGCTATATAATATAACCGTTCTCTATCTATCTATACAGGCAGGGTCAAACATACATACATACATACAGACAGGGTCACACGTACATATACAGGCAGGGTCACACATGCAGGAAGGGTCACACATACAGGCAGGGAGGGTCATACTCATAACCAGACAGACATAACTGGGGTACCTCTCTCACCTTTATGTGGACCCGGCCGCTTCTTCCTCCATGTTATAGGATAGATCCCCGTCAACATGCTACTGTAGCCCCGCCCTCTGCTGGGGTCAGATGAGCATGTGTTGAGCTTCATTAATCAGGGCTCAGCACAAGCTCCTCTGACCATGGAGTCTCTCACTAGAGCAGCAGGAAGGCAGGACTGGATCTGCTGCTCTGTATACACATCACCTGGCAGGCTGTACACGGACCCAGCATGATAACAGCTATTTGACAGCTGCTTCCAGAGTCCGACTTCAGGGCACCCTCTAGCAATTTTTTCGCCTGGAGCTCACGCCCTCCCTACGACCCTGTCTATGATGTTACTTGTTACTGGTAAATTAGCAATTACCTTCTCATGAATATACAGTGGTTAGCACTACTGCCTCACAGCACTAGGGTCAATGGTTATATTTGGACATGAGCTCTGTGTGTGGTTTATATGTTCTCCCCATGTTTGTGTGGTTTTCTCCAGGTATCTCGTCTTCCTCCCACAGTCCAAAAAGCTACTATATATATTAGTGAGTTTGTGGGATGGGAAATGTAGACCATACGATCCCCAGGTCTGAAGCACATCTTGCTTTAAGGGAAATGCAGCTTGATAAAGGTGATGACACGGACCTATAAGAAAGCCTGAAGGGTGAAACGCGCATTGGTCAGCTGAGGGGAATCCCAGGGTGTGCACACCGGGTCCCTACCACTCGGCAGCAGACTCACTCACGATTTTCTTGCATATGAAGAATTATGAAGTATGGTAACTGATATACTCTCTGTTTTCCACTATAACTTTCCCCAGATAGTGAGGGCAAACCTCACCAAGGGAATCGTTTCCCCATATCTGACAAGGAGTTTTATAATCTGTGCCTTCCAGTAGGTCATTTTGCTCTGACTAAGTATTCACTGCAATTAACTTGCACATGCCCAGCTGGTATTGCTGGATTTGAATAGAACAGATGCTTCCCATTTCCATCTAGTTGCTTCTTGTCTCTCAACCGAGTCTGGATAAATTGTGGCAATTAAGATTGTGTTTTTTTGTGATGAAATTTTACCTGTCAGGTGCATATACAGATGAGTAAGGGGAGAGCAATCATAGCCAAAACTGCTTTTGAAAATGAAGTTTTGTTTAGGAAAGAAGAGAAAAAAGAAACTCTGTTATGTGAGCACTTACCTTTTTACACCCAAAAGACACTTAAATAATTCGGAAGTCAAGTATTACATCATTCTGTATAAATTATCCCTAAGGGGGTATGAATAATCAATGGAATAATTCACAAATAATTTTTTTTTATTATATCATCTTGTGTTATCATAGATTATATCAGTACAATAGAAAAAACAAGAACCATGCGTGTTCGTTAATGTGAGTAATTTCACAGCACCACATCCATTGAATTAGCTCAATATCTCTAGGATGAACAAAAATATTTTATATGTTTTGAGGCGTCCCTCAAATAAATGGGAACAACAAATAAATTAATTAGAAAAATTGTACAGAGTACCAGATGTATCAATTGGATGGAATTTATACTGTAAGGAATAATAGTAGACTGTGCATTTAGATACACTGGGATCTGCTTTTTACAGTCTTGCATACCATCTGTCTGTAAATGAGAGTCCTGTGCAATGGCACAGTGAAGAAAGATAGACCTGTTTCTGCTGCCTGCTGCAAACTAATGGTGCATACACACGATCAGATTTTTTCTTCAGATATGGACGATAACGATTTAAAAATCGTTCAGTCGTTCATATCTGAAGGAAAATCGTTCATATCTGACATGCCTGAACGATGGACGATCAACGATGCGCGTTCCCGTTTGTCAGATAACGATATCTGACATCTGATGGGTTTGCAGTCAGACTTGGACGATTCCATTCATTTTAATGCAGTCAAAAATCGTTCAATCGTTCAGATCGTTCAAAACTTTGGTCAAATCGTTCAAATCGTTCAAATCGTTTAGTCGTTCAGTCGTTCATCTGACAAGTCTGACAAATCTGACCGTGTGTACGCTCCATTAGTGCTAAATCCTGTTGAGTAGGATTGCAGGAAAATAGCCCCTAATACAGCTGGTGAGAGAACAGGAGAAACATGAGTACCTAAAACAGAAAACAACAACTGGTTCCCTAGTAGGACAATGGTTAGCGATGCAGGTTCTTAATCAATTTTAAATCTAGGTAAGCACTGTCAATGTGAATATAAGGTAAGGGAAACAATTTACCCCTAAACATATTGTCTCGGGAAATATTCAGAGATGTATAGAATTGTATAAAGCCTGATTGGCTGATATAAGTGCATCAGTTCATACCCACTTAATAGTCTATCACGTGGTAATCACAAAAAAACATGACTTTAAAACACCACCATTTGAAATTTCCACTATTCTTCACAAGCCTCTTGATCAGCTATGAGGAAAAAAAGGGGGGCCGGTTCATGAACAGGTTGCCCCCGGATACCTTCCGTAATCAGGACAATCCTTAAACACTGTGGCCCTGATTCAGAGCCGGACGCTCTTTGTGAGCGCTCGCTCTGAATCAGGGCGTTTTTTTTTTTTTTTTACCCCCCTGCCTCCAGGCCACTCGCTAAACTGCACGCCTACAAAACGGGGACTTGTTGCGGGCAGTCGGCTGTGCCGCGGCGCAGGTTGATGACGTCAGGCGCCCGGCGCCGGATGTTGTACTCGGGCGCTGTCGGAATCGTTTCAGACCATCTAGGTCCTTTCTCAAGAATGGGAGAATCAGCTCCCACAGCTCTTTAAATAGGCAAAACTTTATTGATGATTGATTTAAAAAAACGGATGTTGTTACCGGATGTGCCTCAGGTTTTGGCACCAAGCACATGTTCCTGGGCTGAATAAATAAAAAATTTTTAAAAAATTACACTGGAACCGAATGGTCTAAATATAGACATAGAACTTAAATCCTTTTTATAATACACATAGTCTGCCATACAAACACATATTTACATTTTTAACAATTTTAAGCATAATAATTTTTTTTAAAAATGTTATTTATTCAGCCCAGGAACATGAGAAAGGACCTAGATTGTCTGAAACGCGTAGAAGTCAAGGAGGAAGGAGGAAGCAGCCAAGTCAATTCCGACAGCGCCCGAGTACAACATCCGGCGCCAGGCGCCTGACGTCATCAACCTGCGCCGCAGCACAGCCGACTGCCCGCAACAAGTCCCCACCAAAGAAGCAGAAGGAAACCTCTGACGGAGGCAATTCCAAAGAAGATCGGCGGTAAGGTAGGGACAGTTAGTACGGGCATAGGCGGACTACTATCCGGAACGGGCTCTGACCTTCCTCCCATTTAGTCATAAAAGACTATAGACATCAATGTTATGTTTTATGTTATAATATTTATTATGCTTAACACATTTACATAGCGCTCTTTCCTATTTTTATAAAGTTCTAATGGTCTAATCATTTCTCTCTGCTACTGCCCTAACATAAACCTTATGAGATCTAAGAAAAATTTTATGTAACAAGAATACAATAAAATAAGATTACAATAAAATTAAATAGTGAAATGCAATTAATTGAAACCACTAATATCACCAATGATGTTTATTTAATTGGTAAGATGTTATTTGATAAGTGCCCTTTGGTGTTAGTTGACAACGCAGGAAGGTGACGGCCTCGGCCCAAGCGGATCTTTTCATCACCTTCTACGGGCACATTCCAGATGGATGACAGAACGTGCGCTACAACCAGCTGTAGTCTTCATCTAAAGGGAATTCAATGAAAGTTTCAGATCATCAATTCATAAGAAGAATTAAACATTTCTGTTTTAACAATAGTGAAAATACTATAAAAATAACATCTTAGTATACTGGCCGCCAGATTGGGGTCTGCTTAGTATACTGGCCACCAGATTGGGGTCTGCTTAGTATATTGGCCACCAGATTGGGGTCTGCTTAGTATACTGGCCGCCAGATTGGGGTCTGCTTAGTATATTGGCCACCAGATTAGGGTCTACTTAATATACTGGAAAACAGATTGGGGTCTGCTTAGTATACTGTAATTGCAAAGCACATGCTAATATAGTTACAGTTATGGAGAAATTAATATCAGTAATATATATATGTGACTGAGAATGTTTAACTGAAGGGGTCCAGCATAGTACTGACCAGAATGGACTCTTTTTATTATAATAGCCAAAAGGAAGGAGGGCCCTGCTAGTGAGAGCTTACATTCAAAAGGGAAAAGATTGAAGTAGTGGCACAAGGGGGTGACATGAAGAGGGTAAGGATTTGGGGAGGAGGTGGGAAGGGTAACGATCATATCCTCAAGGGCAGTATTAATTAAATTGAAATAAAGGAGCATATTTTACTACAAGGATAGCTTCATTCTAAAACATAATGAATGACTAGATGCTTAAGTTCACATTCCTTAGTTTTATATATGTAGCTTATCTAATGGACCTGTCCACTGCTGGGCACAATATATGTAAAACTGACAATTATTTTTATTTTATTTACAACAATAATGGACTATGTTTCTGCCAGGTCATTTCCATTACAAGAAACTTATTTTTCCTTACACCAAATTGGGTACAAATTATGATACATGAGGAGTAATATGAGATGCAAATGTCAGTGTAATAAGAAATATATTGGTATGACAAAGAGATGTATAAATGGGATGTAGTTTAAATCCTGGCAGTCGGGATGCCACGGCTCAGAATCCCGGTGGCGGCATACCTATGGTAAGTAGAGGGAGGGTTAGGATGCTTATCGACAGGTGTCAGTATCCTAACCCTGCCCGGATGCCGGTGTCGGGATTCTGG
The DNA here is from genome assembly GCA_031769625.1 of Taudactylus pleione. Taxonomy (NCBI): domain Eukaryota; kingdom Metazoa; phylum Chordata; class Amphibia; order Anura; family Myobatrachidae; genus Taudactylus; species Taudactylus pleione. The sequence continues at coordinate 701,883 of JAUIMM010000664.1, forward strand.
CCGCTGGGATTCTGAGTGCCGGCTTGTATATAGGTTGTATAAATGCTAAGTCATAAGGAAAGTGAAAGCAGACACAATAACACTGAGAGCACTTACGGTATTGCCAGATGTTTCCTTGGCATAGAGATCACGGGGGCCGCAAACCTTTAAAAGAGAAAACAGACACCATAGTACCTAAATGACTCCATGAGAACATTATACAATGTAATGAGGCTGATTCACGTCATTGGGACACTGTCCTCCTCATTTTATACTCATCAGTTATTCTATATTATTATACAGAAAGATAAATATATTACAGTGACATTTTAAGTAAAATGTAATGTGCTCCATGATAGTTACTGAGATGCAAAGATTAGTATATGAATGGGATCCATAACTAGATATTATGGCAGAGCTGTAACTAGACATTGTGGTGCCCTGTGTGATAATATGATATTACTGTTAGTTTGCAACACTGGAGTGGCCATGGCAAATGATACTGTACCAGTCTGGTCCTGGTGCGTTGTCTGTTAATGTTATTTGCCCCCATTTTGTGTGTGTAATAGCTGGAAGGTATGTACATAGGGCCTGATTCACCTTGGATCGCAGTTGCTAATACACCTGCAATTGGCCGATTGTTGCGTTCTGCACATGTGTACACATAGCAGTGCGTGAGCCGGCCACTGCGATCGCAGTGGCTATGCAGACCATCGCAAAGTGATTGACAGGAAGTGCCATTTGAGGGTGGTGATGGGGGATGTGGTCAGGCGTGCCAGCGCGTTCGCACGCCATTTCAGGGGCGTGCATAAATTAGTCACTGCGAAGCCATAGGCAGCCTGAGGCCTCATAGCGTGCTGGCTGTCAGCAATTTCTGGGTAAGGTCAGTGCTTGTGCAAGTGTGTGTATGGGTCCGATGGTACTCGATTGTACCGATGGTTTTACTATTCTGCTGAGTATTATGGATGTGTGTATGGTAAAATGGGCACCTTATGTAGTGCTGAGGATTATGGATGTGCGTATGGTAAAGTGGGCGTCCTTATGTAGTGCTGACTAGTAGGGATGTTTGTATGTTAAAGTAGGCGTCCTTATGTAGTGCTGAGGATTATGGATGTGCGTATGGTAAAGTGAGCGTCCTTATGTAGTGCTGAGTATTATGGATGTGCGTATGGTAAAGTGGGCGTCCTTATGTAGTGCTGACTAGTAGGGATGTTTGTATGTTAAAGTGGGCGTCCTTATGTAGTGCTGAGTATTATGGATGTGTGTATGGTAAAGTGAGCGTCCTTATGTAGTGCTGAGTATTATGGATGTGCGTATGGTAAAGTGGGCGTCCTTATGTAGTGCTGAGGATTATGGATGTGCGTATGGTAAAGTGGGCGTCCTTATGTAGTGCTGACTAGTAGGGATGTTTGTATGTTAAAGTGGGCGTCCTTATGTAGTGCTGAGTATTATGGATGTGTGTATGGTAAAGTGAGCGTCCTTATGTAGTGCTGAGTATTATGGATGTGCGTATGGTAAAGTGGGCGTCCTTATGTAGTGCTGAGTATTATAGATGTGTGTATGGTAAAGTGGGCATCTTTATGTAGTGCTGAGTATTATGGATGTGCGTATGGTAAAGTGGGCATCCTTATGTAGTGCTGACTAGTAGGGATGTTTGTATGTTAAAGTGGGCGTCCTTATGTAGTGCTGAGTATTATGGATGTGTGTATGGTAAAGTGGGTGTCTTTATATAGTGCTGAGTATTATGATTTGTGTATGGTAAAGTGGGCATCTTTATGTAGTGCTGAGGATTATGGAAGTGTGGATGGAAAAGTGGGCATCCTTATGTAGTGCTGAGTATTATGGGTGTGTGTATGGTAAAGTGGGCATCTTTATGTAGTGCTGAGGATTATGGATGTGTGTATGGTAAAGTGGGCATCCTTATGTAGTGCTGAGTATTATGAATGTGTGTATGGTAAAGTGGGCGTCTTTATGTAGTGCTGAGTATTATGGGTGTGTGTATGGTAAAGTTGGCATCTTTATGTAGTGCTGAGTATTATGGATGTGCGTATGGTAAAGTGGGCGACCTTATGTAGTGCTGAGTATTATAGATGTGTGTATGGTAAAGTGGGCATCTTTATGTAGTGCTGAGTATTATGGATATGTGTATGGTAAAGTGGGCGTCCTTATGTAGTGCTGAGTATTATGGATGTGTGTATGGTAAAGTGGGCGACCTTATGTAGTGCTGAGTATTATAGATATGTGTATGATAAAGTGGGCGTCTTTATGTAGTGCTGAGTATTATGGATGTGCGTATGGTAAAGTGGGCGACCTTATGTAGTGCTGAGTATTATGGATGTGCGTATGGTAAAGTGGGCGTCTTTATGTAGTGCTGAGTATTATGGATGTGTGTTTGGTAAAGTGGGCGTCCTTATGTAGTGCTGAGTATTATGGATGTGGCTATGGTAAAGTGGGCATCCTTATGTTGTGCTGAGTAGTATGGATGTGTGTATGGTAAAGTGGGCGTCCTTATGTAGTGCTGAGTATTATGGGTGTGTGTATGGTAAAGTGGGCATCTTTATGTAGTGCTGAGTATTATGGATGTGTGTATGGTAAAGTGTGCGTCTTTATGTAGTGCTGAGTATTATGGATGTGTGTATGGTAAAGTGGGCGTCCTTATGTAGTGCTGAGTATTATGGATGTGTGTATGGTAAAGTGGGCGTCCTTATGTAGTGCTGAGTATTATGGATGTGTGTATGGTAAAGTGGGCGTCCTTACGTAGTGCTGAGTATTATGGATGTGTGTATGGTAAAGTGGGTGTCTTTATGTAGTGCTGAGTATTATGGATGTGTGTATGGTAAAGTGGGTGTCTTTATGTAGTGCTGAGTATTATGGATGTGCATATGGTAAAGTGGGCACCTTATGTAGTGCTGAGTTTGCATTGTGATCGCAGTGGATTAGCTTGTTATCTCATTTGAACTGCGTGTGTACACAGTATTGGGATCTGTAGTGAATCAGGCCCATAGATGGAAGAACACAATTGAACACAATATATTATTCTCTGTAGGACACCGTTTCCTAATAGTAGAGGCTCTCAGTAGTGTCCTTACATTACATTACTGACACAAAATCTGTTGTGTAGATGAAAAATATCCCCATGGTGTAAAGTAATATAGTATAATATATGTGTTCCAGTGAGTCCCTGACTGCTGCATACATACTATACATATTTATATTAGCTTTAATATAGGTAAAATGGTATAACTGTCAGTATGAGGACACTGTGATATGTGTAACCTATTTACCTGCTGTGACTGTGCACTGGAGTCCTGTGTGTCAGAGTGACACACAATGGGCTCTTCTATGTAGGATACTGGCGCCGGACCTGTCACGCTTCCTGCCGCTGCCGCCGTCTCCTGCACACCCAAGTTCCAACTTCCTAAAAACAGCTTCTCTTGGAACTGTGGGAGCTGAGGAGAGACGTCATGACATCTCTCCCGTTCCTGCAGGTGGGTCAGGAGGCGGAGCAACCAGAGAGTGACAGGCAGGGCTGCAGCTACAGTAATGTAGCCAGGTGCAGTGCTACTAATACATAGCAGTGGGCGCCCAGTAGCATATACAGATTGCACCAGGCAGCCAGTTACGCCCCCAGGGCATGTTGCACTCCGTGTAGAGGCAGCAGCTGCACCACCCTAGTTACGACCCTGTATTATGGTATATGAGGAACATTTAACTATAACTAGCTAAAAATATTTCATAATAATCTATTCTTATCTATAAATGACACTATTTTTCATTATGTGATATTTTTATCCACAATTCCCATTGTTACATATTGTTCATGCGATATCAGCACAAAGTACGTACGTCCATCTCATAAGAACAATGTCCCTGGAACTGAGCCTGTTGTCCTTCTAGTACGGTCCTATGGAACAGAATACAGAAATAATACAGTTACTATTGTGTCTGGTATATGATTTGCATCAGGTAGTCAATGGATTATTAGTTTGTAAGTATAAACCTCTATTTGTTCCTATTGTTCCCAGGTCAGTCACCTAATCTGCATTCCAGTCCTGTGCAGTATACACCTCTCCATTATAGCATACCCCAAGGCAGCCTTTTTTTATTTTATTTTTCTTTTAAATATTTTTACAGCTATAAAGACCAGCATATGTACATATGTCCCAACTGTCCCAGCATGGTAACTTGCAGGGTAACTACAATTTGTATTGCTGCGATAAACTGTGATGCAGATTGTTAGTCCACAACTATTATAAACAGATCCCTTAAACTTTTAATTACATGGTACAAGAATACCTGGAGGACGAGTCTCAGCTGAACATTGGTTGCTCTGGCGCCTTCGGGAATCTTGTGGGCCAGACTCAGATGGTGCGCCTTCACCTGCAGGAGGAAGGGTGACAGCAGAGAGTTAGTTACTGGGCACCGGCACACTCAGAGTACACAGGGAGACAGGAGATTATGGATGGGTAACCTACGTGTCCTCACACAGACATGTAATACCACAGGTGTATCCAGGGGCGTTTCTACAGAGGAGGGGTCCCCTTCTCCGGATGTGATTAGCACCGCAGCACTTGTAAACTCTGGGCACTAGAGTGTGACTGAAGTCTACAGCACATGCACAGGTCGCACTAGGGTTATTTCCCTAGTGCGTATGCACAGAACACCAGAAAAATGGGCATGGCGGCCATTTTTCATTTGTTTTCTCTGGCGAGACAACCTGGCGTAGGACTTCGGAGGGGTGAGTAATTAAAACATATGGGTGCGGTGTGGATTCCCCCCGGGTGTAGCTTTTATGACTGATTGAGCCTGTAGTAGATATTTCTAACATATTTTAATTGGCAGCTGAATTTCTAATAGAATATCAGTATTTAATTCTATAATACTACAATGGATGTCGAGATATATTATATATCATTGGAATTTATTTTTTTAATAGTTTTATCTGGAGGTTTTTCATGCTTTTGTTTACATTTCTTAGTTTTATATATTTAGCTTTTCTTATTGGCTGCAATTCAATTCAGGGCGCTGTTAAGATGGAAAATGGTGGTAATCGCAACTTAACATGGGTGTTTAGTCGCAAGAACTGGCATTCTCTGACTAAAGTGCAGGCCGCAAAACTGTTAGTGCACTTTTGTCGGATTTCTCCTCGCACCCCCAGGAGGGTGCGAGAAGAAATCCTTTAGTCGAGCCAAACATCAAGCTGAATTGATTAGCTCTGGGAGCTCCCTCCTGGGTCTATTCATCATTGCTTTGAATTGAATCCACTATCAATTATTTTTATTTAATTTACAATTATAATGGACTATGTTCTTGCAAGATCATTTGTATTACAAGAAACTTATTTTTCCTTTCTCATATTGTGTATAAATTGTGACACTTATGGAGTAATATAAGATATAAATGTCAGTGTAATAGGCATTGCATTTTATGACAAATAGATATATAAATACTAGGACATAAGGAAAAGGTAAGTAACTACAATGACACTGAGAGCACTTACCTCAGGTATTGACAGGTGTTTTCTTGGCATAGGGACCACAGGGGGCAATTTAGGCAGCGAAGCCCTAAAAAAATAAAACAGACACATTTGCACCTAAAGGACTCCATGAGAATGTAACAATAGCTAAGGTTAGTATAATATAATAATGTACCCATAGCTACATGTTATGGTGCATAATGATTAACATTTATATAGTAATAGCAAAAAAAAAAAACTTCATAACAATCTATTTCTATAAATTACACTAATTTTCATCATTTCTATCCATAAATCATATTGTTACTTATTGTTCATGTGATATCTGCTCAAAGTACTTACTCAGAGCGTCTCATAGGACCAGTGTTACTGGAACTGGGTGCTTTGTCCTTATGGTCCTTATGGGCTGGCTCTATGGAAAAGAATACAGAAATAGTACAGTTACTACTATGTCTGGTATATGTTTTGCATCAGTTAGTCAATGGATTATAGTTTGGAAGTGTAAACCCCATTTTGTTCCTATTGTTCCTGGGTCAGTTGCTTCCTTTGTCTAATCTGTAACTGTAAAGACCGGCATATGTACATACCTCCCAACCACCCAGCATGGTAACTTGTGGTGCAACTACAATCTGTATTGCTGGGATAAGCGGTGATGCAGATTGTTAGTGCACAACTATGATAAACCGACCTCTTAATCTTATCATTATAAGATACAAAAAATACCTGGAGGACGAGGGTCTTTCAGCTGCACTTTGTCTTCTCTTGCAGCCTCAAGGATTTTATTGGGGGCACACACACGGTTCCTCTCCACCTGCAGGAGGAAGAGTAATCAGCAGGGAGTTAATTACTGGGCCCCGGGACTCAGAGAAAACAGGGAGACAGGAGATTATGGATGGGCAACCTACGTATCTCACACAGGGGCCTATTCATGATGTTAATTATGTGGGTCCGAACGGACCCCGATAATTAACATTCTAACTCACAGCAGCTGCCGCAGAAATTCATCATTGCTCCAGCGCAGTGACAGCTAATGTGAAATCTGCTATCCCCTCCTTTTCTGAGCAGTGAATCTTGGAGCAGTGACAGGACTGAGCATACATGAACTACAGGTCATGCATGCGCACAAGAACCCGACATCCGGTGGAAGGAGCCAACACGGGCGTAGTGAGTAAGAATTTGCAGGGACAGCCAATTATCGCTTCAGCTGTCCCAGCAGCAAACGTTATATAGTAAAGAAAATGTGATAGAAAGTGAAGTATGGAGAGAGAAAATTAAGTTTATTAAATATCCCCCTACATCCCTTGTTCCACCACAGTTACACCCAGTAACATAGATAAATATGTACAACTGTAAAGTCCAGCATATGTACACACATCCCAACTGTCCCAGCATGGTAACCTGTGGGGTAACTACAATTTGTATTGCTGTGATTAGCTGTGATGCAGATTATTAGTCCACAACTATGATAAATAGACAAACTTTTAATTAAATGGTACAAGAATACCTGGCGGACGAGTCTCAGCTGAACATTGATTTTTCTGGCGCCTTCAGGGATCTTGTGGGCCAGACTCAGATGGTGCGCCTTCACCTGCAGGAGGAAGGGTGACAGCAGAGAGTTAGTTACTGGGCACGGGGACACTCAGAGACAGGAGATTATGGATGAGTAACCTAAGTATCCTCACACAGACATGTAATACCACAGATGTAGCTTTTATGATTGATTGAGCCTGTAGTAGATATTTCTAACAAATTTTCATTGGCAGCTGAATATCTAATAGTATTTCAGTATTTAATTCTATAATACTACAATGGATGACTAGATGTATTATATATAATTAGAATAAATTTGGTTTACTAGTTTTATCTGGAGTTTTTTAATGCCTTTGTTCACATTTCTTAGTTTTATATATTTAGCTTATCTTATTGACCGCGATTCAATTCAGCGCGTTAATTTGGAAAATGGTGGTTCATTTGGAAACATGGGTGTTTAGTCGCGAGAACCGCCATTCTTCTACCAAAGTTCTGGCCGTGAGGCTGTTAGCGTACTTTTGTCGGATTTCTCCTCGCACCCCCAGGAGGGTGCGAGGAGAAATCCTTTAGTCGGGCCAAACATCAGGCTGAATGGAACAGCTCTGGTTGCTCCCTCCCGGTGCTACTCATCATTGCTTTGAATTGAATCGCAGCCATGGACTTGTCCACTACCAATTACTTTGATTTCATTTACAATTATAATGGACTAGATTTTTGCTAAATCATTTGTATTACAAGAAACCTATTTTTCCTTTCTCATATTGTGTATAAATTGTGACACTTGAGCAGTAATATAATATGTAAATGTCAGTGTAATAAGCATTACATTGTATGACAAAGAGATGTATAAATACTAGGAAATAAGGAAAAGGTAAGTAACCACAATGACACTGAAAGCACTTACCTCAGGTATTGCAAGATGTTTTCTTGGCATAAGGACCACCGGTTCAGGTACTGCCACGTGTCTTTTTGGCATAGGAACCACGGCCTCAGATACTGCCAGGTGTTTTTTTGGCATGGGGAACAGGGCCTTAGGTACTGCCAGGTATTTATCTGGAATAGGGACCATGGCCTCAGGTACTGCCAGGTGTTTTCTTGGCATAGGGTCCATGGCCTGAGGTACTGCCAGGTGTTTCTCTGGCATACGGACCATGGCCTCAGGTACTGCCAGGTCTTTTCTTGGCATATGGGCCACAGATGACAATTTAGGCAGCAAAGTCCTAAAAAGAGAAAACAGACACATTTGCACCTACAGGACTCCAAGAGAATGTAACAATAGCCAAGGTTAGTATAATATAATAATGTGCCTATAGCTACATATTATGGTGTATAACATTTACATAGTTATAGCTAAAAAAATACTTCATAACAATCTATTCTTATCTACAAATTACATTAATTCTCATCACTTTACATTTCTATCCATAAATCACATTGTTACTTATTGTTCATGTGATATCTGCACAAAGTACTTACTCAGAGCGTCTCATAGGACCAGTGTTACTGGAACTGGGCGCTTTGTCCTTATGGGCTGGCTCTATGGAAAAGAACACAGAAATAGTACAGTTACTACTATGTCTGGTATATGTTTTGCTTCAGTTAGTCAATGGATTATAGTTTGGAAGTGTAAACCCCTATTTGTTCCTATTGTTCCTAGGTCAGTTACTTCCTTTGCCTAATCTGTAACTATAAAGACCAGCATATGTACATACCTCCCAACCACCCAGCATGGTAACTTGTGGTGCAACTACAATCTGTATTGCTGGGATAAGTGGTGATGCAGATTGTTAGTGCACAACTATGATAAACCGACCTCTTAATCTTATCATTATAAGATACAAAAATACCTGGAGGACGAGGGTCTTTCAGCTGCACTTTGTCTTCTCTTGCAGCCTCAAAGATTTTATTGGGGGCACACACATGGTTCCTCTCCACCTGCAGGAGGAAGGGTAATCAGCAGAGAGTTAATTACTGGGCCCCGGCACTCAGAGAAAACAGGGAGACAGGAGATTATGGATGGGTAACCTACGTATCTCACACAGGGAGATTCATGATGTTAATTATGTGGGTCCGAACGGACCCCGATAATTAACATTCTAACTCACAGCAGCTGCCGCAGAAATTCATCATTGCTCCAGCGCAGTGACAGCTAATGTGAAATCTGCTATCCCCTCCTTTTCTGAGCAGTGAATCTTGGAGCAGTGACAGGACTGAGCATACATGAACTACAGGTCATGCATGCGCACAAGAGCCCGACATCCGGTGGAAGGAGCCAACAGGGGCGTAGTGAGTAAGAATTTGCCGGGACAGCCAATTATCGCTTCAGCTGTCCCAGCAGCAAACGTTATATAGTAAAGAAAATGTGATAGAAAGTGAAGTATGGAGAGAGAAAATTAAGTTTATTAAATATCCCCCTACATCCCTTGTTCCACCACAGTTACACCCAGTAACATAGATAAATATGTACAACTGTAAAGTCCAGCATATGTACACACATCCCAACTGTCCCAGCATGGTAACTTGTGGGGTAACAACAATTTGTATTGCTGTGATTAGCTGTGATGCAGATTATTAGTCCACAACTATGATAAATAGACAAACTTTTAATTAAATGGTACAAGAATACCTGGCGGACGAGTCTCAGCTGAACATTAATTTTTCTGGCGCCTTCAGGGATCTTGTGGGCCAGACTCAGATGGTGCGCCTTCACCTGCAGGAGGAAGGGTGACAGCAGAGAGTTAGTTACTGGGCACGGGGACACTCAGAGACAGGAGATTATGGATGAGTAACCTAAGTATCCTCACACAGACATGTAATACCACAGATGTAGCTTTTATGATTGATTGAGCCTGTAGTAGATATTTCTAACAAATTTTCATTGGCAGCTGAATATCTAATAGTATTTAATTCTATAATACTACAATGGATGACTAGATGTATTATATATAATTAGAATAAATTTGGTTTACTAGTTTTATCTGGAGTTTTTTCATGCCTTTGTTCACATTTCTTAGTTTTGTATATTTAGCTTATCTTATTGACCGCGATTCAATTCAGCGCGTTAATTTGGAAAATGGTGGTTCATTTGGAAACATGGGTGTTTAGTCGCGAGAACCGCCATTCTTCTACCAAAGTTCCGGCCGTGAGGCTGTTAGCGTACTTTTGTCGGATTTCTCCTCGCACCCCCAAGAGGGTGCGAGGAGAAATCCTTTAGTCGGGCCAAACATCAGGCTGAATGGAACAGCTCTGGTTGCTCCCTCCCGGTGCTACTCGTCATTGCTTTGAATTGAATCGCAGCCATGGACTTGTCCACTACCAATTACTTTGATTTCATTTACAATTATAATGGACTAGATTTTTGCTAAATCATTTGTATTACAAGAAACCTATTTTTCCTTTCTCATATTGTGTATAAATTGTGACACTTGAGCAGTAATATAATATGTAAATGTCAGTGTAATAAGCATTACATTGTATGACAAAGAGATGTATAAATACTAGGAAATAAGGAAAAGGTAAGTAACCACAATGACACTGAAAGCACTTACCTCAGGTATTGCAAGATGTTTTCTTGGCATAAGGACCACCGGTTCAGGTACTGCCACGTGTCTTTTTGGCATAGGAACCACGGCCTCAGATACTGCCAGGTGTTTTTTTGGCATGGGGAACAGGGCCTTAGGTACTGCCAGGTATTTATCTGGAATAGGGACCATGGCCTCAGGTACTGCCAGGTGTTTTCTTGGCATAGGGTCCATGGCCTGAGGTACTGCCAGGTGTTTCTCTGGCATACGGACCATGGCCTCAGGTACTGCCAGGTCTTTTCTTGGCATATGGGCCACAGATGACAATTTAGGCAGCAAAGTCCTAAAAAGAGAAAACACACATTTGCACCTACAGGACTCCAAGAGAATGTAACAATAGCCAAGGTTAGTATAATATAATAATGTGCCTATAGCTACATATTATGGTGTATAACATTTACATAGTTATAGCTAAAAAAATACTTCATAACAATCTATTCTTATCTACAAATTACATTAATTCTCATCACTTTACATTTCTATCCATAAATCACATTGTTACTTATTGTTCATGTGATATCTGCACAAAGTACTTACTCAGAGCGTCTCATAGGACCAGTGTTACTGGAACTGGGCGCTTTGTCCTTATGGGCTGGCTCTATGGAAAAGAACACAGAAATAGTACAGTTACTACTATGTCTGGTATATGTTTTGCTTCAGTTAGTCAATGGATTATAGTTTGGAAGTGTAAACCCCTATTTGTTCCTATTGTTCCTAGGTCAGTTACTTCCTTTGCCTAATCTGTAACTATAAAGACCAGCATATGTACATACCTCCCAACCACCCAGCATGGTAACTTGTGGTGCAACTACAATCTGTATTGCTGGGATAAGTGGTGATGCAGATTGTTAGTGCACAACTATGATAAACCGACCTCTTAATCTTATCATTATAAGATACAAAAATACCTGGAGGACAAGGGTCTTTCAGCTGCACTTTGTCTTCTCTTGCAGCCTCAAAGATTTTATTGGGGGCACACACATGGTTCCTCTCCACCTGCAGGAGGAAGGGTAATCAGCAGAGAGTTAATTACTGGGCCCCGGCACTCAGAGAAAACAGGGAGACAGGAGATTATGGATGGGTAACCTACGTATCTCACACAGGGGCCTATTCATGATGTTAATTATGTGGGTCCGAACGGACCCCGATAATTAACATTCTAACTCACAGCAGCTGCCACAGAAATTCATCATTGCTCCAGCGCAGTGACAGCTAATGTCAAATCTGCTATCCCCTCCTTTTCTGAGCAGTGAATCTTGGAGCAGTGACAGGACTGAGCATACATGAACTACAGTACATGCATGCGCACAAGAGCCCGACATCCGGTGGAAGGAGCCAACAGGGGCGTAGTGAGTAAGAATTTGCCGGGACAGCCAATTATCGCTTCAGCTGTCCCAGCAGCAAACATTATATAGTAAAGAAAATGTGATAGAAAGTGAAGTATGGAGAGAGAAAATTAAGTTTATTAAATATCCCCCTACATCCCTTGTTCCACCACAGTTACACCCAGTAACATAGATAAATATGTACAACTGTAAAGTCCAGCATATGTACACACATCCCAACTGTCCCAGCATGATAACTTGTGGGGTAACAACAATTTGTATTGCTGTGATTAGCTGTGATGCAGATTATTATTCCACAACTAAGATAAATAGACAAACTTTTAATTAAATGGTACAAGAATACCTGGCGGACGAGTCTCAGCTGAACATTGATTTTTCTGGCGCCTTCAGGGATCTTGTGGGCCAGACTCAGATGGTGCGCCTTCACCTGCAGGAGGAAGGGTGACAGCAGAGAGTTAGTTACTGGGCACGGGGACACTCAGAGACAGGAAATTATGGATGAGTAATCTAAGTATCCTCACACAGACATGTAATACCACAGATGTAGCTTTTATGATTGATTGAGCCTGTAGTAGATATTTCTAACAAATTTTCATTGGCAGCTGAATATCTAATAGTATTTCAGTATTTAATTCTATAATACTACAATGGATGACTAGATGTATTATATATAATTAGAATAAATTTGTTTTACTAGTTTTATCTGGAGTTTTTTCATGCCTTTGTTCACATTTCTTAGTTTTATATATTTAGCTTATCTTATTGACCGCGATTCAATTTAGAGCGTTAATTTGGAAAATGGTGGTTCATTTGGAAACATGGGTGTTTAGTCGCGAGAACCGCCATTCTTCTACCAAAGTTCCGGCCGTGAGACTGTTAGCGTACTTTTGTCGGATTTCTCCTCGCACCCCCAGGAGGGTGCGAGAAGAAATCCTTTAGTCGGGCCAAACATCAGGCTGAATGGAACAGCTCTGTTTGCTCCCTCCCGGGGCTACTCGTCATTGCTTTGAATTGAATCGCAGCCATGGACTTGTCCACTACCAATTACTTTGATTTCATTTATAATTATAATGGACTAGATTTTTGCAAAATCATTTGTATTACAAGAAACCTATTTTTCCTTTCTCATATTGTGTATAAATTGTGACACTTGAGCAGTAATATAATATGTAAATGTCAGTGTAATAAGCATTACATTGTATGACAAAGAGATGTATAAATACTAGGAAATAAGGAAAAGGTAAGTAACCACAATGACACTGAAAGCACTTACCTCAGGTATTGCCAGATGTTTTCTTGGCATAAGGACCACCGGTTCAGGTACTGCCACGTGTCTTTTTGGCATGGGGAACACAGCCTCAGGTACTGCCAGGTGTTTATCTGGCATAGGGACCAGGGCCTCAGGTACTGCCAGGTGTTTATCTGGAATAGGGACCACAGCCTCAGGTACTGCCAGGTGTTTATCTAACATAGGGAACACAGCCTCAGGTACTGCCAGGTATTTATCTGGAATAGGTACCACAGCCTCAGGTACTGCCAGGTGTTTATCTGGCATAGGGACCAGGGCCTCAGGTACTGCCAGGTGTTTATCTGGAATAGGGTCAATGGCCTCAGGTACTGCCAGGTGTTTATCTAACATAGGGACCACAGCCTCAGGTACTGCCAGGTATTTATCTGGAATAGGGACCACAGCCTCAGGTACTGCCAGGTGTTTATCTGGCATAGGGACCATGGCCTCAGGTACTGCCAGGTGTTTCTCTGGCATAGGGACCATGGCCTGAGGTACTGCCAGGTGTTTCTCTGGCATAGGGACCATGGCCTTTGGTACTGCCAGGTGATTCTCTGGCATAGGGACCACCACCTCAGGTACTGCCAGGTGTTTCTCTGGCATAGGGACCATGGCCTTAGGTACTGCCAGGTGTTTATCTGGCATAGGGACCACAGCCTCAGGTACTGCCAGGTGTTTATCTGGAATAGGGACCAAGGCCTGAGGTACTGCCAGGTGTTTCTCTGTCATAGGGACCATGGCCTTAGGTACTGCCAGGTGTTTATCTGGCATAGGGACCACGGCCTCAGGTACTGCCAGATCTTTTCTTGGCATATGGGCCACAGATGACAATTTAGGCAGCAAAGTCCTAAAAAGAGAAAACAGACACATTTGCACCTATAGGACTCCCAGAGAATGTAACAATAGCTAAGGTTAGTATAATATAATAATATACCCATAGCTACATATTATAGTGTATTATGATTAACATTTACATAGTAATAGCTAAAAAATACTTCATAACAATCTATTCTTATCTACAAATGACGCAAATTCTCATCAGTTTACATTTCTATCCATAAATCACATTGTTACTTATTGTTCATGTGATATCGGCACAAAGTACTTACTCAGAGCATCTCATAGGACCAGTGTTACTGGAACTGGGCGCTTTGTCCTTATGGTCCTTATGGGCTGGCTCTATGGAAAATAATACAGAAATAGTACAGTTTCTACTATGTCTGGTATATGTTTTGCTTCAGTTAGTCAATGGATTATAGTTTGGAAATGTAAACCCCAATTTGTTCCTATTGTTCATGGGTCAGTTGCTTCCTTTGGCTAATCTGTAACTGTAAAGACAGCATATGTACATACCCCCCAACCACCCAGCATGGTAACTTGTAGTGTAACTACAATCTGTATTGCTGGGATAAGTGGTGATGCAGATTGTTAGTGCACAACTATGATAAACCGACCTCTTAATCTTATCATTATAAGATACAAAAAATACCTGGAGGACGAGGGTCTTTCAGCTGCACTTTGTCCTCTCTTGTAGCCTCAGGGATCTTGTGAGGGGCACAAACACGGTTCCTCTCCACCTACAGGAGGAAGGGTAATCAGCAGAGAGTTAGTTACTGGACACCGGCACACTCAGAGAAAACAGGGAGACAGGAGATTATGGATGGGTAACCTACGTGTGCTCACACAGACATGTAATACCACAGGTGTAGCTTTTATCACTGATTGAGCCTGTAGTATATATTTCTAATATATTTTAATTGACAGCTGAATTTTTAATAGAAAGTAAAAGGACACATTCCAACCAATCTTCTAATAAAACTGATTTTGAATGTTCATGATGTTTGTTTTATTTAATAATAAATCCCTTGTTGCACCACAGTTATACCCAGTAACATAGATAAATATGCAGTTACCCCTTGGGGGCTGCTCACCAGTGTTTTGATGTACTTGGCCTTGCTCCCATAGGTGAGTGTGCTGCGAGAGTCTTCATAGGCAGCATCCGCAGGGCTGATGTGTGTGATCATCACCATTCTGCTCCTGCCACTCAGTGCACCCTGTGATAGATAAAGCTCTGGTTATAGGGGAGATCACTGAGGAATCCTTACACATTGTAAAGAGCAGTTTAAAGATCTACTACTATTGTTTTATGCTGTTTGTGACAAACAAATGATTGCACTAATTACTAATATCAAGGTTGATTGCAGCTATTATCTGAGATAAAACAACATAGCTTTGTGTTAGGAACAATAATCCTGATGACTGGGGTTCAGGCATAGATGCTGCGGCCACATCCCCTGTATACAGGACTTCAGCATTTACAATAACCTGTGGCCACGCCCCCATACACTAGACCACATGACCCTGTTTGATAACTCACATTCATATTATTTAATGCTCGTATCCCAACAAGATATCTAAGAAGTGACTAATGCTACTTATACATCAGCCATGGGTGTATCCAGGGGAGTATTAAGAGATGTCAGCTCACTGACAGCAGCCGGGGAGAGAGGAGGGAGCCCCAGACAGGGAGTGAACATTGGCCCCCTCCTCTCTCCCTGGCCACCTCCTCTCTCCCCGGCGGCCATCAGCAAACTGACAGCAGCAGTAGGCTCCGGACACTAGAGTGTGCCCAGAGTCTACTGCGCATGCGTTAAGTCATCGGGAAAATGGCACGACAGCCATTTTCCTGGTGACATCCTACTGTATATACAAAAAACACCAGGAAAAAGGCAGCAGCGGCTATTTTCAAGGCGTTTTGTGTAGCGCTACTCCGTGGGAGTGGTAAGTATAAAAAAAAAAAAGTATGGGTGCAGGGTGTGTGGTGCAGGCCCCCCTGAATCGCACACCCTTTACCCATTATAAATACGCTCCGGGGTGTATCTATAATGAGTGCAGGGTATATGGTGCACATGTACAATGGTCTCACACCGCACACCCTGCACCCATAACTTATACTTAACACTCTGCTAATGCCGCTGTAATCACCAATGTAGTCAGCGGGAAAATGACATGGGTGCCATATTTACAAAGTCCTGCACATGCCCAGTAGAGAAAGCGCAGTGCCAGAGTATAATTATATGTGCCTGTAAGAGAAGGGGGAGACCTGCATGGAGACTGCACACGGGGACCTTCTCTCTTATCACTGTCCCTGACATCATTGTATTATCATATGTGTGTAGGAAATCTCATAGTAATAACATACCTTTAGCAGCCAGGTCAATTTGCTGTCCCGATAATTGATATGGCCGCCTGGTCTCTTGCGTAGCGCCGTAATGCAGTTCCTTAGGGCCAGAAGGGAGCGGTTTATATATCCACTTTCTCTCAGGGTTTGGCCAGTGTTCTTAGTCTGATATAGAAACAGAAAAGATAATGAGAACACATCTGACTTCAGTCACAGTGTGGATGTGGTACAAACACATAAACTACTGTATGATAAAACTAATTACACAATTTACTTCATTTATGTCCTAAGACAGTGACTCCCATTCACCTTTGTTTTAGTTAGTGATATTGGTAGAAATGCTTTTCTCACTGCATGTAATTTATCCCAAGCTACTAAAGAATAAATGTAATTCCATTATTAGTATCATTGATTTGATACGTTTATGTTATTAATTAAAAAATTACTTTAGTCAAAATTTTAAATAATTTGATAAGAGTAAAGTCTCAGTGGGTGGGGGTCACTGACATAAATGTATGTAACTAAGGGGGTGGTGGCCAGTAACGAATTGGGAATCACTGCTCTAAGGGGAGAAAGGTCACGCTTAGGGAGTACTCAGTGGCGTCACAAGGGGGGTGCGGGCCGGGTGTCATCCACCGAGGGGTGAAACGAAAGTGTAGACTCCCCCTGATGACTAGTGGTGAAGCATGAACACTGCAGAAGGATAGCAAACTCTTACGATATTTACCTCTTTGGCATCGCAGGGGGAAATACAAAGAAATTATAATGATATGTAAAATACAAGTGATACCTGGCATGCTCGCTCTGATCCCGCCAGGTCTACCATGTACAGCCAGCCCGTGCACACTCCATCATTGCTCGTCTGCTTTACGGTGACTTGTACAACAGCATGGGAGCGGGATGAGTTCTTATTGGCAGCTGTGGCTGCCTTAGAGCGGCGCTTATTCCCTTTAGTCAGTAATGCGATGGCCTGAAAAAGAAAGTAATATAGATGCACCAACACTCTTGTAGTTACACAAAACAACTCATAAAGTTACACTTGTCCATGTGTTATAGCTACAGCAGGGTCACTACACCAGCGATCACATAGTCATGGGCTCTGCGTATTCATTCACACATTAATGGGTTCTTTGCAGACAGCAACACTGTTTATATTAGTCTGTACTTATATAACCTATTGTCATTTGTATCCCCCTTGTTCAGT
This sequence comes from Taudactylus pleione, assembly GCA_031769625.1. Classification (NCBI taxonomy): domain Eukaryota; kingdom Metazoa; phylum Chordata; class Amphibia; order Anura; family Myobatrachidae; genus Taudactylus; species Taudactylus pleione. The sequence goes on from JAUIMM010000664.1 coordinate 719,468, forward strand.
GCTGCAGAACCCTTGTGGTGCCTTATAAATAAAATAAATAATAATAATATAGACAGGGATGACTAGTGGTGAAGCATGGACGGTGCATAAGGATAGCACAGACTAATGATAGTCACCTCCTCAGGACTGCTGGGGAAGAACTCTGCAATCCCTTCTATCCTGGTGTTGCCGTAGGGATCCTCTCTAAGGTTCAAACGTCCAGAGGACGGTTTTAGCAGATCCCGAACGGTTTCATTGTAGACCTGAAAATATAATGACGGAATAATCACTCTCTGCAATACAAGGAATAATCACTCTCTGCAATACAAGCACAAGTGTGTAATCCACATTTACTCTCTGGAAAGGGCTTGTGCTACTTGTGGTTTTCCTGATGCTGTATACCATGAAGAAAGTTTTTTTAGGGAATGTACATAAAGGGCAGAGGCCCATCTTAGCTTTTAATTCTGCACCAATCCCCATGAATATTCAAAAAAAGCAGAGTAGAGGGTTTCAGTTGCCCCCTCAAACTTTGTTATGGGCCTGGTGATTGCTAGTTATGCCCAATTACACCTGTAGGGGGATCATTTACCACATATGTGCGCAGAATGTACATAAAGAAGACACATAAAAAGCTTATTTCATGCATTTGTTGGGCCAGAATCATCTCAAGATGCATCCAGCTGATATACAGCATTTGCTGCAGGTGTATGTCAGGTGTAATAAGTGTGTATAGCGCACAATAACACAGAGATGGTGTAGAGATGTGGATAGTGTTATTAGTATATTATTAACCTCCTCCTATCTGGCCTCCCTGACTCCCATCTCTCTCCTCTACAATCTGTCCTCAATGACACTGCCTGGCTCATCTTCCTCTCCAAATACACTACATCTGCCTGCCCTCTCCTACAAGCCCTTCCCTATTAGAACCCAATTCAAGCTCCTCACTCTTATAAAGCCATCACCCAATCCTCTCCCAGTTACATCTCTGACCTCATTTCCCTTCACACTCCCGTCTGTCCTCTTTGCTCCACTAATGAATGCTGCTTCTCCTGCCAACTGATTGCTTCTTCCCATGACTGCCTCCAAGATTTTGCACATGTTGCTCCCTACCTCTGGAATTCTCTACCTCTCCCTGTCAGACTCTTCACCTCTCTACAAAACTTCAATCAGGCTCTCAAGACGCACATCTTCATCAAAGCATTCCATCTCTCATCCTAACACTCTGTCCCATGCTCACTGTCTATCCCATCTGTGTCACCCCTGTCTGTCTGCCCCTATCATTTAGAATGTAAGCTTCCACGAGCAGGGCCCTCTTCCCAATGTGCCTTTTCTTCCCTTACTATTATTTACAGCACCTAACCCTTGACTTCTGCAACTGTGCTACTTATTTCAGTGTTATGACCGCTGCGGTAGCAATATTTATATACAATGTATTTGTCCAGCATTGTCTTGTACTGTAAGTCATTGTTTCTTGTCTGCTCAGTTGTTAATGTACTTTGTTAATAATAATTTAGGCCAATTTAGGCTAATAATAATAATAATAATACAAACATCTGTTGTTACCTCATTCAAAACTGAAATGAGATGATTGTACCCTGCAGTAGTCCTAGTGGTATCAATTAAGTAATGTGAATATATTGCCGTGACTCCGTATAACATAGCCGGGATTCTCATGAATCTACAACTATCAGCTGATGGGGGTAGATACACAATCAGCCAATCAGAGGATAGCGCTGCTAACAGTTATCATCACTCTGTGTATTCGCATCCGGCTCTCCAGTACCGGCAATAGACACATAACCCAATATCTGCTTTTGCGTCATGTCTAATTGTGCTGCAATTTACTTGGCCAATGTATGCTCGCCGCTGCCCGTACATGCAAAGTATGTAAATGCAAATCTTATGCAAACCCCCAGAGTTCCATCCACCTCTAAATAAGATACATAGGGGGGTATTCAATTAGGCTGCGAAAAGTCGAAATCGGCGATAAATTATCGCCGATGACGTAATTTTCGCACGTTTCAATTATCCCCATATTCAATTTCAAAGACTTTCGCAGGTTCGAAAAGTCTTTTAAAAAAAAACAGGGATAACTTTTCACCACTGAATAGGTGGCGAAAAAAGTGCACAATTGGGGTTTAGGGGTGCAGGCTTAAAAAAAAATAGCCTGCAGCCTTGGGACAGGCCCCTTAAAATGAAATGTGTCAAAAAAAGTTTTAAAAAAATAGTGTCACCCCCAAAAAATAAATTGAAAATTTGGGGTGAAAAAAAAAAAGAAGGAAAACAGTGATTAAAAATAGGGAAATAGGTTCAGGGGTGTTCTGCAAATATGTGGCAGGTGTATTCTAGAATAGACTATTAGCGGCAGGTGCATTTTTGCAGAATTTTTCTAAAAAGTACTTTACAGACTTAAAAATATGCTAGTACCCATTTTCATGTACCCCATATTTGATGGGACCACTTAAAAATCGAAAAAAAAACCTAAGTACTCTTCTGCATCACTTCTTCAATGTCAGGAAAAAACACCTGCCGCGGCTATTTAAAACCCTGACTTTCTTCTGCATTCAAAAACGGGGGTACCCAGAGTGATCCCCATGTCTGGACATCTTTATGGGGGTCCTACAATTATTTCCAGAAAATCCCTGTTTTTTCGTAGATCCCAATTTGCCGGGTCCCGTTTAGGTCATTTTAAATTGAATACGGGGATAATGCGGGCGCGCGCCCGATACTTTATCCCAGGAAAAGCTCCGATATGGAGCGAAAAGTCCAGCACGGACTTTTCGCTCCCAAATTGAATACAGGCCATATAGTATAAACCAAGCACATATTCCTCACATACTTACCTCAGCATAGGACACTGACACTGAGAATTTATTCTGCCCTCTCTGCACCTCGATGGTCTTATATAGATCTTTCAGAGTGCGTAATATCACTCCGGGCTCATGGCCATTGCCCATCATAGTAAAGGTCTTCCCGGTGCCTGTGATAAATATAAAGGTATTAGGCATAGGCTCACTGACGTTACAAGAAAGAATGGCAGATATGTAATTATCAGGGCCGCCAAGAGCCAAGGCGGGCCCCGGTAATAGGGGGCATGGCTTAATCTCGGGAGGCGTGGCCACGCCCCCTTGCCAAAAAAAATTAAATAAAAAATATTTGCAGCGCTGTGCGCCGGGGAGGGGGGCGCTCTGAGCCCCCTCAGCCTGGCGCAAAGCCAAGGGGGGCGCGATCAGTGTGATCGCTCCCCCGCCCAGGCATAAGAGACTGCTGTGGCAGCTGCTCAGCAGCCACGAGCAGTCTCCAACTGCAGCTCAGCACACGCTGTGTGCTGGGCTGCTGTGAGGGAGGGGGGGGCGGCGTCGGACCCGGGCCCCTCAGGAAGCCCGGGCCCGGGTAATCTGTACCCGCTCCCCCCCCCTCTCGGCGCCCCTGGTAATTATACAATGTGTCATGTCAGTAATGAACAGTGACAGACATCATGTGACTAAGGGCCTGATTCAGAGCCGGACGCAATTTGCGGACGGTTGTTCAGGAAAAGGGGGTGGCTATTCAAATGAACCATTCACTCTTTGCGGTCTGTTCACGCCTCTATGTCTGAATGAGCGAACAAAACTTGCGGTCGTTTTTTGAAAAAATACGCCCCCTGGCCGCTCGCATCCTACGTCATGTCCGCTATTTATTAGATTAATCGAGTACATCGACCAGCGTATGAACTGCTCGCTATTCTTGTGGTTGGTTTTTGCTACCACAATCTTGCGAGCAGTTCTCGCTATAAAATAACCCAGTGACGTGGTCAATGACGCTGCTGTTTTAATTATGCACACCCATAAAACGCCTGTTTTGACCTTTAAGCACGCCTGCGTTCGGATCTCCACTCCCCGTTTTCAAGCTCCTTCCCCTGTTACCACCCACATACGCCTCATTCTGTCACTCAAATTATCAGGCATTCGCTATTTTGCGAGCACATGAATTTCGACCGCACTGACTGGTTCGTGCATGCGTATAACGATCCGTACGCATGCGCAGTTGGGCAAACATCGCTCGGAGCGAACGAGCGGCCACTTACGAGCGGCTCTGAATCAGGCCCTAAGCCAATATTCATCAGGATGCTGCTCATCAGGTCACTCTCTCAGGGATGTCACCGCTTGTTAGTAAATGGGTAGACTGTGCACTATTGTATATTTGTTTTGCCTCCATATTTGGTGATGGGTACACCTATTCCCTGGTCAGTGAGAGTTAGGAGCAGTGGTAACCACAGCCTATCACAAGCTGACAATGTAACTGGAAACATCATTTAAGATGCTATATAAAAATCTAATATATGTACATTTGGAGGCTATTTATTAAACACAAAACAACATTGTAACATAGTTATGTGATCCAATACAATGCTACCAGTACAGCTATAGAGTAATATATTGTTAGACTATAGACCAAATCTATAACAATATTTTGGTAAATAAGATTTACCTTCTACCACACTTGTCACCATTCTCATACTATTACCATGCCCCAAATAGAAGAGTTATCCTTAAGAACTATGACTTGTGCCCTTATTGGATGTTTCCAGTTCAAATGTTCATCTATTATCTTATATCTGACAATACTATACTGAGGATTCAGTGCTCAGACCCGGATTGTGCCATGTACCTAACGCCTCACTTTCTGGAACCACCTGGATAATTGCTACTAGCTCACAGTTACTAACAGTACAGATGGTCACATGTTTTACCACCACTCATTTCGCCAGCTCACTACTTTTACACATACAATATAAACAATTAAGGTGCATACACACGTAAAGATTTTCTGTCCAACCATCCAACTAGTTGATTGGTTGGAATGAAAATCTGGTAAGGTATGAAAGCAAATGACAATCAGCAATTTGCTCCCAAACGTTGGAAAATGGACAAAAACTGTTGTTTGAACAAATTGTTTAGATCAAACATTTAACAAACTTGTCTGACGACCATTTTCATCTGTTTTCTGGCATTTAGGAGCAAATTGCTGATCATCAGTTACTCCCATACGTTACCAGATTTTCATTCCAACCAATCAACTAGTTGGATGGTTGGACAGAAAATCTTTACGTGTGTACCTAGACTTAGGGTGCATACACACTAGACGATATGCTCCCTGAGCGATATCGTCTAGTGTGTCCCCGGCAGGCTGTGCTCAATGTCGTTCATGACATTGAGCACAGCCGCTGAACGATATCATTAACGATATCGTTCAGCGCCGGGCTCTCTCCCCCATTCCCTGACATGCAGCAACCTGACGAGATCGTCAGGTTGGCCTGCATGTCAGCCCGATGAACGATGATGACGAACGACCCACGGGAACGCGCGTCGTCGTCATCGTTCATCTTTTTGGGCTTAAAAATGGACGATAAAGTGGACGACTGAACGATAACGATATAGTGTGTACACACCTTTAGACTTGTGTATTAATAACATTAATATTACCTGTAGGGCCGTATGCAAATATAGCAGCACTGTACCCAGAGATGATATCATCCACTAGGTTCTTCATGGTGGACTGATAGACATGCTCCTGAAATGAGACACATTTATTGATGCTACATAAGCAATCATGAAAATAATGTAACATTATGCCCTATAGTGAATAAGGAGAAATGACAGCTGTACAGGCATTACTGGCTGATGCTACAGTCACATATGATGATAAATTGTTCTCATGAGCTATTTTATTCCCTTACAAGATGCAGCATGAGCAGCGCTGCCCTATGTATAATGGGTGTGGGGTCTATGGTGCACATGGGCACCTGAATCCATGTGGCCCACACCGCACTCCATACACCCATTGTATGTACTTACCATGCAGCTGCCTCAAAAGAAATCTACCTTGTGCCACCATTTTCCCAGAGATATACAGTATGCCTGCACAATAGGCTCTGGCACAGTACCACAGACTACACTTATCGTACAATGATTTGGGGGGGACCCGTTCAGAAACAGCACACAGGAACCCTCCTCCAGAGCCGTAACTAGACATTTTGGTGCCCTGTGCCAGGTAGAGCATTGGCACCCCCCTCATTTTTCAAAGGGACATAATGCACCCAAAAAAGGGCCATGGCTTCATGGGGAATGGCCAGGGAAGAGGTAGGAGAGGCCAGGAGATGCTGGGGATGAAATAAGAGGAAGCTACAAGCAAGAATGATACTAAACAGAAATTTGAGAGGCCCAAACAGCACCCCCTGACCTGTGGTGCCCTGTGCGATGGCACCGGCCACACTACCCTAGCTGCGGCCCTGCCCTCCTCTCATAAGATGTCCCTGAGTACTATGTTATATATACTATTAACTTATTATTCATTGTAAATAGCTCAGGATTACAATCACCTGGGTAGCTGCCTGATCAAACACCTCATTAAAGGTGAACGTCCTCTCCCTGGTCCTGCAGCAACGCAGGACATCATCAGGATCCTCGCCAGGGTCCTGCAGTAGTACTGTCTGTAAGGAAAGAGAAGACACGTTCACTACATGTCACCAGGCTCTACAAGCACCTCTGCTATTGGAGCCAAAGATCTTAAGTCCAGTTTATATTAATGGAAAAAAGCAAAGTCACACATATTATAACAATAACTTATTGGATTATGTCTCCCCCCCCTCTCGGCGCCCCTGCTACCTATTGTGGAACTACAATTCTCAGCATAACCTCCTTATTGGAGGGAATGGCCATATGTTACTGTCAATAAAATATGTGCATGACCTCTTTTTTTCCCTACTGAACCGAGAGCCCTAGATTGGGCAGATAGGGTGAGATGGAAGATGTTGTCCGGCCTCTCTGCAGTGTACACATAGAGACATCTTCTCCTCACACTATCTTCAGAGGATATAGCAATAGCTGGTGCAGTCTAGGGGGGTGTGACAATGCAGACCAATAGGAAGCTACAAGCAGAGACCTCACCACTTCCTACTGGTCTGAGGGGTTATGCCCCTGTCTGACAAACATATACAGATGGTTACTAAGAGGGAGGAGCAGCTTAGGAGCCCTGCAATGGTGTTTTGCAGCAGGCCCAGCATTTGCATAGTCCAGCAATGGTCCATGATTTCCTCATTTCTTGTGCATAGAGAGGTAACACCTGGCACTATCTGTGCAGCAGGTCATTACTCTGATTTGCTTATGGGTATATGGGGACTGTGGATAGCGTTGAAAAAAAAAACATTTTCTTTTTATCATATTATATATATATAGATAGATAGATAGATAGATAGATAGGTTGAGTCTCCCATATCCAATATGCTTGATACCAAGGGTATTTTGGATAGCAGAATATTCCGTATTTTGGAATATTTGCATACCTTATTGAAATGTTTTAGGAATAGGGCCCAAATCTAAACACAAAATGCATTTATGTATTATATACATCTTATCCACACAGCCTGAAGGTAATTTTATACAATATTTTCAATAATTTTGTGACTCAAACAATGTGTACATACATGAAATTAATTTATGTTTCATATACACCTTATACACAGAGCCTATAGGTCATTTAATACTTTATGTTTAATAATTTTGTTTCTTAAACAAAGTTTGTGTACATTGAACCATCAAAAAGTAAAGGTTTCACTATCTCAGTCATGCTAAAAATATTCCGTATTTCGGAATATTTGGATATGGGAGACTCGAACTATAAATATATATATAGTGAGAAATTAAACAAATAAATGTGCTGTAAAGTAAAATTTAAACAACAAATTAAACAATTTTATAATTAGTTGTGTTTAATGTTAAACTAATTCAGTTGTTTAAACTAAAATAATGTTATTAGCATTTTCTTACCTGTGGCCCGAGCTGGTGTACAATGCATCGGGCGCTGCTCTTGGCCTCTGTCCTATTAAATGGACGGATGCGCAGAGCGACCTGTGAAATAATGACACAGACATAAGAACAATGCAGGATTATTAATGCTAAGGTAATCTCCCTATAGTGGCAAAATCACTAAGATATAAAGCAAACCAAACAGTGGTATAGATGCACTTCCCCTGGTATAACAGCGTTTCACTATATTTTTGCTTTTATTTTGAATAATTTGAAATCAGAACATTAACATTATTATCAGAAAGTCTGGAAAGCTACTAAGCAAAACACATTAATACTCTATAGTAAATAATATTAATACAGAAAAAATGGGAGTCTTTAAAACTAATGTATCTAATCCTACCCTGAACTTATATGAAATCATATAGCAGTGACCTATTATCATTACCCATCAGTAATACAGTGAGCCCATGGCTCTATAAGAGATACTTACAGTCATTTGATGGTCCTTAGGATGGTTATTTCCCACCTTCTTCATCTTAAAATCATTTTATCCACTCAGAAATGAGAAGAGAAATATCTGTACTGTCACTAGTCCAGCAATATCAGATATGACACAGGAAGCATCCAGCTGCCTTATTATACCCATCACACCTCCAATAGTGACATCATCAGCTGCCACTATGACATCACTAGGTGCCCTGGCAGGGGGCTGCCATGTATCTCAGGCAGGGCATTGGGGGTTAATAGTAAATACAATGTGATGACTATATGTCAGCAAATCAAAACACATAATTAGGATGAGCAGAAATGTAATCATTACACATAGCAGTGATGTGTATTATCTGTGCGCTGTGTGTGTCTGTGATACATTCAGGCCCATACTATGCACCTGCATACCTCCCAACATGAAGCTCTCCAGGAGGGACACAATGCTCTGGTCCTGGACTTCCCTGGTAATTTATGATTGGTGGAGGCTCCAGAGGTGGGGCTGCAGTACAGTCCAAAATTCAAATAGGGGAGTCACACCAACTGCCAGTGAGTCCCAGCCAGTGATGTTTGGCAGCGTGTGAAATGACAGTTGGTGTGACTCCCCTATTTGAATTTTGGACTGCGCTGCAGCCCCACCTCTTACCAGGGAAGTCCAGGACCAGAGCATTGACCCTGGAGAGGGTCATGTTGGGAGGTATGTGGAAACATATACAGAGTGAGGCTCATGTAGTGTTGGACGTACATCTATTGTGTTGAGTCAGATACACATTTTCATACCGCACCTACATACCATAAGATGTGCATATACGTCCGTATTCAAATTTTGGCACCTCTTAAGGTGGGTACACACTATAGCAATATATCTGCAGATGATGGTCATTCATACACAGTGAACGACCATCATCTGCATGCTGAAGCAGGTCTTGCGGCCTGGGGGCATGGCTTAATCACGGGACACGTGGCCACGCCCCCTCCGAGAAAAAAACATTCACGTTGCTGTGCTGGGGAGGGGGGCGCTGTGTGCTCCTCAGCCTGGCACACAGCCAATGGGGGGTGCGATCAGCATGATCGCTCCCCCCCTTTGGCATAAGAGACTGCTCCAGCTGCTGCTTTAGCATCCTCGGACAGTCTCCCAGTGCAGCCCAGCACACAGCATCGTGTGCTGGGCTGCTGTGACCTAAGAGGGATGGGGAGTGGTGCCGGACCCGGGTACTTAATACCCGCTTGCGGCTCCCCCCCTATCGGCTGATCGCCCATACACACTTACCGATGGACAGATATGTCTGCAGACATATCTGTTAATTGGCTGTGCAGCACAGCCAATGCGATATGTCTATGAACGATGTTGTTCCCAGGCATATCGTCTGTACACACTGGCCGACAGGGGCTCGATTTTTAACCGATCAATTGATTGGCCAATATATCGGCCAGTGTGTACCCAGCTTTATGCTTATGATTTTTTAGGCCCTGGAGCAGTGGCATGAGGGACGGAAGGAAAGGGGGCGTGTTCTCATAGTTATGACTGATTCAGACCTGAAGGCAGATACACCTGTCTGGAGATGTATCTCTTGCAGTGGCTGGAGTGCTGGTGAAACCTTACACAATGATGGTGACAACCAGCAGCACCAGCTGGTCACTTCTGATTGGCTGATTGGGTGTACTGAGCTCTCCAGCTGATGGAGCTTTATATATATATGCACACACACACACACACACACACACACACACACACACACACATATATATATATATATATATATATATATACAGTGTATACACATATACATATATATATTTCCCCCCTGGTTTATTAAATAGGACTGTAACCAGACCAGTGCCCTGCCCAGCTTTTTCTCAATTCTCTTTCTCCCTGGCTTTAATAAATATGACTGGACTAGACCAAATCAGTGCTCTGCCTTCTGCCCTGCCCAACATTTTCTGGCTTCCTTACCTTTTTCCTTGAAGAAGGCTCTGAGTTCTTGCTTCTGACTTCTTCTATTCACATCCTCCGGCAGACGCTGCTCCTCAATCAACACGGCTCCTCCGACCTCTCACCTCAGCGTTACGTCATGACGTCACGAGCACTGACTACAGTCTTTATTGTACATAGGGGCCGGCAGGTCTCTGTGTGCCCGGCTGTAGGTTGGAGGAGTGACCCGAGCGGGCGCTCCATCATTTACTTAAAGAGGACCAGGTCTGTGGCTGGGGCCAGTATCAGTGGCTGGCTGTGCCCGAGTAGTAGGAGCCGGCGGCCCCCCCTGCCCCCCCCCCCCTTGAAGGTGAGACCCTTCTCCTGGGCTAGCACTCCTCCTACCTGCCCCAGGTGATAGTAATTAGTATTGGTCCTGTGCATTGCAGTACACACATGTAATGGGAACTATTATAGGTAAGTTCTAGATACATTTATACAATGTGTCAGTATTAGGGATGTTAGGGACCCACCTGATGAGGTCACCGTGACGTGGTAGGTGGGCAAACATCTTTGGCCAAACATGTACTAAGAACCTCTACGGAAAACCAAGTTAATTGATAGTTTATTATATTCTGTATATTTTTGATATTTAGTATTCTTAGGGCTTAGAGTTTGCATCTGCATCCCCCCTTATTTCTGCATTAGAACTACAGGTCTCAGCATGGTAGCACCTCTTATGTTAAAATTAGGATGTGCAGCCCACCCAGCCCTTTTTAACATATGGCACCTATAAGAGGGTATGGTTTATTGTAGACCGGAGCATTTGTTTGACTGTCAAAGCACGCCTGGCTAAGTTCTATCTACATATGGCAATTCTCTGCTTCCTTTGAAAGTACCTGATGAAGAAAGCAATGGCGGACTACATAGTTGGACTATTGTGGGACAGCATCTAATATTTTATCCCAGGTTTTGGTGTTTACATCAGTCCGGCCATGTTTATTCTTGGAATGAGTCTCCCATTCTGAAATTGCCTCTTTCTCATTGTAAACCTGTAGTTTGGAAATGGACAAACTTGCCCGCTATGTTGGCATTGACTTAGACGGTAAATTGACTGAAGAGAATCATTATGAGATATAGTTTTTTTTATTCTATTTTGAACAAACATGGCCATCACAGAATGAGGACCGAATCCAATTTGGAGCGAAAAGCCGCTCTCGGCGAAACGTTTTCACCGATGACATCATCTTCGCCGATTCCACTTTTCCCCGTATTCAACTTGCCCGACTTTTTGCCAGTGTGAAAAGTCAATGCATCAAACCCGGCGAAAAAATATCACCTAGGAATAGGTGGCGAGAAAAAGTGTAAAATTGGGGTTTTGGTGTACAAATGAAAAAAAAAAAAAGCACCTAGAACTCATGGGACAGCCCCCCTAAGGATAACTGCGTCAATTTTTTTTTTTTAAAGACTTCAGGACACCCCAAAAAAGTACTTTTGTTTTGGGGGCGAAAAAAACAAAGTTGGGGACAAACTTAAAAACTAGCTAAATAGACTCCAGGGGGTCCCCAAGTATGTGCCAGGTGTTTTTTTTTTGTTTGCAAGTAGTTGCGGCAGATAGATTTTTCACGTTTTTTAAAACTTTATATTAGCAACTTTAAAATATGCTAGCACCCATTTTCATGTACCCCAAATTTGATGGGACTATTTATTTTGCAAAAAAATACCTCCTAAATGCTATTCTTCACCACCTTCTAAAAAACGCTATATAGCTTCAATTGAGACCATTTAAAACCCCCAAATACCTTCAGCAGGGCTAATCAGGGGTATCCAGAGTGATCCCCCATTTCAGAGGATCTTTTGGGGGTGTCAGGCTGATTTCCCCAAAAATGACAGCACTTTTCGCTGATTTCAGTTTCTCCGGGTCCCGTTTTCGCTGATTTCAAATTGAATACGGGGATACGCGGGGACGCGCGCAATACTTTTTCACCGGCAAAACCTCCGATGATGGCGAAAAGTCCAGCAACGGACTTTTAGTGTCAAATTGAATACGGGCCATAGACTGCAATCTCCAATCCCGCCTCTAGTCCTAGCCATTTACCTTATCTTAGCCCAGGAGTAGGCAACGTGTGGCACTCCAGCTGCTGTGGAACTACACATACCAAAATGCCCTGCCAGTTTTAGCATGCCCTAACAGTAGAACTGTGGCAGGGCATGCTGGGATGTGTAGTCCCACAGTAGCTGGTGTGCCACAGGTTGCCTACCCCTGTCCTAGCCTATCATATCCATCTCATCTCCCATAACAAACTGATTTCTTTTTCTTGTTTGTCTTCTACAGTTATGTGATTATTTTGGCTTAGAAACTAATTGTTTGCACTGTAAAAACAAAACAAAACAAAAATACCATAAAATAGAAACATTTAATTTTATTGGTGCTTGGAAAATGTAATTAATATCTAAATGAAGAAGTAACAAAAAAAAGCTTAAAATAGGGAAGGATTCTCCTCTGCCCAAAGTAAACATCATAGGGCTGATTTGGAGGTCAAATGCAGTGGAACAGGGGGGGTACAGGATGATCAGCAGCTGAGTTCGGTGGGAAAGGAGCAGCATAAAGATTGGGCCAACACCACACAGAGTGGGGGGGGGCGGGCAGAGCAGGGGACAAGGCAGACCGAAGTGACCCTTCAATATAGGTGACCGGGTCTAGTTGGGGAAGATTGAGACACTTAAAATAAGTCAATGGACAAAGTGGGCTGACTTTAATTTCCAGCAAGTTCATGAGACCCGTATTCTAATTAATAATATTAGAGATAACATAAGAAGCCATTAAGAGCCATATGTAAATTGTATACAGATGTAATTAATTAATGGACATACAACAGGTATAAAAAGACCTTTTGGACACATACTTACATATGCTCCTGAGGAAGCTGGACCCCAAATACTTCCAGTGAAACGCGTTGAGCACCCACATGATTGCTATCTGGACTTGCCATTCTTAAACTCCATTTGGATATTTATCTGTGACTCTGGACTGAATTATGCCAGTTATTGGCAGCAGTAAACAGCATCCGGAGGATTTCTATTAGCCTACATCTTTGCTGTAACCCTGCTAAGGACTGAATGAACTTTCTATTCCTAAACCGGTAATATTGTGCAGCATATGAGTCCTAATAACATCAAGGAGTTAGACTGAATATGACTGAGATCTAACAGTTTTTTGTATGGTAGTCCTATACGATCTACTTTCTAATCCATTTGGTTTATCTTATTGAGAAGATATGTCCTCTTTTTAGATGTTGAAAATTGTTATATTGTTGTGTTAAACATATGTATTATTTTAAAGAAAAACGTCCATTTTCCTGTCATTACCTGGTGTAGTGGTATGTTTTAGCGCTGGTATTCCATATCTTTATTGCTTACCTACTAAAGCTGGCCATACACGCTACAATTATCGGGGCGATCCGCCAGATATCCGCGGAATTGGGTTTATTATTGGGGACAAGGGGTGGACCGTCGCCTCTCGACATGTACTGTCTGGTCAGTTGATCGGTGTCGGTCCGCCCCTTTTCCTCTCTTTTAGTAGAGCTCCCCATTCTTTTTAGGTTTTTTATGTATCACTGGTATATAGGTCTAAATTGGTTCAATTAGATCCAATAAGGATGTTTCTCATATATACATCCTCTTTCTTCATCACTGTTCCTCATGGTAAATGTAATGATATTATATAGGATTGTCTCTAACGATAATGAGATTAATAATATTGCTGCCATTATTGTTGATTGATGACGATGAATATTTGATGTGTAAATATTATTGCTATACCATGACAAAATAGGTCATATTTGTGCTGGGACATCAGATTTTAATATTAGCCTTTTGTTGGTAATGATTGTTGTTTAATTTATTATGACTAATTTTAGTCTTAATTTTATTTTATTAAATTACATATTTTTATTTTATATATTTCTATTAAAATTATTTAACCTGTGTCAAAACAAATTCTGTACATTGTATATTTAATATATTCTTGCATTGAATTTAAATTACTGTGAGTTTATTATATTGTTTCTAAACATACCATCGAGGGTTAAATTAAAACTAGATTAATTGATTGACCAATCAACTCTGTTCTAGTATTATTTAAACCCTATAATGGATATAGGTAAACATCCTGGCTTGTAAAAGGCTACAGCTGTAGCCGAAACGCGTTGCTGTTTCCCTCTGTACAAATGAACTGGTTTTGGAGTCAGTACCTGTCCCATTGGTCTATTCATTAGAAGGCTGACAAATATACTGGCTACATTGCTGCCAATTTTCTATTATTTGGAGACGGGAGCTGTCCTTACCCGACTACCTGTGTGCCGGTCTCCTGGTCTTGAACGGCTGACCCTGCCTGACCAATTGCTGCTCTGGTCCCAGTAATTGACCGCTAATTATTTTCACGCCATTTCCCTGGGACGGATAGCAGCCGGCTGCTGCGGCCATCCTGAACGCCACTACCATCCTGAAGCGCCCAGCAGGTGTTCTATTGCGGTTCATTCACACCGCTCACCGTTCCTTTCTACAGTGCTCCGGTGATTGAGGATATCTGGAGAGGACTATACCCCCGTGTTACCTTACCAGAGCCATTTACCACCACGCTACCCTCTCCCGATGCTCTATTGCAGTTCATTCACACCGCCCACCGTTCCTTTCTACAGTGCTACGGTGATTGAGGATATACCGTGAGTTACCTTACCTGAACCATTTACCACCTCACTATCATCAAGCCGCTGCGGTCTAGACACGGTACCCAGCAGGCATCTAGCGGGTTTATTACCACAAAGTTGCTCTCCTCTCACGTACAGAATCCTGATCTGTACAAGGTAACCTTTATATTAATATTGTATTGAATAATACAAGGAATCTCCACACCAATTGACATTTGATGGGTTACCAGCATTTGGGATATTATTATTACTATATCCTTTTGCTCATTTAATATTCCTTATGACTGGTACCCTTTAAATTAAGGGTTAATTTGCCACACAGGTGATTCTTTCTTGCCGGTTCATTATCCACATTGATGTGATTGTCTGGTCATTTGTGAATATAGTTTTTAATTTATCTTGTGTATATATCTATTTGTATCTCTTCATACACGGATACAAATAATTTCTATTAGTGTATATAGAACACTGTATATTGCTACCTATTGTTTGTACAAACTGTGTTTATGTATGTTTGTTTTGAATAGAGTCTGATCAACTCTTTATGTATTTATGTGATAATTTGTGCTGATATTTAGCCTATTAAATTTATATAATTTATTTCTTATGTTTGATATTTCTGGCGTCCCAGCACAGATTAAAAAGCGCAGATTTTTCTTTTTTTTTATCCAATATATAAGGTTGACAATCACCTTATTTTTTTCTGCTGCATTTTCTTCTGATTTCCCTGTCTATATTTAGCGCTAGGTATTTTTCTGTGTGAGATATCCGCGGAATGCCCCAAAAATTGTAGCCTGTGTGCGGGCGACTGAGGGTTAAATATTGCTCGGTCAGGCATGCCGGATTGTCCAGCATGCCCGTCCGATGCGATATTTAGAAGTAAACTGACGGCCGCATCGGGCAGTGTATGCCCAGCCGTGGCCGACAGACGGACATTTCCTGTGTTCCTTCCTATGGAAGGAACAGGGAAATGTCTCCTCCCCCGGGGGCGGAGCACAGATGTCGGGGCTAATACGCTGAGAGAAATCTCACAGTGTATGCCGCGGACATATGCGGCCGGCAGGCTGCCAGATAAAATGTCTGTCGGTCTGACAGACATTTTATCTGGACATGTATGCCCAACTTTAGTGTGTCACACTTTTCCTACACAACCATAAAGGGAACAATTATAAAGCCTGTTGAGGGAATGAAACTAGGAGTGTGTTTGGATGCCCTTGGTCTCCTCACCACTACATACACACAGTGACACTCACTAATACATGAACACACAGCCTGCTACACAGCAACATGTACACACTACACACACAGCACAGCCTCTAATTGCTTACATACTGTATATATATATATATATATATATATATATATACACACATATAGATCATAGGGTATTGCAAAAATACACGTATTTCAGAGCAGATGGTTTGACTGAAGTGCCTCCATATTTGGTACCTTAAGGGAATCAATAATACGTTACTATAGCTTTCCCAGGATTTAAGGAACTTCCGGGAGTTTCTCTCTTTTTGGAGAGATTTCTCCAACCAGTCCTTTCTCAAAGCAAAGAGCAGGTTTTCTCTAAACAGTACAGGCATGGTGGTTGTGGCCCCTGGATCTACATCTGGAAGACGCAAAATATGGCTGCTGCCGTGATTGGCGTAACCAGCTTTCTATCTCCATAAGGGATTTTCACATGGATCAGAAACATGGTATAGATTGGTCATTCAGATGTGAAGGGCTGATAATTTACCAAAACCTCTGTTGCGAATCTCCACACCCGGAGTCAGAAGCTCCTTATAATAGGACTTAAATAGGTTGTTTACTCCTAATTCAGGAAATATATATTAACCATTGGGCCAGGCCCATCTTAAATATAGTGTGGTCTACAGAGTCTTGTAGGAAATTGTAGTGAGTGAAATTGAAATTCTTTATAGAGTGTTGAACAACAGAAGGAGCTTTTCACATTTGTTGAACTCCCATTGCCAGCATTCCGGGAGTGACCTAGGTCTTGTCAACTTTACAAATGTTGACAAAACCAAAGCATACCATTAAGATCTTTAAGTATTCGCACTTGGCAACAACCTGATTTCAGCATTCCGGGTCTTCTAATAAACCTTTTCGTGTGTGCGTCTAAGTCTGTACTGTTACTCTGTACGAACACCGTTGGAGTGTATGTGTGCTGCAACTCAAATGCATGTGCAGACGAAAAACTTTGCGCAAGATTAAAATAAAACATGTTGGACCCCGCAGAAAAAGAATAAACACATTGGCCTCCACAAGAAAAAAACAATACACACATGGTCCCTCACAGGAAAAAAAAAACAAACATATTAGCCCCCACAGGAAAAAATAAACACATTGGCTCCTACAGGGAAAAAATAAAATGCATTGGCCCTCACAGGAAAAAACTAAAACACATTGGCCCCTAGAGAAAAAAAAGCAATCGCAGGGTTTTGTTGTTAAGGGGCGGGCCTAATGACAGCTAGTCAGGCTCCGCCCCCAATAGATGAAAGCAGCAGGTCCCCTCCAGGGAAGGTGCAGCAAAAGGTTGGTAAGTATGTCTAAAGGTTATAAGAGCAGGGCGGCAAATCTGGGAAGTGGAATAGACTGCACTGAACCAGCCAGTCAGGGTTGAATCAACTTGTCCCAATAAGCAGAAACCTTTTGCATATGTGCAGTTAATTTCTCCTCTAGTCAGACAGGATTATAGACCCTTGCTATTAAGCTTGAAAGCTCCCAACAGTGTCACGTGACCTACTTGTATCATGTTGGAGCTCTACAACAGTGCTTTATAAATACAGTCCGTGGGACACACAAGTTTTTCATATCTCCTTGTTGGAGCAGAGATGTTTATTACTGACTGACACATTTCAAAATAGCCACAGGTGGTTAAAATTATTTCACTTCTGATACTGTAAGGAGACCTGGAAAACATGCCGTTGTGTGTGCTGAGGACTGGATCTGAGAAGCACAGCTGTACAAATTCTGTGTTCATGGACGCGTCAAATAAGTTAAAATGCTTACAATAACTATAGGCAGAGTTCACTAACATTCAAACATTTTCATTCACCACCCTTCCAGAATCTCTTTTTTCCCAAAAAATAAAAAGGAAAGTTTTCGTCAAAGTGCCAAAAAAGTGTCTCCAGGGCTAAATTACTTTGTAATGTATAAACTAAAATTACCATTGTCCGTATTCAATTTGGAGCGAAAAGCCGTTCTCGGCGAAACTTGTTCGCCGATGACGTCATTTTCGCCGGTTCCACTTTTCCCCGTATTCAATTTGGCCGACTTTTCGCAGATGCAAAAAGTTAATGCATCAAACCCGGTGAAAAAGTATCACTTAAGGTGCGTACACACAGAACGATGTAAGTAATGAACAATTTTCGTTCAGTGTTTCCCTTGAAAAAGTGAACGAAAATCGTTTTACAAAGTAGTTGGTTTTACTTTACATAATAAACGATTTTCTGCGTGTTGAAGGAAAAATGTTGCAACTTCTATTGAAAATCGTTCAGTTGGTCAGTCTGACTGAACTACAATTGACAAACGTGAACACGCATGAACGATAATCGTTCGTTTATCGTGTTACACTGAACGATTTTTTGAACGCTTGAACGATAACGTCGTTATAGTTAAATCGTTAAAAAAATTGTTGTGTGTGTATGCACCTTAAGGAATAGGTGGCGAGAAAAAGTGCAGAATTGGGGTTTTGGGATGCAGACTTCAAAAAACTATCCTGCACCACTTGGACAGTCCCCTAAAGGTAATGTGTCAAAATTTTTTTTTAAAATACCTTAGGACACCCCAAAAAAGTATTCGTTTTGGGGGCAAAAAAAATAAAGTTGGGGGACAAACTTCTAAACTAGCGAAATAGACTCAGGGGGGGTCCCCAAGTATGCCCCAGGTATTTTCTTTTTATTGCAGGTGGTTGCGGCAGGTGGATTTTTCACGTTTTTCAAAATTCCCATTAGCCAGTTAAAAATATGCTAGCACCCATTTTCATGTACCCCAAATTTGATGGGACTACTTATTTTGTAAAAAACAAAAACAACTTTCTAAATGCTATTCATCACCATCTTAAAAACGCAAAACAGCAGCTATTGAGACCGTCTAAAGACCCCACATACCTTTAGCAGGGCTATTCGGGGGTCCCCAAATTTAACTCCCATGTCAGAGCATCTTTTGGGGGGTGTCAGGCTGATTTCCACAAAAATGACAGGGCTTTTCGCTGATTACGAATTCGCCGGGTCCCGTTTTCGTCAATTTCAAATTGACTACGGGGATACGTAGGCAACCGCGCAATACTTTTTCGCACCTGAAACCAGCGATGACGGCGAAAAGTCCGGCCATGGAATTTTTGCTCCAAATTGAGTACGGGCCTATGCCATGTTCTATAAAATTCCTGAATCATCCCAAGAAACGTATAGTCTGGTTATCACATCCACAATGAATTTTACAATCCAGCTTAAAGTGTAATGTTCAGCAAGCAGTATACCTATATTAGCTATTCTATTTACTATTGTTACCACATCGTACCTCTCCAAAAGTCACACCAAAAACATAATAAGATATTTGGAATGGTTGCGCTGCACTTTGACCATAACTGTGACTATTTCTACACATTTGCTGAATATACTGACCATACACATAATAGGCCTACAGATGTCCCCCTACACTATTGCCCCAGTCACACAAAAACAGCCCTTCTCCGCGTACCAGGTCCTGTGCGACTATTTGCGCTAAGTGTCTTTATGGCTCGAATGTGTCCTCTTAGTTGCAAAGCGATGTGGCAAAACCGCTTCACCAAAACACGAAACACTACAGCTCATTAATTTTAATGTCTGATCCCTGAAAATGAACTAATTACACTTGCAAGGTCACGAGGCGCTCGTAGTGATATCAGATGCCCAATGCCACTTTGAAACCGATTTGTCAACATATACACAGTGGAAGAATTCCGGTGTTTGCCTTGTATTGTTATTCTGTGAACACTAGTGAAAACGTGTAAAGTGGTCTCGTAAATGGCTCCCAGGAAGGAGTTATCAATCGAAAATCGATCTGCCAGTTGCTTTGAGAAATGCAGAGCATAGTTTCATGAAATTGTTTGCTTGGAGGTTTCTCTTGGTGGCATGCAGTGTACCTTCAAGAGATACACCATAAACAGTGTACGTGATCATTCACAACCTGGACAACGAGTAACCGCAAAGAAGGAGAACAAATTTATTAGAGTATTTGCCAAACTGGACAGATTCTAAACAGCTCATCAGATCCATGCTGCTCTGATAGAAATGAGGAAAAAAAGCGTGTCAATCACGACCGTCAAATGCCGCCTTGTAGTCGGTGGCTTGAAGGGATGCGTTGCAGCCTAAAAACCATTGCTTTGGCCCATAAATAAAAAGAAGAGACTCTTGTGGGCAAAAAAAAACACAGGAGCTGGATCAGTAGTTCGTGGAAGAAGGTACTTTTCACAGACAAGTTGAAGTTTGAGGTGTTTGGGTCGACAGGCGAGCGCATGCTCCATGCTTGCATTCAGCCCACAGTCAAACATGGAGGAGGTTCCATTATGGTCTGAGGATGTTTCGGAGGTGGTGCGGTTGAGGACTTCATAAAAATCAAAGGAATCATGGACTCCAAAAGCTAACACAGCAACCTGGTGCGCGGTATCTGGACGATAGACAACAATGTCTAGATAGACTCCAGATGTAACAGGCAATATGTCGACATGGACAAAAGGTCACCGCAAAAATAGTCGACTTTTTTTTTTAGGGTTAGTCACTTACCCTGTTGTGATGTAATTATGAGTGCGGCAGCCGCGATACCGCCGGTCTAAATCCCATCTGGGGAAGACTGACAAGGGACTTTAAGATAAGCGTCAAAATACCGCTGCCTATCTTAATCCCGATGCCGAATTGAAGGCAGGCTGCCCGAATGAGGTAAGTACGGGGCGTCCTTAGCGTTAGCCGTGGGGGAGGGTTAGGTTTAGGCAGCGTAGCGGAGTTAGCATTAGTTTTTTTGGGGGGGGAGTGTTAGGTACTAAGGGGGAGGGTTAGGCATGAACAGAGGAGACTTAAGTTTAGGCACTAACAGGGATGGTTAGGGTGCGGGGTGGGGAGAGTTAGGCTACAAGAAGGGAGGATTAAGGGGAGGGTATACTTACCCAACCCGTCGGGATACCAACCATCGGGATGCTGCTGCTGTATTTTGACAGTAGGCATCCAGACAGTCGTCATTACATACAGATTCCACCATGATAGTTAAGGTTAGGCACCAGGAGGAGGGTTAGGGTGAAGATTATGAATTAGAAAAACTAAACAAAAATGTGTCCCCTTTTTGCCTAACATCTAGGGGTAAATTTAATAAGATTCGAGCTTGGTCGAGTCTTCCTTTTTTATTTTAAACACGCTTTACTTTGCCGAAACTCTGGTGAGTTTGCAACTCGCAAATTTACTAAGAAGTGAGTTTAGCTGAAAGTGAGTTTGCCGATGGTGAAGCAGATCAAGATTTCTCCCCCTTGTTGCGAGTTTAGATGAGAATACTCACCCGAGATTGCAGTGTTTTTCTCTGCCAAATGACCCGAAAAAGTAGCCTGCACATATCAGTGAGATATGTGAAGGCTGCTTGTGTTGTACCTGTGAAAAACGGGTTAAAATATATTAAAAAAAATTATGTAGGGTCCCCACCCAAAAGCCTAACTTGTCAGCTAGTCCTGGTATCTAAAATTACGGGGAACAAAACGAGTAGGGTTCCACCGTAATAGGTACCAGCACCAGTCTGCAGGGCCAGTTCTGGTTTTAATTACAGGGGGGAAAAAATGTGTAGGGGTCCCACTATAATTAAAACCAGCACCGGACCCAAAACGAACGGGGTGTAATGCCACAGCCCGGAGACCCTATTACCGGGTCTCCAGGGCCAAAGCATTCTCAAAACAAAAGGGGTCCCCCCTCTCCCGAAAACCCCAGGCTTGGTCTGAAGCCCAGGGCTCTTCCCCGCACCCCTAGGCTGTGGGTACGGGGGTAATAAAGTGTAAAATCAAAGTAAAATATTGTATTTTACAGTGGAACTACAGGTGAGAGCATGCCTGCCCTTTTGCACTTGTGGAACTACAAGTGCCAGCACTGTAAAAGTAAAAAAAAAAAAAAGTACACACACACACAGTCTGAAGTAAAACTTTATTACACACCTACCTCACTCACACTTAACTGTGCAAGCTGGTCGGTCCACTTCTCCCATGTAGAATCCGTGTACCTGGAATAAAGATCCTATACTCACCTCCATCCTCGCGCTGCTCTCCGTAACATCCAGGGGTCTTGGCAAAATAAAAAAATGGAACCCGATCCAGATACTTACTGTAACGATGTATGCGTGTGACCACATACACTGCTACCCGGATCCTGACTGATCAGTGTGAATTGTCAGGAGCCGGCAGCCAATCAGCAGCCGGTAACTGTAGAGCTCCAGCTCCTGACCCACTGACCAGCCCAGGTGGGAACTGTCTATAGCCGGAGCCAATCAGCAGCCGCTCTACAGTTAGCGGCCGCTGATTGGCTGCATGCTCCTAACAGTTCACACTGATCAGGAGCCAGGTAGCAGTGTATGTGGTCACACACTTACACCATTACAGTAAGTATATGGATTGGGTTCCGTTTTTTTTATTTTGCCAAGACCCCTGGATGCTACGGAAAACAGCGCAAGGATGGAGGAGAGTATAGGATCGTTATTCCAGGTACTCCAAACAGATTCTACATGGGAGAAGTGGACCGACCAGCTGGCAGCAGGTATGTGAGATAGATGTGTAATAAAGTTTTACTGTATACGGTGTGTGTGTACTGTATTTTTTTAACTATTTATTTTACAATGGAGGTACGGGTGCCAGCCGCCTGCTGGCACTTGTAGTTCCACAAGTGCCAAAGAGCAGGCATGCTGGCACCTGTAGTTCCACTGTAAATTACTATAGTTTATAACTATTTAAGAAAATTATTACCCCCGTACCCACAGCCCAGGGGTGCGGGGAAGAGCCCCGAGCTTCAGACAAAGCCTGGGGTTTCGGGAGGGGGGACCCCTTCTTGGGGGGGTGTCCCCACCTCCCGAGATCCCTGGCTTGGGCTGTGAATGTTTTGGCCATGGAGCCCCGGTGATGGGGTCTCCTGGCTGTGGCATTACACCCCAGTCGGTTGGGGTCCAGTACTGGTTTTAAATATAGGGGGACTTCTGCGCATTTCCTTACCCCCTATGTTTAAAACCAGCACCGGCCCTGCAGCCAGGTGCTGGTTCCTAGATTACAATGGAACCCTACTTGTTTTGTTCCCGGTAATTTTAAGAACCAGGGTTGCCTGGGCAGTACCGGGGCTGGTTATGCTTTTGTGGGGGGACCCTACGTTTTTTTTTTTTAATTTAGCCCTTTTTTTTTTACTATATACAGGCAGAAACATACATGGATCACACTAATCTGTGTGTTTCTGCCAGACTCGCAGCTCACAGGCAGGTGAATTGATTTCACAAATTTTTACAGGAGTGTTGTCCGTTCTCATGAGAGTTTATAAACTCTCCTCTTGGTAAATTCCAGAATCCTATCTTCACTAGTGAAAAGTTACTCGAGTTTAGCCGATGGTGAAGTGAAGAGAGTTTGCTAACTCTCCAGTATTTTCCCGCAGCAAAGGAGATTTCTCTCCCGAGGTTGTCAATAGTAAATTTGCGAGTTGAAAATAATAAAAAAATGCCCAAACACTCCAGATTGCTAACTCGACTCAGTCAATACAATGACAACAGGTGATGAAGAACATGGTTTGGCCACCCCAGAGTGCTGATTGCAATCCAATTGAACTCCTTTGGGATCATCTAAACAGGTGTGTTCGAGATGTGCAAGTAATGAGCCAAAATCACCTTTTGGAGTTGCTACAAGTGGGCTGCAATCTGAGCTGAAACTTTAGACAAGTTGACCGACAGAATGCCCTGTGTTTGCACTGCTGTGATCGCCACTAAAGGTGCCTATCCACTATACGATTAAAGTGAGCGATTGAACATTAACGATATAGTTCGATAATCATTTACAGATTGTTTAAAAAACTGGTCTTTTAGACATCTATCATCGTGCAAACATGCTGGTCAACCTAACGATAATCATCTGCAAACATACTGAACCTGATGTTAACTGTGCCTACACTGAACGACTGCTCGTTCTGTGCAGGCACATCACAGACTGACAAATGACTGCACGATTACAATGTCGTAATCGTACAGTCTTTTGCCTGTCTTCTAGTGGATGGGCACCTTAAGGGTGGATACTTTGATGACAGAAAAATTTAAGGAAATCAAAACTCAATTTGTTAAACAATGTGTACGAGTACAAACCATGTTTATTTGAAAATAAATAAATATATATATATATATATATATATCACAAATTCGCTTCTTTTGTTCATTACTTTCTGAAAAATAAACAATTTGGGTGGTGTATTGAAATAAAAGAGCTTTAGTGTATATCTGTGTGCGACCGGCTCTGCATCTGTATACGAAGTTCCACGATGCAGCAGCCGTTTTTTCAAGCCAAGTTCCATTGTACAGATTCAGACTCAGTCGCACACAAGTATACAAGTGTTGCCTGTCATATTAACCAGTGCAGCGGTTTAGTCACATGTTGTGACTAAGACACACTTTTGAACAAAAAAGATGCTACAACACTCGGTGCAGCTCACTCTCACCAGACGTGTTGCGCCACATGGTGTATTGACGCTAGGTGTATGAGAACGCATTTGTGCACGCTGTGTTTTGTTGCACATCTTTGTCTTGTAACAAAATAAATACAGACCGCTCCAAAACAAAAGGACAGAAAAGCAAGACACTTATTTTACTAAAAGAATAGACTTTATTAAGCATTGTAAGTCTTTCTAACTGGAAACCAAGCTCCTCCGTAAAGCATTCCTAAACATTCTGCATCATAAATTCACCTTCTCAGCAACCACAGACATTCCCAGAGTTTAGCCGATCTAACTTACATTGATAAAACTATGGAGATGCTGGGGGGGCAGGGATTACAGGACGGGAAGATTTTGGGAAGTGGGAGATAGTTACACATTACCCATCCACTAAACAGGTGACTAGCATAAGGGGCATTTATTAACAGGGGAGAAAATATAATCCAGAAGCCATGTTTTTTTTTTTGTCATTGTAATTAACACAGACAGTATCCATTAAACATTACTAACAAAGATTCATCGCAGTGTAAGATTAACCTAGCTAAAATGAAAACTTAAAAGAAACCTGAAAGAGAAAGCGGAAGTTTATATTAATTAGGTTCAACAGGGAGCGGGCTTACAAAATATATACTTACACTTTGAAAGTAAGCAAGATTTCCTTTCAAAGGTTTTGTTTCTTCTTGAAAAATTAATTAGCAATTAGTTACCACTAAACAAGGAATAAAAGAAGCATAATATCACAAATACATGTGCAGCAGATACAGATGGGTCAGGTTTACACCCAAAAGGATTCAGGTGCAAGGAATTTTTTTTTTTAAATTTTTTGTGATTTTTTATTTTTTAATTGTCGTTTCTTACATTTAAATCTTAAGAAAATGTTCTGTTAGTTTATATGTATTTTTAGAACATCTAAAACGACACACAAAAGAAAAACCTTTAAAGACACATTGATTCAGCAGTATGTGTTAGAATTATCTCCAAGGATGTGTTACATCCTTAAACAAAAAAAAAAAAAGAAATATATATATATGACAAAAGTTAAAGAATGGATTTTAATGGCTGCCCTTTCATGAGACTTCGGAAAAGTGAAATGATCAGAAGTTGGGTGTCAAAACGCAAACATTACCGGAAATGGGCAGCATTACACTCTAGTCTTTCCCCACACACAACACAATAGAAGTCTGAGCAGACGAAACGGCTCTAAAACAAGCTATTGTGAATATTGAAGGTTAATGTTTACTGGTCACTCACAGCACAGTAAAGGGAAAGGCTTATGCATAACAAAATGGTGATCTAAACTGAGTTGTCATAGAAGGCAGGGATGGCCCCAGAATACTGGGGAGTGGTTGCTTGTATTTGATATTGTAAATCAAAGTACTGCACTGCTGTGTAACATCAGGTAAAAGTGTCATGGATGTACCTTGTTATGCCATGTGAAACTGTGCACAATGCAAAGAACAAGGCAATAAATAGCTACTGTTCCCAAAAGATCCTACCTTCCAACAGGCTCAGGTTATGAGCCATACCAGTCTGCGTCAAATAGATTACAGGGGTTCTTGGGAACCTACCATAGTCAACTTAAGCTATATGTATAATTAAGAACAGTGTTGCAACAAATATAATTGCCCACCCACCCACCTTCCCCGTTAACACCAAAGTAAAACCTAGCTGGGTAGTTTAACATTGCAAACAGACGCAAAGGGTTACTACTAACCCATTCTATTCTATGTGTGCTTAATTGGTTTAAACAGCATTTCCTGCTAAAATTGTCTTTCTGAAAGCAAATAAGGTTTTTTGTGAAAAAAAAATAAAAAAAAAATCAAAACCTTATTTTATTTTTAAACGTGTCAAGCTCATCTGCATGCCCTGAATGCAGACACAAAAAATAAAACGTAAGATCGCATATTTAATGTCAGAAAGGTAGCAGGAAAAGTGCTTTAAACAATTACGTGGAATAAATGAGTTCAGATATTACTTTAAATCAACATCAGAGATTATGGTTAGTGAAAATAGTTAAACATGCCTTGGTGAGTAAGAAAAAGTTCTAGTTTTAATTCACTTCTCACCAGCTACATAGTGTACTGAACACCCCCAAAAAATGCATATAAAAAGGTGTACGCTGTAATACAACCCAAAAAGAGACTAAATCAATACTGCAATTAACAGTGGATCATTAAGTGGATGTTCAGGTGTGATTAAAATTAGTTTCAGTTGTGAAATGCAGTAAGAAATAAAAAATGATAAAACCCACAAAAATGTATTTCAATTGCAACTGCTTGCAAAATAAAATAAAAATATATTAAAAATATCACAAGTTGACACCTTGGGTGGGAACTGGCTGTTTTCCCCCTGTGAAATATCAGGACAGGTTCCCCCCTTATGAACAAGAATGTTTGCCCTCTGTTAGCCATGATGGTTGTGGTAAGAAAATGGGTCCGTTTAGCGGCCATTTTAAACAGGAATTCTCCAAAAGGAAGAATTCAAGTCCATCCAGTGGCCTAAGTGTGAACAGAAGGAAATTTTTGTCACAATTCCTGGATTAAACGTTCCAAGAACATGTTTGATAAAGATGATCAAAGAAAGTTCCAAGCAGCGGGGCATCAACTGATGCCATCATCCGAAGAGAAGAGGTTGCTATGGCTCCCACCATTACCTATCCGGTACCAAGTGGGAACAGGGATTGCCAAACCTGTTCAGCTGCAAGAATTATATTTGAGGTTCGAGAAACTGTTGTAACATTGCCTCGCTTCTTTTGTATAAAGTTTGGAATAATAATAAAAATAAATGCAATGTAAATGGCTGTTGTCTGAGCCACGACACTGCAATAACATTAAACCAGCTCTGTGCTGGAAAAATCGTCTCACCATGAGATTACTTCTAGTCAACACAGGAGGGAGAGAACAAAACACTATCTAAAAAAAAATAAAATAAAAAAATTAGCCTTTATTGCTACATGCGAAAAATCGGTAGCAAAATATGTATTCTATCCATTTAATTGTGGGCAGATGTGGCATGCTCCCAAAATGGGGTTTATGTAGAAGAGCCCTTGCTACAAAGTTGCACAACTCCTCTGCGCAATACTAAAAATGCTTATAGAGTCTACAAATTAATGTGATTAATATATAGCTGCTACAATGAGATTGTTCACTAAGCAGCTACATAGTGAGAAAAAGTTCAAGAGTGAACAGGAAAACTTTTAAACTCATAAGAGGGAAAATATTACGATGACCAGTGTCTGGAGATATGAACCAGACTGTCCGGTAGTGCACTTCATCTCCATGACTAAAAAATGGTAAGCAACCTGTGGGACAAGAAAATATGAGCTAGGAATAGATTGAAGAACATGGGGACATTCCACCAGCATTGCCCCACTGCTTAAACTGTGCTGCATGAAAGATACACACACAGCTTTGGAAAGGGACCATAATATGTGGTAATAGTAATGGCCATGCAGAGAGATGCAGGATAAATGCTCAAAGCAATATAGATGGAAACAAAAATTACTGCAGTTGGCATCTATGATCCGTTGAGCATTCACTCTAAGCTGCCCAGGCGGCGGGGTAAAGTAGGCTGAGCCCGCTTACATGTATCCTTCAAGTATTTGGTGAAGGCAGTTATTTTCCTATTTAATATATCAAAACAGGAAATAATTAAAGAGTACCAGTCACCTATATGGAAGGGATGCTATCCCTTTCCCCTTTTGTGATCTTAACCAATACTCTTTGAAAACGAAGCCTACAATTTTATAAGGAACTGGGGACATCACTGAAGCAAGATGCACTAGTTGACATTACCTAATGAATTTAGATTCCGAATATTGATTAAGAGGACAATATGTCTGCATTCATTGTGTACAAGTGGTGTGCCCCCTTTAACGATTGCTAACATGTGAAAGCAGGATGTTTGCCAATATTCATGGACGCAGATTACCTACCCCTTGGTCAACTGCAAATCTAATCGTTCAGGAACCAGCTACTGCAAACAGAGTGCAGAGTAACAGGGTATGGAAACAGTCTCCGTGTTCATGAAATTTATAGCTACCTAAAAACCATTAATGTTTGTGAGAGCCACAACAGGAATATTTATAAAGGTAAATTGGGACACATATAACCCATAAACCCCAAATCACTCTGAACTCTCCAAACAAAAAGGGGACTGTTATAACATATTAAAATGTGTTACACTACAGTTAAAATACATTGTACACTTTAGGGTCCTTTTATACGGTTTCCAAATTGATTAAAAATAAAAAATAGGCTAGACTTTGCACGCAAGTCAAGCAGTGTCTACTAGCAATAATTAGAATCAAAGGCCCAAACAAAGATGACGTTTTGGATGCAAAGGACTTTGGATTTGCTTTGTACTTAGAAGCCGGGTTTATTTCCTATGGTTACTAGAGTGGGTAGAACTAAAAATAAAAATGGGTTATGTCCCTACAGTTGTAGAGACAGGTGCAGAGCGACACACTGCAAGCCCCTCAAACAGAGAAAAGGCCGATGGGCGTTTGGGTATTTTTTTTCGGCTATAACAAAAAAAAAAAAAAAAACAGATAAACAAATAAGTTTTCTCATTATCATTAGTTTCGGAGAGGTGGGCGTCAAGCGAGGTTTCCAAATGGAGCGCTGGACATGAGAGCTAAATCTGCCCTCTCCTGTTTTAGCGAGGTACACGTCCGGAGTACAGTTCAGAATCACCACAAACCTCCCCCCAGCAGCGGCAGCGTTCTCGAGGAATACTGGGTCTGCTCAGGATGCAAATGTGGCTTTTACCTAAATATATATTTAAAGGTTACATAAATAGATCTCTTTCTGCCTCTCTCTGTACATAAAGTCTGTGCACAAACGTATGCATATTCACAATATACACAGTGAGCCTTGTTAGACAGGTTCTAGATACGTACTCAGCATGTATCTGTGGCTTGTACCAGCAGGTAACACATTATGCACATACAATCTTTCACATTACACCTTCATCGAAACTGAGGTTTGACCTCCTTGGCGTCAAGCGTTGTGTGGTGTGCTGCTCTTCAGCAATGGGTAATTCATTTGTCACCAGCAGGGGGGCACTACGGAACATTTCTCAATTCATCGTCCTGGAAACAATTTCTAGACAACCACCCCCCATTTTTCTCTTTTCATCATTAAAACGCAAAATGCCTTTGAGTAGAAGCACACATTACAAATGGGTAAAGTGTCCTCTGTGTGTCACATGCTAGTGACCGTCTGTCAGATATAGAAGAGGTTGCCCTGCTGATTAATTTTTACAGGGGCTTACTGGAGCAAAGGCGAATGTTAGTCATGTACTGCAATGCCGAGGATTGGTTTCTGCTTCGGCCTTCTGCTGCAGGCGGCATGGTGTTCCATGGTCAAAGCTGCTGGGATTTTACGAAGGAGATGGAGGCAGATTCCTCAGCTTCCTACCTGGACCAAACGAAATGACCCAGCACAACACAGGCTTGGCCTTATCCGAAGGCAGGAAAAATCTGCCCGTGACAGTCTCTTTCCCGAAATTCCTCTTTGTACAAAGGCCATATTTATATATATTTATATATATATATAGATATATGTACATATAAAAAATAATATTAATAAAATTCTGACAAAAAGTCCCACATTATCTACAGGTTGTGGTATTCTGGCAGGAGGATTCCACGTTGGAGGGTGGGAGAAGGAGAGAGTGAGGGAGGCACAGAATAATGTGAGAGCATGGCATGTCGCCTTCTGTATCTCACTAGTAAGCCTAATATTTATTAGAGCGCAGGCCTACATCATTAGATGTCTATCATATCAGGGCGCATGTGATGAGTTATTCCCTGGCCATTCTGCCACCTTCACGGTCTCCAGGTAATTAGCAGCCTTGTAACGCATATAAAACCATAAGGCAACCATTTTCTCTGTGCAATTTTTAAAGACAGCTTGTGTCAAATATTAGATCGCACTAAATTTACTTTCGTTAGGAGCAGAAGGTCCTTTCTTTTTTTTTGGTGGGGGGGGGAATTACAGGTGGGTGACATAGGAATCACTCAACTACCACAGCACCATAGAGATTTTAGGCAAATATAGGTGTGGAGAGATACGTTTTTGGGCCACTGTACCTCCCTCCGACACTCTCCTCCTCCAATTCTTGCCCTACATGTCCCTGCACTGTTCACTCCTCCTTTTGGAGGGCTGTAGGACCCAGCTTGTCGTCATGGCAATTGTCCCCATCTTCGCTGCTCATTCCTGTTAAGTGTGAGGCGTTGCCGTTGCTGCAAGGGTCAGTGCACTCCCTGGATACGGCACATATTACACTTTGAGGGCTGGACTCGTCCTCTGTGGCTGCATTTCCACTGGTCCCGTTGACATGGGATGGGCTGCGGCTGTCTGTGGAACCCTGGAGCGATTAACAAGGACACAAACTTAGCTATTTGTTTTCTTCATTTGACAGTAAATTAATGGGTTGCTTCCATTAGGAGCGTTGTGCCCTTGCGGAACTGCACATCGCGTCCGTCTACATCGCCACTTTTTCCTTGCACCCTAAAGAGGTGTTGAGTTGGAGATGTAGAGGGTACAGTGATGGGCACGTACGCAATGGCACATCGTGGGGAGTACAGCCTGCGGCTAATTGAATCTGCCCCCAAAAGGCTATTGTGCTTAAATGTCATATACACTCTCTAAGTATTAAGGAGAAGGTTATCAATTAAGAGGTAAGAAGAGAGATAGGAGGATCTCGAAGAATCACACATCTACATGTTTTCCCACTTTGGCACAAGGTCCTTATGTGCACACTTATAAACCTGTCCTTGGAGGTCCCTTCAGGCTCAGGAAACACACAAACTACTAAATAATCCTAAATTGTGAAGGTGTGATAGATTACCTGTTTGTTCACTTTTTTGTTTGTTTTTGTCACTTTATTAACAGCAGGATCTCTTCCACGTCTGAGGAGTAAAAGAGAACAAAAAAAAGGAAATCACTTCTGCCAACCTAACTTCTGAGCGTAAACAATGTAACAATAATCTAGCTAGAATTATGAATTGCGTTATCTTCATTCCTCATGGTCATTGCAAACCACAATTGTCAACAAGCCATGAAAAGAAAAAAAAAAAAAAAAAAAAAGAAAACTTACATTGTACAACAACAATATAATGCATTATACGGTTCATGTCGACTACAAACTGTGACATCAAAGCAGAATAAGACCCCACAAATAGTCCCCAAAAACAGTTAATACTATATTATATTATATACAAGTTTTTAACGATATGCCTTAATGCTTACCCCTTTCCTGGACCACCAACTGAGACCACCTGCATGCCAAAGGCTCCTCGGCCACGGGAGGGCTTACTGCCTGCCCACTGACCTACAACCATACCCGCAATTTCCAGCTTGCCTCCTTGTGGAGGTATGGGATGAACTCCTGTAGCAGAGGAAAGAGAACAGTGAGTGGAAGCAAGAACAAAATACCTTGCTCTATTAACAGGTAAAACACACACCTGAAAAACCTCGGTTTCTTCCAGGAGGAGGAGGGGGCATAGAACCCATGGCCCTAGGATAGAGTGGAACAGGGTAAAATGGTGGCATCATAGGGGGCATGAAAGGGGGCGGAGGCAGAAGTGGTGGTGGAGGCTGGCGATTTAGATTAATCCCCTCCAAGATGCTCTGTCTCATCTTCTCCACTTTGGCTGCCTGTTCTCCCTGGAATAATAATATAATAAAACACAAATAGAATATAAAACTAAACAAACAAGCAAAGAAACCAGCAAAATATTATACAATTGTATTAGATTTGAAACACACACAGTCCACAGAAGTGACGGCACTGAAATATGTTGCAAAAACCGATTTGTTAATTAATGCAAGCAAAGTGTTTCTCAACTAGTATGATCCTTTTTCAAGATAATCAGAAAAGCCGTTGCTTGCATTTATAAACATCTGAACATCTGGGTTTATTGCAATATATGTGATTGCTGTCTCTTACATGGGCTGTATGACTTCTATTATTATTATCATTATTATTATGTGTTTTTGGGCTTTCTTTTTTTTTTTAAAAACAATTTTTATTGAGTTCAAAAAGGTTTAGAAAAGGACAACAATATAGATAGTATTACATTCACAGCATTTCACTTAAAACCACAAAATCTGTAATAAGAAATTATCATATAAAGTGAAAAAATATGTCAAAAAGACCTGCAATTGGCTAACACCATACAATTGAGTGGTACAATCAAAATTCTGTTTTTCTTATTCATTATGAATTCTAGTTTTATTTATTCAAAACATTTTTTTTTGTAAATAGTCACCAGATAACTGAAACACCAGATAACTGAAACCAATTGAAGAAATTGGTCAAAAGAAAAGAGAGAGAAAGAAAGAGAAGAAGAAGCAAGTAGGTTTGGGAAAGGGAGACAAGGGATGTTGGGGGGGGGGGGGTAATCGAGTCAACCACGTTTATAGTATGTTCAAGAAATATTTTGTTATAGTGACCATGTGGTCATTTCAAATACCTTCGTATTCTGCCAAGTAGTACTGGGTATATAGTTGAGGTAAGATTCCCATTTATTATAGAATCTAATGACACCCCTTTGCTGTACGTCTGTCATAATAGAGTATGTTAAGCATTTCCAATCTAAGTATTACTAAAGAAGGAGCCACTTTAGAGATACATTTCTGCAGAATTAGCTTCTTTGCTAGAGTAACCATTACAGTAAGAAAAGGTAACACTGACGGGGGAATAAGCGTTGGCGACCAAGAGGTGAAATCTGCAAGGAGGAACGCTTCCCTAGAAAATGGCAATCTAACTCTAGCAATCTGAGTAATGAAAGTGTGTATTTTATACCAAAACTTCTTTATTTTAGGACACTGCCAAATATTATATAAAAAATTGGCCGAAGTTGCATGAGATTTTGGGCAATTGCTCGGTTCGTTTGGGAGCATATGACTTCGCTGTGCTTGGGAAATATATATTCTATTCTATTCAAAAACTTAATATGAGTTTCCTGCAGTTCTGGAAAGTCAAAATCTGGAAAATCCTGATGCCAAGACGACCAGACTCGCTTCCATAAACCCAGTACATCATTAGATAACAAATCATTGTATAAGTATGTAAGTTTATACTTGGTACTAGAAACCAAAGTCAAAGGAGAATGTAGAGGGGATGGGGTAGATGAATCTAGTAGCGATGAATAAGAACCAGAAGGTATTTTGCTGTTGATATAATGTCTAGTTTGCAGGTATAAACAAAATTGTGAGTTAGGAATACCATAAATATCCTTCACTTGTTGGAAGGAATAAAGATTGCCTCCAGGGTCAACAATGTTTCTGATAGCCGCAATCCCTTTTTGTTTCCACGACTTGTAATGGGATATTGTAAGGGACTGTGGAAAATCTGGGTTGCCCCAGAAGGGTATGTGTTTAGTAAAATATGGATTTGAGCCTAGATGTTTATTTATAGCAGACCAGGCTCTAAAGGTATCCATAAAGAAAATGTTGAGGGTGATTCCTAGAGCTTTGCGCGAGGAACATGCAAAAGAGCTGCTGGAGAAAAGGGAGAGAACAAAGCCTCTTCTAGTTGAAGGTTAGTAAAAAGGGATTGGGTCAAGAACCAGTCGGAGATGTATCTGAACACTGCTGCATATGAATAGGTCTGAATATCTGGTAGCCTTAGGCCCCCTCTATCTTTATTGTATAGCAGCCTATTTCTGGCTATTCTAGGTTCTTTGCAATTCCAGATAAATCGCTGAAAGGCTGATGTACATTTTGCTGTATCTGGAACATGGGGAGCATCTGGAGAGGATAAGCCAGAAATAGTTCACTTTTAATGACTGCAACTCTTCCTAACAGTGAGAGTGGAAGGGTCATGCAATGTTTTTTTTTTTTGGATTTGCCCGGCGGCTGCTCCGTCTCCCCTACAGCTGCCGGGTGATGGGGGCCACCGGCATGGGGCTGCCCGAGCACGGCTTCCAGCAGTGATCGGCACAGGGGTGGGATCTAAGGGAGCAGAGGGACCGGGAGGTCCCTCTGAGATTGGCGGCTGATGGAAGATTAACTTCCAGCAGCTGCCCAATCGGCGTTTCTTCTGACTGGTTGCATCAGATGCGACCATGTCAGCGATAGCCCAGCCTAATGTGGTCACATCTGATACGACCGTGCCAGGCAAGTAGTTAAAGGGCACCTAAGCATCTTTGTAAAATTGTAGTGAGAGGTGGCTGTATATGGGGGAGAGTGAGTGAAGAAGGGAGGGGAAGGGTTTATTGGGGAGAGTAAGTGAAATGAGCACTGTGTATTGGGAAGACTGAGTGAAAATGTGTATTGGAGAGTGAGTGATATGAGCACAGTCTATAGGGGAGAGTGAGGAGGGGGCTGTGTATTGGGGAGAGTGACTGAAGGAGGGGGGCTGTGTATTGGGAATATTTAGTGAAGGGGGGGTGTAGTATCGGTGAGTGATATAGGAGGGCTGAGTATTGGGGAGAATGACTGAAGGAGGGGGGCTGTGTTTTGGGAATATTTAGTGAAGAGGGGGGGTGTAGTATCGGTGAGTGATATAGGAGGGCTGTGTATTGGGGAGAGTGAATAAAGAAAGGTATTTTTCTACTAGGTGCATTTCTTACCTGACCGTCACAGAGTTCAATTAAAGGGACTTTCTCCCGGCCTCCTCGGATCAGCTTGCTCTGGAACAGCTTCCCGTCAAAGTAAATCCAAGGACAACAATGCTCCCAGGGGACAGGTTGTCCACAGGCGTCATTGGCAAATAGTGCAGTATCCACCCCATTCATGAAGAGAGCCGCAAGTTGCACCCCGCGGGCGTCCAGTTTTTCAATCTGATTAATAGTATCAATGTATTAATATAGTCAAGCTTTTGAGGCCACGCACTGACAGTATAATATTTTCTGTAGGCCATAGAATGTTGTAGTGGAATTAAAACAGTTTAAAAGCCCTGAACGCAAACATGGTCTAACCTTAAGCTCCTGGAGTTGGTCTGGCTCATACAGCTGCGCAGAAACAGCTTGTGCCAAGAACGCATCCAGCTCATGCCGAAGTAATATCCGTCCTCCAGGCCACTGCATCATGTACCTGCAAATGACAAGATGCTGTTACTCATTCCCTTAATGAGGAGCCCAAGAACCCCCTTTAACTCTGTGAGGTAGAACAAGGCTTCTCCTCACCGCAGTACACAGCACATCAGGAGG
Organism: Taudactylus pleione; assembly: GCA_031769625.1. NCBI lineage: Eukaryota > Metazoa > Chordata > Amphibia > Anura > Myobatrachidae > Taudactylus > Taudactylus pleione. Next base: position 755,191 of record JAUIMM010000664.1, read on the forward strand.
AGATGAGTCGGGACGTTGGCTGGGTTTAGCATGCTAGGAGTGTCCGACTTCATACATGCCAAGAAGGCTCTCATTCTGCGGTTCTTATCTTCTACAGCTTTGCCAAGCCATAGTTTCTTCAAGTTGGGACACGTCCATTCTCGGAAGGTCAAGGCGGACACCAGCTCTGGAGTCTGAGGAGACTTCCCTTTGTAGGCGGACCATTCCTTGATTATCATTGGTGGAACTGAACAGGCAAAGACACAGAATTTATATTCACTACATGTTGAACTAAGCCAAATAATAGGCTGGTCAGCCACACTAAGTGGCGTTGTCTAAACCAAATGTGTGACTACTATAAAACCATATGCTGAAAGTGAAGGGTTTGGGCTATTGATGAATATATGCATTGGTGATAAGCGATTCCTTCCTCTCTTATGCTAATGGGAGAATCCGTGGGGCTAATGTGGGGGTTTTGTGCATCTGCACTCGGAAACCTGTACCGTCCATTAATCTTACGCTGGGCGCCACAACTGTCATTATCAGTATCTGCACTTGCACCAGCCCCACGATAGTTGCTAGAGTTCCGTCAGAACCCGGCTTCCTGTCCTCGGAGGCAGGAAACAGAATCGCACAGAGCTTTAGGTACTCGCCCACGGCACTCCCACAACAAATTTAAGTGCACCCAGGGTGGTTCCGTGCGCCAAAACTGTTGCCGGCCCAAAACGTCCAATTTCGCAAAAAGGCAGGTCCTCTGTATGAGGGAGATACGCAAAAATGTGTAACTTCACCTCTGCGCCTGTGCTGTATGCAAAAACTTGCTGCCTGCGTTTGTGCACAGAGATCCATCTGAACTAGACGTAAGATGGAAAAGTGAGTTTGGGTGTAACAAAGTTCTGGTACACATTAGAACAATATCGGCATGATTTGCCATATCGAAACGACAAATCGTGCATATCGTGTAATGTGTATGCACGGTTGCGCACTACCGGCGGACGACATAAGAGATCGTTTAAATGACCATGCTGCACGGTCAAACAATATTGTGTGTCAGGCTGTGCATTTTAATGAAGGACGGAACAAGACATTGTTCCGTCGTTCATAAAAAGTGTAGTGTGGACAATCTGTGATGGTCTGCGGCGAAGGGGATCGCCCCGACCATCTGCACGATTGGCCATCATTCTGTGTACCCGGACTACCTGGTGCTTCTCATTACTATTAGCAGTGATATACATAGCAGGAAGTTTAAAAGATTCACAGCCTATAGAAAAGCAACACATTAAACAATCTCCAACACCTACAACAAAAGGTGGGTGCACACCTAAAAGAGAAATAATATGAGATATGGTAAGAACTTACCCTTGTTATCTCTATTTCTACGAAGTATATAGGGTTCCACAGGATACCTTGGGGTATAGGTGTGACGTCAGTCGCTGGGCACCATAGAGTTAAGCTTTTCAGCCTCCCAGGATGCACTAGAGTCCCCCTCCTATACCCCGCCCCCGAGCCAAGGCACCTCAGTTAGTTATCAAGCCATAGACCGGAGGAGGAGAAGGAAGAGAGAGAAAAAAGATCTGGACACATACAAGAATCACCAGAGGGAGACGGAAAACCGGTGACCAGAGCAAAGCCCATCTGCAGCACAGGTGCGACAGGGCGGGAGTCCTGTGGAACCCTATGGACTTCGTAGAAATAGAGATAACAAGGGTAAGTTCTTACCATATCTCATATTTTCTACTTCAGGGTCCATAGGGTATCCACAGGATACCTTGGGGATGTCCCAAAGCAGTATCCTTTAAGGGTGGGGACGCTCCTGTGCAGAAAGGAGAATCCGCCGCCCGAAGGAAGCATCCTGAGAGGCGAAGGTGTCAAACCTGTAATACCTCACGAAGCTATGGACAGAGGACCACGTAGCAGCCTTGCAGATCTGAACTGCCGAGGCACCACGTCGAGCTGCCCACGAAGGACCCACAGACCTAGTGGAATGAGCCTTCAGAGAAGGAGGGACCGGTAGGCCTTCATGAAGATAAGCTTCAGAAATAGCCATACGGATCCAGGCTGCCAAAGTTTGCTTTGAAGCAGGCCAACCCTTTTTACGGAAGCCATAGAGGACAAACAAAGCGTCCGACTTCCTAAACGAAGAAGTGCGGTCAACATAAGTCCTTAAGGCCCGCACAACATCCAAAGAGGCCTCACCCAGGGAAAGACCCGGTGAGTTAAAGGCCGGAACAACTATTTCCTCGTTAACATGAAACTGGGAAACAACTTTGGGAAGAAACTCGGGCCGAGTGCGGAGCACTGCCCTGTTCCCATGAAAAACCAAGAAAGGGGGTCTACAAGAAAGAGCCCCTAACTCAGAAACACGTCTGGCCGAAGCAATGGCCAGAAGGAAAACAGTCTTAGCTGTTAGCCATTTAAGATCCACTGAGCCCAGTGGTTCAAACGGCGGTCCTTGGAGAGCCCTCAGGACCACAGCCAAATCCCAAGGCGCCACAGGTGGAACAAAGGGCGGCTGAATGTGGAGAACACCCTGCATAAAGGTGCGCACATCCGGGATTGTAGCAATCCTACGGTGAAACCAGACAGATAGGGCCGAAACCTGTACCTTCAAAGAAGCAAGGCGAAGCCCATGATCTAGTCCCGCTTGCAGGAAGGCGAGAATCCGAGACAGACGAAACTCCCGCGGTGCATAACCTCTCGGTCGACACCACTGGAAGAACGTATGCCACACGCGATGGTATATCCTCGCGGAAGACGGTTTCCGAGCTCGTAACATGGTACGCACCACAGAGCTGGAAAACCCCCGGGACCTCAGCATGGCCGTCTCAACAGCCACGCCGTCAAAGACAGCCGAGTCAGGTCCGGGTGAAGGCAAGGACCCTGAGACAGAAGGTCCGGTCGTAGCGGCAACCGCAGAGGACTGTCCACGGACAGACCCCGAAGGTCTGAGAACCAGTGCCGTCTGGGCCACGCGGGAGCTATCAACAGGAGCGTCCCTCCTTCCTGTTTGAATTTCCGGATTACCCGTGGAAGAAGGGAGACCGGAGGGAACACGTATGCGAACCGGAACGTCCACCGGACGGACAGAGCATCCACCAGAGACGCCCCTTCGTCTCTTGTGCGAGACCCGTACACCGGCAACTTGTTGTTGTGCCGGGACGCCATGAGGTCGATTTCTGGAAGACCCCACCTGTCCACCAGTAGTTGAAAAACGTCCGGGTGCAGGGACCATTCCCCCGGATGAACGTCCTGGCGACTTAGAAAGTCCGCCTCCCAATTTAGCATTCCCGGGATGAAGACCGCTGATATGGCCGGAAGATTGCGCTCCGCCCAAACCAGGATCCGAGAGACCTCTACGAGAGCCACCCGACTGCGAGTTCCTCCTTGCCTGTTTATGTAGGCCACGGTGGTAGCGTTGTCCGACTGGACCTGCACCGGGCGACCCTGGAGAAACCGCTGTGCCTGCTGGAGAGCATTGAAGACCGCACGGAGTTCCAAGATATTTATTGGAAGCTCCGCTTCTGTCGGCGTCCACCTGCCCTGGAACAAGTGTGGACCCGAAACTGCTCCCCAGCCCCGAAGACTGGCGTCCGTTGTCAACAGGACCCAATTTGGAACCCAGAACGGACGTCCCTTGTTGAGGCGGGTCGTCTGTAACCACCACGCAAGGGACAGGCGAACCTCCGGGGTGAGCACAATCGTCTGGGACTTCAGAGACTGAGGCAGCCCGTTCCACTTGGACAGGATCAGATGCTGCAGAGGTCTGGAGTGAAACTGGGCGTATTCCACCATGTCGAACACCGACACCATGGAGCCCAGTAACCTCATCGCCGAGTGTAAGGACACCCGGCGGCTGTGCAGGCAACTGCGCACCCTTGACTGTAAAGCAGAGATCTTGTCCTCCGTCACGAAGATCCTTTGCTGTCCCGAGTCCAATAAGGCTCCAAGATGCAGAATCCTCCGAGACGGGATTAGAGTGGACTTCTGCCAGTTGATTAGCCAGCCGTGCCGTTGCAGCAGTGCAATGGTCAGGTCCAAGTGGCGTAACAGGAGCTCTGGAGATCCTGCCACCAATAACAGGTCGTCCAAATACGGCAACATGCGGACTCCCTGCAGCCGCAGAGAAGCCGCCATGACCGCCATCACCTTGGTGAAAACACGTGGTGCTGTTGCCAGGCCAAAAGGTAACGCCCGAAACTGGAAGTGGTCGCTGCGGATTGCAAACCTGAGGAACTGTTGATGGCGCAAAAGAATAGGGACATGCAGGTAAGCGTCCTGTATGTCCAATGACACCAAGTAGTCCCCAGGTTCCAGCGCCAGAATGATGGACCGTAGGGTCTCCATCCGAAACTTCGGGACCCGCAAAGACTTGTTGAGTGCTTTGAGGTTGAGAATCGGACGATATGACCCATTGGGTTTCTGTACCAAAAATAGATTTGAATAGAAACCCTGGCCCCTCTGGGAGAATGGAACAGGCACTATAACTCCAGCCTGGAGCATAGTGTGCAATACCTTCCGCAGGTCCGTAGCCTTGTTCGGTCTGATGGTAGACCCGTGGTGAAGAAGCGAGCCGGGGGTCTGTGCCGGAAGGAGAGGGCGTATCCGTGGGAAACCACCTCCAGAACCCAAGTGTCTGTCGTAGTGGTCGACCAACACTGGGCGAACTGTAGCAGGCGGCCTCCCACTCTGGGATCCCCCAAAGGGAGGCCCGGACCGTCAGGCCGCAGGCTTGTCATCTGGCTTGGGGGCCGGACGTCTGGTACTCCATGCCTGCTTCTGGGGCTTGACCAATTTCTTAGGGCCAGCCTGTCGAGGAAACGACTGTGGTTTGGGCCTGCCCTGGGCCCTAGATGACCGAAAGGACGATGGTCCAGAACCAGAAGGAGCAGCGGCCGACGGGAGACAAGCAGATTTGGCTGCCGCCAGCGTGGCCACAATCTTATCCAGATCCGGACCGAAGAGAACTTCTCCGGTAAACGGCAACGCTTCCAGACCTTTCTTGGAATCTGCGTCCGCCTTCCAGGATCGCAGCCACAAGGTGCGACGAGCAGCTACCGCTGCTGAAGAAATTCTAGACACCAGAGTACTAATGTCTAGAGCCGCCTCGTTGATGTAGGTGGCCGAATCACGGAGATTGCCAATCAACTCTGCCTGTTCGGCCGGACAGTCGGATTCAAAAGAAGCCTCTAATGAATCCGTCCATCGCTCTGGCAACCCAGCAAATGGCCATAGCCGGCCGTGCTGCCCCCCCTGCAAGGGAACAAGCGGACTTCAGGCAGATTTCTACCTTGCGGTCCGTAGCATCCTTAAGGGAGGACATGGATGGCATTGGCAATGTGACACTACGGACAAGACGGGTCACGTGAGAATCCACCTGTGGAGGGGATTCCCACTTAGCAAAATAATTATCCGCGAACGGATAAGCCACCACCAGGCGTCTCTGCGGCTGGTATCTTTTGCCAGGTTGTTTCCACGCCTCCTCTAAATGGTCCACCAACTGACCCGAAAGAGGAAAGACTGTGGCATCGCCCTTCACATCTTTGAAAAAGGCATACTTAGATTTAGCCGCTGGGGGAACTTCGTCCTCAATCACCAAGGCTGTGCGGACCGCCCGAATAAGTCCAGGAATATATACTTTGGACTTAGCATCAGCGTCCTTAGTATGGAGAGGTTCCTGATCGTAAAGATCCAGAATCTCCCCATCATCAGACGTCCCTTCGTCATCCTCATAAGGAGCGGACAGAGACGCCACCGGCCTTTTATGAGGCCGCATCACAGACTCCCCTTGCAACACATCCGACAAGTGCTGTACAGAACTCGTCAGGGAGTTAACCCACGCTGGCTCCTGAGAACCCGGGAGCGGGGAAATAGGGAGACTGTGGGGTACCACCAATTGTTGTGGGAACCCCTGCATGGCTGACGACACCACAGACTGCTGGGACAAACCCATCGGAGTAAACGCGGGCTGCGGAGCTAACTGGCCCACTAAAGCTGTTAACGCCTGAGCGAAACAAGCCCAGGGCGGCTCCTGTACCGGTGCTGTAACCGTAATAGGCCGCGCCATGGACAAACACTGCCGGCAAAGGCCCTCCGCGCTACCCTCCCCCTCCGCTAACGGTACTTTGCACGTGGTACACTGTAGCCGGAGGGGAAAATCACTTTCAGACATGATGGCACCACGTATGTGACCTCTCTCACCAATTAAGTATTAAATAGGCGAGAGACCACCCTGCAGCACCGCACCGCAAGGGCTTTAGCAGGAAGAACAGGGACAGTAATAAAGCTGACAGTTTAGAGAAGAAAAGTTACAGGCAGCGCTAGCACAGTCACATACAATGCAGAGAAATAACAATTCCTGCACTAACAGCGCTGATCACTCAACTACACAGACACAGGGCCTGGTAGGACACAGCGCTGCATACACAGACCTGAGCCACAGCGGAGGAGAGGTATGCGGGGGGACCCAGACCACGATGCTTCCGTCCAGCGCTTCCAGCAGCGTTCACCATGTGTTCTGGAGAAGATGGCCGCCGAGGAGCAGAGAGGAGGCTGGCCTGGGGGAGGAGCGCTGCCACAGGACCAGTCGGCAGCATGCAGAGAGGGCTGTGTGCAGCGGGGGAGGCGCCGGCTGTGAGACAGGGAAGGCGTGCTCCCCTGGCATGCATTTAACCCCTGGGACGCCGCAGCGCTACCGCTCTGCTGCGGTCCGCTGTCCCAGGGGGTAGTGGAAAGCGCAGGTTGGTCGCCTGGCTCCACGCTGCGGCCAGTCCCCTGGGAGCCCCCTGCCTGGGGACTTAGGACCATGTGACCAGCGGGGACCCCGCTGCTTACCTTTGTCCCCCTTGGATCCGGCCATGGTCCGGAACATCTGGGGTCACCGCTAGCTGTGACCCCAGATGCTCACCAGCATCCCCGGATCGGTACCGGCGGGGGTGTAGGGAAGACAGCATGGACGTCAGGACTGACTGTCCATGCTGTACATCCAGATGTGCAGCCACAGCTGCGCTGAAGAAAGCTTCAGGGGCTCTTCTAGCCCCCCACTCCGACAGGTGCACCCGACGCCGGCCGGGCACCAAACTAAACTGAGGTGCCTTGGCTCGGGGGCGGGGTATAGGAGGGGGACCCTAGTGCATCCTGGGAGGCTGAAAAGCTTAACTCTATGGTGCCCAGCGACTGACGTCACACCTATACCCCAAGGTATCCTGTGGATACCCTATGGACCCTGAAGTAGAAATCTGCAGATCGACTGATCTACAGATAGATCTGCAGCAAGTGTACGGGACAGCCCTTCCACACAGCACGATGTACAGATATATCTGCCATCGGCTGTGCTGCACAGCCGACGCGACATGTCTGTGAATTACATCGTTCACAGGCATATAGTCTGTGCCCACTGGCCGACGCACCCACAATATATCGGTCGTTATATTGAACGCCCGATATATCGGCTAGTGTGTACCCAGAAAAAGTGTGACCCATCAACTCTACATTCTAATTTGGGATGGTTACCAAATAAAATAGTTAAGGAAGGCAACTTAGCAGGGTAAGCAGTGTAGAACTGATAGCAGACGAAAATATCCTTAGGAAGATTAGTCTTCAGACAAGGCAGCTTAGCAGAACAAAGGATTTACATTAAGCAAGAGAAAAATAAACTAGATAAAGGAAAACAACAAGAGCCACACATGTGATCTAGTTTCTTCTGCCTTCAGGAACTATTACTGTAATAACCTATTGTATTTTTAAATGCTGTGACATGATGAAAGCTGTGTAACCATAACTATATATGAAACAGTAGATATACAGCATCAAAAAAGCGAACACAGTAGTAAAACCATTAACAACCGCGTAATAGAAACAATTCCCTCACCGTCCACAGGCAGGCGCCGACGCATGGCTAGCCGCTCCAGCCGCCTCTGGGTCTCAGCCAAGCTAAAAAGGACTCCGTATACATACTGGCGTGCTGGGCGGAAAAGGATGGCAGCCGGAGGTAGATCAGGGTTGCACTCGTCCTCTATGCATACAGGCAGCTTAATCTCACCCTGTCAAGGCAACACACATTCGGATAAAAGGTAAAATTGCACAATTCCTTACAAACGACCTCTACATCCACAGCCTAATCGCTAACAAACATGCTATACATATGTTATTGTAACGTACCTTAGTAAGTACATGGTAGATGTATGGATACATAAGACCGCGGCGATGTCTATGTTCTGCCACTCGTAAAACCTCAGGGGCCACCGGCGGCAGAGGTGGCGTGGTGATATCCATGTGGTTTCTTGTTGCCATGGACAGCAAAGATGGAATCTGGGACGCATTGTGCCCCATATTTTGGGCAGGCTCTCCGCCAGCTGCCTGATGGCCCCAGTTCTGGGACATCTTTTCACCGGAGGATTCCTCCCAGTTAGTCTTATGCGGTCGAGCCTCTGTAACATGACTGCAGAAAGGAGGGATAAGAAGCAGATCAGCTATGGCGACGGTATCGCGCCTGTACGGCAAAGATAGGCAAAACGGCCAGCTGTAGGAGCGATGACTACAGCCAGTATTACAGGTGGTCCTGGGCATCCCTGTTCTGCAAAGGACAGTTACATCTTATCCTGTTACATACTGGCACACAAGAGCCGATCTGGTAGGAGCAACGGACGAATGTATTCATATGATCTTTAACCCGTTGCCTGCTTATAATAAACTAAATAACTTACATAATAGGATAATGTACTAGATTGCCCTTTATTATATATATTCATATACTGCAGATGCATCTCTGGGCTGCTGGCACATTACAAAGGCGTCTCCCCTACACCCCAGATACCATCAGGATACCTACAGTATAGGAGAAAACAGTACCCCATAGATGCCTACATACCTTAGCAAACGTAAGTAAAATCAGAACTGCATGTTTTGGAATATAGAAGAGACAACTGACAGTGAAGATCTATGGCAGAACTAGCTTTCTAAGTAAGTGCTATTTATTGTTACGCTGATTTTAAAATTATTCTGACCTGTTACCTGTTACACTTCAGAACAAGTTTACAATACTGTCTATGTTTGTGTTATTGTGACCGCAAACATGTGTAACTTCACTTTATCATCACTTCCAACAGATCTATCAACTCGGATTTCAATGGAAATCACAAAACACACAATGGTACCGTGTTTAGAATGTCACTGCATCAGCACTAGTTTCCAACTGAAGAATAGAGCAGCTCTGATCTGCTGCTGTACCACCTGCATCCCATATTCCCACTCCTTTCACCTTGGTAAAGATACCTGCTTCCCCCACCACAGCAGTCACTGACTTCTACACATAACACAATACTTTGGTGTCCATTCAATTGTTTTATGGGCGGCGATAATTAATGGGCACTTGATGGAGCAACTAAATTGTTTTGGGTACCCTTTAATTATCGCGCGTGGAGCACCCAAAAGCACTGGTTTTACCCGTGCAAAGCCGTTAGAACTTTTGAAATGTGGGCGGTCATGGCACTCTCGCCTGATCGGAGCAACAATTGAATTGTTCAGCCAGGCCCCCATCACTAATAGCCACGAATAAAACAACTGGATTCCGCCCTATGAACATAATATGCCACTGGTGGGAGCTTCAGTTGATTTTGAACCCTTCCTCCATCCCCCCAAAAAATCCCAATTGGGTTTGATAAAATACATTATACAAAACTTGCCAACATCTGTCCTTTTTTTTTTTTTTAATTCTTACATGACAATGTGGTTAGTAAAAGATGACAAGACAAATACAAGCCTGTAGAAGTTTTAGAATGTGATACTTTCTAACATGAAGATGCTGTAATTGAATGACGTGCTTACTTTGATGTGGCACCATTCTGATCTTCATCAGAGGAAGAGGATGGTGAGGATTCATGGCCAGATGAAGGAGAAGGTTTCAAAGTCAAATGATTGTGGAACTTGGAGACAGTCGTCTCATAGGGCATGGACCAGCCAGAAAATGGAACCCCTTTTAAAAGACTGTCTTCGTGGAAGTGAGACAAATCACCCATATGGTGAGTAGGAAACACAAAACCAGAGTTGGGGCCTGGAGGAAACGGGTGGTGCTGATAATGTAGCTTTGCAGGCATCTGGTGTCCAAACTAAAGGAGGAAACAAGATCACGTCAACTAAAACAATGTAGACAGGCAATTGTGAGACTGCTAGAACTGTTTAAAAAATGGCGGTGGACTGAGTGGGTGGGTATGGGAGTGCCACTGGAGACCAAATTACAAACTACAATAGGGTCTCACGTACTAACCCTTGGAGAGAGATAAAGTGGATGGAGACAAAGTACCAATCAGCTCCCGTCACTTTATACTGTTTTTGAAAAATGACAGTTAGGAGCTGATTGGTTGGTACTTTATATCCATCCAATTAACCTCCATCCAAGGCTTAGTATATATATCCCAATCTCTTTTTCAGGAGATTGTGGCATGTGACGGATCATGGAGAAACCCAGGGGCTCCTACCTATTATACCTGCTTCTCTGATCCGCCAATGCTCTGAATAGGAGTGGGCACAGAATTATTGCCCTTATTTACATGTACATTATACAATTGCTGCATGGCTTTAATTAAGCTGTGGTGTTAAAATCTTTGAAAAGAAACCAACAACATCATCACAAGATAAAAAAAATTGCATTACAAATTGTTTGCAACAGTTTTTAAGATCCAAACATTGTTTAATTTCAACGTTTTTCATTCGGCTTTTAAAGCTGTACGTAATATTTACACTTTAACACCACAACTTATTGAGAATTCACTAATAGAGACTGGTGAGGAAACCTCAGCAGATCACGCATGGGGGCGATTTCAAATGCCCACAGGTTGTCTTGTGTCGCAACCAGTTTCATTTTCCCGGGTAAAGTGCCCACAGCCATTCAATTAGAGAGCTCCCTCCAGAGGTGTGAGCAGAATCAAGCAGTAACTGCTGCCCGAAGGGATGCGCGCGGGGTCTCTAAGTAGCTTTGGGCACACTTTACCCGGGAGGAGAGACCGTGCGATAAAACCAGCGGATTAATCTTAAATCCGCCCTTCTGGTTTTTCACAAGATATTTGCAAAAAGATAAACTATGGAAAGGTGGACATAGCCGAACTAAACAGGACATGATGGAACAGGGGGAAAAAAGAAAATGATCTAGATTCCCTGTCCGTGCTCCATCATTTCTGTGCACCTCCAATTTAGAGGTTCGCAATCTATGGGGGAGATTCAATTCAACGCGAATTGAATAGCGCCGGGAGCGAGCTCCCGGAGCTATTCAATTCAGTGCGTTGTGTGGTCGGAGAATTGACGGTTATCGCGCCTTAACAAAGGTGTTAAGGCGCGGTAACCGGCATTCTCTGACTAAAGTGCCGGGAGCGCAGCTGTTAGCGCCACGCTAAGCAGAAACACTGTTGCGCGCGCGGCACTTTGGTCGGATTTCTCCTCGCATCCACAGGGTGGTGCGAGAAGAAATCCTTAGCGCACCCAAACAGCGCGGTGTATTGAATTCCACGATATGTATCTGATTGAGTTGTTGCAATAGCATACAACTTTAAGTAGCCTTGAGGTTACTCAGATTGCCCCTCGCAGCTCCGTAGCCGAGGCCAGAAGAATGCGTCTGCACTCCCAGAAAACAGGGTCGACACGCCCCCCCCCCTTAGCAGACACGGAGACCGGTCCCGCCCACAAGTGGTTTTTGGGAAATGCAAGAGATCTCGCAGTAGAAGACCGGCACATACGCAGCACAGATCAGGTTTGCGTACTACTCTGAATCAGGCAGAATGTTAGTATCAGTCTCTCCTGTTACAAACCAGAACAAATGGGAGACGGGGTATAAAACAGCAGATTACCTTGAAAAATTAATAGGTTTTCCAATTAAAAAAAGAACCACAAAATACTAGTCATCATTCTACATTATTTTAACCAGATGTGGACAGCTCTAGCCATTTTCTTACTATATAGGGATTTGAAGAAAAAGAAGTGCGGGTATTTATTCTACAGCTAGTAACGGTTTAAGGTATTATGGCCATAATGTAGAGAACACTCACCATGGGCTTGCCAACATGTACTCCTCCCATCTGGTTGTGCGGAAGAGGGGGAACTCCAAATTGATTGGGCCCATACCCTGCAACTATGAGAAGAGAGGTCTAGCATCAGTGCACAGGATTAAGGTAAACTCTAATAATAGCAGTAGCTTAGAGTTACAATATCACTCCACAGCAGGACTAAACTGGCACAGTTTGCACGCATGGACCTCAGACATGGCCCACAGTCCAATACTCACTGAGAAAAGGAGAGGCGTTGAGCTGAGGGGGGCGCTGTTTGGTTGCGACTGAATAATACTCCACAGCTTTCTTAAATCGTTCAATTTTATCTTCTGTCCTGGACTAAAGAGCAAAATCACCACTTTTAGAATTGTTTAGGTGAAAGATATATTTTTTCCAGTTTTTTTTTTTTTTTTAAACAAGGAAAATATAAAAAGACAAAACGTGAAGTTATCGATCATAGGAATCATTCACAAATGCACAATATCCACAATAAATAATAGATCAGATAAGAGTTTCTGTCCAGGTTAAATAACAAATTTGATAGTTGTAGAAACATAGTTATAACACATATACGGTCACACTCTTTTAATCCAATGTTTATAAAACTGCCCAGGTTACAGATAGTTTAGTTCAGTGCCTCACCACCAAATCACTGCAACTCCACAGTGTCACCAGGGATAACTGGCTGGAATGTATAGCGCAGGAAATAAGGGACTAGGTCACATCGCCACTATTTTTTATAAATGTGAAGTCCACTGAAATATATCAGTTCTTCAGCAGTCTAAAATGTTTACTCTTCCCCAACCTGTTAGTAAGCACGGCTAAAATCTGCTGGAAAAAATCCGCTCTTGACCAAGGAGCCCGAGACAGCTGCTATGTCTGCCAATGTGATCTACAACCCGAGAAACTTCAGAAGAGCGACTTTCCCACACTGCTGTTTGTAGCAGGAAACCATGTTCTAGACTTCTTACATGACATGTTCATTCTCTGCTCTGACAGCTCAAGCAGAACATCTCATTTTCAGAGAGCTCATCTCTACGATGTCCACAAAATCCACGCTTCTCTTTAGCGCCATCACTAGTCCAGCAGTTAAGATATTTACAGCTCAAGATCTCACGCTCCAATTTTAAGACAAGATAAACACAAATCGGACATTAAAATGTCCCTCCTCCTCTCTGCTGTCCTTTCTGTAGAAAAACAGGTGGTCTGGGAACCCACTTTATGCCACCTTGATGGCTTCTCTACAGTACTCACTCCCCAATATACACTATGTAGACAAAAGTGTTTGGACACCTCCGCCCAAGAGAAATGCATTCTATTGCACACGAGTTCCAAATGGCCACTAATATGGCGGTTTTGACAAGAACACTTGATAGGGAGGCCCATGCACTTGCAGTTCTACAGAAACAACAAATGTTTTTATCAGGACGACAATGCCATCTGTCATACTTCCAGGGAGACGATGGACTGGTATACAGAAAATTCAGTAACCAGGATGGACTGGCCAGCTCAGAGTCCAGATTTTAACCCCATTGAGAACCTCAGGGACGACGGGTGCGTTCTAGGCCGACTCGACCTTCTTCAGTGTCACAGTTGGGCACTGTACTTAAGGTGGAATGGCAAAACATACCGCCTGTTGTCCAGGAACTTGTGGACAGTTTGCCAAGAAGGGTGTCTGCAGTAATTACTGCACGTGGTAGACCTACAAAGTACTGACGTCAATACAATCTTGCTGATCTATTTGCTGTTAGAATCCAATCACTTTTGTCTACATTGTGTACATTTGCCAAAAGTGCAAGATGGCCAGTACAGTCCAGTTTATATTCTTTGCTAGTATGCTAGCGTTCCCGCTAGGCTGTTTCAGCAAGCCGCCATGCCCTGCCCTATTTCTAAAGGGCAGAAAGCACCTTGCACTCTGGTGCGGCGCCCCGCCGAAACAGCCTGCGGGTTCTATCCCTACCTGAGGGCCGCAGTGTCCCGCGGGCGGGGAAACCGGTGGTGCAGCGGTAACCACTAGTGAATAATGCGCCCGGCCTCCATTCACAGTGGCCGCATCGCTTGGGTGCTGCCCGGCATGTCCGTAAGTGACGGGCACGCCCCGAAGAGTGACAAATAGGGGACGCGTCATAAAGACACATCCCTTTTCATCGGTCACGCCAGTTTTCAGACTCGCGCGCAGAAGTGCCCTTTCTCTAGGTCCTAGAGTGAACACTTGTATACAAAGGCTACATGTTGCCTTTAATGCAAAACAATAAGTACCTACACCAGAGGTTCCCAAACTCTGTCCTCAAGGCGCCCTACCAGTCCAGGTTTTAAGGCTATCCATGTTAGAGCAAAGGTAACTTAATACATCAGTCAATTTGATAGAACCATCTGTGCTCAACCATGGATATCCTTTAAGCCTGGCCTGTTGGATTGCCTTGTAGACAGAGTTTGGCAACCCCTGACCTACATAGTTTTCTCCCCAGAAAATATTGCCAGCCAGGTGCCATTAAGAAATAGCTGGGTGGGGGCAGTGTAATACTTCGCAATAATGAAAAATGTTCCAATCCTTACATTGATTACATGGATTTGAACTCGAGATTAACAATTCTAAACTAAATCATTTGTAAAGACTCTTGCAGATATTGCCCACTTGCTGGCTGGACACAGATAGAATTGAAGAGGCGAGTGGATGAAGGTGCTAAGTAACAATTTTCTGAAAAACAACTTTTTTAATGGATGAAGCTGTTTTGACCTAGGGATCGTACTAACAATGTTATTTCAAATGTTGGTAGTCAATATATTTTGTGGATTAAAAGTGCTATGTCCAATTCTTAAGTCAGTTTTTAGTTGATAATTTAATATTTAACTCTAAATATCTCCGTTTGTTCTAAACAGAACATAACTCCTTCATGCATTCACCTCTTCAATTGTGTCCAGCCATGCCCACTGAGACAAAAGGCACGTCTACACTCTCCGTCTACCCTTCCTGCAATGTTTCCACCGTCCAAACCACAGATGGGGGAAGGATCTCTGCTACTCTGCCTGTCATAGTGACTTAGGCACAGCGCAGCTCTCATTTTGGCCATCAGAGACCTGAAGTAGGATAGTGCCTGGTAGCATGTAAAAATAAAAAAAAAGCTGGGTGTACAGTATGCAGTAAACACAGGGCCTGATTCAGACCCGCTCGCGAGCAGGTCGATGGTGGGGTACTGCGCATGCGCAAGTCCCGGAGCGAGAGAGAAATTATCTTGCTCTGGGGCTCACTACAAATGGGGCGGCTGTCGATGTTGATCGACAGCTCGCCCCGTTTTGTAGGCGGGGAGGGGGCGGGGGGGGGGGCTGGCTACACAAACGAAGCCGTTCCCGAAGGAACACCTGCCGTTTGCGGGAGGCACCACTGACATCACCAGTGATGTCAGTGGAGAGCTTCCTGCTCTGTCAGAGCAGGAAGCTCTCTGGGGCTTGCGACGGACGAGACCCTACCCACAAGAGTCTCGTCGCAAGCCCAGATGGTCGGGACCATCACAACCATGACCTGGTTGCTCGCAAAAGCTGTTGGTGGTCACCCACAGCTTAGCGAGCGGCCAGGAGGCCGCAACAAAAAAAAAAAACAACAAAAAAAAACGCCCTGATTCAGAGCGAGCGCTCTTCAAGAGTGGCCTGCTCTGAATCAGGCCCGCAGTTCCTAAATTGACTAGCTTCAAGTTCTGTTCAGGAGCTGCCTTTACTATCCACCCCCTGTGCACACTGCATAGGCAATGCATGTCTGTGATCTGGTAGTGATGAATATAAAAGGAGGTGATAACATGAAATGTCCAAAATGGAGACAACCTATTAACCATAAACCACAGCTGACATTAGAGAATGCTTGGCTGCAAGGAGAGAAATGAAACACCCACAAAAAAACCCCAAAAACAACAACATCCAATATAGCGCTGTGGATGGCGGTGCAGGTTGATGGAGCGACAGCACGGGCGTCCTATGGGACGCCTAGCGCTGCCCGCTCTAAAAGTAAAAATTAAAAGAAAATAAAAGATGCGGCTGCATAAAGCCGTCCCGTTTAAACAGTGCCCGCTCCTACAGGCACCAAACAAAAACTGGCCTGCCTTGGGCTGGTTGGGGGACGGGGGGGGGGGGGGGGGGGGTGAGGGGAGGGGAGGAGGAGCCTGGGCTGCTGGGAGAAAAAGATTAACTGTTTGGTCCCCGGGCTCCGACTCCAGCCTATACCCACTATCTAAAGCCTGTGTCCCCTATGGAGAGAAGAAGAAATTTCCAATTGCTGAAACTTAATGGCGTTAAATGTACATTGGCAGTTTTCATGTGCCAACAACAATACACAGTTATTTGTGATGACAGGTAGAACTTAAAAATCACACAATAAGAAAAATAATATTATATTTCAGTGTGTCATATGCCAAATACTGCAATATGTAATATATTTAATAACGTATAGATAATATGCAAGACATGCCTCTTATGTCTAGTCCATAAGCTCACCTGTGAGTATCGGAATATTTCCTTCCCCACTGCATCCAAATTAGAGGCATCTTTGATAGTTGCCACGTACTCTGAGACGGCTTTTATCACCACATCACAGGGTGGCAGGACAAGCTGGTGAGCACGGACCTGAAAACATTTAGAATAAAGGCTCGGTAAAATGTCCTCAAAAGGGGCGCTAACGGAGGAGGGGGGGGGGGTATTAATGCTTCTAGCAATTTCAGTCTAGGCAACAACAAAAACCTTCAAACGTGTCAGTTATAAAGGAATACAACATATGGGACACACAACAGTAAGCATCGAACATTTTATTAAATGTCATCTTAGTTGGACCTAAATTATCTTTTCACGAACATCATTTCCCCTTATCTTCTTACAAATGGCAAGTCTTCTAAAAGCAGAGATTATCCCCATTAATTATACATCTCTCCCACAGATGGCTGATGGGGAATCTGCGCTGTGTCATTCTGTCAAACTGTTTTACATGTTTATGTGAAGACTTTCTGGAAAATATGTTGTACCCGCGATCCTATGTCAGCATTTGAGTAACACTCAAAATAGACAAATGATGACACTTAGGGGTGCTCACGTGCATAGAGCTGTTAAATATAAATGTTAAAATTAGAAGTCAATTAATCCGCATATGGAAATAGGAGTACACTCCACCATTTCATTATGTAAGAATATATTATTTTTGTGTATTGCTTTTATAGAAAAGGTTCAGAGGTTATGTGACAACGTATCATGGAACAAACATAACATCCCCCTGATTTTCCTGGCAAGCTCGTATCTCATGTTTTCTATTGACCATGACGTGCGAGATACAAGCTTTAATAAGGGAAAATTGCGTTTTGCCTTGTTTTCACATCTGAATTTGGCGGGGGAAAAAATAAATAAAAAAATCGAATCCCAGCCGATTATCGCTTAACAATACTGCTCTCTTTCCTAAATCATAAGGAATGATTTAATCTGGCTAAACACGATCACATTTTGCCCAATGATACTAATGACTAGACCTACCAAAACGCTCCCGAAAAAGGTCGATATGCACCGCGCACACTAACAAATAATCAAATAGTTCTGAACGATCCTTTTGATTCCAAATGGTCTCCGTAGGGGATCATCACTAATTAATTAGCAGACATCAGGCCGAGGTCCCGATATATTGCAGTTTCTGAACGATACCCAAACGACAGGACTGACAGTGTGTGCAGAACACACATCGGGAGCCGATCCTGATGGGTTTTAGATCGACCGTCGGCCCCTGGTGCTGCGCACACACTACACAATTATCAGTCCTATCTGACAGATATAGCCCAATGTTAGGACGAGAATAGCATAGTGTGTACCCAGCTTAACTCCCTATTACATATACGAATATATTATCTCATTGTACATCTTTAAAGCTTCTACCGTGATATGCTTACTTCATTGTGTGTGCAGCTTCAATTGACTTTCAAGTAACAATGTCACACCATTAATACAAATGGGGGATTAATAATGAGACAACACAAAGGCAGAAGTAGGGGGGCACCTTCAGAGATGCGAGAGGATGATCTGGTCCCAGCAAGCTCCAATGAAATGCGGCTAAATCCTCATCAGGAAGGATGTGATTACCTAAACCAAGAAGATGACATGTCTTACAAGATTGAAATAGAGAATGTAATATATTATTGTACATTAATAAGCCCTGATGCGAAATAATATACAATAAAATTGGCAAAGTGCACCAGCTGCTTACACAGAGGTCACTATTTTATAGCCTGTGCCAATTTCTCATGAGAATCTGTTCTCTCGGTTCTGGGGCATCACAAAGTTACTTTAGGAATTGCTAAGCAGTACCCGCATTAAACGAGCTGCTGCTGAAGAATTCATTCACCCCTGTGCTGAGCCCATTTTGAAACTTTTCAGATTGGTCACATTAAAAAGGTCATGTTAGTAATTTGGTTGGTTTGCAGCCCACAAGAGCAAGTGAATACACACCGTTCTCATACATGCAGCAGATAGAATTTGTAATATAGTCACAGAACATGGATTGCCATAACTAGAAAAAGAGGGTCTTTTGAATAGAATGATACCCCTTTTTTGTATACAGTTAACCATATACTGCTTGTTTTTATCATGAAGCTATCACAGATATTGTATAGTGTTCCTGCTAGGCTAAAGCATCCATGCCCACCCCATGGGTCGCAATGTCCCGCAGAGGGGGTATCCGTAAAACAGTCACCTGCTAAGTGAATCGATGCCGTGTGCATGCGGCATCTATTCACACTGCGGGGAGATTTTGGGGGCACACCCCCCTACAGTGATGGAAAGGGGGCACGTCCCAAGGCCATGCCCCCTTTTCTGAGTGACCACGTCCCTTATTCAGACACGCACTGAAGTGTCCTTTTCTGACAGGCGCCCTGCCCTAGAGTGAATACTAAATGTATCTGTAGGAACCAGGAATAAGTTGCATCACTGCAAACCTAGGCACTCTCTTTTCTCTCTTGTGCTGGGGGATGTCTTGTTGGTGGTATGATGGCATCACAGACTCTGCTCCTTCATTCCACAGTGAAGAAGCAAATTTTAATCTGACCGTTGCTAAGTGATCAGTAAGTATCTCTTTCATCCTGGAACCCTACTCACAGCGGAGAACAGTGGCTCTCACCCTTCGCAGTCATGAGGTATATATGCAAGGTGACTCCCACCAACCCTTAGCAGTGAAAGGGGGTTAAGGTTGGATTAGTCAACAAAATACCTGCTTCCACTGTACCACTGTCCTCAGCGAATTAACTCTACAATGTCATGAGCCTATAAAATGAGTGAATGCCTCATCTGTGTAAAAGCAAAGAGTGCACTTTAAGTGGAACTTTTGCTTCCTACCATTGCTTGGGTTGATAACCAGACCTTGCATTTGTGAAGCCCAAAGACCGGCCATTTGAAAAAATGTTATCCTGCCTCAAACGTTGGAGTCCCTGCATTTGTGTTCAGATGGATCCTACAAGCAGTGGGCTGAAAGCCACCACCCACACCTGCACCTTCAGCATACATTAAAACAGGAATAATGTACCTCCAACTGTAAAAGGACATTATAAGGCACCGAGGACAAAGTTGCACGGTATTGCCTCTGTGCGAAAATATGCAAATAACGCAGACGCCGGGATATGCATGGAGACGCCCACCGCCAGCGCCTTTGCAAATCCGAGCATCTATATACAAAGACGCGGCATCTGTCGCAGATCATTTGATGTCAGCAATCCTGGCTCTATGGTGGCGCAGAATGGCTGCGGGAAAAGAGATGCAGGAGCCATGTTGACTGCGTACTAGATCCCAGGCACAGGATGTGCCGTGCCCCCAACCGGTCACAACACACCCTGTGTTTTTAGCCGATACTCCCAGTTACCATCCCCAAATACTCCCAAGTCAATCACACTACAAATACTTGCTGCGATCAACTATGGTAATGTTCCTTGATGCATGCGCAAATGGACGATTATCTCAACTGCGCCAACATCGGCATAGCGTACAACTCTGAACCAGGCCCTGGGAACCATATTTAATCGAAAAAAGTAGGGCTAGTTACTGGGGCACTCTTATTGAATAATTGTATATGTGATAAAAATTTACTTTTATTAGTATATCAAATAAAATAATGCAGTACCATATAAATTGAACATGATTAACAGATGATATAGACCAATCATCTGTTAAAACCAGACTTCATATAATAATTAATCTACTGGCGAAATATTCATGAATTCTACATGTCACTAGATAAAACTTGATTAGAGAATATTAACACTATACAGATATATTTATTACACTATTGGATATTGTTATAACAATTTATTTTATTTATTTATTTATTAACAGTTGCTTATATAGCGCAGCATATTCCGTTGCGCTTTACAATTGGAAACATTTATAGAACAAAACAAATTTGATGATTGGTCTATATCATCTGTTAATCATGTTCAATTTATATGGTACTGCATTATTTTATTTGATATACTAATAAAAGTACATTTTTATCACATATACAATTATTCAATAAGAGTGCCCCAGCAACTAGCCCTACTTTTTTCCTTTTTTGTTGTTCAGCATATGTACTATTGGGCTTTGGGAGCAGCACTAACAATAATGAATGATATAATTAGCCTATTAATGTTATATGGTTGGTTATACTAATGAGTCTATGGTTCTGTGCAGAATCTCCCTATTCTTTTTGAACCATATATAATCACAAGGCCAAGGCTTTTTATTTAAAGTGGAATGACAATAGGACTTATCTTTTTATAGCAGGAGTACATTATTGCTTAGAACACACACGTTCCAATTTGTGAAAAAGTGAGCTGCATGTTTTAGGTGACCCTCGTGCCTAGTTGTTTTGTCCTCACCAGTGGCGTGACATGGGTGGGGGGACGAGCAGGGCACGTGCAGTCCACAGCACTACACATTAAAACAACCACGCCGGCGGCGATGTGTTTGTTTTAGCACTGCAGCCAGTAAGAGTCAGACAGACTCTTATTGGCTGCTGCACCCAGGGCCCAGAGCGCACTCACGAGCTCCGTCTTCCGGCTCCCGCACTGGACAAAAGGAGCAACGTCATGAGGTCTCTCCCACAGTGCTGAGAGGGACGGGAGCAGCGGACAGTGTGGCGTGCGCAGGAGCGGGGATTCCTGTAAGTAAATTATGTGTTGTGTGTGTCTTGTGTGTAAAAGACACTACTGCTGGGGGCACTGTATATTGGGCACTACATAAGGGATACTGCATAATGGCCACTACAACAGGGGGCCACTACTGTGGGCATTGCATAAGGGGCACTACTACTGGGAGCATTGCATAAGGGGCACTAAGGTGCATATGGAATTGAGAGGAATATTCCCAGAGTGACAAGAAACGGTGGAGTGTCATGTTAACACGCTCCCATTTTCTCCAGTGGCCACACCCCTTGTGGCATGTGACCACACCCACTTTTCAGCACATAGGTGGGGGGGAGGGCTCCATTTTTCATCTTGCTCTGGGCTCCAAATACCCTAGTTATGCCACTGGTCCTCACTGGCAGTTACACATTCCATCACAGAACATTCAAAAATATTCATGTGACATTACCAAGAAGAATGTTATATTAAACAGGAGTAACATTAGTTCTTATAGGCGAAATATAAAAAACAATTTTGTCAGCGACCTCTAAACCCTTAATCAGTTTAGAAGAAATATGTTGCATTATATTAATGCTGAAAAACATCCTTAATATTACCCACAAACCGTGTCATTTATTACAAGAATAAAAGGACTTTTCCTAACAAAACCACTTATCCCCAGTAAAAAAAAAAAGAAACTGAATAGTGTATTTATTTAGACATGTCAATCAAGAATATTTATGACCTGGGTAAAGCTTCAGGCTGCAGAATTGTACAGTTGCGCCCATTGGTTGTCGCCTTACCCAGAAGGGCAGCGAAGATGGGGAAGTTGCTCATCTTGAGGCCCAGCTGCTTGGCTACCTCCTGCATAAGGAACTGGTTGGTGGTGAGGTTCTTCCCATTCCAGCTGAGCTTCAGAGCATGAGAGCTGTAGTAAGATGGAATGTTACACAAGGCGTATTCTGAGTCATGGGCAATGAGGCCGTGGAACCCATTCTCCCGAAAGAAGGAGACCACTTCCAGGTGATGATCCTCCAAACTCTGAAACACCTGAAATGCAGGAAGGGTCATGTTTTAGGGGGAAAATGACAGGTGCCCTAGAGGAGATTAGTTTTATTTGATTGTTTACAGGCGGCACATTTACAGATACAAGCAAATACATGAGAGAAAGTAACTTCATGGGAAGACTGGAGTTTGTTCAGACTTCTAAGAAATGTCCCAAAGTCTAATAAATATGATAGCAACTGGGCACCTTGGGATTCATATAATAAGGCCTCTTATAACGGCTTTTAGGGTCCTCAAACTGATTAGCTACTATAACTTTAATAGACAGTCTGGCCCCCCCAGCAGTTCCCCCTCTCTCCCCTACTAACAGCCCCTCTTTTCTCTCCTACTGCCTTCTCTTGTTCTTCTGCTTCTCTTTACCACGCTCATATTCACACCCTCTGTTGGCAGACTGGCTTCTGATATTTACATATATTCCGATGAAGGTTTCACTTTTGATGCTGTACTAATCCTGTTATTTCGGTCTAAAACTCTTACATTTACACATTATATATAGCGGTAATAATAGGCCGTGTACCAATATCCCCTGAGGAAGTCCTAAAAAAAAAAAGGGACTAAACGCATTGGGACTAAGCGGCTAGGATATTAACTCCTCATGGTACTATATATTTTCTCCTAAAGAAAAGTAACTTCAAATATTTGCAATCACTTTATTGAAAATATTTATAATGTTTTATTTTTTATTACTAAAAATGATGACTGCAGGGAAAAAAAAAAAAAACATATATGTACCAATGAATCTATTACTGTAAGCATATGAGATTTAGTTTTTGAAAAGAGGGCCGCACAGTCAGCAGATAAGGGAGCTGACAATCTGGGAGCAGGGAAAGTGGTCTTGTGTTCCAGTACGTCACCAGACCAGAGCTCCTGATCAGCATGCATCCAAACATGTTGCTTAGTGTATGCACAGTGTTCAAACTACCAGAGGTCTTCTGCATTTAGCTAGGAAACCCAATGTCATCACTATTACAGCAGTGGGACTCCTTAATATGCATGGAGTCTATTTATTAAGTGTAGAGAGGGTCTGAAGCAGAAACAATGTAGAACACTATTAGATTTGCCTAACAGTACAGGGTCTCACACAACAAAAAGTTGCTTTCCTTCCCCTACCTCCTCACCCGCATGATAAAATTCACATCAGACTTTATGGGGGGATTTCAATTGTTTTTGGTAGCCCATGAATAATGGGCACACGACAGATGATACTCAGTTGTTTTGTTGATGGGCTGTGGGCACCCATTACTTATCGGGCATGCAGCGCAGAGAGTCAAGGGGTCAATTGGAGAACAATACATTCTTTGACCAAATTAGCTGGTCGTGAACTTCAAAATATCTATACATCAGTTTCATCAGGCATAACAAATAAGATCAAACTTAGGGGGTCATTCAGACCCGCTCGCGAGCGGGCCGATATTCCCCCACTGCGCATGACGGAGGGAGCTCCGTCGTGCGCAATGCGCGAGAGCCAGCGAGCGATGGGCTCTCCATTGCTCCATGTCTCGCACCAAAGGGGGCGTGCTGTCGATGTTGATTGACAGCACGCCCCCTTTGGTGGGCGTGCCTGCCAGACGGAGGCGCCCCCCATGGGAACGCCTACCGACTGAAGACGGCCCCACTGACATCACTAGTGATGTCAGTGGGAGTGATTTTGGCTCTGATAGCGCCAAAATCACTCCAGGGCTTGCGGCAGCGAGACCCTACCGCAGGGTCTCAGTCGCAAGCCCGATGGTCAAGACCATCACGGACGCTCGCATATGTTGTGGGTGGTCACCCACAGCTATGCGAGCGGCCAGGAGGCCGCTCCATTTTCATGGAGGAGGGCCCTGATTCAGAGCGAGCGCTCTGGTCAGAGCGTTCGGCTCTGAATCAGGCCCTTATTCCCTTGACTTATGTGTGGGGCTATTATTACTGCGGAATATGTATGTAGTGTTCATTCTAGCACCCTGCACCTGTCGCACCCCATGCAGTTCCTCTTACCTGCGTGAGGTGTCGCTCTCTGCTCTGGTGCTTCTAGCACACTAATACCACTTTCAGACAGAAGATGGCAAAAAAAAAAAATGTTTTGTCCGGCCTTTGCATGCCAGGTTTTTTGCCATTTTCTGTGTGATAACCCTTTCACCAAGGAAAATAAAAATCCCAGGTATTTCACTTTTACCCGGTAATTTGGTTAAAAAAAAAAAAAAAAAAAACAGAGTCGGAGACCCAGGAATTTAGTCCCGGGATGACCCTTTCACACAGGGAAAAATCCAGGGCTGTTTAGCAAATTACCCGGGATTTCATTTTCCGTGTGAAAGGGGTATGAGCTTATGCAACCAACTGCTGATGTACAGACCAGAGAGTGTGCTAGAAGCACCAGAGCAGTGAGCATCACCCCAGGCAAGGAGGAAAGGCACGGGCTGTGACAGGTGCAGGGTGCTAGGATGAACACTATGTATGCACTGTATTATAGAGCGCATACTTATTCCGCAGTTCTTTACAGATATTTCACATCAGTCACTGCCCTAGTGGAGTTTACAATCTATATGCCCTACCACACTTACACGCATGCACACACAAGGGTTACATTCTGTTGAGGTGCAATTAACCTATCAGTATATGTTTGGATTGTAGGAAAACCAGAGTACAGGGAGGAAACCCACTCAAGCACAGGGAAAATATCCAAACTGTACAATGTTAAGGCCGTGGTGGCCAGGCCTTCTGCCTCAAGTAATAGGACCTGAGCATCTATTAAAGTGGACTACTTAGTATGGAGCGGCTTGTTCAGCAATCTTTCCAGACAATCACAATTTGTAGCATATGTGAGAAGCTCAGTTCTAAGGCAGGAGATAAACCAGAGGTTCCCAAACGTGGTCCTTAAGGCACTCCCATACAGTTCAGGTTTTAGAGATATCCATGGTTTATCACAGGAGATGAAATCAAATTGACTGAGGTACTAATTAATTCTCCTGTGGTCAAGCATGGATATCCTTAAAAGCAGAACTGATGGGGTGCTTTGAGGACCGCATTTGGGAATCTGAGATAAACTGATTTTTATTCACTAGCTGTGCTATCCCCCCTAAGTATCCAATAAGAACATGAACATGTGATGTGTTTGACTGGCATCTTATGAGTTATTTAGCTCACACAGAGACACAAACTGTAAATATTTTCATAGTAGCGGGGATATATTGTATCTTCATCATTTCATTTTGTTCTCCATATTGAGGGTTTTAGTTCTTCGCACCAAAGAGCTGCAATTGCACATACTAGAAACTTTGGGGTCAATCCAAATAGGTGCCAATTGTGAGTAGTGAGATTGTTTCATGAAACTCGCAGACTTTGTACGAATGTGTGCACCTGAGAATTCTCCAATCCAATGAAATATGCATAGTCACTGTACTCGTAGCAGAGGTTTGCAAACTGACTGCCAAATGCAATGAGAGAGAAGTGTATGCAAAAGTGGGGAGACCATCCTGGACACAAAATAGATAATTTTGTTAGCAGGACAGTATAGAAGGCGGATTGCGGGCATTAGGAAAGTACTAAAGATTTTTTAATAGTGTCAAATGGCCAGTCTGTGCTTTTTAAAAATGCAAAAAAATTAAAACTTTTTTCGATTAATCGGAAACGTATTAAATGAAAAATGCCCAAAAAAAAGTAGGAAAAAAAATTATTTTGGAAGTACTTTGGGGGCACTTTGAAATATTGTAAAATAATTTAAAAAAAATTCTTAAAAAACTATTTCTCAATAAAAAAAAAAAATACTGTAATTAAATTTGGGGCGCATAAACTAATGAAACCATTAATTTTAGGGTCATTTAAGCTATTAAGGGGGTGTCAAAGGGGTTTAACACGGTGTCCTGGCATTTTAACATTAAAATAAAGAATTTTCTTTTCATCTGTCACCCTCAGGGAGGTGCGAATGGCAAAATGCAAATTCACTCTGAATAGTTCAGTGACAGTTGTTAATTGGATTGAAAAATAAATTCGCTATGAAAATTTGGAGAAAATAGCAAGTTGCACCTCACAATTTGGACCTAATTTGGACATGAACTTAATTAGGACTATCACAGAAAACACCAGCAATTGACTGCTACAAATAAGCCCACTTATTTATATTTCTTGTACATTTTTAACCATGCGTGAATTAAATTGATTTGTTGTATTATATCACACTATGGAAGCATGTATTTTATCATACATAACATTCCCGTTAGGCTGTTTTAGCGGGGACACCCTACCCTGCCCATATTCTGGGAGCCGGTGTGCACCTTGTGCCTGCAGTGCGCTTCCCCAAAGCAAGCAGACAGTGAGGATGGTTCAGGTAAAGCAAAAGGCCGGGACACAACCAAGCATATCGCTGGCGTGGCAGGTGTCTGGCAGCCCGCCACCCCCTCACAAGCTAACAGCCTGTACACAGGGAGAGGCAGGGCTCTACAGACTGGCCGTGTGCATGGCACTGGTTCAGAGTGCGGGGAGAACCTGGGGACATCCCAGCATCTCCACAATAGCTGAAAGAAACCTCCTCCCCAAGAGTCTACACACTTTTTCGGGAGCAGGCATGACCTCTTTGGTGATCGGCACGGGATGCAAACGGGAAACCGGCTGACATGATCCCGAGAGCCGGCTTCCCGACTGCTTTATCCTGGCATGGGTTAAATGACAGGCGTCTATATCTAGACGCCTGTCATTTTCCCAACGCCGGGAGAGAGGCGCCCGGCCACCGTGAGCGGACAGCCGCGGGGGGGTGTTAGGTTTAGGGCACCCTCCCGGGAAGGTTTGGGTTAGGCACCCCCGGGGGGGGGGGGGGTATAGCATAGCATAATGTTCAACAGGCATAACCCGGGTGTCCAATACACAAATAAGGAAAACAAAACACTTCCCATTGGAACTTAAACTACTACCCATGGAAAAAGCTAAAGTACCCCTTTCCCCTGGCTGTAGGAACAAACAATAAATGTGGCTGGCCCTCCAGCACAATCCCCCCCAAGATTTTTGATTGTGTTTTGAAAGCAATATAAAAGCCAGGGCAAAGATGGCGACATCTACCATCCACCTGATCTCCAAAAAGGGAAAGCTGCATGTAAATAAAAGTCATTGGCGTAACTGATACAGCAGGTTCAACTCATGACACATACACCGTTCACTTTGCCCATTGTTCATGCAGTTCATTCCAGAAAGCCCTCATTGAGGGGGGGGAGGGGGCTGGTGGAGGGTTTCAAATGTTTTTTGGGTGGCGATAGTTAACGGTTGCCCGTCAGAACATTGAAATAATTTGGCCGCCCATTAATTATCGCACTTGTGCCCACAAACACTGGGTTTAGCCTCATAAAGCGGCTAAATCCCTCTAAGGTTCTAGTTTGGGCACCCAAAACACAGAATTTTCGCACATTTCAGCTTGCCACCTCAGACTGTGAGCAGAAATGTTGCCGCAGGTGGCTCTCGCACCCAAACGGAGCAATATCTGAATTGCTTCATCGGGCGCCTAAAAAGAGAATTGAATTCCCCTGAACGTGCCATGTATGACTCTTCTAAATATGACCTACTGGTATTACCAGCTGACTACAAATTTCACCATCAACCACAGCAGGGAAACAACCAGACTTGCTCTGTTGACTAATAAGCTCAGTATAAATAAATCTGTAGAGGAGACCTGGGTGTTTTGTGCAAAATTGCTGGTCTAAACATAATATGATATAACCTTTGTTTACCTCGCTTTACAAACTTCAGATGACATCTGCTGACTAAAGCTGGGTACATACTGACAGATATATTGGCCGATCAATTGATCGGCCAATATATCTGCTGCCCATCGGCGAGTGTGTACACACGATATGTCTGAACTGCGCCGTTCACAGACCTATCGCATTGGCTGTGCTGCACAGCCGATGGACAGACATATCTGTCCATCGGCAAGTGTGTACGGGCGGTCTGCAAACCGCCCATACACACCAGCGGCAGCCGCAGGGAGGGAAGCGAGACACGCCCCCGACCAGATGATGGCCGTTCAGTGTACATGAACGACCATCGTCTGCAGATATATCTGCAGATTACTCGATCTGCAAATACATGTCAGGTGTGTACCCACCATTAGGTGTCTATGTACTAAGCCTTGGAGAGCGATAAAAAGGACAGATAAAGTACCAACCAACCAGCTCCTGCCACTTACAGGCTGTGTGGAAAATGAGTTAGGAACTGATTGGTTGGTACTTTATCTCTCTCCAAGGCTCAGTACATAGACCCCTTAATCATTTGCATTTTGCTAAATGGCCTATGCCTTGTAGCTTTGCATTTTTTAGATTTTGCAGAATATATTTAAACATCTCAAGTGCAACAGGGTCAGCACTGACAACACAACTTGGCTGTAGGGGTTTTAATACAGGCTACTGAAAAAACCCCAGCACTGAATAGGACTAATTACATATGAAACAGTGCAGGCTCTAGCACTTGTCAACACCACCAGCTAAATGATAGTGTAAGTTGCCATGTAGCAAGTTCTCACCCTCAGCAAGCATTTTCCACTTGTTTTGTTTGCACAAGTGGGAGGACTCCAAAGGAACAGCTACAATCTCATCTTAACAACAATAGAGAACTATATTTAAGATAAAAGTTGACAAGAGTTACTCACTACTTACTGTGTCAGGAAGGGTTTTCAGATAAAGCTTTGATTATGTGAGAAAATGTTTGCCCAGACACTGATCTTTGTCAGCCCAAAGCTGCTGACCCCCATTTGCATACCCGCAGACTATTTACATTAGGAATAATGGCGCAAACATGCCCTGTTATGTAAAAAGCCCATGGGAAGTCTTCCATTTGACACAGGGATTAATGATGCCAATTTCACAACTCTTAACCTTTCATTCACCATGGCGGTAACTAAACATGGGCACATGTAAACCAGCCTATGGAATGTCCTAAGCCTATTGAAAGAAGACACAGTAGGGTTCCTGGCAGAGTGTGACATGGATAGAATAGGACAGCCTTCTGCTGCACAGCACATAAAGAGCCGTTTGGTCTTGTATTTCTAGGTCATGGTATGAAAAATGTACAAATATATTAGTAAAGACTTCCTGTTGGCTCAACTTCCATTTTACATTTAATCACAAATAATGTGACACTTTAATACGCAGCAAGACTCCAAACTCAAATATTCACAAAAGAACCATAGAGGTAAACATTAAATAATCAAAATTCTCATTAAAAATAAATAAATAAAAGTTCTATTGTCTCACTCGATTACATGATAGCTATTGCTCCAGCAATATCTTTAGGACAGTGTCCTGATGGCATCTCGCACATGTGCAAAGTTGAGAATGCAGTCATCTGAGTCACTGTGACATCACATCCATGCCCCCCCCCTCCCTACCCCAATGCACTTCGGCAAAGTGAGTTTGCAAGCTAGTCTGTCACTGTCTGCTCCCTTCTAACATTGCGACCTGCTGCAGATGGGTGGGGTGCGAGAGAAACCGCGTGGTGGCCAGATATATATTGCATATCATTGGACATAATGAAAACCTCCAATTATTTTAGATTATTCATATAAAAAAAAACTAAAGCACAAAACAAGTAACCCTCAGTACACTGTAATAAGCCAGTATAAAAATTAAATACATAATACTCAATTTACACACATTTACAAATCTGTAAGCCACTCGCAGCGCTACGGTGCTAAGAGTGGTCCTAACTTTAGACAATGAGAGCCCCTATACTGGGTCAAATATTCATGTGTTTTTAAAATAAGGCTTAATTGAAAGCTTCCAGATAAGTTAGCACTCCATTTAAAAACACATTAACGTATGACCCAATATAGGAACTTATTGACTAATTATGGTCACTCTTTAAGCTGGGTACACTATGCTATTATGTACCCAAATGCCGGAACAACGCGATGGACCATTACAATGCGCCATCCGTACACACTGCATGAAGTGGTGTGCGACTGTGCAATGTCATTCCATGTTGCAATTGCACAGCACAGATTGGACGCTGCGATGAACGACCCCACTGGCATGCGTGATCGGGTGTACGCACTGTGATCCGCTCAATATATTGTTCCGATCCGCGGGTCGGATCGATATATTGTACAACGGATCTCAGTGTGTACCCAGATTAACAGAGGAGCCTTGACATGGAAAGCATCTTAATATATATTTGGAACAGTCTTCTGCATTGTATTTATATATAGAATGATGTACTTTTAATGGCTTATTGCAGTGTGCTGGGGTAATGTGTGTTTTTTTCTTGTATAGGTAAACCCCTCCTTCACAAGCACCTATTTCAGCCTATAAATTGATTGAGCAATTTGAATTCTGTAGGTCACAATCTGCCATACTAAATGTAAATAGTGGATTTACTTTCTCTTTAAGCACCAATGACTTTCACCTATAATTTATTAGGCATACCATAGTATGCTTATTGTCTTATTTATTTTGAAGGGTGCTGGATAAATATTTTAATGGCACGCAGTAACTGTTTATTTTTTCTCCAGGTCCATAAACTTTTACAGCACACAATAAGCAAATAATGAGTCCTTATGAGGTACAGGTTTTTAGCTCCATTGTCCAATTTGTAATCTCAAACTACAATGAAAAGTTATGTCCTCTCCCAACATGCTCTCCAATAAAGAACAAAAACCTACACTGGCTAATTATCCCAAGATCTTGTTGAGTCCTAAGCTAGAAAACCCCGTCTCTTCACACAAAGCTGCTAAAAAATAAAATGCCACACTTGTTTATATAAGATTACACTACAGTATCAAAGTCCGGTTGTCAATCAATAACAGAACACTGCCTCTCTAGAAGCCAAAACTCAATCTACTAAAAGTAAATTTCATCTACATCACCACATCTGTCTGAGTATGGGCAGTTCAGCTGGTCATACACTGCACAGCAATCTTGCAAACCAGGTGACCAAACAACTGGTATGATCAGTTATCACTCGACCTGAACGATAATCGTTCACAGCCTGAGAATGGCTGAAAAACGGTCTAGATTGTTTGGTTATCAAACCTCTTCGCTCCACACGACCATCATCAGCTGACTCCGGGCAGTGAATGGAGATCTCCTCCATACCTCGTGGAGCACGCAGGTACTCCCGATTATCGTGAGGTCGCCCCTCCTCTGTGTCTGCTGGTCGGCAGCAATATCGTGCAGTGTATGGCAGCTTTAGTCAAGGCACTAAACTGACTAATATGCTGGCGGTATAATCAGTGCTAAAAGTATTAGAGAACAATCAGCTCTCACTTGTGAAGCTCAAAATCTAATGTTTTATGGCATAAACTACCAAACTTGTAATCCCGATTTACATTTAGTAGATATCTTCCAAAATAAATGTTAAGTCTTTAAGGTGAAGCCTAAAACACACTGGGGTCTAATATGCAAAATTGTTGAGGAATCTACTTGGGGACAGCTTGCTCCTAAAACCTAGCATAGAATTACTAAAATATCCCTTTAATCAGGGACATATATGAATTACACAGGTTCTGTGGCTGGCCTTAAATTCTGCCACCTATTCTGGTTTTAATTAAGGAGCCTACACACTTGGCGATGTGCTCACGATCCGACATTGTGTCCGATTTCCCCTTGAACTCTCCCCAGCAGTAGTGGGCACAATTTGGTGTTAAAAACTGTCCAATGTGACAAACGATCTATCGTGCCTCCTAACTATTCCAGTGCATCGTGACCGAGATTGTCAGATCTGCCCTACAGCACGGCAGTGCAGATCTGAAGATGCGATGTATGACCTGCGGGGACACGCATTGTGAGTGGATTCTCGCCATTTGGGCATATTTTACATGATTTGTCGTCACGATGCGTCGGAATCGGGCAAATCGTGTAAAATATGGCTACATGTGTAGGCACCTTTAGTCATTCAGGAAACCTGAGCAATTCATATGTGCCCCCGATTAAAGGCTTATCATAGCAACTGCAGCACTTATAGCTCTATGCTGTGCTCCAGGTTAGTGGGGGTTAGAAGTGGGAGAAGGGTCACATCTAGTTTTGGGGGGGGGAGGAGAACAGACACTTGCTGATCAGGGCAGGCTCGGCTCCTGCACACGTTCATGCCCCACCAGCCCTGTGAGGGTGGGTAAGGAGGCAGGTGGGCTGCACAGGCATGGCATAGGGTGGGCACACAGTCCTGGTTACCTTCACTCTGAACCGGATCATGGCCAGGCGAATGCAGTGAGCCAGGCAGGCGGGTGGCAGAAACCAGGCCCGGGGAGGCGGGGTGCCCTTGTTTCCAACGTGGCTGACAATAAGCTGGGCCGTCTGCCGCTCACCCTGCGCCCTCCGGGCCCACTCGGGTAACCTCTCCTTGGCCAGCGTGCCGTTGAACATAGCCACCAGCTCCAAGCCCCCCTGGTAGAGACAGGCCTGGGACAGGGCCGCCAGGTAGCCCAGCATGGCGTTCCACTGCCCCCCGCACACCCAGTCCGTCTGGTAGCCTCCATACAGCCGCTGTAGGGCAGAGTCCGCATCCACCAGCACCCGGCAGAGAGGGGGCGCAGCCGGGGAGGGGGGCTGTGGCGGAGGGGCCGGCGGGTAACCCCCGGGTGACATGCCCGCCCGGTGCTGTTGCCGGGCCACAGTCCTGGCCAACTTCAACAGATCGACGGGCACCACGGCTCCCGGGCACCGCTTCTCCAGGAACTCCTGGAAGCCCTGTACCCCCATTGTGCCGGTCCGCGGGGATACAGCGAGGAGTGACCCCGGGTTACACACACACGAGGCGGGTGATGAGGTTGGGAGGCGCAGGGCAAGGCCGGCAATGTGCACGCTGCACGGCCCGGGGACGGGTGACTTTTGCACGGCTTCCTCCTTCACAGGACCTGGGTGCGGGGGGAGAGTCCCTGCGCGGCACAAGCCGCCATCTTAATCGCCTTCTTCTTCGGCAGCTCTCTCTCTCTCTCTCTTACTACTACGCCCCAGTTACCCCTCCACAGCCGCTTCACCGCGCGGTGCAGTCTGGGAAATGTAGTCACGGCCTCGTCGCCGTGAACCGGCGGGAGAGCCGAGCGAACTACAATTCCCGAGAACCCCACGCGGGGAGCTGGGAGCCGTCTTCCCTTCTATGCTCTGTAGGAGTTATTGAAAGCAGCCTCTCTCTCTCTCTCCGTCAGCCATAGAACATGCAGCAACAGTATTTGGCCGGACACCACTTCTAAAGAGCAGCGACAGTGAATGGGCGGCCTCCCACGCAGGATCGGAACAGAACTCGGGTGACTCTCTTGGGAAGTGCGGTGCATTCTGGGTGTTGTAGTTCTGTTGGGGCAAGTGAGAGCAGGAACGTTGAGCTCAGAGGGAAGCTCCGGACTACATTTCCCGACAACGCCCGCGGCTCGCTTCAGCCATTCTAAGCAGCGGCGGCTCTTAAAACAAAAAAGATATGCACAAAGTTTTTGCCCTTACAAGGGTTCCGTTAGTAAGTCGGCGGCATTTAGGGAGTCCTTCATCGGCAAACTCTCCCCTATGCCAGGTAACCGCACAATTAAACTGGGCAAGGTGGTTCCTCATACTGAGCACTTGGACAAAATGGTGGGTGGGGAGGATGTACTTCATTCAAAGTTGACATTCACAGGTTGTGCCCACTGCTCTGGTCTGGCCTTCTGTATATCATTTTGTAGTGTACAAGTAAATTGAGTATCTGATATACCATGTAAATTTAAATGATATGCTTATATTTGTTGAGTAGGGGATGTTATCACATATTTTGTGCATAATTTATATATTTGGCATCCAGGAAGACTAGGGACAGACATAAATTGTCAGCCAACTTGGGCCCGTATTCAATTTGAAGCGTTAAGTCCGGATCCGCGTTAAGTTACAGCCGATGACGTCATTATCGCCTGTTTTGGTTTTACCCCGTATTCAATTTGAAAGACTTTCCGCCTAAGCGGAAAGTCAATGCAATGTAATAGGCGCTAAAGTATCGCCTATGAATGGCAGGTGGAAAAAAGTGCAGAATTGGGGTTTTGGGGTGCAACGTTTCAGGAACCACCGTGCAGCCTTCAGACAGTCCCCCAAAGGTAATCTGTGTAAAAAAAAATGTAAAAAAAACCCCTTAAGGACACCCCAAAAATTTACATTAAAAAAGGGGGCGTAAAAAAAAAACTGTTGGGGTACAAACATAAAAACTAGCGAACTTGACTCTGGGGGGCCCCCAAGTATGCCCCAGGTGTTATTTTGATTGCAGGTGTTTGCAGCAGGTGGATTTTTCACAATTTTTTCAACTTCACTCTTTCAGCTTTAAATATGCTGTCCCCCATTTTCAAGTACCCCAAATTTGCTGGGATAACTTCTTTTCTGGAAAAATACTCCTAAATACTATTCTGCATCAAGTATAGAAAAACGCTATTTAGCAGCTATTGAGCCCATTTAAAAACACCAAATACCTTCAGCAAGCCAAATTGGGGGGTACCATAGTGAACCCCCATGTCAGAGCATCATTTGGGGGGTGACAGGCTGATTTCCCCAAAACTGACAGTACTTTCCGCTTGTTACAGTATCGCCGGGTGCCGTTTACATGTACTTTCAAATTGAATACGGGGTAAAGCGTGTACACGCGTGATACTTTAATGCCTACAAAACAGGCGAGGTCGGCATTAAGTCCGGGCCACGTTAGCTTAACACGGCTCGGCTCAAATTGAATACGGCTCTTGATGTAATTTTTCCCATGAATTGCAGAGATACGGTGCTGGCGCAGGGAATGTTTTGTTTTTTGGAGCGGCACAGGTCCTAAAGCCCCGGCGTCCTGCTTTCTGATTGGTTTCCCACCATCACATGTTGTCGCTACTGACGCTCTTCGATGGTTTGTTATTAATGGTTTCCTAACATCAATGAAATTTATAGATGGAGTCCATTGATGGTTGACCATTCGATGGAGAGCCCTAAGGAAGAATTGTATGAAAAGAGGGGGTGTAACTTGACTTTCCATTTGCCAAATTAATACGGGCAGGCATTATGGACAACGCTCATGATTGCAAACCCACACTGGTCTGTGATCACTGGGGAGGGTGAGGCACTGCTGACTGAAATTGCATAATCTCACCCATTCTTCTGGCAGGTGTCAAAATTAGGGGAGGCTTATGGACATTTCAGGAGAGTAGGCAGATAGGATATTAATTTACTGAAGCGGGGTGGAATGGCTCTTTTGCAAGTTTCACCAGATGTAATGACATCCTAAAATCCTGATCGGGAGATTCTCTCAAACATTTGGGGAGGCAGCCCACTCACAAAGAAGAAATATTAGATCTCATGCTTACAAATGGTGACAGGGTATAGGTGCTAAGTGCGGATGAGAACCTATGATTCAGTAATAATGCAGTATGGTTTAAAGAAAAAAAAAGACAGACTGAATCATACAATACAAAAATGCGTTGGGTATGTGATCCCGGCGATCAGAATCTTGACGGTGGCAATCCCGACTTATGCTGGTAAGCATTCTAACCTTTCCCCTAACCCACCCATCCTGCAGACTTACACTAACCCTGTGCTTCCTCTCCACTCTGGAGGCGGGTTAGACAGGCAGAGCACGCTCTTCAGTGTCTCCTGCGCCCTGTTCCTGCACAGCAGCCATGCCAGGTCAGCGCTCCTGCCTGCAGATACGCTGGTTCCTGAACACAGCACCAAGGCTCTTCAGGTCGTCAGCTACTTCCTCCAGGCTCACAGCATCTGTCATCTCCTAGGAGCAGTGAGTGTGTTAAGTATAACAGGCAAGGGAGCAGCGTCAAAAGCTATATGCCTGTAAGAAATGTAACTCTTATGTTCACTCAGGCTCACTCGGATGGGGCTCTTGTGTGATTCTTGTGATGCGGGAGACCCCGCTCCAGCCAGGCCTGCACCGGTCTAGGACCCTTCTCCTTGGATTACCACAGTGACAGACGTATTATGTGAGATATCTCTGCAGAGTTGGCTGAAACACGCAAAGAGAAGGAAGCGTCCAGGGCGCAGAGTTCCAGTTCGAAGCCCTTAGCAGCCTGGTTGCAGACGTTAGCCTGGTCTATGGACATTTTGGGCTCAGGTGGTGGGTTCCTCATCCCAAGGTCGGGGGATGCCGCCACCTAGAAAGGGAGCTATACTGGCGATTTTGCAATCTGTTGAATCAGATGAGGACCGTGCTTCTCATGTAGAGGAAGGAGAATTTCTACAGGACTCAGAGGAGAAGCTGCTCACTGGGGAGGATCCTCGGAAGATGGACGTGGGTCCTCAAGGATTGGAAGCTCTCATTCTCGCTGTACGTCAAGTCAGGTAACCGATGAGTCCCCAACTCAGTAGTCCCTTTTTGGCAAAACACAAAAGTCATTTATTACTTTTCCTATTTCACAGGAATTAGAAGATCACCTAGCGGCTGCTTGAAAACATCTGGACAAGAAGTTCCAGATCTCTAAACGCTTTCTCTCCTCCTTAGTTTTTCTCGCAGAAAATAGGGCTAGGTGGGAATTAGCTCCGCCAGTGGATTAGTCAGTGTCCCAACTGTCGAAAGAGACTACTCTTCCGGTGCCAATTTCCCTGAAGGAAGCCTCTGACCGTAAGTTAGGAACGAAGTTAAAATCCATATATAGGGAAGCAGGGCTTCTTCTCCGTCTGGACTTGGTGGGTTCTTGGGTAAACAAGTCTATAGAACGGTGGGCCGAGGAACTAGCCAGAGGTTTGCGTTCAGGGACTCCAAGATCAGATCTCCTCACCCAGGCGCAGAACATTAGAGAGTCATCCATATACCTGGGGGAGGCTTCTAGAGATATTGGTTTGCTTGGCTCCCGGATTTCTGCTTCAGCAATTGCTGCTCGCCGGGCTCTCTGGCACCGTTCCTGGCAGGCGAACATAGAGTCCAAGAAAGCGGTGGAGGCGTTACTGTTTTTGGAGGATATACTTTTTGGTCCAGAGTTGGATAGATGGATTTCTCAGGCTACGGGCAGCAAGTCCACTTTTCTGGCGTTTTCCTCTTCTTCGGTGGAATAGTAGAACTGAGGTCTTGTCCGAAGACTAGAGATCTCAGTTCATACCCGGCACTCCTTAAATCACAAATTGATTGGTATAAAATGGTGTAATTGAAGATGTACAGTTGTAAATTGTGATAATCAAACTAACAATAGATTTCTTATACTACCAACAGCGCTGCATACCTAAGTGTCAGTTTCTAATCTGACAAAAACCGCAAACAACTATACAAAGGAAAATCAGTAGCGCTGCTGCTGCTAGATAAAATGCTTAATTGATCCACATAACAAACTTCTCTGAATCACAAAACATTTATTACACGTATAGTAAACTTGACATAGTAATAGATATATCTCTAGGGAATAAAATTCAACCAAATTGTTTAAATTATTGTGACAGCTTGGTATATCTGGAATGTATGCATCTATAAATAGATACAACTGAATTCAATTGCTCATCGCTCAGTAGGACAACTGTGTTTAGTATCCAATCAGTTCATCTAGAAAGCAGCATATATGCTGATGTCTTCAATACACCAAAACTCCTTATGAATTGTAAAAGTGTGTCTCTTTATATCCACCAAGGTGACTCTTCCCACAGTGAAATAGCAAATGCCAATCCCCCTTCAGTAGAGAATCCAGCTATGCACATGTCTTTTTCTGGCTGAGATCTGTAGTGCGCCAGTGATGTTTCTGTGAGTAGAGATGTGATGTGACACTCGGCGTGTTGGACAAAGTCACTGGGATAGCGTCCACGTAATAACAACTTGTTTGACAGCAGTCACCTCTGGGTGACAAGGTAGAGTGGCAGCTGTGGACAGGGTACGTAATTGACTGGCACCGTGATCTGGCAGGTACTTGACTGGCACAGTGGTCCCGTGTCCTCACTGATGATGCGGATGTTACCGCTTGCTCTCCCGGCCAAAATATCAGCTGATTGGGCTTGTTGTGGCAGGCGGGGTAGCAGCTGTGAGCAGGGTACTTACCTGACCGATGATCCGAACTGACAATGGTCTCGTGGCCCCGCTGTTGGTGTAGTTTTCGCCACTCTCTCTCACGTCCTGATTGACAGCTGATTTGGCTCTGGATGACCTATCTGCACAATGATGAAGTGAGGCTGTGGGTAGGAATAGGAGTCACTTCCAGATATTAAAAGCACTTGGTCACTGTAAATAAAACCCCTTTGACGCATTTCGCTCCTGTCTGGAAGCTTTTTCCAGATAGGGGTACTCCATCTCTGCCCTGACAGCCGCATTGCTTGGACACAAGGTCGGCTAGGATTAGCACTAACGGATCGTACCTTATCCAGCTTGGCTTATCACAGTGGTGATCCAGGACTTTTTGCCGCTCCGACATTTAAACAGGTGAGCTCACCACTCTTATTATTTTCACATCACAGAGGCTTTCCGCTCCAGGCGGTGTGCAGTCACATACTGTGGCTATATCCTTCATACCTGTACTGGACTTTTATCACTCCGATTAGGAGTGTGGGACACGGAGCCATTGATTCCCAGTGTGGATAGTACTTCCAGCTTACTACAAGCATTATAGGAGACCTCTTCCCAGGAGGGCTATTACTACGAACTCTTGTTTTCTACACTGACTCATAATAGATTTGCTCCCATATTTGTATCCCATTATTCATTGTTTTCATACATATCTGGATTCCTGCATCTCTTTATTGTTTACAATATTAAATTGTCACAGAATTATTTCAGTCTCTATATTGTATACCTATTCTCTATAGTGCTGTGCATCATCTTTGTGGTCCCTTATTCCATGTGTGGAACATTTGAGGTTTGACACCCCTCAACATAGCTGCTTTTATTTTTAACTGTTAATATCCTGCGCCTTCTGGGGTTCTTTCTTTGAAGGGGGATTGGCATTTGCTATTTCACTGTGGGAAGAGTCACCTCGGTGGATATAAGGAGACACACTTACAATTCTTACTCCAACATAAGGCATTTTGGTGTATTGAAAACATCAGCATATATGCTGCTTTCTAGATGAACTGATTGGATAGTAAACACAGTTGTCGTACTTAGCGGTGAGCAATTGAATTCAATTGTATCTATTTATAGATGCATACTGTACATTCCAGTTATACCAAGTTGCCACAATAATTGCAAAAATTTCGTTGAATTTTATTCTCTAGAGATATTATATCTATTACTATGTCAATTTTACTATATGTGTAATAAATGTTTTGTGATTCAGAGAAGTTTGTTATGTGGATCAATTAAGCATTTTATCTAGCAGCAGCGCTACCTATTTTCCTTTCTATAGTTGTTTTCCTCTTCTTCAGCTACAATGCCACTGAGGTCTTATTCAGGAACTTCCTTTCATTCCTTTCGAGGTCCCCACTAGGTTTAGAGGTCGAGCAAGAGGATCCTCCACTGCTACCAGGGATCAAGAGGTAGAGGGAGAGCTACCGCCCCCTCTCGCCTTCAGGTCGACAAGCCCGTGGCAGAACGGACTGCCGGCCCACCTGGAAGCCCCCATGGTGGGAGCTAGGCTTTCTTGTTTCCGGGATGTTTGATCACAGACTTGCACCAACGCCTCTGTTCAGAATCTGGTCTCATTTCTACACAACAGGTCTCCCTCAATCGCAAAACTCCTAGAGGCAGAGGTTCTGGAACCAGTTCCTTCTCACCAGCGCAAAGAAGGATTCTATTCAAATCTTTTTGTAGTGCCAAAGCCGGACGGCTCTTGTCAGACCAATTCTGAACTTGAAATCATTGAATCCTCTGTATATTACATATTCAAGATGGAATCCCTACACTCAGTAATAAGTCTGGAACCAGGAGAATTTGTGATGTCCTTAGATATCAAGGACGCATACTTCCATATTCCCATTTGGAAACCACATCAGGCTTTTCTCCAGTTCGCCATTCTGGACTCTCACTATCAATTTCAGGTTTTCCCATGCTGACTTTCTTCGGCTCCCAGAGTCTTCACGAAAGTCATTGCTGTCATGGTGGCTCTGCTTCGACTTCAGGGAGTAACGATAATACCGGACGTAGACGATATTCTCCTTAAGGCTCAGTCACCTCAAAAACTCAGGATGTTTCTACCACCTTTTGGTGCAACGCGGTTGGATTCTCAACTTTCCCGAAGTCTTTGGTTCCTTCTCAACATCTCCAGTTCTGGGGGTGATTTTGAACACCATGGTACAGAATGTGTTTCTGCTGGTAGAAAAATCCTCAGCAATCCAAGAGTTGGTCAGACTCGTCCTTCAGTCTGTGCATCTTTGGATCAGTCTACTAGGAAGGATGGTGGCGGCCTTTGAGTTCGGTCATTTTCACTGTTGGACCTTTCAAATGGATCTCCTGTCCCAGTGGTCAGGCTCTCACTTTCACATGCACAGCCTAGTATGTCTGTCTCACGAAACGCACATTTCCTTCCTTTGGTGGCTACAGTCC
Source organism: Taudactylus pleione (assembly GCA_031769625.1). Taxonomy (NCBI): domain Eukaryota; kingdom Metazoa; phylum Chordata; class Amphibia; order Anura; family Myobatrachidae; genus Taudactylus; species Taudactylus pleione. The sequence goes on from JAUIMM010000664.1 coordinate 795,710, forward strand.
AGCCATCTCTTGGTGGGTTGGCGTTTTGGGATTTGGGACTGGATACTTCTGAAAACGGACGCCAGTCTTCGATGCTGGGGGGCGGTGGTTCTGGATCGCTGGTCAAGGCAGGAGGCTCTTCCAATAAATATTCTGGAACTCAGGGCGATATACAACGCCCTCTGGGAGTAATTTCCTCTGCTGCAAGGACTAGCCATCAGAGTCCAGTCCGACAATGCAACTGCGGAGGCCTACATCAATCATCAGGGCGAAACAAGAAGCCGCAGTGCCATGCAGGAGGTTGCTCGTATTCTTCGATGGGGAAAGACATGCCGCAGCTTTATCGGACATTTTTCATCCCAGGAGTGGACAACTGGGAAACTGATTACCTCAGCCATCAGGGCTTGCATATGGGAGAATGGGTTCTTCTCCCTCAAGTTTTCCAGCAGCGTTGGAGCAGGCCCCAGATAGTTCTCATGGCGTCCAGACTCAACCATCTGCTTCTGCATTAATGCTCCCGCGCCCGGGATCCAGCAGCAGTGGTAGTAGATGCACTAACAGCTCCATGGCAGTTTCAGTTTGCTTATCTGTTCTGCCTTTTACCCTTCTGCCTCGGGTGCTCAAACGCATCGAGAGAGAGGGTCTATTGCATTCTGGTAGCTCCGAAATGGCCTCACAGGGCTTGGTTTTCAGACCTGTAGCTTCTCCTCGCGGACGACCCTTGCGTTACGCCTTGACCTTCTCCAGCAGGGTCCATTTCATTACCCCGACTTACGGCAACTGCGTTTGACGGCGTGGCTGTTGAAACCGCGCTGTTAAGACATAAGGGCATCCCAAGGGCTGTTATTCCAACCAGTGACTTCAGCCCACTATTATCGGATCTGGAAGTCTTATGTGGCGAAAGGTGGGGATTTCCCACTTTATCCTTTCGTCTGGGTCGTCTGTTGCGTTTTCTGCAGTCAGGATTGGATGCGAGACTGCGTCTGGGATCTTTGAAGGTACAGGTCTCTGCCATATTATTTTTTTCCCCAGCATAATTTGGCCTTACATCCTGAGGTTGACATTTTTACAGGAGGTTCTCCGGATTCAGCCTCCTTTTGTACCCCCGACTGCTCCTTGGGACCTCAACTTTTTTTTTCTCCAGTCTTCGATTTTTGAACCTTTGGAGACTGTAGACTTGAAGTATCTTACCTGGAAGACAGTACTTTTGTTGGCTTTAGCATCCACCAGGAGAGTTTCTTATCTGGGTGCTCTCTCTTGTCGCTCTCCTTACCTGGTCTTCCATGAGGGTCGTGTGCTGCTCCGTACTCTAGCAGCTTTCTTACTGAAGGTGTTCTTTTCCTTTCATATTAACCAACCCATTGTGGCTCCTGTGCTATCTGAGGATCAGCCATCTTCTCGTTCTTTGGATGTAGTTCCCGCTTTGTGTATCTATGTAGATTGGACGTCTAGTTTGTGGAAGTCTGACTTTGTTTGTCTTTTACGATGAGGCCAAGCGTGGTTGGCCTGCTTATAAACATACTCTGGTGCGTTGGCTTCGTCTGACTATTTGTCAGGCTTAATTAGCTGCTTTTCAGCTGCCGCAGCCTTCCATTTCTGCGCATTCCACGTGCTCGGTTGGACCTTCCTGGGCGGCTGCCAGGGGGGGTCTCTTTCTCAGCTTTACTGTGTGGCCACTTGGTTGGGAGCTCATATGTTCGGTTGTACAAGTTTGACACCTTTGAGGCTTCGGATTCTCAATACGGCCGTTTTGTTTTTTAGGCGTCGCAGCGCTCTACGTACTTTGGGACGTCTCCAAAGTACTGATTCCAGTGTTCCCTGTGGTTAATAAAAATAAACAAGATTTTGGTACTCACCGTTAAATCTGTTTCTATGAAGCCACAGGGGACACTGGGCGCCCACCTTGCGCTGCTCTCTGATTGTTTTTCTGGTGTGACTCATGTGTTGCAGGCTGTCGCCTATTTGTTTTGCTGTTCCTGTTTCATGTTCTGTTCCTCCTCTTTTTACAGAGTTACTTTTTCTCTCACTGTCTTCTCCGTCTAGTTCTTAACTGGGGTTGAGGGGAGGGCATAGAGAGGGAGGAGCCAGTCACACGTATTATTCTTAAAGAGCTGGCTCCTCTCTACACCCCGTCTATACCCCACAGTAACGATTCCAGTGTCCCCTGTGGCTTCAAAGAAACAGATTTAAAGGTGAGTTTCAAAATCTTGTTTTTATGACACGTAAGCGAAGGGAGAAAATAGAAAGATGGAATACTATTATTATACTTTATATAGCAACAACCAGTGCTATATTTCAGCAGGAACTCAGTTCCTGAACCTCTCATTAACTGTGTCCATTATGTCCTGGGCCAAACTGTATTTTCCATAAGATAAGTTTTATTATAAAGTCCCTTTGAATGCCATCTTTTCCAAATAGTAATTATTAATATTATATATATATATAGTGTCTGTGTGTTTTTCTATAGCCCCACCCCCAGTAGCTCCACAAACAGTTCCTGAACTTATTTTTCCAGAAAAATAGCCCTGGCAACAACATGTTATGCAGCGCTTTACTTAACCCTTTTGCTTCTGAGTTTTTTCACCCCTGTGCTAAGCTCATTTTTCCACGTCACATTCAAAGATCAATATCAGTAAAAAAAAAAATATGTAGTACCCACACATATTAGAACTTGTGTTTATTTTGTATTTTTTTTCAGAAACTACTATTTAGTCTTTAGGGTCCTTCTAATACGACAAATACAATTTAACCAAAATGGTAAAAAAATGTGCTCATTAAAGTTGCAAGAAAGTGAACTAAAAGCAAATATGTATCGTGACAAAAACACTGGAAAAGGTTGTCAAGGGGAGATGTACATGTGTGTGTAATATATATATATATATATATATATATGTGCCCCAGGTTTTAGCTTCTGTCTGGTAGACAGAAGCTGATTAGCAGCCTTCATTGCCAGATCACTTGTGAGAGGTTGATAAAGAGTGGGTCAGTCTCACTGCCTGGGGAACAGTTCAGAGACCTGTTGAGAGACTCTTTGATTACTGACTGTAATTGCTGTGCTAAAGACTTGTGTTTTGTGAGAGGGACGTTGGATCCTTTCTCTCTGAGCGAGGTACTAACTTTGTTTAGTTAAAGTTGGACAAGCCAGGATTTACAGAAGCATCCAGAAGCCTGCCTCATCTTCTAAATGCTTCTGAACATCTCCATAAAACAGCATTAATTCATCACAACTGACTTCAGAATCATCATAAATATCCAAGGACTTACCTTTAACTTCTACTAGCCTATGCGGACATCGGCTCAAAACCAATGAATTGCATTCCTGCCCTAAGATTCACATTGGATTGAAGCCTCTTCCAGGGATGTATCTAGGGATCCGAGCGCCCCTGGCAATGTTATGGACTGGCGCCCCTCTCCCCCCATAATTTCAGGAAGTGCCCCCAGTAGAATTCCCACCCTATGCATTGCTCCCAGTAGCGGCCACTCTCCCCATACAGTGCCCCCAGTAGAAGCCCCCCTATGCAGTGCCCCCAGTAGTAATCCCCCCTATGCTGCATTGCCCTCAGTAGCGGCCACCCCCTTTACAGTGCCCCAAGTAGCGGCCACCCCCTTTACAGATCGAATATGTCTGTGAACTACGTCGCTCACAGACATGTCTGCTGTACACACCTGGCGATGCACTATAGATATATCGCCCGTTCTATGGAGCGGGCGATATATCTATCAGTGTGTATCCAACTTCAGACATCATTCACCTCTTCTCTGATCAGCAGATAACTCTGATTTCTTACATTAATAAACTAATATACAGTAACCCCAGCCTCTGAATTTCTGGAGTTCACTGCTCAGAGGTTCCCAGCTAAGTCCTAGGCTACATGTTATCTTTACTTTACTTCACATCTACACAGTAGGAATGGTTTCTTAACACCTTTTCACAATCCTGCTTTGTTCATAGGAATTATAGGGATCCCCATTATCTCATCTTACATTTTGCCTTTTAGCTTCTATATTTATTTTACTTATTTTAAATACATTCTAAATTATATAAACATAACTCTCTTTTTTATGTGAGGTCCTTATGGATTCCCCCATCAATAGATAACTATATTTCTATTTCAGGGTCCATAGGGTGCCCACAGGGTGACCTTGGGGTATAGTTGATGCCAAGTCATCCGGGCACCTTACGCAGTAAATATTTCTTCCCAGGATGCCCTTGGGTCTCCCTCTATACCCCTCCCCCAGGCCAGAGGCACCTCAGTTTCGTAGGGTGCCCGCCCGGCGTCGGGTCACTGAAGCGCAAAGGGGGCTGTTGACGCAGCCCCCAAAGATTTTTTATTTTAAAAGAAGTTTGCTTCTACACAGTCCAAGGGACGTCCGCGCTGTGGCCCCATCACCCTGCCGGCGCCATGACGCCAGTGCTGATCTCGGCGGGCCTCTGGGGTCTTGACTAGCAGGGACCCCGGTGGATCCCTGGACTGCGTGTCACCGCAGTGGTGCGCGCCAAATAATGCAGTCTTTTCCCTCAGGGCGGGGGACTCCCTGGGGATGACAGCAAGTGGGGCCAGGCACTGAGTCCTGCATCCCCACTTAGCCACCTGGGACTTTTGGCTGGAGTTCTGCAGAACGTTCCAGCGTCCCAGGGGTTAAACGCTGGCCAGGGGAGGCAGCCTTTCCTGTCTAACAGCCAGCTCCTCCCCGCTGCACAGCGCGCCTTTTCACCGCAGTCTGGCTGGGCTGTGGCAGTGTTAGTCTTCCGGCTCCGCCCCCTCAGTGATCTCCGGTGGCCATCTTCCTGGCTGTGTATCGCAGAAAGCAGGTAGGTGGTACGGAGTCCGGGTCCCCCTACATCAGGGCTTGACAAATCCCGGGCGCCAGGTCGCCATCGCGACTAAGATTTTAGTCCTGGTGACCGGGATTTCCAAGCACCCCCCCACCGCCGCAGGGAAGCTCCTGCCGGGCGCCCCCTGAATGTTACTGGTGGACGCCCGACTCCCCGCAACGGCAGCCGGAGCTCACTCCTGAGCTCCGACGTACGACTCCCCCCACTGGACATCTCTCCCATAGTTCCGAAGAGCGGCAGACCGCAGCGGACGCAGGATCCTGGCCTAAGGTAAGTATTCTGTTTGTTTTTTTTTGTGTGTGTGCGCGGCACACTTAGAGGGAGCACTAATACAGGGGGCACTATTTCAAGGGGCTTACTACTGGGGGCACTAAAAGGGGGCACTATTTCAAGGGGCTTACTACTGGGGGCACTAATACAGGGGGCACTATTTCAAGGGGCTTACTACTGGGGGCACTATTTCAAGGGGCTTACCGTATATACTCGAGTATAAGTCGACCCGAATATAAGCCAAGGTACCTACTTTTACCCCAAAAAACTGGGAAAACTTACTGACTCGAGTATAAGCCTCGTGTGGGAAATGGCAGCAGCTGGTAGTGCCCCCAGTAGTAATCCCTCCTGGTAGTGCCCCCAGTGGTAATCCCCCCCTGGTAGTACCCCCAGTAGTAATCCCCCCTTTTAGTGCCCCCTGTAGTAATCCCCCACTGGTAGTGCCCCATGTAGCAATCCTCCCCTGGTAGTTCCCCCAGTGGTAATCCCCCCTTTTAGTGCCCCCTGTAGTAATCCCCCCCTGTAGTAATCCCCCCCTGGTAGTGCCCCCTGTAGTAATCCCCCCCTTGTAGTTCCCCCAGTGGTAATCCCCCCTTTTAGTGCCCCCTGTAGTAATCGCCCCCTGATAATGCCCCTTGGTAGTGCCCCCTGTAGTCCTCCCCCCCCCCTAGTAGAGAGAGACGTGAAAAGAATTAAAAAAAAATAAACACTTACCTTAAACTCCTACTCCCGCCGCTGTCCGCTCCTCCGGCCGCTTTGCATGGGAGAGACGTCATGACGACGTGTCTCCCATCACCCACTGCGGGAGCCGGAAGATGGCTCCCGCAGTGGGAGCAGCAGCAGCCGCTGAGAGTCTGACAGACTCTCAGTGGCTGCTGATTACACCAAACACGCAGCTGCCGGCTCCGGCGGCTGTGTGTTTGGCAGTGTGTAGCGCTGACCGAACTCCGTCCGGTCAGCGCTACACTTGACTCGAGTATAAGCCGAGGGGGTACTTTTTCAGCACATTTTTTGTGCTGAAAAACTCGGCTTATACTCGAGTATATACGGTACTACTGGGGCACTTTCAAGGGGCTTACTACTGGGGCACTATTTCAAGGGGCATGCTACTGGAGGCACTATATCAAGGGGCTTACCACAGGGGGCACTTATATAAAGGAGCTTACTACTGGGGGCACTATTACAGGGGGCTTACTACTGGGGGCACTATTACAGGGGGCTTACTACTGGGGGAACTATTTCAATGGGCTTACTACTGGGGGCACTTTTACAAGGGGCTTACTACTGGGGGCACTACTAGGTTGAGGGTCACTGAAAGGGTATGTGTGGTGGACTATACAAGCTTTCATATATTTTGGTTATGGACGATGGTCTGGCTCCTAAACTTTTAAGATGGCTCCTAGATTTTACAAAAATTTGTCGAGCCCTGCCCTACATACCTCTCCTCCTGGTCTGTAGTCAATGTATGTAACACTTCTGTCCAACCAGACGCGTGTCTGTGTAGTTGACCAGTAAAGTGCGATTTAGTGCAGATATTTTTATAATTCTGCATTGTATGTGACTGTATGCTAGCGCTGTCTGTCTGAGTTTCTCTTTCTTACTGTCAGCCATTTTACTTTCCATGTACCTTTTCTCTCTCTTTGAGCCCTAACACAGTTGTTGTCGGGGTACACCCTCACAGTCTGTTAATTCTGTGCAGGGGGTCACATACATTATATTGCTATCCTCTTCACTATATCTGGCAGTGAGAGTGATATGCCTAATTTGACTCCCGCCCAGCTTTCCTGTAAAAAGTGTACAGCGACTGTAGGGGTGGGAGGGATTATGTTTGTGGTTATATGCTCCCCCAGGTCCTTCTACAGTCCCTGTCACTCTGCAAGAGTGCTTTGCACAACCACTTACGACCATTGCAGGATGTTTAGCTGCCCCTCCTGTGTTTTACCCTCTGGGGTTCACACAGCAGCAGTTTATGCCCTCTCAGAGCCTGCTTCAGGTGGCTGCACCCTTACAGGTGCTATCTCCCCAGTGGGTTAATACAGTTCCCACTGCATTGCAAAATGCTGCAGAAGTGCGACAAGAGGAGGCCCCTCAGGACAGGCCGGCTAAAAGATTTTTGCCGTCTTCTTAATCTACTTTGATGATGACGAGGTGTCATCTGAGGATGGGGCGATCCCGGATGACTCTGACTCCGACTATTCCATACATGATAGGGAGTCCAAGTCTAAGATATATATCCTGGGTCTGATACAAACTGTCCGTGCGGCCTTGGTCATAGAGGAAGACGATCCTCCAGCACCTAAGTCCAGACATGCTCTTTTTAAGCCTGTAAAAGGTGGCCGCAGCTATTTTTCCTTTGTCCGACCAGCTGGTGGACCATCTGGAGGTGACATGTAAAAATCCTGGGAAGCGTTACCAGCCGCAGAAGCTGAATAGTCCTCAGCCCATGCTTATCCATTTGCTGAGGACTATTTCTATAACTGGGAAGCTTCACCGGCGGTGGATTTCCATGTTACGCACTTGGTTAAAAGCGCGACTCTCCCTATGCCTTCCACATCGTCCCTGAAGGATACTACTGATAGAAAGGTGGAGGTTTTCCTGAAGTCCATTTATTCCCTTTCAGGTGCTGCGTGCAGACCAGCTATGGCTATCTGCTGGGTGGCTCGGGCTATAGAATGTTGGGCAAACACCCTGGAGGGGTCCTTGTCTTCAGATGCGACAAGGGAGCAGTTGAATCTTGTGGGCAACCTGCGAGATTCGGCAACTTATATAAATGAAGCGGCCTTGGATGTCCGCTTATTGAATGCCAGGATCTCCACGGCAGCTATTGCGGCTCGCCGCTCACTGTGGCTTTGTTCTTGGAGGGCAGATGCGGACTCCAATAAGGGATTGGAGTGTTTACCTTACAATGGTCCTGTTCGGCCCGGATTTGGACAAAATTGTGGATATACTGGCAGCAGCTAAGTCGGCTTGTCTGCCATCTGCTCCTGCTCCCTCAGGGTCTCGGACTTCGTACTTTCGGACCTATTGGGCCCCAGGTAAGGCCAGAACCCAGTCCTTTCCTAGGCCGTCCTCCACCAAGAAATCTACCAAGCCTAAGAAGCAAGCCTGGAGTGCGAGACGTCCAGCTCACAAGTCTGACGACAAACCCTCAGCCTGACTGGGCGGGCCTCCACCTGGGGGCTCCCAGGGTAGGAGGCCGACTTCTTCAATTTGCCCTGTGCTGGTGTCAGACTACCACAGACACCTGGGTGAGAGAAGTGGTCTCTCAGGGGTATGCCCTCCTTCCGCAGACGGCCTCCCCATCAGTTCTTCTGGACAGATCTCCTGTCCAACAAGGACAAGGCTTTGGCCATTCAAAAGGCAGTACAATCCATGCTCCCAGCTGGGGTCATTGTCCCGAAAAATTTATTGCGTAAGGTGCCCTGATGACTCGAAATCACCTATACCCCAAGGTCACCCTGTGGACCCTATGAACTTCGTAGAAAGAGAGATAACAAAAAGGTAAGTTCTTACCATCTCTCTCATATTTGTATGTAGATATTTTATTATTGGATTTGTATTATATTTATTGTATATGTGCTATTTATTACTAGAAATAGATGGGATATGGACTCCACTACGTTCACCCTACATTTTAATCGACACCAATGAGAAGCGTCAGTTAAAATTAAATCAGAAACTAGAGAACCTTACACGCTTTCCTGGCAGCCGATTCATCACTTCCGCCTGAAGTGTTTGCGTTCCAGTTTGTGGAACATTAACCCACATGCCTTTCTGGTTGCTGATTTGTCACTTCCGCTGGAAGTGTTTGCGTTCCAGCTTGTGGAACGCAAACCAACGTTGCGTGATTTTATCTAACTTATTGGCATTTTACATTACTGTTTTTTAGAGACATTGAAACAGAATAGTTCATATATTCTGTGAGTACTCCTAGATGGAGTCTACTGTCTTTTTTTCGCTGGTTCTACAGGTTAATTATTGAAGTCTCCACCCCTACCAATAGGAATAGTCCTGAGGGTTTATAAGATAGAGCAGGGGGAATTTTGAGTATGCCTTGAAAAAGACCCTTTCGGTTGAAACGCATTGGATTTGGAGACTTATGGTGCATACACACAGTCAGATTTTTCCTTCAGATATGAACGATAACGATTTAAAAATCGTTCAGTCGTTCATATCTGAAGGAAAATCCTGACTGTGAACTGAAATATGAACTGAAATCGTTCATATCTGACATGCCTGAACGATGGACGATCAACGATGCGCGTTCCCGATGGTCAGATAACTATTTCTGACATCTGATGTGTTTGCAGTCAGACTTGGACGATTCCATTAATTTTAATGCAGTCAAAAATCGTTCAATCGTTCACATCGTTCAAAACTTTGGTAAAATCGTTCAATCGTTCATCTGACAAATCTGACCGTGTGTATGCTCCATTAAAGTACTTTTAATGGACTTTTTTTATATGACTACCAGGATCCCCTCATAAGGTACATGCAGTTTCATTTACTTGTCCGGAAAAGTTTTTGAACTTCATAACAACTTGTATCTACCATTGTGCTTGGGGAGCCAGGGATCATATGTTTTTAAGATTGGATAATGCTGGAGTTTTTTCAATTGAATAAAATACTTACCCTTTGGATTTAATAACTATGGACTGTTGTTGCTGAGGACCTTTGTACGAATTAAAGATACCGTAATAGGAGAAAAGTACATACAGTGCCTTGCAAAAGTATTCAACCCCCTTGGCTTTTTACCTTTTTTGTTACATTACAACCTGTAATGTTATTTTTTTTTAAATAGTCTAATTTGGTGAAGTGAAATGAGAAAAATATATATAAAAAAGAATCTTTATAAATACATTTCTGAAAATTGACATGTGCATATGTAATCACTCTCCTTGCTATGAAGCCCTTCAAAAGTTCTGGTGAAACCAGTTACCTTCAGAAGTCACAATTAGTGAAATGAAGTCCACCTGTGTGAAATCTAAGTGTCACATGATCTGTCAGTATAAAACACCTTTTCTGAAAGGCCTCAGCGGCTTCAACACCACTAAGCAAGAGGCATCACACCATGAAGACCAAGGAGCTCTCCAAACAAGTCAGGGACAAAGTTGTTGAGAAGTACAGTTCTGGGTTGGGCTATAAAAAAATATCCAAATCTTTGATGATCCCCCGCAGAAACCATCATCAAATGGAAAGAACATGGTACCACAACAAACCTGCCAAGAGAGGGCCGCCCACCAAAACTCACAGATCGGGCAAGAAGGGCATTAATCAGAGAGGCAGCACAGAGACCAAAGGTAACCCTGAAGGAGCTGCAGAGTTCCACAGCAGAGACTGGTGTATCTGTGCATATGACCACAATAAGCCGTACACTCCATAGAGCTGGGCTTTATAAAAGAGTGGCCAGAAAAAAAGCAATTACTTAGTGCTAAAAATAACAAGACACAATTTGAGTTTGCCGAAAGGCATGTGGGCGACTCCTCAAATGTATGGAGGAAGGTGCTCTGGTCAGATGAGACTAAAATTTTACTTTTCGGCCACCAAGGAAAACGCTATGTCTGGCGCAAACCCAACACATCCCATCACCCCAAGAACACCATCCCCACAGTGAAACATGGTGGTGGCAGCATCATGCTGTGGGGATGTTTTTCAGCAGCAGGGTCTGGGAAACTGATTCGAGTCGAGGGAAAGATGGATGGTGCTAAATACAGGAATATTCTTGAGCAAAACCTGTTTCAGTCTGCCTGTGATTTGAGACTGGGACGGAGGTTCACCTTCCAGCAGGACAATGACCCGAAGCATACTGCTAAAGCAACACTCCAGTGGTTTAAGGGGAAACATTTAAATGTGTTGGAATGACCTAGTCAAAGCCCAGATCTCAATCAAATTGAGAATCTGTGGTCAGACTTGAAGATTGCTGTTCACAAGTGGAAACCATCCAGCATGAAGGAGCTGGAGCAGTTTTGTCTTGAGGAATGGGCAAAAATCCCAGGGGCAAGATCTGGTAAACTCATAGAGACTTATCCAAAGCGACTTGCAGCTGTAATTGCTGCAAAAGGTGGCTCAGCAAAGTACTGACTTTAGGGGGGTGAATAGTTATGCACGCTGAAGTTTTCTGTTATGTTGTCCTAAATAATGTTTGATTCACAATATAAAAAAAACACAACTTCACAGTTGTAGGCATGTTCTGTGAATGAAATGATGCACACCTTCAAACTATCCTTTATAATTCCAGGTTGTGAGGCAACAAAAACATGAAAAATGCAAAGGGGGTGAATACTTCTGCAAGGCACTGTATATATGTATGCATGTGTCTCCCATCTATACTAAGGGAGAGGTAAAGAAGCATTATTTTCTGCTTTCCACTTGGAGGGAAACTCAATTCTCATCAATGGCTTTTCGCACCTCCAAACATGGCTCTCAACCGCTTCATCAGAAGGGTTGATGAATCCGCTGAGAGCCGTGTTTGGAGGCCGGGGAAACACGCGAAGGGAACAGTTTGCTATACACCAGCTAGATCACCTCTCGTCATCCTGAAGTGAGACACACTTGTGTAGTGCACAGACAATTGGGACAAAAGGCTGCACACTAAGCGAGACTCAAGTAGCTGGGAGGTGTATGAACTGCGATTGTTTTGACTGCATGTAAGCTGTGAAGCCGCGTGTCCACTAGCAGATATTAATGAGCTATTGCACGATTAAAACATCGTAATTGTGCAATCGCTTATTAATCGGGCATGAAAATGTCAAATGACCAGCAATGCACGCTCTTGCTGGTCATTCTCGACATCAATCATCGTCTGAACATGCTGGTCAATCTGCCGATAACGACAGATTGACCATGTACAGGGATGAGGCAGGGTGCCTACACTGAACGACATATCGTTCAGTGTAGGCACTGCGGGGGAAGAGGAACGACTGTATGATTACGATGTTTTAATCGTACAGTCGTTCCATTATCTGCTAATGGATATCTAGCGTTCCCGCTAGGCTGTTTTAGCGGGGCGCGGCGCCCTGCCCTCCTTCTGGAGGGCAAAAAGCACCCTGCCCTCCAGGAGGAGGGCAAAAAGCGCCCTGCCCTCACAGCCTGCGGGAGCCGTTCTCACCCGCGGGACGCAGTGTCCCGCGGGTGGAGAAACATGCGGTGACCCGGTCACCGCCGGAGAATAGACGCCGGGCGCATGCGCCCGGCATCTATTCTCCCTGTCTGCAGGGCTTGGGGGCTGCCCGGCGTGTCCGTAAGTGCCGGGCACGCCCCCAAGAGTGACGAAAAGGGGACGCGTCTTATAGACACGCCCCCTTCTCGGGCGCGCGCGTGCATGCCCTCTCTAGTTCCGGCGCCCTGCCTCCCGCCGGAGCTAGAAGGAACACTAGATATGCACCTTTACTTGAACAGTTATACAAGATGCATTACCTGGCCAGGAATGTGAACCAGAGGAGGTAAATATACCACTTTGTACTTTCTACAGAAATCTGTTAGTTTACAGAACATCAGTTCAAGGACTGCATTACTAACCTTGCTTTTGCATGACTGGAGAACAAGACAATTGAGCAAAATTTAAGAACTGCTATTGCATGTTCAACAGATTGGCAGCATACCAAGCATAACCGCTTGGTCTAATACTTTGTAGGGGGATCAGTGAGCATTTTAGGGACGTGTTGGGAAGTCTGATGCTCTGTGGTGGATCATATGGGCATGTGAGGTCTCTGATACAATGTTTAGGAGAGGGGCATATGTGAAGCTCAAAAGAAAAAAATTTGCAGAAACGGTGAAGTAGAACCTGTCCTGTGCATCTCCCTTTTGATCCCAGGTCATAAGGCCTCGGATAACACTAGACATACCACTAATGTAATACTCTAAATACTCTACACATTCATGCTCAAAAGATACTTGCCCTCGTTATAGGAATGGACACTGAAAGAGCATTTGATTGAGTCTCTTAACCCCTCATGTTTAGGGTTCTAGTTTGATTAAGATCTGAATGGACAAAACTTCCGGTGGGCAGAGCATCGTGATGGCCGCATTTTATTTCACCTTCGTTCCATACCCTGCTGAATCTAAGCTAATCTTTGAGTAAAATCATCCTCACAGAGTCTAAATATACAGCATCACTTAGAGGATCAATTACTCTCTCCTGTGAGCTCAATATCGGGGTGCGCGGATTTGTACTTCCACCGGAATCCAGCCTGCAAAATTTGAGGCCTAAGGACACACTGACTTCAGGATACTTATTTCTGAGGCCTTCTCTTTTCTCCCTTACTTTCTGAGGCGAACAAAACATTGTGAAAACAGTAAAAAACAGATCCCTGGATACACCTGCGTGAAGGGGCTGTGCCTAAAGTATCTACCGCGATCTGGGCTAAAGCTACGGGATCTGTCTGCTGGTGTCCTTTAGAACGCGCGAGTACCAAGCACACAGCAGCTATACCACTCACCATTAAACACAGCGGAACACTTAGTGGTGACTACGTCTTGTGGATTGGGCTCTGCCGGTGAGGTGTCCCTCCCTACTCACCGAAATCTGTTGGCCGGGAGCCGCTGCATTCAGCTAGACCTGGAGTCTTCTGCACCTATATCTGGACCGGAAGCGCCCCATCGGCGTTAACCCTGCACATCTCACCTGGTGCTTACTGAGGCAGACCCCGGCAGACGATTATTGCCATATCCCGGGCTTTGTGCACCGTGGTCCTTATAATGCCATCTGATATCTGGCAGTTCACACGACACTCTTCCCTCACCAGCCACTTACCTCTGCATCCTGGTTAAAAGCGGTGTACCGCGGGACAAAAAGCTCTGATCTCCGGTATATGAGTGACCCCCTGGAGTGGTGAAGACTCGGGTACTAGACGACATCAAGGTGAGAGCGCGGATACTGCTCTCCTCAGCCCGATCTGATGCACCCTGCCTGAGTCGTACCCGCTGTTTGTTGCTGATCCGGTGAACGTGGAGCCTGTCAGGTCGTCCTCTGCTGTGTCAGGGCTATTCTCCGTGCCCATACATTGCCACTGACGGCGTCATCCTGGTACTGGGCGGTGGAAGCGAGACACGCGCAGCCGGCTGGCCAGCCCTTGCAGTGAGGACATTTGGACTGACACAACTTTCCTCTTTATACAAGTCTGCACTTTCCAGGTGACAGCAGACCTCTCCCCAGTTGATAGCAGGTCTCATACCCTCCCAACCTGGTACCTGCCATACCTGTGCTGCCAATCCTTCCTTCTTAACCACGTGCATTGATTTATGAAACTTAACCCTACCCATTTCATTTTCATACTTGTCAATTTACCATCCTCTCATATACTAATATAATACTTGTGTGTCTATAGTATATGTATGCCTGTGGATTTACATTAATCCACAACATATGTGCCTATCATGAGCCAATATCCAGTGTCACTGTAGGCAAATATTCACTGTGTATTATCTGCACAAAAGCTCCACCTGGTGGCGTTTGGGTGTATATTTTTCTGACCTATTTGTAACATCTTTATATGGATAAACTGAGTGTTAACAAGTACTATAAGATTTGATTGCCAGATCAGGGTGAAAGATTACTTATTTGGATTCCACACAATTCTATTACATCTTGCCTTGAACTAACACTAACCAACACACCATCACTTGCTGACAGTTTTCCTCTTTTGCTACTGCCACAGAGTGGTGGTTCTCTGTCACATCACTGCCCAAAAGATAAAGAGGGGAAGGTAATATACCTATTTTCCTTATCAGATTATATTTGAAAGCGAACATAATCCCCCTTGCGTCTTGGTTTTCTAACTAAGGCATAGGTGACACTAATATATGTTAATTCACACCAAGATACACTGTGATATCTATCTTCGCAAGCACACAATGTAACAGCTATGTAAATATTTCACTCAAATGTCTTCACTTAATGTAATCATTCTACATAGGAGAGGCTTTTGAATACATACTTGTCTAGGTACAACTATTTTCCTGCTCACTTCCTCCTGCATGGTATGGAAAAATTTCTAAAACAGGCTACACCACTATTTCAGAGAATGGCTAAACACGACAAAGGTGGAAATAAAACTCACCAATATAAAACTCCTTCAGTTCACAACATGGAATCAAATGATCTCCAATCTCCCTTAACGCAGGTTAACCCCTCTTCCCCCAGTTCAAATGCTTCTCAAGAATATACGCTGATCTTTCATCAGATGGATAAAAAAACTGGATTATATCCAGACTTCCATGGATAAAAAAACTTGACATCATTCAACTATTTATCAATACAATTCTCTCCAGACTAGAATCTAACACAAAAAGGATAACTGATCTTGAACAACGCACTAGTGACAATGAAGATGCCTTACATACCCTACAAAATATTGTAGATTTAAAATCTAAGGCAATTGAGGAATTAACCGATAAACTAGATGATCAGGAAAACCGTAATAGACGCAACAAATTAAGATTTTTGGGTATCCCAGAGTCCATTAAAGGCTCTGACCTCAATTATCTCCTCAGCGTTGATCTAATTAGTGTACAACAAGTCTCTACAAACGCAGGCACTGTTTGCAATTGAATGTTTCCATCGTATTGCCCCTAGACAGGTGATAGCCAGATTTCTGGACTTTCGTGAAAAGGAAAATATTTTGAGGCATACCATAAAACTAATTCCCTTCAACTCCGTGACTGTTCTAATCTTCCAAGATTTTTCGGTCACTCACAAAAGGGAATTCAGCCCGGTTTGCAAATTTGTTTGAAAAAAAGAAACTTAAGTTTGCCTTATTATACCCAGCGAAATTAAGAGTTATACTAGACGGTAAGCCAATCATCTTCGACTCCCCACAGGCTGCCAAGTCTCATTTTGACATAACCCCACACTCTTCTACTGGGACAAATCAGTCTCCTCCTAACGGTTGAACACATTACCATCCTTTGAGGTGATAGACTCAATGTAATGTAGAAATATATTGCATAAGACTCCCGATGTGTTGCGCTTAGCGTAAAAAAAGTGTTTCGGTTCTTTATGTTTGCTTACTTTTGGTAAAAAATAAATGCTTATGGCAATGTCTCTCTTTTCTATTTCACACTTGTCCCTTCTTTCTCTTCTTCCCTTTTCCTAAGCGGTGGACCTGGGACACCGGGGTTCCTAACCCTACCCATATCAACACATGCTACCAATTGTCTTACATATGTCCAAGAGCTTAATCGTCCAGCTAGCTGGTACAGGACGATAGCTCCAATGCCATGTTCAGAAATTTTTAGAGGCCTTAATAAATGTGGAATTGGCTGATTGCCATTTCTCACCATTATTATTTTATTAAAAATTAGCACTAAGCCACATATGCGTTTCCTTTCCTGGAATGTGGCGGGTGTAAACTCAGCCATAAAAAGAAAGAAGGTAACTACAGACCTCAAATCCCTCCATCCTGATATAGTATTGCTGAAGGAGACTTATTGAGTTGAGGGACCCTATGCTAAATTATCCTCTCCTTGGTTTGGTGAATGCATTTCAGCTCCATACACTTGTAAACAAAGAGGAGTAGTCATCCTTCTCAATAAACAACTTCAATACAACATTTTAAATTCAATTATTGACCCAGAGGGTCGTTTTATTATACTAAAGATAAAAATATCCGGAGAACTCTTCACCCAACTAACCATATACGCTCCAAACGTCCCTAACTTTGACTTTTATACCAAAATCTCTGACTTATTAATGAAAATAGATACTCCAAACCTCATTCTTGGAGGAGACATTAATCTGATCATTGACGCATCTCTAGACAGAGCACTCGCTCTCACGACACGCACGTCCGGCCAACGCGACAGCCTACGTTTGCTGCTCTCCATCATAATCTAATAGACACCTTTACTAGAATAGACCACATTCTCGCTGCTGAATCACTACTCCCTAGATTACTAAAAGCATATATTAGCAATATCCTCATCTCTGACCATGCGCCCATCTACTTAGACATTGAGCTGTGCACCCCTCATAATAAGAATGCAACTTGGTGCTTCCCGTCCTACTTATACTCCAAAGAGGATTTTAAAAACTATCTAAAACGTAAATGGGGGGGATTATGCAGTCACCAATCATACACATCAAAATAATCCTGTACTGCTTTTTGCCGCCTCAAAGGCTGTCAGGCCATATAATCGCATACATTTCTAAAAAAAAGTAGGGATCGAAGAGAAAAAATGCAAATACTTAATAATAACCTAAGCGACGCTTATTAAACCTATTTACAGGATCCGAATGAAACGAACAAAACTCTATATATCCAACATAAACAATTATTGGAGACCTTTGTCTCTAATGAGGCACAAATGGAAGTAACCTATACTAAAAATAGATATTTCAGATGGGGTGGTAAGGCAAGTAAACTACTATCATACATGGTTCGCCAACAAGCCAAAAGATGGGTTATCCCAAGACTAAAACACTCAGGAACTTATATCACTTCTCAGTCGGATATAGCTGCTCAATTCCATTCTTATTTCTCTACATTCTATAGGGCCACTCCAGACTCACCACAACTATCACACTCCTTACTCTCTGAAGCAAATCCTCCTAAGTTGGAAACCTCGCAGAGAATCCTTATGGAAGCGGATATAACAGCAGAGGAAATTCATCAAGCCATTGGGGCCCTTAAACTTAACAAATCTCCAGGTCCAGATGGTTTCAGTGGTGAATACTTCAAAATCCTTCGTGAAGAATTAGTCCCAACCCTCGCCTCCCTCTTCAAACTTATTCTAAAAGGTCACGCACAATACCAAAATTTTAACGAAGCTCACACTATACTTTTACCCAAACCAAATAAAAACGAGGAACTAGTAGAATCTTACCACCCCATCACACTCTTAAATCAGGACTTCAAACTTAACAAAAATCATTGCCTCCCGATTAGTTAGGTTTCACCAACTCACGTCACTCAGTATTAGGCATTAGGTTGGCTATCTCCACCATCATTGCTTCTAAAAACTCTTAATTCCACACAAAACGTACTGCTGAGCCTTGACGTGGAGAAGGCGTTTGATAAAATAGCTTGGTCACATCTTTATCGTGTACTAGAAGAAAGAGCATTTGGTCTCTACTTCATTAACCTCATTCGCTTCTTTTACACCAACCACAAAACCAAACTAATTATCAATGACTCAATGAGCACACCGGTTGAGTTGGCTAGGGGTACACGACAGGGCTGCCCGCTGTCCCCCCTTCTATTCAACTTAGCCCTAGACCCTTTACTGCGCATACTACAAACTTTAAATAGTTTCAGGGTCATTCCTGTAGGCACTAGTTCTCTTAAAAGCAATAGGTCCTCAGCAAAAAACAGGATTTTCTTTTCCAACCTTCAAGAAAGCATGCAAGAGGTACTTTCTTAGGATTTCCCAGTTCGGGTTAATTTCAGGTTATACAATCAATGTTCAAAAATCACTAGCGATGTCCCTTTCCCAAGAACTATGTTCCCGTTGGGCTCAAACTCTTAACCTTACATGGGCCCCTACTTGTATCCCTTACCTAAGAATTCAACTACCAAAAAATTTATCTATTAAATTTGCTTAACATAACTAAGATAATATCTAAAATCACGCTAGAACTAAAAAACTGGCAAAACCTACAACTCTCTTTTCTGGGACGAGTACAGCTCATAAAAATGAAACCTTTTCAATACTTCTCTACCCCCTGCAGGTCCTACCCTAACTAAGATCCAACAAAGATGAACAAATTTTAAACGCAGCATTTCGTAGATTTATATGGAATGGCAATAAACCGAGAATAAGTCTTAAAATTCTCCAAAAAAACAAAATAGGAGGTATAAACTTCCCTCACATTGCCTTCTACAATCAGGCAGCCATGTGCCATTATATCAAAGACTGGCTCAGCTCTACTAATGATTATGCTAACTCAGAGCTAGAATAACAGCTCATACCTGATATACATCTGGTGACATTTCTACCAATGGCAAAAAAAAGACATCCCTTCCGCAGCTCTAGATAAATCACTACTAACTTCCACAAGAGCAATATGGTTCAAAATGAGAAAATCCTGGAAACTGAAACCATATTTATCTCTTTCTTCCACTATGGGGTAACCCAGCTTTTCAAAATGGTCAGGCCAATTACTCCTCCTGCTCCTGGGCAAGGGTTGGGCTCTCCTCAATTAGATGCATAGTAGACATTTCTATGCACAAGTCGTTAAACTTTTCACAAGCTGTAGAAAAATTAGATTTTTTAAAACACCAAACCTTTGCCTTTTTGCAATCTAAACATTATGTTGACAAAGTTCTCCACAGTCTTTCACCGAGTGACTGGGACAACTTAATAGACTCGGCCTTTCTCTGCCCTAACCAACCCCCCAAATCTGTTTCCTTTTTTTACTCTCTTGTACATGCACCCTCTTTCTCTCGTGAACATCGCACGGGTATTTTGGTATGGCAGGAACACATCTCTAAATATCCGACATATTAACCACTCTCTCATATTCACTAAATACTCCATCAGCAACCACATATAGAGAAATTATATATAAAATATTTTATAGAGGCTACCCATCCCGTTCGCATACAATTGGTTTGTCTAATTCTTCCCGTCTCAAATGCAACACCTCTCCGGCCACTTTGTTTGCCTGTCTTTGGAGCTGTGATCAGATTAAACAATTTTGAGTGCAAATTGAACGCTTTAGATTTTCAAATATTATCCAAACATTTACATTGACCCCAGAATGGGCTGTATTGGGGTTTCTTGATCCCTGTACTCGCTTAACCCTGGGTAGTTGGAAGGTCCTTACTATAATCTCTAACGTAGCCCGAAAGAGTATCATGCAGCAATGGCTCTCTCCTCACCCACCATCTCTTAGGTCTGTTCAAAGATCAACTTTTCTTTATATTCAAAATGGACTGGGTGGAAGCCTCCCTCCAAAAAGAACTTCGCGTGAAGAGGTTCTTTGACATCTGGGAGCAATATATTCACTCCCAACCTAATGACATCAAAAACCGCATACTCACATGCTTCAAACCCACACAATGGCTACAATCCCAATTAGCTTCTGATAATCATCCACTCCAATCATAATGTAAGACATGATTCCTTGTTTTAAATTCTTTTACATCATGGGTCCTCCCTTGTCCTGGGTCCGCTGCATCCCCTTACCCCACACTCCCATACCCTCCCCACACACGTCTCTGGCTATTTCTCCAATACCCTACCGACCGCAATCTCTCCTTTTTTTTTCCTGACTTTTCTTTTTCTCTTACAACATTTCCTTATCTTCAAATAAGACACACATAGGGATATCTTAAAGTTTGTTCTTATCTTTATTGATGAATCTTTGTATTTGTTATGTCTATCAAGAAAATTACAAAATTGAAGACAGATTAAAGGTCTTTAATGTTAGCCGCACTCAGGAGCAACTTACATTACACCACAGACTTTTCTTCTGCCTGATGCTATGAAGACAAAATTAAATTTAAAAAAAACAAAAAACATAATCAAACTTACTCCTACTATTGTCTATTGGTAATTTGAATTCTTTGTGGTTATAATCAGTTACTGTAATATTATGCTTAATCAATTGTCATACCCTTTGTAATGCTTTGTTTCTCATGAGTCCTCCTGATTGTAAATCCTTCTTTGTCTCAATAAAAATATTGATATAAAAAAAAAAAGATCTAAATGGAAATTCCTTGAGCGGATCAGAGCTCTGTATTACAATCCTTGTGCATCACTGTTGACCAGTTGAGTACAATCTGCGCAGTTCTATTTCTAATGGCACAAACAATGCCCTCCGTGACCTTATTTTCATTCTTTTGATTGAGTCTTTTGTGGTAAAACTTTGCGCTAATGTCAATATTCTGGGTGTCCCACGGTGATAACCATACTCACAATGTGCTGCTCTATGCAGATGACTCTCGTGACCATAACAGATCCAACCAATTCTCTAACACCTTTTACTGGCCATAGACGAGTATGGTCTCCTATCTGGCACAAAATAACATCTCAGACGTCTGATGTTCTGGGTTTTTATATTCTTGTTGGATTGAAACCACCCTAGAACAAGATTTCCCTTTTCATTGGCACTGATCTAAGATTAAATATCTAAGTACTCAAATCACCAAACAGTATAACCAACTATTTCAAACCATTTAGTTCCAGCGGCTTTCGCAAATTAAATTGGACCTAGAGAGCTGGTCTCACCATAACGTCTCTTTGTTTGGCCAAATACCATCAAGCTATCCTTACCAGGGTCCTACACTTTCAAATGCTTTTAGTCCATGTCCCCTTCCCCTCTTATGTGTTAAAGCTTATAATAGTTTGTAAGCATTTATCTGAAAGCACCTTAGAGTTAAGGTGCCCATCCACTAGACGAGCTGAAAACGACTGCACGATTACGACATTGTAATCGTGCAGTCGTTTGTCAGTCTGTGATGAACCTACACTGAACGAGCAGTCGTTCAGTGCAGGCTCATCAATCATCTGCAAACATGCTGAACCTGACTATATCGTCAGATTGTCCAGCATGTTTGCATGATGATAATGTCTAAACGACCAGCAGTACGCGCATCGCTGGTCGTTTAAGACATTTTTACAGACTATTAGCAAGCGATTTGCAAACTATTTATGAACGATTAAGATATTGTTCAATCGCTCATATAAATAGTCTAGTGGATGGGCACCTTTAGGCTCTTGGCCTTGCAGAGGCTTGAGCAAACCCAATTTCAAATGTCCTTACTTTGTAATTCTGCTTGCCCAATGCGTGACTTTTGGAACTGCTCCACATCCGAGAGGGTCTGGTCTACAATTAAGGCTGATTGTCTTGGGCTCTCCTCCCTATTGTCGTTCCCCCAACACCAGCATCCAATAATAAAATTTTACTCGTACTGTTATTTACATTGCACCAGATTTTCAATTACTTTTTTTTCAAATGCTTATAACCAGTATATGAACTACATTTGTTCAAACTAGTGGTTAACTGGAGTACTAACCTTTGCACTAATTAGTGCCAGCCTTTGTGCTTATAACCAGTATATGAACTACATTTGTTCAAACTAGTGGTTAACTGGAGTACTAACCTTTGCACTTAGTGCCAGCCTTTGGCTGGTATTGTGACATACAGTAACACTGAGCTATAGCGCTTTATCCAACTTGATAGGCTTGGAGATTCCATTTTTGTCTTTTGTTTATTAACATGCACAGATGTATTTTGGGGGTTGTCATTAAAACTATTATGTATGTTTGCATTTTAAGTAAAAAGTGGTTGTTTACCATTTAGCTCTCTTTTTTTGTTAATAACGGTGTGGTATCGAGCTTCCTGTATATCTTGATGTAGCTTGTTCCTGACATTCCTACTGCCTCCGGTTTGTTCTGATTCTGCACCAGCTTGTCATTACATTGTTTTTTATTTTGTCTTATTCCACAGTCTGCTTCTGTACAGATTCTGGCTTGCCAACCGATAATCTGTAACCAGTCACCAGCATGTCACAGACAAAAGTAGAGGACCCTGACCTGTGGGCCCACCAACAGCAAAACACAAACCTCTTAACAGAAATCCCTGGTGAAGCCTGGGTTTTATAAGACTTTGCGCCTCTGCTACCACCAGTGTAAATTTATGTTGGTGTATGCATCCTTTCTAGAGATTTTCATAATGGTCTTCGATAAACAAGGTCAAGTCACTTTGGGCAGCCACTGGTACTCTTCACCTTCATCAAGGCTGTGGGTCAGTATACAGTGCAATTCCATACAATGGCATGGGATTGCCAGGAACTTCCTCCTTCTCTTGATGTCAGTTTCTCTCTAACAAATTAGGGGAGTGTGTCCAAGAAATGGAGTCACCCCAACATTCCATGATCAAATTGTCATCTATTTTCCAGTCTCCGAAAGGATACACTAAGGAAACCATGTATCTGGGGCGTTCCCATTTGTCTCAAGAGGAACAAAAATATCAGTGCCTGCTCACGTTTTTCTCAAGATGTTCCTCTCACAGGAAAATGGGTGGATTTGTCCATTATAACCATGCTAATGAATCGACTGCTACTATAAGTCTTTTTTCTTTATCATTTATGGTTTACACTTTTGTCTCCCTGCATTCACTTCTTCTTCCAGCCCCTAAATTCCCAGCTGTAAGAGTTAACATTCAGACCCAAGTCCAAAATAACCTAATTTAGACTTTGTCTCGATACAAGTCATTGGCAGATAAAAGGGTGGTTCATAAACTAGTTCCAGGAGATAGGGTGTGTTTATCCAATCTGAATCTTTAACTGCGAGTACCAGGCATGAGATTTCACCACGGTACAGTATATTGGTTGTTATTGAGTTATTCAGAAAATGAATCCTATTGGCTTCAAGTTAGTTGATGGTTGCAGAGGGTGTCCAATGTATTACATATCTCTATTAAAATGGTTGGTGGGGAATCTGTTTTCTTCAATTTACTCTCCTCCTTCCATTGTGGTACTATAGCAGGAGTATGATATGAGGCAGAGTCCAAGAGAGGTGTTAAATTTTTTGGTGTTCTGCAAAGGGCATGGACCACCAATATCCATTTCCCTTGTCTTCTCAAAATGTCTTAAGTCATTCAAGAGGCGTTCTGGGTTACCAATAGCTGTGCATGAGAGGGAGATTTGTACTGTCAGATGTCACTAACGGACCTAGTATTCATGGGTCTCTTACCAGGTCAGGTGCCCATTGTCGTGGCAAACATTTCAAACCTCCAGGATCTTGTGTCTTGCTGCAGGCAGTACCATATAAAGGCATGTGCACAGCTCTGCTGAAGATTTAAAGAGGCCATCACATGACCACCGATGTCAAAGTCTGCACATTGATTAGGTATTTTAAAAAGGTAGCTCTGTCACATACCCATACCAATCCCATTAGTCAATATCCTCATTATACCCCATATTCCAGATCCAGCTTATTACTAATGCTGGGTACACACTTGCCGATGTGTACCCAGATGATATGTCGGGCAGACATCTCATACCGCGGGTACACATTGAGCGATTTAATGAACGACGGAACGATCCCTCGTTCCGTCCTTCATTACCTGCAAAGGCACTGTATGCGATATTGTACAGTTGGCCATGCAGCACGGCCGCATGATATCGCATACGACCGCAGGAGCGCGCAGGTAGTCCGTACACTATGCGATTCGCACAATATTGTTCTGATCCGCATCGTAATGATAGCTTGTTCAGTGGATCGTATGGTGTGTACCCGGCTTAACTTCACTCCAGACCATTTCTGTACCCATTTGTCATAACCTAATCACCAGCAAATCACACCTGGAGGAACAACATAGCACCATAACCTGCAGGTTTGTCGACAGAGGGCCTGATTCAGTAAGGATCGCAATAGTGATTACACACGCAGTCTCATTGCGAAGATATGCTAATGATTGCAATCGCAATGCCATTGCAGCCTGACATAAGGATGCCTTCTTTACCTTACACACATCCGTAATACTGAGAAACCGTCGGTAACAGTACCATCGCAGTCTCACGCACATTGCACAAGGTTTGACCTTACTCAGGAATTGCTACCCTCATCGCACGCAGAGAAAGATCAAGCTGCGTATGGCATCGCAGTGGCTAATTTATGCACGCCCCTATAAGGCCGTTCAAACGCACTGGCACGCCGTTACAGGGGAAATAAATAGCATTTAATTGTGAATATACCAACATGGTCTGATGTACCAGATCAGGCTTGCGTATCTACTGGATATATAATTTTCAAATAGAAAGAGTAAAAAACAGCAATGCAAGTAGAACAGTTCTTCAAAGATGGACTACAGGTCCCAGAATATAATTTAAACAATATAGAGCTCTTTTTGCACAAACTGAAATTGCAAAACAGAAAATCCTGATTTCAGGAGTGTAAGCAGTAACAATGTCCCAATTGGCTGCAAAGTATGGAGAATATAATCCAAGTAGGGGGGTCTTTTGCATGGGCAATAAAATAGGATATCACCAAGTTTGCATATTCACAATTGAATGCTATTTATTTTGATGTGCTTAACTATTGTGTAAAAGATTTTTTTTTTTTTAATATAAATCTATTTATTTTGATGCGTCTTGAATTTGTTATGCCATATCAGTATAGTTATTTTATATAAGTGCATTAGCATCAGTGGTTATCGTTTTGCTAATTGTTTCGGGAGTGCGCACACACTCACATTAGGTGCACTATTTTTGTGACAGTATTTCTTCTGTAGCCTATTTTAATATCAGTGCCTGCTCACTTTTTGTGACCTGCCTTTCTGGCTTGGCTAGACAGATATTAAAGTTAGAAATAACAGTCAAATTGGGTTGGGTACAGGATCCCGGCGGTCAGAATACATACAGGGACATCCTGACAGTCAGAATCCCGACATTAATGTAAGTACGCTAACCCTAACCTTTCCCCTTCAGCAGCCTAATCTAACCCCCCACCCCCCAGACTATCTCTAACTCTCCCCCTAGTGTCTAACCCGAATACTTACTGTTGGGATGCCGGTGGTCAGGATTCTGGTGCCGGGATTCCAACTGCTGTCGGGACTCCAGCGTCAGTATTCTGAGCACCGGCATCCCGACTGCCGAGATGCCAACTACATCCTGTCAAATTCAGAAGATTGCCCTGCCACCATTGGATGATAATCAAGGGTAGATCCTTTGAAATGCCCTTTTATTGCTTGACTGTGCAAATATTTTATTTTATATATTTGATTTGCACCAATACTTGCTACCTGCACTCTACTTTAAAATGCAATATCCTCTTCACCCCTAACATTATCATCAGATTTTTTTACTTGAGAGTAGAAAGTGGGGTACTACTGTGCACATTCTGTGAGATTTCATATTATATATCTATATTACATCAACACGCTTATGTGGGCAGTATGGTTACTTACAGGTCGCTTAGGACCATGGTGTCTCCGATTGACAGGCTGCAGCCGTTTAGAGGCAGGGAGTGGACTGAACCAGCCTCCGTTCCGGAAAAAGGGCATCGCCCCGTATTCTGGAAATGCCGAGGCCACGGTCTGCATCTAACAACAGACTTCCTGGCCTCGTTTACGGAGCTGCGAGGGGCAGAGTTAACCTCATGGTTATTCATATTGCAAAAGGTCTCGCAGAAGATCCGATGCAGAGTCTAATGCCGTGTACACATTAGACTATGTCGTCCGATCCGGCGACACATCATCCACATCAGCTAGTGTGTACAGGCTATGTTATTGATGATGCACGCTCCCGCACATTGCCCGTCGGAACCTACATGCGGGTCCGACAGGCGATATTAGCGGGGGCCATGCTGCTGAATGCAGCATGGCCCCCGATGTCACGAAATCACTAGTCGCCAACGAGATCGGTACACACTAGACAGTCTAGTGCAGGGGTGGGAAACCTTTTTTCTGCAGAGGGTAATTTTGATACATATATTATTTGCGGGCCTGGTGCAGGCCACACCCCCTCCATGTGATGTCACACAGGGTGGGGCCACAATCGCCGGTGATTACAGCAACGCCCGGAGCATCCTGAGGATGTTCCAGGGAACTGTAAGGGCAGCGGTGTGAACGTCTGAAGCTTCCTAAGGACGCTCCAGGCGGCACTGCTGCATAAATTCTGGCTGCAGGGTGCCATTTTAGGCACCCTGCTAGCCATATGAGGCTAGCAGAAAAAAGCTCAGGAGGGCCAGACCAAATGATTCCGGCCCCTAGTGTGTACAGACCTTTAGGGAGAAGCACGTGGATCTGTGATGCTTCCATGTGGCTGTGCAATACCGTAGAGCTCTGAATAAGCTCCTCTGTGTTCACAGTTCTTTGTTGCGATTGCTTTCCTGTTTACGTTAGTCAACTTTTTTAATTCTGGAGTTTCCTGGGCTCATTTCACAGTACTTTAAATGTTCATATATCTACGCGTATTGGCATTATTCATAAAATATATTATATGGCGGCTCCTCCAAAGCAGGCTCTTGTTTTTGGTCCTGTAAAATATGTGTGGCCCTCTTCATATGTCATGGAAAGCACTTACAAGGGAGAAAACAGGGGTGTTTGAAAAAGTTTCTGAAATGTTTTGGATTCCAGTGCTTTATTACAAGTGACAATTTCAGCAATGTCTGTGCAGAAGACATGCTAAGCCTTCACAGGAGGTGCTAGCAGGGCGGACAGCCCAGTAAATTGGGGCAAATACCCCATTACTTATGAGGCATGTACAGCTCTGATCGGGAGTGGCCTGTTGGTGGGCTTTAATGACAACGTTCTGTCTGCTCCAGTAGGTCTGGAAAACTTTAAGGTATCCTACTATTCAGAGTTCCGGCAACCCATGTAACTTCCACACTACTGTGCAGATGGCAATAGCACCCTGATAGAGCATGGTAAGAGCAGCCTGGTAGGCTTCACATCAGGAGAAGGCAACTGAATCATTACTGTTAAGTTCCCAGGTGCCATTGAATGCCAGGTAAACCCCCTCAATCGTATTGCTTATATTTGTGCAGAACCTCGGAGGGTATTGGAAGACTTTATATTTTTGTAACAGTTACAGCACTGCAAATGGTGGTACAGAAGTTTATGTTTCCAAGATGGACCTCAGTGGCTAGAAGACAGACTGGACTGGTAGGAGGAATGATGTATGAAAATGCAGATTGCCAGTAGCGCTTTCCAGAATGTCCTCTGGCTCCAATTAGTATTTTAAATTTGAATTGTCCATGTCTATTCAGTTTCATTTGAAAAATTATTTTTGTGCTTTTTCAGCCCCCCCCCATTACTGTTTGTTGAGAATAGATGCCATGGCAATTATTTTTTTGTCTAGTGTTTTGGAAACATTTGACATCGTAGAGAACTTGTTAATTATCTTGTTATAAGTTACTGCCCTCTGCAAATCACCCATTGTGTGCTTCATGCTATTTTTCCTGGAACCATAAAGACCATCTTCTCCTCCATCTTTTAAAAACTTACCTTAAAACATGTTTAGTCCAGATAACCACCTCAAATGGTCACTTAAACACATAATAAAATTTTAGGTTTGGTGGTCCATATTTTTCAAGTTTTAAGTATTGTGATGTGGTATTTGTGCAGTAAACACACACAGAAACATTTAATAATGACAGTTTAATGATTTTTTTTTTTTAATGCAAACTTTACAAGACCCTC
Organism: Taudactylus pleione; assembly: GCA_031769625.1. Lineage (NCBI taxonomy): Eukaryota > Metazoa > Chordata > Amphibia > Anura > Myobatrachidae > Taudactylus > Taudactylus pleione. The sequence continues at coordinate 823,885 of JAUIMM010000664.1, forward strand.
CTGTAGTTAAACAATTACAATTCCAGTGATGGAATGTTAGTATTCTAAAATACCCCAAAAAAGTGCATGCTGCGTCTCTAAACGTAAGTATATTGCAGTAAAAGACCAACTTTCAAAAATAAACACAGTACTTGTAATAAGAATATATATATATATTATGTATAAAACACAAACCACTGGTAGATTTAAAGCAGGGATCTGTTCAGATTCATAAGAAATAATACAAAAAGGCAAATAGAGAGAGAGAGAGCCAGAGCTGCCATTTCAACAGAACTGAAATGTTGTACTAGTCCCGGCTCTTTAAACGTTGCAATGCTCACTGCTATTTGGTATTCAGCAGTAAAGGAATGAAGAGAAATTATAAGGACAGACATTCTGAACAAATCCCTGGGGAGCGAAAAAATTATTCACAGTTTGGAAAGGACGAGAACAAAATTGTGTACATAAACATCGGTCCGAGATCAGCAGGTAACTCAAATGTGTAGTAAAATTCACAACCAGCAGTTCTCATGGATGAAATACTATATTAACATACGCAACAATTCTTTTCAGAAACAAACAAAAAAAGATTCACCGATGTAAAGTGTGGTATAAAGCATTACGTTTTTCAGTACGGAAATTGTACTTCTGTTGTCAACGTGACAAAGGGATTTTTCTTATAACTGCAGCAGCTTCTGAAATTTAAAGACAGCCCCAAAAGCTACATGTTGCCTATCTCCTCTTCTATACGGATACATCTTACTAGAGCTGCAGCTGAAACCCTCAATATTAAAATAAAGCTGATTTTCTAATAAAAAAAGTCAGACATTTCTTATGCATTTGACAATACGGAATTATCACTGTTCTTGGTCTGTGGGATTCCTTTAGTTGCTAAGGCTCCTCATATTGAACCACTACTTACTACCACAAAATAAAAAAGAAAAAGAAAAAAAGTCACACCTCATTTAACAAAACCAAAGTATAAAGCACCGGTTTACTTTTCTCACAAAATTCAACCACTGATGTAGTTTTTTTTTTTAAACGTATTTAGCGTTTATGAGAACATGACAGCAATGTGGTTTACTCACATCTCTTCAAATAATGAAAAGCAGGATGAAGGTGCTGGAGATATTTACAGTACATTCCACGATGCTACATTCACCTTAGAGCACATTTATAAATCAACTGCAAAGTGAATAAAAAAACAAAACAACACAGACATGTTTACATGGATGTTACTAGTTGTGTAACAGCAAATCATCCACGTGTCGTTATCTGTATGCTGAAGCCTCACAGTAAGGTAGAATAGCGCACAGCCAGCAGACTACCACAATCACAAAACCCAGTATAATGTTGCAAGCTGTTGCAGCAGCAAACACAATACACATACTGGAAGTAGACTGGCAAGTAAAACATCTCAATAATTGGAAAAGCCGTGCTGCATTACATTCTGTGCCTCCGAAAAAAAAAAAAGTCACATTTTAGTATTTGCTACTATCCCAGCTGTACATACAGATCACTGCCTGTTGCATTCCTAATGATCAGACATACCTTACACATCTTCCATTCTGGCGCTAACTTTTCAGAAGTCATTTTGTTTAAACTGGTGCACAAATTGCGCATTTTAGGATTGAGCCACGTACCGAATGCTTTCGCAAAAGATTCAGCTGAACACTGATACCAAATACTAAGCTACATATTTAAACTAAGGAGGAAGGGCCTAGCCCTAAACTATAACATATATGTAATTTTAGCTCTTGGAAGTATTTTGGGATATTTGCTCTAACTGTTCCGAACAGTGACATTTTAGGAAGTCAGAAAAAAAGATTGCGCAGGTTGGCAATATCCAACTGCTTTAAAAACACACAAGGAAAGAAAGAAAATAATAACAGCAAAGCAAACCCAAACAACAACAACAAAGTTTTGTGCAAATTTGGAAAATTATACTTCCCCCAACCCCCCATGTCCCTTGTCTGGGACACCTCACATTAACTAAAGCCAGGGACCATATCACACATCATATCACAGCTCAGCTCAATAAAGCTGAAAAGACCCAAACCTGCTCCTATTTTAAGGGAACTAAATATTTTGAAGCTAGCCATTAATAGAGCGTTGGGTAGCCAGAATCAGCAAACCACTTTAATATCTTGTTTAATTACAGATAAAATCCTGGCCTTGTTGCAACCCATTTTTATTTAAAAAGACCTTACTCTGGATGTGTAGAAGTATTTACCCATTTCATATTAATATATTTGTGACACTTCGATATTTGCCACCAGCAAAGATCATTATGGCACATTCACATATGAGCATGGCTCCTACATACTAAAACAGCTGACACCTTAAACATTTGCCTTCCAGATCGAGAGCTGAACTAATTCAAAACTGAACAAGTGGCTGACAGAAATAAGTTATCCGATCTCCGGCTGAAATAATACACGTACAGTACAAATGTACTAGAAGTAACCATTTGTGCGACCACTTGACAATATACAGCGGCCACCCACACACACACACAATCCAGTGAAACACTATTACACTGCCAACTTACATTACAGTTTAATTCACAGGCAATCGTTTGTGCTGGGCTTAGAGAAGACTACCATTAAAATCAACAGGTATTTAAAAACTTCTTTTAGGTTTTTTTTATCATATTGGACTGCAACTGTGTAATTACAGATAGGCAAGATCAAGGCGAGAATAAATGATGTTACGGGGAGAAAACACTACTGGTCTGCACCATTGCAAGTGTAGCCGATACACACATGCCATGGTTCCCAGGCCGAAAATACTTTATTATGGGAGATGGTGATGGGGATCCAAACAAATTGTACACACAAGTGCAGACACTTCCAGTGAATGCACAAAATATACATCCGTATAGCTCGTATGAAACATGGCCAAGAAAGCTGCATCAGTGCACAATGGACTTGAATGCCAGACACAGGAGTAAACGCCTATGATGCTGTAATTCATGGAAGAAATAAAAGCACGAGAGCTATCCTCATGCAATGCTCTGTACATCTTTTCCCTACCTGCGGCAGTTACGCATCATAGTTGTAGCAAAGGCCATTGCAGACACTGCGGAATCAGCTGTGTTTTCAGTTCTAGTTTATGAATTAAAGGAAGAACAGAGAGGAAAGCAAAAGATAAAGGAAGACCCCCTCTGATACACAACTGCCATCAGTGTGTAAGAGGGGCACTACAAAACCAGGTAGATTAGAACACAAAAATAGTCACTTCAGGAGAAAAAAAAAAAGTTGACATAATACATTCTACCAAACTGTGTTCATATACACAGTGCAACAAGATAACTAAAGGGCAATATAACAAAAATAAAATGGAAAATAAAAACAATATAACCATTTATTCTCGGGAAGTGAATAGAAGGACTTACTGACCTAGGAAAACTACATATCAATTGCTCCAATCTCAAATACCCTGCTAAAAATGACGGAAACCTAACAAGGTTTAATAAAGCAAGAATGGATTTGGATATCCTTGCACAGTACCCATTTTATGAAGATGCTAATATTGAACATGCTACGTTACAATTATTGCTCAAAAAAATCAACTTTGTGTGTATAAAATGGTGCTGTAAAGAAGTCTTAATGCTTAGTACATGCACGGTCTACACAGATTCCTTTTGGTGCATTTTAGAGGCATTTAGACATTTTTACTATACAATCACAGTACTTACACTGGAGGACTCCATTATTTATGACTGAACAAATGAGTCTGCACATTAAAGGATACAAAATATTTAGAATATTTTCTAAATTCTGGCTTTAAAACAGAAGTTTGTCGTTAAGTCATCATGTCCCCATTTATCTCCTGAATGGCAGGGTTACAAACTGGATTAGTAATATTTTAGAATACATGTTGCAAAGTGGTCTTGTGTGTATGCTTATATAGCCCTCGTTTAAAAAAAATAAATAAAAAAATGGGTGGAAGGAGGGTAACAAATGGAAACGATAAAAACTATTCAAGTATAAAACTTATCTACAAGTTTAACTTAAAACATCTTAGCCTGTACATTGAGATCTAAAGTACAGCTGTAGGCAAGCTGTCAGATCGTCAAATTCAGAGATGGCAAAATGTACACTATCCCCCAAGGCACGGCACGAGTCTGCAGGCAGCGCGGAAGCAGCGGTTGTGCTAAGGACAGAAGCTAGAAGGCCTCTTTATTGAAGGGTACTGGGGGTAACGCATGCAGGCAAAGAGCCGGAGAAGCCATAACAAATGTACTCCATTCTGAGGCCTAACAATATCTGAACGGTACAAGTATCCCGGGCTTTGGAGCCATGAAAAAAAAAAAAAAAGCTAAGTCACTGGAGAAAGGCAAATGTACAACATAAACCAGAGCACTGTTTGACAGTGTAGAGCATGTTACCAACTTAACTTTTCACTAGAGCATAAACTGTTCACATTTGTTTCTTGAGCAAGTAAAGTGCGCCACTGCTGTGTGGGGGCATTGGTGGCTTCACATGCTACTGAACAGGAAACGCATAAAATAAAGGCAGAATAGTGCATCACCAGTAAATGTTCCGCTTTACATAGAACCAAAAACAAAGAGAGAAGATAGATTTTTAGTAGGTTTTTGCTAAAACCTGGGACCAAACAGAAGAAGTTACCATAAATGTTATTTTCTGGCATAAAAGGGGTAAGGATATGGTTGTGCTGTGTGCAGCCTTGTACAAAGGCCAAGGTGGTGTTTGGAGAATACGGCCACACGTGAAATTATTACCCTATCGCAGCATCTTTCGTTTGGCTGCAATTCCTTTTGTAGGCTGGGGCACATTCATACGCCTGTATGGCACGGAGAATTCCCTATTCGTTATTTCAATGTCAAAATGTAAAAAAGTTAAATGACAGTCGGTGACGAGGAGTATCAATTAGGGTATGTTTAAACCTGTGTTACACAGCACATAGAAAAAGAAGAAAAATACATATCCCCAGCGAGCGGAGGAGGAGGAAATAACAGCACTACCCTTTGCATCACAACCAACCCTTGGTCAAAGAGCTGAAACAATTAAAGAGCACAGGAAGATCCCAAGGAACAGTCTAACGGCAGGTGCAGGGATCATTTAGGAGATGACGGGATTGTAGCAGCTTTCTGCGGTGTAGCGGAGGGAAAGGCTTGCATTCCAAGCCCAGGCTGGTATGTTGCAAGATGCTGTGCAGGTAGGCCTGGTGACTGGGCAGACCATTGTACTGGGTAACCGGTACTGCCCATTCCATTGAATTGGCAGGCATGCGGAACAGGGTACGATGGAATTCCTCCAGATGAAAAATTGGGGAGTACGAGGGATTGAGAGATAGCGGCTGGAACAGTCCCGTGAATCTGAGATAGTGTGGGGACCCAGGTGGATGGGAAGCCTGTGGTGCCAGAAGATGCCTAAAATACAAAAATAAAAGGTTACATTTAAAAAAAATACTACACTACCCTCTAAAAAGCAAACCCAACATAAGCTTTACTTAAAATCATACGTATCAGACATAATTGTGGTTTTAGCAAACTACCTTCTCTTGTTAGTCCATATTTCTTTTTTTTTAAACTAAACTTTAATTATTATGATACCAAGAAATAGAACAAATGCTGTTTAATGTAAGGGTTGTTGCTTATCTTTGCTTAAAATAAATAGAACAATAGAAAGAAAATAAATACTTCTAAAATATATGGACAGAGGGCCTGATTCAGACTGGTTCGCGCACACGCATTGCGAATTATGCGCATGCGCGGATTAGAAAAATTGCTCAATGCGAGCGAGTGCAGCACAGCGGACGGGTCTGAATCAGGCCCAGAGAGCCTTACTTCAATTATGAACGCTAGTCATCCCAATGTAATGCTGAATTCAAAGAGACCATGACATTTGCAACGCTGTTTATAAATCAATTAAAAATGTACATAGGACAAAAGCAAGTTGGTTCATGCGCACACAACCAGTGACAATACTGTAATTCATATCAGTGCCATAGTCACCTCATGAACCCGATTCCAGCTGTCTGGTTCTGGGCGGTTCTGGTTCTGTTTGATCTGATTCAGACTCGGTTTCAGATGTAAGCTGCCTGCATTCTCTTTAGCCCAGTCATCCACCAGCTTATGCAGGTCGTCTGTGAACATGCTCTTCTTCCCAGAAACCGACTGCTGGCAGGCATCAGAATTACTCTCACTGCACTGGTGGTCTGGAGAAGGAGCAAAAAACATACAAGATAACAAGCCTGCTCTGGTTTTATTAGTTCGCAGTGCACAACATGAAAGGAGGCATGTATGGCAGCCTAGCTCCAATCAGATAACGTAGCGATAAAGAGATTCTAAGTGCTTCAAATTATCTCCTGTGAGGGTGTCTACATTCCAGTGGCTGCACTGTGAAACAAATATGTCCACTACGGGTATAGACGTCATGGTTTTAAAAAAGGTAGCCTTAATAATTTGGCACTGTAACCTCCAATCATGATTTTAGAGCAACTGGATATTTTTCAAAACGTACAGGACGTTATAACAAAAAAAAATAAATAAAAAATATCAAACCGGAGACTATCATGGAAAATACACAGCCTCAGGCCTCCAACTCCTCCAGCTTTGTCCTGAGGAGATTATAATTTATCTTTTATCCAGTGAGAAACCATTAAAACTTTCAGAATTTAAATGAAAAATATGTAAAATCGACAGCCATATCTTTATTTACAGCATTTAGACAACTCCAAAGCTGTACACGTCGACGAAGGAAAGCAATTACTAAATTTAGAGTAGGCTTCAAAAAAAGGGCTCCAAGAAATAAAAAACACACAGAAGTTGCCGGAGGCTCTCGGAATCAAAAATATATTTGACATAAAGCTTTGGGAATTATAGATGACCATACACCTTGTGAAGCAGACAGACTAATAGAAGAGTAGGCCTAATCAAAGACACTGCAGAGCCTGACTTACAAGGTAATAGTCTGTAATGTGAAAAATATCAGGGATTTATACAATATTAAACTTTGTCCGTGTCATGGCAACACACATTAAAGAGTATTACAACATGCCTTTTACTATCAGAGCAAATTCGGTTCAAGGTTTATTGGCCTTTTCTCTGAAACAAATGACAGCTTACCTGAATGTCCAATGCCATTGTCCATGTGGGTCAGAGACTGTGGTCTACTGCGCTGCTTACTTTTTAGAGACCTGGGACGACGTGGGGACATGGGTTGAGAAGAGGCGTCACAGGACTGTGCTTTGCTCTCTCTCAAAGAACGCAAGCGTTCATACACTTCATGTAACTCTCTGTTCTGCTGGGCCTGTAACGTAACCACCTCCTGAATGTGCCTGCAAGTGGAAAAACAGGATATGATAGGTTTTTGTACATAGACACACACATTTGGAGAGATGCAAAACCAATCAACAACTGTCTCATCTCAAATACATTTAAAATTGTGATTTGCGTAAACCAGTGTTACAATGCTATGCTGACATTGGGAAGGACAAAAAAGAAAAACTCGTATTTATGCTGTCATCAAGTCCAAACTCTTCTGCATGCCCAGCCAAGCATAAACTTGGTAACAATATAATGAACACCAATATACAATAATTAAACAGTAATAATGCAGTAGAATATCTGCTACAATTTTGGAAGAAACAAAGACCTAATGGAGAAGAAAACAATGAATCTGATGGAAGACATGACAACCTCTACATGTACAATATAGCGAATGTATAAATCAACGTTAAGCTTCTGGGCTACAGATCTGTTACAGAAGCAGCATGCGGATATGCTCACAAACCAGCTGACCGCGCTGTGCATGCCGGGATTGCAGAAAGAACAAATTCAGCTTTGTAATCATCCTGAATAGTTTATAAAATCTTTCTAAACGTTGTTTTTTTCCGAGCCATGACTCTCCTAGACTCCACATTCAAACTTCAAGAAACCTAAATACCTTACAATAAGTCAACTATTGCATACAAACAAAGAAGATGCTTACCAATTCTGCCCTGCCTATATAAAAAGCAAACAAATATGACTTGCAATGATATAATGATAAAAACAATGAAGAAGACATTTAAAGATGAAACAAAGCAGAACAGCAGCAATAAAACATTAAATACAAAGTTGTAGCAGAATGTACAGAATGTGGGGAGAAACAAGAACTCCACCAGTGACCTTTCACAAGAGTATAAAAAGATTTCCCATATTCTACAATACATCATCTCTCTAATATTTTTTTATGAAGCAGAGTTCAAATAACAGTGGCTGAGGAAATTCAGTCTTACATTTTGCACATACTAACTTTAGGAACTGCTCTGCTTTTTTCAAAGAGACTCTCAGAAATATTTCTGTTCCAAGACACAGTTAATGAACTGATGGGAATAGAAAAGATCAAACAGGAGAAAAACACCCCAGGCTAATAATGAAAAATATAATACATTTTCACTACACTATCAGGCGAACAAGAGATGCACACCGCAGCCCTGCAAACACAGGTTCCAAAAAAGTATAAAAGTCAGTAAGTAAATTAACAGTAAAAAACACTGAAGCAGATTTAAAAATAAACGTGAAGTTTTCAATGAGTGGCTTAACAGACATTAATGTGGCAAAACAAAAAGTCCGGGTATAGCACAAAAGTGCACTTGGGAACTGTAGTGAGGCAATGGGAAAAAGTCCAGGTAGTGATAACAGAAGGCAGTCCAGTATTCCAGGTTTTGTGAGGCTGAAATTAATTGCAGGCTGAAGAAATAATGTCCAGAGGAAATGCAAGTGGAGGCAAGGTGCAGGGTAACAGCTGATACAGGCACTCAGGCAAGGGAGAGGTAATGGAGGAGGCAGGAGAATCCAGCAGGGCTGGAACAGGCAAGGTGAAGCAGGCTAGGTAATGATCCCGACAGGTGAATGAGCACAGGAACTCTCTCTCAGCTCTCGCTGAGAAACACGGTGCACTGGCAATGAAAGGAAGCTCTGCACTCCCTTAAATACCCAGTGCCGCACTGTGACAGGCCAGAGAGAGCATGTGACACACCAGGATAGGGAGACTAGGTCACATGTCTGGAGGCAAGATGGCGGCGCCCATACCAGAGCGGAACGGAAGCACCACCAGGCCTAACCAGACCAGAGTGACAGCATGCCCGCACAGGACTATGCACGGCCAATGCGCCACTGCCAGACGCCCCTCGCCATAGCGTCCTCACAGGTATTACCTGCCGGCCGGCATGCCGAGAAACCCTGGTCGTGACATGTATATGGCAACAATCCCCATTAATAATACAGGGACTATAGAAAATGCCTGTTCCAGCATCTTGAGGAGAATCTGATGCTGTGGCTGAACGCTCCTGTCATTGTGTGAAGTGAGAAAACTGGTGGGGCTTCTAGGAAAAATCGCACCAGAGGGGAGAGTACTGTCTTTCCATGGGGGAAGTTCCCTGAATCCCCCACAGAAGTGCCCTGAGACAATTGCGCAAGCCCATGTAAATGGGGGAGGAAGCGCCGACTGGGGCTTCTGTATAAGATTCTCGTCTTAGCAACCGGACTGACCAGTTAGGACTGACGAGAGGCAGAGCTCACTGACCTGAGACAGCTCTGGTGGATCCACCCAGAGTTCCACTGTGGAGGCAGACTCTCATAGCTCAAAGTCAACCTCAAAAGAAAATATGTAAACAAAACACACATCAGGCCAACCTGCAACCTGAATAAAATCAACCTGCTCCATCTGGCACTTAGAAAAAACTGACTTGCACTATTAGCTATACTCCAGCATTCCAGAGTCCCCCATTTCATGAAGTAGAAAAATAGGTGGGAAAAGGACCTTCCCAAATGGATTCAGAGAAAAGGCTTTAACAGTAACAAGCAAAAATCCTCATACACTTTGGCAGACACTGCTAACTTTGTGGATGATCCAAAACTGACCCTACAGGAGGGTATGTCCAGATATAGCGCCACAAAAAAACGTTCTGCCCAACACTGGTGTCTTTAGATACAAAAGCTTTGCATCTGTAAAACTTGGATGGAAGAGATTCTCCACTTACTGGGGATAGATCTTGTTCCAGAGAAAGGAGCACAATATATTGATTCAGATGAAATATTGACACCACCTTGGGCTGGAACGAAGAGTTGGTGTGCAGTATAGCTATGGTGACATACAAGACAGGAAAGCCAATTTAGACACCCTTCTGGCAGTGTCAATAGCCAGAAGAATAAAACCAACACCTTCCAAGTTAGAAATGTAAAGTAATTGGAATAAAAGGACTCGAATGACGGCTTCTGTAAAGCTGAAAGAACAGAGTATGGTTCAGACAAAACAAATGGTGGAACATGGGTGGCTGACTATAGAGAACCCCCTGAAGAAATATTTGAACCTCAGGAATGCTAGCCATTTCTCTCAGATAGACAACAGAAAACCAAGACATTAAGAGATACCAATATTATCAAGGTACTGTCCAAGCCATCCTGTAAAAAGGACAAGATTAAAAGATGAGGTGTGAACTCTTCTCACACTAACCTATGTAGGTCTTTCAAACCCTATGATCATTTTTTTTTGCGGAGACCTGGTAACATATTTCAGAAGGATAATGCAAAAGAACCACCTGGGTGAAGGTCCTATGACCTAAAGGCCATAACTTCTGGAGACTGGGCTATAGGTGAGGGGTAGGAGTCCTACCTATTGCCCATCACTGCTCAATACGATTCTATATCTAGTCAAAACAAGATGATTTATCAGTTTTTTAGCACACCAGAACTGCAGGAAAATGTACAACGTTTATCTTAAAAAAAGGCATTGCAAAAACAGTTTTATGACATATGATTTTAAATCATTAGCACACCAAATAATTTGTAATTTTTATGTCTGCTAACATTACTAATATGCAATGTGCTGGGAAGCGGATTCACGAATATAACACTCACATGCACCAAATTGCATATTTTTTATTTATTATTTCTCTATCATCCTATTGGGGAACACTGGAACCAACATATATAGAAGTCTCAGGCTGGTGTTTGGGCATTTCATTTCAAGAAATCGGACAATACTGCGGATCTTGTACTAACACCGTCATAAAGCACAGTACAGTGCACCAAGCATGTCTAAGATAAGCGTCTCCTTTACATTAAATGGTAGAGAAGATTTTAATTTAAAGACGTGTTAGTACATGTAACCAGGGTTTGCGTATGCAAATTGCTGCAGAGGGAGGAACCAATCCCTGAACAATTCGAAACTTTTCCTTTGCGGGGCTTTGTCCAACAGAAGCGATGTTGCCTAAATTGTCAGACACTTGAGACCCACCGGCTGCTGCTGATGCTCCTCTCCTCTATCTTTGCTGCAGGGGAAGACCTGGGGGTATATTTACTAAAGGTCAATTTCATTATCTAAATCGATGTGTTTCTGTAGATAAATCTACCAACAAAACAAATAAAAAATTGCCTCAGTATTAGAAATGTGTTATTTAGCCTCAGAAACATCATCAATTTAGATTGATAGATTTGAATTGGACTTTTAGTAAATATGCCCTCTAGAGTGGGGATTTAAAATACTGTGGCTTCTCATGTTCTGGGAGTGTCTCTCTGCTTCTGATTGTGAATTACAGCTGTCTATTTTACGGATCTTTGTGGTCATGTCCGATAAAGGGACTAGTTCCAAAGCTAAATCTGGGGTGACAGTTTATATACATGCTCTATATGTCAGGCAAAACCGGGTAGACTCTTACCAATGCTCTTTGTGTAGTGCGAGGCTGAGGGCGTCGCAGCAGGTATAACAGAACCAGAGATGAGTGATTTGGTTTTGACTCTGTTCTTTTCACCAAATTAGTGCAAGTTCGGAATTATCTTATTGGTTATCCAGAACACGTGAGCGCTGGATAGCCAATATAAGGCAGTTTTGAGATCCAAATAACAGAGTACAACTGAGTAAAACCAAACTGCTCATCTCTAAGCAGAAGTAAATCTTTAGTTACAAATGTTTATAGCATAAAATGTTCTCATCTATGTTCGAATATAAATACATTATAGGAAGCTGAAGCTTATAATGCACTGTGCATGTGAGTAATGAGCATGTAAACAAATTATTTCAAAGCCATATAAATTGCCACTTACCGAATGGCTTAAATGGATAACAACAGTTTTATGGCTCCAAAGCAAATAAACTTACTTTGTTATATTTTTATATTATACTTTGATATAATAAAAGGGTTGTTCTGATCATATATAAAATGGACTACTGGTGGTAATCCAACACAAGAGCATGAACATAACAAAAATTCACTAACTTCTCCCGAAGTTTCTGCAGTTCAACTTTCAAGTCCTCATCTTCTAATTCCGACTCATCATCACTGCTCATAGGAGAGGATGGAGAGTAGATTAGGGAGTACTGCTTTTGGGAAAAAGCTTCTCCTTGGGAGTTTGTTCCAGTCTCTCGGACTTTAAATTCATGGGCTTTGCCAGGAGCTGTAGACATTTCAGAGTCACTACTGGTCTGCTTTGCAAAGTCGCTTTGCTTCTTATCTTTCATCCACAGTGCCGGATTAGATGGTGCGCTGCTGCCAGTGACAGACGTTTCTTCTAGTTCCAAGTCAGGAGTTAGAGACGATGCATCTGTCTCACATGTTGTACTGGCAGATGGTGGTGTTTCCTCAGCTCTGGTGGCAGCAGACTCTTGCTCTTCTGTAGAGAGAGGCTTTTCTGGTGGCAGGGATGTGGGAGGAACACTTGCAGGATCAGTAGCAGTGGATTGCTCTTGCTGTGGAACTGTAACAACCTGTAAAAAGGGAAGAAAAAAAAAAAAAAAAGGAGTAAATAACTTAAATAAATAAATAATAATTGAGATCTCATACCCACTCTGTACATTTACCAAGAACAAGTCTTTAACGAGCAAAAAGATAATATAATGGGAAGATTTTCCAGATCAAAAATAAATGATTCAGGAGTTCTTAGAAATGATTACTGTAGTTTAATTATAAAGCAAAAGCAACCCCCACCCCAACTTTTATATTCAAATACACATACATAAAAAGTATATACTTGTCGGAAATTACTTACAATTCAATAACATTACATACTTCTTGGCATGTTTTACCACTTGCCGGGCATGGTCTAATGGGATGCGACCACAGGCAGGCAGGCTTTCCCTGCTGTGGTCGCATCCCTTGTGACTGCAGACTCTGCTACTCTCCTGGCATATTTACGAGCCCAGCCGGTCAGGAGCCCGTGTGCAAGAAGAAATCCTTTCCTTTTCGGTAACCGGCCGGGCTAATACAGCCAACATCACGTGTGGTTTGTGCTCCCCAGAATGCCTTTCAATCGCCGGGTAGTGTTCATTCTAGCACCCTGCACGTAATCCGTGAGGGAATATTTACATTTTTACAATTTAAAATTGTATGTGTGACGTATCACTACAGCTACAGTAGCTATAGTGATGCATCAGTTCTAAAATTCTGCCCTTCAAAAGTAAAATATGCCCTCCTCACTGATTACGTGCAGGGTGCTAGAATGAACACTACACCGGCATTCTCTGGGTGTGGTTCTGGTAACAGCGATCTCGGCACTGGATTGCCAATCGCTGCAGGGTACACTCGGAGCGGGGCTGATGTATGATCAGCAGTCTCTCCGAGGTACTGCTTGCTGCTCAGAGGGGACTGATCGGTTTTCTCTGTGCTGTCTGTCATACGCACCACTGTGCTCTGCATACTGTCCAGGTGCGCCACAATAATTTTATTTTGGGTGGGGGCAAGAGCTCATTTAATTTTAGCGCCTTTTAGAGAGCAAGAGCATAAACGTGCGTTGGCTCACGCTGTTGAACTGCGGTCCTGCATATAAAATACCTTTTGAATTAAGATGTTGAATTAATGGTCTTGCGTATATTAGCCTCATATCATATATGATGTTTAAAGCACGCAGAAGAAAATGATCCGATACTTCTAATCCTACCCAGGGAAAAAAGTGGCTGAATGTATGCGCTCTTCAATCTATCAAATCAGATCCAAATACAAAGAGATGAATTGTGAATGAGTACCTAGCCATACTTACCCAAGTTATAGCGCGATTGAGTGTATGTGCTCCTTTAACTTCTACTGCTAATTCACTAGCATCTGAACCGAATAAGGAATACTGCGTATATACATACAAGGAGCGGCTGAATGTATGCGCCCTTACTGTTTATATCTGTTATGTAAATGATTTAGCACTTCTGGCAATAATGATACTGTTCCCAAGGTGCCAAGAATATATTAGTACTAAGACCGGTTATATTTAAAAAATGTCTTTCATTTTATAGTACACAGGCATTAAATACTGGGTGCAGCTGGTATGCAGCTATAAGTGGGTCAAGAGATTGCATGTGAAATGATTGAGAGGTCATTCATTTGTTGAGAATTTATCTAGCCATTTATTAGTACATGTATACCAGCTCCGTTTGGGTTGGCATGCTCATCACTCTGAACACAGAAAAAAAGGAGATTTGCCCCCCAGCACACTGCAGCAAAAACAATACTTAAATCCTACATGATAATAGCGATTTAGAGGTATTAGTTACATACATTTGCAAATATATGAATAAGCGCCAGGCCAATCGTCAAGGCTCCTCTATACTGGCGTCCCTAACATTAAGGGGTTCACGTCAGAGAAGCAAGGCACCCCAACAAAAATTCCAGCCAAGGGCCATCCCCAGGGCATCACACGAAAAAGGGAAAAAGGTGATAGTGAAGTGTAAAGAAAAGATGTGCAAGAATAAATCAATAAGTGTTAATGAAATGAGAAAGAATTAAAATGACATAAATAATATACAAACAAATAGAAAAGTGAGGAGAGGACATACCTTCAAGAAAATACTTCTCTTACCCCAGTGTCCGTGGTGGTAAGACACCAGCACTAGGCGAACTGTAGAAGCCGGCCTCTAACTCTGGGGTCCCCCGAGAGGAGGCCCGTCCCGTGAGGCTGAAGGCTTATAGTCCAACTTTGGAGTAGGACGTCTTGTACTCCAAGCCTGTTCTAATGGCTGAGCAGATTTCCTGGCTACTGACTGTCTTGGAAAGCTGTATTTTAGACTTACCCTGGCCTCACAGGGCCGAAAAGACGAAGCCCCAGACCCCGATGGGACTGGAGCCGATGGCAGACACGCAGACGTAGCTGCTGCCTGCGGGGCCACAATTGTGTCCAGATGAGGGCCAAACAGGACCTGTCCCGTAAAAGGCAAAGCATTCCAAATGGAATCTGCGTCCGCTTTCCAAGAGCGCAACCACAGGGAGCGGCGAGCCGCTACTGCTACCGAGCCGCTACTGCTGCCGAGGAGATTCTGGAAAGGAGCAGGCTATATGTAAAACTGTCTCATTATGAACATGGCTAAGTCTCTGAGAATTTGCCACTATCCACCTGCTCTGCTGGAGAGTCAGTGTGCAGAGATCCAGTTACCTACCCAGCGCTCTATGGCTCTGGCCCACCAGCACACGGCCATAGCCGGCCTGGACGCCCCTCCAGCAAGGGAATAATTGGATTTTAGAAATATTTGCACCTTGCAATCTGTAACCTCCTTCAAGGAGGACCTGGAGGGCATGGGCAACGTAGCACTCCTCACTAGGCGTGTAACATGAGAGTCTACCCGTAAAGGTAACTCCTGTTCGGAAAAGTAATTAACTGCAAAGGGGTATGCAAAAGGTCAACCGTTTTTGAGGCTGGAACCGCTCACCCGGATTTTCCACGCCTCCTCTAAATGATCCACCTGACCAGATAGAGGAATTACAGTGGCAACACCCTTATCCTTAAAGGCGGGATATTTGGATTTAGCCACGGGGGATATGTTATAACCAAAGCCGCACGGACTGCCCGTATAAGGTCAGGTATATAAACTTTAGACCCAGACTAAGCCTCCTCTGCACTAAGGGGCTCGTGTCTGAAAAAGTCAATAATGTCACCGTCATCAGACGTCATGATCCTTAGTCGTTTGAGACCCGAAAGGCCGAAATGGTGACTCCCCCTGTAAAACGTCCATCAGGTGCTATACCATTTGGACAATAAATTCACCCACACAGGCTCCTGCGAGACCTGGGGGGGCGAAAAACAGGATAAACTGGGGTACCATCAACTGCCCAGGGACCCCTGCGTGTGATGAGACCACCACTCGCTGCGATAACCCCTATGGGGAAACACAGGGAGCGTTTCCCACAAGGGCTGTAAGCATCTTAGCCAGCCGAGGGCGGTCCCTTTTTGTGCAGGCACAGTGACAGAAATGGGGCGTGATATATAATACAACATGCCCTCCATAAACCCTCAGCGTCTACATATCCCTCCGCTAACTGCACATTATATCAGTACATTATAGCTGGAAGAGGAAATCCTCGTTCACTTTCCGACATGAGGAGTGTGAACGGAGCGCATATGACTTCCCACACAGAAAAACCACGTTTACTGTGAGGTAATAAACACCCAGCAACACCGCACCGCAAGGGCTGTAGCAGAAGAAGAACAGGGTTAGGAAAATTGCTGATAGTCAGAAATGAAAGTACAGGCAAACAGCGCTAGGATTTAAGTCACATACAATGCAAAGATAACATCCTGCATTACAAGCACTGCGATCAACTACACAGACCAGAGCCTGGTAGGAAAGTGCTGCATACACTGACATTAATTGAAGGAGAGGTATGCGGGGGACCCGGACCGCAATGGCACCTGTATCAGCTTCCAGCAGCGTTTGCCATCCCCAGCACATGCAGAGAGAAAATGGCCACCGAGGAGCAGAGAGGAGGCGGGCCTGGGGGAGGAGCGCTGACACAGCCTGCTCAGACCACTGTGGAATGACACTGTGCAGCGGGGGAGACGCCGGCTGTGAGACAGGGAAGGCGTTCTCCCCTGGCCTGCTATTAAACCCTGAGACGCCGCGCTGTACCGCACATGCTGCGGTCCGCTGTCCCTGGTGGTCTAGTGGAAGGCGCAGGATCAGTACCTGGCCCCACGTGCAGCCGGTCCCCAGGGATCCCCCTGCCTGGGGACCAAAAAGGACTGCGTTACCGGCGGGTGCCCACCGCTTACCTTGTCCCCCGTACATCCGGCCACAGTCCAGGTAGCCAGGGTCATCGCTAGCTGTGACCCCAGCTACCTACCAGCAACCTCGAATCGGTACCAGCATTCTGGTACCGCAGGGGTGTAGGAGCGACAGCATGGATGTCAGTACCTTCCATTGTTGTCGCTGTCAGGTGGAGATGGGAAAGAAGTAGTTCTGCAGAACTTGCTTTGATAAAGATATTGTCTAAGCATTCCTTGGAACACAAAAAAAGCCTACACGAAAAATCACCGTGACAAATATTCTGGGGGCTATGGCCAACCCAAAAAGGAGAGCCCTGAACTGAAAATGTTCATTGTCAACTGCAAACTGTAGAATACTGTGATGGCCGCTCCAAACAGATGTGGATATATGAATCTATGAGGTCTAGAGAAACAAGGAATATGTCCCTTTCCATTGGAATGATCACCAAGCAAATAGATTTAATCCGAAGAGTGTCCACTCCTGATTATTTGGATCCTTCAGATTTAAGGTTGATCAGAAATCTGGTTTTATAACCTAAAACAGATGGGGATAACAGCCTAGTCCCCTTTGATCTCTGGGAACTGGAACAATTACTTCTGCTGATCCGAGAGGCTCAAAGGCTATTATAGAGCGAATCTTTGGATCGGGATTTTGGGAACAGGAGACTGCAGATCTCTTTTGGGAGGAATCCCCAATTAATTTTTTTAAATCTATGCTCTTGAAATGATCCTGTTGACCCATTCATCAGAAAATGACTTGAGCCACTGATCTTAGAAACATGGAAACATTGAGGATGAGCCACTACCACAAAACCTAGGAGAGGTGTTGTCCAGGTCCTACTTAAGGCTTCTGTGAGAGCTTTGATCCTGGCATATCAACAAAGCCATTCTTCCCCTCTGTGTACCTCCTCTATTGCTAGAGTTGTGGCCACTAATTGAAAAACCTCATCCCTGCCTGATTATGAAAGGAATGGAAACATCATGTTCTAGACTTGTGGGCAATGACTGGAAGGATTTTTTTTTCTCCAATAGATTGAGAAATAAATTTGTCGAGTTGCGGTCAAAAAAGGACAAGATCCTTCAATGGGTAACTCCTCCGATGCTCCAACCAAACAGTGCATCATCTAGTAGCAACCAATAAAGCAGACATTCTAGAGATGCCGACGGCCACATCCAAGACTGCTTCTCCAATATATTCTGAGGCCTCACTGATATTGTGCGCCAAGCGCAACAATTCAGCTTGTGGTAATCAGCTTGAACAGCCTCACTGAGTTGCTCCGTCTATTTTAAAACTGCTTTACTGACCAAAATGAATGCAAAACAGTGTCTAAGTAAGGATCCTCTCTACACAAAAATAGAGGTGTCGCATCAGATTTCCCATCTGTCCTGTCTTTAAGAGATGCAGCATCAGTGATAGGAATTGTGGTAAATCTTGATATTCGTGCTTAAGGAACATCCACATTAGAAGGAAATTCCCATGAACCATATCTACATCAGGCAAAGGATAAGTGACCTGAAAATAATGGGGCACAATATACTTCCTTCTCAGGTTTTGACGGGCTTCAACCAAAAGCTTAGAAAGCTATGGTGATGAAGGTGGCCTGTCCAGGCTTGTTTTCTTCTTGAACACCCTCCTCTGGAAGATGACTGACCTTGTGACATGGAATGACGACTTGCCAGCATGCGAAAGGACCCAAAAGAAGGACCTTTTGACTTTGGTACAGTAGAGGTGAGAAAAGTGCTTTAACCACCTGTAGCCAACACTATCAGCTTTTCTAATTCTCGACTGAAAAGTACATCTCCAAAGGGTAAGGCTTCCAGAGACCACTTGGATTCAGAGTCTGCATACCATGATCGCAGTCAGAGTGCACGCCTTGCAGAGATGCGAGCATTGATCAATCCTGAATCTACAGTTGCTTCTTCTTGGTAGGATGCAGATTCCTGAATTAAGTTCAAACAACATTTACCTGGAGGGAAACCCACTTACAAGCAGTTTGTCCATCTCTCAACTGCTTATTTTAACCAAGCAGATCCAAGAATAGGCCTAAGAGAAGACACCACTGACGAAAAAATGCCTCTTCAGGTGGCTTCCAGCTTGCGGTTAGGAAACCAAACCTTGAACAGGAACGGAAGTTGCCCTGGATAGATAAGCAATAGTAAGATTATCTAAAAGAGGAGCCTCCCCTTTCTGTTGGCAGAAGATAAAACTAAACTAATCTCTTCTTTATCCAGTTTTAAGATTCAGAAAATCTACAAGTTGAGGCGACGAGGGGGAAACACTTTGTTTCCTTTTGAAAAGAGAGCAATCAAATTCATCTGAATCATTGATATGTAAAATTTGTTTTACTGCTCAAATTAAGGCTTCAACATCCTGAATGCTTCTAAGTTCATCCTCAGAAGGACATGAAAGATCCAGGTCTAAATCCTCCTGAGAAGAGAGATCTAAAGTAGAATACTTCCATGAAAGGAGGACATCTGGTATCTGGCATTTCTGAGGTCTGGAACTAGAAGCCAAATCTAAGGTCCTCTTCAGGGAGGATGAAAACTGTAGTAAGCTTTAAACAGCACAAGCCAAACACTGCTCCCAGGAAGGCTCATTCACAGGTTGACGTTGTGTCCAGAGGCCAAAGCAACCTCTTAAATACCTGTCACCAAATTCAACGTGGCAGAAACAGCTTTTTATTTGCAGCCAGTTGTGTGGAAAGATCAGTCACAGCTTCTGTTGGTGTTGTAGCCCAGGCAGGCACATCTACAGAAGTAGGAGCAGGCCGAGGCGAGCGATGACGCTAGCCCTCCGCCTCTCAGGCTTCACGCAGTACGTTATGGTAAAGACATGTATGAGTAAATCTGGACAACTCATGCAAGCAAATATTTTTACTAAATTACTTCCCTGGTCAGTGAGGGACCTCGACGAATTGCCTTTTCCAGGCATGCTATAAAGAAATTAGATTACAAACAGTGCAATAGTTGTTATAAAGTGGCTGTACCCCCTACAAAAAGTAGCCCAGAAGGAAAAAAGGAGAGTTATGGTAAAACTCACCTTTGTTAACTCTCTTTCTTCGAAGTCCATAGGGAGACAATGGGGTGTAGGTGGTACTTGGAGGACTGGACACCAACAGCAAAGCTCTTCAGTCCTAGAAAGCGCCGATCCTTCCCCCTATACCCCGCCCACAGCCTGAGGGCAACTCAGTTTTGTTAACAAGCCCATGGGGCAGGATAGGAGAGAAGGAAGATTGGTACACTGAAGAATCACACTCTTACACAGAGAAGCAAACAAGTGACCAAGAGAAGAAACCAATAGAAGCTAGTTGCGTCAGGGTGGGTGAACTGTAGACCATATAGACTTCGAAGAGAGAGTTAACAAGGGTAAGTTTTACCATAACTCTCCTTTTCTTCTTCATGGTCCATAGGGCTCCACAGGGAGACAATGGGGATGTCCCAAAGCAGTTGTTCAAGGGCAGGGACGCTCCTGAGCTGAGAGGAGAACCCTACGCCCAAAGGAAGCATCCTGAGAAGCAAATGTATCAATGGCATAGAACCTAAGAAACGTGTGGACAGAAGACCACATAGCCGTCTTGCATAGTTGTTCAGCAGAGGCGCCGCGCTGGGCTGATCACGAGGGACAGACATAGCGAGTAGAATGAGCAGATACTGTAGCTGGCACAGGAAGGCCAGTCTGCGTGTAAGTCTGTGAGATAGTCATACAAATCCATCTGGCCAGAGTCTGTTAGCTGGCCATCCCTTCTTATGGAATCCATATACGATGAAGAGGGAGTCTTATTTCCTGATGAAACTAGTGCGGTCCACGTAGATCTTTAGAGCACAGACCACATCCTAAGAGGCCTCACCTGCCGAGAGGTCTGGCGATTGAAAGGCCGAAACCACAATGTCCTCATAAAGGTGGAAACGAGAAACCACTTAGGTGTCGAAGCCGGATAATTGGCTGAGACAGAATCGGTGTAAAATTAGATCGGGGCGACGCCATTTTGCC
Source organism: Taudactylus pleione (assembly GCA_031769625.1). Taxonomy (NCBI): domain Eukaryota; kingdom Metazoa; phylum Chordata; class Amphibia; order Anura; family Myobatrachidae; genus Taudactylus; species Taudactylus pleione. Next base: position 844,830 of record JAUIMM010000664.1, read on the forward strand.
AATAAGACGCAATTTTGCGAATGGCCGCCCAGCGCCATTTTAGTGAAACTCGCCATTATAAGTACATAAGGCGATGCTATTATTTAGCGTCGTGCGATTCCCACGCAATAGAAAGTTAAAGGTCCTCACCATACAAATACAGTCATTAAAACATAGAAAATGATTATCCCTGGAAAACACGTACCATGGTGTACTCCACAAAACACAGTTGCACAACGCTAACTAGCGTCTTTTGCCAATTCCCCAATACTTACACACTGCACACTTACATAAAAGGTTCCCTAGCATTAAAGTGTAATATCCAAGGTTTATGCAGTAATTATTAACGGTGTGTAATAAAGGTTATTTGATATCTAAGGTTTAGTACATGGTAAGCAGACAGTGTTTGGTGTTGTACTGATCCACTGTGTCACTACAGATTTCCGGTATCATCGGTGAGAAGATCGCAACATGCGTCTGCAAACTATGGACTACAGAGAGTTAAAACATTAAAATGTACTCTGTAATGTTAGCAGCTTAGATTAGCATGAAGCAGGAAAAAGGACACAAAGGGTTGTTAGAGGCTGTTTGTGTCCATTCGAATTGACCTATGAACTATCCTGTAACAGAAGCACCTTTAAGAAGAACCAATGGAATCATGTCAAACTTGTCTATTGTATTGCCTATCCCTGCAAGAGTATATATGTGCGCTCTCTGACCCCAGTCTTGAGTCTTCTTGCTGTGCTGTTGACGGAGGTTTCTAATGCTGATGCCGGTATCTGGGCCCAGCCCAGAACGTGTGCGTATATAACAACTGTACCTTGGGTCTGTATGATTTATTTGCGCTAATTGTCTTTAGATCACAGCGTGTAACCATCTGTTTTTATATTGAATAATAACTTTTTGTGCTTTGGAACCACACTCAAAGTCGAAAGCATTTATTTACTGTGTGACTCATTACGCTATATAGCGACAATTTTAGAAGGTATAGACAGGATTGCATAGAGGTTTTAATTAGGTATCCATATTGGGAAGGAAGCCCGGGCACGTTTTAAGAACAGCCCTGTCCTGATGAAAGACTAAAGGGGGAGCGACATGAAAGCACCCTTAAATCTGGTACCCTACAGGCAGATGCTATAGCCAGAAGAAACAGTCTTAGCAATGAGCCACTTAACATCCACTGATTCTAAGGGTTCGAATGGAGCTCTAAAGTGCGTGGAGAACCACTGACAAATCCCACTGAGCCACAGGAGGGACAAAGGGAGGTTCTACTGTATACGTAGAACACCCTGCAGGAAGGTGTGAATATCTGGTAGAGGAGCAATTCTGCGCTGGAACCAAATGGACAGAGCAGAGATGTGCACTTTCAGAGATGCTAGGCGGAGTCCAGGATCCATCCAGCCTGAAGAAAGGCAAGTATTCTAGAAACCTTAAAAACTTGAGGGTCAGAGTTTCTAGAGACACACCACTGGAAATATGTATCCCATACCTGGCAGAGGACGGTTTACGAGCTCTGATCATGGTCTGGACAACAGAGCTAGAAAATCCCTTAGGAGGGATGTCTCAAGAGCCAAGCCGTTAAAGACAGGCGGGCCAGGTCCGGATATAGACAGGGACCCTGAGACAACAGGTGTGGTAGTAGAGGAAGTTGAAGAGGAACGTCTATAGAGTGACTTTGAAGGTTGGAGTACCAATGGCGTCTGGGCCAAGCCGGAGCACAGACAAGACTGTGCCCCCTTCCTGTTTGAATTTCCGAAGAACTCGTCTTCACCCGAGGGTTGCAGTGTCCCGCGGGTTGGGAAATGCGCGGTGACCCAGTCATCGCTGGTTAATAGATGCTGGGCGCATGCGCCCAGCATCTATTCTAGCTATCAGCAGCGCTTGGGGGCTGCCCGGTGTGTCCGTTAGTGCCGGGCACGCCCCCAAGATTGACGAAAAGGCGACGTGTCTTATAGACATGCCCCCTTTTCAATGGTCATGCCCACTTTGCAGGTGCTCGTGTGCGGAAGGCGCCGGAGCTAGAGTGAACACGATTAGATGGTCCGCAATTTTTGCCAGCAACTGTGAAAATGTAGCCCAGGATGGGTCCTGAGGAGGGGAGGCCTGGGGTGATGGGCTCGGGGTAGTATAACACGATGCACAAAGACCATCCTACATTAAGTCCTCTGAAGTTAAGCCTGCTGAGAACTGGTAAGCTATAGCATTGTATAACCTGCCCTTGGGGGAGGTATACTGGTATACTGGACCCAGCGTTCCCGGAGACCTGAATGCAGAAAATGACTGCTGTGAGTCTCAGAGGGGGCGGAGGGTGAGGGAGGAGCAGCAAGATTGCAGTGGAATGGCGCCCTGAACTGGGGGAGAGGCCGAAGGGAGAGCGCCTTCTCCCCTATGCTGAGTTTAACCGCCGGGTCCCCTGGCCTTACATATGCCCTGCACCAGTACTTGTAATGCCCTGGTAAGTCTTGTGGAGTTACGGACGAACCGGTGTCCACATCAGCGCCACAGGTCTTACTCCTAAGACCAGAGGTGCCCCCGCGATCAGCGATCCGCCTTACCTGTCCCCTTGAGTCCCGGCTGCAGTCTGGGGAGCTTCGCTAGTTAGGTCCCCACAGAGCCCCGCCGAGAGTACCTAGCCGAGGGCGGGGGTCACGGCGCCGCGGAAGGGTGATGGAGCAGCTGTGCAGACGTCCAAAAGGACTGTCTCGTGCTGCTGCTCATTAGTAGAATAGAACTAAAATTAAATCATAAAAATAAGCTTGGGTTTGTTATAACGGTGATCCAGCTCCTGCCGGACACCAACGAAACGGAGATGCCCTCAGGCTGTGGCCGGGCTATAGGGGGAAGGACCGGAGCCATCTTAGGATTGAAAAGCTTTGCCTGTTGGTGTCCGGTCCTTCAAGTCCAACCTACACCCCATTGTCTCCCTGTGGAGCCATATGGACCCTGAAGAAACAACTTAAACATAGAAAAATATAGCAGCATAAATACAGTGAACCTATGTTAAATAAAACAAACGCCCATGAATGTATAGAGGAGGAGGATAGCTAAGAACAAGCATGTTCCTGGAACTAGCTTCTGCTGCCGCCCAGGTCTGAGAGGAGAGGAAACACACTGTTTGCGTGAAATGCACACTTAGCTTTAGGGAAACCAAACTACTCCGCCCTGGACAAGCTAGAGAGGAGATGGCCGAATCCAAAGGACAGCCCCATGAAGTATTCTCTCCGCTTAATACAAGAGCCAGCCTGAGCCACGTTGTAAGTCCAGCCCCACCACAGCTACCTCACTCTCCTTACTGAGAGGGAGGGGGGGGGGGGCAATCGCGGCTTGTAGTAAAAAAGATATACCACCAGAATGTGAGAAGTTACTTACCAGTTACAAAGGCTTTCATTTGCATTACAAACTCCGCTACCCAATGAAAAATGGTACCAGTTATTCTGGATACATACCAGCAGCAGTGGTGGAGAGTTCATCTGGAGACCTCCTTCATTGTAGGCAGACCTCCGGAGCGGGGATGCCATAGCGGCACCCATGGTTCGCCCAAATATTGTATCGGGAACAGCAAAGAAAAATACACAATATAGCTCCCACGGGCACTTAGAAAAAACTGATAGGTCCAGACAGCTGCGGTATAGCGAAGGGAGGGAGCCAGCGTATTTAAAGTGCCATGCTCCAGAGTGCACCACCTACACCCTAGTGTCCCAATGTTCCCCATTGGATGAAGGAAAAATAAAATATATAAATATATATATCTCTAGATATATATATCTATCTATATATGATAATCCATGGTACACAACATAGCAATTTCCACACACAAACCTGAAAGCGCCCACGTTTGAAGGCACTGGTTCCAGATGAGTTGACCTCAGACAAGGCACATTCAGCCAGTGCTTCTACCACCCTTTGTGTGGAGTCAGGTACTTCCCGTCTAGTGCCATCTTCGTCAGCTACTACAAGAAAGACAAAAAAGCAGACCACAAACCTTAGTGAAATCTGTGAAAGGGACAAAGTTAAGGCCTGATATCCTACTACAAAAGTGAAGGAGAAGGGGGTTGAGGAACACAACAGTGCGTGCGGGCTTCCAGCTAAAGTACATGTTGCCATGCTCAGGCAAAAACTATTGGCACACATGGAAGACAAAAAGCAATGATAAGTCCAAGGCTCTTAACAAAGTGCCTTTTAAGGCACAGCTAGACAAACACAAAAAAGGCAAGAGTGAGGGAGCAAGAAACGTGAGGGAACATTTCTGAGGATGGATAAAAACGAAATAAAAAAAAATAACTCACTAAAAAAATATATACGTACGGAAATAACCAAAAGGGATGTTTCCTATGGTACGGGCCTAACTGTAAGCAACACTACCTTGACGGACTCTTGACCTCTTGAATAAGCTGTTGGAATGCCGCAACCTGCATGCCCAGCTTTTTAATTTGCGAGCCCACGGTTTCTTGCTAATAGGGTTTTTGAGACTAGGACAAGTAAAGCTTAGGCCAAAATATCCACCTCCTGTCTGTAGATGAGCGGTTCCGGTGCCCAGAGTGCGCTTGGTGCAGGCATGAGAGGAGCTTCCAGGATGCCAGGCATCTTCAGAACTTTCCTGGAGAAGGTCAAATTAAAGAAGCACAATAATATATATGAAGATATTACTACTGCAATTTATTTAAAGAGCATATGCTAAGAACATTATTATTTTCTCTAGGTAAACTCATGCTGACCATTCTCCCAGCCACTACCGGTTTTATTTTAGCCATACTTTATTAGTGTGGTTTGTGTTGTTAGTAATTTATACGCCTCTACAAATTGTTAGATTTTAGTTTTAAATTACATTTATTTATCACCGCAATAGCATTAAAAGTACTGATCTAGTAGGTACAGCAATCATATCAACATAAGGATATAAATGGATTTATTAAGCTGTATTTTTAAACATTTGATTTACAAGTAAATCCAGTTAGAATTTAGCACTCTAGCCAAACATAAAATGTTCATAAATATTTAGACTTAGGACATGGGTGTGCCCTAAGCTCAAACTGCCCAGCATTTGTGTTCTACAGATGTATCCACATACATCTAGCCTCCTTACGGGTTAAACATCCCTTCTAATCGCGCCATGCCGTGGCTCAGTAGTGCTGAGCGTCTTTTCATGCAACGGTCTCCCTTAAAAGGTGTCTTATTAGCGATGTGAATAGGACACACAAGTAGTTTATGTTGATTAAAATGATATGCGGCATTCCTATATTCTGTGTGCAACTGTGGCTGTATGCAAAACACTACATTACAGTGTCACAGCCGCTGACACTAAGGTAGCGTTTCGCATGCAGATATGACCGCAGTTACAGCAATATCTTTTTACTTTTTTTTTTAAATAGGTGCTTTGGGAGTGCTAGAGAGGCAAAAGGTGCTGTTATATTCAAAATAAAAACGCAAAAGTAATTAATTTGCAAGTAACAAGCAAAATACTTGCAGGAAAAAAAAAAAAAAAATTCTGAAGAAAACGATTTACTTACAGATGGCGTTAATTCACCAGGCACCGCAATGACAGCTTCAGGAGCTTTAACTGCCAGTGAATCAATAGGTTCTGCCTCTTCCGGAGTGGCCTGAATACTGCTGGAATTCACATTCACTGCGTCAGGGGCAGGACACGACAGGGTATCCTCAGCAGATGATGATAAAGGGGACTCTGTACTCTGCGTCTCCTTCTGACTGTCGGCATAGGAACTAGCAGAGCTGTCTTGATACAATAAGGTTCTCAATTTTTCATCCAGGGTTTTGATACGGTTGTCTACAAATTCTATTTTGGGAGGCCCTTCATTGTCCGATTCCTGAACTGAAGCAGAGTGCACTAGTGAAGCTTCCGAGACTGGTGTCTGTGGTAAAATGGTTCCATCTGAAGTTGTGACATTGTCGGACAGAGAGAGGGACATACCTGTGGTGTTCTGACCAGAACTTGGTTGAACCATTTCATTTGTTACTTGAGCATCCTGTTCACTACAAAGGAGAAAGCCTGGCTGCTGATCTCCTGGTATTACAGCTACATTGCTGCCATGGACCTCGGGCTCTGTCTGAATCTGCACTCCTGGGGAGGCAATGCTACTTATAGAAGGGGACATGATGTCATTACCATTCTCCACATGAGCTGCAAGTGTTTCTGTGGGAAAAACCTGGCAGTCTGTTGATGTAGTGGGTACAGTGTGTTCTGGCTTAAGGGAACAGCTGTCCTTAAAATTATAAGGATTGTCAGGGAGACTATGGCCTGTTGGTTCATTAGGTGGTCCTATTTATGGGAAAACGAGAGAAAAAAAAGACAATTATGTGATGACTACACCTTAAAAACAGCAAATAATATTAATATTAAAAAAGAAGTCACATAAAATGCTTCAAAACTTCCACTAGTTTTTCAAGTTCACCAGAATGTGCAGCCGTACACACGTAGAGGGTCATTATGGAGACAACCTCATGCAGGAGACCACGATTGCCCAAATCATGGAAGAGTACTATGAATGAATGACATTAATGACAATGCTGTCCATAGCCGCTCAAGAATTTTATTTTATACATACATATATACACACACATATATACACACATTATAATAAATTATATATATAAATTAAGCCCCACAGGACCTAGGAGAAAGTTGCCATCAACAATAGTAGATGCTGTCCAACGCAAACGTCAACTTGAACTTAAAAGAGAACCAAAATGGAGAGTGTAAGGTGTCCAATACTATTGATTAATAATATTAAATGCAATTATTATGCTTACCACTTTAAATCTTGCAGATAAAACATGCAAGTTGCACCATTCTACTTTAGGACAATGGTTTTAAACAGCAACGCCTTTCAAATGGCAGCCTAGGCGATTCTTGATTACTAAACAGTCCCTGATGTGGGGGCGTGGCCTGAACGAGCTAGTGATAGGAGGCTGACTCCATAGCTCCATAGGGCCCAAACATCCGTCACACCTATCCTGGATCATTTGCCTAGACCCTTATGCTCAACTATTGTTGGCTACTTCCCTCTCCACGTTCCGGGAGTTCCTCGGCCTGCCTATCTTTAGCTGGAGAGATACAGGCATTGACAGTCTCTCCTTCAGTAACTCCTCGTCGCGGACGCCATCTTGGTTCCGGCTTTGGCGGCTGATGCGGCTCCTGATTCCAGCGCTAGCTACATCTGTCACCCAGTCTGCGTTTTGGAAAGCTGGATAGGTGGCAAATCCTGTCCCTGGCAAATTACAGCTCTGTGAGTTTTTTTTCTTACAGTCTCGTAACTCCCGACCCCGGCCGCCATCTTGAAGCGCTGCTCTGTGTCGGTAACAGTCTTTGGGCTGAAGGTACAGCCATTGTTATATTTCCCCTATGCTCTGCGGAGTGGGAGTGTGATAACTGGGTCTGCTTCTGTGGCTTACTCTTTGGATCCTCACTGCCTCATCATCCTGTCTGCTAGCCCCTGAGACTCCCTATGGTATATTTAGGGATCGTCCCCTGGAAGTTTTGTACTATCCTCATCTCCTGATTTAATATTTATATATTATCTCCTTCTGTGGTTATACCATCTCTGAATAATATGGATCGTCTCCTCACTGCTATTGTTGATTCCGAAAAGAGGCGGCTTGTGGCTCAACTGGCGAACTTGCATGATGCGTTGTTTTTTCCACGTTATGACTTACCGTATACAGAGACTCGGTTCGCTGATATGGAGACATGCATTCCCACTATGGAGGGTGGTAATACTCCTGCTGTTGCTAGTCCAACTGTCTTCGAGTTTTGGAGAATGAAATATCAGACATCATTTGACGTTGCAATTACATCCCAGGCCATTTATTTCTCAGCTTATCGGCACTTCGAATCCGTGATGCCTCTCCAAAAAGCTCATATTTTTGCCTTACACGTTGTGCTGAAGATTCGGAATTCAACATTTCAGTATTACATGTACTTTTTTGTTTGTGTTTCGGTGGGCTGGTCCGAAACTCCTTTTTTCTTTATTATTTTGCAAGAATCTGAGGCTTGGCCTGATTAGTGCTCCGCAGTCTAATATGTTTGTCGCATTTTTTATGCCTTTTCTGTATGTTTTTTATTTTTCCGCACTGATATATAAGTATATATCCTGATGTCTCAAATGTTTATATTTCTCCTGTCACAAATGTACCTTATTTTGGTTCAATGTGGGAGGAATCTTATTCTTTTTTTTATGCCTGGGAGCCGGGTTATTGTTTACGTATGGTCACCTAAGTCTATTGCGATATATATATATGTATATATATATATATATATATATATATATATATTAGGCTGGGAGGTGGTAGGGGTTTTATTTCTGATATATAAGTGCTCTTTATATCCGTGTTTTTTGTTTCTTTGCTGAGGGGGAAAGGGTTTTGATTTAATTATTTTGGAGGCCTGTTGCGAGCTGGGGTTGGTTTCCACTAGCTTAAGGCCATCTAGTCTATTGCCCCGGTTTTATTTTTCTTTAGTATTGAGGGGGGTGGGGGGATTGAGGTACTTAGATAGGTTACTAATGGGATACGGGATTAGGGGATCCAGGTATACCTAGTTTGGGGTTAGGTCATACAGGGTGGGGGGTTTAAGGGAGGTTTGATTTGGGATTTTCTGGAGGGGTTATGTAATATTTAAAGTCGGTTTACATTTATACGTTGGCAGGCATGGAATTGCTTATCTCTTCTTTCTAAGTTTACTGTATGTATTTTATTTTGACATGTGATAATTTTGAACACTATATACTGTCTCGATAGTATGTCTGTTTTATATAGGCTATCCCATATAGCTTTAGATCATGGGGGCCCAGATGGCGCCTATGGGTCTGCGTTACATTATCCGTACGGTTGCAGATAGCTATGGTCTATATTTTTGTTGTCTACCATGACTGTTATTTCCGTTTGTATCACTTGATCTAATTATTATGTGATCTATATTTTATGATATTACTACTATATTGCAATTTTTTTTTTTTTTTTTTTATTTGGGTGTGTCTAAAAAAACTCAATAAAAATTATAAGTTTTAAAAAAAACATAAATAAATAAAATCCAAAAACAGTGCAAACTGGTTTCTTGAAAAAATCCTTCTATTAATCTCCTTATTTCACCACACTCCTGAATACACCCCTTCAGTGTCAGAAGGTAAGTAATAGCAGCCTCCACAGATATCTGTGGAGGCTGCCATTACTTACCTTTTGAAGGGGACCTGTCAGTCTACAGGGAAGGTGAACTTGAGGTAGCATTATTAACCCCTCATGTTTATACAATGCCTTTCTGAAAAGGTAAATTTTGGTACGCTGCCATCTTGTATTCTTATATATATTTTTAATTACATATGTACTTTAATAAATGTGACAGTATTTCACGATGGAAGATTCCATGTTTATTATTTGAGGTACGGTCTGGCACTGAAAGGGTGTATTCAGGAGTGTGCTGAAATAAGAAGATTAATTGAAGGATTTTTTCAAGAAACCAGTTTTCACTGTTTTTGGAATCTATTATCAACTCTAAAACTGAAATAAGGAAATTAATTGAAGGATATATTTTTTAAGAAACCAGTTTTCACTGTTTTTGGAATCTATTATCAACTCTAAAACTGAAATAAGGAAATTAATTGAAGGATATATTTTTTAAGAAACCAGTTTTCACTGTTTTTGGAATTTATTATCAACTCTAACAGTGCTCGGACTTCCAGGACTTATTACTGACATATATTTATATACACAGTAGTCTACTTATTGACTCATCTTTATACCTCAGAGGAGCAGCACTTATTTCTTCCTATTTTGTTGTATAAAAAAAAAAAAATGTCTGGGTAGGGATCGAACTACTGATTATAAAAGAGAAGCAGTTGCTAGTGGGTGGGCAGATTACCATGCTGGCTAATTTTCTGAGTATTTAGAGGCTGGTCACTGAGTGTTTAGAGGCTTGACCATGCCGGTTTGTCTTCAAGCGGTGCAAAGAATAGGCCTCTGAAAATTGAACCAGTTGCTTTTCCTTAGAAGTGAAAGTATTGAAATCTAGGACCTCTAGACTTGGCAGCATTAAAGGGCAGTAAGGAAGTCTTTCCACCTGTGGCCTGCATGACATTACCTGCAAAAGCTAAAAACTCAAGAGTTCTCTTAGAATCAATGTCAGCATCGAAGGCCTTACGACAGAAAGTATGTGGTGCAGTGAATACATAGGCTAAATTTTAACCATAATCATTTAGACCTGTATCAAGCTCCCCCACACACAGTCCCAGCACCATCCTTCCCCCAAACAAAGATCCTCTATTGCACCATTAGCATCTAATGAGGAGTTTCTATGTTGAACAGCACCTCACACTCTACTAGCAAACCTTGGTTGCCAGCAATTAACTCGTTTTCAAGCTATAACTGCACCTCTTCAGTCCACTCCTAGCAACACAGTATCCTCATGTATAAAAGCCTCAGCGGAAGCTGAAAGGTTATAAAGAAGACTAAGTCAATTTAAACGAAAGACAATATTCTTATGGGCAGCACTATGCCTATGTACTTGTGCTTCTGTGGGTAGTAAGAAAAAACGAACTCCCAGCCGGGTTAGGAGGTGTACAAGAGGAGGGGGTTTCAGACTTGTGATTCTCAAAGTGACCAAACTCCTGCTTGAACCTCTATAAAATAGTTCCAGTGTTCAATAGAATGATGGAGAGAAAACAGATATGAACATGTAACTATAACAAACCTAAACACAGCAGAGCAACATTTCAGGACAGAAAAGTCTGTCTGCCCAATTTGGTCTTATAGAGGAGGATTGATCATCAAGTAAAAAAATAAATAAAATAAATTTCTTTCCTTTAGCAAAAAGGTGGAAAAAAAAAAAGACCATTGAAAAATGCAAAATAATTAATTTGAGGGGTAAAGGGATGGATACTCAGCCACAACCTAAAACACTTCCTAAAACATAAGCTAAGCCATGGGTCTTCAACCTGTGGCCCTCCAGCTGCTGTGGAACTACACATCCCAGCATGCCTTGCCACCATTTTGATCTAATAGCATGCTAAAACTGTGGCAGGGCATCTTGGGATCTGTAGTTCCACAGTGGCTGGAGGGCCAAAGGTTGAAGACCCCTGACTATATCGCAGGAAGATAGGCCCACTTTCATAAAGCCGGGTACACACCAGACGATATGTAATCCGATTAGGCAGATCAGAGCAAGATATCGGGCACATCGGCCAGTGTGTTCCCTCTATGTCGCTGACGATGCACGCTCCCATGCATCCTCAGCGACATCCCCCGTCGGCCCTGCATGCAGGTCGGACGGGCAATCTCGTTAGCGGGGGGCCATGCTGCATTTGTCTCCATCGCTGTCGGCATCGGCGAGTGTGTATGCACTTGCTGATGCCAGCTCTCGTCACTGACTAGGTCGGGCACATTAGACAGTCTATTTTGTACCGGCCTTTAGTCAAGTGCCCTCCTTCCTGCGGGTGGTGCATAACACGATGTTGAATCTGCATATACATGTCTGAGGAAGAAAATAAAAACGGAGAACATATAGCTTTGTTCCCAGACAGACATTAGGTATCGTGTAAGACACATCTGCTATAATTAATACCAGCAAAATTGGGAAGGAAATTCTGCTGCAGCTAGACGGAGTAAAGGGAACATCTTTTCAATGGTCTTTCCTATGTGCTGCACTTAATATAGTTTTAATATGCGAAACAAAAATAAAACAGAAACAATGTGAAAACTGAAATGTGAACTAGAGTAAAAAAAAAAAAAAAAAAGCATTTGTGGAGCATCTCAAAACAGTGACACTTTGTATGGTAAGGAGTAAGGAAAGCAACAATCCTGACTGACATGCCCTATTATTCATATACATAGCTTATGTGTCTGTCCCAGCCTACCTGTGGCATGCTGAGGAAGTTTGATAACTGCAGGCTGGGTGACAAATGAAGACTGAGCTTCCCGGTTTCTTATTGTTTGGTTGATGAATAATCGCCAGCGACCTACTGGTGAGGACTGCGGTCCAGATTCCCCTGTAAAAGGTGAAAGGTTTGCGAGGTCAAACAAAATGCAAAACTTCTGTGCATGCTCGTGAATCTTATTACTTTGTTAGATGCAAAACGCTTTCACATTTAAATGCATCATTACCATCAAAGTTTTGGAAGAACAACAAAATGATTTCAGCAGGTAGAAAACACTCACCTCCTGTTGGAGCAGATACAGGAACCGCTATCTGTACATGCTCAGATGACCCAGTCTAGTGGAGGAAGAATGAGAAAACTTTAATATCACAGATACGATGACTTGGCCTCTCGCACTGTACAACAATGAAATCACTCACTTGGCTGATGGACTCGGAGGGGGTAAATTCAGTTCTCTCCTCTGCTGGAATTTTGCGCAGTATTTCCTGAGCTTGACTTACAATTAGCTTCAGCTCTTCTACAAACCTCTCCTTTTCTGCTTCAAGCACAAAGTCATCCTCCACCTAGTTCAATTAAGAATAAACTAATTTTATATAATCTTTTTCCAATTCAGGACAAAACAAGACTTCACCCTCCAAAAGGAGGAGATTCTAATGCATTCCCAGTATCTGTGCCACAAAGCTCTTCTGGCTGCAATAGCTGATGCAGCTGATTCACCTAAACGGCTAAAGTGGAAATGCATTAAGGGGGGAGATGTAGAAGAGATGTGTCTAACGTTCTTTAAATGTCTGGACCTACTCCGCCCATCATCATGGTCAAGCAGGTCCATAAACCAACAAGATGTCTTATAATTTGATTTACCGAAGAGGGAGAGTATTAACTCATCTCACTGGTGAATCACACTCTCCCTCTTTCGCCATCTGAACGGCACTGGTAGGGAGCAGGTCAAAAATCCCCAGTAGCAGCATTGTTTGTAGAATAGCACCAAAAAGATGTGGGTAGCTAACAAGGGGGAAACTGCATATATAGCCCTGCTGCTATCACCACTTTTTAGGTATGACAATATAACTATAAAGCCGTTCAACACCTCCAGCTGGCCGCCATAAACGGTCATTAGTATTTGCTACATCACATGTTCTCAAACTCGGTGCTCAGGAACCCAAACAGTGCATGTTTCCTAGTCTCCTCACAGAAACAAGTGAGAGAATTAGCTCCACATGTGTATCTTTTAAAATGTGTCAATGATGAATACACCCGTGCACCTGCCGGGTGACCTGGAAAACGGAACTGTTTGGGGTACTGAGGACTGAGTTTGAGAACCACTGTGCTACATACATGTAGCTAAAACGGCACCAGCGAAGGAACAGGACTAAGGGGAGGATCCTAAGGGGTGTATTTACTAAGCAGTGTTAGGAGACAGAGTGAAAAATGATAAGGTGCCAGCCAATCAGCTCCCAACTGTCATCTCACAGGCTGTGTGTGAAAAATGACAGTTGGGAGCTGATTGGCTGGCACCTTATCACTTTTCACTCTGTCTCATAACATTGCTTAGTAACTAGACCCCTGAGTGTACTATTTCTTTTTTAGTGTTTAGGCTTCATGTGCCACCTGCTGTACTCTGTCTCCTGAGCCCGCCATAGTAAGAAAGACAATTATGTCAGACTGTCTTGTGACTCCAGTGTTCTCAGACAACTCAGCAGTCTTCCAGCAGACCTGGTCTAAAGTAAGCGATCAGGAGCATCTAGCCACTCTCATCAGCAAAATGGTGCTGCAGTGAGATACACAAACCACCCAGAAGCAATCAACTGCAGGTGCCAATGAAAGACCCTGGTGGTGAAAGGGACTTCTCCTATAACTGGTGGCAAAACAGTGGTGTACAATTGGTTTGAAAGTTAAAAAACAACAAGACTATGGTCATCAGTGAGAAAAATACCAACCTCTATGATTTCTGCTTACTGAGGTTTCTGACATTATATTGGGGCTGCTCAGGGGGAAGTGGGAAGCCTATGTTTGCCTATTAGAAAATGAAGAAGGACTCCTGTATTACGTAGTTCCTGGATGGCCATTCTGTCTGTCAGATTTCATCAGAATCCGCTTTTCATTCTCCACAGAGTTTATGTCACCCCCAAATTACTGAATTAGTTTGGAGCCAAGGCTTTAAATACTTGTCCTAAATGTGATAATCTGCAGGGCTGCTTCTGGCACCTCCTGTAAAGTTACCAGATGCTAGAACTGGGGGCAATACTCCCTTTTCTGTCTGATGGTATATGTATTTTTGGTTTGGGTCTAAAAGATAGAGTCAATCGAATGACTAGCCAGAAAAATGTAATGCTTTGGCTATGGTCTGCAAAGCTAGAACTTCGATGCCTCTAGAGGTCCCACTTTGGAGAATGTTGCTGCTTGATGAATGATGTGGTGTGGATGAGCGCTTTCTATATACACTATGTTCAAATTTGACAGTATCTGGGGTGCATGTATTTACTCTCCATGTGGTATTGATGGAGGGGCAGATGCAGTTTCTGGGGGTGTGGGGGTATCTGTCGAGACGGACAATTAGTGCCGCTTTCTAATATATGTGAATTAAATAGATTTTTTTTCTCTGCTTTATGACAGGCTACTTCTATTCAATTGTTAGCCTGCTCTTAAATGTTAATCAAGATTTTTTTTTTTACTTCAATTTGAGATTAATATTGATATTCCATGTATGCCCCCCACTCCCTTATTTAAAAACAATTTTTGATGCTTTAATGTGACTGAATGTCTTGAAGTACATGTTAAGTCTGTTACTTTTTTAATTTCATTTTTATTACTTATTCTCCATACTGCTCTTATGGTAGAGACATCCACTGTATTATATTATACCTGCGTTTTGAATGTCTATCACAAATAAACTTGCCTTAAAATAAACAGTGTACATGGGAAAGGGCACTGTAATATTCGGAAATGATGTCTCCAGCGGGCACAGGATGGTAACCCGGCATCTGTATTACCTTCAATGCTGTAACATTATCCAAGCCCATTAAATGCCAAATCTGACACTACGCATGGGTTGATGGCTTAGGTCAGAAAACTTCTACATAGATAGAGGATTGTGTGAAGTCATAAGCATGTGAAATAAAATGGAGAAATAAGGGCGGGGGTGCAGTAAAGGGCATAGTTTGCATGCCAGTAATTGTAGTGCTACAGACACCCTGCAATTTCTCACCATGTATAGAGCAATGTCCTCAGGAGCATCGCCATCTGCATCAAACTTGAAAGTAACCATTTTGTTGTTATGAGTCTCAAGCTGGCATTCCACCATGTTATCGCCATAGTGTGAGACCTGCAGGTATGAGAGCAAGCCACATAAGAACCTTGTATCCATAGTACGGAAGATGTAAAGTTCTCCAAAAGAGAAACATACCCCTAAGAAGCACAAGTTAAATCGAGTCATTTTATCTGGCCGGGGGCACGAAGCTCTACGCTGCTTCATCTTTTCATGCTTGCCATTTCCATCAAGAACACCGGCACTGTCCCTGGCCAAGTCAGCATAAGCACTGAAATAGAACATTGATATTAACAATCAGATAGAACGTGGCACTATGTCAGACTCTAGAACAAGTCAATGGTAACCACAGTAATAGTAATGTACAAGGGCGAGTCAAATTATCCGCACTCTGGCTGTAGAAATTATTGTAATTAACTTTCAGAAAAGACAAATACATTATTTTCCGACATAATCTCCCTGCTTTTCAATACACTTTGTCCATCTGTCAACAAGCTTTCGTATTCGCTCATTAAAAAATGTTTTAGGCTAAGCTGCAAGCCACAAATGCACCACTGTCTTCACCTCTTCATCAGACGTGAATCTTCGTCCTCTTAAGCCGCCTACCCAATAGGTGATTTTAATGTGCGATTGAACGATTACGACATCGTAATCGTTCATTAAACATGTCAGAAACATGTCAGAAACATCAATCATCGCCTGAACATGCCGGTCAATCTGCCGATAACGACAGATTGGCAATGTTCAGGGATGAGGGAGGGTGCCTACACTAAACGACATATCGTTCAGTGTAGGCACTACAGGGGATCAGGAATGACTGGACGATTACGATGTCGTAATAGTACTGTCTTTCCATAGTTGGGCAGTGGAAAGGGCTTTTTTCAGGGGATTTGCAACATAATCCACCTCATCTATCCAACAGAATCAGTTCACGTGCACGCTCAATGTTCTCATCAGTCGTGGACGGGCATCTGGCTCATTCTTCATGGCTGACACTTTGTGTGACCTTCTTTGAACTTCTCTATCACTTCATACACACTTCTTCGCAACAAAATACTTTCTCCATACTGTGCACAAAGTCTTCGATAAATATCAGCACCAGACAGACCCTCAGATCACAAAACACAGGATTTTGGTACTTACCATTAAATCCATTTCTCCGATTCCACAGGAGACACTGGAGCTTCGTGACAGTGGGGTATAGACGTTGGGTTGTGTTGAGCCTGGCACTTTAAAAATCTAAAAGTGTGACTGGCTCCTCCCCCTCTATGCCCCATCAGCCCCAGTTTTAAGAACTGAGCCCGAGAGGAGACAGAACAGACAGAACGACAGAGAAGGAAACATAAAAAAAAAAAAAAGAAACTCAGTCCAACACACTGACGCACTGCAGGAACACAACTGGCTGCAGGAAAAAAAAAGTCACAACTAGAACAGACCAAAAACTGCAACAGAACTGAAGCAGAACAAGGAACTAGTAAGCAGGTAAGAAGCACTGGGCGGGCATCCAGTGTCCCCTGTGGAATCAGAGAAATGGATTGAACGGTAAGTACCAAAATCCTGTATTCTCCTTCATCCACTAGGGGACACTGGAGCTTCATGACAGTGGGGACGTCCCAAAGCTACCCTCCTGGGGGGGGGGGTGCTGAATGCCCTGCAGGACACTGCGACCAAAACTCGAAGCAGAAACTGCAAGAGTGTAAAATCTGGCGTCATAAAGGACGAACAGAACCTCAGATTTACGGGCCACATAAATTCGAAGTGCCCGAACAACATCCAAGGAGTGAGAAACCCCGGAAGAGTCAGAGAAGAAAGGCACCACAATCGGCTGGTTCAGGTGAAACGCAGAGACCACCTTAGGCAAAAAGGAAGGGCGGGTACGAAGTTCCGCCCGATCATCGTGAGAAATTAAGAACGGCAGGACAAAGCTCCAAGTTCCGACACTCGTCTAGCCGAAGCCAGGGCCAATAAAAGGATCATCTTCCAAGTTAAATACTTCAAGTCCACGTCCTGCAAAGGCTCAAACGTGGACGACTGCAGGAAGGATAAAACAAGGTTCAGATCCCAAGGAGCCGTGGGTGGCACAAAGGGGGGCTGAACTGTAAGTACCCCTTGAAAGAATGTCTGAACCTCCGGAATGAGAGCTAGGCGACGCTGGAAAAAAATAGAAAGAGTAGAAATTTGCACTTTAAGCGATCCCAAGCGTAGGACTGCATCCAGCCCTTTTTGAAGAAAAAGTAGAAGAAGTGGTAAATGAAAGGATGAAGTGGAAGATCCACGACCTTCACACAAAGAGATATAAGCCTTCCAAATGCGATGATAATGCGCTGATGTCACTGGTTTTCTAGCCCTAAGCATGGTAGGAATGACCGCCCGAGGGACACCATGACTTCTTAGGATGGCGGTCTCAATAGCCACGTCGTCAAACGAAGCCGCTGTAAATCCGGGTACACAAACGGACCCTGCTGTAGAAAGTCCGACCGCAGTGGAAGAGGCCAAGGTTCGTCTGCCAAAAGGAATAAGAGATCGAAGTACCAAACCCGACGAGGCCAATCCGGAGCCACTAGGATGACGGTGGACGACTCTCGTTTGATCTGCTTGAGAATGCGAGAAAGAAGCGGAAATGGAGGGAACAGGTATACATGGCTGTATTGCCATGGAATCAGTTAAGCATCCGCTCCCACCGCTGCCAGATCCCTGGTCCTGGAGCAGTAAAGGGGCAGCTGATTATTTGTCTGGGACGCCATCAGATCTATCTGTGGTCTCCCCCATCTGTGAACTAGTTGAAGGAAGACCTCGGGATGAAGTAACCACTCCCCGGGGTGAAGATCCTGACGACTGAGGCAGTCCGCTTCCCAGTTGTCAACTCCCGGAATAAATACTGCAGAGATGGCCTCGGCGTGTTTTTCTGCCCACAAAAGGATGCGGCTGGCCTCTCTCATAGCCAGACGACTGCGGGTTCCCCCTTGACGATTTATGTAAAATTTATATAAATGTCCTCGAACTGCGGGCAGTCTACAGAGCCTTGATACAGGCCGCTCCTCTGCTACGAGGACTTCCGGTTCGGAATCCGTGGCGTTGTCGGATTGTATCCGAACCGAAAGTCCACGTAGCAGAGGAGCGGCCTGTATCAAGGCTCTGTAGACTGCCCGCAGTTCGAGGATATTTATCGACAAGAGGGATTCCTGCTGCGACCAAAGCCCCTGGAAGTGCTTGTCCAGGACCACAGCTCCCCATCCGCGGAGGCTGGTGTCCGTAGTGACCAAGGTCCAATTCCAAATTCTGAAGGGCCGACCTGCTAACAGATGCTCCGTGCGGAGTCACCAGAGCAAGGATATGCGGGTCAGGGGAGACAGACGCACCAGCCGATGCATCTGTAGGTGGGACCCGGACCATTGAGCCAGAAGATTCAATTGAAAAGTTCTGGAGTGAAATCTGCCGAATTGGATGGCCTCGAAGGAGGCCACCAATTTTCCCAGGAGACTAATGCAAAGATGCACAGACACCTTCCTGGGTCTGAGCACCAACCGAACTAGCTCCTGGATAGCTATGGCCTTGTCCATTGCCAGGAATATACGAAGCAGAACAGTGTCTAGAATCATCCCCAGGAAGTGAAGTCTCTGCGAGGGTATCAACTGAGACTTCTGGAAGTTTACAATCCAACCATGTTTAATGAGAATCTGATATGTAAGGGACACTTGTCGTAGAAGGACTTCTGCCGTTGGAGCCTTGATGAGCAAGTCGTCCAGGTACGGGACTATCGTCACCCCCCGAGAGTGCAGGTGAGACACCATGACGGCCATCACTTTGGTGAATACTCTGGGAGCAGATGAGAGACCGAACGGCAGGAACTGGTAATGACTTTCCCTGATGGCAAATCTGAGTCAAGTCTGGTGAGGCTCCCAAATCGGAACATGCAGATAGGCGTCTTTGATATCTATCGACACCAGAAACTCTCCTGCTTCTAGTCCCGCAATCACAGAATGGAGGGACTCCATTTTGAACCTGTGAAAGGAAAAATACTGGTTCAAGGATTTCAGATTTAGAATGACTCACCCATCTGGCTTCGGAACCACAAAGAGGCTTGAGTAAAACCCCTGATTTCTTTGTGCAGTGGGAACCGCAACTAGAACCTCGGCCAGCAGAAGACTGTCGATCGCTTGACGCAAATCTAGTCGCTTCAGAGGGTCGACAGGAAAACCTGTTGTAAAAAAACGTACTGGAGGAGTGAAGGCAAACTCGATCTTGTATCCCTAAGATACCAGATTCCAAACCCAAGTTTCGGAACAAGTCCGCCTCCAAGCCACGCTGGAGATGAGCACCCACCTTCGGATTTCCGAGATGAGATGGGAGCCAGTCATGCCAAAGGCTTGTCTGCTGGTTTTTGATCTGGACGGCAGGCATTAGTCGGTTGACGTCCTCTAGCACAACCTCCTCGCCCTGCTGAAGACGAACCTCGTGGTCGACCCTGAAATCTCGCTGGAGCTCGAAAGGAACGAAAGGAAGGTCCTTTAAACGATCGACGTGGAGGAGGTGCCGACGAAGGTAGAAAGGTACTCTTACCCCCAGTGTCCAGAGAGATCCACTTATCCAACTCCGGACCCCGGACCGAATAAAATATCGCCTGTAAAAGGAAGAGCTTCAACCACTCTATTGGACTCAGCATCCGCTTGCCAGGCACGAAGCCAAAGTGCTCGGCGAGCAGCTACCGGCGAAGCAGAGATCCTAGCGCTACCTGGCCAATATCTCTGGAAGCGTCTCCTAAGTATACTGCGGATTCCTGGATATGCTCTGCCAAGGTAATGAATTCTGCGGCTGTATGCTATGAGTGACAGTGTCACTCGCCCAGCTGAAATTACACCTCTCCTGCTAGTCAGGAGAGGTGTGCATACTTACGTTGCTGTTGCGGCCAGAGTGCTGGGCAATGAGGGGGGAGCGGGGACCCGGACACAAGCCGGTTTCAACTGTGGCGGGCCCCGCTGAGTCTGTGGACTCTTGTAGTATCCCCTCCATAGGGCGACCAGATACAGGCTGCAGTAGCCGTGGCGGTACCCTCCCTGGCGGCTCCCACGTTGCAGGCAGACTGTCACAGCCAGCAGTCTGCCTGTCCTCATATGTATTTATTGATTTCTTATTTTATTCTATTTTTTTTTTAATTATTAGGGCTGGAGACAGCCCCATGTGCACCGGCTCTACTCGGGCACATTCTAAAAACTGGGGCTGATGGGGCATAAAGGGGGGAGGAGCCAGTCACACTTTTAGATTTTTAAAGTGCCAGGCTCAACTCAACCCACCGTCTATACCCCACTGTCATGAAGCTCCAGTGTCCCCTAGTGGATGAAGGAGAAAATGAATCGCTGCACGCTGCTCTTCTTTCGTGCAAATCACAAGTGGGGCAGACATTTTTTCTTGCACTGCAGTCACAAATGAACTGACGTAACATGTTCAAACCTGCACAGCAGTGTCTGGGGAGACAGAGACCTAGTACGGAAAGCATTGATAAGACAGTGCGGCCAACAGAAGTTTTAATATAACCGGAGTGCGGATCATTTTTAACTCACCCTCGTAATAACATTTGTTCACAGGGGAGATTACAAGTACAACAACCATACTGTCACTAACAAGAGAACAATACAGCACACTTGTATTTTACATATAAATGGTAGCAGATTGACTATTTATGCACAATTTATTTGTTTTCAAATGAATGATGTTTTAGGATCGATTACAGAAATCTATCTTACACTGTAAAATATTTTCACAGGCAAATAATATCATCGATACAATTATACAACTTCTTGCAAAAGTAGTCAGTTCCCTAAGAGGACAACAGATTTGTCTGTATTACAAATACATACTAAAGAGACATTAGGCTCAAAGTCCATTTTAAACTCAAAGTGCATTATTTGTCTGCATATTTAGAAAAAAAATGAAAAAATGCTGCTTGCATAAGTATAAAAACCCTTTGCTGTGATAGTTCCAAACTTACACAGATGAAAGATAGTGCCCTCACAATTGGCTGTTTTGTTTTATAAGCTTTAAATATGCCATCTATCTAGACACCTTTACTGATTGATAATCAGGTACACATGTTTTGATCTAGTATAAGGTTTATTGCTAATTAACTCTAGAATAAGTGGATTTATCTTGAGCTCTCTCTGATGCCATTCTCTCTGATACCATAGCATATTATTAAAACATTTTATGGGAATATAAATGTTCTTTGTGATGTATTTATTGTATTGTTAGCTGTGCTGGTGATTTGAACAATTATAATCACCTGGGATTAATTGTTATGCAAAATGACAGTCTACTGTGATTGGACACTGACTGTTTAAATATCTGGTCTGACAATTTTATCTTCTGAGGAAACCGTTGCATGGTCTAATAACGGAGAAACGCGTTAAGTTTGTGGACTTAATACTGGCTGCTTGACAAGTGGATCTGCTTAAACATTGTGGTGTTACGGATGCAAAATCTCCGTTCTTTATGCGAGAGCCGTGACTTCTTCTCATATCTGGGTACTGATGTGTTGCTCCCACTGCCGCTGACGTCATCAAATTGGCAAGCGGCGATTCTGATTATCAGACGGGGAACGTAATTCACAGAAGATTGCCCTACCACTGGTACTATCTGGGGACTTTGCCTTCGCTCAGGATTTCTCTGAGAGTGGTGAGACTATATGGATGCAAATCATAGTAACACACTGGCTTTGCTAATCAAGTTTCTATACCACTAGTGGATTTCCACAGGATCCTTTGAATTATATTTTTCAAGCGACTAATATTTGCCAGTCATCAGTGATATAGCTCTATGAGAATATGTTGATATATACGATACTAGTTATACTAAATCATTTATCTTAATTTTATTGATGTATTTACATGTAATGTTATATATGCATTAAATTTATCATCAAATAATCCAGTGCTCCCTTGGGTGGGGGTGTGTGGGGGGGGTATGTATTAGATAGAGTATATATATATATATCTATATCTACACATATATATACACATATATATATATATATATATATATATACATACATACATACACATACACATACATACATATACACACACACACTCATTTGGTTTATGTATCTTAATTGAGTAGTGTTTCCAGCACCACTATTGGGAGCTGCTGTACAGCTAACAATTGTTTATTATTGTATTTTATTGGCTGCGCCTAATTTTTATACTTGGGTATTATATATATTTTTTGGCTGTCAATTAGCCTCTACCTGTGAATTATTAAAAACAAAAGTCAGCTTTTATGAATACCATCTAATTCAAATAACTTTGCTCAAATAGTGAATCTGGCAGAAAACTGAAGAAATGAAGGCCAAAGAGCATTCTAAAAAATAAAGATAACAAAGTTACAGACTTGCACAAGATCGTAAAAGGCTACAAAATAATATCCAAGTGCTTGGATAGTCCAGTGAGCTCTGCTGGTTCAATTGTGAGGAAACGGAAGCTGAATTAGACCACCCAGGCACTGCCTAGACAAGGCCATCCCTCAAACCCCAGCGTCAGAGCAAGAACAGTGAGCTATCAGTGAGGCAGTAACATGTTATGGGGATGCTTTTCCTAAACGAGACTAGACAAATTTCAAGGACCGATAAATGGTGCACAAAATAGGGAGATACTGTAAGACAATCTGCTTCAGTCTGTTAGAAAACTAAAGCTTGGGAGAAAGTTCACCCTTCAAGCAGGACAACGATCCCAAGCACAAGGCCAAAAGACCACTGGCATGGCTGAACAATAAGAAAGTGACTGTTGTACAATAGCCAAGTCAAAGTCCAGATCTCAATCTAATTGACAATCTGTGGCACTATTTGAAAATTGCGGTCCATAAGCATCGGAGCAAACCTGCAAGGAAGAATGGGAAAAACACTCCCACACAGTGTGCAAACATGGTAGAGACTCATCCAACACAACCTAAAACTGTCATTGCAGCAAAATGTGTTCTGCATGGTGATGAATACTTATGCAAGCAGTATTTTGCAATTTAAAAAAAAAAATTAATTATGACTTTCAAAACTGACTTTGTGCCTACTGGCTTGAATACTTAAGCAAGCCGCTGTATAGTTATGTATATATAAATGGATAAACCCTGCTAGAGGTAGACCTATCTCTCTCCTGCTAGATATATAGATAGATCTCTCTCCTGCTAGATATATAGATAGATCTCTCTATAGATAGATCTACACATACACTACTTCAAAATACTGCTGAATCTCAGGTATAGGGAGTG
This sequence comes from Taudactylus pleione, assembly GCA_031769625.1. Classification (NCBI taxonomy): domain Eukaryota; kingdom Metazoa; phylum Chordata; class Amphibia; order Anura; family Myobatrachidae; genus Taudactylus; species Taudactylus pleione. The sequence continues at coordinate 868,206 of JAUIMM010000664.1, forward strand.
AAATATTTAACAGTAATTACCTGTGAACGGAGTCCAAATTCTGAGCACCAGACTGCTCTGCTGCATGCGTCTAAAAAACATAATACAAGCAAAGAGTAAGTGCCATCTTTTAGAGTGTTGAAAATAAGATGGCCAGAGCTTACTCCCACAGACCTCTCCGTGCTATCAACCCGCCTTCACAAGTTTTTGCTCTAAGAGCTAGGACACACCATTGTTCCAAGTCTAAAGCCGCGTACACACTCAACGATAAATTGGACGATATGAACAATAACGATCTCGTTCATCGCGTACAATATTGTCCAGTGTGTGTGCAAGATATTGCTAACTATGCGCGCTCCCGATGGCTTTCATCGCCCGTACTTGCAGGGCAACCTGACGATATCGTCAGTTTCTACAGGTTCGGGGATGAGGGAGGGTGTCGCCACTGAATGATATTGTTAACTATATCATTCAGTGTGTATGCTCAATGTCGTTAACGATATCGTTCAGTGCGCATGCTCAATGTCGTTAACGATACGGTTCAGTGCGTCTGCTCAATGTCGTTAACGATATCGTTCAGTGTGTATGCTCAATGTCGTCAACGACATTGAGCCCGGCAGTGCAGGGGAAAACACTTAATATCGCTCATGGAGCACATCGCTAAGGTTGGATACACACCTAAAGATTTTCCGTCCAACCATCCAACTAGTTGATGGGTTGGAATGAAAATCTGGTAAGGTATGAAAGCAAATGACAATCAGTAATTTGCTCCCAAACGCCGGAAAACGGACAAAAACTGTTGACACTTGTAATGTTTAGTTCATTCTTCTCCAGTTAATTAGTTATCCTGATGTAATGAAGTTTTCAAATGGGGAGGGGTACACCCAGGAACAAATCTGTATACACAAGCAAAAAAGAAAAAAAAAAAAAGTGTTCCAACAAGGGGCCTGCACGGACATAAAATCATCTAATTGAAGACTCTAAATTATGGTGACCCAAGAAAATACTTAAAATATAACTTTTAATTCATTAAAATCTGACGCACTGACGAGAGATACCATGAGAAATAAAAACTACATATGAGACAAAGTGCATCTTGGGATAGGATACATTGAAAGACATACTGACATAATATACCATGAGAAATGGTACCGATATGTCAAGCAATGTGCATGGGTGAGGCGGGTGATTTATGATTTGTAAATCATATTTGGTGGAGTTCTGAGTGGCATCCTGCAAAGAGTTACATGATAAATGGGGCAGGGTCTAAGGACCATTTATGAGAATATGTCAATAAACCAATATTCTTTATTGAATGCAGTTTTGGCACCTTAGATATACACCACGGTACAGATGCCACAACTCCAGATGAACACAATATACTAAATCATTAACCCAAATATATAGGAGTGGTGACATCTTTATGACATAAGTAAAAACAATAGCATCCTGTTGTGTATAGCATTAAACTGGAAGGCTGTACTTATACTAAACAAATTATTAAATATAAACAATTGAGAGTGGACGCAACTTTTGAATTTTTTGTTAGTATTGTCTCACATTTGTATCACTTACACATTTTTTGCACTTTATATTTCGCTGGCTTTAAGCTTTTAAAGGCTGAATTAAAGGTTATATTTTATGTATTTTCTTGGATCACCATAATAGAGTTTTCAATTAGATGATTCTATATACTAACAGTCTGTGAGTGCCACGCTTTTTTTTTTGCTTGAAAATAATTTCAGACTCGAGAATTGCATTGAAAAGGGAAGCTGGGAAAGTAAAACCCCAGAAGGGACAATTAGATGAAGCACCTAAAAAAAGCCTGCACTTCTGGTAATTGTGCCTCCTTCTGCTGAAAGAAAACAGAGACCAAAGATTTGAACCTAAAAAGAACAGTCTCAATACATTATCCAAACCCTTCTGCAACAAACAGTAGTAAACGGGATAACTGAAAAGTAGCGATTGGAAACTTCTTGTGACAAGAAATCTCTTCCATACTCTATGGTAATTATTTGCGTATGGTACCTTCACCACTGTCAGAAAATAATGTGTCAGTTCTCCCTATGGATGGAGAAACACGTAGGGCAGTGGTGGCCAAACTCAGGGCCTGATTCAGACCCGCTCGCGAGCGCTCGCAAGTGGGCCGATGTTGCCCAAGTGCGCATGCGCACGAGGGAGCCGGCTCCGTCGTGCGCATGCGCGAGACCCAAATAACGACGGCCAAGCTGTCGTTATGGGTCTCGCAGCAAAGGGGGCGTGCTGTCGATGGTGATTGACAGCACACCCCCTTTGGTGGGCATGCCAGGGGCGTGGCTGCCCAGACGGAGGCGTTCCCATGGGAACGCCTACCATCTGATGCCGGCCCCACTGACATCACTAGTGATGTCAGTGGGAGTGCTTTTGGCTCTGATAGAGCCAAATGCACTCCTGGGCTTGCGGCAGCGAGACCCTACTGCAGGGTTTCGTCGCAAGCCCGAGGCCGCTCCAAAAAGGAGCAGGGACGGCCCTGATTCAGAGCGAGCACTCTGTCAGAGCGTCCGGCTCTGAATCAGGGCCTCAGTCCTCAAGGACCCCTAACACTTCATGTTTTCCTCATCACCTAGCTGGTACCCGGGTGTATTATTAGAAGTCACATTTTAATAAATTTGTTGCATTCATTGCTAAAGGACACATTCTATAGGTCCACAGGTGGTCTGAAAAACATGAACTATTATGAGTTATTGGGGACTGAGGCCCTGATTCAGAGCGCTCGCTCTGAATCAGGGCCGGGCTATTTTTTTTTTTTTTTAGAATGGCCTCCTGTCCGCTCGCATAGCTGTGGGTGAGCTGCCAGGAAGATGGTCGCGATGGTCAAGACCATCGGGCTTGCGACGAGACCCTTGTGGTAGGGTCTCGTTGCCGCAAGCCCCAGAGAGATTTCGGCTCTAACAGAGCCGAAATCTCTCCCACTGACATCACTTGTGATGTCAATGGGGCCGCCCCCAAACGGAGGCGTTCACATGGGAACGCCTCAGTTTGGGCAGCCACCCCCCGGCCCGCCCACCAAACGGGGCGTGCTGTCACTCAACATCGACAGCACGCCCCCTTTGGTACGAGACCCGGAGCGACGGAGTGCCCGTCGCTATCCGGGACTCGCGCATGTGCACGACGGAGCAGGCCCATCATCGACCCGGTTGCGAGCGCACAGCGCTTGCGACCGGGTCAGAATCAGGCCCTGAGTTTGGCCACCACTGAGGTAGGGGATAGGGCAGCAGGTGACGGTATTTCACTCCTTGCATCCTGCAGCCATGGGAGATTGTGGGGGGCTCCTGATTAACATAGCAGTTGCCAGAAAAAGTAAATTTTAAATTAAAACAAGATTAAAAAGAAATATCTTCATTGTTTTCAACAAAACTCCAATGCTACCCTTACAAAAGAAGGAGCCAACTAGGATGAGAGTAGTCCAAATATAATATATACCAACTGCCCTGCCTGAAAGGAGTACACAAATCACTAGTACACTCCAATTATATAACCTCACAGATAAGAAAGGCAAAGTAAACAGAAAGACATTGTAAATGACAAAGAAAAATGCACACTGATCAAGGTATATTAGAAATGTATCAACAATTAAAATTGCACTTACATATAGACGATGATAAAACAATGAGACATTGTATTCTGGTTCCCAAGAGCACATTTAACTTGAATTAAGTGCCAGCTTTTGGGGAACAGCCTGCAAGTGTCCCACTGTTATTTTATTGTAATCAATGTGTTAAGTGCAATTTTAATGGTTGATAAATTTATAATAAACTGCTTAATTTATATGCATTTTTCTTTGTGAATTCCAGATCTAGATGAAACATGTGTATAAAAAAAATATCACAAATTAAAAAGGACAACAAAGCTCCATGTGAAGTATATTACATCTGTGCCCATATGCTATACACACATACCAATCAGCCGCTCAATGTGCCTGGGCTGACATCACAACTGGGCAGACACTTAAATTTTCCCACCCAGTTGAGATGTCAGTGTCGGCAGTTCCTGCAACCAGTGTATGGGCGGTCGGCGGCTTGTACGTACACACAACCAGATGCACAGATATAGATTTTGGAAAGATCGGCTGTGCTGTAGGGTTGACATATGTCAGTAAACTCCATAGTTCACAGGGATATATCTGGTGTACAAACCCGCCGACGCACTTGCGATATATCGCTCGTTGATAGAACAAGCAAAATATATTGCCAGTTGATAAAACGAGTGATATCTCGCCAAGTGTGTAGCCAGCATAAGTCTACCTGGTTACAGTAGAAATGATATTGACCAAAGCTAAAATCATTAAAATGAGTCATTCCATTGTAATCGTGAAGCTCATCTCACTGTTCTAGAGTTAAAAACCGGGTCTTACCTGCTGAGATTCCGTATCTGGCTGATGTATTTGGCTTTGGGCCACTGCACCTACAACCGGAATTTGGTAAGCATCCTGGTGAATCGTCGTCTCTGTTAATCCAGTTATAGCTGTGCAGGCTGGTTGTGAAATGGGATTAAGAAAGCCAGGCGGTTGTGAAGATTGATGGCTGTCAGGATGGAGAGGAAGCTGCTGCTGAAAAACGGGCTGGTGAGGCAAGACATCATTGTTGTTGGATGCAGAGGGTATCCCTGGCACAAACTCCAAACTATCTGAAATCTGGTGCTCGTGTGTTTGTACAGGTGGATGCTGATCGTGTTTGGTTGGCGGCAATGATTCTTTAGAAGCTAGAGGAGCAGTGACATGCATAATACTTTGGTGGCCATTTTGTTGATTTTGTAGACTTAAGGGTTGATAGCTCTGACCGAGCTCAAGGAGAGGGACACCAGATAGTGTTGGTGCATTAGAAGGTGGAATGGAGCATTGCGGATTCAGCCCTCCTGACTGCACAAAAGGCTGATGTGTGGGCTGTGACCCTGCAGAGGACAATGAGATTTGATTGACATCTGTGTGAACCTTACAGACCCTTTGTTCTGCATCTAACTGATTTGACAGGGCTTGCTTATCTGGAGATTGAATAGACTGTTGTACATAGACATGGTTTTCAGTATGCACTTCTGGTCTATAGTCTTGTGGCGGAGTCAACGTTTTCTGTAAATAAAGATTTGTTGGCTGCTCAATGCAATCTGGTTTCTCTACAGTCGGTATCGCATGCATCGTGTTGGTCAACTGCTCTGAAGAAGGTACTGTATTCTGAACATATACAAGTCTATCTGAAGGCGGCAACTGTAAATGAATAGGAGCAGGTACTGCGTGACTGTACAATACTGAATTGTCTGAAGGAGGAGTGTGCTGCATTGGTGCATATAAAGGATGATGAGAGTGAAGCATGGTTTGGTTCATGTAAATAGATTGGGTAGACTGGGAGACTGCATGATGGGTATATAACGGTAGATCGGCAGCAGTCTGTTGTAGGTATACTTGGTCGATCGCAGCGACTGGTTGAGGTGTATACGCTGGCTGAGCAGCTGGAGAAACTGGCCTATTTATATGCGCATGCTGCTCAGCCACAGGTACTGCAGGCTGGGTATATGCAAGCTGGTCCGCAGTGGTTATTAGGTATTTATTATGCACATGCTGTGTAGCAGACTGTGGATATACTTGCTGGTCAACCGGAGGAGTTACTTGTGAACTACACACTTGATGAGGTGACGGGCCAAGAGATGACTGCACATAACCTGTATTGTCAGATGGTGGTACGGTTTGTTGGTTATATTTCTGTTCACTAGCTGGGACTGCCTCATGGTGATACAAATGCTGATCAGTTGGAACTTGCTGTGAATTCATAGGTCTTTCCAAATAAGCCACATCTTGTAATGCATTGAAAGAAGGTTCTATTTTTTGCACTGATGGTGGCCACACATTCTGGGCACATACAGTCTTCTCTGATGGCGTCCCGTCATGCTGAGCAAACACTGCTTGCTCCAATTGTTGCCCCCCATGCCGTGCATATATAGCCTGCTCTGATGGTGGCCCCCCATGTTGGGCATACACAGCCTGATCCAATGGTTGCCCCCCATTCTGGGCATACATAGTCTGCTCCAATGGTGGACCCTTACGCTGGGCATATACAGCCTGCTCTAATGGTGGACCCCCACCCTGTGTATAAATGGTCTGCTCCAACAGTGGACCGCTTTGCTGGGCACAGACAGGCTGCTCCGCTGGTGCACCCCCATGCTGGGCATTCATGGAATGTTCTGATAGTGTCCCACCTTGTTGAGCATACATGGTCTGCTCCACCGGTGCCCATCCATGCTGGGTATAAACAGTTTGCTCTAACACTGGGACCCCAGAATGGACATACACAGGCTGGTCAGGTCGTGGTCCCCCATGCTGGGAGTAGCCAGACTGCTGCTCAAGTGATGGACCACATTGCTGGGCATATACTGCCTGTAACTCAGGTTGTGGCACAGCTTGTTGAGTATATACAGATTGCTGCTCAGGTAGTGTAACACTTTGCTGCGAACATAAGGGCTGTTGTTGGCCAAGTGGTAAGCCTTGCTGGGTATATATTGGTTGTTGTTCAGGTAACGGCATTGTTTGTGGGGCATACACTGGTTTCTCAGTTGGTGGAATCCCTTGCTGTGCAAACAATGGCTGGCTAGCTGGTGGAACAAATTGCTGGACATAGGTTACTTGTTCAGATGGTACAGTTTGCTTTGCTTGCAGTAGCAGTTCAGCTGGTGACATAGTTTGATGGACATACTCTGGCTTTTCAGATGAAGGTACCATTTGCTGGGCATACATGTTCTGCTCAGCTAATGCAGTCTGCTGTACATACACTGGTTTCTCAGTTATGTTCTGCTGTACATACACAAGTTGTTCAACTGACGTAGCCTGCTGTGAATATCCAGTCTTATCAGCTAATAAAGAGTGATGTGGGTAAACCGGCTGTTCAGCTGATAAAATAGTTTGCCGAGGATAATATATATGATCAGGGGCTACTCTATCATGTTGGATATGTGTAAACTGCTCAGATATAGGCAAAGTTTGTTGTACATAGCACAAGTGGTCTGCAGTTTGCAAAATTTGCTGATTGTACATTAGTTGCTCTGGTAAGACAGCTGCTTGCTGCACGAAGATGGTCTGCTCAGGGGGTGCAACACTTTTCTGAGGGCACAGAGTTTGGTCAGGAGTTGCAACAGATTGCTGTCCATATGCTTCCATGGGAGGAATTTGGATGTAAAGAGGTTGTTCTGCAGGATTCTGTCGGACATTAGCCTGGGGATGCAACTGTTCTGAAGATGCTATAGCATGCTGAGGGAACACTGGTTGCTCCACTACAGAAGGCTTAACCATTTGCAAGGTGTATGTAGCCTGTTCTAGATCACAGGATGCCTGCTGGACAGGAATTTGTGACAATGGATGCTGGCTGTAAGGAGAATGTTCATGCACAGATGATGGTAATGTTTGCTGTGTATGACCAGAAGCCTCAGGGACAGCTGATGTCTGTGTATTAAATGGCAAATGCTCTACCTCATACTGTTGCTCCATACACTGTGGCACGGCTTCCTGTGCAACAACCGTGGGGTATATTACTTTTGGTGGCTGTTCAACCACGGCTGGTTGCAAAACAACTTGCTGCTGTGCTAGAGGAGCTTGGTAAGGGGTTTGAGGATTTGAACTCTGAAGCTGCTCCGGGTGTGACTGAACGTGAAAGTTTTGTCCTTGCTGTAAATTGGAGGAATACATTAAGGGATCTTTGAGAGGCATAGTTGGTTGCTGTACAGCAGACAGCTGATATTGCTGCTGAGAATTAGCCTGGACTCCCATCACATTCTGGGTTTGATGAATCACGTTTTGTACGCCATAATGATTTAATATGGATGGATGGCATGCAGGGAGAAGGGTTGGAACTTGATTATTATCACCAGGTGCAGCCGAAAGAACTTGCAGCCCTGTCAGTCCACATGTGTCAAGCTGAATTCCAGCTCTGGTTTGCGGATTTGCCATTTGTACAGGCATTATCTGAGGGGACAGAGCAGAAAAAGTTGGCTGCAACACTGGCATCCCTGAAGCATCTAAAGTGTTTGAGTGAGGAATTGTTTTTCCTTCTGCTGAATATACCAACTGTCCATCCAAAGACTAAAATGACAAAATAAACACAAAATAAACACAAGTTAAATCAAATAATTTGTGAACCAATCTTAAATCAATAAACTGTATATATATATATATATATATATATATATATATATATATATATTGCTCCACAAAGACATTATTACCTGTGCATTAAGTTGTCCGTCCATCATCGTTAGCGGTTGGTATGGAGAAACAGGCTGCGGCAGGCAGTGCAACGGTAACATCTGTGGCATGGGCACCTGTATAAAAACAAGAGCGTGTAAACCTGGTCTATAAATATATTAACGGGAAGTAGTTAGAATCCCGACGCACAGGAAGCTGTCTGATGGAATCCCGGCGTCGAAATGCTGGCTTAGTACTAAAGATAGGTGTCTAAATACCGACGCCTATCTTTAACCTGACAACGCAATCACGACAGACTGTTACACGAACGAAGGTAAGCGGGAAAGGTTATCTGTTAGCCGCGCGGGGGGAGGACGTTTAGGCACTTCCAGGGGGTCTTAAGCATTAGGCACCCCCCCGGGAAGGGTTAGGCACCATCGGAGGAAGGTTAGGGTTAGGCACCACTCCGGGGGTTTTAAAATTAGGCACCCCTAAGGGAGGGTTAGCATACTTACCTGCCCCGTCGGTATTTCATACCCAACCCATATTAACTCCTAGAGACATGTTTAGTCAACATTCTATGCATGTCCATATCTAGAGACATCTCCCCCTTCTTTAATTACCATAATTGTTTAAACCTATCTGTAAATTTGAATTCCATCGGGTTCATTTTCTAACACTGTATGTGGGGGAAAAGTGACAAATTCTAGCAACCGATCAGCTTTGACCTATTGCAATGATTTTAAAAAGAGTTTCATATATAATCTATATAAAAGATGTCCAACATCATTACATTGTAATATTTTGCCTAAACTTGATAGGAGATCTTCACTGGGTGCAATGGGTCTGGCCAGTGAGGTATATAGGGGGAGGAGCCAACTTCAATTCTTAAGACTATTTAAAGTGCCAGGCTCCACTCATCACAAGTCTATACCCCAGTGTAACTCCAGAGTCCCCTAGTGGATGCAGGAGAAAATATTAGTGTGCGCACAGCACTGATCATGAGTAGTTGTATCAGAGTCCACCTGTAACCGACCTAACATGTCCAGTCATGTACCAGAAGTAGTGTCCGTAAATGTGCTAGCTAAAACACTGGCCATTAAGATCGCAGGAGTAGTGCAACCCCAAAGACACTCACAAAAATCTAATGAGGACTTGGGTAAGTGGCAGGAAGCACCTCCAAACCCTATAAAGCTTAGAAGTCAAAGTGCAACTTCACACACCCTGACTGAGGTGAAAGAAGAGGGGGTGGGAACAAAAAAAAACCGAACAAACCTATGAATAAAAATATATAACAAATCAACTATTTCTAAGGTTTCGCCCAGATGCTCATTGTTCTGGACTGCAGGAGGGAGCGTTGGATGGCATAGTGTAATAGGTGGCTATGCATGTTATTCTAATGCACTGTTCATAAATAGCATAGTGTCCTTACAGAGCTCACACAAAACACACTAACTCTGCCACATATGAAGTTTGTTCTCCGGGTTTCTTTTTCTCTTCCTATAGACTGCCCACCTACACAAACTCCTTCGTTAACATTGTTAGATAAGACCTGGCATCTCCATACTAATGATACGGTCTATTGTACTTATACTATATTTTACTTTGTCTAGGTAAGAATGCCTGTTAAACTACACAAGTAGACATTATATAGTGTGTAATGTCTAAAATATGTTGCTTGCTATGGGAGAGTGAATGTGACTAATTAACCATTTGTGTTTATAAGGATACAAGCACAGAGACAAGTACATTTACATTTGGGCAACTCAACAATTTAACGGTTATTTAAATATAGAATAAAGAGAATATATTTAAGGCTATTGAAGTGTTAGCATACAGCAGCTCCCTTTCCCATGGCCATCCTGGTATCTCACACTTCGAATACACCATCCCTTATATAGAAGGAACAAGAACTCACCGGCTGGGTCTGCTGATAGTGTCCCATGACGTGTTGCTGCGGATAAAACTGCCCCATGTGACTGGCTTCAGTTTGTGGCATGCCAGACATCCGCTGTGCACTTATAGCTTCATGAGACGCACTATAGATTGCACTGTGCTGGCTGGAATTGTCCGACGCTGCGACGGAACCTCCCCCTGTATCTGACCGGCTATCAGCTAAGACAAAAAGATAATACATGTATTAATGCATATTTAAGTGTGTGCAAACTGTGGCTATGTCCCAAAAGTAAACCTATGCAGTGGTGAAGCATAATCCAACACTCTTTTGTAATAAGCACAGTGCTGCAGATTTAATGCAAATAGTTCTTGCGAGCTACAGTATAATGAGAGAATATACTCACACCACCAAATGGAGAACAATACAAGCAAATCAATCTAATAATACTGCAGACACCGGCATCACTGAGCACAAAGATTGCATTTGCGCACTATGGGCCTGATTCAGAGCCGCTCGCTATTTGCGGTTGTTCGTTCTAAAACAAGGGGTGGCTATTCAAATGAACCGTTCGCTAATTGCGGTCTGTTCACGCCTCTAAGTGTGAACGAGCGAGCAAAACTTGCAATTGTAATTTTGAAAAATACGCCCCCTGGCCGCTCGCATCCTACGTCATGTCCGCTATTTATTAGATTAATCGAGCACATCGAACAGCGTATGAACTGCTCGCTATTCTTGTGGCTGGTTTTTTCAACCGCTATTTTGCGAGCAGTTCGGGGGAAAAAAAAAAACAAGTGACGAGGTCAATGACGCTGCTGTATTAATTATGCACTCCCTTAAAACGCCCGTTTTGACCTTTAAGCACGCCTGCGATCTAATTCCACACCCCCGTTTTCAAGCACCTTCCCCTGTTACCACCCACATACGCCTCCTTCTGTCACTCAAAATAGCAGGCATTCGCTATATAGCGAACAAACGATTTTCGGCCGCACTGACTGGTTCGCGCATGCGTATTACAATCCGTACGCATGCGCAGATGTGCGAACATCGGTCAGAACGAACGAGCGGCCGCTTACGAGCGGCTCTGAATCAGGCCCTATATCCAACCACTTTTAAAATGCAATTCAGTAAGTGGTGTTCAGGAGTATTTGAATATATTAGTATGTTTAGATCCCATATGGATTATTATAACTCAAATCCGGTCAATAATACAGAAGTGCCACTGATGCCCCTTGTGTTAATCAATTTTAAGAAGAAATTGGAAAATAAAGGGCTTTTAATATTCAGTGCACTTACCCCTATTCTACATAGAACAATTGTGAATGTTTATTGAATTAGTTAAAACATAACCTTTAGTTATTTCTCCTTAAAATATTTGGCCTATCCTCATAAGGGAGACAGTCAAATATAAACTATAGAAGTGATTATAGACTGGAATATGTGAAAATAAAATAATTACTTAAAAACAAAGTGTCAAGTGTCCACCTGTATTTAATCTCATTACTATCTCCAACAGATAATTGTTTCTGTATTTATTCTTATAGAATATATTGTTTTATTCCATTATATGGATATATGTTGTAGTCTAGAGCGGTCTAGAAATCGTGCCATGATTTTTCCCTTATTTGTTGCCCTATAGTATTAACAGAGTGGTTCTCACTTAAGGTGCACACACACATACCGACTTGCTCCCAACCAGCCGATGTACACGATTTCCCCTGAACTCTCCCTGAACGCAGTCGTGGTCACGATTTGGAGTTAAAAATGTCCAATCTGACTTAAGAGCTATCTTGCAGCCAGTGCATTGAATCCCAGATTGGCTAATCTGCCCTACAGCATGGCAGATCTGAAGATGCGAGGTACGACGAGCGGAGACGCGCATCAGCATCGTGATCAAGAGTAGAAACTCACGATTTGGCCATTTTTTACATGATCTGTCGTCACGATTCAGCGAAATCGGCCAAATTGGATGAAAACTCGGTATGTATGTGGGCACCTTTACACTTATGATGAGATTTTTCCGTTCTTGTTGCAGTTAGTGGATACAACGTATTGGATATATGTACCTGCATTCTCCGACCCCCTGTATTGTACTACGAGTCTCAGCATGGTAGCATCTCTTATGCTTAAAATTAGGGTGTGCAGTCCAAGCCCCCTCCCCCTGTCCACTATATTTGTGTATATATTGTACACTTGAAGGCTGGGACTCCTTCTGCTTGGTATTTGCACCTCACCCATCCGCCTTAAGCTCAGGCTCCTGCATTGCTGTCTACATATTAGAATGGCCATTATTATATGTGTCCTGGATAAAGGTGTTAGTATTAGGGACCCATCTTACGGGGTTCACCTTGACATGGTGGATGAGCAAACATTTTTGGCCAAACACGTCCTAAGAACCTCACTTATACTCCATGTTAATTGCAGAGTTTATTAGGATTATTTGATTATCATTGTTCTTAGTACTTAAGGCCGGTACACACTAGACCACAGGTTCTCAAACAAGGTCCCCAGGACCCCAAACAGTGCATGTTTTCCAGGTCTCCTCACAGAATCACAAGTGAGATAATTAGTTCCACCTGTGGATCTTTTAAAATGTGTCAGTGAGTAATGATTACACCTGTGCAGCTGCTGGGTGACCTGGAAAAGGTGACCTGTGTGAGGACCGAGTTTGAGAACCACTGCACTAGACGATGTCTAGTGTTCACAAACTCGTTAGTGAAGGGACCCGGTGGGGGTGCAGGCTTCGGCAAGTGCATAAACACTTAGCAAAGCCGGCAGTGACTGAGCGGGTCCATGCTGCATTCGGCAGCTTGGCTCCTGTTAACAACATCGGTCATCGGAACCAAATGCAGGGCCGACTGAGGATGTCGCTGACGATGCGGGGGAGCGCACGCATAGTCAGCGCCATGGCTGGTACACACTAGACATTGTGCCCGATAGGTCGCTCCCATCCGCTGGCTCGGATTACATATCGTCTAGTCGTGTACCCAGCATAGGAGTGTGCACCTGCATTCTCTGTTCCCTGCATAAGGATCAATTGTCCCAGTACCCTCAGCCTGCCCAGCGTGGTTTCTGCTATTGCTGCACTTTATTTGGAGCAGCGAATGACCAAACTGGCTGATTTACAATGCTGCTCTCTGGAGTTCCCACATTAAACTGTATCAAGGTACAAAAACTCACCAATTATGTATAACATTAAAGAGCTTATAACACTTATTTTGACAATCAATAAAGCTAGATAAGAGCTGACTGGATGCAAATAGTAATGTGTATAGGTCATAAAAAAACAAATCATAATCCTATACCATTGGGACAGAAGGTAAATGTGGTCACTAATAGTGTGGTTACATGTTACAGGTTGGGCCATGCTCATGTATGACCAAATCTGACCACAGAGCAGGTCTGATTGAAGAACTAACAAAGAGCTGCTAGATCCTCCTGTGTAAGAGCGCCCATTCAAAGGCTCTGATAAAAAACAAGAGATATGGTAAGAACTTACCTTTGTTATCTCGGTTTCTACGAAGTCCATAGGGTCCACAGGGTTGACCTTGGGGTATAGGTTGGGAACCAAATCCGGGCACCACGCAGTTAAAGCTTTTAGCTCCCAGGATGCACTGGGTCCACTCTCCCTATAACCCCACCCCCAAGCCAGAGGCACCTCAGTTTGTAAGTAGCCAAAGGCCGGAGGAGGAGAGAAAAAGAGAGAGAAAACTGGAACACTCAATAACCATACTCACCGAAATGGGAGACGGAAAACCGGTGACCAGCCACACAGCCCATATGAAGCCAGGTGCGTCAGGGCGGGCGCCCTGTGGACCCTATGGACTTCGTAGAAACAGAGATAACAAAGGTAAGTTCTTACCATATCTCTTGTTTTCTACTTCAGGGTCCATAGGGGGTCCACAGGGTTGACCTTGGGGATGTCCCAAAGCAGTTCAACCAAGGGTGGGGACGCTCCTGTGCTGAGAGGAGAATCCGTCGCCAAAAAGGAAGCATCCTGAGAGGCAAAGGAAACCAATGCCTAGAACCTTAAAAAGGTGTGGACAGAAGACCACGTGGCCACCTAGTAAGGCAAAACAGCCGAGGCGCCACAGCGAGCCGCACACGAGGGTCACATGGCCCGAGAAAAAACAAGCATCAACAACAGGAAGGCCTACCCATGGGTAGGCCCCTGAGGAAGACCTACGAGGCCATCCAAGCCAACATTTGGTTATAGGCCGGCCATCCTTTCCTGTGAAAACCAGAAATCTCAGACCACCAATAAGGAGTCCGATTTCCGTAAGGAACCTGAACGGATCACATAAATCCAAAGAGGCCAGACCACAGTCAATGAGGCCACACCAGCCGAGAGGACTGGGGACAGAATGGCCGTACCATAAGTTCCAGAACAATATGGAACCTGAAAACCACTAAGAAGAAACACAGGGCGAGAGCAACTCCCACCCTGACATGATGCCCTCCAGAAGAGGGAGCCACATGAGAACGCTCCCAATTCAGACACTCTCCTGGTTGATATAAACACCCTGAGAGAAAGAGAGAGCCTAAGCAATAGACCATGTAATGGCTATCACAACCAGCGGTTCCATTGACTGTCCCCGGAGGTAACGAAGAACCACTACTTACTCCCAAGGAGTCCCTAGGGAGGACAAATGGAGGCATAATCAAGAAAACACTCCAAAGGATGAACTGGATACCAGAGTGAAGCAATTCCATATCTTAACCATACTGACAGTGTAGAGATCCGCACTGTCAGGAAGACCAGGCCAAGTGTGAAACCCAAGCCAGCCGGAAGGAATGCCAGAATATCTGGAAATCCTGGACACCGGAGGATTGCATCGACAGGTACAATACCATAAGATTTATGGCTGCCACAGTTTGTGGTAGGTCCCAGCAAAAGCTGATCCATGTGCTCTAATCATTCCAACGATGACAAAGCCAGGGAAGCCGTAAGACCACTGTAAGGACACAGTCAAAGACAAACGACCCAGGTCCAAGGCAAAACCAAGGACCCTGAGACAACAGGTCCGGGCAGTGAAGCATCAGGGATGGAGTATTGATGTAGAGACTCCGAAGATCCAAGTACCCCTGACATCTGGGGCAATCAGGAGCCACCAGCAGGAAAGCATCTCCGTCTCGATTGAAAACACTTCCAAAGACCTCGAGGAAGAAGGGAGACCGGAGAACACAGGTACACAAAGTGGAAGGACCACTTCACCGACAAAGAGTCGCTGAAGTTTGCTTCAGAATCCCCAGAGCTGAACTGTAACACCATAGTGTGATAAAGTCAGAAGGCCATGAGGGTCACCTCAGGGGGGCCCCCCCTGCTCACCAGGAGATGAAACCTCTCTTGGGGAAGAGACTAGTCCCCGGGATGCACGTCGTGACGGCTGAGGACTCCCGCTTCCCAATGGAGAGCTCCTGAAATGAACGCTGCCGAGATGGTCGGGAGGAGACCCTCGGACTATGTCCGAATATGTGACATACCTGTCATTGCCACCCAACGAACAGTGTTGCTAAAAAGGAAGCCACTGTCCTGACCCTGTCGGACTGAACCTTTTCAGGTTCACCGGGAAACAAGAGTTATGCCAGAGTAAGTTAATTGACAGGGTGGAATCGACAGACGTCCAACTGCACTGAAAAGGATTCGATCCAGACACTGTCCCTAGCAAAGAAAACCCTGGACGAGATGGCCATAGCCACCCGGACAGGGACCGACTTGCCTCCGGAGAGAGCATCATCGTTTGAACAGTTATCCGACAGAAAAAACTCATTCCATCTGGAGATGAGCCAATTATGGAAAGGCCTGGAATGGAACTGAGCCCATTCCACCATGCATCCCAGAGTGTAAAGACATCTGTCAACTGCGCAGACAACCATGTACTCCTAATGGAAGAGAGGAGATTCCGTCTTACGCCAGAAGAATTCTCAGATTCTGAGAATCCAGCAGGGATCCTAGATGAAGAATACCCAGAGAGGGATGCAGGGAGGACTTTTTCCCCGTTGATTAAACGTCTGTACCCTGAAGAAGCCACAGTCATCCTGACCTGGCCGTAAAGTACCCCGGTGATCCCGCTAAGAGCAGGAGGCAGTCCAGGTACAGGAGCATTGGGATATACTGAACAGAAGAACTGTCAGAAAATCCAAAACGCTGGTAAACCCCTGTGGGGCTGAGGACAGTCCCAACAGGCAGAGCCCGAAAAATTGTAAGTGTTGCTGTGATACAGCAAACCTCAGCCCATGCTGAGGAAAGGTCTCTGTAAGTACCCGTAGGCACGCGTCCTGTATATCCAGTGATACCCTAAAGTCCCCAGGTTCCAAACATCGTATGATGGAGCATAGGGATTTCCTCCTGAGCCCAGGTAGCTTTAGGAACTGGTTCAGGGAATTGAGACAGAGAACAGGCCAAAGAGGACCATTCAGCCACCGCACCAGAAAGAAAACAGAACAACCAGTCCCTCACTGAGATAGTGGGGATGGCCCAATTAGCTCCGCTTACCGCAACAACTGCATAGCTTTCTGGATCTGTAAGGCCCTTGTAAAGAGGGCGTACCCTCCTACCCACGTAGCCGCGGCAACTTGACACTAATACCGGGCGAACTGAGAAAATCGGTATCTCCCAGTTGTAGGCCTGTCCCGTCAGACTGAAGAGATATCCGTAGGTTCAGAAGCAGGATCGGCTGGCAGTCCAGGCCTGCTCGGTACTGGATATGTCGGCCCTTGTAGATGCCGACAGTCTACGAAGAAACAGACCTTTAGGCTGACCCAGAGGACAAAAAAGACTTAACAGACTTAGTCTGAGGCCTTGTAGTGGGCATAGCTGAAAGCGGTAAACTTGTCGTTAGTAATACTGCCAATGTTACTACAATCTTGTCAAGGTCAGGACCAAACAATATCAACCCTAAAGATGGTATCTGCACCTCTGCATTCCCAGAGCGCAGCCATAGGGTATTACGGAGGATACAGTCGCAGCCGGAACTCTGAAAGTTAGGAGACTGGTATCCAATATAGGCATTTCCACCTATGACAACAGCATATATTACGTGAGCGACCAAATACATTTGAACCCCCGACGTGTTGGAGGGGAAAAAACGTTACAAATGCATCAACCCAATATGCAATAGTATTAACCAACCATGCTATAGCCATGGTAGGATGGGTAACAACTCCTGAAAGCAAGTATACTGATTTCAGGCAGAGTTACCACCTACGGATCCGAAGAATCCGACCACGCAGGAATGGGAGGCGTAGTAACGTCTGTAACCAGACGAGTAACACGCCCATCCCCCCCAGGAGGGGCTCGTGATGACCCTCAGGGAATTTGGGACAGGAGGCCAAACACTGTTGTAACACCTCCTATCTGGCAACAGCCAGAGTCCCGCTATGCGATCCACCCGCTAGTCAGCAACAGGTAACCCGAAGGCACGCAATACTGAGGGTGTATGATACAGGTGCAGGTCAACATTCACTCTAACCAGAATGGACCTGCTACCAGCCCTAAAGCAGGGATAATAATACCTGAAATAGGCTTCCCCCCGTGTAAGAGGGAAAGAGCCCCGAACAGTACCCAGTTCACGGCAGAGCCAACTGGGAAGTAACCACAGGGCGTCAACCACGCCAATTAGCGTTTCGTAGAAAACGACATCCACCCAGGGTGGCTGTTGTGGTAATCCCTGCAAGGGGAATGACAGACTATTGTGGCACCAGGGGGAATTCATATACTGCGAAAAACCCCTGCAGGGAGCGGTAGTCTGTGTCACAGGGGAAGAGTGCAAGAAGCTGCGAGATACCCTGAGATGAAAAGGGCAGTATGGTGAAGTAACCCCAAGTGAGGTACAACAATGGGGCCCGCCCGGCGATCCGCAATTGAGAGGATCCCGAGAAAACAAACCGCCCAAGGGGGTCGTGAAAGAGGCCGGCACCAGATGACGCCACATACAGAACCCTTTATGAGTCAAATCCTCCGCACTAACACCTGCAGCACATGACTTGCAGGATAGTAAAAATGGGTGCAGTATAACGCTCTATCTCCTGGTCAGACATATCTGACCAATCTTGGCGGAAATATTAAGCAGCACTATACTGGTCCTGACTGATGCCAAAAATTAGCTGCAGGGACCCATTTTCAGCGTATGCAACACACAGTTCCATCTAAAATATGGCAACGTGCAGCACGCAACAGTATGTGACAAACCACACAAATATTAACAAGTATATAAATGTGAGGTCTCAGAACCACCCTAAGTACAGCTGTATTAGGGCAGATAAAGAAAAGGGATAGATATACACTGACAGGTGAGAGAATAAAGTACAGTCAGCACTAGCATAAGTCACATACAATGCAGATATATACATATATACATAAACATGTCATATAATATACTGCACTATTACACTGCATTCAACTGCCCAGATTCAGTGTCTGGGAAGGCTACAGCGCTGTGTACACTGACCTGATGGTGAGGTACGCAGGGGGACTGGACTCACTGCCATCCTGAGAGATTTCTGCTGCACCACAGAGATAAAATGGCCGCTGGAGACCTCAGAGGAAGTGTGGCCCGCGGAGGAAGCAGCTCAGCGACGCCAGACTATGGATACTGAAAGGCGCGCTGAGCTGAGGGGAGGAGCCGCTGTAACAGGGAAGGCTGCCTCCCCTGGCCGGCTATTAACCCCCGGGACGCCGGCTCCCTGCACCGATCGTTAAGTCCCTGGTGGTCTAGTGGACACACGGGGTATGGGGGGCCCGCCGCCACTGCCGGCGCCTCCGGTCTGTCCCCTGAGACCGGAGGCACAGGACTGCATTTGAAATGCGCGGATCACCGCAAGCGGTGATCCGCGACCTTACCTGCTCCCCGTGGATCCGGCAGCAGTCCTGGGCGCCCGCAGAGTCCGGCTAGTACAGACTCTGGGGTCCCGCTGAGATCCCCAGATCTGTACTGGCGTCTCAGCGCCAGCGGGGTGACGGAGCGGCAGCTTAGACGTCCTATGGACAGTCCGACGCTGCCGCTCTGAAGAGTCCAAAGTCCATGAAAAAACTTTGTCCCTAAAAAAATTAAAATAAGCTTAGGGGCTGCTAATCAGCTCCCCCTGCGCTAACGGTGACCCGACTCCGGCCGGGCACCAACTTAAACTGAGGTGCCTCTGGCTTGGGGGTGGGGTTATAGGGAGAGTGGACCCAGTGCATCCTGGGAGCTAAAAGCTTTAACTGCGTGGTGCCCGGATTTGGTTCCCAACCTATACCCCAAGGTCAACCCTGTGGACCCCCTATGGACCCTGAAGTAGAAAGGAAAATTACTGAAGGGTAACGAGATTTACATAAACAAATAAATAAAACTGGCCCTGCTCACTTTCTCTGAGATATCACTCCATATGAAAGCATTACTACCACTTCTCACTAAGGGGCCTATTTATAAATTTTCGGGTTCTAGACCCAATAATCATAAGTTTTTATCATTAAACACAAGCAGGGACAGGGGCTCTGAAAGGAGGGAGCTCATCCCTGCTATGTGTTAGAAGTGTAGTGATCACTAATTCAGGACCCTGGAGCGCAAGTGCAGAGTTTTAACTTTGCATGCGAGAGCGGCCATTGCTGAGGAGGGATCCTACGGATCCACTTCCCGGTAAATGGTGAGGAAAGCAGCCTATAAGCTAAAATGGCATTAGCTACTGGGGGCAAGCTCCAGAACACTTCATATTCCGTAGCTCGGTAAATATGCTTATACAGCAGCCCCTATAGAAAACTATAGGGGCTGCTTCAGCTGTCGAAAATGGAGGTCCGGAGCAGATATTGGGGATATGCTGCAGTACCCTATACAAACATTCGGGGGATACTTAGTATTTGCAGGTACTCGTCCTCCCTTCCCAGCCCAAAAAATGTGTTTTCGGAGGATATAATGCTAATGTTAATAGAAAGGCCCCAATGGGATCTATTTATTAAACAATTTTGGTGTGGGTTCAGCTAATAATACAAACAGGGTGGGGGCTGGGGGTGCTGCGGGGATAACACTCGGCAATCAATCAAGCTGGCTGGCAGGCAGGGGGACCGGAGAGTAGCTGCTGCTTTGAGAAAATTTGTGTCAGTGGACCCATTTTTAGCAAAGGAGAAGGTCCCACAGGACTGTCATTTACAGTGTTTTTCATAACTAGTTAGCACCTTACCCCCCTCCCAACCCCCAGCACTGCCTGCCCCTTACCCCCCCTCCTCGGTCCCAGTACTAGCTGCTATCTACCCTTATCGCGTGCCTAAGCCCAAGCATTGCCTGCCCCTAGCCCTCTCCTTGGCCCCCAATACTGCCCTAGCTGCTATCTACCCTTATCCTCTTCCTAGCCCCAGCACTGCCCGTCACTAACCCACTCCTTGCCCCCCTAGTACTGCCCCAGCTGCTATCTACCCTTATCCACCCCTTTGCACCCCAACTGCCACATGCCCTTACCCCCTCTACCGGCCCCAACAGCCAACTGCCCATAACCCCCTATGCCCCAACTGTTACCTGCCCCCAGCCCTGTCCTAGCTGCCACCTGACTCCAGCCTCAGCACTGTTCCAACTGCTGTCCGCTCTTACCCCCTTCCCTCCTTCCCTACCACCAGTACTGCCTGCCCTAATGCCCCCTCTCTACCCCCAGCTCCACTGCAACTGCTTCTTGCACTTAATCCCCTCTATCCCAACTGCTACCTGCTGCCAAGCACTGCCCACAACAAGCTGCCACCTGACCCCAGCACTGTTCCAACTGCTGTCTGCCCTCAGCTCTGCACCTGTTGGCTATGTGAGATCAAGGCACTGTAATTATAAGCATTATCCGTACTGTAAAATATGAGTATGACTTCCCAAGGTGTGTGTGTAGGGCATGTGGGGTGGTCTGATGCTATATGTGGAGATCAAAAGCATAATGTGTGATGGGACCCAGAAACAGTGGAGTAGGACCCCAATTTTTTTTTTAAAGTGAGGGCTCCCTGGGACCCACACATTTTTTCGCTGAGTGCGATCACTGCTATAGTTGACTATGGACCGCAATAACGTACATTTTTTTTGGAGAGCGATACTCCGGATCTCCCTCCATCAACCCTCACTGTCGCATGCATGAGCAGGTGGAAAAGTTGGTGAAAATCCCTATTTAAAAAGTAAACACCACTGGGACACCCTCCTTAATGAATAATTAGGCAAAAATAATATTTAATTAGCTTCATTTGGCCAATAATGACATGTAAAATTTGGGGTAAAAAAGTGCAAAGCAAAGGAAAATAGGTCTAATGACGGGACAGGTATATTGGGGTGCTGTATGAATGGGACAGGTGTTTTTAAGATTGCAGGTGGGTGTTAGAGGCATATATTGAAGGTTTGTTTCAAAGTGTCTTTAAATGACAAATATATTCTTAAAGGCATTTTTATGCACCCCCAATTGATTAATATTTATTTTGCCAAAAACACTTGTTTTCTATCATTATTAGACTGCTTTTGAAATATGCACAAAACAGCCATTCGACACAATTTAAGAACCCCAAATACTTTATTAGGACCACTAATACACTTCTATATTGTCATACTATATCTCTTTGCTTTTTTGGGGGGTACAGGCAGATTTCCCCATTTTCACCGACACTTATCGCGGGTAAAACCAGGAAGAATTTTCGCGCTTCGCGACTTTGGAATTGAATTTTGAGAAAATCAAGTGCGTGCAAAAATGCGACAAGAGGATTTCACACACAAAGGGTGCGAGAAAAATGACTGCATTATCACCGCTAATTGAATTCTCCCCTTAGCTTTTTAAAAGTTCATATCTCGTCCATGTCTGTCTTTTTTCAGAAGCTGTGCGTTTTGCCAGAAGTATAGATATTTAGGCATGTTACGTTAGAGTCAGTGGAGTTTACATTTCTAACATGGGAGAATATGTTTCTTTTGGCTAGATCTACGGTGAGAAAAATTTTGGAGCTGGGGGCTCTGCCCTATAAATCTCCATATATTATTTTTCATTAAGACAGGGGGATCTATGTAGCCTAAACTAGTGTGCAGTTTAAAACAGGATATCTATAAATTTAGGCAGTTGTCGGACTTTGGAAGAGGAGATATGTAAATAGGAGACTTCAGTAATGCCTACATGTAGTGCTGCGGAAGATTACTTCAGCAATTTGACAGGCTTACACTGGAGCGTGGAAAGATGTTCCTGAAAATGAGGGCACTTTGTACCAGTTTGGAGAGTGCCTGCTTTCCTGAGCAGCTGAGTCGGGCCACTTGGTCCTCTGTAAATACATTTAGAAGGTCGTACAGATTCAAATGTTTTGTGTCCAATGATACTAGATTTGGACAGATGGTGTTGTGTAGGTCTATTTCAGATAGTATCATCCTGTAGGGACAGCTTTATGACATCCCCCAGGTTCCAGTGTTCCCCAAAAGGATGATAGGAATATATGGGATTTTTGTACCTGAATTACATATTTTTCTATTAATCCATTGAAGGATAGGTGGGACCACCATTTATGTTTTAGTTCTACCCTTAAAAGTTATGTTGTAGGAGGTAATTTGTCGTCTTCTGTCTCTCGTTTGGTTTTGCTCTCCTGCTCTGTGGGCTTGGGTATTAAAATAACTGATTCAGAGTAGCTAAGGGGAAGAATTCAGACGTTCCTAAAGTGCCCAATCCATGGCTAAGCTTATATAACCCCATAGTTCCAGTTTCTCCAGTGCGTTCAGGGAAAAGGATTTAACGTAAGTACAAAAATACCACTTTGTGATCTTTGAATTAAAAGAGACCAATGAATGATTGTACGGCAAGTTTCACATTAATATAGGTCACTTCCGGAGCAATTGAGAGATGACAATTAGGGAAGCATTGCGCAAAACTCAATAAATAGAACTTTTGTGGATTTATGAAAGACTGATTGTACCCAACTAATCGGATTAGTTTTTGAAAGGAAGTAGGTAATGAATTACCAATGCAGTGGCAAGCATTCACATTTTTATGACGCTTATGCAGCCTGGCCGTCCTAAACCCTATGCAAGGTCCAGGAGGTCTGCAACCCATGACACAGACCACGGGCTTTACACGCCTGCACAACAGGGGGGGGGGGGGTGTGTGACATGCCCCCGTTTTGAACAACAGTCTATGCCCCCATCTCTGCTCCACCCTTAAACGCCCCAGCGAGCACACTGCGCCTGCATAGACAATGAACCATCGCATATGTACTGAACCATCGGATATGTAAACAATGGGTACATACATATCTGAATCAGGCCCAATGTTTGACCTATACGGTTTAGGTTGTCCGGACACATTAATTTGGGAAGGCGTGGGTTGCCTGATCCGAGTGGCTATTCAGATGGGGGTGATTTAGTTATGAGTGTGTGTGATAGTTGCAAGCTAATGCAATGTGTTTTTTTCACAGCAAAAACTTTTTTTTTTATTATAACACTATGCTGGTTCATTTTCATAGGATTAATACAAGTCTTACCTAGCGTGTAAACACCATAAGCATTCATTGGGGGTAGACAAACCTGTAACGGATGAGCATTGCTGACACTGCTGCTGTAACTGCTGGCGTACATGCTGATCCACCTCCGTTTCCTCACACTCATTACCTCCTGTTTGCGAAAAGCCAGCAGTAACAGGGGCGGCCGCCTGTACGACTGGTGCCCCAGCAGCTCTGCTCTGGGAATCCCGGCGATCCTCTGTGCTTCCAGCCAGCATCTTCCGGTCTCTTGTCTTCTTGATCAGGCACACTCGATCGCGTATCGATTTGGACACCGCTTTACTGTCACTTTCATGGAAAAATCCAGATTTAACCTACAGAAAAACGTCAGAAAAATGGTTGCACTCGACGATCTCACACACATTTCATAAGGAAATTTACGTCTATGATATACATACATATATAGCCATCTAGAAAAAATAGACATATATAAACCATTCTTCAATAATTATATAAAAGCTCTTGGCTTAGTGTGACAGGCTACAGCTTTTTCCATATAGAGTATCTATTTCGGAGGCTGGGTGCCACTCCCCCATTCCCCGCACATGCTGCACATGTTTTTAACTTAAAGCTTTACTGAACATAGACGTAATGCCTCAGATGTATCATTTGTACATTACCTTAACATGTTATGATTTAAACAGGCACCTCAGCGACTGGTGGGGAAAATGAATGTGTTCTGTACAATAGTGTCAGCGCAGCACTCTTGTATATATGCGTTATTGTGTGCTATGGTTTAATGTAATAAAAATGTATTTCACATTAACCCTATAGGTCCAGTAAGGGTACTGCAATAACCTGCGGGGTCTTACTGCCATCCTGATTTCTGTTCCCAGGATTACCCGTCCTTGGTGACGCAGTGGAGCTGCTGCAGAGCACTCGCAACCAGAGGGGCTACTGACAGCACACCTCATGGATTCAAGTGAGCTTAAGACCCCAAAAGAGTCTGCTTAATATCCCTGTAGAGTCGATTTGGGATTTGAAGAAGTTGTTAGACCCAAGGGGGCTGGTAAACAGGGATCGTAAAAGACACTTGGGTTAATTTTCCTTCCTGTCCTCGCACTGTGCTCATCGTCACAGAATGTAATGTTAAATAAGTGAACAAAGTTGAGACAGATTTATGCGCAACTTTAAGTCAAAGTGAACTGGTTAAAAAAAAAAAAAAGACAGCAAAGCTCCATGTAAAGGTGAGCATGTGTCTATCATCACTGTCTATCATCACTGTCTATCAGTGGTGTGTGGTATAACTGCTCATTTCACAGATGGTAAGAGGAACCGAAATATAAAATTGTGGAACCAATTCCCTCGACAGGGTGACAGACTAAATCCATCTCGTCACAACTACCAAGCTAAAATGATGGCTTAATCAATATAGAGGCTGCGCTTATATACACGAATATATATATATATATATATATATATATATATATACACACACAAACACATGCATACATCCATACACACATATATATGTACACACACACACAGTCCTACACACACACACAGTCCTACACACATATATGTACACACATTATATATATATATATATATATATATATATATATATCTATTACACACACACACAATTATATAAGTACATATATACAGGATTATCCATTAACCCACCTCTTTGTATCTAAAAAACAAACAAAATTTTGGCTCTGGTACAAAAGAAAGAACTTTTTAAATAAAATAATTTTCAAAAACAAAAGTCCACTAGTAAATAAAGGGCCTAACTCAGCAGCATACACAATTGCAACTACATGCGCAGATCGGCCGATTGTTCAGCACTGTGCATGCACCGCACGTGTGCTGCAATTGCACTGCTATTACACATGCAGATCGGAATCCATCGCAGAGTGGGTGACAGGCTGTGGGAGTTTGGGGGCGGTGACAGGGGAGTGGTCGGAGAAATGCAGGCGTCTGTCCGTCTGAACGTCGTTGCTTGGGCGTGCATAAATTATCCACTGCGATTGTAAGAGCAGTTTGAGTACTCACTTCGTGCAACGAGATCTGCTGTAATTGTGTGTGACGGGCTGATGTGCTTCGATGGTACCGATGTATACGCAGGACTGCGAGGTATTACGGATGTGAGAAAGCATTAGTGGGCGTCTCTATATGCTGGCTGCGCTGTGGCAGGCATTAGCAAATTTTTGCAGCTTCATTGCATGCGATTATGCAGCTGCGATCCATACTAAAATCAGGCCCAAAGACTGTAACGTGTTGGAAACCTTTTAAGAAAACTAAACCAAACAGGTCTATTTGTTTCACCGCAGACAGGCCAGTTCTAGACTGGAAGTTCTCACCATTTCATAGGCCACTTCATCCGGATTATCCAGGTCCAAGTTAAAGCTGAACTCTATAGCTTCATTGTCTTTGTGTTTTCCTTTGAGCTTTTTGGGATCTTCTACCCAGAGTCTCAGGGCCAGAGATGGGTTCACACCATCATCTTCCTCTGCTAGTTCTACTCTAAGGCCGGTGTCTTCTGCAAAGAAGGCGTGGTTTAGGAGGTCCTTAATAGATAACCTGGAATCAACCAAAGAAAATGGCACTTAAAAAGAATCAATAAGTATAGCATGCCTTTTAGATAACTACACAAATAAAACAACAACAAAAAAAACCACACAGGACTTTTGTACTCTAAATCCTCTGCAGTACCAGGACCTTGAGGATAGATGCTCAGCCAGGAGTTTGGCACGTAAAAGAAGAGTCAGCACTGCATGTGTAAATTCTCCCACTTCTATATTCCCACTCTGCAATGAACTCATTTATTTTCTAACAGTCCCACAGAGCTCATCTGCACATGTGGGATTTTTCCCTTTCCATTTTCTACACTGAACAGCACTGGACACCTTTCTCTAACAGGCTGCAAACCTAGTCTGGGACTTTTCTACACTTAAGACTCCCACAGGTGAGTAGGTACGGGTCATTGCTTTCCAAATGACAAACATGAAAGAGAAAAGACAGTACTCCTAAGCAGAGGGGCACACCTCTGATTAATTACACAATTAACTAAAATATAACCTTTAATTGATATGTATTAAAATAACTATAGACAACAAAAAGACACTATGAAAATAATAAGCAACATGTATGAGCAAGAGGAGATATGTATCGTTTGGAGAATTCACTTCAAATCGGAGTATCAAAATAGAATCCTATGCTAACGACAAGGAAAAACAAAGAAAAAATAACAGTTATGTAGCAAAAAAATATCTGTGAGAGTAGTGCTATTTAGTGAAACAGACATCTACTGCTGAGGTAGGTGTCGGCGAACATATAAGTGACAATAAAAAACATATCAGTGAAATTACTCTTTACATTCAATTTTATTGAGGCGTCCCTCAAATTGTTAGGAATGAGGTTATTACTTCAAACCAGTATCATAAAATATATAGTGTGTCTAGATCAGGGATGGGGAACCTCTGGCCCAGGGGCTGTATAAGGACCCCGGAATCATTTGGTCTGGCCCTCTGAGCTTTTTTCGGTTAGCCTCATCTGGCTAGCAGGCAGCCTAGAATGGCACCCTGCAGCCATAATCTATGCAGCAGTGATACCTGGAGCAACCTTAGGACGCTTCAGACGGTCACACCGCTGCCCTTACAGCTCCCCGGAGCATCCAGAGTATGCTGCGGGCATTGCAGTATTCACAGACAATTGTGGCCCACCCCTGTCTGACATCACACGGAGGTGACATGGTCTGCACCGGGCCCGCAAATAATGTTATATATATATCAAAATGGCCCTTGGCAGTAAAAAGGTTCCCCACCCCTGGTCTAGATAGTAGAAAAAAATTAAAGTAGCTCTACATTTAGATGCAATGGGATCTGCT
The DNA here is from genome assembly GCA_031769625.1 of Taudactylus pleione. Classification (NCBI taxonomy): domain Eukaryota; kingdom Metazoa; phylum Chordata; class Amphibia; order Anura; family Myobatrachidae; genus Taudactylus; species Taudactylus pleione. Next base: position 895,567 of record JAUIMM010000664.1, read on the forward strand.
TTCTCCAGTCTTGCAAAACATCAGACTGGAGACGAGAGACCCGATACAACGGCCCAGTTAAGAAACAATAGGGTTGTTTCTACTGCCAGCACTGGCTCAAAGCTTAACCCTGTTGCTGAGCAGTGCAGGATCTCAGCAGTAGCCGTGGCTGGTGAGAGAACAGCTGAGTGGAGAAAAAGATGTAGAGATACCTGTGTGTTGTTGTTAGTTCTAGATTCCCATGGGACAATAGTCTGGTGGTATAGTCCGTGCGCACAGAGGTACCCCGTGACAAACAGGCAAGAAAGCTTTCCCCAAACTGTCGCCACAAAGCTCTGCAATTCTCTAGAATGTCATTGTATGCTTTAGCATTAGTAAATTCCTTCATTTGAACGAAGAGACCTAGGCCAAATTATATAAAACAGCCCTCGACCATTATTTCTCCTCCACCAAACTTTACGGTTGACAAAACATAGACTTGTCTTTCGGGCTGCCTTGTGGTGATTCGTCCTCTAGAGTACAATAGTAGTATGCTTTACACCACCCCAGCTGACATTTGGTACTAACAATGGTGATCGGAGACTTGTGTGTGACTGCTCAGCCACAGATACTCAATCTCTGAAGCTCAGATGCACTTCCTTTTGCTGATGTTTCTTTCAGAGGCAGTTTGGAACTCTGTGTTACAACCAAGCACAGACAATTTTTACATGCTTCAGCCATCGGCTGAAAGGAAGTTCCATTCTACACTGAGGAGCAGCACAGTAAGGAGGTTCCATTCTGCATTGAGGAGCAGCACAGTAAGGAGATTCTATACTGCACTGAGGAGCAGCACGCTAAGGAAGTTCCATTCTACACTGAGGAGCAGCACAGTAAGGAGATTCTATTCTGCATTGAGGAGCAGCAAGGTATGGAGGTTCCATTATGCACTGAGGATCAGCACGGAAAGGAGGTTCCATTCTGCACTGAGGAGCAGCATGGTACGGAGGTTCCATTCTGCACTGAGGAGCAGCACGCTAAGGAAGTTCCATTCTACACTGAGTATCAGCACAGTAAGGAGGTTCCATTCTGCATTGAGGAGCAGCACGGAAAGGAGGTTCCATTCTGCACTGAGGATCAGCACGGAAAGGAGGTTCCATTCTGCACTGAGGAGCAGCATGGTACGGAGGTTTCATTCTACACTGAGGAGCAGCACAGTAAGGAGATTCTATTCTGCATTGAGGAGCAGCACGGTATGGAGGTTCCATTCTGCACTGAGGATCAGCACGGAAAGGAAGTTCCATTCTACACTGAGGATCAGCACAGTAAGGAGGTTCCATTCTGCATTGAGGATCAGCACAGTAAGGAGGTTCCATTCTGCATTGAGGAGCAGCACGGAAAGGAGGTTCCATTCTGCATTGAGGAGCAGCACGGAAAGGAGGTTCCAATCTGCATTGAGGAGCAGCACGGAAAGGAGGTTCCAATCTGCATTGAGGAGCAGCACGGAAAGGAGGTTCCATTCTGCATTGAGGAGCAGCACAGTAAGGAGGTTTCAATCTGCACTGAAAAGCAGCACGGTAGAAGTACATTGTGGAGCACGAATATCACCTGAACTAGGCGAGCGCATATGCACTTTATCTTACACACAGTGTGCATTATTTTTCTGTTTTAGGTTTGTCTTCTGCCACAATCTGAGACAACTGAACACAAGCAAGGAAATCTAATACTGGTGAAATGTATGAGGTAATTGGATTCCACATCTATCATACTGTAACGGGCTGAGTGCAGGACAACACATTTTTCATTGTGGTTGTTGTAACAGTAAACAGACAATTTTTTAAGGTTTACTCTTCTTAGTCCCTATGAGCCAGATTACTATCTACTAAGACTATAACAGTTGGCTTGCACCCTGAATCTCTTGAGAACCTACAAACACCCCATGGGTATAGAAACTGTCATACAATGCGTACAGGTCATGGAAGTTCCGGGACCTATCTGTACAAAGAAAAATGGAACTGCTGTCAGATGGTTCCTCACAGCCCAAATGAAGAGACCCTCTTCTCCTGGTGGTTCACGTTAATAGTATTTTAATCTCCTTGTGAAGATTCTAACCAAATTGGAGAAAATATATTGATAAAATCAGTCTGAGAAGTCAGATGAAATAGCCAAAATCTGGCATGTGGTCTACACTGCCATAACACAAAACTCTAACAAAGGGCACGATTCAATTCTATGCGATGTGAATAGCGCCGGGAGCAAGCTCCCGGAGCTATTCAATACACCGCGCTGCCAAGTCTGACTAGGATTTCTTCTCGCCTCCCCCCGGGGATGAGAGCAGAAATCCGACAAAAGTCCCGGCGCAAGGCTATTTTCTGCCCTTAGCGCCGGGAAAACAGCGGCGGGAAGTTAGGTCGCGGGATGCCCGTTATCGCGCCTTAAACAGGGTGTTTAGTTGCGAGAACGGGGATTCTCCGACTAAACACCGCGCACAATTGTATAGCTCCGGGAGCTATCTCCCGGCGCTATTCACATCACATAGAATAGAATGATGCCCAAAGACTCACCTTACTTCACAATACCCCACATTCACAAGGAAAAACAGCACCGCATTGTCCCAGGCTACGGTCATGTCGGACTGTGCTCTAATTATTCACATGTATCAGCTATTGCTTGCATGAAGCTCTCTTCTCAATAACAAGCTTCTAATAAAATGTTATATTATTTCTTACCTTTCAGTCTTGTTCTGTCGGATGCAGCTCTCTATGATTTCTTTTACCTCTGGGTCAGATACTTTATTAAAACTGGCAGGTTTAATTCCCTGTAGCGTCAAGAAAGACAATTAATACTGTGAGGTGCTTTACATAAGGTATCCTACTGATCCAAGTACAGACAATAATAGGAGCAAGCAAATATAACACAATTAAGCAAATGGCCTTATTATGGAAAAATATAAATAAAAAAGAAGCGGATTGTACCCTTAATACATAGCTATAGAAAGATGCAAGAGGCACCATTGAAAAATGCAAGAGGCACCATAGAAAGATGCAAGAGGCACCATAGAAAGACAACTAAAATATAGGTTTCCCCTGTTCTACTACAACAAATGGGGGGGACAAGAGCAAATGAAGGACATGATCATTAAGAAATCATTGATCTGTTAGGCATAACTATATTTAGAAAGCAGACGTACGCTGGTTACTTTGCGGTAGATCTGAGCGGCATTCTGGCATTCAGAGTATGGGTATTCTGAGGTAGCCATTTCAAGCATGCACATGCCAAATGCATAGACATCCACAGACTCATCGTAATGCTCCTCATACATTTCTGGGGCCATGAATTCGGGGGTTCCTGGAGATAAATCACACAGTTGGCATTACCTTCAAATACAAATCAATAAATAGATTTGTGATGACAACAAAGCACATGCAAAAAGTAGGAGAACAAAATTTGTCAAAAGTCACACTACAAAAAAAAAATAAAAAAAACCCCAGCTTCTCTGTGATTCATTTTACAAAGTGCTATGAATACTAATGAGGAATTCATTAACTATACAACCAAATCTATGAAATGCTGATTTTGCATTTACAGACACGTTGTAACAAGTGCTACTTTCAATCTGGTATTTAAATTAATCCTCTTGATATTTTTAATTATATTTTCTTCTGGTTCACACACTCTGGCTACAATTAAAAGCTACAAAGCAGGATAGGGAAAAATGTTCCTTACTCTGTACTTCAAAAACCATGACATGAAACATTACAGCAGGACGAGGACACTTCCAAAATACGTTGTCCTATCTCTGCAACCTATACCTTCCATTCACAGACTCTTGGTACATATCAGCCAACACATACCATGCGTAGCATTAAAAAAGTAGCAACAGAACACTAAAAACCATTTCTAATGCAATTAATTGGTAACAAAATCCTATAAATCAAATGTCCTTTCATGACGTACTTAAAATATACCATTCATTCTTACCATCATATCTGGTTGGTTTTTCTTTTCATCTCCTCCACAAACAAAAGCCACAGTGTTTAGTATAGAAAGTGGTGTGTATGTAGGACAAAATGTTTAAAATTACAATTATGCTTGCTTTGAAATCACTTTTCATGACCCTGTGCGATAATCCACCAATCTGCAGCCTGTAAGGAACACTAGTCAACTATGAGACTGTGCAGACCATCCAGACAGATGCTCCCCTCCTGCCCTACAGTAATGCAAGAGAGAAGCACTGCACTCATGAGCAGATGTTTAAAGAAGTCTGGTTCACACATTATGTGGCTTGAAACATGCTGGATATATTTAGCGGAATATAAATTCTTCAGTCATTTTAGGTGCGTTAATTAGTATAATTTGGGTCAACCATACTATTTAGTTCATTAACACAGTGACATTTGTCAATAACTAATAATGAGTTTATATCCTACTCTTTTAGGTAAAGTTATACTTAAATATCTGAAAGATGTAGAGATATCAATATTTACTTTCGTGGATGGAGTGTAGGATATAGTTAATACACAGTGTTTGATAGTAATGAGCTGTCATTAACTCCTATCAGACTGGGTTGGACATAATTACGCAGATAAGAAAGTATCTCTGGCATTGGCTATCTAAGGACTATTATAATGCTCTATGTAGTTCTGAACTGTACTGAGCATATTGTTACACAGGGCAGATAACATACATCAATATCCACAAATCCATTCTGTGGGATAAGAGCAGCGCCTCTACAAGCGAGAGTGTAAGTGGTCCCCAGGTAATCATCTAATAAGAACTCTTCTCATTCCAGACAATACAGTTTACATATAGATATTCTGATGGATATCAATTGCTTTTAAGCACTGTCACTAGCATGGAAGTCCAACTACAGACTCCATAATCACTTTAATAAACATGTGTTGTATTCAAGATTGTGCATGTGATTGTTTAATGCTCTAAGATGAAACTAAAGGGGCCTATCCATTAGCAGATAAATTGATTGACTGAACGATATATCGTTCAGTCGTTCAATTTATCTGCTAATGGATAGGCCCTGAACTATGACAGATGTGCACTCCCGCGGCCGATTTTATCTTTCGTCCCTCCAACATGTTGGTCAATTAACGCATATCGCTGCCAGATATATCTGGCAGTTTATATGCGCTAAACGACGAACGATATTAACAGCAGCTACAAAGCGCTGGAGAGAAAAAAATGGAGGTTTAATTAACTCCCCCGTCTCCACTTTTCTTACCTCAAGAAAGTCTGTTTAAAAGTCTGTTTTTGAATGGGGACCTTATCTCTCTGCAACATCCAGTTATGCTGGGTACAAAATGTACAATATATAGTTCGTGCAGCTGACAAACGATATATTGCTCAGTGCATCTGCGGTTGTGTACACGATGGGCCATATTCAATTAGGGAGCGAAAAGTCTGTGCTGGACTTTTCGCTCCACATCGGAGCTTTTCTGGGGATAAAGTATCGGGCGCGTGCCCGCTTTATCCCCGTATTCAATTTGGAGCCTGCGGAAAGGTAAGTATCGGGAAAAATAGGGGAATTTTCGGGAATTCATCCTGGGACCCCCCAAATGATGTCCTGACATGGGGGATCACTGAGTACCCCGTTTTACCCTGCTGAAGGTAATTATAGTTTTTAATTAGCCGTGGCAGGTGTTTTTTTGAGGCTATGAAGAAGTGAAGAATAGCACTTAGTTTTTGAAAAATTAGTTATTCCTATCAAATTTGAGGTACTTTAAAATGGAGGTAAGCATATTTTTAAGTCCCTAAAGTTAATTTAAAAAAATTCTGCAAAAATGCACCTGCCGCTACACTGCGCAATGAAGAAAACACCAGCCACATACTTGGGGACCCCACCAGAATTCATTTAGTTTGGCATTTTGCTCCCCTTTTTTTTTCACCCCCAAATTTAAAGTTAATTTTTTTGGGGTGTCCCTTTTTTTTTTTATAAAAAAAAGTTTTGTTTTTTTTTTTAAATTATATTCCCAGTGGCATAGGCTAATTTTTTTAAGCCTGCACCCCTAAACCCCAATTCAGCACTCTTTTTCGCCAAGTAAAACATGGTGAAAACTTATCCCCGTTTTTTTTCAAAGACTTTTCACACCGGCGAAAAGTCTTTGAAATTGAATACGGGGATAATGAAAATAGGCGCAAATGACGTCACCGGTGACAAATTATCGCCGATAACGGCCTTTTCGCTTCAAATTGAATATGGCCTGATATCGCCGATAAACGTCTTTCACAGATATATCGCGTTACCCATGGAGCATGTCAGATGCAATATATCTTGCAAATATATAGTGCGCTTATGCCGGCGTGTACAGGCGACCGATCGACCCCATCATGCTGGCCGCAGTAACCGCCGACGTCATCATAACTGGGCGGGCAAATTTAATGTCTGGCCAGACGTCACCAGTCGATTGGTAAGTGTGTATGCTTACCAATTAGCTCGCTTGGTGGGATGGTCAGCCAAGTGTGTACCCCACATTAGCGTGCTGTACTAACTTACCAAAAACTAAAGGCCTGCCCATATGCTTTGGCCTGCTTCTAAAGCATGAGTATTTGTAACTCGAGACTGAACTGGATTTGGAATACTCTACAACTTTATGGATACTACCATGTCTTAAGCATTGCATCCTCCCTTCACGGGGTTCTACTACTCTCCCCCAGCCGTTCCATACACCACCACCATGCATCATCTGAAATGTAATGCAATTTAGTGACTCCTCTGCTACACCCTTCTGTTACCCAAAACATCCACATTCTCTGATTATCTCCCGCCTTCACTACTGTAACCTCCTCCTCCTATCTAAACATTCCTTACACTGATCAATCCCCACTTTAATCCTTTCCGAATGCCGCAGCAAGATTGATATGCCTCTCTCGCCATTCCACATCTGCAACACTACTCTGCAGATACCTGGAACTCTGTCTTCCAGAACCCAATTACAACGTCTCACATAATAATAATGGACACCAATCAAAAAATGCAGCACTTAAAACAAAATGGAAAAAAAAAAAAAAAAAAGTGTCCGATTGCCGCAGTTTTAAATCCATCATCATTTACCTACACTTTTCTTGCATCTGTCTACACAAGTTATAAAAGTGCTCAAAATTGCTCAACTGAACAAAACAGTAGTGTCTTCAGGTAAACAAAAATGGCTATTGTGAGACACAAAGGGCTCTATTTGTTACAATCCGCATTTGTAATGCAGATTGTAGTGTGATATTACTGACTGAATTCACAATGCGAATTCAGGCAATATAACAGGGAATTACTACAAATCCCTTGCAGGGAGAGAGCTTGCGATGAAGTTCTGTCCCTGCGAATCCCCTCCGCACACTTATCACGGTATTTTTGCAAAAAATACTGTGGCAAGTATGCACCGACCGACTGTCGCTAAGCCCCGCCCCCCACGATCGCGGACTCCACCCCCCCCGTGTGAAAACACCCTTTTTCACTTTATTTTAGTAAAAATAATGTTAATAAATAGAGCCCAAAGTGTGCAGAACAGGAAGCAATGATGGTAAATGCTGTAGCGGTTTCAAACGGAAACATTTTGTAGACATACTGTATATCTGCCTGTCAGTACAGCATGTTAACGTAACATTTTAGAAGAGCTTCCTGATCTATTGCATGCTTTTCACATTTGAAACTTAGCACGTTACATAATTCACAACATTCTAAGATACTGTATAATCAAGAAACATGAATACCTACAAAACAGTTGCCAAGAATGTTAATGCATTTAGGTAATGTGGGCAGAGACTTTTACATGAACAGCCACAGCATATTTGTGCAAATACCTTACTGTATCTGACAACGCACACAGCTACAGTTTATGAACATGGCAGCTCTGCAGTGGTATAAGAATAGCAGATTGCACAGGAGCACATAACACAGCCATACCTGATATAGTAAAATACTGACTAATCCAGTTCAACTAAAATTTAGTATTGCAAAAAAATACATATTTTACAACGATCTAAGGATCATATAGGGTTGAGGGGATCATAAGATTAAAAAAAAGGTGCAGACTAGATGGGCCAAGTGTTTTATCTGCCGTCAAATTCTATGTTATTACCCCAATGTATAGTATGTGTACTCATGTAGTAAATATACAAGTTGTGGTTTAAGAGAGACTAAGGGGCATCGCTTGTAAGTAATATGACTTCAAGCCTCACCAATCACACTCTTTGCAAAGGATGTCCTCATCAAGGTCGCCAAACCAAGGTCTCCAATCTTCACGGAACCAGTTGGTCCAGTAATGAAGATGTTGTCACACTTCAGGTCACGATGAATGATAGGTGGCGTCCGAGTGTGGAGAAACTGAAGACCTTTTAAGATTTGTCTACACCAACTTCTTAGCACTTTGGGCTTCATTACTTTGAATCTTTTCAAGTAACTGCAAATAAACATACAGTGTCACCAACTACATAAAATGCCATTATTAGACATGGATGCGCAGAATTCTATATACCTACTCTGCAAATGAATGAAGTTACCTCTGTATAGCTTTATCTTAAAACATAGGCCATAAAGAGTGAGAATGTGGTTGTAAAGAAGGTGCACTAATGTGCAGGGAACACACCTGGCGGTAGGCCGGTGTTATATAGAGGAAGCACCATGGAGAACATGATGTGCCAAAACTCTACTCTAAGGGCTACAAGTTTATTACAACTTTGCACCAAGCATTCTGCTCGGTATTTGCACCCCACCCATCTGCCCTTAGGTGCTTTTAATCATCTGCACATGACGGTCTGCAAATTAGAATATGAAGATATTTAACTCTAAAAGGGGGGAAAAGAATATGAAGATATTGAACACTAAAAAGGGTGGAATTCAATTGAATGCGATGTTGAAGTGTGCTGGAATGAGTGCCCAGAGATATTCAATTGTCCGCATCCTGCTCGGGAAATGCAGTTACCATGCCTAATGCCCGGAATTTAGTCACCAGAAACAGCATTCCGACTAAAGTGCCTGGCGCAATGCTGTTAGTGCATACTAGGATTGACATGCAGGTGGTGGTAACATAACCATTGTACGTTGGTAGAGCACAATTTGGGTATGGGGTGCAGTTTTGGCCACCTCGCTTCAAGAAAAACATAGCATTGAAGGGGGCGATTCAATTGTTTCATAGGGCACCTAAACTAATGGTCGCCTGATAGAGCAATTCAATTGCTCTGTTCAGGCCCGCATAACCGTGGTTAGACACATTTCGGCTTTCAGCCTCCTGGAGGTGGCGAGCAGAAATTTGCGATAAGTCTGCTGTTTGGGTGCCCAAAGCAGGACTTTAGATGGGGTTAGCTGCTATACGTGGGTAAACCCCGTCCTTTTGGGCACACGCAACATGGATGCCCAAATTGAGCAACAAATGAATTGCTCTGTGGGTGTCCATTGTGTTTGGGTGCTCAAAAGACAACTGAATTACCACTGCAGTATCCTCCCCAGAGTCTTTTTGAAGACACAGCCTGCCGGTGCCGGCCCGGCTTGCAGCGTCTCCTGGTGCTGGCCAGGGAGGAAGGGGGAGGAGGGATGCCGTAGGCAGGGTACTGGGCCACCCCCTCCACCTTGGCCCTGGACGACTATAAAGAATTTCTGGGGAGAACACTGGAGATGAACTAAGTTAAGCTTTTGTCTAATTAACTTTTGATGCAAAGGATAATACGGAGCACAAGGGATTATCTGTTAAGAATGGAAGGAAGGCAGGTAACGCCATAAGAAAATGTATTCCAAGGATAAGAAACTCATACTTACCCGACACTAAAAACGTATTGGATACTTTTATTACAAGAAATGGTATCTGTAGTGATAATTTGTAGAGGATATTTGGGGGGGATGATTGATCCAAGGAATTTATTCTATTACCATTTGAGGGGTTAAGAGTTGGGGACATGAGAAAACCATCTGTAAAAGGTGCAGAAGCCATTAGATACATAAAGGGGGGGATTCAATAGTTTTTTGGGTGCCGGTTCGTGATGGGCACACAACGGAACACTTCATGTGTTGCTCTGATCGGGCGAAAAAAAAATTGCCCAAATGCACCAGGTTTAGTGGCATAAAGCGGCTAAATCCATCTAAATAACTGTGTTCACTTTGGGCGTCCATGGAACTTGCGCCCGGCAACAATTGAATAGCTCCGTCAGGCGGCCATTACTAACACTCCATCGGGCGCCCAAAAAACAAATGAATTCCCTGCTAAGTGTCAATTACAGGTATTTCTAATAAACAAATCTTAATTGATTTATTTTTTGTGGGAAGCGACGGAAACGGGACTTAACCTTTAAGTATATCAGGGAAACAAACCTGATCTACAGGAAATAGCTTACAAATAGATGCTAAACCTATCTTGCAACTTCCTTCTTGGATTAGGTCTCCATTTGCCACTTCTATTTTCCACAGAGACAATCAGCTGAGAGAACGATCAGATTACTGTCCCTGCTGACTGTGGTATTGGAAATATTTGCAAGTGGGAGGGAATCAGAGCCAAAGGAAAATTGCTACTGTAAAGTACTGTCACATAGCACCATGAAATAAGCAAATACATGCACAAAGCTGTTAATGATTTGCAAAGATGGTTACGTTTTTAATGTGCCAGATGTCATCAGTTCCGTCACCAGGACAATGCATTTCTTCCCCTTCAGAGTAGACTCCCAGGAATCGTAGAAACGCACAATGTTGGGATGTTGAAGACCCTTTAGCATCTCAGCCTCCTCTTTGAACCTTTGCTGCTCTGCTTTGGTTAATTTCCTGTCCTATAAAACATAATAACCAGTTTGTCTGTGCATTCTGTCTAATAATACATGAAAACACTGCACCATAACTAACCACAGAGAAGTAGTTTTCTTGGTGCTTTCCAAAGATTCTACACATTTGGGAAAGATTAAAACGTTTCATCAACTACAATTTATGTGCAAATGTTTCGTAGATACTAAAGAAAACACAATGGCTGTAATAAATATCATGCTTGACGTTTAAATTGCTGTCCACCAATAAAACTGAAGATGGAAAAGGACATCGCACTTGAAAAATCAAAGCATCCTAGAAATCAATCTTATGATGAAGCGAACAGCTGAAAATAGCAACACATTATACCCTACTACACCCTAACATTTCATTGCTCTAAAGGGGCTTGGACGTTTTCAAACAAAGCAAGTCAGTGGCAATTTAATTTCTGTAAAAATAAATAATTCTTAGAGGGTTATTCAATATGAAACGTTAACCGCGCCTCCGCTTATCCCCGTATTCACTATGAAATCGACGAAAACAGGACCCGGCGATACTTGGATTGGCGAAAACAAATGGGATTTTTTTGGAAATAATTGTAGGACCCCCCTAAAGATGTCCAGACCTCGGGGTTCACTATGGGTACCCCCGTTTTTCGTTTTTGCCTGCAGGTCGAGGTTTTTAAATAGCCGCGGCAGGTGTTTTTTTCCCGACTTTGAAGAAGTGATGCAGAAGAGCATTTAGCTTTTTTTTTTCGTTTTTAAAAGTGGTCCCATCAAATTTGGGGTACATGAAAATGGGTACCAGCATATTTTTAAGTCCCTAAAGTTAGTTTTTAAAAATTCTGCAAAAATGCACCTGCCGCTAGTTTGCTCAATGAAAAAAACATACTTGGGGACCCCACCAGAATTAATTTCGTTAGTTTGGCAGTTTTTTTTCCTTTTTTTATATTTTCACAACAATTTTTTTTATTTACTTTTTTAAAACAATTTTTTTTGAACATTTCCTTTTAAAGAGGACATTCCCAAAAGTACAGGCTATTTTTTTATAAGCCTGCACCCCCAAACCCCAATTCTGCACTTTTTTTCACTTGCTGTAGTGATTTGAAAAATTATCCCTTGACCCCATTAAGGAATAAAAATGGGAATTTTCGGGAAATATGCCTGGGACCCTCCTAAAGATGTCCAGACATGGGGGATCCCCGACTCCCCCGAGAACTGTCAGTTGCTGGAGCCAATCAGCAGGCGCTCTACAGTCAGCGCTGCCGCTGATTGGCTCTCTGGACTGCAAGGCCCGTGAAATGCCGATAGCGGGCATTCGGGAGCTATCTGTATGTGTAGCAACACACATACAGATAGCTGTGTTCCGTGGATCAGGTAACTCGTTTTTTTTGTTTTAAAACACCCATGGATTACAGCGGAGACCAGCGCTGGATGTAGGTGAGTATGACATTTTTTGCAGAGCCATGTTTTTGGGAAATCCTACTGGAGAAGAGGACAGAACATCTGGTATAGGTAATTATGTGTGAATGGGTAGGTGTGTGTAATAAACTTATACTGGACACAGTGTGTGTGTTTTGTCTTTTTTAAACTATTTATTTTACAGTGAAATTACAGGTGCCGCATGTCTGCTGGCACTTGTAGTTCCACAAGTGCAAAATGGCAGGCATGCTGGCACTTGTAGTTCCACTGTAAAGTACAATAGTGTGACATTATTTGGCCCCCCTATTACCCCCATACCCACCGCTCCAGGGGTATGGGGATGAGCCCCAGGCTTTAGCGTAAGCCTGTGGTGCTCGGGAGAGGGGGGACCCTTTTTTGGGCAAAAATACCTATGCCCAGCAAATTTGGGGTACTTGAAAATGGGGGTCAGCATATTTTAAAGTTGCTAAAGTGACTTGAAAAAATCGTGAAAAACCCACCTGCCGCAAGCAGCTGCAATGAAAAAAACACCTGGGGCTTACTTGGGGATCCCCCTAGAGTCAAGTTCGCTATTTTTTAACTTTGTCCCCCAAATTCAAAGTGCTTTCTTTGGGGGTGTCCTGATTTTTTTTTTTTTTTTTTTACACAGATCGTTTCAAGGGGTCATTCTGAAGGGTGCAGGCTATTTTTTTTTAAGCCTGCAACCCTAAACCCCAATTCTGCACTTTTTTTCGCCACCTATTCAGTGGTGAAAAGTTATCCCCGTTTTTTTTTTCAAAGACTTTTCGAACCTGCGAAAAGTCTGAAATTGAATATGGTGTAAAACCAAAACCACCGAAAATGACATCATTGGTGCGAAAACATCGCAAAAACCGAGTTTTCGCTCCATATTGAATACCCCTAATGAGGTTTACATTAATCTGACAAATGTGTTATATCAAATATATTAAGAGAAAATATAACTAAATATTTTAAAGACATTTAGGTGACGATTCAATTGTTTTCTCTGGCGGCTGGTAGCTCTGGACGCCCAACACAACATTTCAATAGTTACTCTGTTAAGACGTGAACAGCCGCCGGAGCCGGCATTTCTGCTCGTCCCGCTCATGGGAAAGTGAGCAGATGTGTGTAATAAGTCCTGGTTTTGGGCTCCACAACCTGGACTTTAGACACGGCTAAACCTGGTCTAATTGGCCGCGAATAGCATGATAATAAATGGCTACCCGAAACAATTGAATTGCAACATTGGACGCCCATTCATTACAGTGATGTAAGAAACAACTAAATCGCTCCCTTAATGTTTAAAGGCATGCAAGCAATATTGTATAATTATGGTTTATTTATATGGTGCCTTAGAATTCTACAGCGACAAAGGCTGGGGAAGCACAGTACCAAAACAGGCACTTAGGGGGTGCTAAAAAAATTTTTGGGTGGCCAACAAAGCTATTCCTTTGTTCCTCCAATTGGTCGTTGAGTGCCACAAGCGCCTATTACTGCTCACCGTCTCAGGAGGGTGCAAGCAAAAATTATGGGCGCCGGCGGCAGTCGCACCCGACCGGAGCAACAATTGAATAACTGCCAGGCTACCAAAAAAAAACCAAAACAATTAAATCACCGCCTAACTGGTAAAATTCAAAACAAGCAAAGGACATTCTAGAAATAATATTGCCGGATAAGCATAAAAATATGAATTATACTGCAAATAAGTTATTTTAGGTAACGTATAACACAAACCACTGTTGTACATAACATTCAAGAGGCATGGTGCTAGAACGTAAAACTAGGTAAAGTTGGAGCAGGGAAGACTACAGGAGGGGTGGGGGGAACATTGTCTTATTTGTTTTGAACATTTACAAAAAGGTACAAACATCCTAAAAATGTCAAGATAATGTTTTGTTTTCTCTCTGGGATATTGATTTGAAAAGCAAGGCTGCGTCCTCAGCATCTTTTTAAGAGCCTTGAACATCAGTTTTGTCCCTGCTGTTATCGCTACCCACTGAAGGGATCAACCTACAGATAAGAAGTCGGGTGGGCAAAATAATTCAGGAGACGGTCTATCAAATCTAGGAGCAATCAGGATCTTCTAAAGGTGCCAGGAGGCAAAATGCATTCATTCATCTCAACAGAAAGCACTTCCAAATAGGTTTAATACATACCTTTCAGCTACCTTTTGCTTTCCAAATTTGAGAGATGTTATTGACATAGAGGAGAACAAAAGTGCAGATAAAAACTGCTACTCTGGCACTCAAAATATTATCTACAGCCATGGCCAAAAGTTTTGAGAATGACCTTTTTGTCAGATATTACTATGGTATACTGAAGTATAATTACAAGCATTTCATAAGTGTCAAAGGCTTTTATTGACAATTACATAAAATTTATGCAGAGTCAATATTTGCAGTGTTGACCCTTTTTCAAGACCTCTGCAATTCACCCTGGCATGCTGTCAATAAACTTCTGGGCCACATACTGACTGATGGCCGCCCATTCTTGCCTAATCAATGCTTGGAGTTTCCTGGCCATGGACCCAAAGTTTTGATGTTTTGTTCCCCGAGCCACTTCGTTATCACTCTTGCCTTATGGCAAGGTGCTCCATTATGCTGAAAAAGGGATTGTTCGTCACCAAACTGGTCTTGTATGTGCCAAAGTCAAATAATTGGATACGATCGCTTTACAATTATTAACCGACGATAAAGTAGTCTATAGTCTGATGACGTGTTACCAGGACGTTAAAATGCGTATTCGCAACACATACACTGACGCACATAACGAGCGCACACATATTATATATATATATATATATATATATATAAAACAAGAGATATGGTAAGAACTTACCTTTGTTATCTCTGTTTCTACGAAGTCCATAGGGTCCACAGGGTTGACCTTGGGGTATAGGTTGGGAACCAAATCTGGGCACCACGCAGTTAAAGCTTCTAGCTCCCAGGATGCACTTGGGTCCACTCTCCCTATAACCCCGCCCCCCAGCCAGAGGCACCTCAGTTTGTAAGTAGCCAAAGGCCGGAGGAGGAGAGAAAAAGAGAGAGAAAACTGGAACACTCTAGAACCATACTCACAGAAAAGGAGACGGGAAACCGGTGACCAGTAACACAGCCCATATGAAGCCAGGTGCGTCAGGGCGGGCGCCCTGTGGACCCTATGGACTTCGTAGAAACAGAGATAACAAAGGTAAGTTCTTACCATATCTCTTGTTTTCTACTTCAGGGTCCACAGGGTTGACCTTGGGGATGTCCCAAAGCAGTTCAACCAAGGGTGGGGACGCTCCCGTGCTGAGAGGAGAATCCGTCGCCAAAAAGGAAGCATCCTGAGAGGCAAAGGAAACCAATGCCTAGAACCTTAAAAAGGTGTGGACAGAAGACCACGTGGCCACCTAGTAAGGCAAAACAGCCGAGGCGCCACAGCGAGCCGCCCACAAGGGTTACATGGCCCGAGAAAAAAACAAGCATCAACAACAGAAAGGCCTACCCCTGGGTAAGCCCCTGAGGAAGACATACGAGGCCATCCAGCCAACATTTAGTTATAGGCCGGCCATCCTTTCCTGTGAAAACTAGAAATCTCAGACCACCAATAAGGAGTCCGATTTCCGTAAGGAGCTTGAACGGATCACATAAATCCAAAGAGGCCGGACCACAGTCAATGAGGCCACACCAGCCGAGAGGACTGGGGGCTGTATGGCTGTACCATAAGTTCCAGAACAATATGGAACCTAAAAACCACATTAAGGTAGAAACACAGGGCGAGAGCAACTCACACCCTGACATGATGCCCTCCAGAAGAGGGAGCCACATGAGAACGTTCCCAAGTCAGACACTCTCCTGGTTAATATAAACACCCTGAGAGAAAGAGAGAGCCTAAGCAATAGACCATGTAATGGCTATCACAACCAGCGGTTCCATCGACTGTCCCCGGAGGGAACGAAGAACCACTACTAACTCCCAAGGAGTCCCTAGGGAGGACAAATGGAGGCATAAGCCAGAAAACACACCCAAGGATGAACTGGATACCAGAGTGGAGCAATTCCATATCTTAACCATACCGACAGTGTAGAGAACCGCACTGTCAGGAAGGCCAGGCCGAGGGTGAAACCCAAGCCAGCCGGCAGGAATGCCAGAATATCTGGAAATCCTGGACACCGGAGGATCATATCGACAGGTACGATACCGTAAGAATTTCGTATGCCACAGTCTGTGGCAGATCCCAGCAACGTCTGGCCTGTCTGCTCTAAACATCTCAATGAAGACAGAGCCAGGGAAGCCCTAGGACCACAGCAGGGGCGCAGTCATAGACAAACGATCCAGGTCCAGGGAAAAACAAGGACCCTGAGACAACAGGTCCAGATAGTGAAGCAGTAGGAACTGAGCATCGATGAGGAGACTCCGAAAATCCTAGTACCAGTGACGTCTGGGATGAACTGGAGCCCCCAGAAGGAAAGCCCCTCCATCTCGAATTAAACCTCCGAAGACCTCGAGGAAGAAGGGAGACCGGAGGACACAGGTACACAAAGTGGAAGGACCACTTCACTGACAGAGTCACTGAAGGTAGCTTCAGTACTCCTAGAGCTGGACTGTAACACCGGTAGTGTGTGATAAGAGTCAGAAGGCCATGAGGACCAATCACCTCAGGGAGGCCCCCTCTGCTCACCAGGAGTTGAAACCTCTCTTGGAGAAGAGACTAGTCCCCGGGATGCACGTCGTGACGGCTGAGGAAGCCCGCTTCCCAATGGAGAGCTCCCGGAATGAACACTGCAGAGTTGGCCAGGAGAAGACCCTTGGACTATGTCAGAATGTATGACATTCCTGTCATTGCCACCCAACTACCAGTGTTGCCTAGATGGAAGCCACTGTTGTGACACTGTTGGACTGAACCTATGCAGGTTTACCGTGACATAAGGGTTAGGCCAGAGTGAAGGCCCAAGACAGCCGAAAGTTCCAACAAGTGGCAGGGCGGAAGCGACAGACGTCCAGCTGCCCTGAAATGAATGCGGACGAGACACTGTCTGCAGCAAAGAATACCCTGGACGAGATGGCCATAGCCACCCGGACAGAGACCGACTCGCCTCCGGAGAGAGCATCATCGTCCGAACAGCGATCCGATGGAAAAAACTCGATCCATCTGGAGAAGAGTCAATTATGGCAAGGCCTGGAATGGAACTGATCACATTCCCCCCTCCCAAAAGGTAGACACTCTGGGAGACCGCGCATCACCAAGAGTAATGACATATGTCGACCGCGTAGACATCCGCACACTCCAAGTTGAAGAGCGGAGAGCTTGTCCTACGCCAGAAAAATTCTCAGATTCCTGAGAATCCAGCAGTGCTCCCAGATGAAGAATACTCTGTGAGGGATGCAGGGAGGACTTTTTCTCCGGTGACTAATTATCTGTGCCGAGAAAAAGCCACGGTTATCCTGACCCGGTGGTAAAGTACCTCGGTGATCCTGCTAAAAGCAGGAGGACGTCCAGAGAAAGGAGCATTCGGATACACTGAACAGGTGAACCGTCAGAAAATCCGTAAAGCTGGTAAACCCCGGTGGAGTTAAGGACAGTCCCAAAAGGCAGAGCCCGAAACTTGCAAGTTTTGCTGTGGCACAGCAAACCTGAACCCCTGCTGATGAGAGGGCTCTGTATGTACCCGTAGGTACGTATCCTGAATACTCAGATATACCATAAAGTCCCCAGGCTCCAAACGTTGGATGATGGAGCAAGGAGGATTCCACCTGAGTCCAGGCACCCTTGGAATCTGATTCAGGGATTTGAGACAGAGTATAGGCAAATGAAGGACCAGTCAGTCACTGCCCCAGAAAGAAAAAAAGAACAACCACCAGTCCCTCGCTGAGATAGAGAGGCTGGCTGAAATAGCTCTGCTTACCGCAAAGCCTGTATAGCTTTCTGGGTTTGTAAGGCCCTGATCGGAAGACGTGCCCGTGTAACAACGCCTGTGAGGAGGCCGCCTGAGCAATGAGAGGCCGTTGAGAATCAGTATCTCACTCTGGAATCCCCCAGATGTAGACCAGCCCCGTCAGGCTGAAGGTTTATCCTCTGGCGTAGAAGCAGGGCCGTCCATAAGTCCAGGACAGCTCGGTACTAGATATGGTGCCCCCCGTGGAGGCCAACAGCCTAGGAAAAAACAGGCCTTTAGGCTGACCCTGAGGACAAAAAGACCTAACAGAGTTAGCCCGAATGTAGTGGGAGTAGCTAAAGACGGCATCTCTCCATTAGTGATACTGCCAAATGATGCAACAATCTTGTCAAGGCCGGACCAAACAAGATCTTCCCCATGGTAGGAGACTGCACCTCTGCTTTCCCATAACGCAGCCATAGGGTATTGCGGCGGATACAGACGCAGCCGAAACCCTGAAAGTTAGAAGACCGGCATCCAATGTAGGTAATCCCACATATGACAACTGCATATTTTATGTGAGCGGCAAAAGACATTTGAATCCCAGACGTGTTGAAGGGGAAAAACGTTACAAATGCATCAGCCCAGTATGCAACAGTATTAACCAACCATGCGATGGCCATGGTAGGGCGGGCAACAGGCCCTGAAAACGAGTACATTGATTTCAGGTAAAGTTACCACCTACGGATCCGTAAAATCCGTCCAGGCCGGGATGGGAGGCATATTAATGCCTCTAAACCGACGATTAACATACAAATCCACCCCAGAAGGAGATTTCGATTACATGTGAGGACCCTCAGGGAATGGGAAACAGGAGGTCTTTGTGACCCCTCGTATCTGGCGACAGCCAGACTCCCGCCCTGAGATCCACCCGCTGGGCAGAAACGAGGAATGTATGATACAGGTGCAGGATCGACATTCTCTATATCCAGAATGAACCTGGCTACCAGCCCCAAAGCAGGAATAATAATACTTGAAAATCGGCTCCCCCCATGTGAGGGGGAAAGAGCCGAATACACCCTCCAGTTCATGGCAGAGCCACTGGGAAGTAACCACCGGGCGTATACCACGCCATTTGGTATTTCGTAGAAAACGACATCCACCAGGGTGGCCGTTACGGTAATCCCTGCAAGGGGAATGACAGACCGATGCGGTACCGGAGGTAATTCATGTACTGTGAAAAACCCTGGCAGGGAGCGATAGTCTGTGACACAGGGGTAAAGTGCAAGAAATTGCGAGATACCTCGAGTTGAAAAGGGCAGTATGGTGAAGTAACCACAAGCGAGTTCCGACAATGGGGCCCGCCCGGCGATCCTCAACGGAGAGGATCCTGAGAAATAAACCGCCCAAAGGGGTCGTGCAAGGGGCCCGGCACCAGATGGCGCCGCATACAAAACCTGAGTTAAATCCTCCGCACTAATACCTGCAGCACATGGCTTGCAGGATAGCAATAATGGGTGCAGTATCGTGCGCAATCTCCTAGTCAGATATATTTGACTATCTTGACGGAAATATTAAGCAGCGCCATACCGGTCCTGACTGACGCTAAGATTAGCTGCAGGGACCCATTATCAGCGTATGCAACACACAGTTCCATCTAAAATATGGTAACGTGCAGCACGCAACAGTATGTGACAAACCTCACAAATATTAACAAGTATATATATGTGAGGTCTCAGAACCACCCTAGGTACATCTGTATTAGGGCAGATAAAGAAAGGGGATAGATATACACTGACAGGTGAGAAAAGCAGACAGTCAGCAATAG
Organism: Taudactylus pleione; assembly: GCA_031769625.1. NCBI lineage: Eukaryota > Metazoa > Chordata > Amphibia > Anura > Myobatrachidae > Taudactylus > Taudactylus pleione. The sequence continues at coordinate 915,354 of JAUIMM010000664.1, forward strand.
CATAAGTCACATACAATGCAGAGAAATATATATACATACATTTGCATGACATAAAATATACTGCACAATGTCGCTACATTCAACTGCCCAGATTCAGTGTCTGGGAAGGCTATAGCGCTGTGTACACTCACCCAAAATGGCCAGGTACGCAGGGGGACTGGGCTCACTGACATCCCAGGAGTTCTGCAGCACCACCGAGAGATGGCCGCTGGAGACCTCAGAAGAAGCGTGGCCCGCGGAGGAAGCAGCGCAGCGACGCCAGACTGCGTGTTGAAAGGCGAGCTGAGCTGAGGGGAGGAGCCGCTAGACAGGGAAGGCTTCCTCCCCTGGCTAGCAATTAACCCCCCAGGATGCCGGCTCCCGCTGCCGCTATAATCCCTGGTGGGCTAGTGGACACGCGGGGTATGCCTCCATGGAGGGGGAGCCCGCCGCCACCGCTAGCGCTTCCGGTCTGTCCCCAGAGACCGGAGGCATAAGGCTGCATACACACGTGGATCACCGCAAGCGGTGACCACACGACTTACCTGTCCCCGTCGATCCGGCAGCAGCCTAGGGATTCCTCCAGAGCCCGGCTAGTACAGACTCTGGGGTCCCGCTGAGATCCCCAGATCTGTACTGGCGTCGCAGCGACAGCGGGGTGTAGGAGTGGCAGCTTAGACGTCCATTGGACAGTCTGACGCTGCCGCTCTGAAGAGTAGTAAAAAATAATAAAACTTTTTTTTTTTTTTTTAAATAAATTTTAAGCTTAGGGGCTGCTAATCAGCTCCCCACTGCACTAACGGTGACCCGACTCCGGCCGGGCACCAACTTAAACTGAGGTGCCTCTGGCTGGGGGGCGGGGTTATAGGGAGAGTGGACCCAAGTGCATCCTGGGAGCTAGAAGCTTTAACTGCGTGGTGCCCGGATTTGGTTCCCAACCTATACCCCAAGGTCAACCCTGTGGACCCCCTATGGACCCTGAAGTAGAAATAAATATATATATATATATATATATATATATATATATATATATATATATACACACACACACACACATACACGTTCATATGCATATTCATACTTACACATGAACGCTCATCTGTATATATTCACGTACATACAAACAGACGCACATTTGCTATTTCAATACACAGACACACATATGGGAACGCACACATATAAAATGGTTCCTACACATTATGGTTAATAACCAGAGTTATTAAAAGGTATTTGTTAGCTAATAATGATGTAAGATGTACTTAAGAGATCTAAGGTTCAGAATACAGTGGACATGTCATGTTTGGTATCATACTAAATCCCTGTTTATTTGCAGACGTCCGTTTCTATCGGCAAAGAAGTTGCATCATGCATCCGCTAGTTATGGATGATAGGGAGTTATTGAATAGAATGTCATTACTTGTATTCAGTGTTGTAGCCAGTATTAACCAGTTGTTCGGCGGGAAGCTACACAATGTGACTGTTGGAAGACTGAGCCATACCCCTGATGACACCATATAAACTGACCAATGACCAGAAGCAAGAACCAATGAAAACCTGTCAATGTGTCCCTTCGTTAACTCTGAAACCTATATGGTATATAAGCTGTGTCCTGACCTCAGTGTACAGACATCTTTGCAACCGCAGACGTCTGGATTGATGACTGTATACTGGTACCAGTGCGCACGCATATGTATCGGCTGTTACTATTTTCATTGCTTTTTACTCTAATTGTTAAATCTTACATCGTGTTACCCCTTTTTTACATAAATAACTTTTTATGCTTTGGAACCACACGATTGGACTGGAAAGCAATTCTTTAAGCGAATTGCAGCGCTAAATTGATGAAGGTGTCGGATTGACACCGAAACGGCTGTCGGGCTCTACACACTGGAGGAGGACTTGTGATGAGTATTTTTTCATGATAACTTGTTGCTTTTGCCATGATGAACTGCTGCTATAAATTTGTTCACAAGCCCCTCTAAACCTTGACATTGTTATGTGTTTAACACTGGATTAATATATTTTTTTCTATGGACTAATATGGATGTGCTGACTCCTTTTTTTCTATCACGCGAACATACTATGTGTTTGCACTCCGCATTGTTGCTATTTTTAAGAGCGTGCTGCTGGTCTCATATGTACTGCTCATTATATATATTATATACATACATACATACATACATACATATACATACACACACACACACGCGCCACTCAGGGCTTTGAAAAAAAAAAAAAAACTAATAGGGGTATTCAATATGGGAGCGAAAACATCATTTATGCGATGTTTTCGCAGCTATGACGTCATTATCGCAGGTTTTGCTTTTACACTGTATTCAAAGACTTTTCACAGGTTCGAAAAGTCTTTGAAAAAAAACGGGGATAACTTTTCACCACTGAATATGTGGAAATTTGGGGTTATGGGGTGCAGGCTTAAAAAAATAGCCTGCACCCCTGGGAATGACATTTAAAAAATAACTGTCAACAAAAGTTTTAAAAAAAATAGGGACACCCCAAAAAGTTAATTTAAAAATTGGGGTGAAAAAAAAAAAAAAAAAAAGGGAAAAAATTGTTTAACAATAGGGAAATAGGTTCAGGGCTATTCTGCAAGTATGCGGCAGGTATTTTCTAGAATAGGCTATTAGCGGCAGGTGCATAGTTGCAGAATTTTTAAAAACTTACTTTAGGGACATAAAAATATGCTAGTACCCATTTTCATGTACCCCCAAATTTGATGGAACCACTTAAAAAAACGAAAAAAATAACCTAAGTGCTCTTCTGCAACACTTCTTCAATGTCGGGAAAAAAACACCTGCTGCGGCTATTTAAATCCCCGACTTTCATTTGCAGGCTAAAAAGGGGGTACCCATAGTGATCCCCCATGTTTTTACAGAGTCCTACAATTTTTTTAAGGAAAATTTCGTAACTTTACGCAAATCCCACTTCGCCAGGTCCCGATTTCGTTAGTTTCATATTGAATACGGGGATAAGTGGGCGCGCGCCCGATACTTTATCCCAGGTAAAAGCTCCGATATGAAACGTAAACTTCGACAGCGAAGTTTACGTTTCATATTGAATTCCCCTCTAAAACGACATTGAAACGTTGACACTGCTGGGAGTCGTTTGAGTGTTTTTTCAAAGCCCTGAGTGGCGCATCTCTCTGTATTTACTTATGGCAAGGCTTTATTTACAATGAGGGCAATGGGGTGAAGTAATTACATCCTAAAAGTGAGTGCCGGACTTTGCCTGTGTTTGTGATAGATAGATTAGAATATTATTTATATATATATATACACATATATATATATATATATATATACACACATATTTACATATATATATATACATATTTACATATATATATATATATATACACATATTTACATATACATATATATTTACATATTTACATATACATATATATTTACATATTTACATATACATATATATTTACATATTTACATATACATATATATTTACATATATATATATTTACATATTTACATATATATATATATTTACATATTTACATATATATATATATTTACATATTTACATATATATATATTTACACATATATTTACACACACATATATATATATATATATATATATATATATATTTACACATATATATATATATTAAAAAGGGCACATGTGAGCATCTGGGACAGGGTGTTGGTATGAGAATTACAGGAGTCTAAATCTCCACTTCCTGTTATTATTTTGATTTTTTAAAAAAGATCAAATAAAAACCACAACTGTTCTGCATTTATATTTATGCATCTCTTGTTTTTAATATCTTTAATAAGTAAGCATTAGAACTATCAAATTAAAATCACATTTAATAACATTCTGTGTTTTTAAAGGATTCATGAGTCAAATACTTTTGGTTTTTATAATACCACTTGCATACATAGAATGGTTTGGTTTACAGTAAAGGGACCTATCCATTATCCGACTGTGAGCAATCCGACCAAAACCAGGAGGTTTTGGTCGCATTGTTCACATAGTCGGGTAAAGGATAGCCGGCAAGGACCAGCGATGCGCGTGCACGCTGGGTCCTTGCCGACCCCGACTATCTACTGAACATGCCTGTCAACCTGATGACGCTGGTCAGGTTCGGCATGTTTAGAGATAGGAGGTCAGGCTCCTGCACTGAATGACGTTCAGTGTGGGCACCGCACCTCGGCGACCTGAACGTTAGACATTCAGGTCGCCTAATGGATAGGCACCTTTAAGGGGCCTATCCACTAGACGATTTAAATGAGCGACTGAACGATAACGATACCATTATCAATCATAAATAGTTTGCAAAAAGGTCTAAAACGACCAGCGTTGCGCGTGCCTGCTGGTCGTTTAGACATCCATCATCGTGCAAACATGCTGGTCAACCTGACGTCAGGTTGAGCATGTTTGCAGATGATTGATGAGCCTGCACTGAACGACTGCTCGTTCAGTGCAGGCTCATCACAGACTGAAACGACTGCACGATTACAATGTCGTAATCGTGCAGTCGTTTTCATGTCTGCTAGTGGATAGGCCCCTTTACTCTGCTAAATTGGACTTTACATGCAATTTTAATAATTCAGGGAGCAACCGATGACTTCCTATGAGAGTCAGATCTTGAACTAAATTTTAAGCTGGTCATACACTAAACGATATTCATTCAACACATGAAAATTACAAAGAAACAGTCGGGATTTTTACTAAACACATTTCATTGCCCCAACTGATGTTCTTCTGATTCTATGCAGTAAATGGTCATTGTGCACATACACTGCATATTGTAAATCGATAATTCGCTAAACCCATCGTCATTGTTTGGTCAGGTTGGGGTGAATCCCATTCAAAGTGATGTGCCCCCACGAATTCCAGCAATGTGTGGCTATGCACATATCAGCCAATTATGGTAGTGCCAACATCACAAGTTTTCCCTCGCACCTCAGACTTCACATCTAGCTCCAAGTTGAGGCAGTCATAGGGGGCAATTCAATTGTCGGCGAAGAGTGAGAATTGCCACTACAGCGGCGTTTAAACGCTGGTAACGGCAGCAATTGAAGGTACCCTGTGGGGTAGCGAACACTTTTGTGCAAGATCTCGTTGCGGTAAAGCGTGGCGGCTAACGCGCAGATTCAGCCAGGCAAACTGATTCACCCTTAATTGAATTCCCCCCATAAGCCGGGTGCACACTTGTCGATATATTGTTCGTTGGATCGACAGATGTATTGCGAGTGCACAACCAATATGTCTGAATGACGTCGTTCACAGACACATCCGGTCGGCCTGGATAGCCAATACTGATATCTTGCAGATACATCTAGCTGTGTGTATGGGCGATCCACCCGTACAGTGTCTCAGCGACCGCAGACACATCTAGGTGTGTGTATGGGCGATCCACCCGTACAGTGTCTTAGGTACCGCAGACACATCTAGGTGTGTGTATGGGCGATCCACCCGTACAGTGTCTTAGGTACCGCAGACACCAACATCACAAATGGGCATGGGTCAACAACTCTCCAGAGGTCTTCTGTCCACTTGTGGAAATGATGCCACATCGAGATGCAGCACCTCGCCAGGCAACAGGGGGTACATTGTATGTATGTATGTATGTATGTATGTATGTATGTATGTATGTATGCATGCATGTATGCATACATATATATACTACCTTCCAAAGAGCCGGTACTCTAATGGCAGCTGACCCCACTGATAACTGACTTGGCTGCCTTCCTCCAGGCGGACTGTGTCCCCTGTAGTATCCAACAGCAAAACAAACAGGTGGCACTCCAAGATTTTGTGAAAAAATAGGTGTATTTCAAGCCAAATAAACCCGTTTTTTCACAAAATCGTAGAGTGCCACCCATACACACACACACACACACACACACACAGTACACATACGTCGACCAAACTTGTGTACCAAGCTAAATGAGTGCATAGAGGACCATTTTGATTATCACTATGAAGCCGTGGTGAGTGCACTTTCTATGGATTACAAATACTAACAACTATGCCCGTTTCTTGAGTGTTATCTGAACCCCAACAGTTGTCTGACAATATTTGTGAAACAATATGTCGCAACAAAGGCGATAATTAATGTGCTCCCTCAGGTACACATTATCGCCGCCCAAAAAAACAACTGAATCGCCCCCTATGTGGGAATAGTTTTTTCACACCTAATCTCTCATCTAAAGTGACAGGAGATTGGGGGTCGATACTCAATTGCTCTGGGCGACCATGGTTTCACGTATGTCGCACTCAAATGCACTGCGCATCTTTGTGCATCTAAGCTATTGAGATCGCTGTTAAAAATGCAGTTTTGGCGCCCAAAAGCCAGACTTTGCGCACATTTCTCGCCACCTCAGTAGGGATTCATGGAGCGAGCAAAAATAATATGTGCTCACACCTGATCACAACAAGTGAATGGCTCTGTCGGGCACCCATAAAAAAAAAATCCGCCCTATGCCTGTTTCGTACTCTCATGGGCACGGAGGTCCACATTTTTGCATGTGGCCTGGGCAAATAATGACACATCTGCAATCCATTTATATGCCAGTGATGTTTATTGCCCATTATTTAAAATTCCATCCAGTGAAGTCCCATAATATGCCAGAGCACAGTCACCCCCACACACACATTAGAACCAAATGTACAAGAACTTTGGGCATCCCGTCTTACACGATGTACTTCTTGTAACTACTGCTTGGATACAAATGTACTTTAATCACTCTGAAACACTTGTAATACACAGCAAGCAAGCCTTAAAAACAGAAATGGACAACATGTTCATGTTACTAATTTATTAAAAGAAACCATTACAACTAATGGGAATAAGCCAGCACTGTTGAAAAATGTGCATGAATAACAATGTTTTCATATTTCATATCAGTCATGAGGTTCTATGTAATGTCATCTAAATTTATATACAAACGACTGAGAATTGTATAACTGAAAAAAGAGAAATATTACTTCTTACATTATTCTGTGGTGACCAATCTGCATATGCAGTGGTGGAATTATTACCGCTTGGAAAAAAAAAAAAAAAGCGGTATATTCACCTGGATCCCGCAGGCTATTTCCCCCAGCGAGAAATATACAATAAGAATAGCAGCGCTGGAATAAATAAACTATATAGTAACCATAGATTGTTTGTGCAATTAGCTCAATATTTAATAAAAATATATAATAATACAAGTACAAATAAAATCATTTAAGATCAATTACATAAGCTTCAAGGTACAAGAACCAACAGAAATAATGCTTATTCCTATTCAATAACTGGACTAAACATTTAGCTGGAAAAGCAATACTTATGGACTCCTTTTGTGTGCGGGCATAATCCACATAGTTGGTAGTTACCATAGATTCACCTCTGGAGAAAAAGTCCCCTGTTAGTAATGATCCAAAGGGGGAAGGGGGGGGGTTGTCTTCACCAAATGTGCTGTATTTCAGTGGAGCCTCATCCACAATTTGACAGGAATTGCAATGTAAAAAAAAAAAGTCCAGGTTTTCGATGGTAAATAGTCCAGTCTTGTCCAAGCGTTTCCCCAATGGTATAGTGGTTTTTGACAATAGATAGGGGTGAACAACTGACGCGTTTCGCTGCTGTTCCTATGCAGAGAGTCATATTCCTCCTACCTCTCTCTATCTGGGCTTCATACTACAAGTTAAGCTGGGTAAACACGTAAAGATTTTCTGTCCAACCATCCAATTAGTTGATTGGTTGGAATGAAAATCTGGTAAGGTATGGGAGTAACTGATGATCAGCAATTTGCTCCTAAATGCCAGTAAACAGATGAAAATGGTCGTCAGACAAGTTTGTTAAATGTTTGATCTAAGCAATTTGTTCAAACAGCAGTTTTTATCCATTTTCTGGCGTTTGGGAGCAAATTGCTGATTGTCATTTGCTTTCATACCTTACCAGATTTTCATTCCAACCCATCAACTAGTTGGATGGTTGGAAAATCTTTACGTGTGTATGCAGCTTTAGTTGTTTAGCAGAAAACAGACTAGACCAAGTACTAGTCTAGGGACAGTGGAGAAGTTTTGTTAATTCAGCAAAGGAAACGAGCCTCTACGACCCCTCTAAGTATTGAAACATTTTAAGCTACCACTCTGGAACAAGTCTCATATGCAGTCATTACATGAAAAGTGCAGCACCTCCCCTGCATAATCCCCCCCTTACAAATCACAAACTCATTGATTCATTTAAACCTCTCTCTTAAGCTTCTGGGTGGGGCCCATTTTCTCCTCGATATTTACTAATATAGTGACTCCCCACTAATCTATTTGCATCTGAAACAATGACTGGACATCCCACACTTGAGAGCGAGTTCTATTTTCTGTTGAGTTACTAATTAGATATTCCTGAACGGTATCCATGACATCTGTATTCCATTACAGGTGCACATCAGCAAATAGCAGCAGAAAAGCTTGTCCTCTGCTTGCATACAACACTGTTCAAACAAGTAAATTAAAATATATTACTTTATACGTTTAAATGAACAACTGCCTGGAATGATGAACCTTTGCTGCTGGTGGTCACCTGATGATTTCAATTACTAAGCTATAATACTGTTCGTGAATAATCAACAAGCTTTATATTAATGCGCTAATGAGGAAAGGTGACTGGTTTTAGTACTGAATGTGACTGTCACAAAACAAACAGTCCCCCCAGGCTGGCAATAAAAATAAAATCGTGAATTTGCTCCATCCACGATCCTCTGAGCCAGGGAACATTATCATAAAATCTTTCTGATGCTGAATAAGGAAGCAGGGAAAGACTATAAAGCCAGCTAATAAATAACCTTTATTACTGCGCCAGTCAGACACATTTTTAGCCCTGTTCGCATGTGGCATAATTTATTAATGTGGTCCTTTAGGGAACCTGTATTTAGATGCTTTATCAAATACTATACAATATTTTTATTCTTCTGAAATTTTAATTAAAAGTTAAACTAAAAAGATGACCTTTAATTATAATTTACTCTGAACACTAACCAGGAATTTTTCTAAAAGGTAAAAACTAATTAATTGCAGTACTTCTCGACGAGATGGCTTAGAAAAACTCCATTAAGCAAATCCCGCAGACAAGACACTTAAGCTGGGTACACACTTCTACAAATCGCATTTTAGATGCGATTTTAACTTTCAATATCACTTAAATTTGGAGGTCCCGAGCACAGTGCCAATGGCACGGGGTGCAGTTCCGGCGCTTGGAGATGATGTCATCACCAAGCGCCGAAAACGCCAGCTCTCCCCTGAACGCCAGACCGGCGCGGACTGGCAACCAGGGGAGTGGGTCCTTCGAGGCTGTCTGATGTCACAGCTGTCCCTGGAGAGACAGGCAGGGAGAGATTACAGCCTCCCTATATAAAGAGGAAACAGGATAAAAACCGTAACAGTCAGGACCATGCGGGGAGGGTTTCCAGTTTACACTGTGCCTGACCTGGGCTTTACCCGGTTAACGATAATGTTAACTAGAACCAAAAAAGCCATTTTGAGAAAGTGGCCTGCCCCCACCGCCATACATGCTGTTAAAGCAAATATGTCAGATCTACTATACTTTGACAGACAAGCTGCCTAATATTAAGAAAACATTTCTATGCCAAATGGAGCCTTAAATGGATACCCTGAGTGACACTGAGCAATGTAATATGAAGCTATTTCAGTCTATTAAATGAGTCTTAAGCTGGGTACACTATAAAATACACCGTACAATATATAGTTCTGACGGCAAACATATAGTGTGTACACCCAATCGCACGTACATGGCGGTCATTCATCGCATTGTCTGAGCTTCACAGTAGATGGGCCGATATGGTGAATGACGCCATGCTTCTACATGCAGCATGGAACACTATATCATACGGTCTTGTGTGTACGGCGCGTGCAATATATCACTATCGCATCGTTCCCTCGGCTGGGTACATATCATATAGTGTGTCACCAGCTTTACTGAGACAACTTTAATATGTACTGTGGTGTTGCCAAAGCTCCAATGAGATCCAACCAGAATGGATTATAGAAATGTAATGTTATTTGATTATTTGGGAGTCTCTATTTAATTTTGTTTTGCTTTATTTCTCTTCTGTTAGTAAGTGTCCTACTTTTTGTTAATGACTGACGTTGCTTGCTTGCTTTGGACAGGATTCTTTACACTTCAAATTGATTGGCTTTCTACGGTGGGGAAATGTGCGGTGACCCGGTCACCACCGGTGAATAGACATTAGGCGCATGCGCCCGGCATCTATTCTACCTGTCAGCAGCGCTTGGGGGCTGCCCGGCGTGTCCGTAAGTGCCGGGCACAGCCCCAAGAGTGACGCGTCTTATAGACATGCCCCCTTTTCAATGGCCATGCTCCCTTTTCGGATGCACGGAAATGCCCTCTCTAGCTCCGGCGCCCTGCCTGCCGCCAGAGCTAGATCTTTGTACAATAATGAAAAGAAAAAAAAACCGGGCCTTCGGTAACTCTGCAGTGCAGTACCGCTGTGTTCAGCATCTGTACCAAATGAACAGTGTCTGCAGGTGAATGGCCAGCGCTCTACCTCGGATGTCCACTACATAAAAGCATATTTGAAAAGTGTAGGTGGTGAGGAAAGTCCATGTACAACTTTTGTCTTCTTACCTTCAAATCAAAAGATGCCAAACTACAAACCGTTTTCTTCTCACTACTAGCTTTCGGTTTAGGGGTTAGGCACTAGGGGGAGGGTTAGGCACTAAGGGGCGCCGAGAGGTGGGGGGAGCAGGTACAGATTACCCGGGCTTCCTGAGGGGTCTGGCAGGTGCAAGATGCCGCTCCCCCCTCCCTCACAGCAGCCCAGCACACAGCGTGTGCTGAGTTGCAATGGGAGACCGCTCGTGGCTGCTGAGCAGCTGCCACAGCAGTCTCCTATGCCTATGGGGGGGAGCAATCACACTGATCGCGCCCCCATGGCTTTGAGCAGGGCTGAGGGGGCCGCTTTGCAGTTTGTTTGTTTTTTTGGGAAGGGGGCGTGGCCACACCTCCCGCGATTAGGCCACGCCCCGTTACCCGGGCCCGCCGCAGCTCTTGGCGGGCCCGCTAAGGGGGGAGGGCTAGGTTTAGGGTGCGGTAAGGGGGAGGTTAGTTTTGCCAAAGGGGGAGGGGGGAGGTTAGATTCAGGCACTGGGGAAGGAGGGGTAAGGGGTGTGGGTAGGATACATATCTGATGAAGTCGGGATTCTGACTGTCGGGGAGCAGCTGTCTGTTTTCTGACTAGCGGCATCCCGGCCACCAGGATCCTGTATCCAACTGGTTGTATATTACTAGGTAGCACTTTATTATCTACCAATATAAATTTCCTGTGTTAAAGCACAACCTGACACTGTAATCATAGTGTTACAGTCTCTAATGTGACTCACCTTGAGAACAGGGCCAATTCTATATTCTAGATTATACTAAATTTTAAAGATATTGGTTTAGACCAGCAAAATGTTCATTAGCCTATTGAAAACAGCAGCAGTTTAAAACATGGAGACAATTTATTTTTTCCAAAATTGAATATAGAATATATACACACAGAAAAATGCTACAGAAAAATACCACACAAACCACAAAAATTATACTGAACTTAAAAAATAAGTCCAAGGCTATAGTGAAGCACCTGACATTTACAATTTAAAAAGTACATGCTGCTCAACTGTAGTTTGTAACTTGCTTGTTCGTTCTTTGTATCCTTATGCAGCATTCCAGCATGCAAAGGACTGATAATCCTCATTACTCTGCAAAATTTACAGGTCAGAGTCTTTATATGCATTCCAGGAACAGGTTAATGATCAGCTATAAACTATGCATTGTGCCGAAGTCAGTGGATCTCAACTTTCTTAAATCAAGGCACCCCTAGGGAAAAATGTAAATTAAGAATTTCAGCAAAATTATAAAATTAAGGGGGGAACTCAATGGAACACAATTTTGCGTGCAGAAAAAAAAAAGTGATTTTAATGCGATTTTTTTCCCCCCCCCCGGGCAATACAATTACCCTCCGTTTTTACCAGACTAAAAATTCCTGTTTTGGCTGAACACACAGAGGATCCGGGATAAGTTCCCGGATCCATGTGTTTTCACGATTGCGGCCGCAAAAAAAGGCACTTACCATGGATTTTGTTTCACCTTCGGACAGGTGAAAATAAATCCCCGATGGTGTCGGCTTCCTGTTAGCAGCCCTGCACATTGCTGCTGTGTGCTAGGCTGCAGTGGGATGAGGGAGACTGCTTCCGCTGAGCAGTCTCCTCTCCTCTGGGCGGGTGCGATCACACTGATCGCAGCCCCCCGGGATCTGCCTCTACCTCATAGAGCCCCTCTCCTCAGCGCAGCCATTTTTTTTTTTCCTTCGGTGGATTAGTCACACGCCCCCTATAAATCCCAAGTCTTCGGGGTTAATTGAATTAGCTTTGGGAATCAATTAGTCGGCGGTAAAGTAATGCGGCTAATTGAATTGCCCCCTAAGTATATTGTGTTTAGCTGTCACAGATGTTTAGCGGGATTTAGTGAATTGGCCAGCTCACGAAATGCCGTCTGACAAAATCTCGGCGCCAGATTCTCAACCTGCGGCCAGAACACCGAAGCCGCAATCCCGACATCAGTTGAGATGCCGACGCCGGAATCCTGAATGTGAGAATAGCGGGCCGTGTTAGCCCCTAGTCGCGAGGACAGGGGAGTTAGGGTTGGACACCACCGGGGGAGGGTTAGGCACTAAGGAGGGGGTGTTAGGCACTAAGGGAGGGAGGGTAAGGGTACAGGAGGGTTAGGATGCATGGGGGGGTGAGGGGAAGAGGGTTATTAGGATTCTGAGCATCGGAATGCCAATGTCGGTGTTTTGACGGCCGGCAACCCGATTGCCGGTCTCCCATACCCAACCCGGTTTAGCTATGCGGTGGAGAGCAGGGTTGCGCTTTTGTTTGTCCACATATTTAAATTATTGGCAGCTGCCAGCAATGGTTTTGCTTATATTAACTATAAATATTTTAATTTAGTCCTGGGCCATCAACCCATGGCACCCCTGCATGTGTCCCACGGCACCCAGTTTGGGAACCACTGGCCTAAGGGCCTGATTCAGCAAGGAACGCAGTCGGCCAGTTGTCGAATACTGAGCATGCATCGCAGTGCGCAAACTAGCCATTGCAACCGGGACTGCGATCAGAGCGGCTACACAGACCCATCGCAAAGTGACTGACAGGAAGTGCTGTTTGTGGGTGGTAACGATGGGGGTTGGGGGGTTCAGCCGAACGCAGGAGTGCCAGTGTGTTTGAACACTGTTGCATGGGTGTGTATAAATTATCCACTGTGATGCCCTACGCAGCCTGAGGCCTCAGACCTTTTGTAAGTGTACGTCAGGCAGCGATGGTACTAGATTGTACAATGTTTTCACAGTCCTGCTAAACATTACGGATGTGTGTAAGATAAACTAGGCGTCCTTATGTTGTGCTGAGATTGCATTTTGCGATCGCAATGGATTAACATACTTTCTCAGTGAGACTCCGTGCGTATTCGATACTGCATTCGCATCTGCGTTCCTTACGAATCAGGCCCTAAGTTACTTAGGAGCTATTTGGGTCAACGTATCAGAGAAATGTAGCTTTTTTCCTTTATAAGTACTACCTATTTTCTGGATAATGGCAGTAGAAAGTACAGGGGATTTGGAGTTTGGGGGTGGGGATGCAATTCATATCTTCAATTAAATTGAATTGAATAAGTAGATTCCATGTCACATGCTTGGGCACCCCTGCATGCAAGTATGAATTACATTTGTGAAAAGCTGCTGGTGTGAAGGGCTCACTAAACTGCTGACAGATAAAACAGAACTAAAAATACCGCTGCAGCTCTGAGTACCTAAGGGTAGAGATGAAGTATCTGCCACAAAATCTCACACTAAGCAGTTCTGGGGAGGGGGTTACAGGAAAAGCAAACATGCATAGGCAGCTCACTACGCGTTAGTGGAAATGAGAAGTAAACTCGCAGTTTCGTATGTTTTACATGCATGACAGTAATTGATAACCACAGTAAAGCGAAAATTCAGTACGTGACAATCATTCCCCACAGAACACAAGAGCAAGTAACACACATGCAGAGGATACATACACAATAAATCCATCAAGATAAGGCCCATGGGACTTGTTAGTAAATAGGACGATTACTCAAACTGCACAGAACAATCTCAAGGGGTTGATATGTGAGCAATGCAGGTTATTAAACATTATTAATACAGCACAATACTTAAAGAGTCTGAAGTCCAGTAGATAGCACATCTTGGAGAATACATGGGGCCAGACATATTCTTCATTAATGGTAAGGTTTAACAATAGTAGTTTTCAAACTAGCAGCCTGCACCTATCACAGCCCGTGCTGTTCCTTTTTCCTGCCTGGGGTGTCGCTTTCTGCTCTGGTGCTTCTAGCACACAGCTGATTCAACAAACTGCTGATATACAGACCAGAGTGTGCTAGAAACACCAGAGCAGAGAGCGCCAGAGTGCCCTTTATCTAGGGCGCAAGTTGTGCACACGCAAGTGTGTCAAAACCTTGTCCGCTAGCAGAAAGATCCTCTGTATTCGAGAATCCAGGAGTGCCGCTAGATGTAACATCCGCTGTGTCAGTGACAGGGAGGACTTTTTCCAAATGATGAGCATGGTGTGTGTCTGCAGGCAGTGCACGGTCAGCTGGAGATGGCGTTGTAACACAACCGGTGAGTGTGCAAAGATTAAGAGATCATCTAGTTATGGCAGGTTTCTGACTCCCTGGCGTCTGAGGTGGGCCGCCATAACTGCCATTTTGGTAAATACCTGACAGACAAAGGGCAGCGCCCGAAACTGGTAGTGTCGCTGCATAACAGCAAACCGTAGGAACCGTTGGTGGGTTGGAGTAATAGGTACATGCAGGTATGCTTCCTGAATGTCCAGAGAAACCATGAAATCCCCATGATCCAATGCAAAGACAATTGAACGTAGAGATTCCATGAAGAACTTGGCCACTCTGATAAATTCGTTGAGGGGTTTGAGAATCAGAATAGTCCGATGAGACCCATTCGACTTCTGAAACAAAAAGAGTGGAATAAAAACCAGTTTCTCTCTGAGCCGAAGGAACCGGCATTATCACACCTGAACTCAGTAGGGAGCGGATGGCCTCCTGGAGGGCCAAGGCTCTGACAGGGTCTGATGTGAGACCTGTACAAAAAAAATTGCTTGGGAGGACGCCTCAAGAAGGTGAGGGCATACCAGATAGACCACTTCTCGGCCCCGGCGTCTGTTTGACGCCAAGAGTCGGAATATAGAAGTCGGCCTCCCACCCTGGGATCCCCCAGGAGGAGGCACGCCCCACCATGCGGAGGGTTACAGACGTCAGGTCGACCAAGACTGCTTGGATGGCGAACTAGAACTAGACTGCCTGGGAAAGGACTGTCCTCTTGCCTACCCTGGCGAAAGGACGAAGAAGGGGACAGCATAGGCTTAGGAGCAGCTGCTGATGGCAGAAAAGTAGATATTGAGGCTGCTACAGTAGCCACAATCTTGTCCAACTCTGCACCAAACAGCCTGTCTCCAGAGAAAGGTAAGGGTTTTGAGTGCCTTCTTGGATCCAGTGTGCGCCTTCCAGGACCGCAGCCAAAGGATCCGGAGGGCGACTACCGAGGTTACAGATGCCTTAGAGGCAAAGAGTCCAGGATCCAACGCAGCTTCTCCCAAATAAGAGGCCACTTCCTGAATATGGAAGATGTATGCCAGTTGTTCCCTGGTAGCGTCTGATGGCAGGCTTTCTAGTGCCTCTGCCCATCCTTCGATAGCCTTAGCAACCGACAGAAAGAGTATACTTACTTAAGCCAAGTTTCTAGTTTTCTGTGGCATGCCTGGGAAAGGACTGTCCTCTTGCCTACCCTAGCAAAAGGACCAAGGGGACAGCATAGGCTTAGGAGCAGCTGCTGATGGCAGAAAAGTAGATATTGAGGTTGCTACAGTAGCCACAATCTTGTCCAACTCTGCACCAAACAGCCTGTCTCCAGAGAAAGGTAAGGGTTTTGAGTGCCTTCTTGGATCCCGTGTGCGCCTTCCAGGACCGCAGCCAAAGGATCCGGAGGGCGACTACCGAGGTCGCATATGCCTTAGAGGCAAGGAGTCCAGGATCCAACGCAGCTTCTCCCACATAAGAGGCCACTTCCTGAATATGGAAGATGTATGCCTGGTAGCGTCTGATGGCAGACTTTCTAGTGCCTCTGCCCATCCTTCGATAGCCTTAGCCACCGACAGAAAGAGTATACTTACTTGAGCCAAGTTTCTAGTTTTCTGTGGCATCCTTAAAGGAGGATGTAGATGGCAAAGGCAGCATAGAGCTTCTGACTAAGTGTGCCACATGCAAAACAGTGGGAGGGACTTCCCACTTAGTACACTCCTTAGTAGGGAAAGGGTTAAAACACGCTAGTCTTTTTGGGACCTGGAATAGTTTGCCAGTAGTAGCCCAAGCTTCTCCCATGCATGGGGGCTGATAAGCAGTCCACTAGCTGCGTCATAACCTGGGATAAGGAGGACATGCAAGGTGGCTCCTGGACAGGGAATGGTACAGTGGACTGGAGAGGTGGTACATAAATAACACACAGACCACCCTGCACGAAATCCTGAGTGGACAAGCCCACTGAAAAGGATCTGCAAGGAACCAGCACAGGGGCCTCAGGCTCCTGTTTTCCCTTAGAAGACATAGTAATAACCAGCAGCACACAATCAGTATGGCTAGTAATGCAGTGTGACACCCTTCACAATACAAGTAAATGTGAAGTAATATTGAACCCCTACACACCTGGTACTTGAGGGTTAAACAAGAGCAGTAGGGATAGATAATGGACAGTCAAAAAGTTTTAAAACAGTATCACAACAGCGGAGCTAGCACAAGTCACATAAAATGCATAGAAATATACTTATAATGGGCACTAAAACAACTACTCAAGCCTCCCAGGGCTGGTAGGATTTGTGCGCTGTATAACCTGGCCCCAGGGAGAGGTATACAGGGAGATTGGACCCAAAACTCCTGAGACCTGTAGCTTCAGAAAAGCATTGATTAATGGCTGCTGAGCGTCTCATATAGGGAGGGTGGTGAGGGAAGACGCTCTGGGCTGGGGGAGGGGCTCCGGGGGAGAGCCTACCTCCCTACTGCTGCATCAAACGCCGGGTGTCACTAGCCTCTACATGGACCCAGACGCCAGCTTTTAACTGCCCCTGTGGTCTAGTGGGGGAGTAGACAAACAAATAGCCCCCACTGCAGCGTCTGCCGCAAGCGGGGAATCGCCTTACCTGTACTTCTATGTGCATCCGGAAAAGTCCAGGGTCCCCAGTGGAGCGGCTAGCCGAGCCTCACTGGCATCCGCAGTAATCACAAGACCACTCACTGGAGTTGCAGCGCCGGCAGAGGTAGCTGGAGCAGCTGCACAAGCGCCCATTAGGACGCCTTGCTCAGGTAAATAAAAAAAAAAAAACTCAAAAATCAAGCTATGGGCTGCCTAAGCAGTCTCCCTGTCTAAAGGAGGGACCGATCCTGCCGGCACCAAACGAAAAACTGGTCTGCCTGTGGCTGGGGTATATGTGGAGGAGGACCAGTGCATCCTGGGCGCTAAAGCTTTAACTGTTTGGTGCTCGGACCTCTCCGACCACACACACACCCCATGGTATCCCTGTGTACCCTGAAGAAAACACGGTTAAGCACCTGTGTTCAAAGTTGGCCACATCTAAATGACCACACCACCCCTTATCCAACCACATGTGAAAGTAGCCGCCATTAACGATCAAATCGGACTTGCACCAAGCCTCAGGTTAGGTAGGGGATTCCAACGCCAGCATACCAACAGGGTTAAGATACCAATACCTGTCGGTAAGGATCCTAACCCTATCCGCAACCTAAACCTAACCCCCTCCCTAGTGCCTAACCCTGTCCCCCAGTACTAAACCCCAACACTCTCCCTGACCCAGTGCTTACAGACGGGATGCTGGAGGTTGGGATGCCATCTCCGGGATTCTGACTGGTGTCGATATTCCAGAGCTGGCATCCTCACAGCCGGGATATCAACTATCTCCGACCCTATCCTAGGTGCAAGAGATGAATGGATTTCTACATACTTACAACCTTAAACAGCCCGCAATTCAGCCTACATGCTTGTGACAAACTTATCCTACATGTCAATACAGTGTTACAACCACTTAGCTGCAAGCTGAGATGCTTACAACTCAATCATCCGTAGTTGCTCCGAGTGGCAGGCTTTGGTGCATGCACAGTTGCTAAAAAGATTCGGCCACTGAGCGGATGTCCGTACAATTCTTAATCAGTCCCTATATGAATGCAAATGTACAGACAATGTATATTCTATAGCACAGATCCTCAGTACCCCAAATAGGGCATGTTTTTCAAGTCTCCACAAGTAATCACAAGTGAAATAATTAGCTCCACCTGTGGACCTTTTAAAATGTGTCAGTGAGTAATGAATACACCTGTGCACCTGCTGGGTGACCTGGAAAACGTGACCTGTGCGGGGAACGGAGGACAGAGTTTAAGAACCTCTGCTCTAGAGGTCTACGCTCTGATCGACAAGCTGCTTCACCACGAACATTAAATACATTAATCTTAAGTGTTCCTTAATGAGCTATAATTGTAAACACAAATCTATTTGGACTATGTAAACAACTATGATGGCAATGAATTACTTTTTCTGGGCACACACTGGATGATACATCGCTCATACAGCAGGCGACAAACGATGTATCTTCCCAACTGCCGACCAGGGTATACACAGATCTATCACAATGGCTGTGCAGCTCAACAGATGCAAGATCTGAAATCTATATCATGTACATCGGCATGTCTGTACGAGCGACCAACTCATACGCTGGCCGCAGGAGCCAGGGACAATGATGTCACAACTGGTTCCTGCAACCAGACATCGTCGGCCGATTACTAATTGTGTATGCACAGCTGATCCATTGTCGTCCCGTTTTCCAGAAGCGACGAGGCCAGGGTTTGTGTCGGTGGACGCAGATTTCCTGGCTCCGCAAGCTGCCAGGAGCCGGTCATCCTGGTCAAAGGGGCAACCATCGTGACCAGTGGTCGCCATAGTGAACCCAGGCGGAAACCTTGGGATCGCAGGTGCAGCAGGGAGGTGTGTTTCCTACAGACACCTCCTGCTGCATTTGCATATAGATGGACAGAGTTGCACATCTGCTTGTGTGTGGCTCTGCAATTCCGCCAATCTCTAAATCAGGCCCTCAGCCCAATTCTGAGTTGGGAGTAAAGCAAGAAAGATTAAGTAACTGTGCACCTGGACAAACCAGTGGTGAAAGTGATGCAAACAAGATAAGAGTTATGGTAGACTTACCATTGATAACTCTCTTCGAGGTCCATAGGGTCCACAGGGATACCATGGGGATAAGTTGGTTGGAATGATCCAGGCACTAAACAGTTAAAGCTTTCAGCTCCTAGGATGCCCCTGGTCCTCCTCCACATATACCCCGCCCTTGGCCACATGCTTTCAGTTTCATAAACAAGCCCAAGGCAGGAGAAGGAAAGAGAAGGAAGAACAATTGTACACCAGAAACTCTCATACAAGATGAGAGAATCCGTGACCGAAATAAAAATTACCCAATGCAGCCAGGTGCGTCAGGGTGGGTGCCCTGTGGACCCTATGGACCTCAAAAGAAAGTTTCCAATGGCAAGTTTTCCATAACTCTAATTTTCTTCTTCAGGTTCTTCTTCAGCAGTTCCCTTAAGAGTGGAAATGCTCCTGAGCAGAAAGGAGGAGAACTCGTCACCCAAAGGAAGCACCCTGAGAGGCAAAAGTATCAAAGGCGTAGAATCTGAGAAAAGTGTGAACAGAAGACCACGTTGCTTGTGAAAACCATATAAACACAAGTAGTATCTGATTTTCTAAACATTTATACGCTCCACATAGATACGGAGAGCACGAACTACATCCAGGGAGGCTTCACCTACAGAAAGGTGTGAAGACTGAAAAGCTGGAACCACAATCTCTTCCTTCACATGAAAACCGGACACTACCTTAGGAAGTTAACCCTCCCTTGTGCGGAGAACAGCTCCATCATGGTGAAAAATCAAAAAATGGGGAGTGACAAGAGCGCCGCCAAATCAGAGACTCTGCGTGCAGAAGAGATAGCGAAGAGAAAAAGTGTCTTCGTTGTCAACCATTTCAAATCTACAGAGTCCAGAGGTTCAAATGGGGGAGCTTGTAGCCCCTTGAGAACCAAAGACAAATCCCACGGTGCTACCGGTCGGACAAAAGGAGGCTGAACTCAGAGAACCCCTTGAAAAAATTTCTAACATCTGGTAAAAGAAGCAATCTTTCCTGGGACCAGACTGACAGTGCAGAAACCTGAACTCTCAAAGTGGCCAGTTGGAGACCAAGGTCCAATCCAGCCTGGAGAAAAGCCAGTACCCGGGAAACCCTAAACACATTAGGGTCATATTTTCTGTGGGAACACCACTGACCAAAAGAATGCCAGACTCTGTAATAGATCCGGGCAGAAGAAGGATTTCGTGTCCTAAGCATCGTTGGAATCACAGAGCTGGAGAAACCCTAGGCTCTAAGATGGAAGACTCAAGAGAGAGACAGGCGAGGTAAGTCCGGATGCAGGCAGGGACCCTGTGCCAACAGACCCGGCCATAGAGGAAGAGGATACGGACTGTCTATGGATAGATTATGTATGTCGGTGAACCAATGATGTCTGGGCCAAGCAGGAGCCACTAGCATTACTGTTCTGCCTTGCTGCTTGAATTTCCTGAGAACTCTTGGAAGGAGGGAAATTGAAGGAAAGAGATACGCCAGCTTGAAGTCCCATCTTACTGCTAGTGTGTCCACGAAGGCTGCTGAGGGATCTTTGGTCCTGGACCCGTACCTGGGGACCTTCTAGTTGTGATGTGATGCCATGAGGTCTATGTATGGTAGGCCCCGTTTGTCCACCAGTAGTTGAAAAACCCACTCTCCGACGTGTATGTCCTAACGACTCAGGAAGTCTGCTTCCCAGTTGAGAACTCCCAGAATGAATATTGCCAAGATTGTCAGATTACGTTCGGCCGGGGGAGAGCCTACCTCCCCTGATCTGCGTCAACCGGCTGGGAACGCTGGTCTCATTGCAGCAGAAGAGCCTGCTCCCAATCCCCGGCGTCAGACGATAAGTCCCCGGTGGTCTAGTGAGGACGCGGACGCTCCGGATCATCACTGCAGCGGCTTCCGGTGCGTCTCCTTCGCTGTAAGCACAGATTGCCACGTGCGATTCCCCATAAGTGAAGAATCGCCTTACCTTACATCTCCGTGCGTCCGGTTGCAGTCCGGGCCCCAGCATCGCGGCTAGCAAGCTCTACCATGACCCACCGAAATCACCAGAGATGTTACTGGTGTTTCAGCCCGGAGGAGGTAGACTGAGTCGCAGTGCAGACACTCAGAAACATAGAAAATAAAAGCTTGGGACTGCCTGAGCAGTCCCCTATTACAAAGGTGCGTCTAAATCCTGCCGCACCAAACGAAACAACTGAATGCCTGTGGCCAGGTGCGGGTATATGTGGAGGACCAAGGGCATCCCGGGAGCTGAAAGCTTTAACTGTTTGGTGCCTGGATCACTCCAACTACATCACCACCATGGTATCCATGTGAATCCCTATGGAACCTGAAGAAGAAATGTAGTTTTTTGCATACAGGGTTAGACTGGCTGGTTTTGCATGTAGCCCAAAAAGGCTGGACAGTTATATTTTTAAACTGCAATTAAGATTTGAGTTTTGACATAACTATTTCAAGTTTAAATCTCTGCACATTTTAAATCAGCCCCACCTGCAGTGCAACATGGTTTTGCCAAGATGCACAGTAAAGGTCCCCATACATCTACAATGTATGGGGTTGAGGTATCTGTGAAATCCAAAATGTTGGATTTCCGCGATTTGCCGATCCCGACCAAAATACGATGGGGGGGTGATCAGCAAACCAGGGATTAACATGAAGAACTGATTCCTCGACGGATCGGGTAAGGTGATCATCGATGACTGCCGACCGGAAAACTGGCTGTTCCGGTCCGATAGGGTAATCGGCTGGCAGTATGGGGCCCCTTTGCTGGCTCTTTTTTTGCTACTCCCAACCTCACAATCAGGCCATTTTTTTCTCTACAGTTTCTTTTGGAATATGCTTGGGAACGCACTACCTGCCAGCAGAGTAACACCAGAAAGACTGTGAATCATTATATATTCCTCCTATCCATTCACACAGGAAATAGGCCTTTACTTGTCTCTCATTGTAATGGTACTGAGTGTATTATCAAGGGATGCTTGCCATCCTTAGTGATAATAAGCTGGGAATAACCCGAGTCTATAAAAGGCCACCACTGCAAGGAAAGCTACACACGGGGCATGCCAAGACTTCAGAAGTTGGATAGTCTCTCAGAAAGGAGGCAAAATATAGCAGGCGAGGGAACAAAACTATTCCAGAACTACCAGAGTACGCACAGGTAAATGCCTTTGTGGTTTTTAATTTGGAGCACTGCCACAAAAGACAGACTAAGTGCTGTGCTGAGGTTTGTTTGCATTACACTGACTTGCTTAGGTTGATTAAATACATTAAGAAGTTATTCAATGACAAAAAAAAAAAAACAGTGTCAAGGCAGAAAAATAGATCCAGCCTTGACGTTAGAATGGATGGCAGAAATAATACCAGCTGTGGCTATTTGTGACAGGCAGCATGCTGCTTTATTTATAGTGCCCATCCCACTAATATGGATTTGTATAATACAGTTGCTTCATGTATGGTTTCCTTCAAGGTTAATGCAGCCACATGTCTTTCTTCTTTAATCTTTGCACTTAATAGGTGCACAGATTCTGAGGTATGTAGGTCACAGTGCTTGGATACAATATATGTGTGCTTACATGTCTTGTCAAAATAATACAATCACAAAAAAAGTCAGCAGCCATAGCATTAAAACCACCTGCCTCATACTGTGTAGGCCCCACTCGTGCCACCTAAACAGCTCTGACCCGTCCAGTCATGGACTCAAATATTTGGCTGTAACAGAAGGCAGTTTGTTCGCCAAACGGCTGGAGAGCCGTACAATAATGATTCTCTGCAGCAACAGTACGCATGGTGGAGGTTCCTTGCAAGTGTGGGGCTGCATTTCAGCAAATGGAGTTGGAGATTTTGTCAGGATTAATGGTGTCCTCAATGCTGAAAAATACAGGCAGGTAATCAAGTAATATCAGGGAGGCGTCCGATTGGCTCCAAATTTATTCTGCAGCAGGACAACAACCCAAAACATACAGCCGATGTCATTAAGAGCTATCTTCAGCGTAAAGAAGAACAAGGAGTCCTGGAAGTGATGAGAGCCCTGATCTCATCATCATCATCAAGTCTTTCTGGGAATTCATGAAGAGACAGAAGGATATGAGCAAGCCTACATCCACAGAAAATCTGTGGTTAGTTCTCAAAGATGTTTGGAACTACCTCCCTGCCGAGTTTCTTCAAAAACTGTGTACAAGTGTACCTAGAAGAGTTGATGCTGTTTTGAAGGCACAGGGTGGTCACACCAAATATTGATGTGATTTAGATTTCTCTTCTGTTCATTCACTTTGTATTTTGATAATTGATAAAAAATAAACTATTAAACACTTCTATTTTTAAAAGCGTTCTTACCTTGCAGCATTTTTTCCACACCTGCCTAAATCTTTTGCACAGCACCATGTGTGTAAAATAAAATATATATAAATATATATATATATATATATATATATATATATATATATATATATCTCCATACATACACACACAATATATAATTGACACTTGCGATAATTAATATCAAGAAAACTAGTTTACATCATCACTCAGAACCTGGAACATGTCAAAATATGAAAATTAAAATTAGCACCCTAGAACAGTGTTATTAAATCTCCTTTTGCTGAGGAGCCTACAATATGCTTACTTATGCTAGGCA
This sequence comes from Taudactylus pleione, assembly GCA_031769625.1. Classification (NCBI taxonomy): domain Eukaryota; kingdom Metazoa; phylum Chordata; class Amphibia; order Anura; family Myobatrachidae; genus Taudactylus; species Taudactylus pleione. Next base: position 939,296 of record JAUIMM010000664.1, read on the forward strand.
TACACAGCCAGATAAAATGTCTGTCAGACCGACAGACATTTTATCTGGCCGGCTGCCAGCCGCAGATGTCGCCGGCATACACTGTGAGATTTCTCTCACAGTGTATTCGGCAGACATCTGCGCTCCGCCCTCGGGGGAGGAGACATGTCCCTGTTCCTTTCCTGTGTTCCTTCCGTAGGAAGGAACACAGGAAATGTCTGTCTGTCTGTCGCGGCTGGGCATACACTGCCCGATGCGGCCGACAGTTTACCGGGTAAATATTGCATCGGACGGGCATGCTGGACAATCCTGCATGCCCGACCGAGCAATATTTAACCCTCGGTCACCTCCCCACACGCTACAATTATCGGGGCGATCCGCCGATATCAGGCGGATCGCCCCGATAATTGTAGCGTGTATGGCCAGCATTACATTTTGGTGCATTCTAACCAGTGGATTATTACAAAGAATTATACATAATATTCAACAAGGTTAGACGATAATCAAGTCTGACAAGTTAATCATTGCTCTACAGTACACTGCTAATTACAGGAAATTTTGGATGCACATTGTTGATCTAAAGACCCCATTATTCTGTGTATACAATTTGTTGGTAGGGGGAACTAAACATTTGTTGCTATTGTAGTGAAATGAAATGGACACCAGTTCGCTTTTTAAAGCCGCTTAAAAGGGGTTAATGGCACTCTTCTGACTGACTGGTTCTCTGCGCACACACTTTGAGGCATTTGTTTAATCATCTCAGGATTCATTGAAAACTTTCCTGCCGCGCATGGTTAGTTCTTGTTATATAACCTCAGTACACTGCCATGTATTGTACTGTGGACCTCTGCTGTCAACTAGAAGCTTTGCTAGTGTTGAGCTGGCACATATCTCTGCCAACATCCTGTACAAACATTTTTTTAAATAAATAGAAGGGTTACTTTGGCTTCAGCTGCTTATAGTCAACCCATGATGTAACCAGAAAGACAGCAGAGTCGTTGATTTTGAAGTATAAATGCGTGACCGTGATGCATTAGACAATACTAACAAGTTAGCTAGAGGTCACTGGTCGGCACAAGGATCAGACGCCTATTGTATATCTGAGGCGTACAGATAGTCAAGCCATTTTGGTACCACCTTAGAAGGAATTTTACATTAGCTCTGACTTTCTTCATTAAAAAGAAGTTGCATATCAATCTAATGAAGGCAAATCAGTGTCCATAAGGCACCCAACAAATATCTTTCTTTACTCATGTATTATCCCTCAATTCCCCAAAGAAACAGTACAAGTATAAAACATGCTCTTTTTAGTCAACCCCTTCTACAACCGAAGTATCAGAAATGTTGTATTTCAGGGTAAACAGGTCATATTGGGAAGAAACCTGCAAAATGAAAGAGCCTCAGCACCCACCATCTACTATACTCCCCAATTCACTGTCACTTCATTGTGCTCAATAATGGAGAACAAAGTTTCTGCTCTCATCTCACCTAAAAACCAGCCCATTTCACCATACAAATATGTCCACATACATCTTACCTCTGTGCACAAGTCGTGTTACATGCAGTGCCTCTCTGTAGCACCGGGCGTCTGTTCGTGCAACTATTTACCTTCAAATGCATCTTATTCACAAAGCTATGTGAACGCACAAGCTGCTTCTGCTGAACAAAATATGCGGCATGCCTGTATTCTGTGTGCGCCTGCGGCTGTATCTGAATGCAAAACACTACGTTACAGTGACAGCGGCTCCCCAGTTGGGCTCATCCCCTTTTGGGAGGTCTGAGCGCCTTCGGCGCGCGCAGATGCAACTCCGCCGGCAGCTTTAGCGCATTGCCCACAGTCTAGCGGGAACACCAATCTTATTATATTTTCCCCAAAGGGATTACCAAGCTGCTAGAAAGAAGAGGATAGCACCAATTGTTTGAGAAATAAAATGGTGAAAGAGGATTTGGGGGAGGTATTTTTGATAAAGGACATTTTACACTGTGTGGTGTAAACGCTTTGTAGTATTTATTTTTATTATAGTGAGTGTCCCAGTGGGCCCTATGTTAGGGCATGCTGGTTCTTGTAATACTAAATACTGCATGGGCATGCTGGTGTACTAAAAGTGCCAGCAGGTGCCGCAACCATGGGTATGCTTAGTGTTCACTCTAGCTCTGGCGGCAGACAGGGCACCGGAGCTAGAGAGGGCACTTCCGTGCGCGCGCCGAAGGCGTGTGTGCTCGAAAAGGGGGTGTGGTCATTGAAAAGGGGCGTGTCTATAAGACCTCCCCTTTTCGTCACTCTAGCGGGCGTGCCCGGCACTTACGGACACGCCGGGCAGCCCCCAAGCGCTGCAGACAGGGAGAATAGATGCCGGGCACATGCACCTACTAGTCTAGGCTGTGAGTGCTAGTGCAGACAATTGAGCAAGTTATCCCCTAATGCCAGAACGCACCCACCTTATACTAAACTCCCCTAATCCACTGTCACTTAATGCTCCCCAACAACAAAGTAGTAAAGTTTATGCACTCATCTCACCCTACCATCTGACCCTTCGACTATATTCCAATCCGTCGTCTTTGCTCCCTGCACCTAAAGCATGTTCACTGGCACATTTCCCATCCATCTTAAAACATGCACTCATCTCGCCAATCCTATAGAAACACTAATCTCCAAATAACGTATTTCTCTCTACCCCTCCAAACTACTTGAGTGACTTGCGTAAAACAGATTCTCTTACTGGTTTCTAGACTTGCAACTTCTTTCTCCAACACTCTAGATAGAACTAACAAAAATGAGCAACTATCTACTTAGAGTGGAGTCTAAAGGTGGCCACAGACTGGTCGATTTTAGGCACGATTTGCACGAAAACGATACATCCGAACGATAAATCGTTTAAAAACATGATAGGTCGTTAGTCACATTGCACAGTTTAGCAAGATGCAGTCTGTCCAGGAGTGCCGATGTGCTGCCCGGGGAGTTCAAGGGAAATCGATGACAACATCGCATCTTTTGCGAGTCGTCCAGTGTGTGGGCACCTTAAAGGCCACATCGCCATAATCATCACCCTCTTACTCCACTGGCCTTCATTAGTTTTTTTGTGGTTTATGTCATTCCTAATCACACTGCTTTGTCCATGTTTCTCCCTCTGGCACATCCTCCCGTCTAGTCCCTGTTGTGGTCCCCAAAAGGCTGTGTTCTCGACCCGCTGCTTTTCTTACAGTACACCTTTTCTCTTGGTGAACTAATTTGCTCACCACTGTCACATATACATTGCGGACATCAAAATCTCTCTCCTCCTGACCGCTCTCTCTAATTGTGTGTGAGCCACTGTCTCTTTGCTACGTACCAGTGCTACTAAAAGCTCTGTTAAAAACAGAGCGGATCATTATCTTCCCTCCTCCCAGAGTCCCGATCTCCCCTCGAAACTCCATCACCATCAACTACAGTATATCAAAATGTCCTCAGTTTTCCAAACCCACTGACTTGCAGGGGTGGGGTGGGGATTCAATTGTAGTTTTGGGTGCTCTAAGTAATGGGTGCCAGGTGGAGCAATTCAATTGTTTCTCCAATCAGGCTCGACTCTTGCGGGCACCCATTACTTGTCTGCCCAATCCATTGGGATTAGCTGTGTAAATCAAACTTTGGCAATTTCTGACCACGACTTCAGGAGGGTGAAAGCAGAAATATGGGCGTCTGTGGTATTCATACCCATCGACAAAAACAATTGAATAGCACGACGAGAGCTGCAGCCACACTAAAACAATTAAATCGCCCAATTGGTGTCACACTTTACTCCACCTTCTGTTTTGCTCCTAACGTCCAGTCTTTTATAAAGTTCTTCCACCTTCGAAATATTGTGAAAGTACAATCTAATTTTTCCTAAGGAATAACAAAAACTATTCTCTCATCTCCTGCCTTGACTGTTGCAACCTCCTCATATCTGGCAATACACAGACATATATATTTCTGCTTAAATCTGACTGATCTTTCCTTCTTGCAACTGAACCACTTCAAATCCCTTATTGATTCCTCATATCCTCCAGAATCCAATTGAAGTTACTTATTCTTATTAACAAAACTTTCAATACCACCAAACTTTCATACATTTTAAAATGCATTTCAAAATTATTTCTTTTAGGTCCTTTAAAACCTGCCTCTGATGACCAACTCACACCTTCTATGATGCCACCCACTTATGGGCTTCACTATCCCACCCGAAAAGACAATGGGGGAAATTCAATTAAGAGCGAGCCGAATAGTGACTAGCCTCCCGCTAGTCCCAGAGCCATTCAATTCGCAGTTTAATCCTACTACAAATCACTTAAGTCGGAGAATGCCGGGTATTTAGTCGCGAGAACCGGCATTCTCCATCTAATTGCCGGCCGTGAGGCTGTAACAAATGTTGATATGTGGTATGCATCTCAAAAACGTGCACCCTGCTTTTATCATTCGGTTTTCCCATTCCCAAATTAAGTCCAGAGCAATGCAGGGAAAACACAGAGATTTTCATAACACATGTGTTTTAGCTTTAAAACTACCGAACAGTACATAGAGGTGTAAAGAAAACCTTGGGGGTAAATTTACTAAAGTGAGAGTTTTTAGAAGTGAGTTTTAAAAGAGATGTTGCCCATAGCAACCCATCAGATTCTACTTAACATATAACTAGCACCTTCTATAAGATAATAGCTAGAATCTGATTGGTTGCTATTGGCAACTTCTCTTAGACCTCAGGCCCTGATTCAGAGCCGGACGCTCTGACAGAGCGCTCGCTCTGAATCAGGGCCGTCCCTCCTCCTTTTTGGAGCGGCCTCCTGGCCGCTCGCATAGCTGTGGGTGACCACCCACAGCTATAGCGAGTGGCCAAAATGATGGTCGCGATGGTCAAGACCATCGGGCTTGCAACGAGACCCTGCGGTAGGGTCTCGCTGCCGCAAGCCCTGGAGTGCTTTTGGCTCTATCAGAGCCAAAAGCACTCCCACTGACATCACTAGTGATGTCAGTGGGGTCGGCCCCAGACGGTAGGTGTTCCCATGGGAACGCCTCCGTCTGGGCAGCCACGCCCCCGGCACGCCCACCAAAGGGGACGTGCTGTCACTCAACATCGACAGCACGCCCCCTTTGGTAGGAGACCCATAACGACGACTTGGCCGTCGTTATTCGGGTCTCGCGCATGCGCACGACGGAGCCACGGAGCAACATCGACCCGCTTGCGAGCGGGTCTGAATCAGGCCCTTACTTCTAAAAACTCTTTAGTAAATTTACCCCTTGGAGGCAATTCAATATTTCACGTAATTATTAAATAAGTACACAAGAGAAGCAAAGATATTTATCCATATGTCTCTGAATAGCAAACTGGCCGACGGAAAAAAAAAGCCACTACAAGGTCAGCACTTGCAAATTCCTGTTTCACAATCCACAGAACATTATTAAGTACTGCAGCTGCCCACCGACTTGTAAGCCTTTGTGTGCATTAGTATGCGTTTCCTTCACAAACAGGACGCAATTTATGTCACAATAGGATTTACAATAAAAGGTCCACATCCGTTTCTGCTACTCCTGCACGAACCTTATACTTACTATGGTGCTTCCAATTAAAGCAACAGCCATCCAACTGCCTTCATTTACTTGTCTTATGCCGGGTATCCACTAGCACACTGAAACGACTGCACGATTACAATGTCCTAATCGTGCAGACGTTTCAGTCTGTGCTGTGCCTACACTGAACGAGCAGTTGTTCAGTGTAGGCACCCTCAGTCATCCCCGAACATGGCCAATCTGTTATCGGCAGATTGACGAGCATGTTCGGGCGATGATAGATGTCAAAAACGACCAGCGGGCACGCGCATCGCTGGTAGTTTTTGACATTAAATTGCCCGATTTGTGCCTGATTAACCAGCCATTGAACTATAACTATGTCTTTATCGTTCAAACGCTCTTTTAATCAGGTAGTGGATAACCGCCTTAACAGTTCCATCATTCCATGCTGCTACTAAGTAATGGGTGTGCTTACAATCAACCAATAGAACAGTGACCCCAATATTAGAACAAAGAATGCTATTTGGGTAAACGTTAAGTTTGTTATGATATTTGATACTATAAAACTACAGATAAAGTTGCAGTCGCACTAAAAAGCCCCTCTTGGCGCGCCAGGTCCCGTGACACTCTGCTAGTGCTGGGCGTCTTTCTTGCAGAAAATGTGTCTAAGTCACAATGTGCAGCATCTAGGACACATCGGCAGACTGTGCAGATTCATTTTATATGTGACACTTGTATATCTGTGTGCGACCGAGTCTTTGTATATGAAGTGCTCCAAAGCAGAGGCCGCAGCTTTTTTCATTCCAAGTTCCGTTGTGCTTCCTATACACAATCAGATGCACACAGATATACAAGTGTTGCGTATCAAATTAACCAGCACAGTCTGCTGTTAAGTCCTAGCCGCATCGCATTGCGATTTAGACGCATTCACATTTAAAAAGATGCCCGACGCTAGATGTATGAGGATACATCTGTAACTCCATATTCTGCAACTACACTTAGCCCGAGAGCTAACTTCCCGTGTAACACTTGATAGAAGATTTTGTTTGCACTCTTTACCTTTGTAAGTGTTGCTAACAGTACATAATGCAATGAAATGCTTATGCAAACAAAAACTTCTATTTAACTTTTTTTTGTGTTTGTCTATTTAAAAGCATTTCCTATTGTTATTCATGTGCATGAATTAGCTCCTTATTGTATACTCATCTGTAAATCTAAATATGTTCTTTTGTACAAGGCTGGTAATCTACAGAAGTGCATGGAAGTCAATTCTAAACTTCACATTAAACTTCTATATTGGCTTCCAAAATGTTATCTACTATCTAGTAAGGGAAGACGGTGGTAGAGTTCTCCAGTATAGTAAATGTCTAATTTTATAAATAATGTATAGCAAACAGAATTGGATGAAAACAGAGACTTTAGACTTAACCGTCTCAAGTAAAGATCATTAAAATAAACTGAGAATCTAATCTGTTTTTTACATTGCTTCTAACACAGGAAACTTGAGTAGACACCCAGGACGATTTTACATGTATCTAGTAACATTATGCTTTGCTTTCAGACATCAAGATCCAATGAGCATCATAAGGCTGAGAGCAATGGGAGCAATACAGTCAACATACTGTAGGAAGAGGCCTAAGCAAGGAATATACCTTGTTTATTCTAGTACAGACCATAGGTCATGACACCCCATTACAACAGTTCCATGATACAGAGCAAACAAAGATAACTTACCAAGAGCACGTGGCAGGGAGACTTGATAACAATAGTTTTGTTGTGCCTGCGGGGTATAGATACATACTTATTTTTTCTTTACTTTGCCACTTTGGGCTCGTTTCAATTGAACGCTAAATTAAATAGCGCCTAGAAGGAGCTCTCGGAGCTATCCAACTAAACTGCCGCGATGCGGTTTCTGCCGTGCTAAGTACAGAAACAGCATCGCATCTGTACTTTTGTCGGTTTTCTGCTTGCACCCCTGGAGGAAGAAATCCTTAACAGCGCGGAATTGAATAGGTGTGGGAGCTCCCTCCAGGCTCTATTTAATTCACATTCAAGTGAATCATGCCATTGACTGCACGATTAGAATTTCTGAGAAAACCTCCATGTTTCTCAGAAACACCTCTGAAACAAATGAAAAGAACAGTCACTAACTAAAGCACTCCAGGAAGTTTAAAAGCAAACAGGATTCAGCACCCAGCACAGATTAACAGCTGTACAGAGCTCATTTGTAAGACGTTTACCAAAACTGGACTAACCTGAAGCTCACACCAGGCAACTTCAACCCAAGTCTCAGTGTCCAGTCCTTTGAAGACCGTCTTAAAAGCCCCACGGCCCAACTCTATGTCAAACTTCAAAAATCGTCCGCTGGGAGAGGTGGCCACAGCTTTCATTTCTGCCTCCTCTTCCATTTCTTTCTCAGTTTTTTCCCTAGGGGAATCTTTAGTGGCCTCCGATACCACTTTGGGCTCATTCTTGCCCTCTTGGCCTACATCTACGGCATTTGGTACTTGAATGCCCAGTTGCTGCTGGCCCACACAGTCCGCGACCTTCTCTTCTTTGAGGGGTTGATCCAGTATTCTATCATCTTCCGTAATGTCTACACTCTTACGAAAGAAGCGCTTTCTTTCACTGGTCCCAGAAGCAGAAAGGGTCTTCTCTCTCTCCTCCATGCTTGCTTGTTGGGTCAGTGAAGTGTCCTGAGGGACTGGGTTCTTTTCTACAGAAAACCCAGCTGGTTTGTCAGAGTCATCTGTGCTTGCTGGCTCTCCAGAGTCAGTAGCCATTTTGCTCAGCTTTGTGATTCAACTTTCGCAATGTACAATAGATAAGCCTTCCAGAGTCAAAGTCTGCAGAGAGAAAAAAATATATATATAATCCATATGTAAATACCACAGCTAGAAATACTAGAAATTAAAATATAAACAGTGAACAAAGATGCCAGTCTTCTATGTATTTTAGTACATCCTTATGCCAATAAACTGATCAGGTGATTACATTGCACAATGTAAACACAAGACAGGCCCAGAGTTTAAGCTTCAGGGTCCTCTAGCTGCATTCCAGATTAACAGTCTAGCAATGGCTTGGGATCTCTACCATAACAATGTCCTGTATTGTCCCTAAATTACTCCTATGCAATGACCGCATGATTAAGATTAGGAAAAAATATAAAAAATAAAATAAAAGCAGCACAGCTATACAAATTGCCTGCACTTTACACCTGCATTCAAGAAGTAATATTTTTAATTTGATAGACAGAAAAGTATTCAGCCAAAAAGTTAATTCAGAGAAACAAATACAAACTACACCAAGCAGTACTAATAAGAAATTGAATTATGTAATACATACAAGATAGTCTTGTACAAGTGAACACAGCCTGTTCTGGTCTTCCCAGTAATAAAGCATATGGTAATTTAACTGGTATGTCCATAGCTAAAATGTTAAAGTAACCAGATCACTGCAGACAAAACTTTGTTGATGAAGTTACAGCCTACCAAGGCATCCCCCCCTCCCTCCAAAGTCCTTATTCTGCAATAGTCAAACATCCTGAATCAATTCCACAGTAATGCTGTTAACCCTTGTGGTGTTTGAAGAATGCTTTCTACTGCGGGCTCCATTCCAGAGAATTCATTTGGCCACTAACCATCAGTCTTCTTGCACTGCACCTTTTGCTGGGATAATCCCACATGACATCGCTTTTTACAAGCCAAGGAAAACCTGTGATTTAGTTCTGCACCAAGTCAGAAACTACCAGAATTTCTTTTGTAACAAATGTTCATTACAAGCACGTTTTATAAGTTAACAGAACTCTAAGAAAGTACCTGACCACCCAATAACATGCTCAATGCGTTCATTTTAGTTTCAAGTTGTAACAATATCAACAATGTTTTATGTTTATCGCATGTAACCAGATCCAGCTATAATAAATACAACTTTGGTGATATTGTCACAACTTGAAACGAAAACATATAGCAGTGAAGGGGCCAGCCTGCACAAATTATATGCTCATTTTAATTATAGTATCCACACCTGTGTAGACAGTACAATGATTTCAGAGAATTGCTGTTATTGGTCATTGTTGTTTTACCAGAAAATGTCAATATAACATACTTCTGGGGAAAAGGAATAAAAATGCAAATACCCCTTTTCCACCAAAAATCCGGGCCCGACCAATAGAATATGCTTCCAAAACGCGTCAGCCCCTTTCACACCACTGTGCCGACCCGGGTTATTCCTAGGTCAGCACCGTTCACACTGCACCCATGTGCAGTTGAAATCTTATGCCAATGCTTGGAGATGACAGCATCTCCAAGCGCCAGGAAATCTGGATCTCCCCATGCTGTAAACGGGAGACGGGTTGTCTGACCCGGGTTACCCGTTTACACTGCCCCTTAACCAGAGTCCTTCCCTTGTCCAAACCTGGTCACTATCTGGGTTGGATTCCCAAGTTCCCTGGACCCAGCTTATTTTTTTGGGACCCTTTTCCACTAAGCTGCGATCAGGGTAGACCCGGCAATAACCCGGGTTATTTCGGCAGTAGAGAAGGGGTATAAAGCTTAGTTAGGCTTTAATGGTTTACGCATATAGGTGAATATATTGTACATTCTTCCCTGCATCTTTAACTAGATACAATGGTTTGATTTTCTAACTTCCTTCCCAGCAATGTATTAATTTAAATCAACAAATATTTTTTTGTAGCGTTTTAAACAGAGAAACAACCTGCACCAAATAGCTGGGAACTTTTCTTCCAGCCCATCCCATAGTAACCTACAAACTGCCAGATAGGGGGCAGGCTTAGAGCGGAAGGCCGGGTTTATCATGACAGGTGTTGATCTGATGACTGACAGTCATGAAAATATTTGTGCGGTGCATGTTCTCCTATTTTACGTACTATATAACTTATGTTATAAAAATATAAGAAGTCCCACATTTTTTATACTTTGTTTTTTGGGGGCATGGCTGTGTTTGCAAACTTGCTGTCTCTCTACAATGGACTAAAGACCTAGTCGTATCTCTTGCTCTATTAAATCAAAGGATCTAGCCCAAAGGGCTATATAGACATCACAACACTCAATTAAAATAAACTACTTACTTTCACAGCAGCAAATAGTAGCACGCCGTTGAAGCAGTAAAACTATACAGACAACTGCAACTCTAGAACTTATTATAAGCTTAATGTAAAATTGTACCTAGAGAAATAACATCTAAACTACCTTTTAACCTATATTTAACTATAATGTCCAATGAAAAAAGTGTCCCTTTAACACTACAGTACTACTACTATATTGCTTTTTTATGCAAGCTTGCTGAACCAAGAGTGGGCAATTTCCCAAAGACACATATGATCACGTTCCAAAACCAACAGTGATCGGAATGATACGACAATAAAAGCAAGATACCACCACGATCTTTTCACTGCAAGTCCAAATTGCTTTCAATGGTTAACTCAGTGGCTTCCGCAACAACTTACATGGTGTTAATTTACTAAAAAAAAAAAAAAAAGTCAGTAAGTAATTTCTACTGTAACAGAGCTAAACATACAGTACACGGAACCAGATACCAAGAAACAAACATCTCACCCAACTACTAGGGATCCGAGAAAAAAAATTATAAATGCAAAAGAAAATACCATTACTTGGCTTCAAGAGAACACAGGAATATTGCTGATAAAAGTGGTAAAACCCAGGTATACTGTACATCTCACAGAGAACAAGCCTATTCCCTTCAGATCCTTCTCCCAGGTAAACCAAGCCGGCTGAGTCTTTGCAGACGGAGTGTGGACGGCAGAGCCTTTCCTTTGCAGAGCACAAGCAGTTAGCCTGGAGGAAGCGATCAGTTTTAGATACTAGTTGAACCAGTTTTCTCTCTCATTCTGGATGAGCTCATCGGATGCCCTTGGGCCCCAAAGAGAAAAATGTAGTTCAGCTACAGGTTATGACCTATGCAAATAGGAATTGGATAAAACAATTCTGAGCTCACAAAATGATTAGCATTTGTAAGCCACACAATATAGATTACAAAAAAAAAAAAAACATTTCGCCACACAATACAAATCCGAAACCACAGTTACACAATGTAATAGGATAACTTTTCATTCAGTAGGTTTTCGGTAATTGTACTGCTCATTTTTCAGTGATGACAATTACATCGGCCAATAGATTTTAGCATATTAAATATCTATTACTTTAATTAACGGGTCCATGAGTACAAGACTATATCAGCTTATTTAAAGCAACAAGCTGATATTAATTCACAACGAAGTAAAAAAAAACACTAGAACGAAAACAAACATGCGAAATCCAAACACAAATGTCGCTTAACTTTGCAGAAGAATAAAATCTAGATGTGTCAACCATATAATTCAAACTCATAAGCGTCGCTCCCTGCCCCCAGAAAACGATCTCATATGGAAAGTACAGTCAGGAAGACATGTAGGTGGGAAAAGCAGAACAGCTGGCATGGCACATGCGGACAGTAATCATTAGTGTCTCCTGTGTCAAGTACACAAAGCAGCAAGAACAGGAGAAAAGTGCACTGAAGACTAGGCGAGCGAAAATAACAATGTTTGAAGCAAGGATATGCATCTCAGTCTTTGTTATAGCGTATAGCAGCAGCGCTGGTAAGCTGGCACACAAGCAAACGGGTTTTTTTACATTTCGTTAAATGAATTACAATAGGCAGACAGCGGAAACCAGTTATCATGTAAACTCCAAATGACATTTAATCACACGGTATACTCAGGAACCTCAATCAATGCAAATGACATAACTTATTCATTACAAGGCAAAGATACAGCACAGAAAGGTGGAGTTAAGCATATAAAATACAGGCAAGCAAGAAACAAAGCTGCGCTAACTTTGACCACATAAATAACTCTGCATCGAAAACCCGAAATCCAACAAAAAGAAAAATTCTAAATTACGACTGACAAAAGCGTCCACCAGTAGACAATTACACCAATTCTGTATATTATATGCATATTTTCCCCAAAGAAATTCCTGCAATGTAGGCTTAGCACATGAGCACGTCTTGCATGCTACTCATTCTACAAATATAGATATCATGTGGAAAAGAGGCGCCTGCTTAGGAGAAGCAAACTCACAATCCTATAGTAATATAGGTTTGCGCTCACAAATTACTGCTATGGTTGCTCTCTGGCTAATAACTTTCATTTATTCCCCTGCACTGCAAAAGTGGGCTCAATATGAATTTTCAGGCGCAAGCTCACTATGGTAAAACCAATAAGTTTGTCTGCGTGGGATCTGCAGATCCCTACCCAAATGCCCCCACCTGTACCCTTCCCTTTTTTTCTCTGTGCCCCCTGATTATTTTACTTTACTTGTTCCTTGGTTGAAAAACAATAAAATTATTAATATAATTTAAAAAAAAAAAAAAAACACAATAAGAACCCTCCATGAACATAACTATAAATTGTCAGAAGCCATCAGATATACCTGCAATTAAATGGACTCATCAAACCCAAACAACGCAGCGGAGTATCCACAAATCCAGCATAAAAGCAATATACTACTGAAGTGACTAATGATTAAAATACACACAAGTGCAGCATGACATACATGACTGAGGAGTAGAGCAACACATGCCAGCTGGGGTGGTGGGTGATATACAGACTAGATGCACATGACATGAGGGCTATATGCACATAGCTGCTGTACCTGCAGAGGTCAGCCCAGATGTGAGCACATCACTCGGCCGGTGCCCACGGGCAAGTCCATACAACTGTAATGGAACCCCCTCCCCTGCTAATAGTCTCACCGGCGGATAACGGACCCCGGCCGCCCCCCCCTCCTCCCCGGTGGCTCTGTGCTGTCAGAGAGTGAGGGGTCCGGGCGTAACGAGGCCTCGTGTTACACAGTGCGGGTGGGGAGGGAGGGGGGCGCCGGTTACACGCTGCACCGAGCGGGATGCGCGGGCCCGTGGAGGAGAGAGGGCCCCCCCCCCCTCAAGTGTGCGCGCACCCCTCACACACGCGCGTGCACCCGACTCCCGTCCGGGCGGGGGGGCGGGGAGATAGAATAATATAATGTATAAATTATTATCAGTAAAGACAAATGACCGACACAGATACACGGCAGAGCCCCTGGAATGAATGGAGGAGACCCTGCTGCTGCTGCAGACAAAGGACCGTAACACAGACGCGACGAGCGGGCAGGATGCTGTGGATGCGCTACATACACCGGTGTGGATGTGTGTAACGGAACCAGTACGAACTAATAACACACACAGCGAGAGTCCGCTCTACACCGTACCATGCGGGTGATGGAAGTGTCCGCCTGCCCCGGTAACCCCCCCGCCATTGAATGGACAATGAACACAAAACAAAAAAAAAATGGTCAGGTCCGTGTCTCTCTCTCTCTCGCTCTCTCAGTCGCCGCCGCCGCCGCCGCGTGCACACACCTGCGCTCTCTCGCGCGCCCGCGCGGTCTCTCTCGTCTTTCACAGACCCGGAGCCAACTGCAGCAGCAGAGGTAGCGCGAGAGGCCCCGGCGCGCGCCCGCACGGTAAAGGGGGGCACGTCACGCGCGAGCGGTGCCGGGAGATGTAGTGCAGTAGTTGCGGCGGTGATCTGAGTGTGTAGCTGCAGCAGCAGAGACACTAGTGAGGACGAGTAAAGTATGTGAATACAGCTCTTGTCGCTCTCTCCTGGCGGTGATACTATTATTTATTTATTATAGACGGGGCATATAATTTATAATGTAGGCTGGGTGCACATTAGACCACCCGGCAAACTTGCAGATGGTCAGAGCAATTTAACTTCGCTCCGGACTATGCAAGATTGCCCGTACACATTACCCGATGTAATGAACGACAGAACTATACCTCATTCTGGGCGGGATGTGCTAAAGGAAAAATGCGGTAAAAAAAAAACCGTTTTCGGGGTTTTACCACATTTTCCATATGTGTCAAAAGCTGGCCGCCATGTTACCCTCTACCGCATCGCGCTGCTATGAGGGATTTGATCGTATCCCTCCCAGGATACCCCGCGGCCACCGCGTCACTCTGCGCATGCGCAGATGGACTCCCGGGTCATAAACCCGTAAGGCCACGGCGCAGAGCGGTTTGCAAAGGACAGCTCTTATCGGAAGAGCTGTCGTTTGTGGTACTGATCGCATATGTTAGTGCATATGCGATCAGTTGGAATTCGGTGACTGGCGGTAAGTAGCGCCAATGTTAGTACATCCCGTCCTCTGGCCGGTACAAACTAGACGATGTCTAGTGTGTACCGACTTTGTTAGCAACTGCATACAGCGGGGTGCCGGCTTCAGAAAGTGCGTACACATTCGGCAGCATGGCCCCCGCTGATGATATCGCTCGGGCCGTCGGACTGCGATGTTGCTGACAACGCACAGGAGCACGCATCGTCAGTGACATTGAGGGTTCATACTAGACGATGTGCCCAATAACTCGTCCAATCCGGCTGGATCGGACGAGATATCGTCTAGTGTGTTTTTGGCATAAGCTGGGTACACACTGGAGCGATAACGGCCCAATTTGGCCACATCGGAATGGCAAATCGGTCAGATCGTTAAATGCATATGCCCAGTTTGCGCACTCTGCGGTCGCATGGGCTGTGCTGCACATCCAATCACATGATATTGCTTGCAGCGCCCTACATATTAATGAAGGACGGAATGAGTGATTGTTTCATTGATCATTATATCGGGTTGTGTGTACCAGCAATCGTGATGTCCAGGGTGAAGGCAAATTGCCCTGAACATCGTACCGATTGCCAGTCACTCCAGTGTGTACCCAGCTTTACACTGCACAGCCCCGCATGCGATATCGTGTGATTGGTCGTCCAGGATGGCCAAGCAAACAATGTTGCTGTCAACCCACGGATACACCCAATTGTGGGTACACATTAGACAATGTGCCCGATTATATAGTTCAATCAAGGTCCATTCTGCTAATAAATGTAAATTTGTTAAAACCAAATACACTAGACTGAAAAAAAAGGGTGAAAATATCTGGTGGAAGTGAATAAAATAATAATAGGAAAAAAACACAACTAGAGATTAGAGACAGTATAAAAACATGCCACTTTTATCTGTATAATAGGATAATTCATTTGAATATTCACTTTATATACTTGGTCCTGCTATTCCGTATATAACTCTCTCCAGGGACGGACTGGGGTTGCCAAGTGCGCCCGCAAAAGGGGTGTTGCCTCGCCTCATGGGGGCGTGCCACGAGTCACAGGGGCCTGGTCATATCATATGGCATTGAATATTAACTATTGATAATGCAGTTACTGGAGAGATGAGGGTCACAATTACCCATCCAGCTGATTGCATAAATGTTAAAACCCATCAAAATCTAGATATGTGACCACCATAAAACACAGATCAGCCAGATGAATTAGACGTGTGTGATTACATCTGATGTTAGATGGCTCAGATATTAATGTGACATGATACAAGTGTTTAATTGAATTGTCTCAATACAATAATAAGTATCTCATCCCAAAACTGCATGATCTGCATAAACCACCAGTGTGGTATCTGGGGTACAAACAACTTGGCATCCTCAAAGATTATATGGGGATATAGAATAGTCAGGTAAAGTCTGAGCTCTTATACTGTAAAGGTGCGTACACACTGGGCGATTAAAGTGGACGACTGAACGATATCGTTATCATTCAGTCATTCACTTTATCGTTCATTTTTTCACCTAAACGATAACGACCAACGATGCACGTTCCCGCAGGTCGTTCGTCTTTATCGTTCATCTGGCAAACATGCAGCCCAACCTGATGATATTGTCAGGTTGCTGCATGTTGGGGAATGGGGGAGAGAGCCCGCACTGAACGATATCCTTAATGATATCCTTTAGCGGGTGTGCTCAATGTCATGAACGACATTGAGCACACCCTGCCAGGGACACACTAGACGATATCGCTCAGGGAGCATATCGTCTAGTGGGTATGCTCCTTAAGTTGCTGACTGCTACTTTCCCCATTTGCTTGGGAATTGGACGGATGATGAGCGGATAGGCACAATGGCTCAGAGAAAATTAGTGAGAGGAAGGGGCTGCATCTGCTGTCAGGTACGCTTGCTGGGTATAGTAAAAATGCGGACACGGGACCTGATTCAGGCCTGCTCGCTCTGATCGATTTTCACCCATCGGCGCATGCGTATAATTCGCAGTGCGCGTGCGGAAGCCATTCGTTGCGATTTGATTTTGGTAGCTCGTAAGCCACTATCAGGTCGCTGCTTTGAGTGACAGATAGCGCCGTTTGTGGGTGGTAACAGGGAAAGGTGCTTGAGAACGGGGAGTGGATGTGCGAACGCAGGCGTGTCTGGCCGCCAAAACGCAGTTTAAAGGGCGTGAATAGTTAGTAAAGTAGCGTCATCGGTCACGTCACCTGCATGTATTTCAGCCTGCACTGATCGCAGTGCTTGCAGCGGGGAAAGGTAACCCCAAGGGCTGCGAGCAGCTCCAATGGCTCACGATGGTCCCGATTAATCATACATTTCCCGGAGATGACATGTGTTGCGAGTGGCATGGGGGCGTCTTCAGACACTTGCAAGCGCACTTTGCCGTAGCTTGCTAACACACAATGGGCGTCCTTACGCGACGCAGTGCGAGCGCTTAATTTACATATCCCGCCCCTTTTTTCCAGCGAGCGATCGCATCTTGCGAGCGGGTCTGAATCAGGTCCACAGTCAGGACCAACACTGCAGCGTGTCTGAGGAGAGTACAGCAGAGAGAAGAAATAACTTACAGATCCTGGAACCAGGATAACAGGTAAGTGTGGCAGGTGGAGAGCCCCAGAGCGCTACCAGGATCCCCGGGTCCAAACGTGCTTTTCGCCAACCTGCGCTTGTTCACTTCTATTTTTGAGCAAATCTTGAAATTATTACCTTTTAATTGCGGATTTATCCAATAGTGTATTGTGATCTAGTGCTGGGACCAACTTTCTTTTCTTGTGTCCACCTCTCCAAGCGTAAGGGGCCCTAAGTACAATAAACGTGCGGGAGGCAATTTAGGTCTGATTCAGAGGTGCACGCTAACCAGGCAATGACGATATGCACGCACATGGCTAATGTTGCAAGTACTGAGCATGCGCCTAAGTCGCACAACGCATGCGTCCTGACGCAGAACAAAATTGGATGCAAGAGCTGTGGATTTTAATGGGTTTTCCTGGGAGGTAACAGTTGTGGCATATCGCTACGTCTAAGGGGGGTATTCAATTAGGTGCGAAAAATTCCCGGACTTTTCACATGCTATAGTTTCCGCCGTCTTGGCTGGTTTTGCATGTGGAAAAGTATCGCGCTTGTCCCCGCTTATCCCCGTATTCGATTCCAAAACAGCGAAAACGGGACCCGGCGAATTCGAAACCAGCGAAAAGTGCTGTCAGATTTGGGAAAATCAGCCTCACCCCCCAAAAGATGCACTGACATTGGGGATCACTATAGATACCCCCGAATAGCCCTACTGAAGGTATTTGGGGTAATTAAATGCTCTCAATAGCTGCTAATTAGCGTCTTTGCAGAAGTGATGAAGAATAGCATTTAGCAGTTTTTCCTGCAGGAAATAACTAGTCCCAGCAAATTTGGGGTACATGAAAATGGGCGCTAGCATATTTTGAAGTTGCTAAAGTGAAGTTTTAAAAATCCACCTGCCGCAAACACCTGTAATCTTAAAAACACCTGGGGCATACTTGGGCACCCCCCGGAGTGTATTTCGCTAGTTTTTAAGTTTGTCCCCCAACTTTGTACTTTTTCGGGGTGTTCTTAAGGTTTTTTAAAACTTTTTTTGACACAGTTTACCTTTGGGGTACTTTCCCAAGGGTGCTGGGTGGTTCCCGCAAGTTTGCCCCCCCAAAACCCCAATTCTGCACTTTTTCGACAGGTTTCATAGGCAAATCTTTTTTCGCCTATTCCAATACATTGACTTTCCGCACCGGCGGAAAGTCTTCGGAATTGAATACAGGGATATGTTTTCGCCTGGCGAAATGACGTCACCGGCGATACTTTTCCGCTGAAAATGACTTTTCGCACCTAATTGAATGCCTCCCTAAAGCTGGGTACACACTGGAGCAATGCTGGGGCGATTTACCATTTTGTAATAACAAATCGCCTACATTGCTCAGCGTGTACTGGCGATTGACCGCTCCCGCAGAGTTTGTGCATTTGTCTTCCTCTTTTTGTCATTCCTTGTGATCACTGCTTTTATGGGTCTTTAAAATATGTGCCCTTATAAGCCCTTCTAACTGACTTACCCTTTGCAATGACAGCTGCTACTAAAGAATGCTTCTGTTTGCTTAAACATGTCAAAGCATTGTGATCTCTACTATGCAAAAAACACTTACAGCATGCTCTGAGGAACTGACATGTTACAACCACCTGAAGCTGGGGTAAAGTTATCCGACCAAGAGAAGGTCAGGGCCTGCTCAGGACGAAGCAATGGACAATACGGATGGCACAGAACACAGACTGGTTAAAAAAAATAAGACACATGAGATATCTTTTTACATTAGTTAAAACTAGTTTATTTTCTTTGGCCAAACAAGAAGCGATTGTACCAACCAAACACTAGTCCAACATTGCAAATGTCAGAAGGAACCTGAACTTCCTGTTGTATGAGGGGAAAAAATAGTGCAAACATGCATTATGCAATAGGTAAAACAAGCATTACAGATCCAGTACTGATAAAGACCTGGCACTGAAGTACAATTAAAACAAATAAAATTGTCTGCTGTTACTGTAAGATACAGACCTCACTAAAAGAACAGACTAATCATTGTCCGTTTTAAGAACTTCAGAAGCCCCAGGCAACTGCTTACAGCCCTGAATACTTCAGGTTGTCCAAAGCAAATTCCAGAAAATACAACAACTGCTTCCCGAGTCTGATGATTTTCCAACCATTCTTTCGTAGCTATTGGTACAGGAGCCCGCTCTCTTGCTGATGTGCGTGTTTGGGCATACTCAGTATTTGTGTTACCACTATCCATGCACACCTTTTCACAGTCATATGGTCAAGCACCCTGTCTTTATCACTTTAAAAAAGACTTCAGAGGATTTTCTAGCATGAACAGTTCATTACAGGTTCTGCTATAAACTTATATGGAAATGAGGGGCTGATTCAGACCCGGACGCTATTTGCGGACGGTCGTTCCAAAAAAGGGGCCGGCTATTTAAATTGAGCGCTCGCTCTTTGCGGTTTGTCAACGCCTCTATGTCTGAGCGAGCGAACGAAAAATGCGCTCGCTATTTTGTAAAGACGCCCCTTTGCCGTTCGCACCACACGTCATCTCCGGTATTTATTAGATTAATCGGGTACATCGAAAGGCATCTGAACTGCTCGCAGTGCTTGTGGTAGGTTTTTCTTACCGCTATCACTGCGAGCAGTTCAGGCTAAAAGACAACCAAGTGACGTGGTCGATGACGCTCCTTTACTAATTATGCACTCCCATTAAACGCCCTTTTGACCGTTAGGCACGCCTGCGTTCAGATCTCCACTCCCCGTTTTCAAGCACCTGCCCCTGTTACCGCCCACAAACGTTACATTCTGTCAATCAAATTAGCAGCCCCTCGCTGTTTTGCGAGCGCACGATTTCCGACCACAATGACTGTTTGGCGCATGCGCATTACGACCCATACGCATGCGCAGTTGTGCGAACATCGGTCAGAGCGAATGAGCGGCCGATTACGAGCGGCTCTGAATCAGGCCCTGAGATCTGAACTGTGAAACCACTAAGGGCATTTATCAATTATTATTTGCTGGATATCCTCTGAAAACATTACTGATCGCAACTGCGATTACTCACGCAACTGGCCAATTGTTTCATTATGGCCATGCGTATGCATCGCAGTGCGCGAACCGGCCACTGCGATCGCATTGACTACGCAGACCCATCGCAGAGTGATTGACAGGAAGTATCGTTTGTGGGTGGTGACGGGGGGCATAATTGCCTACCTTTTTCTTTTCTTCCCGGGAGAAGCCCGGGTAAGAGAAGCAGGAGGGTGGCGATGGAGGTCGGGGCCAGATGATTTGCGCCATTCAGCCCCGCCCCCTCACGGCAAAGTACCGCGATAGGCTAAAATTTAAATGGGGACTGGGGCCAAATGACGCAAATCATGAAGAATTACGTCATTAAGCCCTGCCCCATGCACGGAGACCCGCGATTACCACGGAAATTCTCCCCATTCTGCCCACTTCACTAGGAAGTGGGAAGAATGCAGGAGAAGTGCCTACCCTTCCGGGGGTGCGGGGGGGTTACCCAAAAAATCGTGAGCCTCCCGCAAATTCCAGGAGGGTAGGCATGTATGTGGGGGGGGGGTGGTCAGAGAAATGCAGGGGCGTGCATAAATTATCCACTGCGCTGCCCTATGCAGCCTGAGGCCTGATAGCGTGCAATGAAGTTAGCAATTCCTGAGTAAGGTCAGAGCTTGTGCAAGTGTCCGTGAGGCTGCGATGGTACTCTATTGTACCGATGGTTTCACAGTCTTGCTAAACATCACCGACGTGTGCAAAGTAAAGTTGGCGTCCATGTGTAGTGCTGCGACGGCATAGCGATCGCAATGGATTAGTATACTATCGCAGATGAACTGCGTGCATAATCGCTGTTGCATTCGCAGTTGCGATCCTTGCTGAATCAGGCCCAAAGACTCTTAGGTAAAATCAATATTCTATGTATAGGCAAAAAATGTCATATTTACTTAATTTTTGACCTATGCATAGAATATTCATTTAACCAATATAAATTACATTTTCAATATGTAGGGACACAAAGCACCACATAAATTGTATACTGTATTTGAGATTAAATGCAGTTGCAATAACCTGAGCGCTAGCCAACTAGAAGAAGTCTGAAACAGGCCCTAAAACACAATCACCAGGCTATAATTGGTGAGTGCAGTGTTTGGGAATAATCAAACCCAGTGCTTAAAGTGGTCCTAGAGACATGGTGGAACGCCCCCCCTTCCCGCCCCTCCTGCTCCCCAGTCCTCGGTGCCTTTTCAATAAAAGGGCACCACGCGCAGCAAAAAGGGGCGTCATCTCAAAGGAAAGGGACGTGGTTATTCACAGGGCCGTAACTAAGGTAGTGTGACCAGTGCCTTGGCACAGGGCACCGCAGGGCAGGGGGCACTGTTTGGGCCTGTCAGTTTTCCTGTTTATTGTCATTCTCACTTGTAGCTTCCTCTTCTTTTCTCCCCAGCATCTCCTGGCCTCCCCTATCTCTTACCCTGGCCCTTACCCATGAGGCCATGGCCCTTTTTCAGGTGCACTATCTTATGTCCCTATTTAAAAAATGGGGGGGGGGGGCGCCAATGCTCTTTCTGGCACAGGGCACCAAAAAGTCTAGTTACGGCTCTGGTCATTCAATAGTATCCCCAATTCAAATTACTCCACACAGTAGCACACTCATGTTCACATTACACCGCACATAGGGCCTGATTCATCAAGGAACGCACAGGAGAGAACGCACGCACTTGGTCAATGTTTTTGCTCTGCGCATGTATGCATCACAGTGCACGGGCACGAACTTGCCAGTGCGAACGGATTATGGTACGAGGACTACACGCAGACCCTTCCAAAACTGAGTGACAGGTAGTGCCGTTTGTGGGTGATGACGGGGGTTGATCAGGCGAACGTAGGCGTTATAACGCCGTTATAGGGGGGTACATAATTAAGGCAGTGTGGCGGCATAGGCAGCTATACCGTAAGCTGTACACAGGAAGCAGCCAAATTCCTGCGGCAGGTCAGGTCAACCACTATTATGCTAATGGATCCGATGGTTACCGATGTTTACGCTATCTTGCGTGCTGATCAGGCTGTGAGTAAAGGTAGATGGGCGGCATAGTATGGGGCTGGGCGTCTATCTTGTGCTGCAGTCTCCATGCGTATGCATTCCAGTGGTTCCCAAACTTTTTGAATCACGGCGCCCTAGCGCACCACATTGTTTTCACGGCACCACTAAGCCAAAAGTTTATTGTTGAGAAATTCAGAAAAAAATGTAGTGAAGTAGTAAAGTGAAGTGAAGTAAATTGGGCTGACCTGTCATCCTTAGGCTCAGTTATGTGGTTGTGGACAGGTTTGCGCTTCTGCTTGTCCACATATTTACATTACATTGACCATAAATAATGTGACTTGGCACTGGACCACCAACCTGAGGCACCCCTGCAAGTGTCCCGAGGCACCCCAGGGTGCTGCGGTGCACAGTTTGCGAACCCCTGGATTAGCCTATTCTTGCAGCAGACGGGCGGGTGCGTGCATCTGCGCGTTCCTTGCTGAATCAGGCCCATAGTGCCCCTGATTCACATTACACCACATAGTAGTGTCCCTTATTCATGTTATGACACACAGTAGTGCCCCTTTTACACAATGCCCACATTAGTGCCCCTTATAAAATGGCCATGGCAGTAGTGCCTCTTACACGCAATGCCCACAGCAATAATGCCCCTTATGCAATGCCCACTGTAGTGGTGCCCCTTATGCAAAGCCCACAATTGTGGTGCCCCCAGGAGTAGTGCCCCTTAGCCAGTGCCCTCTATGCAATGCCCCAATTAGTAGGGCCCCCAGTATTTATGCCCCCATTTAGTAGTGCCCCTAGTAGTAATGTAGTGCCTCTTCCAAAAAAAACAATACTTATCTTACACCGAGCTCTTGCGTCTGCTGCCGTCCGGTCCGACTGCTCCTGTCCTTGGTACTACGGGAGAGACATCATGCTGTCTCTCCCTTCAACCACTGTGGGAACCGAAAGGCGGAGATCAGGAGTGAGCTACAGCCTCCGGTTGCCATTATAGGGAAGGAGCTTGGCGCCCGCTGGTAACAAACTCTCAGCGGGCACCCAGCACCTCCCCAGCCAGGAGCCTCGACTGGCCAGGTAAAGTGGGCTGGAGTAGGTGGAACGAGTTCCGCTTCCAAATAGAACTGACGGAACGCAGTTCCGCCTCGTTCCAGCCCACTATAACCCCTGATCAAACCCTCTAGGATGAGGTTCATGCTGAGGAACCTAGGCTTTAACCCAGAGGGGTCACTTACCTGGGTGACACCTGGTGCGGCTGGACTGAGATCTTTTGCGCGCCGTATGTGCCCGCTCTTGAAAGGGGGCATAGCTTCGCAAAGGGAGTGTGGGCGTGACCTGCAAAACCACGCCCCCTTGTACAAGCCAAACTTGGGGGCGTTACCGCTTCCTATTCTCGGCACACAGTGGGCTTCCCCAGTGCTCCTGCAGCTGCTGGGGCAGCCCACAGTCTCTCCCCTGCTTCTGTCTGTGTCCTGGCTTCATGGTGACACCATTCGACAGGGTGACACCAAAATAGCAGAGCAGCTCTGCTATTTTGGTGTCACCCCCTCGGATGGTGTCACCCAGTGCGGCCCGCACCCACGCCAGTGCATTAACCCGGAAAAAAAAAACACTGCGGGAGCCGAAAGGTGGAGATTAGGAGTGAGCTACAGCCTCCGGCTGCCGCTGTAGGGAAGGAGCTGGGCACCCGCTGGTAACAAAATCTCAGCGGCACCTTTCCAGCCCGGAGCCTCGACTGACCGGGTAAAGTGGGCTGGAGAGGAAACCCAGAAGAAAAAAACAGCCTATGTTTTCATTTACTTTATTAATATTTAACAACTTCTGTCTGAAGTCTAGTTGGTCTGTGGACCAGCTTACACCTGATACATCTCATCTACCCAATGGGTTGGTATCGTTCTTTATTCTCCTTCCTATAACACCAACCTGTACATAGCACTACTTCTAACAAACTTTTACGCTTAGCATAAATAATTTAAGGAACTAAGGAGCTCATTCAGACCCGGACGCTAAGCTGTACTCTCACACAGCTAAAAGGGGCCGGGTATGCAAAAGGCGCGATCGCACTGTCTGGTGAAAGGATGCCCTCTATGTTTTAGAGAGCGACGGCAGAGCGAACGCACACCCGAGTATAAAGCCGCCCACCTTTCTATCTTAGCACACGTCATCTCCAGGAAGTGTCTGATTAATCGGTAACATCGAGAGCCATCGGAGCTGCACGCAGCGCTTGAGGTAGACCCTACCCCACCGCAAGCACTGCGATCACTGCGGGCTAAAATACAACCAAGTGACGTGTACAATGACGCTTCTTTGCTAATTATGCACACCTAAAACGCCGTTTAGACGCCCAGACACACCTGCATTCGCACATCCACTCCCCCGTTCACAAGCACCTTCCCCTGCTACCACCCACAAACGGCACTGTCACTCAAAGTAGCGTCCAGTCTGTGTCCTACGTGCGCTCAATTCCCAACCGCAATGAGTGACTCGCGCTAGCGCATATTGCTGAAAACGTGCGATTATCACCCATAGCGTGCGTTCGCAGCTTAGCGTCCGGGTCTGAATCAGGCCCTAAGCACTGAAAGTCCATTCTATCATTCATTTCTTCCTGTGTTATTTGAATGATGCTGTAATAAAGTATTTTTTTATTTTTATAATAAATTTGTGAGTACATAAAGCATAAGGGGTGCTAATTGCAGTCCAAGGCCCTCATTCAGACCCGGACGCAAGTGGCCGTTCGTACGTTCGGCGTACGTAAAAAAATATGTAAATTCAAGCACTCGCTCGTATTTTCTAACGCAGCCAAACATCCTCCCCAAACTCTACCGACCCCTCCTCTAACTAACGAGCGTGCCAAATAGCGAGCGTACATCCCCGAAGTGGCTTGAAGGGAACGCACGCTCAAGTTCAAACCGGAAGTGGGACTGTCAGATTCCGATTACCTGCTCCTTTTTTCTGCCTACCTCCCTCAATCGTATCATGCCAATCAATATATCAATTAGCTTAATTGTTTTTTTTTTTTTTCACAATGCAATAAACTTTAATCTTGTCCGTGTGTGTGTTTACCCGCAGAATACGTACGGCTTAAACATTCGCTTTTATTTGTCAAAATACATGTTAGAGCCAATTAAACAATTGTTTTATTTGTTTTTAACCACGCATATTTTCCTGGGTTCATTTCTTTATTTAAATTTGCTTACGCATGTCACTGAATCAAGCCTATCATAACTCTCAAGAGATTTCTGGCCCTGTCGAACACATGACTCATACACTAACCAATAGAATTGGTCCTGTTAATTACCCAAATACATTAGCCAATCAAATTTATTTTCGGGTCTTTATTAAAAATGATTTTTAACAAATACACCATTGCCATCATGAGAGCCTCGGCATTCACCAGGCGCGAGCTGCTGGTGTTAACCGAGGTGATGGATAGGCGGATCACCAGCCAGCCTCCACCCATCACAAATCGCGAGAAGCGTTCCGCATATGCGGAGGTACGTGGCCGCCTGCGTTCCTTCGGCTCACGCCGCCAGATCGGCCAGCTGGAGCGCAGGTGGTCGGACCTGCAACGGCGGATGCCCCGCTTGCTGGCATGCTTTCGCATGCAGATCGCTGAAAGTAAGTTTTTGGGACTGTGGTTTTCATGTTTATCTTTGTGGTCCTAACTGCGTGTGCATGTTTTCATGTATGTCCTATTTATTCATTGTACTCATCTGCATGGCCATGTTTTCATGTATGTCCTATTCATTGTACTCATATCTGCATGGCCATGTTTTCATGTATGTCCTATTTATTCATTGTACTCATATCTGCATGGCCATGTTTTCAGATTTGTGTGGTCATAAATTAGTGTTTTACTCGGTTTTGGTTGAAACTAACCACAATTTGTTTCACATCTTTTAGGGGCACAGCGAAGACTACGGCGTCATCGCCATCCAAGACAGCGCTCTCGCCCACTCTCCCCAACCCCAAGCCAACCCTCCACACCCCCAAATTCCCCTATTTCCCCCTCCTCCCCAGCCTGCCCAGACCCTGTGGAGGATATTTCGGGGCTCCTTCCCCTCCATCCCAATTCCCCCTCTCCTCCAACCACCCCTCTTCTAACTACCCCCTACCCTGAATCCCAAATCACCCCGCCCAGCTCTTTGGGGAATGGAGGCACCTCCGAGGAGGACGAGGGAGTGGCTTCAGGAGCGGGCGTTATTTTGAACGGTATGGTTGTTTTTTTGTTTATTTTTCGGCAAAAACTGT
This sequence comes from Taudactylus pleione, assembly GCA_031769625.1. NCBI lineage: Eukaryota > Metazoa > Chordata > Amphibia > Anura > Myobatrachidae > Taudactylus > Taudactylus pleione. The sequence goes on from JAUIMM010000664.1 coordinate 965,818, forward strand.
TTGGATGTAATCATGTGTCGTTCCCTTTTTTTCTGTTTTTATGGCGAATTTTGGGGAGTTTTCGGGTTGTCTTTACCTGTTACTGCTGATTTCACCATACACATATCACACCTGTCTGAATCTGATTTTTGGACTTGTAATTTTGGGGTAGACCATTTTGGGGGGCTTGTTTTTTTCGGTGTAATTCTGCTTTTGGCCACAATATTGCCATTTTTTGGTTGCTTGGTTTGGCTTGTTTTTTAATGTGGTTTCATTATTGATGTATTAATCCCCACACTTTTCTAACCCACAGAGGAACAGAGGCGTATGGCTGAATTAGCCGGCTGTGTGGGGCGGATGCGGGAACACGTCATCGGGCTGCTGGTGGTCCTTGACCATATGTCGGTCCTCCTTAGGAACCAGTTTTAGTTTTGTTTTTTTGTCAAAAGATAAATAAATTAATATTTTAAAGTTAACGTTCTGTCTCATTCCTTGTTTCCAAATCAGAGATTGTTTACACTGACATAAGTAGACTCTTCCAGCAAGGATTTCCAATTATTGTCACTAAGATTGTGTGTTGTATTTTTTAGGAAAACAGGCACAAGAAACACCTAACAGTAACAATCTGATTGGCCTTTTTTGGTGTTGTACAAATTATCTATTACTACATTTTACATGTTCCTATTTGGGGGGCAAGCTGCTTAGGCCGATATTACGAAGTCAACTGATTGTACAGGATTCCTTTGGGTGTTGGTTTGGACCCAGAAAACATCTTACATTTTAGCTCAACTTGCGTCATTACAGGCTTACCCCTTATGCAAATGTAACGTGTGTGAACCTGGTTACACTTGCTTGTAATGGGCCAAAAAAGGTACAAAATTACACTCTCCAGACATTTATTCACAACATAACTAAAATAACAAAGTGTTCACTCACAAACAAAACACACAGTGATAATCATAAATACAACACATACAAAAAACTTTACAAAATCACACAAAAAATCAAGAACTGGTTGACGAAGGACCATGCCAACATGATTCCACAAATATGGCGTTGCAATATGGGTTACATAATATATTCCCAAAGTTTCCACATGAAGGTTTTTTGAGGGTAGCAGGAAGTAGTCATCGTTGGAGTCCCAAAGATTATGAAAACAAACAGAAGATGGAGAAAAAAAAAACAATAATTAGATGTTCACAAACAATCCGTACCACATTGTGTCTAAACACTGTTGTTTTGCCAATATTTACCTAAAATATCTGGCCACCACATCATCGCGTATGGCCCCCCCACATACTGACCCCCGACCAACCTCGGGGGGGCCATCCTCAGGTAAGGCATCCTCTGGCTGCATTGGGACACCACTTATGGCGATGTTGTGAAATATCCCACACAGGACCACAATTTTCGAAACCATATCCGGCAAATACATGAGCTCGCCACCAGAGCGGTGGAGGCATATGAATCGGCCTTTTAAAAGGCTGATACAGCGCTCCACAACTTGCCTGGTGGCTGTAAGTGCGGCATTAAAATTACTTTGTGGCCCTGGTGTGGGAGCCAAATAAGGAGTGAGCAGCCAGGGCGTGCAAGGGTAGCCACTGTCTCCTGTGAAAAAGAAGTGACAACATCAGGATCACTGTGTATAAAGCTTAACATTGTTATGTACTAAAGGTCTCCACTTACCCAGAAGCCACGCATCACCAGCTTGTAGGTTGGTTAATTTGTGCCATATCCCTGATTGCCGGATGATGAATGAGTCATGTGCACTTCCTGGTAATTTGGCATTCAAGGACAAGATCTGGAGGGAGGCATCACATACCACCATTACATTCAGGGAGTGATAGTGTTTACGGTTTGCGAAATATGGCCTCCAGCTGTGCTGGAGGCTGAAGTGGTATGTGAGTACCATCCACAACCCCTATGATGTGTGGGAAGCCAGCTATTTGGTAAAAATTGGCCTTGGCCACACTAAGGGCACCCATATCCAAAGGCATTTGAATAAAATGATGGAGGTGCTTGAAAAGTGCCTCCATCACTGCCCTCAGGATCCGGGAAAAGTAGGATTGTGAGATGCCCGCCACTATTCCCACCATTGTTTGAAACGATCCTGAGGCACATAAATGTAACACTGCCTTAAATTGCGTAAGTGGTGGTATTGCTGTAGAACTGTCAATTTGCCGCTCAAGATCACTCTCTATTAATGAGAGAGTGTCTATGATGATTTTGGGAGGAAGACGGTAGCGTCTTAAAACCTCATCATCGGGCATTCCAAAAAGGGTGACACGTGTTCGAAATATCTGGGGCCTTGCATGCCTACGATGCCTACGCCTGGGACGAGATTGAGGTTGGTCGGCTTCCGGGAGCATGGCCAGAACAATCCGACCCAGATCAACCTGAAATGGCAAGATTTGAATGTAAGGCTTTTTTACCCCCCAAATAAATAATTTTTACTTAGCTTGATGATACCATCCATTTATGCTTACATGCCGGGGTATTGTCATGATACGTGCAAACTGTAAAAAATCACAATACAAAAATACAAAAATTTATGCTGGGCATTTCTGTTTCAAAATTGGGTGCAAGACAAAACATAAAAGGGGAAAAACACACATTTGCCCAAAGAGCAAAACGACATTGCGCAGAATACCTCAAATTGGGGCCAAATGTAATCAACAAATGCTAAAGGAAAAACACAACCAATTTAAGGGGTCTAAATAACAGTTAAAAATGCGCTAATTAGTTCGCAAATACCAGTCACAATAGAAACAGTTAAAAATGCGCTAATTAGTTCGCAAATACCAGTCACAATAGAAACAGTTAAAAATGCGCTAATTAGTTCGCAAATACCAGTCACAATAGAAACAGTTAAAAATGCGCTAATTAGTTCACAAATACCATTCACAATAGAAACAGTTAAAAATGCGCTAATTAGTTCGCAAATACCAGTCACAATAGAAACAGTTAAAATGCGCTAATTAGTTCGCAAAAACAAGTAAAAAAATACGCAGATAGAAAAACACGAAATTTTAGAAACATTTCTGACTAATAAAAACAAAGGTTACAAGTGTAAGGTCAAACAAAGTTGCGAAAATACAAACATGAACATTTAATAACCAAGTGAAAAAATAAACTTACCTATAGATAATATATAAGTTTCCGGGTCAAAAGGTCGTTGGGGCAGAGCCAAAAAAAAACCTAACAAAGATGAAATTACGAAAAATTAACGTTCAAAAATTCAGGAAAAGAAGGAGACACAAATTGAACAAAAGTTAGACTGCCAAAAACTTACCAAATAAAGAAATGCCAAAAACAAAACCACCAGAAAAAATGCGAACGGAAAAAAATTAAAGAAATTTCACAAAAAAAACAACTCCCACCAACGCCAACTCCAAAACCCGCCAACAATCAACTCCGACCAACGTAACCTCCAACAATCAACAAACGCCACCTCGACTCGAGACGCCCCAAGCCATAAATAGTGTTTAGTTTCCCGCACAAATTAAGGAGGGATCATAGGAACGCACAATCAATGATGCGGCCGAAAAATAAGGACGCATGTATAAATACGTCACGAGCCAAACAAAAAGTTCTGGTGTATATCTTGTTTTGAGCTAAGACATGGCTACAGACCAGGGAAACAATGGGCAACAGTCTGGCGGTAAGTATTTCAGGCATTTGGAAACAATGATTAATTTGAAACATAATATAGTGCAAGTTGTGAAGTTTACAATTCTCAACATTTAAACAAATAGGTGAGGAGGTTGACATGGAAGAGGCTGCTGGGCCCAGTATTCCGGCCAAAGCTGGCAAAAAGAAAAGGCAGCCACAAGGAGATGGAGGTTTTGGTTCAGAAGTGTGTGGACATCCTGCCACAGGCAGACAGGAATATGAGTGCAAGCCAGAAGTGGAGAATGTGGGAGGAGGTAGCCGTTGCGGTCAATAGGGTGAGTGATTTTGTCCGTCTAGCCCGGGATGTCAAACGGCGGTAAGTAAAAACTTGACCACCCAAAAAAACTGGGGGAAAGAATGCATGAATAATGGCTACTTTTTCACCCACAGATGGCAAGACTTCAAATATCGCCTGAAACAAAAAATGGCTGACAGGGCTAGGCATGCAAGGGGGACAGGTGGGGGTCCCACCCCTGTGTCATTGGAGTTGAATGATTTAGAAGAGCTGGCACAGGGGTGTGTGCAGGCTGTGGAGGTGTTTGGCGTGTCCAACATGGATACAGACATGCCAGACTTTGCGGCTCCTCATGTTGTCCAAGGTAAATATTGTGATGTCACCAACTCTGAAATGTTAATGTGCCAATATGTAGATTCTAATGTGACTCTTTTCTCATTTTACCAACAGAGACACAGGCGGATGAGTCTGCTCCAGAGGGGAGCCTTGGCCGCAGAATTTCTGCAGGGGAGGAACCAGTACATCCGGCTGAGGACCCTGCAGAAGCCAGTCCTGTGCAATCCCCCTCGCAGGCAGTGTCCCTCCTCACAGAACTCAATTTTAAATCGGATTTCCATACGGAGATTCTGCAGAGGATGGACGCCAGTCTGGTACGGGTGGCTGAGGCCCTGGAGCAAAATGCTGCGGCCAACGTGACCATTGGTCAGGCCCTGGCAGAAAATACCAGGGCCAACATCCGCATCGCCAATGCCCTGGAGCAGCTCGTTCGCCAGCACATGGTGGAGCCGACCTCCCTTCCTGCCGGAACATCAGGATCCTCCACCTCTGGCACAACATCAGCCAATCCTCCAAATGTGCCTAGCCCTGTGCCTAATCCAGAGGCCACAACATCTGCCTCTGGACAGGCCAGCCCGATGACATCCCGGACCCGGTCTGGCGACCACCCTCCCCCTGCCAAACGGGGGAAAAAACATTGACAGCACTGGCTACTTTTCCCACACTCCTTCTGTGCTTGCCCCATATTCCTTTCTGGCCAAAACTTCCCTCTCCTTTCTTGTGAATTGTTTTTAATTTTTAGCTTTACGTTTCCATAACTTTTATGTTTGCACAATTATTAAAATGTTTGGAATTAACACTGCAAAAAATGTTTGTGTTAAAAATGTGCATGAAATAGATTTTTTTATAGCAATAAATTTGCCAAAAATGTACGACTTTGTATTCTGACATTATTGTAAAAATGGTTTACATTTAATCCTGGCCCACAAGGCAAAAACGCGCACAACCAACATTTTACATGAGAAAAAAAAAGGGCTCTTTAAGGAACATTTAAAAATTTACCTAAGGATGCAAAATCACCAGGCAAAAGCAAAATGGCCAAAAAAACACAAACATGATGTCATTATTGTTACAATAGGCCAAAAACCAAATATTAACCCAAAAATAAACCCCCACAAATGTACGCAAATTGATTGTGTAATCCTGACATTAGCAGCTATGATTTCCACCTGCGTACGGTTTTGTGCTAACCAAAAAAACTGATTTCAAAACACTTACCAAGCCGGTTTTCAATCCAACACTAATTGATTTTCTGACAAGCCATGATTAATCGATGCAACATCGTGGAGTGCCGGGACGGAGGAGAAGGCCATCGCCAATGTGGTCGAGTAATCCAGACCCTAAGCTGTGCGAGCATTTTGAAGGGAAAGAGGATCATCCAGTGACGTATGAGTTGGTACGAACACATTTGAAGTTCGCATCTGCTAATGTATGTACGCCCCAAAAACGCCTCGCCACGCCTGTGTTTTTCCATCTCCACCCCCGTCAACGCCCAAAAACGCCCTGTTCTGTCAATCACATTTGACATGTCACTTCCTGTACGCTGTTTGACGAACGAGACAAAAAAAGCTCGCAATCTGCCGTACGCACATGCGCAGTGTTACACTGACGCATGCGCGGTTACTCAACATCGGAACGCAACGAGCGTACTGCTGTTAACGAACGGCTCTGAATCAGGCCCTAAATTTTGACAACACACCAGAGGCAAATTAACACCTGGGGGCCCTCCCCCACCTTCTACCTGCTGCACCTTCCTCCATGTGATAGCAAAGATTCTATCACCTGCTCCAAATATACCTGTATAATATGGAAGATGCCAGAAAAGGGCAGACTGAATAAAGTAGAATTTTAATTTGTTCTGGTGCGGGGTAGGGATGTTCCATCGATGTTTCGGAATCATTGATGGTTTATGGCCGATGCCGAATGTTTTTCCTATAGATGAGGGAGAACCAGATGGTTTCCCTCCATCGATGGAAGATCATAACTGACACCCACGAAGCCACGGCTCCCAGTTCTGATTGGCCCACGGGCCAATCAGTCATAGAACAGGGATGACCATCAGTTGGTGAAGCCATCGATGGTCATCCATTGCATAGTTGGTTACCATCGATAGCCACCTTCTATTTTGCCATCGATGGTAACCATACCAATGGTCATCCCTAGTGCAGGGTGGGCGGTGGATGTTCCCCTTGAAGCAGGGGCCTATGTGCACCACACACCCTGCACCCATTATAGTCAGGGGTGCAGGGGGCTCGGGTACTATTTACCCTATTGTAGGGGCCCGGGTCCTGCGTCCTGTCCCCGTACCCTCCCCTCGCCACCGCTACTTAGGGCAGGGAGAGAGAGGGCTGACTGCTGCTGCAGCAGCCTCTCTCTCCAGCCTAGCACACACGCCCTGCTGTCACGCTGTGTGCTGGCCGGGTGAAGGATAGAGGCTGCTGCAGAAGCAGTTATCTCTCTCTTGCTCCCGGCATTATATGCAGGGGGGAGTGATTGCGCCCCCATCCCCGGACACATGCGCCCCTAGTGCGGCGCATGCGGCCGTGAGGATATATATTTTTGTTATCCTTTGTAAGGAGGGGGTCTGGCCACACCTCCCCGGGTTGGCCACACCCCCTCCCTGTACCTGGGCCCGGCAAAGCTGTCGGCAGCCCTGATTATAGATACGGCTCTGGGAAATACTTGTCAATTAATTGCGTTATAGGTGATGGACAAAATAAATGAGGCATAAGGTAAGCTTTGGTGAGGTATGGTCGAGATGGCCACTTGCTTGTGGAATAGACAGTTGCTGCTATATTGACCAGGGCTGCAAGTAGGGGGTGGGCTAGGGGGCACGTGCCCCGGGTGCCAGATTTGAGGAGGTTGCTGCAGGGCCAGCTTCAGAGCAGTTAGCTGTCAGCCTGGCTCACTCGGAAGAAACAGGAGTGACATGGGGATTTGTAGTCTAACTTTTACTGCTCAAACTGAGCAGTACAAAATAAACTACAAATCCCATGAGGTATCGCCAACAGGAACGTCTTATTGTAAGGGCTTGCTGCCCATAGCTTGCTGCCGTGTCCGGTAACAGTTGCCGGGCCCCCAATAGCCTTCACTGCAGCTACTGGCCGGTTATATCCGCCACTGGTCGGTAACAGTGTCCCCCCCCCTGCGTGCTGAACATGAACTGCACTGACTGGAGCCACGGCCGTGCCTCTCTGCCCAGCCCAGGCAGTTCCCATTGGGCTTTGAGCTGCCAGCCGAGTGACATGCTGCTTTTCTCTCCATCACTACTGATAGAAGCAGCCCGCAGGTAAGGTGGCACTTTCCTGCACTGCATTCAATAAAGTTATAAAATTGCCTGCCTTGCTGCATTTATGTGCAACACTAACTGTACAACTCCTACAGTATGTGCAATTCCTGTGTGCCACTCATGTCCAGTTGCTCCTATCATTAATATCACACCAGGGAGGGGGGTGCCAAATTACTGCTTTGCCCCGGGTGACAAAAATCCTAGTTTCGGCCCTGGTTCAGGGGTTCCAGTCCTGGTTTTCATGACATATGTATACTATTCCATGGCACAGAGAGGACAGTAGTTTTAGTTGTGTGTTGCAGGCAGCCGTGGGAAAACAATGGATTTGGTTTAATTTGAGTCTGACTTCTGCTTCGCTGGATTGATGAGTGGCTTTTGGCGCTCTGGCAAGAAACTTATATCAGTTGTCCTTGTTGGGAACATCCTTGTTCTGAGGTATCTACACCTTTTTGGAAGAATGTTTTTAGCTCTTGTGAAATATGGTGTAAAGCTCTATAGGCCTGATTCAGCACGGATCGCAAGACTGCAATCGTACGCTGCAAACATATACAAATGAATGCGATTGCAGCACTATACCAAGACGCCCACCAGCTTATAAAGCCGCCCACTTCCCATTACATACATCCGCAACTCAGCGAAAACATCGGAAATTGGACCCATACGCGCAGTTGTGGTTGAGCTGACCCTGACTCACAGACGGCAAAACTTCCTGTCAACATCTAGACCTCTGGCTGCATATGCCATCGAAGGGGTTTAATTATGCACACCCCTGTAACGGCACGCCTGCACTCCTTCGACCACCCCCCCTCTCCACTTCCAAACGGTGCTTTCTGTCAATCATTTCTTTGTGTCGCTGCCTGTCCATTGCGTTCGTATGCCCGATCCCAGTGGCTGGCTTGCTCACGCACACTGCGATGCATGCGCAGAACGTGACCATTGACCATTTGCTTGTGTCCGCAGCCTTGCAATCCAACCTGAATCAGGCCCTATAGCTTAGTCCAATGTATACAAGTTTGTTGAAACCAAAGTTTACTATAACTAGAGATGAGCGGGTTCAGATCTCAGAGATCCAAACCCATCCGAATTTAGAGATCCGATGCAAGAACCGAACATGCGTTCGGTTCCCCCGCCGGCCCCGTATCTCAAACCGAGGCAAAACCTCAGAGACAAAATCTCACGGTTCGCGTGCTTTTGTCTCTGCTATATAAGGAGTACCCGCGGTGGCGCCTTTTCACTCCTGCTGTGGTGAGTGACCAGGGAGGGTGGGTAGTGTAGGGCTTGTGTTGTCTATTGTGTCCATCTGGGCTGGTCCTGTCTGCTGTGTCCATCTGGGCTGGTAGCGTGCTGTCTGTGTCGTCAATCGCTGCTGCCTCGGTCAGGGGTGCTCCGGACCCCAAGTTCTGGACCAAAAAAATATATAATTGTATATTTTTTTCTGTGTGTGCCTGTGCATTAGCTGTAGCTGTCTGCTGTGTCCATCTGGGCTGGTGCTGTCTGCTGTGTCCATCTGGGCTGGTGCTGTCTGCTGTGTCCATCTGGGCTGGTGCTGTCTGCTGTGTCCATCTGGGTTGGTGCTGTCTGCTGTGTCCATCTGGGATGGTGCTGTCTAATGTGTCCATCTGGGCTGGTGCTGTCTGCTGTGTCCATCTGGGATGGTGCTGTCCGCTGTGTCCATCTGGGATGGTGCTGTCCGCTGTGTCCATCTGGGATGGTGCTGTCTGCTGTGTCCATCTAGGCTGGTGCTGTCTGCTGTGTCCATCTGGGATGGTGCTGTCCGCTGTGTCCATCTGGGCTGGTGCTGTCTGCTGTGTCCATCTAGGCTGGTAGCGTGCTGCCTGTGTCGTCAATCGCTCCTGCCTTGGTCAGGGGTGCTCCAGGCCCCAAGTTCTGGACAAAAAATATATATATATACAGTCAGGTGCATAAATATTGGGACATTGCCAGAATTTTCATATTCTGGCCTCTATTCACCACCACAATGGCTTTCAAATGAAACAAACAAGATGTGCTTTAACTGCAGACTTTCAGATTTAATTTGAGGGTAATTACATTCAAATCAGGTGAACGGTGTAGGAATTACAACGGTTTCTATATCTGCCTCCCACTTTTTAAGGAGCCAAAAGTAATGGGACAAACTAAACAATCCTAAATCTAACTTTCACTTTTTAATACTTTGTTGCAAATCCTTTGCTGCCTCCGTCTGGGCAGCCACGCCCCCGGCACGCCCACCAAAGGGGGCGTGCTGTCACTCACCATCGACAGCACGCCCCCTTTGTAGCGAGACCCGGAGCGACGGCTTGCCCGTCGCTATCCGGGTCTCGCGCATGTGCACGACGGAGCCGCCTCTGTCGTGCGCATGCGCAATGGGCCAACATCGACCCGCTTGCGAGCGCTCAGCTCTCGCGAGCGGGTCTGAATTAGGCCCTCGGTTGTATTGTAATGGCCGCACTCAGCATCTCCTGTATCCCCCTTTCATTTTTTAAAAATGGCCACATTAGTGCCGCCCAATGCTGTCGCTTAGTTTAGTCAGCCAGCTAGCTGGATGCAACATTTTGGCCCTAGGCCTAACCTAGATGAAAAAAAATCAATATTGTGAGGTGGTCAAAATTGACTGCAAATGACTGGGAATAAATGTTATTAAGGTTAATAATACTGTAGGAACAAAAACAGGCCCAAATTATGTGGTTTTACTTGTTTTTATCATTTACAAAAAAAAATATCCAGATCCAAAACCAAACCACGCAAGGGTGGTTTTGCAAAACCAGATCCAGATCCAAAACACGAAGGAGATACAGATCCAAAACCAAAATACGGGGGTCAGCGCACATCCCTAATTATAACACTTCCCCACAAAAATGAGTCTTAGGGCCTGATTCAGAGCCGGACGCTCTTTAAGAGCCCTCGCTCTGAATCAGGGCGTTTTTTTGTTGTTGTTGTTGACCACCCACAGCTTTTCCGAGCGGCCACGTGATGGTTGCGACCATCGGGGCTTGCGACGAAACCCTTGTGGTAGGGTCTCGTCCGTCGCAAGCCCCAGAGAGCTTCCTGCTCTAACAGAGCAGGAAGCTCTCCGCTGACATCACTGATGATGTCAGTGGTGCCTCCCACAAACTGCAGGCGTTCCTTCGGGAACACCTCCGTTTGTGTAGCCTCCCCGCCTACAAAACGTGACGAGCTGTCGATCAACATCGATAGCCGCCCCTTTTGTAGTGAGTCCCAGAGTGAGAGAATTTCTCTCTCGCTCTGGGGCTTGCACATGCGCGCGCCGTACGTGCACAGTACCCCACCATCGATCCGCTATGCGCTCGCGAGCGGGTCTGAATCAGGCCCTTTGACTGCAGACAGAGTATTTTGGTTTTACTTAATGTTATCACTAACTAGGAGGTTCCTAGAAGCAGTTTCCTCCTTCTAAACCACAGAACCGTTGTTGTTATGTGCGTACGTGTGCATGGGGGAGTTTTCGAACAACAGGAAATTCCCCTTAAGTGTACTACCTCACCTGCCTGTACTACCTCATAGCTCACAACTGTTTTGGTTCCGATCGGTTTAATCTGGATAGATACAAGACAGTGGTTCATGCACGAGAAAGGGGTGCACTTCCGATGTAGAGGATTTGACGTCATGAAATGGCAAATTGGCCCGACATCGCTCCAGAGTGTACCCGGCTTTAATGAAGGACGGGACAGTCAGCCTGATTCAGCAAGGAATGCACGGATGCAGAATCACGCACCCGTCCACTGCTAGAATATATGCTAATCAATGCACACGCATGGAGACCGCAGCACAAGATGCAGACGCCCAGCCCCACATTAGGCCGCCATCTCCCTTTATTCACAGCCCGATCAGCATGCAAGATAGTGCAAACATTGGTAATAACGAGAACCATCGGACCCATTAGCGTAATAGTGGTTGACCTGACCTGCCGCAGGACTTTGCCCGCTTCCTGTGTACAGCTTACGGTATGGCTGCGTATGCCGCCACATTGCCTTAATTATGCACGCCCCTAAAACGGCATTATAACCCCTGCGTTCGCCTGACCAACCCCCCATCACCACCCACAAACGGCACTTCATGGCAATTAATTTCGGAAAGGGTCTGCGTACACACTGCGTATGCATGCGCAGTGCAAACACATTGGCCAAGTGCGTGCGTTCTCTCCTTTGCGTTCCTTGCTGAATCAGGCCCAGTGATCGTTCCATCGTTCATTAACTCATTCAAGTGTGGATGAACAATCCCCGATCAAGGGCATTCGATCCGATGTCAGATAATGCCTGTCGTCTCATTGTGTGCCTGGCTTTAATTATGTAAACTGACTGAGCTGGATGCGGTATATATTTTACTTGGCTACAGCACTGGTTAGACCTGTTGACACCAAACAAGTAAGTGCTATTGTTTGGTGCTTAAGACTCACATGTAGTGCTGTTAATATTCAATGGTGGAAATATACAGATATTTATAAAAGCCAAAACCTTTATACAGAACTGAAGGTTTGTATTGTTATAATTCAGTCTTTCAATTACTGTGGATGGAGCTACTACGCCCGAACTTCTGAACACTTCATCATCGGTGCTCCATCGTGTCCACCATCGACACTTGCACCAGCCTATGGCTGGCACACAGGGCCTGATTCAGCAAGCAACGCAAAGGAGAGAACGCAAGCACTTGGCTGATGTTTTTGTACTTCGCACGCGTATGCATCTCACTGCGAATGCGCGAGCTAGCCAGTGCGATCAGGTAATCGTACGCAGGCTACATGCAGTGTGCACGCAGACCCCTTCCGATACTGATTGACAAGACAGTGCCGTTTGTTGGTGGTGACGGGGGGTGGTCGGGCGAACGCAGGCGTGCCTGTGCATTGGGACGGCGTTTTAGGGGCGTCCATAATTAAGCCAGTGCGGCGACGGACGCAGTGATGAGACTCCGTGGACACAGGAAGTTGCTAAGAGCCTGCGTGAGGTCTGGTCAACCACTATTATGCAAATGTGGTTGATGGTTCTCGATGTTACCAGATGGAAAGAATCAGACTGCGCTACACTATGTTTAGAAATCTGAGCTATATGTGTGCAGCTGCCTTTTCTAATAAACTGGGGTCCCCCCCTTTAATTAGATCAGACTGTGGTAATATATTAGATATAGCGACAAACACATAAGTATAGTATCACAAATATTTATTCAATCTAAAATTCATATAAATGGGATACAGAAAAAATGTGCATCATAGCATCTATCACAGAAACTGAGAATTCTCAATAAAACCTTTAAAATATGGAAACGTAAAATTGCTATGTACATACAGTCAGGTGCATAAATATTGGGACATTGACAGAATTTTCATATTTTGGCCTCTGTTCACTACCACAATGGCTTTCAAATGAAACAAACAAGATGTGCTTTAACTGCAGACTTTCAGATTTAATTTGAGGGTAATTACATCCAAATCAGGTGAACGGTGTAGGAATTACAACGGTTTCTATATGTGCCTCCCACTTTTTAAGGGGCCAAAAGTAATGGGACTAACTAAACAATCCTAAATCTAACTTTCACTTTTTAATACTTTGTTGCAAATCCTTTGCAGGCAATTACAGCCTGAGGTCTGGAACGCATAGATATCACCAGACGCTGGGTTTCATCCCTGGTGATGCTCTGCCAGGCCTCTACTGCAAATGTCTTCTGTTCCTGCTTGTTCTTGGGGCATTTTCCCTTCAGTTTTGTCTTCATCAAGTGAAATGCATGCTCAATCGGATTCAGGTCTGGGGATTGACTTGGCCATTGCATAACATTCCACTTTTTAGCCTTAAAAAAAACTCTTTGGTTGCTTTTGCAATATGCTTTCGGGTCATTGTCCATCTGCACTGTGAAGCGCCGTCCAATGAGTTCTGAAGCATTTGACTGAATAGGAGCATATAATATTGCCCGAAACACTTCAGAATTCATTCTGCTGCTTTTGTCAGCAGTCACATCATCAATAAATACAAGGGAACCAGTTCCATTGGCAGCCATACATGCCCACGCCATGACACTACCACCACCATGCTTCACTGATGAGGTGGTATGTTTTGGATCATGAGCAGTTCCTTTCCTTCTCCATACTCTTCTCTTCCCATCACTATGGTACAAGTTGATCTTTGTCTCATCTGTCCATAGGATGTTGTTCCAGAACTGTAATGGCTTTTTTAGATGTTGTTTGGCAAACTCTAATCTGGTCTTCCTGTTTTTGAGGCTCACCAATGGTGTACATCTTGTGGTGAACCCTCTATATTCACTCTTGTGAAGTCTTCTCTTGATTGTTGACTTTGACACATATACACCTACCTTCTGGAGAGTGTTCTTGATTTGGCCAACTGTTGTGAAGGTGTTTTTCTTCACCAGGGAAATAATTCTTCTGTCATCCACCACAGTTGTTGTTTTCCGTGGTCTTCCCGGTCTTTTGGTGTTGCTGAGCTCTCCGGTGCATTCTTTCTTTTTATGAATGTTCCAAACACTTGATTTGGCCACACCTAATGTTTTTGCTATCTCTCTGATGGGTTTGTTTTGATTTTTCAGCCTAATGATGGTTTGCTTCACTGATAGTGACAGCTCTTTGGATCTCATATTGAGAGTCGACAGCAACTGATTCCAAATGCAAATGTCACACCTAGAATCAACTCCAGATCTTTTACCTGCTTAATTGATAATGAAATAACGAGGGAATAGCCCACACCTGTCCATGAAATAGCTTTTGAGTTGATAGTCCCATTACATTAGTGGTGGTGAATAGAGGCCAAAATATGAAAATTCTGTCAATGTCCCAATATTTATGCACAGGACTGTATATGTGCAACGTGCAAACTCTAATAACACAGCGCTGTTCAAAAAATATATAGGTCTGTGCACAGTGTCCAAATGATTCAATTTCTTATATGGAAAGGGTTTGCAGAAAATGAACTGTAATGTTCCTGCACGCCAAAAAACTGTATCCACTTCCTTCGGGGATAGTGGAGATGGGGCTGTAATCACTCCGGGTAATCCTAATGTAACTGTCAGTGATGTACCTTATGGACGTTTAGTAACAATGGCATGCGGTGTATCAACACTGAAATAGTTTCCTAAGAACTCCGTCCGTGTGCAGTATTGATCTCGTGACCCGTCTATGTCAGGTAGTGGTGATTCAGAGCGGCGTCCCGCTCTCGTAAGTGACGTTTTCTTCCTCTGCCGTCCTCTACTTGTGTGGCTTGCTTCGGCCCTCTGCTGGCTCTTTTCCTCAGCTATGCCCTGGTCTCGGATCTCCTCGAGGTGTTCACAGTGAGTCGGCGGTTTGAGGTAATCAATGCTCACGTGGTGGGGGATCCCTTCTTGCATCAGGGGAAACCTCCTATCGATCCATGTCTGTAGCTTCTGCAAATTATAACGCGTTTCACCCGCTGGGCTTTGTCAGAGACCATGGGAGTGTCTTGTGGAGCTGGTTTAAATCCTTTCTTGACAGCGAGAATTTCTCTTCAATTGGTTAATTGTTTGTAGAGTTTGTGGAATTTCATTTCCCTAATATATGTGCATATAAAGGCCCCCATACATCAGCAATTGATTGCAGCAATCGTGCAATTTGCAAACGATTGTGTATAAAAATCTTTCCCTTTTTCAATCGATCATGGCAATTCTGCAATCAATTGAAAAAGGGAAAGATTTTTATACACAATCGATTGCAAATTGCAGGATAGCTGCAATCAATTGCTGATGTATGAAGGCCTTTATGTGACAAAAATTAAATGCTAAACAGGTGTAGTGGAGCGCTGGTTTAGTCAAGTGACCACACTAATTAATATTAAGCAATTTATTGCAAATGAGTAAAAAAAAAAACAGTAAATCATAAAATACATATGTCTACATTGAACACAGATGTAGTGCGTGGATAAGCCGAAGAGAAATGGAGGTAATAATATCGTGGGATCACTCGTTGGTCTAATTTTCTGTTAATGTCCACAAATAAACTCTGCATAAATCCACTTTGTGGAAATGTTACTGTGTCAGCAAGATAGTCATGAGAGCAATGGTGCCAAAAAAGGAAAGTCCAAATAGACCGGAGTGTTGTAGTCACCTGTATATGAATGGCCAGTACTCACGCTGAGTGTGTGGTGTCAGACTGATACTTGGTAGTGCACCGGGATCTGTTCCAGATGGGGACCAGGCGCACCACGCTGGTGTGGCTAATTCCCTGTGAGACACCGGAGACCGCTATTTGGCTTCCATGCGGCTGAAAGCAATCTCCGTCTGGCTGAACAGGCTGAAAGCTCTGTACGTGTCAGTGTCCTTTCCAGCAAAGATGTATTGCATGCGCTCTCTCCCTGACACTCCCTGAGCGTTTTCAGGCTTTGAAGGGAGAATGAAATAAAGTGTCCGTGTCCAATAAGGTAGACCCACTGACGCGTTTCTCCGGGCTTGTAGTGTTCCCGGTTTCATCAGAAGTTGCCGTCCTCAACGTGTGTGGCTTGCTTTGCCCCTCTGCCGGCTCTGTTCCCCAGATATGCGCTGGTCCGGATCTCCTCGAGGTGTTCACAGTGAGTCGGCAGTATGAGGTAATCAATGCTCACGTGGTGCGGGATCCCTTCTTGCGTCAGGGGAAACCTCCTACCGATCCACGTCTGTAGCTTCTGCAAATTCTAACACGTTTCACCCGCTGGGCTTCGTCAGAGAACATGGCAGTGTCTTGTGGAGCTGGTTTAAATCCTTTCTTGACAGCGAGAATTTCTCTTCAATTGGTTAATTGTTTGTAGAGTTTGTGGAAATTAATTTCCCTAATATATGTGCATAAAATGTGACAAAAATTAAATGCTAGTTACAAAATCCGTACGTTCTTTGACTTCTGAAATGTTACATTGTTATTTTCCTTCCAGTTATTTACTTCTGCACAGAAACATTGATAAATCATTATTGATTTAGTCATTGTCAGTGATGTAGCTAATCTACTCACTGACTGCTGATTAATTTCATTGTACCATGCGTCTGGGCATCAGGCACGGAATTGTCCATCAAATCGGACCTGATAGCACTATATATTACTATATGTTTAGCACCTTCATAATGCATGATATCCAATAAATTCGTTAAATATAAAAATAAATAGAATAGATAGATATACACATACAGAATAATGAAATATGCTGCTAGAGAGTGTTTCATAGAGCACGCTGAGATAGAGGTCATGGCTAGTAAAAAAAGGGTACTACAGTCTACACTTAATACAGTATTCTGATCATATTGCACATTAGTAGAAATAAATATATATATAGAATACTACTGTGGCTGGAGAACGTCCCAAATCCGAAGGAACTGTTCCAATTTAAAGGACTATGAAATCCAAAGGAATAAAGGAACGCTTCATAGATAGAAACTACAATAATGAAAAGGTGGAAAAGGCATATAAAGAAGTAGAAGAATTCAAAAGAGAAACACTGTTGGAAGAGAAAACAACAGACAGCGCACAGAGAAAATAAGAAAATGTGATGTTTATCACCCAATACAGTGAAAACGCACATCAGATTAAGAAAATTGTCACCAAACACTGGCCACTGTTGTTAAAAGATGAGAAACTGAAGAATATCCTTATGAAAAAAATTAAAATCATCTTCAGAAGGGCGGATAACATCAGAAAAATCTTAGTACCAAGTGCATTGAAACAAATGAGCGAGCCCACAGGGCTCTGCGCCCGAAACCATCCCCATTGCAACCCCCGCGAGATGTTATCATACGCTTCCACTATTACAAAACAAAGGAGCAGTTAATGCTAGAAGTCCAAGGAATACCCACAATCTCGTTTTCCGGAGCTCAACTACAAATATTTCAGGATCTAGCCCCATCTACACTGAAGAAACGAGACCTTCTCAATATCACGAAGACTACGCAATCATTCCATCAAATATAAATGGGGTTTCCCCTTTCAACTTCAAGTTACCAGAAATGGAGGTTCATATATAGTCAAGACCCCTGTACAGGTATATGAACTCCTTCAAACCTTTGGACTCATCGACGACCAACCTGAACCAATTCGCAAACGGATCTCCCTAAAACAAAAGAACTCAGCAGCTCCAACTCCCGAGTGGTCTACTGCTTGACTGACTTTCTTTCACATTCAGTGACACCATACACGTGAATATGCTGTTTAGTTATCTAATGATTGTTTTTCTAAGATAGATGATACAATATTTCAGATATATTTACAAGTTGATTTTTTGCCAGTCTAGTAACGTTTTTTAGTCTATTTCAATGGATTGAAATGTTCAAGATAGTTATTTTTGATGTTTAAACTCATAAGTCTATTCAGCTACTCATTTTCATATATTATCATCAAAAACGTGGTGTCACTATGCCATATTACCTATCAACAGTTTATTGTCTAATTTTATATTTGCTATTATCAAACCCATTGATCAACCAAGATCTCCGACCACACGGTCACAATTCCCTACGGTTTTTTTTCTCTGTTACCATATGTATTCTACATCTCTATATATTGTGTTTTATTTTTTATGATTCGCCCCTCACCACCAAAAGGAGGATCTTCACGACACCCCTCCTTTATCAAATTGTCACTTTCCTCATGTAGGACAAGGTCTAACTTTCATTACTACTTCTGTAGTTTTTTCCCCTCATTTTCCTACATCTCTTTCTCTATTCTCTCCTTTCTCTGATTGACAGCCAGTGTACTCACCATTTTTGTTACTAAGATACTCTCATATTTACCCACCATGAAACTAAAAATACTTACACTCAACGTCAATGGGCTCAATTCCCCCACTAAACGAGCCATGACTATACAATACTTTAGCCGTTTCAAACCCGCAATTATCATGTTGCAAGAGACCCACTTCCGTGCTCCACATTCCTCTATGACATGTAAACATTACCCCCAAGTTTATTACTCCAATATGACATCTAAACATAGAGGTACTGCCATTGTGATCCATTGAGATCTTCCCATAGTAATTCATGAGACTATTGTTGACGATCAAGGCCGCTTCCTTATATTAACAGGCCTCTATAGTCAAACCCCGGTCACACTGGCCTCAGTATATGCGCCTGCTATGCAGCAGGGTTCCTTACTTGCTACCTTTTTCATCCATATATCCCGACAACCAAAAGGTCTCACTATCATTGGAGGAGACCTTAATATAACAATAAACCCTAATCTAGACAGATCTGGTCCAAACTTAGTGCATACCACTCACTCTAAAACCCTCCAATCACAAATGTCTCTGCATGGTCTTTATGACGCTTGGCGAACGGTATATCCAACTGCCAGGGGCTATACGCACTATTCCCCACCACATGATCTCTATACGCGCATAGAATATTTCATAGTTGACCGAAACTCTACACAGAGACTCCTTGGGGCTCAGACTCTCCCGGTTCCTTGGACGGACCACATGGCCATTGAACTAGAAATTGACACACCCAGAACTCCCCTGCCTCGAAGTTGGAGACGTAATTACCCTCAAATTAAATCTGAAAGTCTGCAGTTAAAGCACATCTTGTTTGTTTCATTTCAAAGCCATTGTGGTAGTGAATAGAGGCCAAAATATGAAAATTCTATCAATGTCCCAATATTTATGCACCTGACTGTAAATCAGAATAAAATTTTCGAAAGATGTCTAATATGGCTGGGCCTTTATTTGTCCTGTTTCCTGTAGCATCTTTAAGAAATGCCAAGAAATACCTTAGAAGATGGTCGTGAACTTCTCAATAAATTTGAGATGAAGCGGCCCGTTTTAATGCCATGACGATAGAATTGGAAAGCTGAATTTTCTGTATGTTTTTACCGCCTGTTGGTCTTGGATAGCTTCATAATGGGTTTTTGCTTGGATATATGCCATTTTATTTATGGAGTTTGTTGCAGATTTGAATTGAGCATAGCAAAACGTAAGGTCAGATTGCGCTTTTAGAAATAAATCAGATCTATCTTTTTTAAATTTTCGCATAAATGAAATAATTTCCCCCCTCATCACTGCTTTAGCAGATTGCCAAAATAGAAAGGGATTAGAAATATGTTCCTGGTTGGTCATATTTTTATTCTGCCCATTTGGCTTCAAGCATGTTCCTAAACTTCAAAGAAGAATTATTTCCCACCTCTACCGAAGTTGCTAGGGTACACCAAATCATAGCATGGACCGATAAAACTATCAGAGCCATTCCAGCATCTAGAATCCTAGAAAATAAGTCAGAAGAGGGGAGCAGGTAATCTATGCGAGATACAGTGCTGTGAGCAGATGAGAGACAAGTGAAATCTCTATCAACTGGGTACAGTAGTCTCCATCAATCTATAAGTTTCAGTTCTTCACATATAAATTGAATTCCCATCTCAGACCTAGAGGCTGGACATTTGGGAGAAGAGGACCTGTCCATGAAGGATTGCAACCATATTCAGGTCCCCTCCCACAAACAATTGGGAGTCAGCATATGGGTATAATTTAGCCAGCAGTCTCTTGATAAACACCTTAGAATAATTAACTGGTGCGTAAACATTGCAAAAAGTAAATTTTCCTCATGTACCACTATCTCCACTATAACAAATCGACCATCAGGGTCTGAATAAATAGGCGATATCAGAGTATTGAGAAATTTTTTAACTAATATCGCTACTTCTCTAGCTTTGGAGGAAAAAGACGCAGATGCAGCCACTACATACCCCAGGGAGCACAGCTTAAGATATTCAACTTCAGTGAGATGGGTCTCCTGGAATAAAGCAATATCAACCTGCGATATCTTTAAATATAAAATATTTTTTTTCCGTTTATTTGGGGAATTGATCCCCCCCACATTAAAAGAACATATCTTTAGATCACATTTGAATAAGAATCTAATAGACTTTGTATAAAAGTTGCAGTAAGACCAAAAAGACCAAAAAACCCCCTCCCACCCCGACCCCCCATCCCAACAAAAGACGCATCCTCTAAGAATGCATATAACCCAAAAATGACAACAGTAGAGAAATACTAGAAGGGTAAAACCCTTCACCGCTTCTAAGCGGAAATATAATGGACTTCCATTTATATATAAGAAAATTAAAAAAAAAGATGTCTAACAGAGCATGAGATGTCCCCAGGGGGGGGAACCCCACCAGCAGGAAAAAAAAAACAAGCAGCCCTAATATTATAACATATATATTTTTATGCAAGAATTTAAGGCATCTGAATATGGTGACTCGGGGAAGGGCATTAACATCAGCTTTCGCTGGCCCTAGACGATGTGCTCTTTCTATTATTAAGTCATTAAGACCTCTTTCAGCCTTCAGCAGGGTAGGGAACGTTTTATGTAGAAATTGATATAATGCCGGACCCTTAATGGACTCTGGCAGCCCCACCAATGTCAGATTATTTCTGCGAGATCTGTTCTCTAAGTCATCAATCTTGTTACATAAATTGTATTGTGACTTCTGTAAAACTGCATTCTGCTCCTTCAGCAAAGAAACATCGTGGAACATTTCCCCCAAGCGATTCTCATTCTGGTTAACCCTCTACATAAGTTGAGAAATGTGGCTTTTTAACTCCTTAATGCTAGAGGTGAATGTGGCCGTTTGTTCAGTGAACATAGGTGTAATTGTATCCTTAATGGCTCTTACCATATATTGATAAGCCATAATAGCTGGAGCTTGCGATAAATCACCTTCATTGCAAGCAGATTGTGCCTCTTCATTTAGGGAGCTGCATTGAGACGTCAGAGAAGGTGCGACCGCCATCTTGGAATTCTCTTTCTGCTGCACGGACCTTCTAGACTGGTTTTTCCGTGGCATGAGAGAGAAATATCTCTCCATACAGCTGCAACCATAGACCGCTTAGCGGTGATATAGGGCTGCCGCACGCAGCAGGTCCCCAAGGAGCAAGCTCAGATCGCGGCTTCCCTCATCCGCGCCGGAACCGGAATTAGCTGTCAAACTTTAAAATCAATTCGGACAAAACTGAAATGTTGGATATTCGGATTCCCTCAGCCCCTCTGCAACTATTGCAGTCTACATTCCCCTCCAGATGGCAGTCAGACAAGTTGACATATTTGGGCATTTACCTTACCAAGAACTACTCTACTCTTTACGAGGGCTAATTTTCGAAGACTATTATCTACTATCGCTTCGGATCTCTCCACCTGGGGAAAACTATTGATTTCTTGGACAGGCTGTATCACAGTGATCAAAATGAATATTCTACCCCGACTTCTTTATCTCTGGCAGACCTTACCGATTCATATCCCCCTAAAAATTTAAAAAGACCTTCAAATTAAGATAACGGTTTTTATATGGGCGGGTTGAAGACCACGAGTTAAGATGCGAATACTGCAAAAACATGACTCGCAGGGAGGCTTGGGTACTCCTGATTTGGTTAAATATTATAGAGCAACCCAACTGTCGTCATGTATTCTATGGCACGCACCTCCTGACCGAAAAATTTGGACTAGTATTGAAACACATGTTCTTCAGACATTGGGCCTGATTCAGAACCGGACGCTCTTTCAGAGCGCTCGCTCTGAATCAGTGCCCTCCCTCTCTTTTTTTAGCGCGCCCTCCTGGCCACTCACATAGCTGTGGGTGATCACCCACAGCTATAGCGAGCGGCCAAAAAGATGGTCGCGATGGTCAAGACCATCGCGATCATCGGGCTTGCGACGAGACCCTTGTGGTAGGGTCTCGTTGCCGCAAGCCCTGGAGTGCTTTTGGCTCTATCAGAGCCAAAAGCACTCCCACTGACATCATTTGTGATGTCAGTGGGGCCGGCCCCAGACGGTAGGCGTTCCCATGGGAACGCCTCTGTCTGGGCAGCAACGCTCCCAGCACGCCCACCAAAGGGGGCGTGCTGTCACTCAACATCGACAGCACGCCCCCTTTGTAGCGAGACCCATAGCGACGGCTTGCCCGTTGCTATGCAGGTCTCGCACATGCGCATGACGGAGCCGGCTCCCTCGTGCGCATGCACACTTGGCCAACATCGACCCGCTTGCGAGCGTTCAGCGCTCGCGAGCGGGTCTGAATCAGACCCATATTCCCCTTATAGTCTCCTATGGTGCACCCCTGCTAACCGCCCGAACACGGTCTCAATCCTTCCTACAGTTCGGTTTACTCTCTCTATGTGGGACATCTGCACACGACTATATCACCTTCGCTCCTCCCATCCGTTTTTAATTCCGTTATGGAATAATCCAGATTTTGTCCCAGGTATGACCCATCAATCATTTTAAAATTGGACCAAATCTAACATTCTTTTTCCAATGGATTTAGGGCCTGATTCAGAGCCGGACGCTATTTGCGCTCGCTCGTCCACAAAAAGGGGCTGGCTATTTAAATTAACCGTTCACTCTTTGCGGTCTGTTCCCGCCTCTATGTCTGAACGAGCGAACAAAACATGCAAACGTAATTTTGAAAAAAACGCCCCCTGGCCGCTCCCATCATACGTCATGTCCGCTATTTATTAGATTAATCGAGTACATCGGACGGCGTATGAACTGCTCGCTATTCTTGTGGTTGGTTTTTCCTACCACAATCATGCGAGCAGTTCTAACTATAAAACAACCAAGTGACGTGGTCGATGACGCTGCTTTGTTAATTATGCACTCCCATTAAACGCCCGTTTTGACCGTTTGGCACGCCTGCGTTCGGCTCTCCACTCCCCGTTTTCAAGCACCTTCCCCTGTTACCACCCACAAACGCCTCATTCTGTCACTCAAATTAGCAGGCATTCGCTATTTAGCGAGCACATGATTTTCGGCCGCACTGACTGGTTCGCGCATGCGTATTAAAATCCGTACGCATGCGCAGTTGTGCAAACATCGGTCGGAACGAACGAGCGGCCGCTTACAAGCGGCTCTGAATCAGGCCCTTAGCTCCCTTTAATTATTTCCCAGAATTCTCTGATATACAATCTCGATACTCCCTCCCACACAAAGTATTTTATCAGTATTTACAAATCCGTAATTTTTACCAATCGTTCAAAAAATCAACCTCTCCTTTAAGTAAAACTCCAATAGAGTCATTATGTCAAAATCATCGTACCACCAAAGGCCTAATCTCTACAATCTATCAAGTTCTTCTTTCCCACAACCAGCCTTTAAAAGAGCCACATGAATTGGCATGGGAAGCTGATATAGGAGAGACTTTGACCCTTGAGTGGTCAGAAATCAGATCTGAGATTTCTAAAAGCTCTATTTCAGTAAGAATTAAGGAGAATTCATATAAACTTTATTACCGCTGGTATTAAGTCCCTTCCCGCCTACATTCGATATACCCGGTGGTCTCCCTGATGTGTTGGGAGATTATGTGGGCAACGAGGAACCCTGCTGCATGTTTTTGGTCATGCCCCCACATTCAACAATACTGGAAAGATATTCATAAATTGATTAGAAAAATGGTAGATGTTCAAATCCACTTTACCCCACTAACTACTCTGCTCTCTCGTCCTATTCTAAATACTACCCGACCTATACAAAAACTTATTAAACATATTTTAAATACGGCCAAGTGCCAAATAGCAGCACACTGTAAATCATTTACACCTCTTCCAGTGCTAGCTACCATCAATGAAATTTGGATTACTTATAAAATGGAGCGAATATCCTCTATCTTGCATGATACCCCGGATCACTTTATAAAAGTATGGACTCCATGGACTTCCCACTTTAATGCTGAACCCCCTATGACTACTATACAAAAAAATCTTCATTTGAGACATTTTTGACGTAATGTTGAAAGGCATTGGCTGGCACTCCTCCTCTTACCTCCCATCTAATACTCTAATAATAATCTAATTCCTTATCTGCTAACCTTTTTGCCCCTCTTTTAAACCCCTCTCGTTCCCCTTTTCTCATCTTCCTCTCCTTATCCCATATATCTTTATTTAATTGACTATTGTTGATGTAATACTATGATGTATTACAAATTCAATCTCTAATTTCTGTGATTTTTTAAAAACTATTTTTATTATGTTTTGATAACTATCATTGTATATTTGAAAAATTTTCTTAAATAAACAGATTTAACAAAATAAATAAATAAATAAAAACAAATGAGCAGACAAAAAAGAAACATCAGGTTTTAGGCATTGCCTCAGATGCAAAACATGTCGGACAACAGGACGTAACAGTGCTAAACCTATTTTATACTTCACATCTGCAAATACAAAAGAAAATTTTAAAATCACCAGCAACATCTCATGTGACACAGTAAGGGCAGTATATCTGCTGGAATGCCCATGCGGCCTACAATATGTAGGCCGCACTATCAGAAAATTAAGTACTAGATGGGCAGAACATATCCGCAATATAAAGAAAAAATTGGAAACCCACAGTGTGTCGAACCATTTCGCTTTGGCAATCATTATACCTATAAAACTTTGAAGAACAAAAAAAACTTTTTTTTTTAGCGTATCACATATCAATAATACGCTTCTATGGTTGCCGTAATGTTAGGCATGAAAAGTGCATTATTCTATTTACGCAGGAGATATACGCAATATTTCCAGCTATATCGACTCCATTCGTCTAATGACTAGCACCTATAGGTGCATTAGTTCACTTCCGTGGGCATTCCAATGATGGGTGCAGGGTGTGCAGTGTACACATGGGGGGGCACACTACACACTGCACCTATAGATGATACTTACCTGGCATTGGACCGCTGGTGATGCAGAAATCACCAGGAAAATGGCGCCGTTGCCAAGTTCCCGGAAGTCAGTGCATGCGCCAGAGTCCTCTCGGCGCATGAGCCGGCAAGAGACTGGTGCCCTTGTTCTTTTAATCTGTCCCTGTTCAGTTCTGTATACTTCTTGTATTCCCTATGGATGACTCAGCTGACAGAGCTGATACAGCCAATCACAAAACAGTGGGTTCAGAGGTGAATGCTATGTCGCTGTTTGCGCAGCTGGCCGATGTTATTTAGTGTTGCGCATGCATCTGAGTTGCACGGCGCATGCATCACGATGGCTTAGAGACGACGGTCGCATTGAGGATTTAGGCGCAGAATGATTGACAGTCGGTGACCATTTGCGGGTGATAACGAGGGGGTTGCGATACAAACGGAGGCGTGTAGCGACCATGTCTGTGACTGTGATTTTGTATGCAATGGTGAAGGCTCCGGCGGCTTACTTGCGACGGATATTCTGAACGACCATGGGGTTGCTCAGAACATCGATGTTGCATCTTTGTACGCAATCAGCGGATTTAAGATGCTGCTAGTGGGCGTCTCATTACAAATCCCAGCGGCTGCAGCATTTGCATATTTTTGCAGAACCGCTGCGTACGGGATCGCAGCCGCAATGGGATTAGCATTCAGCTCTGAATCGGGCCCAGTACGAGACTGGTGGTGCTGACACATGAGAGAGGTAGTATAGTAGTCAAGGGATATAATTGCTGTAATCCAGAGCCAGGTCGGAGCAGGGGGCTCGTCCGTGTGCACTCTCCATCCCCTCACACCAGTGCATGTGCAGTGAGAACTCTGGCAATATTGATTTCTCTATTGTGCATGCGCATACCTCTGGGAAAATTACACCAGTGCCATTTTTATGCTGATTTATTCAGTGGCGGCCGCAAGGTAAGCAATTTCAATGCAGCCGGTGTGTGGGCTCCCCGTGACTCGGAGGCCTGTGTGCACCGCACACCCTGCACCCATGATAGAATATAGATATTTACAATTTCTTTATATAATTGCTGTTTTGCAGTGGAAGTTGGTGCAAGCTGAAGAGGAGTTGTGCTCGATGGTAGAGTAGATATAATACATCTAATTTGAGAGAAAACAAAAGAGCTCATTATTGCTACCCACAGTCCATGTTGTTGTTATGGAATGAGAAACAGGATTTATGTGTGAATCCGTCTCCATGGGAACATACTAGACAACCACTGGTACACATCCAGCTCACTCACTGCAGAGGCTCAGGGAAACAGCTAGATCCCCTCAGATGCAGTGTAGCCTCGTCTCGAACAATGCTTATAGGCGTTCGATTTTATAGCCTGGTACGTGCGATGAGCTCGGCGATCAGCTTAGTTGGCTGGTCACGTGGGGTGTGTGTCGTTTTGGTGGCTGCGGACTGGGGAAGATGGCGGCGCACAGCTCGGATTCACGTGGTCTGTTTTATGAGGCGGTCCAGGCGGTGCTGGGAAGCTGGCCGGTGCTGCA
Organism: Taudactylus pleione; assembly: GCA_031769625.1. NCBI lineage: Eukaryota > Metazoa > Chordata > Amphibia > Anura > Myobatrachidae > Taudactylus > Taudactylus pleione. The sequence goes on from JAUIMM010000664.1 coordinate 992,446, forward strand.
GGTGACCATTAACTGTGGGACTGCTCGTTTAGGTAATCATGGAGTTTAGAGTCATGAATTATTCCAACATATTAGATTTACCAGTAGTGTTGGGATGTTTATCCTTTTTTTTTTTTTTTTTTTTACTTTAAACTACATGATTATCATCCACATAGTGCTGCGTTGTTGACAGTCAGTGCTATGTTACTATTGCCCTAAGGTGCATGTACCCATTGTACTTGCTCCCATTGTGTCACTTGCACTAGGACTAATTCTATTGCTGATTGGTTGTTGTGGTCTTTAGTCCAGCTTTGGGCAATGTTGGTAAATAACCCTTCTGTGTCCCTAGCAATAAATATGTTCCTGTTATGTTTATGTAGAGCAGACTTAAGCTGTGTTGGAAGTGTACACAGCTAGGAGGTACAAAAGGCATGATGGGACTTCTGGTTCCATATCAAGAAAGCTGCAGTGTGTCCCCTCCTGGAATAGGTCTACACACAAGAGGCATATATCACCCATTAATCTGCGCGGGAGCATAGGGTGCCTGAAATCCGTCTATATATGTTGACATACAGACTAGTTATTTGTCATTATATCTATTAGTGGTTCCCAAATTCGGTCCTCCAGGCACCCTAAAGGCATACATCAGCAATTGTGCCATTTGCAATCGATTGTGTATAAAAATCTTTCCCTTTTTCAATCGATTGCAAATTGCTGCAATCAATTGCTGATGTATGGGGGCCTTAACAGTTTGGGTTTTAAGGATAGCCCTGCTTCAGCACAGGTGACTTAATTACTAACTCTGTCAATTTGATTTAACCACCTGTGCTCAATCATGACTGTCTCTAAAACCTGAACTGTTTCAGTGCCTTGAGGATCACGTTTTGGGAACCTCTGTTTTAAGGTTATCCATGGCTGAGCACAGATGTTTAAATCAAATTGACTGAGGTACTGATTAAGTCACCTGTGCTCAAGCATGATTATCCTTAAAACATGGATCGGTAGGGTACCTCGAGGACCACGTTTGGGAACCTCTGCTTTAAGTAGCTATTTTGAGGCGCTGTCAGAATATTACGTTTAATCCAAATATATTAAAAAGATAAATACAAAACATACACTATATTCAATACAATAAAACAAATAAAACATAAGTCTGTGTCACCACTTAAAAATTCCTAATCAGGATTGTGTGACATATGTCTATAATCATGAATGAGAGAACTTCAGATTATTAATTCAATTGTCTCCTGAGGAAGCTGCCGATATTGCCAAAGGCGGAGAAACGCGTAGAGCTGTCTGGGTGAAATTTAATATTCTGACAGTGCCTCAAAATACTCTTTATTCTCTCTGTTATAGCTCTTTGTGGGTTTGTATATTTCCCGCTCTTCTTGGCAGCAGTCAGAATATTTCCATACACTACCACTTAGGAGGTACAGTGCCAGATTTTTTTTTAGTTTGTTTGAGTATAAGTAGTTATTGCCTTTTTGTTTTTCTATCTATCTATCTATCTATCTATCTATCTATCTATCTATCTATCTATCTATCATAGGGATTGTATTTGGTAGCCAATGGGAAAGGGATGGGACAACCAGAATTCAGTGCTACAAATAGATGGCCTCACAGGGGATGTAGTCAGGAAGCCAGCGGTCGAAATGCCGACCATCGACTTCCCTACACTGAAAGCCCGGAATGGGACTAAAGCTAAGCCTCTGAATATCATTAGCCCCACGCCGAAATACAGACGCCGTGGTGTGGGTGAGGAGAGAGTTGGGGGACTCCCAGGGGAACTTGGGGATAGGAACACCCCCCCCCCCCCCCCCAGGAGGGTCATGGTTCAGGGGGAGGGGTGGTCAGGTTTAGGCAACCCTGGGGAAAGGTAAGGGTTAGGCACCACTACGGGGGGTTAGGAGGAGGGAGAGGGGTAGGGTTAGCCTACTTACCTCCCCTGTCGGGATCTTCATCTACCGGCTTCCGGCGTCTGGATTTCTACCGCCAGGCTTCCATCTGGCGGTATTACATACCCAACCCCCTCATAGAGCTCCAACATTTGGAGCACCTACAACCAGGTGTGTATCTAGGGGTCCAAACGCCCCTGGCAAAGTAAGGGACTGGCACCCCCCTTCCCATGTTGGCAGTTAGTAAACAGACACCTTGGTGGCTGCATGAGCTGCAGTTGAGAAATTACTGTAGAGAAATTACTGGAACGAGATGGCACTGACAATTGCATTACAGGAGGTGGCAAATTGCAGCGGTGTGACGGAAAATTAATGAAAACAAGGGGTCAACACGCAACAGTGTGTATATATCATATATAATATACCACCTCACAAACTGTTCTGATATTTGGGGACTGCAACTTGTATGTCCTCCTTGATCCTTCTCAGCAGAGCAGCGTGTAGTGTAGAAGGCGCCGTGTTTCCACGTTGCCCTTATGCTGTTGTAGTAGTACAGTCACAACATATATGCAAATGCTGATCTGCTGCTCCTTGTCCACAGAGCTGTCACAACAATATCAAGTTGACTCCACTGGAAGAAGACAAAGGGCCTGATTCAGACCCACTCGCGAGCGGTTGTCCGCTCGCAAGTGGGTCAATGTTATGGACTGAGCATGCGCACGACGGAGGGAGCTCCGTCGTGCGCATGCGCCAGACGCGACGAGCGAAGGAAAGTCCTTCGCTCGTTGTGTCCGATCAAAGGGGGCGTGCTGTCAATGTTGATTGACAGCACGCCCCCTTTGGTGGGCGTGCCGGGGGCGTGCCTCCCTGACGGGGGCGTTCCCACGGGAACGCCTCCCGTCAGAAGCCGGCCCACTGACATCACTAGTGATGTCAGTGGGAGTGATTTTGGCTCTGATAGAGCCAAAATCACTCCGGAGCTTGCGGTTGAAAACCTCAACCGCAGGCTCCGGCTCGCAATTCCGATGGTCACGATGGTCTCGACCATCGCGGCCATCACAATGCACGCTCGTATAGCCTGTGGAGGACGCTCCATGAGAATGGAGCCCGGCCCTCATTCAGAGCGTGCGCTCTGCTCAGAGCGTACGGCTCTGAATGAGGGCCAAAGTTTCCATTTTATAAAAAAGTAAACAGCTGCTAAATTTAGTTGGCAAATTATTTAAGCCTCTTTGCTTAATGGAAACATGTTGTAGTTATAGAATATCTTTTGTAGTGTAAAAGGTTTTCATAACTTGTATAGTTTATTTACATAGCACCTTCATGCATGCAGCCTTTTACTAAAGGAAAAAGATCCTAGAAAAAGGTCACATTTTTGTTTCCGTAATGAGGAAATGCGAATTCCTTGCTCGGCGGCTAACGTAGCTCTGCTCTGACCTATATGCTGGATGTTGGGATTCCTGCAATCCCTTCTCATTGTTTCTGTTTGCCAGTGTTGGTGACTTTAAAGGGCAAACAACCACTTTTGCTTGCAGACTTAAACTGGGCATACACGTCCAGATAATATGCCTGTCAGACCGACAGACATTTTATCTGTCAGCCTGCAGATGTCCGGGGCATACACTGTGAGATTTCTAACAGTGTATTAGCCCCGACATCTGCCCTCCGCCCCTGGGGAGGAGACATTTTCCCGTTCCTTCCTTGGGAAGTAACACAGGAAATGTCTGTCTGTCTGTTGGCCGTGGCTGGGCATACACTGCCCGATGCGGCCGACATTTTATCGCATCGGACGGGCTTGCTGGACAATCCGGCATGCCCAACCGAGCGATATTTAACCCTCGGATCGCCCCGATAATTGTACCGTGTATGGCCAGCATAATTCTGTACATTGGCGTCGTTCAATGCTGCCGAGAGTTGCCGCAATGCTCTGCTGCACATACTATATATCCGCCATATATAGTCCCTGCATTGCATGTTTTCCTGTACATCTCTATGGGCTGCAGGGTAAAATGTCCGATGTTACTGGTCAGTGTGCTGTTCTGGAACGGCATATCCTCTCCCTCACATCCATTTGAATTATCCCCATTGACACATTGGGCTATATTTACGAAGCAGCGACTTTGTAAGCAACCGCTTCTTGGCAGGTTGGAGTTGAAAATTTAAGTTGGCACTGACATTCAAAGGAGAGACCGGCCTGTTCTACACTGAATATTAGTGCCGCTTTAATAAAGAAGACAGAAAAATGTATTTATTCATGGGGAAAGGAGAAGACCACTTTGCCGTGATTTGAGAGACCTTCTTAGTTGGTCACTCCAAGGTTACGAATGGAAGACAAATGGTAAAATTAGTATTTTTATAAAATTAAGCATATCTCCATTTTCTTGTCTATAGAATGGTTGAATGTAAACAGAAGTCCTCAGGAGTCTTTTTTTTTTTTTTTTTTTTTTTTTTTTTTTACGTTCTCAGTTAAAGGTTTATCCTAATGTTCAGAGACCATCTCATACCTTTTAAGGCATTTGAAATACTCTGCAGCCTTTTGTGGCTCTCTGCCATTCGATATCAATTATGTCAGCTGTTTCCTGCAGAATGGGGAAAGCAAATGACGGCAGCTGACAGGAGAAAACATGATTATAACCAAACCTCCAATCAAGTATATGTGTATATATTTGGAATGCCTGTACAGTTCAGAAATTGTAGAATTAAAGGGGGAAATATAGATGCAGCATGACAACAGAAATAGAGGAAGCCTGAGATACAGTTTTTGCATGGACCCCTGCCAGCTAACGGGTTAAAAGACCAACTAATGCTGAAACAAAACCCAAGGAACATAATTCCTACATTACCCCCAACTCGCTCACCTCACAGTCTTGCAAAATAGACATAGAAGAGGCCAGACCAGATGCTCCCTGCTGCCTCTCACACAGATCTTGGCCTGATTTTTGGCACAGTGACTTGTTAGATACCTTTTTTTAGTTTCCATAAATGTAAACCGTAGCTGAGGCAGAAAGCTGGTATTGTAAACAGTGATGGATGCAGGGATAATACTTTGTCCGTTGTGCTAAGAAATTATTTTTGTACTTCATGTGTCTGGATTTATGTTGGGACGTACAAGGAGAAAACATCTAGGTCCTAAGTGTAGTAGGTTGCAGGATTCTGATAGTCCCCAGATTTTGGCGAGTTGACAGATCAATTTAAAGCGGCAATGGTAAGTAAGGCTAAACCAGGTTGGTTTTGCCTTGCTATATATTGCTGCTTTTAATTTATCTACTACTCCTTATTAAATTTGTCACCTAATATCAGTAACCAAACTAGGAACTACTAAAATAGGTTGATTGGCTTAAACCACAGGTTCTCAAATGTCTTCAGGACCCCACACAATTCATGTTTTCCAGGTCTCCTCACAATCACAAGTGAAATAGTTTAGCTCCAGTTGTGGATCTTTTAAAATGTGTCAGTGAGTAATGACTACACCTGTGCACCTGCTGGGTAACCTGGAAAATGTGTACTGAGGACTGAGTTTGAGAACCACGGGCTTAAACTATAACCTCACCTGCTATAGAGTTGAACTCTTATTGAAGCAGCCTCCGTAGAAATCTATAAGAATACTCTGCCATTAATAACCAGGCGTATGGTACTAGTAATTATAAAAATACAATAAACTGAGAATTATGTAAAGATTATTTTGTTTATAGAATACTTAGACCCCACTCTACATAGTCTTCCCACCCTGCTCTAGTGCACTTGTCCAATTTACTGATTTAAATGATGTCTACTTTGTGACATGTAAGTTTTATTAAATATTAGACCCAAACTTACATATTTGCTGACACATAAGGGTAAGTGTGAGCTCTAATATAGAAGGTCCGGCAATGTTTGACCTTCCTGTACTGTAAACTTGTTTAGTGTTATTGTTCTTTGTCACAAACTCTTGCCTGTTCTTTGCCACATGTTGGTACTTTGCGACGATCCCTAACTGACTTCAACCAGACTTAATGATGCATGTTTGTAATTGGTTGGTGATTTAACTAAGCAGAGCCGTAACTAGACTTTTTGGTGCCCTGGGTCAGAAAGAGCATTGCTGCCCCCCTCCCCCTGTTTTTCAAATAGGTACATTAGACGTGAATCCAAAATTTCCACAGTTTCTGATGGCAGCCTCATGGGCTGCCATCAGAAATTGTGGGGAAGATAGTGCCATGTGAAAGGTGATGGGTTTGAGTCCCGGGTATGACAGTATTTTGATATGTGTGTGTAAATAAGAGGATGTGACTGAAGGTGCTTGGGGAGGTGGCCAGATGGAGGGGGAGTCGGTCAGGGAGGAGATAGGGGCGGCCAGGAGATGCCAGGGATAAAAGAAGAGGAAGCTACAAGTGAGAATGATTATAAAAATTGACAGGCCTGAGCAACGCCCCCTGCCCTGCGGTGCCCTGTGCCATGGCACAGGTCGCACCACCCTAGTTATGACCCTGTAACTAAGGTTCCCTTCCCCCACTGTATTTTGAAAAGCTACACAGCGAGACAATAACTACTGACTTCCACAGAATTTATTAATATTTATAGATAGAATTATCTTCATAAATGTCATTTTACTCTTCAATAAAATGCAGTGTTTGCGCTGTTGGTAACTTTAATAATACATCATTTACAGAACACTGCTAATTTTGAAAACCCACTTGCTTCACTGAGAAACAGGCACCTATCTGACTAAACACCTAATTCCCTAACACTAACCTCTAACTCTCATACCCTAGCACTAATATCCAAACAACCTTAACCCCCGTGACTCTTAACAAACCCCTAACACTAACCCCTATCTCTAATACCCTAACACAAATACCCAAACAACCTACCTTAACCCCGGCCCTAACCCTAATAAGCTAACCCTAAATGGGCAGACTAGATGGGCCAAATGGTTCTGATCTGCCGTCAAATTCTATAGAAACATGTAAGGTTCTGCGGTGAAACAACCAAATGGGTAACGCATACAGCTGGCATTTTAGCTCCTGTAAAAGCCTTTCTAGAACGGACATTGTTTTGCTTCAGGGGACGTTCTTTACAGGGCGCTTTGTCTCCTATCTAAGCAGTGGCACCTCTGATCATTTCCCCTATGCTTCAAAAAAGTTCAACTTGGATCAAGCTGGGAGTTTTTTATTTAATTTTTTTTTTATTTGGTAATCCTTTTTTATTTTACTTTTTTTTGTTTAGCCTACCTGGCTCATAATGAATGCCCAAAAACCAGCATCCCTCATCTATCCCTGCTGACATTGGGCCTGATTCAGAGCCGTTCGCTATTTGTGGTCGTTCGTTTAAAAACAAGGGGTGGCTATTCAAATGATCCGTACGCACATTGCAGTTTGTTCACACCTCTAAGTCTGAACGAGCGAGCAAAACATACGCTCGTTTATTTGTTAAAAACGCCCCCTGGCCGCTCGCACCATACGTCATGTCCGCTATTTATTAGATTAATCGAGTACATCGACCAGCGTATGAACTGCTCGCTATTCTTGTGGTTGGTGTTTGCTACCACAAATTTGCGAGCAGTTCTGGCTATAAAATAACCCAGTGACGTGGTCAATGACGCTGCTGTTTTAAATATACACACCCATAAAACGCCCGTTTTGACCTTTAAGCACGCCTGCGTTCGGATCTCCACTCCCCATTTTCAAGCTCCTTCCCCTGTTACCACCCACATACGCCTCATTCTGTCACTCAAAATAGCAGGCCCTCGCTATATTGCGTACCAACGATTTTCTGCCGCACTGACTGGTTCGCGCATGCGTACTAAAAACCGTACGCATGCGCAGATGTGCAAACATCGCTCGGAACGAGCGTACTGCCGCTAACGAGCGGCTCTGAATGAGGGCCATTGTCTCTAATCCCTTCACCAGGTATTCTGCTACCTGAATACTTTGACTCTATATAAGTGGGGAAAAATACAAGCAGCCATTGTCCGTTTACAGGAGAACGTCTGGCTCACATAGCAGGTCGTACCCTGGGCTGTGTCCACGCTATTAATGATGTATATAATGAACAGATTTGTAGCCACTATAACATTCTCTAAAGTATGTGCACACATTATGGTGCAAATAACTTCTAACAATATGGGAACAAATTTAAGGGCATTTGCTTTTGTATGTAAACGCTAATCGGTATTTCTTTTATGTTCACAGATAGCTGTGGAGAATGGATTTGGGGGCCTTTATGGCCAGGAGAAGGCAGGATGGATGGTGGGAGCTGTGGATCAATATTTCCATACGAATTGTAAGCTTCTTTATAATTCATGCAAGTATTAAATTATCCCCATTGTGGGGACTTTATGCCGATAGTCAGCTCTACTACAAGAGTTGCCATTTCTGGGATTGCCGTATGGCTGCTCGATGGTCCTTCTTTACAAACTGTAGTCAGAGATTGACAAGATCTTGGGCCAGATTTATTAAGTGCCGAGTCTCAGCGGTTTTGACTTGGTCTTCTGCATTTAATATTATTGTGGTTTTAATTTTGGCCCCAAAATTTTAAAAGCTGGTGCTTGGTGTAGAAAAAAAATTTATGGAACAGGGGACCTTGCAAGGATCTCGCATTGTATTTTTACAGGATCTTGACCATCTTGTGTCATCAGTTTCAGGGATTACCAGTGTAATCCTATGAAGCGCACCTTAAATGGCTGCTTCACCTGGTTCCTTCAAGGGCAGGATGTATAATTCCATGCAACTGATGACCCATAATGGCTGCCACACCTCTTGTATTACCACCATAGTCCCTGTATTTTATGCAAGTCTAACCTCTTAGGGGCAAATTTACTAAAGTGAGAGCTTTTAGAAGTGTAGATGTTGCCTATAGCAACCAATCAGATTCTAGTTATCTTCTAGAAGGTGCTAGTTAAATGTTAAATAAAATCTGGTTGCTATGGGCAACACATTTCTAAAAACTCACTTTAGTAAATATACCCTTTATTATGTTCATCGCTGTATTATGTCCATACTGGGCCTCATTCAGCATTCGGTGCATGCAAGTGCACTGCTGAATGCAGATTATCGGGACTCTGCGTGTGCGCAGGATCCATTCTGCAAGTGTGCAGAATGGGTCCTGCTAAGACGCATGCAAGCTCTTGAATGCCTCTACCTGATTGACAGGCAGAGGCATTTAAGGGGTAGGACTGGGTTGGCTGGTGTGACCGGAAAAGGGGCGTATGCGTCCCGTTTTCCAGGAGTAGCCAGCCCAGGGACTGCGTGTCGTCTGGGCTCGCAAGCCGGCCAGCCTGAGTAAGCTGAGGCTTACTCAGCTGGCCGACCGCCTAGCGCCGTCCACCATCGCGGCTATCGACCAGCGATGGTCGCGATGGTGATCCCAGTCTGCAACTTCCGTCGCAGTGCTCGGGTCGCAAATGCAGCAGGGGGTGTCATACACCACCTGCTGCATTTACATGATTGCAAGGATCGCATTGCAAGCTGTCTACTTATAGCTTTGCAATTGCGAGCCTTGCTAAATTAGGCCCACTGTCTGTTAAGCGCCTTGAGTCCTATTGGAGAAAGAGCACTATATAAATAAAATTATTATTATTAGTACACCTAACCCTATGTGCCGAGAGAGATTGCCCCCTAAAGACACACTCCTAAGCTGGGTACACACTAGACGATATGTCGCCCGATCCCGCAGATCGAGCCGACATATCGCCTACATTGGCCAGTGTGTACCCTCCATGCGCACGTCTGCGAGTCGTTTATCGGGGTCGTTCTTTCAGCCGGCATGTAGGGTTGATGGAACGACCTGGATTCCGACACCAGCAAAGTGGATGGAGCCAGTGCCCGACATATCGGGCAGGCGGTCACCGCATCGTGCAATGTGTACCACACAGTATATCGTGTGGGCAGGCTTCGCCTCGCTACTACACACATAGGAAAGTGTGTACCCAGCTTAAGGGGTATATATACTAAAGTGCGGGTTTATAGAAGTGGAGATGTTTCCCATAGCAACCAATCAGATTTTAGCTATCATCTTCTAGAAGAGGCTAGATAAATAAGTAGAATCTGATTGGTTGCTATGGGCAACATCTCCACTTCTAAAAACTGTCACTTTAATAAATATACCCCTTTACTCTTCTCCAGTGATATATATATATATATATTTTATATGTGTGTGTGTATATATATATATATATATATATATTTTTATTAGTATACACTATTAATGACTTGTACGCGAACCACTTCTCATAATGTAAAATTACCGATCTATTGGTAACATTGCATCATGGCTTGAAACTTCCCTCCATTCTTCTTTACTTTATGTAATCGCTATTAGAAATATACAGCCGCCGCACATTGTGCAAAGTCGTAATTCTTTTTTTTTTTTGCTGGCACATTTGCATTTTCATATTAAGACTGTGCACACATTGTATGAGATTCTCAGCACAGAACAGTCTCTACTTGTGCAGATCTCTGGTAGGTTTTTATACTCGCTGTATATTTTTGTTCATGTAGAAAAATGACATACAATACTGCATACATACACACGTACCGTGGACCTACCTCCACCTGGGTGTGGAGTGTATTTTCCTGTGTCTTCATTTTGAGCTTTTCTCGTTGGCAGCGGACTTGGAGCAGTACGAGGTGGAGGAGACCCTCCAAGGGATAATGAATGATGAGTTTGATACAGTAGTGGAGGATGGGAGTTTGCCTTTGGTAAGGATATTTACTTGTTTGTTTCTTATCTGCTCTAAGTCTTTAATGGGGTGTCTTACGTTCATCAATACAGCACAGTTTGTTTAGGAGCAAATGTGATCTAGAACATGGGAATTGTGGGAACTAGACCGGTTCAGGAGTGTTATCAGTATGTCTGCAGTACCTGTTTTGGGGGGGTGAGTGCAGAAGAACTGGTAGCGTGCAGTGACCTGTCCGCTCCCGTGATCTCGATGAGGTCAGGGCTAGAACCATAAGGTGAGGAGGGGAATGGGGACTAGCTGGAAGCCATAGACTAATGGTGGGTACACACTATACAAATATATCTGCAGATGATGGTCGGTCATACTCACTGAACGGCCATCATCTGTGTTTGGCCGCGGGTCCCGGTGGCCGGGTGGGGCGTGTCTGTGTGTGTATGGGCGGTCTGCAGACATATCTGTCCATCGGCTGTGCAGCGCAGCCAATGCGATATGTCGGCGAACGACGACGTTCACCGACATATCGCAGGTACACACTGGCCGACGGGCAGCAGATATGTTGGCCGATTAATTGATCGGCCAATATATCTGTCAGTGTGTACCCAGCTTAAGTTAGACAGTCTGAGATCACAGATCCATTAAGTTTGAATCCTTGTAAACTGATGCAGGAAGACTGTGGTGAAATGAACTTCATAGAATACTGTTTTATTATTGTCTCCTGCAATTTAAGTAGGAATTTCTATATTCAGTGGACTATATTAATAAAATTGGGACACCTTCTCATTAACCACAATATCCAATATATTCTTGTTAGCTATCTTAGAATTTAGTTGCATTAATATTGATTTGCTATTATTTATATAGCATTCCCATGTTAAACAGCGCTGTACTGAGAATATTTGTCATTTATATCCATCCCTGTCCCATTGGAGCTTACGGTCTTCTGTATATAAGCGCACACATTGATATATACACACTAGGAATAATTTTTGTCTGAATCCAACTTCTTTACCAGTATGTTTTTGGAGTGTGGGGAGGAAGCCAGAGCCCCCAGACAAAACCCACACAAACACGGAGAGTGCATACAAACTCCACGCCGATAGATAGGGCCTTAGTTGGGAATTTAACTCATGACCTCAGTGCTATGAGGCAGTGTCTAGAGATAAGAATGTCCTATATCCACACCATGAGACTGGATTAGGCTGCTGGAAGCCACAGACTGGTGCAGGCCTGGCCAGCCTGTGGCTCTCCAGCTGTTGTGAAACTAAAAGTCCCAGCATGCCTTGCCAGAGTCTTAGCATTCCCTAATAGCAAAACTGTGGCAAGGCATGCTGGGACTTGTAGTTTCACAACAGCTGGAGAGCCACAGGTTGGCCAGGCCTGGACTGGTGGATAAGTTTGAAAGGGCAAGGCATGGCAAAGGTTCTAGGCTCAAATCAAACTGTCTCAGGAAAACTCTGGTAGTTAACACGCCTCTATATAAAACCAACGTCCTAGTAATACTGCAATGTCCAATGTACTGTAGCCATACCATGGTTCTTATACCAGGAGACTGGTTTGCGTTTTTGTTAAGCTGGCGGTCTACCATCTTGTTGATGTGATTTGAGACCTCTGTCATGTGCCCGTCTTGTGCTATTACTTCCCCTGGTGCAGATTTCCCAGCAGCTGTGCACGTTATACTCTCAGTGTCGGCAGGGAGACACAGCCCGTGTGAGGGAAAAGATTGCACAACTCTCCCAGAAGAAGTACAATGTGAAAGCCAATGTGCAGGAAGTGAAAGCCGATGAGGATGACAGCGGTGATGATGATGATGGTGAAGAGGAGGTAGGCAGTAGGCATCTATCATGGGGCAATCGTCTCCTCTCTTCACAGTATAAAGCTAAATTAAGAGTGCAGTGTTTAGAGCTGGCAGGGGGTGATGGAGGAATACAGATCCGGTGTCATTAGCGCATTGCTGATGGCGGCCAGGCTAACCCAGCCCCCTACACATCTTAAATCTCTGACATCACTACAATGTAGTTATACATGTATTACATGTGCTCAAAAACCCCATGGGAAATGCACATGGACAAGTCCTATTTTATTGCATTTCTTGTTCCATCGCTATTATTAACATTAATTTATATAGCGCAAACACAGTAAGAACATAAAACGCACTCACTGCCCTGGCTGGTAGCAAACCCCCGTCCCCAGTGCCGTGAGGCAGCAGTTGTGCGCTAGCGGTCCACTTCTGTACCTACAGTACTTTCCTCCTGGAATGCGCTTTAAACATATTCCCGGCTCATGTACCTTTAGTACAGGTTGGCAAATATTAAATTGACCATCATAAAATATATCAAATGAAAGCAATGTCATTAATTACAAAAATAAGGAAATAAAAAAAAAAAATTAAACAAATTACTTTCTCAATTCAGTGTCTAGACCGAGGGCTTGTTCACATATAGTTATTGACGCACACTGGCGAGTGGTCTAACCTCAATGATCGCAAGTGGCTTTGCCATTGTCGCCATAGCGTAGCTGTATTCTTACTGTACTGAGCATGACGTTAGTGTGATCTGGCCGTAATCAGGCTGCACAATATACACCGTGCACTTTAAGCTCTCTGTGCGATCGAGCCCTTAGCAAGCTGCACATTATAGCTGTGGATAACCCTTTGTTGTGTCTTTAGAGAGCTAAACATGTTGGTCACTGATGAGAGAGCAGAAGAAGTAAGTCTCCTAGAGCTAGATTTTACTACAGCTTCTAAAACCGATAAGTGGTGGTGATGCCCACAGCAGCCAATCCGATTCTGTCTATCATTTTCCAGAATGCAATAGAGAAATGTTAGCTACAATCTGATTGGTCGCTATGGGCGACACCTACTCTTTTCATTTTTAGAAGCCTTCGCAAATTTACCCCATAGTAACAGCCTTTCAGGGTATAGATAATCATTCAGATGAACACTACGGAGGAGATTTATCAAACCTTGGAGAGACATAAAGTGGTTAGAGATAAACTACAAACCAGTCAGCAACTAACTGTTGCTGACTGGTTTAACTGTTTTAATCACAGCCTTTAACATGACAGGAGCTGATTGGTTGGTACTTTTATCTCTCTCAAAGCTTTGATAAATCTTCCCCTTAACAGAATAAATCAAAACACATGTATAGTCCAGCTAGATGATATCATTTTGCATCATTGGCAAAACCAATTTGAGCTGTGGGGGTGAAGATAAATTTAAATTGTGCAGACAGATTTATAGGGGTATTCAATATGGGAGCGAAAACTCTGTTTTTTGCGTTAATATCGCACCTATGACGTCATTATCACAGGTTTTAGTTTTACACCGCAGGTTCGAAAAGTCTTTGATAAAAAACGGGGATAACTTTTCACCATTCAATAGGTGTCGAAAAAAAGTGCAGAATTGGGGTTTAGGGGTGCAGGCTTAAAAAAAAAAAATAGCCTGCACCCCTGGGAATGACATTTAAAAAAGAACTGTGTCAAAAAAAAGTTTTTAAAAAAATAGGGACACCCCAAAAAATTAATTTAAAAATTGGGGTGAAAAAAAAAAAAAAGGTTAAACAATTTTTTCCAATAGGGAAATAGGTTCAGGGCTATTCTGCATGTATGCGGCAGATGTTTTCTAGAATAGATTTATAGCGGCAGGTGCACAATTGCAGAATTTTTAAAAACTTACTTTAGGGACATCAAAATATGCTAGTACCCATTTTCATGTACCCAAATTTGATGGGACCACTTAAATAAACGAAAAAAATAACCTAAGTGCTCTTCTGCATCACTTCTTCAATGTCGGGAAAAAACACCTGCTGCGGCTATTTAAATCCCCGACTTTCATTTACAGGCTAAAACGGGGGTACCCATAGTGGTCCCATGTTTTTACAACTTTAGGGGGGTCCTACAATTTTTTTAAGGAAAATTTCGTAACTTTATGCAAATCCCACTTCGCAGGCTCCTGTTTTCGTTAGTTTCATATTGAATACGGAGATAAGCGGGCGCGCGCCCGATACTTTATCCCAGGTAGAAGCTCCGATATGAAACGTAAACTTCGACAGCGAAATTTACGTTTCATATCAAATTCCCCTCTAAAGGTGCATACACACGATCAGATTTTTTCTTCAGATATGGACGATAACGATTTAAAAATCGTTCAGTCGTTCATATCTGATGGAAAATCGTTCATATCTGACATGCCTGAACGATGGACGATCAACGATGCGCGTTCCCGTTTGTCAGATAACGATATCTGACATCTGATGGGTTTGCAGTCAGACTTGGACGATTCCATTCATTTTAATGCAGTCAAAAATCGTTCAATCGTTCAAATCGTTCAAAACTTTGGTCAAATCGTCCAAATCGTTCAAATCGTTTAATCGTTCAGTCGTTCATCTGACAAATCTGACCGTGTGTACGCTCCATTAGAGTTGAAACTCGAATAAAAAAAAAAAATTGCAGTGTAAGATTCAAACTACACAGAGAATCTTTATTTTTCCTTTGTCATTAAAAAAAAATAGCATTTGTGCACCCCCCCCCCCCCCTTGTAAGATGGTTTGTCCCATGTGCACAACCGTAGTTAATACAGAGGAGATGCATTTTCAAAGGCAAAGCAGTTCTTTGCTTTCCCTGCTGTGCGATATGTCTGTGCTCTGTAGAGCTTGTTTCCGTCTGTTCAGGTACGTATGCTGCTTGTGTTTTCTACAGGCAATGGACTGTGACACGAGTATACCTGTATCTCCACCACCAACCGCTTCCACTGCAGCCAGCGGGTCAGGGGCTGACGGGCACAGCAGGGATCCTGTGGAGGAGGAACAAGAGGTTCAGGGTTGGACTGTAGTGCGCAGGAAGAAGAAGTGATCTGTGCTGAGCTTTGCTGCAGCCTCAGAGAAAGCAGGACAAGGCGTTGGGGCGTTACCTGCCATACTGGATATGAGACTACACAGTGTGTACAAGCATGGCTGGGATTGCAGCGCTGGGCCTCGGAACATTACGCCAAAGCATTTCTGCCGAAGCCACGAGATCATGAATTGTCTTTGAGTATAGAGTGAAATGTTAACTAGGGACGTGTTCCTTATTTTAATCCTGTGTGGTCCACATGGAATGCTAGCGTTAAAGGTCCTTTGCCTTAATTTATTTTAAATAAATGGGGGGGGATTTTCATTTTATTATGTTGAATTTCTCTTCCTGTGTGATCAAAACTCTCCTCTCTGTCCCCAGTTATGTGCCATTAGAACATCTTTTCTATACAAAAATTAATGTCCTTGTCTAGGCTGCATTGTTTGGCAGAGGCACTTGATACATAGAGTAGGTACCACCAGACCGTGTCTATGGCTGCTGCATTACTGCGGAGACTAACATTTCCGTTCACAAAAGTAAGGAGGCCAATCCAAAATAACATGTAATGCTGGCCATAGACGGGACGATTTTTAACACTATTTTGGCATTTTCTGCAGGTTGGTCAGACCAATCGTTTGCAATTAGTTATATTTTGAGTCTTCTGTGACCCTGCTGCGCGTCCCCGCCGTCGTCTAGTTGGATCGCAGATCAGATGGTTTTGCAGAGAGATCTCAACTGATTGTGTACGATGTGATACACTTCTATGCATCTTATCCTATGATCTTAATGGTCAATCGTACACCATTTGACCACATCTTATGAAGAGTTTCAAGGGAAATCGTACAACTGATCTTGCCAACTCTGAATCTCACTGTGTATGGGGGCCTTAAGAGAAGGTTACAGTGTCCTATGACAGTGGATCTGTCTTATCTTGGATAGACATGGAAATGTGATGGTAATTGTTCACCAAAGCCACTAATAGAGCCTGTCTGGAAACGCATTGCAGCATCCTCATCCCACTCCTCCCTCGCTTTCCACTGGTCTGTAGCCTGGCGATGGACCCTCGTGCTGGGTATCCAACATGAGAGAGAAGGGCAGAACCCCTCTGGACATTAATAATGTATTCTTATTTTGTTTTTGAGCTTCACGTTTTAATCAAAAAGTTTTAAGATATTAAATGCGCCTTTTGTGGTTTTACTCTTTCTGTGTTTCCCGGAGATGACGTAAATCTCTTTATCTTTTTGCATTCACCTCCTGTTCTGTCTGTGCGCACGCTGCTTGTAGCCTGATAACCGCTAGAACCAAGGCCCATACAGATGGGTCATCTTAGATGCAGTCTCTCATGTGTTCGCTTACTTTTTCCTTCCAGTTTGCACCAAGTGTTGCGGCTTGGTAAAATTCAATGGACTTTACATGAAATGTTCATAAAGCACATATAGAGTACACAATGCTGCGAGGAAGCATTTACATTGGGTAATCCACGCTGTGTTAATGTGTGGGCATTGGGCCTGATTCAGATTTGAGAATAGTAAAACCATGCTGCACTGCAGGTGGGGCTGATTTAATATGTGCAGAGAGGGTTAGATTTGGGAGGGGTGAGTCCCAACTGACATCTAATTTGCAGTGTAAAAATAAAACTGTACAGTATTTGTGGGCTACATGCAAAAGCAGCCAGTGCTTATCCTGCATGCCAAAAAGATGTATGTTTGTGCACCCCTTGCATTGAACTATGGTTTGTCCAGGTACAGTTACTTACTCTATTCCCAAATCTGAATCGGGCTCCAAGTATGATTTTTAACTAGCATGCTGTTTTATTTTTAGCGCTATTGTGTACAAGCCCTTATTCAGTCTCAAAACATTTTTTCTCATTAGATTGCAGCAATAAACAAATCCCTGGTGAGACTCTGCACAGACCCATTTTCAGACTGGCAGCCTGACCCGGCAATAATGCTGGGTCAATTATGTCACTGCTGAGTCGGCACTTGAAGATGAGATCCTCCCCAAGCGCTGGGTCTTCTATGCAGTGAGCGGGACCCTGGTTTTCTCGACTTGGGTTACCCGTTCAAACTAGACCGCGAGCCGGGTTGAACTTGTGTTCAACCCTGCTCATTACCGGAGTTGAAATGCCGGGTTTGCTCGACCCGGCTTATTTCAACCTGTTCACGTGCAATAACCCAGGTTATTTGCTGACAGTGTGAAAGGGGTATAAATGGGCACATCATGTGACAGGTAGTGCTATTAGGTGAGGAGTTGTATGAAGACAAGAGAAAAGCTACAAAGAGTCACATTGGTTCATAGGTCATTGGCCCCTTCAATATCTTAAATATTCTGTGCAGCTGTGAGCATTCTGGTGACTTAGGACAGAGCTAGGAACAGTGCAGTACTCCAGCTGCTGCAGAATTACACATCCCAGCATGCCCTGCCACAGTTTTAGAATGCCTTAACATGCATAGTTCCACAGGAGCTGGAGTGACGCACGTTGCCTACCCCTTATCTAAGAGCACAGGGGACATAATAGCTGAGCAGTAGATGAATACAAGAACGTTTACCCTAACCAAACATACCCCAGCCACTGATATACTGACATTTATCAGCAGGCCTGATGAGCAAGTTGTCAGCTATAGCTGACATCTTAAATCAAAGTTCTTGAGTGTCTGATCTCAGAAAATACTGTTTTTGTCAGAATGTTGCCACTAGGTGGCATTGTTCTATTATATGATATCAGCCAAGCTAGCACTACGGCAGGATCGGTAAGGAGAGTTTTAAGGTATACATTCAAGTTAAACAGAAAAGGAGGCCCCTGTGACATTATTTAATCAATCCATAAATCCTCTTGTTGCTTTAGTTTTAAATTACATACTGTATGCAATAAAACAGGTATGTTATTATATATCCCTTCTAATCTCGTCAATCTATCATAATTATACACTCTACCAGAATAGGTGCTGTAAGTTAGATTTTCAGTGGTAAAGGCTGGGGTTGTGCATGGAGCACAGACCTGTGTCAGCTGCTGTTTATCTTACAGTACTTAAATGTCAATTTAAGAGAGATGGTGGTTTTGCATTTTAACTATTTCAAAAGTAGTCATGTGACCTCACTGCATCTAAGGTTATATTGTATTGCAGGAGACTATTACACGTCTCATATCCCTTTTTTTTTTGCAAGAAATTTGTAAAAATTGTATATTGTGGTTCTGATAAATCTCTTTCTCCGATTGCATTGCGGACACTGCTTACCATTTGGTATAGACCAGGCGTTTAGCACTTTAAATAATTTGCTAAATGTTCAACTCCTTTCTATACAGGCATCCTCCCTGCAGGAAACTTCACTTATTTTTCACCAAAATGAGAATGAGAATACCTACTAAAACCTAACCCTCCTAACAATAATAACAGGAGCGTAATACGAGGGCAAACAGTGTTTCCTCAATGCAATGGGAGAGTAGAATGCAACTTTGTACAAAAGTCCCATTGTATCTTTTTTAAATCACCCAATTGGGTGGGGGGGGCACTGTATGCCAAGTAGATGTCCAAAAGATACCCATATGGGTAGGTATGTCCAAAGTAACACACAGAACAGAGAATAACCTGGTAACATACTGGCCCAGGACACACCTTTAAGTGAACATAAACGGGGCACCCAGACCCTAATGCAAGTCTGTTGAAAGGTAGAATAAATCAATTTAGCTGTAAAAATCTCTGCTAGAGGTTGATCTCCCCATGGACATCGTAACTTGCCCAATGAGCATAAGACAACTGAATTGCATGAGGCCTTTACACATGGCTGTGGTTCCTGACCAAATTTGAGAAAAGATCCCAAACTGAAAAGATCTCTCTTCCACCGCAGATTGGCCGATATCCTAAAATCTCATCACCCAAAGGTGAAAGAAGGCTTCCTGGGGAAGAACAGAGTCCCCTATTGCTTGGATGATCATCCTAGCCCACTCTGAGTCTCGTGGGTCTAAAAGATGCTGCAGCTGGCTCTCCAAAGTGCCATCCAGAGCGCAAGAGAGGCCTAAGATCACTAAAGATGACACTAGCCCTAGACCAGCATCCATAAACGCATTGACATATTGTTCTGATGCCTCCTGGATTTATACTACTGAAGTCTGAGAAGAACTGGGCTTTCCTTCATGCCAGCATTCCAGTGCGGAACTAAACCACTATCCAAACGCCTAACTGACTATATACCCGGCTTAGACACAGCCATGAGGTCAATGCCATCTCCTGGCTGCTACATTAATGGCTGGAATAGTGGTACTGAAAACACACATGCTATAGGAGCGTCAACCCTAAGGGGAGATTCCCATAAGCCGCATCCTCACTCAAGAAGATACACGACATGCAAACGGGATGCAGTCAAGAGTACGACATTAACACTGTCATCAGGCAACATGTTGACATTCTCAGAATTTTGACATTAGGGTAGGCACTAGGGCACAGGTTCTCAAACTCGGTCCTCAGGCCTCCAAGCAGTGCATGTTTTGCAGGTCTCCTCACATAATTACTAGTGAAACTGTTCGCTGCACCTGTGGATCTTTTAAAACGTGTCAGTGAGTAATGAATACACCTGTGCAGCTGCGGGGTGACCTGCAAAAAGTGAACTGTGTGGGGTCCTAAGGACAGAGTTTGAGAACCACTGCTCTAGGGGGATGTGTCATTCCACAGCAGCTGCAGTAACACAAGTTGCCTTGCCTTTACCTTGGCAAACAAGGTGAAAAACAGCTGCAGCACACAATCCAAAAAGTATAATTGGTCTGTAAAACATATAGAAAACCTCCAGCATCTGGCGGCACTATACCGCCCGAAAAGCACTACCAAACAATGTAATACTGAAGATGGGATGTATAGGGAGGAACAGTTCTCTAAACCAGTGGTTCTCAAACTCGGTCCTCAGGACCCCACACAGTTCACTTTTTGCAGGTCACCCAGCAGGTGCACAGGTGTATTCATTACTCACTGACATTTTAAAAGATCTACAGGTGCAGCTAATTATATCACTAGTAATTATGTGAGGAGACCTGCAAAACATGCACTGCTTGGGGTCCTGAGGACCGAGTTTGAGAACCTGTTCTCTAGACCAGTGGTAGCCAACCTCGGTCCTCAAGAGTTACCAACAGTTCACATTTTCCAGACCACCTAGCTGGTGCACAGGTGTAGTCATTACTAACACATTTGAAAAGATCCACAGGTGGAGCTAATTATTACACTTGTGATTCTGTGAGGAGACATGGAAAACATGCACTGTTGGTAGCTCGAGGACCAGGGTTGGCTACCCCTGCTCTAGACCTTTAAGCCTGTCTGTGCTGGCTGAGTACCCTGTGTAAGGAAGCTTAGTTACCCTTTCCAGGGCCCAACACGAAGGGGAAGATTTGTCAGCCCTTCTAAAGGGGACAAGTGGAAGTGTTTCCCATAGCAACCAATCAGATTATAGCTACCATTTATCCTAGTACACTCTATAAAATGATAGCTAGAATCTTATTTGTTATATGGGAAACAGCTCCGCTTGTCTTCTTTAGAAGGTTTGGATGAATCTCCCTGCAAATATGTCACCAGTGCATAGTGGGAGCTAGGGCCGTGCAGTCAGGGGAGACAGAGCCTCCCCTGTTTTCCTGAGATTTGATATGAAAATAATTAGAACTTATAAACATCTTTGTTTATTGTAATCATTTTTATAGTTCACACTCACCAGTTTTGTGGAGCTCCCTGGGACTGCAGGAAGATGAGGCAGCAGCAGCAGCTCAGCCTCGCTTCTGTATAGTCAGACACTGCTTGCAGAGCTGGGGATGGAGGCCACACCACAGGCAGTAAGCTGCACAGAAAGAGAGCTAATAGAGGCATGCCTCTGAGTATAGGGGGTGTGCTTTGAGCACTGATGGACACCTTGGGTATGTCATGTGACCAAGAAGTGCCAAGAGGAGACCCAGTGAACACTGAAGCTTAGTGTAGCGAGGGGAGAGTTAGAGTCGGAGGTGAAACAGGCTCCCAGCACTCAGGCCAATCTCCACGTTTGCCTACCCAACCATTGACCTCACTGTGCACCAGTGGCAGATGCCTCCTGAACCCTAGATGCTACATAACCAATTAAGTGCAGGCTCCGGTCTAGGGTTTGTCAACAATCTTGGTCCCATCCCCTCTTCTGGCATGAGGCCCAATTCTGCAGCACCCAAAGGTGTAAAGCAGTGCAGGAGCCCCAGTCACTACCAGAAGTGTTCAGTTTCCTCCTTGGTACCACAAGCAATCCTAGATGCCTGTCTATTCTGGTGGGCTTTCCCGAGTCAGGAAGCCTACCAAGAAGAATGGGATGTAGAGGCCAAAGGATGACCAGTGCCTAGCAGGGGCTGCCTTGCTAAAGCTGCAGTCTGTCCAGCCCATAATATATGCTGCCCTGGGAGGCACTCTAAAAACACCTGAAGTTCCTGGCCACGAGGGGGCATAGAGGGGGATGAGTTAAACATCTTGGACATTAGTGCCAAACTCCTGGTCTCGGCCACCCATACCTCATGTTGTGCAGCGTCAACCCAATTGATTTGAGAAATACAGTTTGTACAGATGTGTCTTCACACACCTAGCGCCAATATACGGCATAAGACGTCCGGTGCAGCGGACACTTCGCATCTTATTCGCCTCGCAGGCACAGCTGCTTCCATACAGGAATTGGCTTTAAAATTGCAGAAAGTCGCAGATGAAGCACCAGGGAACTTGGGGTGAGAAAAAAGCTGCGGCAGCTGCATTATAGCAGATTCATACTCATTCGCACGGATATACAAATGAAATTGATCAGTGTAATCTAGCAATGTAATTTTGTCGCTTCCAGATGTTTTATTTATGCAAATAAAACGCAGAATGGAGTGAGAAAGTCTCAGCGCAACTGCGTTGCCCGGGACCTGGGAAGGGCTGTTTGATGCGACTGAAGCCACCGTGTATTAGGACACATCTGTACATATGGAGTAGAGAGAGTTCTATTTATGATTTCCAATATATATATTATTCACAAACATATGTTTTAAAGTCTGGCCTTCTAAAAGGGTCACAGAAGAGGGTGCTTTGAGCATTATACTGAAATGTGTTCACCAATTTGCAGAGGAATTTTTATTCATTATTGTGCCCCAATTGGAGGTATATGTGCATTTCTCTAGTCTTCGATTTCCATTAACCACCGTGCAGATCAGCTCCCTCCTCTCCATGGCTGTAAGCCTGGCACACACAGCGTTGTCTGTGGTAAGGTCGGGCTCCTTGGGGCATTTGCTGGCGTACAACACACCTTGCAGCATCCTGTGCGTCATTCATTACAGAGGACAGTTAACTCTGTTTGACATAAGCTCTCTGCGGTGTTCAGCAAGAGGATAAACGCAGCTCAGTCTTATCGTACCGCGGGTGCTGATGCAGCACTCTGTGTACTAAGCTTAATGTTCAGACTGTCGGTACAGTGTATTTAAGCTTGTACAGCAGATAGTCTATGACTGAATGGTGATGTTTTCTCCGCTGGGAACCAGCCTGACCAGACGATCATCAATAATGGATTTAACCGCAGTCTGGACCACGCGCCACGTAACGTTAGTGGTTACATTTAAAGGTGCAGCTCATATTATTGTCAGAATACTAGTATAATGCAATGATGCCAGCAGACATGGTTGGTGGAAATATGCTGCTTGCAGCCTAGGCCTACACTGGAACACACATTTGGTAATTCTGCATGTATTCTGGTTTGATACTTTGCATTCACAAACATCTACAGAAGCAGTGAGCTAAAGTTTTTTTTAGTTTTTGTGAACTAAGGCATTATACATACATCCGCCATTGCCTCCCATGTCCTAAATGTCACTTTCTGCCAATCCTTTCAGGAAAGATTCATGCATCCTTCCTTTAGATTACTCAGAGATATGTAAACCTGCTGTTTGTCTCCTTACCAAATTCCTATGTTGCATCCAGATCCGCCTTATTAATGTAGCTTTCACAACACTTAGGGGTCTATTTACTAAGCAGTGTTAGGAGACAGAGTGAAAAGTGATAAGGTGCCAGCCAATCAGCTTCCAACTGTCATCTCACAGGCTGTGTTTGCAAAATGACAGTTGGGAGCTGATTGGCTGGCACCTTATCACTCTGTCTCCTCAACACTCCTTAGTAAATAGACCCCTTAGTGAGTAATGCCTGACAGATGACATCCAGCCAGCATGCTTTCCCTGCCTGTAACCCACATATTCAGCCTGTGCAGAATGCTGACTCGAGGCTCCTGCTTAACTGGGAAGCATCTCCTATGCTACTTGTCAGACACTCTCTGACCACCCCAGTGATGCCACATTTTTGTTATACAGTATTTGCAGATTAGGCTGCGGTGGGTTTCATTTTGTTCAGGTATTTATGTGGAATATTTTTTGCCACTACAAAATGTTGTTTGAAGAAGAATGTCACCCAGGTCTTAAAATATTGCCAGTTGACACCATGTATGTGATGCCACCTAGTGGTCAGATGTGGCTCTCCAGAGCCTTTTAGTGGCCCAACCTGATGTCTCAAATGCAGTGGCGTAACGGTTAGGTCTAGACTATACAAGGCTGATGGACCTGTGACGTCACACACATGTGACCCGGCCTAAAAGGGGGAGGGGCGGGGATGCTAACAGGGGACCAAAAGTGTCCCTCACGGGCTCGCCACGCTTCGGGCACAAATATTTATTCCCCCTCTATGCCCTAGTCACTGGCGGCGATGCGTGTGTTAAACAGCAGCCAATAAGAGTCAGATAGACTCTCATTGACTGCTGCAGCTACCATTGCAAGAGCCGGGCTTCCGTCCGGCTCCTGCAGTGGGTAATGGGACAGACGTCATGACGTCTCTCCCATAATGCTGAGCGCGCCAGCCGGGGAGGAGCGGCGGGCGCGGTGTCGCGGTCCTGAGCAGCAGCGTGGATTCAGGTAAGTATATTTTTAGATATATTTTTTTTAAACCTGTCCGCACTACTGGGGGCACAACAGGGGAGGGGGGTGGGTACTACTGGGGGCACCATTATTGGGTGGACCTCTACTGGGAGGGGGGGAAACTACCACTGGGGGCATTATAAAAGGGGCCTACTACTAGAGGCACTGCACTGGGGGCACCACAACTGGGGGCAATAATAGGAAGGGCCACCACAGGGGGCACTGGATAGGGGGGATCACTACTGGGTGTCTGCATAAGGGGGACCACTAAACTGCATGGGGGGGGGGGGGGACTACTGCTGGGGGCACTATATAAAGGGCATTGCATGGGGGGGGAACTACAACTGGGGGCACTATATAAAGGGCACTGCATAAGGGGATACCCGCTACTGGGCGCACTGCATTGTGGGGACTGCTACTGGGGGCACTGCATAAGGGGGAACACTACATGGGGCACTGCATTTGGGGGGGCCACTACTGGGGCTACTGAGTAAGGGGAACTAATTGGGGGCTGTATAAGAGGGACCACTACTGGGGATACTGTATAAGGGGCACTACTATGGGGGGGGGGGGGTCCCTTTTCAAACTTGCCCTGGGCTCCAAATACCCTAGTTACACCACTGCTCAAATGGTCTGGAATTCTAGATATGAGCCGGCCTCCTTTAGCCAGGTAGAAGTGTTGTCAAAGCCCCTCCCCTTTGAACTTAACATTCGCATAAACAAGCTGCCAGAGTAAATAATTAAGTTATTGGTATACGGAGTGCACAGCCTAGCCATCCCCACCGCCCGAGTGGACTGAGGAGGGAGAAAATTTATTACTCTCTAGGCTTGTAATAGCTTAGAGCAGTGGTTCTCAAACTCGGTCCTCAGGACCCCACACAGGTCATGTTTTGCAGGTCTCCTGGCAGGAGCACAGGTGTAATCATTACTCACTGACACATTTTAAAAGATCCACAGATGTAGCTAATTATTTCACCTGTAATTCTGTGAGACCTGCAAAACATGCACCGTGTGGGGTCCCGAGGACCGAGTTTGAGAACATGTGGCCTAGAGTTAATATAAGCATCAGCTGTTTTGCACATATAATACAAGTAATGACAACATTCAGCTCATCAGTCGCCTGTCTACATGTCCTATGATTCTAAGCTATCGGTAACCAGGTGATGCGCGTACATAAAAAGCACTCAGGTAGACCGGTTGCAATAAACAGACTGTATTGAACAAACAGAACATACCTCTAGCACCTAGTGGGGTGAGGCGTTTAATACGTTTAAAACATCCCTAGTGGCCTGCCACCAATGCCATTCCTCCACCCAACAAGTCACAGAAACCGGAAGGAGAGAAGTGTCGTCTTGCTGATACTGGCAGCACATCTGTGCTCAAGACACAGTACAAGGGGGATATTCACAGGACAGCAAAAGCATATAAAATACATACAGACTAACTGTATTGTAAAGACATACTGGAGAAAACACCCTAGCTCAGTGGCTTTCATCTCCAAGCCTGAACTACACCCAACATGTCATGTTTTAAGGATTTATGACTGTAGAAATAGAATTCATAATTACTGACCCAGCAAATTAGATTAACTCGCTTGTGAGTAGTGAAAGAAATCCAGAAAACATGACCTGTCAAGGATACCAGATGAAAACCACTGCCCTAACTGAATGTTATGCATTTGCTGCAAAATAAGCCATTTTCACCCGTGGATTATGCCGACCTGTTTGACGTCTTAGTTCCAGCAATAATTACACAAGTCTAATATAATGTATTCTGCCAAAATTATTTGATTATTAAAACCTGTAGGATTTGGCACAATTTACAGGTGAAAATGTTGTTACTTGGCACTAGTCACTCGGCAAATCTAGCTCTACTAGCACAATTGTAATTGATTTCAGGAATTTACGGGACAGTGTTCCAAATTCAGGAATACGCTTTGATAAGTACCACGATTTTGATTCCAACTCTCGATTTAGATTAATTATGGACTCTACTTCTCCAGATTTGCACAATTATCATTGATCGGAAAATGTTTTACACAGTGATCACTAGTAACATTCACAGGAAGAAGCTGAGGTTATCGATACTATTTTCTAACTCCTTCTATAGTATTCCTCATAGCATAACAATTTTTCAATTAGTGGTTCCCAAAGTGGGCGGTGCAGCCCCATTTGGGGTAGGCGAGTTCAACTAGGGGTCGGAATGGATTTAAATAATGTTTAAATTTATATACGGTTTTGTGTTATCTTCCTCAATGGGTCAGGGAGCTGGGAATGAGTTCATGGAACCAAGGAGGCAGTGTCTCAAAAAGTGTAGGAGCCACTGTCTTATCGGCTTCAGCTATGGGTACAGATGGGTACCTGTAATAGTCTTAGTGATATTCCAAGTAAATTCTGAACTTTGTTTTCTGACTTGTGTGCTGGGTCCCTAATACCCCGATGTAAGCGTAATAACAGGTGCTAGAAAACTTTTTTTATTCCTTCTGATTTTTGATTGCAACTACTAAGGGGTGAATATTTTAAAATACAGCCTTTATAGAATGACCTAGTTTTTATGATGCTGCTGCCATCTTCCATAAATGTTTCTTCCCCTACACTGTAGTTCCTTTATCAGGAGCTGGTGGCGTCTGAATGACAATGGACATATAACCTCATTAGGGGAGTGTAAGAACGGAACACATGAAAGAGCAGACAAGGACGTAGCCGACTGTCCTTCTAGCCTGTACAAAGTGATAAAATAAAGCTATATCTAGTCTATGCATAGCCCTGTGCATAACATAACTAAGCTAATCATTATTTGGTGTTACGATCCCTCTAGTGTGGCCCGCAGGTAACATGAATTGCATGCGATGTAGTTATCAGACAGACGCATGGCATGCCGCCGGTCTGAATCCCAACACTGAAAGTCCCACATGAGACTTAAGATAGGCGTCGAAATACTGATGTCTATCGTAATCCCAACGCCGGAATCCAGAAGGACGGCAGCCCGAATGAGGTAGGTCCGGGGCGCCCTTAGCGTTAGCTGAGGAGGAGGGGATGTCAGGTCTAGGCAGAGTAGCGGGGTTAAGGTTTTTTTGGGGGGGGGGGGAGGGGGGGTTTAGAAACTAAGGGTGGAGGGTTAGCTTTAGGCACAAAGGGGCAGACTTAGGTTTAGGCACTAATGGGAAGGGTTAGGGGGAAAAAGGGGAAGGGTGAGTATACTTACTCGACCCTGCCGGGATACCAACCATCAGGATACCGCTGTTGGTATGATGACAGGAGACATCCCGACAGCCGGCATTACATACCCATTCCGAAGTGCCCCATTCAACTACTTTACTAACTTAAGGTCAGGGAATTAAATTCTCCAGAGTGAAGAGAAATGAAAGCAGACATCGGTCATAATGCAGACCTGGGGTGTAAATGGGGATGTACAGTCCTGGTATTATTTTCCAGTATATAAGTGTTCCTATTTGTCAGACAACCAGTAAGAACAATGAAATGAACTTAAGTCTGTTACAGGTACATACAGATAACGGAACTTAGAAAGCAGATAGGAAAAGGTTTTCGGTCACCGCTGCCATACTTGTTATGCGGAATACTATAATAAAAGTTAGGAAAGAGTGAAATGCAGGCTTCAAGTTTGTGATCATGGAGGAAGCATCTGCACCCAAGACACCAAAGGGGATATTTACTAAAGTGAGAGTTTTTAGAAGGGAGTTTTAAAAGTGATGTTGCCCATAGCAACCAATCAGATTCTACTTAACATTTAACTAGCACCTTCTAGAAGATAATAGCTAGAATCTGATTGGTTGCTATGGGCAACATCGCTTTTAAAACTCACTTATAAAAACTTTTACTTCAGTAAATTTACCCCTAAGGGGTATATTTACTAAAGTGCAGATTTTTAGAAATAGCGTTGTTGTCCATATCAGCCAATCAGATTCTACTTATTTAGATGATAGTTGGAATCTGATTGGTTGAAATGGGCAACAACTCCACTTCTAAAAACTTGCACTTTAATAAATATATAACCCTAATGGTGCATACACACGGTCAGATTTTTCTTCAGATCTGAACAATAACGATTTAAAAAATCGTTCAAGCGTTCATATCTGAAGGAAAATCTGACATGCCTGAACGATGGATGATGAAAGATGCGCGTTCCCGATGGTCAGATAACGATATCTGACATCTGATGTGTTTGCAGTCAGACTTGGACGATTCCATTCATTTTAATGCAGTTAAAAATCGTTCAAATCATTGGTAAAATCATTCATCTGACAGATCTGACAAATCTGACCGTGTGTATGCTCCATAAGAGTTGGAATCTTTAGTCATTTACAATGGAAGGGACAGGAAAATACTCTCTCTCCATCTTGTTGGCTCGCTGAGAGCAATGTCAAATCTCCTATACACTCGTCCAATTTTGAAACTTTGGGTTGTAAAAATGTATTTACAAAGTCCTTTATGTTACATTGGATTCTATATTAGGTGAAGTGTCCCTTCATTTTGCAGAGGCTGATTTCTGCTCCATCCTATATGATCTGCTTTTACAGAATAGCATTAGTATGTGCGTACACCATACTTATTATTCCAAAGTCTGACTCAGATGCACTTATTCGCTGATTTGGGAAAAGATGCCCTAACCTCCATAAAACTTTAGATCAGGGGTGTTCAACGTGTAGCCCTCCAGCTGCTGTGGAACACATCCCAGCATGCCCTACCAGAGTTCTATCATGCCCCAATAGCAAAACTATGGCGGGGCATGCTGTGATGCGTAGTTCCACAGCAGCTGGAGGGCCGCATGTGGGATACCCCCTGCTCTAGATTGATTGGGTGCCACAGAAGGACTGATTTGTCATTGTCGCTTTGGCCCTGTACTAAGGTGTGATG
The DNA here is from genome assembly GCA_031769625.1 of Taudactylus pleione. Lineage (NCBI taxonomy): Eukaryota > Metazoa > Chordata > Amphibia > Anura > Myobatrachidae > Taudactylus > Taudactylus pleione. The sequence continues at coordinate 1,021,585 of JAUIMM010000664.1, forward strand.
TGTGTAAACTAGCCTAGGATAGTGGTGTACAGAGCAGAGCTAGTTGCGATCACTTTGATGGCACTGTACATGTCTTCCTATGGTTTATGGTACTTAACTCCCAGAGACTGGGTGATTTCACACTGCTCCTATCTCTCTCCCTTTCCTGATACAGAGGACCTCACGCGCTAAAAGGCTACTCTGGGACACATGAGCACTGATTTTTGGAATGATGGTAAAAACTTTAAAAGGGAACACAGGGTCCCAGAACAAGCAAAGTAACAACTTAAAAAAGTGTTGCTAAATATTATTAAAATAATTATAATACATAACAGATTTAAAAAAAAAAGAGAAAGTGCCGGTGATGGGTTTGAGTAAAGAATTAGTTCAAGAGCATGGAAGCATCTGTTGACCTGGGAAGGAAGCGTTAATGGGTCAATCCAGCCATCCGACTTCTTCCTATGTGAGTGATGATGGGTCAGTCCAGCCCCATCCCATTTCAGCTTTCCCAGAGGCAATTCCATTCTGCACAGGTCCTCTGGGTTTGCAGTTCAGCTCTATTCTTTCAGGTCTCTCGCAGAACATGGAAGTACTATGGGTGAGTCCAGCCCTCCCCATGTGGAGCTGTGACAAGCAAGCCCAGCTCCACATTCACAATAGTCCCCTGTTTGAAGATGAAATGGATTAGTCCAAGCTCTACCCCTTTTTTCGGTATCTCCAAGAGGGAAGTGTAGTGTCTCAATCCTCAAGTGTCCCCTAGGGTTTCCCCAGTCCCCTCAGTCTCTTCCTCGGTCTCCGGGATTAAGTGTTTGGAATTGTAATCTTCCCCTCGGCCAGCTCGGGACAGTGCTTTCACCCAGCGGCGTTGCAGTTCCTCGGTTTCGGGGCTGAAGTAAAAGCTGAGCTGGCTCTGGCTGATCTTGAAAACGTGTTTGCGATCTGAGCGCTCACACAGTTCTGTTGGGGTCACCTCAAAGCCGATCAGGGGGATGCTCCGCTGAGCTTTCACATCCTGGGACAGAGGGGAGAGAGTAAGTTACATATACGTGAATCCTCCACCAGATCCTTTACCCACGCTAGAGCTTTGCTTCCTGCCATGCACCACTAATATCCTGCAACGCCCATGATGAACTTACCTGGGGAGCGCCATATATGTACAGTACCAGCGGCTCATTCTGAGGGATGACAAACCAGCCTTTGTGCCAGCTCTTGGCTCCCTTCTCCATATAATACACGTAACTGCACAATACGCTGTGCTCTGCCACCACCGAAGCCTGTTTCTGTAGGGGGAAGGAAGATGCTCTAAATAAGCGTGGGATGTGACATTCATTAAAAATTAGAAGCCAATGAGAAATTCAAATACCAAGCTACTCGAATGAACCTGATCATGGAAGATACATTGGAAAAACAATGATCTCTGATGATGACCTACTGATGTCAATGGCCAAATACTCACTGTAAAGCGCTGCGGAATATGTGTGCGCTATATAAATAACTGGTAATAATAATCTCCCATAAATAACACAGACTAGAATTGATGTCACAAGCGCAGCACAAAGATCAGATCACATTGTGTCAGCATGAGGCAGGATGTAAAGACAGTGTTTACCTCTAGGATAGATTTCCTACGCTGGGGTGTGTGAGAGTTGTAACCCGGGCTGGTTATAGAACCATGTAGAGCACTGTAACAGTCCACACACACTCGATTTGTCCGGTTGTTGTCATAGACCAGCCTGGCACGAAACTCTGAGCACTTTCCACAAACCACCTATAGTAATGAGACACACAGCTGGTAATTAACACCGGCTGAGATGGCAGTACTGGGAAACAATGAGGAAATCTGAAAAATTTAGACAGAGGCAAAGAGAAAGCACGCAAATAACAGGATAGGAATAATCCACAAAATAATGAAGGAAATAAAAAAAATGATTATAAGTAATAAAAAAAGATTAAGTAGATGAAGAGAAGCTTCACAACAACATAATTTCGGAAGAAGCCAAGTAGACTCAAATGCCTCAGAAATGAGGTGAGTGATAGAGGGAGAGGAAAGGAGAAGCAGGAAAAGAAGCAAGTGGAAAAGAAAAAGAAGAGTTTAGGAATAGCAAGTAATTGGAAAAGAGGAATGGCAGAGGCAGTGAGTGAGTGTTAGAAGGAAGCTATGGGGTGAAACAGTGAAAAGAAGGAAAGAAAAATATTTAGCAAGTGGAAGAGGTATATTTACTAAAGTGCAGGTTTTTAGAAGTGGAGATGTTACTCATAGCAACGAATCAGATTCTACTTAACATTTATCTAGCATCTTCTAGAATATAATAGATAGAATCTGATTGGTTGCTATGGGCAACATCTCCACTTCTAAAAACCCGGACTTTACTATCTATACCTGAAGAGAGAACGGAGGAGAAGACTGCCGAAAGGAATAGGCTGAGGGAATGAAGTGTGCGTGAAGAGGAGTAGCGGTACAGGAAGGATGTAGGAAAGAGAATGGGGTGAGTGGAAAAAGAGCAGCAGAGGGAGCTAGTGAGTGGAATGAGAAGGAGAAAGGGGATATAATCTGCAGAAAATCAATGATCAGGGGAATAATACAGGTGTTTGGACTGAAAGGAAGATAAATGGTAACTCACATGTCCACAAGCCTTGCAGTGGTGCCTCCGTTTGGTTATAGAGTTAAAAGCTTCTTGGCATTTCATGCACATTGTCACCTCCTTCTCCCTTATTGGGGTTGGTGCCCGCTTGCCCAGGTCTGTGTTCTGTGTAACAAGTTGTGCCATGAGACCAGAATACTGCCAAACAACCTAATGTCACATATTTAACAAGCACCCTTTCCTTTCCAGTTTACCTTCATTCCATTGCCTAGTATAAGATTTCTATAAAAAAAAATTAAACCCTCCTCACTAAACTGCAGAACTTGAGGACAGCTGCGGGCTGTGGCAAGTGGTTGGCTACACAGGTCCAGTCAGCTGCGGTGACAGTATTGCCCTGCAAACACTTCATAGACCAGGCCTGGCCAACCTGTGGCTGTCTAACTATTGTGAAACTCCAAGTCCCAGCATACCATCCCAATGATCAGCTGGTAAAGCATGCTGGGACTTGTAGTTTTACAACAGCTGGAGAGCCACGGGTTGGACTGGCTTGTCGTAGACAAACACTACTTCAGGCTGTCAGACCTGGGGAAGCGTCAAGCTCAGGAGCCAGGTGCTGCTGTCTGGGAACAGGGGAGTTCATAGAAAAATACTTTCTACACATAGTTCTGTAAATCACTGTAATATTACTCTTCAGGACAAGACAGCTATTACATTTCCCTCAAGTCCCTCCCTCATTAATTACCGGTGAGTTTGGGGGAGTCTCTTCATCTTCCCGAAGGGAGGAATTAAGCAGTTTGCAGGTCTCCACTGTCTGCTCATGTTGGCTCATCATAGCTTCAATCGCCTTAATGTGACAGATAATATATCATGATCAATCATTAGATAAATAACATGTATGCTTCCAACATGTCAATTACATATCAGTGTTTTTGTTCTTTCCTTAAACAAAGGTGGATGATGAGGCCGGGTTGGGGCAAAAGTAGAACACTCTGTACCATTTCTCACCCCTGTTCCCTCACCCACCTTGTAAAGAGGACCAGTGCAATGGCCCAGCATCTCTTCATAATTAATCAATAAACTTAGTCAACGGAGGAGAGACACATTTAAATGACGATTGTAGACAAGCCCCAAAGGTCCCTAAAAAAATATCTTAACACTACTGTCATTTATCTGACAGCACTAAGCCAGTGCCCCCCTTTCTTATTCATTGGGAGTAGATGTACTAAGTCTTGGCGAGAGATAAAGTACCAACCAATCAGCTCCTAACGTTACACGCTGTATTTGAAAAATGACTGGAGACGATTGGTTGGCACTTTATGTCTCTCCCCCGTAGACTCATCGTGGAGATGACACAATGTCGCATCTTGCATCATTAAACGATGCAACTGTCCAGTTAAACCATCCTCCAATGCTTTCATTAAAACATTCTATTAAAGACAACGTATACAAAGCCATTAAGTAAGGAGGATTCCAAATACTGTGCCGGGAACCCACTACAGTTGCAGATATAGTCACCTGAATCCAGTCTTTTTTCTCTTCTTCAGTTCTATATAAAAGAAAATGACAAATGAAAAACATCTCCTTGCAGTAATGGCTCATAGGTCAGAAGAAGAATAGAGAGAAGTGCAGTAGTGAAGCAGAATGTGACATTTGCTTTAGATGACAGGCAGGCATGTAATTAGCATTTCTATCTTCCAAACAAAACAGCTGATACAAGCATAGGTCAGCCCTGCACATCCCTTCCTTCACTAGGGAATATTGATAAAATGTCAGTTTTGGTTTATTTCAGCATCCGAACCAGTGTTTCAATACAGGCCACACACAGCCCAGAACATGCCACTCAACCCACATCATGGGATCAGTGGCCAAATTTGGCCAGCAGGTGGCGAAGTTGGACATTATCCAACCAATCGGTGCACGGGTCAAACAGCTGGATCTTTTCTGGTTGCACTAAGAGCTGTTATTGTGGAAAGTGATGCAAACACGGGTTGATGGTAACTGGACACAAGATGGATCCATGCTGCGTCTTCTGTAGCAGTGGATGTGAGAAGTTGTGCGATTGCTGCAGAGGCCGTCTTTTGTAATACCGCCCAGCTTCTCAAATCCACTGCATGCGACCAAAGATGCATCATCAGATTAACATCGGGAACATTGCACGGACCATCGCACACATGAGCAACCCCAAGGTTGCTAAGAATGTCCACGGCAATTAAACTGCCAAGGCCAGTGAATTTGCGTCGGAAGATTAAAAATTGGTTTCTCTTCATTGATGGAAAAGCATAATAGAAAAGTTTATTTTTTTTACATGGTGTCGCGATACGGAGCATAGCTCCGCCCACTGACACCCACAAAGCCACACACCCTAGTTCTGATTGGCCCACGGGCCAGTCAATCATAGAACAGGGATGACCATCGGGTAGTGAAACCATCGATGGCCATCCATTGCATAGTTGGTTACCATCGATGGCCACTTGTTATTTTGCAGAGTGAAATCACTCTTGGTCCTTGGACCCAAAACAGTGCATGTTTTCCAGGTCTCCTCACAGAATCACAAGTGAGATAATTAGTTCCACCTGTGGATCTTTTAAAATGTGTCAGTGAGTAATGACTACACCTGTGCTCCTGCTGGGTGACCTGGAAAACGTGATCTGTGTGGGGTCCTGAGGACAGAGTTTGAGAACCACTGATTTTAGGGGTATATTTACTAAAGTGCAGGGTTTTTTTTTTAGAAGTGGAGTTGTTGCCCATAATAACCAATCTGATTCTAGCTATCATCTTCTAGAAGGTGCTAGATAAATGAGAAGTAGAATCGGATTGGTTGCTATGGGCAATACCTCCACTTCTTTAAACCAGCGCTTTAGTAAATATGCCCAAATACCATGAATATTCTATGGTATAAAGTAATTAGGCTTCGCCAAAAACACAATACATTCATGGTGGCATTGCTTTCTCCACCTCGTTGAGCTGGGAGTACCTGGCTTGGAGCTCCAGCGATCGCTGTTTCCCAGACACTAGAAATGTCCTGGTGAGATTGGGGCTGCTGCTGTGTTTCAACTGAGGGAAAAAGGAAAATGATAAGTGAGCAGGGCTGTATTTATTTGTGTGTCCTACATCCACAGCAGGGTCACCTTCTACTCACCTCCATCCCCTCCACATCAATCCTGGCTCTCACGCTGTACTTCTGACCAATCAGACGCAGCTTCGGAACACAGTACAGCAAGCGGTCATTGAACTGTGAACAATGGAACATCATTACTGCAGGACATGTAGGCTGGGTGTTTGTTATGTTCATAACTGAGCTTTAGGACTACTATTCTGTATTGATGTAGGAAGCCATGGAGAAGACATGATAATGTAACATGTATTTTATTTCTGGCATAAATAATAATACATAAAAAGGTAAGGTAAGACAAAGTATATCAGGTACAGTAATCCTTCTTAGAACAATATAAGAGCAGAGACAATCAGCACAGGACATCTGCTGGAGGTCTCAATCTACCAAATGCTTCTGTATTTGCCTTCAAGAATCTTTGACAATATTGTAGTTTCCATTAAGGAGTCAACTGGCCTGATTCAGAGCTTCGGGCAGCGGCATCCGCGTTTGCGCATATGTGGCTTTACGCTATTGCAGCTACAAAGTATTGATGCCCAGTTGTGTTATCCTGATTATCAAGAAGTCAGTGAGCTTCCTCTCCTAGATAAATCACTAATCCCATTGCCATCTCTCGCCGGGATCTCTGACCCACTTTATTGGTCTTGTCATTGCATCTACCATACAATCGTTCACATCTACTTCTAGAAATAGGGGTCACTGCTTAGGTTATTAAGAAACTCAGTCGCTCCATCAAGTTCTGAGAATCTCATTTCAGGGATTCCCTTAAGTATGCAAATTTCCTATCTTACAATGTATTCTCAAGATCAAGCCATGACCCTCGTCATGCCGGCCTGGTTCATTACTTTAGGCCATGTTATCTTCAATCAGCACTTTAATCTTGCAGTCTAACGGAATAGGCAGGGCCCACACATAATTAGCCATTTTCCATAAAACAATTTGGATTTCAGCTTTGACTTTAATAAGACAAAGACAGAATATTACTTTTAAAAAAAATAGAGGTCAAATAACCCAGACAAATGTTTTGGGGCCGTTGTGCCCCTCCAGTGATGATGAGGTGGTAGGATGCTCACCAGTATGAGGTATCTGTCCTGGGTGGTCCCATTCTTTGCAGACAATTTCAGTATGTGTCCCTCTTTTATCAGCTCGTTAGTGGGGCTCACGATATCTTCCTCACCGCCTAAGAGTTCATACACTTTTAGAAGCTTGTGCATCCGCTCCTGGGAAATGAAAGGAAGATATGTGAAATCTGGAGCTTCAGGGCATATGAGAGAAAGGGATCAGGAGTAACAGACATTTAGCAAATCTTTTTAAGAGGGCAAGTGGAGATGTTACCCCTAGCAACCAATCAGCTTGTAGCTATCATTTTTCTAGTAAATTCTACAAAATGATAGCTAGGAGCTGATTGGTTGGTATGGGCAGCCTCTTCACTTGTCCTCTGAAGATGGTTTGCTTAACCTCCCCCTAACGGAGAAAGAACCTAGGGAGCACTCACCATTTTCCTTATAGCTGCATTAGAGTGCTCGGCTGCTGTCGCAATAAGGTCCAAAGATTCTGCAAGCAGAAAAATGGTTAGATACTGGTAGATACCTAAAAAGCATGTCCTGTATTCCTGGTGTCCCTGGCAACAAGTAATGCACATCCACATGTGGTGTATGCCACAATCAACATATGTATGATCTGTTGCTTTTGCAAAGGCTTTATAGTCAAAAGCAGCAAGTAACATTACTAACAACTTCTTGTAAGAGATCCATTCTTAAAGCTTCCATCACAAGTATCCTTGCTTTAGATAACCATCTTCTTTTTTTATACAGTATAAACTTTTGTTATTCGACTAACATTATAGTATACAGATCGTATGTGTATCACTTTAAATTAGGGATGTGCAGGCTTGGATGAGTTTGGATTTTCCCACCAAATTCGGATTTTTCCCGCCAAAAATCGGGTCTCAGAAAGAGGCAAAACGTCATCTTTCATGGACAAACATCATCATTCCTGGGAAAAAGTCCATGAAAGATGACGTTTTGCCTCTTTCTGAGATCCGATTTTTTGCCGGAAAAATTCAAATTTGGCGGGAAAATGCGAACCTGCACATCCCTACTTTAAACGGTGAATGTGGTTTCTTTGCCACACAGAACAGACTCTGTAACAGACTCTGTATAACATTACTTGGCTTTAGAATGCCACATTTTCCAACCAAGAAACTGCGAGTTCTAAGACGCCGGTCTGATGCTGTCAATAGATATACCAGAGGAGGTCATGGCTACAAAGCATTTTCAAGTTTCGGTATTGAAGCCTGAGCCTTTCAGGGGCAGGACATATTAACCCTTTTCATTAAGCACATTACATCTTAAATGTATGCGACTAAGGGATCACAGATCCCCACCGTAAGCATTTAATCTGTGTTTTTTCTGGACTATAAATGCAAGCTAAAGTATTCTTTTCCTTTTTTTCACATCTCGGAACATCATAATTTATTTTTGTCCCCAAATCCTTTCAGTATAGTTACCCTTGGTTTATCCTCTACCATCTCGGTTTCATCTGATTTAACACAACGGCAGTTAATGAGAGGACATAAAAATCATGTACTGAGAAGAAAGCTGCCCACACTCTGTCCAGTCATTCCGCTCCATCACTGATCAGCTGAGTCTGAAGGCGCTCTGCATTTGGTTCCCCTGTCCTGTCCTCCCGGTCCAGGGCAGCAGAGGACCTGATGAACTCCTTTATGGAGGCAATCGGCCAGCCCTGTTTACCTTTCATACTGGAATGCACTAATCATTCCTTCAAGATCAGGCCACAAAGTGAAATTTTTCCCAACAAATGTACCAAGATGGCTGGTGAAACCTGTACATGTGTGGCCAGGTCAATGCTTCTTACTGCACTCTGTGGCTTCAATAAAGGACAATTGGCCTATTCAGCTTCCAGTCTGGGGTGCATTTGGCCTGTTGAGGATCGCCATGTGTATGCATTTGCCATTACCTCCAGTTACATTACAGCGGATATTTCTTTGTACACATCTTGCTCCATTTCAGTGTATTCAAAGCTCATCAACACACTTGAAAAATTAAATTTGTGTCAATGAGATCTCAAATGAGCAAAACTTTTATGGGTCCTCCCACCTACAAGCACCAGGGCGACCACATAGTCTATATCACAGTAGTGTAACCACATATTAAACGTGCATCAAATGTATGTCACAACAAAAGGTATGAGGCATTACAGTGGTACAGATCAATCTGGGGTATTTGCACTACAACCACATGGGGGCAGTGTGGTTACATATAAATGAATATACATTGAGTATGCACAGAAGCACCCCATGCCCTCAGGAGCAACCATCAAAGTGATCTTTCTTGAGGTAAACTTCAAAAATAACATAGGTTTTGACAAAGACATAAACCGTCACTTTGTGACCAAAGATAATACTTAGATAGAGGACACTTCCCGGTTATATGAAGTAAATCATGGATAGAGATTAAGTTGAGAACCAATTCCTGTGCCAACAGGCATAAAGTAAATGAGACCTTGATGAACAGGAATATGTGACAAATGGGTTTAGGCCTTTAGCCTTCGTCGGAGGCAGGTAACTTGTGCTAGTGTCTCAATAGTGGAATTCTATGTCCTAGAATGACCATTGATGAGCAAAGCATGCTGGGATATGAGCACCACAACTGCTGGAGAACCCGTCATACGCGAGGTGAAATTCAGTAGAGCGCCCAGCTTATTCTCTGGGGCATCTCCCTCCCCCCATGGTATAACTTACTCTCTGCATCCCTCCTGTCTCCTGACTCCTCTGACAGCTTCAGGAGATAGTCTTTCAGGAGCAGCTCATAACGTGGAATCCTCTGGACAGGCTCCAGCATGTGGTGCTGCAATGTCAGGTTACCACAAGCCTCCTCCCTCTGGTACACAAAGGAAAACAATGCATGAACACCTGCACTATATACAGTGCATACTGTATCATCTATGGGCACAGACAAACCTAAACGGCTTTATATGAATAAGTTACTGTAACAGTATTATTTTTTCATAGAACGCATGCGATACTGTAACATTGTTGCTGCAAGTGAGGAGGTTACATGACAAGGCTATATAACTGCAATGTTTTATTTCCTAATAAAAATCAGACTTTCTGCGTGTAAAGTAGAACAGGGGACAGCAACCACCGGCATGCAGTACAGTTCTAAGTGACACGCAGAAGGTTCTAAAGCAGTGTTTCCCAACTACAGTCCTTAAGGCACACTAACAGTCCAGGTTTTAAGGATAGCCATACTTGAGCGCAGTTGACTTAATTAGAACCTTAGTTATTTTGATTTAACCATCTGTGCTCAAGCACAGCTATCCTTAACACCTGGACTGTTAGATATTACTGTTAATACAGAACTAGCACGCTAGATTGCAACTGGCACACTGATAGCAAAACATTGCTGACCCCTGCTGTAGGGAGATGCTTGTAAACTAATATGGCCTGTTACATAAAGCAACCGCTTGCATTCAGCAATAAAGTATATTAAAGTCTATGGCTTGAGAGCTAGATACACATGGTTACAGATAATAAAGAGAACAAAGGTGAGGCCAGCACAGGTGAAAGCATTCGCAGGAACTATGACAGAAACACTCCCTCCATGGCAATGACAGGAGAGAAAATAAATGTTGGTCTCTGGTCTGAGAAATTCCACCCCACACACCTCTGCACTACGAGTCAACCCGAATTGTTCCCCAGTTACTTCATTAAGCTAAACACAGGTGACATGTCATTTATTAGCATCTACAATGTCAATAGATTGCCACAGTGTAAAGTTGACTGATTACGGAGCCTGTCCTGGGGCTGTATAGTTAGGGGGATATTTACTAAAGTGCGGGTTTTTCGAAGTGGAGATGTTGACCATGGCAACCAATCAGATTGTACCTTCCATTTATCTAGCACCTTCTAGAAGGGAATCAGTATGATTTACCGCCGGCCGCATGGCCGGTGGTTCAAATTCCGTCAGCGGAAGCCCGGCGGGGGTGAAAATTCCGAAGCTACAAAAGGTAAGTATCGCTAACCTTTTTTTACCCCCTAACCCTCCTTTAGTGGTGCCTAACCCTTACCTCCCCCCCAAGCGCCTAACCCTAACCACCCTCAAAGTGCCTAAACCCTTCCTAAGCCTAACTCCCCCTTCACCTAGCCTAACCCTAACCTCCCAGGGGGGTGCCTAACCCCAAGTCCCCCCCGGGAGCCCCTAACCTAACCCTCCAACCGTCCGTGCCCGTTTTACCTTTGATCGGTAAGCCGGGTGTCGGGCTCACGGTGTAGGTCTAATGACAGGCGTCAGGATTTCGACGCCTGTCATTAGTACCTTGCCGAGATTAGACAGTCGGGAAGCTGGCGGTCGGCATTTCGTCCGTCAGCTTCCCTCTAGAACAGTGATTCCCAACCTCGGTCCTCAAGGCACACTAACAGTCCTGGTTTTAGTGATATCCATGCTTAAGCACAGATGGTTATATCAAAATAACTAAGGTACTAATTAAGTCACCTGTGCTCAACTATGGCTATCCTTAAAACCTGGACTGTTAGTGTGCCTTGAGGACAGTGGTTGGGAACCCCTGCTCTAGAAGATAATACAGGTTGAGTCTCCCATATCCAAATATTCCGAAATACGGAATATTCCGAATTACGGAATATTTTTAGTATGACTGAGAATGTGAAACCTTTGCTTTCTAATGGTTCAATGTACACAAAATCATTAAAATACAGTATACAATAACCTTCAGGCTGTGTGTATAAAGTGTATATGAAACATAAATGAATTTCATGTATGTACACAACTTTTTTTTGATGCTCAAAATTATTAAAAATATTGTATAAAATGACCTGCAGGCTGTGTGTATAAAGTGTATATAGAACATAAATGCATTCTGTGTTTAGTTTTGGGTCCTATACCAAAGATATTTCATTATAGTATGCAAATATTCCAAAATACGGAATATTCCGATATCCAAAATACCCCTTGTCCCAAGCATTTTGGATATGGGAGACTCAACCTGTAGCTACAAACTGATTAGAAGTGGAGATGTTGCCAATCAGGTTGTAGCTATTATCTTCTAGAAGGTGCTAGATAAATGAAAGGTAGAATCTAATTGGTTGCCATGGTCAACATGTGGACTTCTAAAAACCTGCACTTTAGTAAATATATCCCTTATATGGGTTAAACTTAAAGGGAAGTTCAGAAAACTCTGTTGCTTTACTGCAGAGCCAAACATTCCTTCTCCCGGCTCCATACTGAGCATCTGGTAATTACTGGTTGCAAAATAAAATCGGAAAATAAAAAGAAACATCTCAATGGAAGCCAGTTTCATTAGCTGCACGTACAGTACAGTGCTCTTATTGTTGCCTGTCATATACAATATATCATCACGATGACATTATAATGATAATAAAAGTCACGTCTGTCGGTCCACCACTAACTGCTTGTTCCAGTATTTATAAATACTTCAGTACGAGCGGACTTTGAGGATTATTCAGATACGGACCCGTAAATCTGACACATCATTAGGCCGGGATCTATTATTAGGAGTACTGACATTTGTGTGGCGAGTGCCCAATATCAGCTTTTTTACTTTATGTTTTACTGACATTCGTTCTCGAGTTTGTTTTCCTATCTAGATGGTAAAGACACATACGGGAATACATTCGGGACACATATGGGAATATATATTCTGCATTGCGCAGTTTGTGCAGCATTAACTGAAGCTGCAATGGCGATCACTGATCTCAGTAGAGAATAAACAGATTAGGTACACACAATAGATGGACATGGACGGAGCACTATAGTACTTACTGCGTCCAGCTGTCACGTCATCCATTCTGTTATTACCATTGTGTGTGTACTGCATGTATTTTTATGGCACTTATGCTTCTATGTAGTGATTATGTGATAAATTCATAGGCACCTGAGTGTAGACTAAGCCCTTCAGTAAGAGTTATTATATGAATCAGAATAGTGGTAACCAATCTTGCGGAGGGGGCTTCGCTGCATAAACAGAGCACAGGGATTCCTGCACAGACAGAAAAGGATTCTGGGTAAGACTTTTGAGTCCTCACCTGCACTTCCTGGATGATGCTCTTGAATTGGGACGAGCGTTCTGTCCATGTGTTCAGCAGCTCCATGGCTCGGTCAAAGTTCTTAACGTACTCCCCGTACATCTTAAGGAATGGAGCCAACTTCTGCAGGATGTCCCCAATCCGAGGGTTGCTGTCCCTAAATGTAAAAAACAATCAGACTTTTTTTTATACAGTCGAGAAAAGCGTAAAAATATTTACAAAGTGCAGAAAATAACTAATGTATTGTTTTCTGCCCTGTTGTTTTCATTCAGGAAAAAAAAAAAACATTGCTGTACGCTGCCATATTTTTGTGCAAGTCCATCCCATTTTAATTATTTTATATATCAACTTTCCACAAAATATGGAAACAAAGGCCATACATATTTATTTGTACTCAGCACTCGCATAATACCACTTATTGTAAGAGACATCACGGCAGCTCCCAGACACACCCCTGTCTGTGTGGAGTTTGTATGGTTCTCCCCATGTTTGTGTAGCTGTATTCCGGGTGCTCCGGTCTCCTCACAGTGTAAGCATGTGTGTTAGGAAACTGAGACTGTAAACACTACTGGGGCACTGGTGGGAATGACTTAATTATTCTCTGTAAAGAGATGTGTATATATAAATATGTTACTAAATAACTATGTATCACCCATTAATCAATATCAAATGTACAGTATGACTAGAGGTCAGTTAACACTGATGTATCAAGCAGTGAGAAGACTGAAGAAGTGGACCAGTAGCCCATAACTACCAATCAGCATTGAGGCAGCATTTAGTACATTCAATAAAACGATAGGTACAAGCTGATTGGTTGCTATGGGCAACCTCTCCACTATTTTCACTGCTTGATACATCAGCCCCTGTATTTTAAAAATCCCTTCATGTAGCAACTGTGCAGAGTCTCCAGGCAGCTTCTCAATGCTGGAGACACTGTAGATGCACGAGTTGTATTAAAGGAGAGAGCATTCTTCGATAATGGCTACCCAGGGGTGCTCATGTGTTTTTGTTATTTTGCCCACAATGTATGAATGGATAATGGCCGTTCAACCACTTGTTTCTGTCCACATGGCATGAGATCCGGTTATGTACCCCTATTCAGAGCAGATGAATCTCCATACGTTCCATTGCACCCTTTTAGTGCTGTTGGAAGACATCTGATAGTGTTAGCAGTTATCGGTGGCCATATACATTTTCAGAGGATCATATTGTTGTCACTTTTGTGTATATATGATATTTATTAGCTTGCAGACTGGTCACCGATTGTCAGTTTCTTCCTGTAAAGGACTTGCCGAACTCTGTACATGGTCGGTCCTGGTAACTCACCACTCCTGCATGCGTTTCTCCAGCTCAGGGAGCAGGAACTGCTGATGGAAGCAATATATGGAACAGATGTTGGAGAAAATTCCCATGACTACTTCAATAGGAAAGGAGCCCTTTGTGCCAGCTTCCTCCAGGAGCCGAGCACAGAACACCTGTGTATGAAAGATCAGAGGGTGAGACGAGTTGGATGTATGCCCCTCGGTTCACATACAGGTACATTTAACTCTATGATGTTCACCGATCAGTTTGACAGTAGCCTGACGTCACTAGTCTGTGCCCCGTTTCTTGCTTAGGGCCCGATCTTTTTAAAACTGTGCATGGGTCTGAGACGCAATGGGCATGCGCCCGATGGTTACTACCGTGGACGCAAATTGGAATTGCATGGACAGCCCGCGTTCATGGGCGGTGACTGGGGGTGGCTTTTGTTGGCAGGCATGTGCCGGTGTCAGGGACTGCTTCGGAATACGCAGTTCATCTGGCATCAGTGGCCATGTACCGTTGGACATTCTGAGCAACCATGGGGTTGCGCTAATGTCCGATGGAGTGGCCAGTGTCCGCTCGATGGTGCGACTATTTGCGTACAACAGTGCATTACAGCCAAAGCCAATGCCGTCCCTAAACCTAACAAACCCCCCGCGGCGAATAGGTCCAGACGCCCTGGCTTACCTACGTTCGGTATGCCGGTTGTCAGGATTTCGGCGTGCGGCTGATGATAGGCGTCAGTATTTAGTCGCCTATCATTAGTCCCATGCCGGGATTCCACAGTCGGGAAGCCGGCGGTCAGCATTTCGTCTGCCGGCTTCCTGACTACATACCCAGCTCGCTGCTTCCCCAATTATTCTAATCATCTGATTGGCTACAGGATGTTCTACTCCTGCCCACTTTTAAAGATGGTAAATATGGATAAACAGGAGATGCATTATTATTTGATCACAAAAAAATGGTATTTAGCCGCTAGGCGAACATACTTTAAGAATTTTAAAGAAATCCAGAATACGGTACGAGAGAGAGGGAGAAAAAAAAATATATAAAATATAAGAAGGTGGTAAATAAAGTAAAGATGATTAATGTGTTTTCTTTAGACGATCTTCTCACCTGGTCCAGGAGATGTAAGCGGGACACATAAGCTTTCTCTGTCTGCAGGAGCTCATTAGCGATGTTATACACTTTCTGGCGAGCTGTGAACTGGAAGAAAGAATGGGAAAGGCCGAAAATAAAGCCCTGAATAATTTCGAAAAACAAAACGTACTAATACAACTCCCTTTCTGTAGAACACCACTGTCACTTACCACATACACACACCAAACAAAAGAACAATAAAATGTATTCATCGCATGTGTCACACGCTTTGTAATGGCAACAATTGTGACCTGTTGTTAGAAAGTGAGAGCACTGTGTATATTTCTATCACATTAACGAGTCAGGTTTAACACCCGATAAGCAAGTAACGCCTGTGTACAGCCTAATTGAATTCTGCCATTAAAGCTGGAATCGGGTGCAGGGAACATGTTCTAAACTATTTTCACAGGTGGTAGGGCTGTGCTCATAAGAAAGACCAAAACAAACATGTAAATATATATATATCTCGAAGACTGGCCATTGATTAATTGTCACTTCCGAACCCTGTACATAATCAAATCCTTCATTAGAGTGTACATGGTCTGGGCCCCTGTAGGTGTATATATAATAAATACGAGGGGGTAAATTTACCAAAGTGAGAGTTTTTAGTAGTGAGTTTTAAAAGTGATGTTGCCCATAGCCAATCAGATTCTACTTAACATTTAACTAGCACCTTCTAGAAGATAATAGCTAGAATCTGATTGGTTGCTATGGGCAACATCACTTTTAAAACTCACTTCTAAAAACTCTCAGTTTAGTAAATTTACCCCTAGTAGTGTATGCATGATAATGGACCTAGGGGGTCATTCAGACCCACTCGCAAGCGGCAGTAAGCTCGCAAGTGGGTCGATGTTCCCCACTGCGCATGCGCACGACGGAGGGAGCTCAGACGTGTGCATGTGCGAGACCCGAACTGCGACAGCCAAGCTGTCGCTCCGGGTCTCGCACCAAAGGTGGCGTGCTGTCGATGGTGACTGACAGCACGCCCCCTTTGGTGGGCAGGCCGGGGGCGTGACTGCCAGACGGAGGCATGGGAACGCCTTCCGTCTGAAGCCGGCCCCACTGACATCACTAGTGATGTCAGTGGGAGTGATTTGGGCTCTGATAGAGCCAAAATCACTCCAGGGCTTGTGGCAGGGAGACCCTACCGCAGGGTCTCCGTCGCAAGTCCGATGGTCGCGATGGTCAAGACCATCGCGACCATCTTTTTGGACGCTCGTATATGCTGTGGGTGGTCACCCACAGCTATACGAGCGTCCAGGAGGACGCTCCAATTTAATGGAGGAGGGCCCTGATTCAGAGCGAGCGCTCTGGTCAGAGCGTCCGGCTCTGAATCAGGCCCCTAGATTGTTAACAGCAATACACTGTAGTGAATACACCATTTTTATCTAAAATATGTATAATAAATGAGCACAGTATGGTGATCCTGCCTACACAGACCACATTAATAGGGGACCCCGGTACGGATCGGCCAGTGTCTAGTGTAAAACTCAGTGAGAACTGCATTAGATCTAGTAAAAGCAAAATATGCCACTGTAGAAAAAAAAAGAACTGTCTAAGCGCTTACCACTGGGGAGACTTAAATATAGGTTAGTAAATTAATGCAGAGATACAAAGCCATTCCAATACATACAGTGCATCCGGAAAGAACAAAATGTGGAAAAAGTGAAGCGTTGTGAATACTTTCCGGATGCACTGTACATACTAGTATCTATGTGATTTTAGACATAGCAAAGTGGAGGAGTCATTAAGTAGTGGGGTAGTGTAAAAATAATCAATGTTTTTCCCTCATACTCCTGTGCACAACAGCTCAACCTTTCAAGGTGATTTCCCATGAGTAACGCTCAATGAATCAGTGTATGATTTGACCTAGACACAACAAGCAGTGATAACCCAGCTAGCTTATTGTTTTGTCGTATAGAGCACAGTACATATTGGATAGGCCATCTGCTCCGACTGTAACACCACCTGCCACAGAACTTGAGCTTTACCGCTCTTACTTGTTTACCAAGCAACTGTTTTGGACGGGGTTCCACACCCTCCACACACGGTGCAGACCTGGCCCCCAGGCAGTTAGCAGCAGCGCCCATGCATTCCTAGCCAAATTCCAATGCTTTGACCAACAACGCAAGTGGAGAGAGAACGGAGAGAAGGTGTGCCGATGAGGGAAAGGCAAGAGGCTACAGGCCCTGCGCAGAACACAAACCATTACTGTCTAGCTGCAGAACTGGACAGTCCCTGCTAATTCCATGTGCCCTCAAGCTCATTTGTGGATAACTGAACACACAGAGGGCTCGATTCAGACCCAGTCGCTAGATGCGTATGCTCGTTCCCAGAGTATGCAAGTTCGGCTAAGTGACGGCAGGCGATCACACGACAAGGCATAAGCACGCCCACTATGTCTTGGCGTGCGATCGCTTTGTGTATGCAGACGCCCACTGGCCTGTCTTAAGATGCCCACTTGCGCACGTCATCTCCAGAAAGTGTTTGCAACCATCAGTACACCGGGTACCATCGGAAGCGAACGCAGCGCTTGAGGTTGAATAAACCCTACCGCGAGCACTTCAGTGTGAAATACAACCAGGTGACGTGTACTATGACGCTGCCTCTTAATTATGCACGCCTCTGAAACGACGTTAAGACGCTCAGGGACGCCTGCGTTCGCACCTTCACTCCCCCGTTTTTAATGGCCAGCCCCTGTTACCACCCACAAACGGCTTCTCCTGTCACTCACTCTGCTGGGCGTCTATGCTCAGCGAGCGACCGCTTCCCGATCTTTCGCACTGTTCGCGCAAGCGCAGAATGCAAACATCGGCCAGCTGCGAGCGAACGCTTCTTAGCGTCCGGGTCTGAATCAGGTCCAGAGTTCTAATGTAGCAGGCAAGAAACAGAAGCACATTGCCAAAACCAGTGGCTGCAAATCAGATGGATGAGACTGAAATCAATGTAGGGGCAAATATGAAATTCTTATATGGGGCTGTACCCGACCCCAGAATTGTTGCCAACAAGTTTGATAGGAGCCATTGACACCATTTCCTGCTCCTTCCTCTGTGTCACTGATATACACAGGCTGCCATCTGTCCGGGTGCTTCCGCAACCCTAATGTACATGATGCCAGTGACACAATCCAATAATAAAAACAAGAGGCCAAGGCCAATGTGGGAAAAGGCTTGCGATTGGCTGCTGAAGTAAGGGAACATCATCATTTAACAGCTGTCAGAGTGCAGGCTGCTTTTTCTTTTTTTTTTATCCTTTTTGGGAATTTAACTTTTTGGGTTTTTTTGAATTCCTGATCTGGACAGTCTTTTAGTCAATAAAGTTTTTATTTTCAAATGATGTGCACTTCAGACCAGTGTCCATTATACAGAGGTGGAACCCAAACTGCTTATTAAACTGCCCCAGCACTCTTCAAGAAAGAGCAGGTAGACCCTCAGAGGAGGACACTGTTGTTACCGGCTAAGCTGGATAGAAGGTTGGATTACAATAAGGTGCTCAGGCCTTGGTCGAATGTACTGTAAAAACGTCCGCCGATTAATTAAGGTAGCCTATCTCCTACAGAATGCTAGCATGCCATATATACTGTATGTAGTTTGTAACATAGTGCTGGACCAGAAGCTGTTAATTCAGGTATAGCTGTAAGTAATCCGTATCTTGAAAGACAACTGGGCGCACACACAAAAAGAAACGGATCATACACAGCGTATAAGAGGAACGTGGAGAAATTATTTCACTG
The DNA here is from genome assembly GCA_031769625.1 of Taudactylus pleione. Lineage (NCBI taxonomy): Eukaryota > Metazoa > Chordata > Amphibia > Anura > Myobatrachidae > Taudactylus > Taudactylus pleione. Next base: position 1,040,517 of record JAUIMM010000664.1, read on the forward strand.
CACTTTCAAACAGAAAGAAAAATGCAGCACATGAGCCGAGGCCTGGTGTGATAAGCCGAGGCCTGGTGTGATAAGCGTAATCTGTTCCAGCTATAATATATTCCACAAACACATGTTGAGCAGCTGTTTGAATGGAGCTAAATACAGTGACCTCATCTTACCTCACATTGGTCCAGTCTCCCGAGAGGCAATTCTTCTTCTCCCCCACTCCCATCCTCCATGTCGCTATCGCCTTCAGAGTCATGGGCTGAGCAGTGCTGTACGGTGATATGTGGGGGCTCCATCTCTTCTCGCCCACCCTCCTCCACCTCCCCGAGGAAGCACATCTCCTCGCTTGTGGATGGAGAGCTGATGCTGTCAATGCCACTGTCCCTGTTTGCTAGTTTCCCCAAAGAGTCCTGCTCCCCCCTTTCTTCTCCCCCACCCACAACGAGTCTACGTCTTCTCTCCAGACTGGCCTGGGATTCCGCCGGTTCCAGCAGATCAAAGAGTTTGTTCCCCAGTTCCACCATACTGTAGCCTGGGAGCAAGGAGGGAGCGCTGTTGATCTCAGGGTCGGGGTCATGGACCGGGCAATTGCGTTCAGCGGGCAGGATGATGGGTTCCCTGCAAAATGAAAAAAGTGCAATGTTACCGTGTTACTACTGGTGCGTAAGCAAACGTCGATAGAGTAAGGCAACTGATGGCTCATACTCTGTCCCAATAATTTCTTCCTTGCAAAACTATCACCTTTTGGGTAACTTACATAGGAGTCTTGGAAGATTAATTATGGTGGATATTGTGATATTATTTTTTGTTGAATACAACATATCTGCCACTGATCTGGTCAGTATTACTACTATTACCTTCATTGACAAAATATTCCATTGCATCATTTAGGGGTCTATTTACTAAGCCTTGGATGGAGATAAAGTACCAGCCAATCAGCTTCTAACTGCCATGTCACAGACAGTGTTTGAAAAAAATGACAGTTAGGAGCTAATTGGTTGGTACTTTATCTCCGTCCACTTTCTCTCTCTCTCTCCAAGGCTTAGTACATAGACCCCTTAGCCTTCTCTGTCCAGTCAGTGGTAAAAGCAGCGTAAAGAACAAATCTCAGCCTAAAATTCTGCCGAAAAAAAACTAACTATCCAGCAGATCACTGTAGACAAATATATTGCGGATGCCGGACAGTATGGCAGTGTACCTTGTAACCACCTATTGTGTAATGTCACTGATGTACTGAAAGCACTGTAGTATTTCAATGATTTAACTCTGAATCAATGAGTAAGTAGCTCAGTGTTTAAGACCATCTGTCAGTATAAGCAGGACCTTTCAGACAGAGCCAGCTTGAGCCCATGGGACCCTAAGGCAATAATAAAGGTTTGGGCAGTCTCCTATCTCCATCATAATAACTGGAATCAGTATGTATTACCGCCAACCGCATGGCCTGCGGTTCAAGTCCCTACGCCAGAAGCCCAGCAGCAGTGAAGCTCCCGACAGGGGTTTAAGGTAAGTAAACTAACCCTCTCTTAGGGGTGCCTAACCCTAACCTCCCCTCCTAGTGCCTAACCCTAACCTCCCCTTCCCCTAGCCTAAAACCTAACCCTCCCGGGGGTGGGTGCCTGGCCCTGTCCCCCCCAGGAACCCCTAACCTAACTGTCGAAGCTGGATAATTGGCTGAGACAAGATCAGCTTAAAATTAGATCGTAACGAGAGCCATCTTGCAACTGGCCGCAAGACGCCATCTTGTAAATCAGATCGCAAAACTCCATTTTGCGAATGGCCGCCTAGCGCCATTTTAGCTAAACTCACACTTAAGTACATATGGCGAAGTTACTATTAGCATCATGCGATTGCATCTTACACCATTTCTCATACACACAAATACGCACAATTGCGCTGTTAACTAGTCGCACTTTAGCGAATGCATAAGATCTTGTATGAAAACGCTGTTTATTAGCCTCATGCGCACGCATCTGCCCCAAGTTAACTAGCGTCTTTCTATCAAACCCCAAATACTTATACTTTAAAGCTTATGGAACCTTGTATGTAAATATGTAAAGTATAAGGCCCTCATTCAGAGCCGCTCGTTAGCGGCAGTACGCTCGTTCCGAGCGATGTTTGCACATCTGCGCATGCGTACGCTTTTTAGTACGCATGCGCGAACCAGTCAGTGCGGCCGAAAATCCTTTGTACGCTATATAGCGAGTGCCTGCTATTTTGAGTGACAGAATGAGGCGTATGTGGGTGGTAACAGGGGAAGGTGTTTGAAAATGGGGAGTGGAGATCCGAACGCAGGCGTGCTTAAAGGTCAAAACGGGCGTTTTATGGGTGTGTATATTTAAAACAGCAGCGTCATTGACCACGTCACTGGGTTATTTTATAGCCAGAACTGCACGCAAATTTGTGGTAGCAAACACCAACCACAAGAATAGCGAGCAGTTCATACGCTGGTCGATGTACTCGATTAATCTAATAAATAGCGGACACGACGTAGGATGCGTGCGGCCAGGGGGCGTTTTTAACAAATAAACGAGCGTATGTTTTGCTCGTTCGTTCAGACTTAGAGGTGTGAACAGACTGCAATGTGCGTACGGATCATTTGAATAGCCACCCCTTGTTTTTAAACGAACGACCGCAAATAGCGAACGGCTCTGAATGAGGGCCTAAGATTCAAGTTTGTTCATTTATTATAATTGCTGTGAAATAAAGGTTATTTAGTAGCTCAGGTTTAATACATGATAAGTATGCCGTGCTTGGTATTATACTGATCTGCACCCTCTCCACAGCTTCCCGGTATCGTCGGTGTGAAGATCCCAACATGCATTCGCAACTTATGGACCCCAGAGACTTAAAGCACCGAAATGTACATTATATGACCAACTGTTAGGATGTGCATGAGGCAGGAAACCCGAGACAACCAGTTGTTAGAGGCTGGACTGTGTCTATTTGAATCAACCTGTTAAATGCTCTGCAACAGATGCATCCTCCTTGGGAACCAATGGCATCAGCAACAATCCTCTCTACTGTGTTGTCTGTTTCTGTGAGAGTATAAACGTTTGTGTTGTGACCCCAGTCTGGGTCTTCTTGCTGAATGCTGATTGACGGGGGTTTCTTGCTGATGCCTACATCTGGTCCAGAGCGCATGCGTATGTATAACTGTACTTGGGTCTGTATAATTCTTTGCGCTAAATTGTACTTCGATCATAGCGTGTAACTGACTGTACTTTTACTTGAATAATACTTTGTGCTTTGGAACCACAGGTTCAAGGTCTGGAGTCTTTATTTACTATGACTGCGTACGCAAAATAGCGTAATCCTTAGAGGTTTATAGGAAGGATATTAGAAGGTATAGGCAGGAGTGTATAGAGGTTCTAATTCAATATCCTTATAACCCTCCCCCCACGGTTGTCCGCGCCCGGTGCCCAGCTTACCTTCGTTCAGTATGCCGGGCATTGGGCTCCCGGCGTAGGGATAATGATAGGTGTCGGGATTTCAACGCCTATCATTAGTCCCCTGCCAGGATTGGACAGTCGGGAAGCCGGCGATTAGCATTTCAACCATCGGCTTCCTGGCTGCATCCCTAATAACTGGTTAGAGTACCATGGGCCCCTCAGTGAACACTGGGGCCCTAGGCAGGAGCCCACATTTCCTAATGCAAGGGTTTTCAAGTCCAGTCCTCAAGTACCCCCAACAGGTCGTGTTTTTAGGATTTCTTTATTCAAGCACAGGTTAGTAATTATCCCATCAGTTTTCACAGACAGAAATCCTGAATACATGACCTGTTGGGAGAACTTGAGGACTGTACATGAAAACTCCTGGCCTAACAGATGATCCGGTTATACTTTCAGGACAAATCCGTCCAATCCATTCCATCTACCTCTACTTTCAAAGTTCTACTTTCAAGTATTCCCCTAAATTACTTTCACAAGAATGCATTTGTTGAACTAATGTAATGCTTAAATATAGTGTTATCCGCAAAATGTGGATTCACTTTTAATTAAATAACCGATACTGTCTCCATAATGGAAAATTCATCTTACACTTTGGAGCATATTTCATCCTTGCCTAGGACATTAAACAGGAAGTCCCTCCTACCATTTCCATTGCTTGTACAGAACAATTACTTCCACTTACTTCTCAAACTTCTCAATCAGGGAGGTAACTGCTGAGGGTGTTCCATCCTTGTTGTCTGGGCGCGGCAGCACCCTCCCATGTCGCGGGTCCGCAGGCAGTGGACGTGAAGGGGGCGGGGGTATATGGCCAGGAGGACGAGGTCTTCTCAGACTCTGGAGGTGTGGGGGCTTTGGTGGAACTACACAGGAAGCAAAGAGACACAAGAGCTATATTGTAAGCAATAACAACCATTCCCAACTAATACATGGATGCAATAAACATCACTCACGCTTGAACCACTGATTATGCAATAGGGGATTTAAAAGGTGAATCTTAAAGTTAGAAATATATTTGCTAATAACCACACGGTCTCGCTGTGTATGCAAATCACTGTTGAGCGCATGCTGCAAAGGCCTGTTTGGCGTTATGCAGACCTATTACGTTGTATCAGCACTTTTTAAATACTATGGGCCTGATTAAAAGTCGCACGCAGACTAGGTTGTGTCTGCGTGTTATGCTAATGCCGTGCCAATTTAATACGGGGACCCCCACTTGCCGCGTCTTGTGGTGGTGTGTTTTCATCTCTGTGCATCTTTAAACCACCATCGGATGTACCATGGAAACTGGCAGGTGCAGTCTCTCCGTCTGTATTATGGCCTCCTGTGTGAGTATCTGTGCGTCTTTGGGTGGAGCTGCTTACAGCGTCACACCCGCGTCTGCTTAGTCACCGCCCCTCCCAGGAATGCCCACTGAAATCCGCAGACCCAGTGTCCAAATCTGTTCTGCGTCTATGTGCGCTAACAATATGGACCTAAGTGCTGCGCAGTTCTGACACATACGTACAGGGAAAAAAAATCATTGTCCGTTTGCGCCAATATCAGTATAGCGTTTGACTTTGATTAGACGTAGGGCCTGATGCAAAGTGACCAACTCTAAGGGGGAAGTGTAATAGCCTGCAAGATGCAATAATCGGCACATTGCCGGTGAGTCTACCCGATGATTTAAAGCAGCAATAATTTAAAAGGCACAACTAACCTGGTTTTGCCCTTTAAATGATTGCCGTTTTAAAACATTGGGCAGACTCGCCGAAATAGCGCAGATGCCTACATCTCGCAGGCTGTTACATTTCCCCCTAAATCTCCTATAGGAGGCTTACATCTGAGTGAGAGCCTCAAGGCTGGGAAATAGAATAAGTTGGTGACAAGCTCACTATACACCATTAACTGGCCCATGGAAGTGTTGGTAATGGTCCCGTTGAGTCGAATAATTTTTGTAATGATAGATATATATATAGAGTTGATAGATAGATAGATAGATAGATAGATAGATAGATAGATAGATAGATAGATAGATAGATAGATAGACGTAAGGGACTCACCTTCGGGTTTGGTACGTGCGGGACGTCTAGGGGCTGCTGGTTTGGGGTTGGAGGGATCTCCGACAGTGCCATTGCAGTCAGTGGAGTTCCCTGGCTCAGATTGGAGCTGCTGGATTTTTTCTGGGTGTACCGGGATTTGAGCTGGTTCCAAGGAGAGGCTTTTAACAAGCACTGGAGGCTTGGGCTGGGGCCCTGAAAGAAAGAGGTTGGTAAGTAAGCGAGGTTATGAGAAGGAAGAGTGATTCAGAGGACAGGGTAGTAACAATGATGAGACAGTCTCTGTGACGGAGATATGATTAGCACATGTCAGGACGGGCATCTCCACTGGCCAAAATCATTAGCCCAAAAACCTGCGGACCTATTAGAGGGACAGACTCACTGGTTAATAAACACAATGTAGTCATGCTTGCTTTTGAGAAGAGTCCCACATGATGAGATCACTTTATATAAAGAAGAATACAGTTCTAACATGACTATATACAGAGTTACATGCAGACGCGTAAATATTTCCATAATGTTGGTTACAGGGCAGGAAATGGAGGCATTTTTCCATGGCCTCCAGATTAAGGGGCCTATGTATCAAAGCTTGATGAGAGATAACATTGTGGGAGAAGAAGTATTAACCAATCAGCTCGCAACTGTCATGTTTCAAAGACAGCCTATAAAAATGTAAATTAGAAGATGATTGGTTGGCGATTTATATCTCACAATTTTCTCTCTCATCAAGCTTTGATACATAGGCCCCGAAAGGGACATAGATTTTACCCATCAGACGTAGTTTAAACGAACATTTGTAAAATAACAGAAATGCTGGAACAGATCTCATCTTATTTTCTGACCTTCCTTCTAACCACAACCTACAGGGAATCAATATGTGGTCTGTGCCTTTCCGTATATCCGTTCTCAGTGTGTAGGCTCGGCACCATCAACGGTTTACTATCCCTTCAATTAATGAATATTTAACATGATGTCATACTATTTTTCCGTCATGTTAAGAGATTATTCATTTACCAAGCAATACTTTTAGGTAACCATGTATTTCCCAACCATGGGAGTACATTTTTTTAACTCAGCAAACACTGTTTTCTGTAGAACAGTGGTGTCAAGTCAATCCAGCTGCAGTGGAACTACACAACCCAGCATGCACTGCCACAGTTTTATTATTAGGGCATGCTAAAACTGTGGCAGGGCATGCTGGGATATGTAGTCCACAGCAGCTGGATGGCCACGAGTTTGACACCCCTGCTGTAGAATGTTCCTAAAAAAGGGTCTGAATTTATATCCATTCACAGTGTATATTCTTTTCAGTTTATGAATATAATCAAACATCTGTAACGAAACCTCATTACAGTGTAACACCTGTCATGCATGTCAGCCCCATCCAGAGCATCGTGGTGCTATTAATTCTTTATCGAAGATCGAAAGTCACAATACACTATTTATTTAGATTTATCAGTCTATAAAAAGAGAACAAGTTAAAGTGAAACCCATAACAGATTGCATCTACCTTGTATCTAGTACATTCTATGAAATGGTAGCAAGACTCTGATTGGTTGCTATACTTGTCCTCTTTAAAAGGTTTCAGGAATCTCCCCCTATGTATTAATGCGGCAGAAATGTATAAAGTGTGGGATTTCAGTTCTGCGCTGCCTGTTGAACTGCTAATCGGGATTGTTATACTCTCTTAGGCGGCCTGCCCGCTGACATTAGCAAAGCTCGGTACGCAGCGGTAACCAGCAGGTACATAATTATATTATATTCACACACAGAGAAAATGAGGGGTATTTAAAAACGATATCAAGGGTTACATAAATGTAGGGAATACATTTCTCAGACACACATACACTTTTATGATTTAAACCGCCTTCATACAATGCCTAATTTTAGAATGATTTCCTAGTCATCTTTTTTTATTGGGTAGGCTACTATATATTCTTCTTTATGTACCATGTACTCCTCCCACTGCATGTACCTGCAAGTCATATAGGGCACAATTTAACCCCACTCTTTCCCGAGTGACCAGCAGACGCTGCTAACCATGCAACATTCTCATTCAACACACATAAAAGCGGACAGATTCCCAACAGGTAATAGTCTTATGGAAACAGTCACCTCTGGCTGGCCATAAACATGTATATATAATGTGGCAAACACAATCGCTATACCTATCAGTGCCTATCACTGTGTGGGGTGATCTAAGAAGAAGGTTATTGGATCCAATGAATCAGTGGCGTAACTTCATCCCAGATGCCCGAAGGCAAGTTATAATTTGGTGCCCCCCGTAAAATAAGGGAAAATATATATGGTGCATATCTATCTATCTGTCTGTCTATCACATATGCACAAAAACACTTATATAAAATAGCCTTAAGTGGGGTAAATATATTTTGTGAGCAATGGAGGAGATACCCCTTCAATGCTGGCGCCCGGCGGCAGGCGCCTCCATTGTCTCCCATAGTTCTGCCCCTGCAATGAATGTTTCCAGCTGCCGTCCGTCTGAACCGGTCACTTCGAAAGTAAACACAACTGCACTGTTTCTTGAAGTCTTGTGAAATCCATACCTACATACTGTACATATATATATATGTATGTGTGTTTGTGTATTGCCATGGCGACTTCAAACACATAAACATTGCTGAGTAGAGTCCAATAAAATGCCAAATAGGATAATCACACAAGTTTGTTCCACATCGCAAGCTCTAGGTTACCATGCAATAGACAGGTAGACACAGGGAAGGATACAAGATAGGACCCCTAACGTTCAGTGTACGCTAAAGGTTCGGAACATCTTCCTTTTATTTCTTCAGCACTTGTAATGTTGCAGAAACTTTGTATAAGCTACTGAAAGTCATACTAAAGCCATCTCCACAAATACACCTCTCCTACCTGTCTGCTGTTTAAATACCTGGAATCTCAAAGGGGCTCTTTGCTCGGCAGCGGTTTCTGACCAGAACTGAGGGTGGGAGTGGTGACAGAGCTGAAGTCACTCAAAAACATAAAATGGTTTGGAATAGTTGGGAGAGCATGGGATGACTGGGGTACAGACTATGAGCAGTGACCCAGCAGGAAAGGAGATGAGTGAGGATAAACAAACCAGCATCACTCAGAATAAGCAGAGATGAGCCACATCTATACAATCATATCCTGCCAGGGCAATCAGACCTAAGTAACTGCATAACCACCCAGAAAAAGCCACATCACCATCTCTGTAGGTACCATTACTCACAAGAGCTTTACCATTGTGCAAAACCCCGTACCACAAACTTACGCTACATAGCACAACCCCAGTAATCTCCTTTGCTACATCCCCACAGACTATGCCCCTAAATTGCTCTAAATCCCTGTACCTGATACAGATCTGCATAGGTTACCAGTGCAACACCTCCAGGCCTCCAAGCCTGCAGAACATTGCTGTTTATCGTCTTCGCCGGTAAAATAAGCTGCAGGTTCCTCTGAGAAAGAGAGTGTGTGGTTTTAACACATACCAGAGACTTATCAGCACTGGTCACAAGGGAGGCGTGGATCTGTCATGAGCGTGCGACTTACAGGAGTGGAAAACGTCTGGGTGTGATGTGTTGCTAGAGGTGAGCATAGAAACGCGTTACCTTGTTAGCAATCTCTTCCCTTCATTTTGTTTAGAGGTAAAAAAAAAATAAAAATAAGCTAAAAAATAAAAGCAAGAAAATCCTGGTGTGTGATTAATATAAGAAAAAATGAAGCCTATAAGGAGGAAGCTAGGCAGCAGAAAGAAGAACTACTATAATTAGATAAGACATAAAGGGGGAGATGTGGAAAACAAACCTTGGAGAGAGATAAAGTAAAGAGCATTAAAAGTACCAACCAATTAGCTTCCATCTGTCATTTTTCAAACACAGCCTGTAACATGGGGGTTCCAATCAATAGATCTACACTAAAAAGGTCGACAGTGTCTAGGTAGACAGGCAATATAGGTCGACATGTACAAAAGGTCGACATGGGTGAAGATCAACACGTACAAAATGTCGACAATTGAATGGTCAACGCATTTTATTTTTACAGTTTGTTTTTTATAGGTTAGGCACTTACCAGAGGGTATGGGTTAGGCACTGGGAGGGACGATTAGGGTTAGGTACCAAGGAAAGGGCTAGGGTGAAGATTAGGGTAGAAAAACAAAACCAACGTGTAGAGTATTCCAATGTCGACCTTTTGACCACGTTAACCTTTTGTACCTGACTATCTTCATCCAGGTCAATCTTTTGTATGTCGGCCTTTTGTCCCTGACGACCAGTTGATGTCGACCTTTCGATTGTCTGATTACTGTAGATCTTTTAATCCACATCTGTAAAATGGTAGCTAGAAGCCGATTGGCTGGTACTTTCTCTCTCTCCATGGTTTGATACATCTCCCCCAAAGAGAGACTTTAACAAGTAAAAAAAAAAGATAGCTAGAAGTAAAGAAGCAAATATATACTTAATAAGAGGGAACTTGGGAAAGGGAGGAGAGGTAATACATTCCTAACCCATTACCTGACATTATAATACACCCATCTGAGTGTGACGCATGCTTCCTCACCCAAGACACCTGGACAGTGGGGGCTGATACCTCCCTCACACCTAGGAAGATTTCATTAACCTCTTACACACGGGATTAACCTTTAACATACAGGTACAACCATTTAAAGCACTAGATTCTTGCACCGATTTTATGAGAATCATATCTGATTGATGTTTTATGTATGTTTACACACACACACATATACTTTATTATAACTTATTTTAAAGATCTGCATGCAAGTCCCAATTGTATTCTGCAATAAACCTGAACACTGGGGACTGATCTAGTGAGATCTCTAGCACCATACGCTGAAGCCTGGCCCAGTCTACCCAGGGTTAAAGCAAAACCATCAGGTCAGCTGCTGCTCGGCTTCAGTTCGGACTGTTATTGTGGAACACAATCCAAAATGTAGACTCTTATTGCCTTTCATTTATTCTGAAGCTGCTCTTCCATCGTAGACACTGCGAAGTGATTAAGCGTCAGTTACTAAGCTGCGGAATCGGGGCCCACGGAGCAAGTTGTGCTTTCTGATGTCACGAGCCCCTCACCTGCTTATGGGAAGCACATGGATTTGCACGTTGCAAAAGAACTTCCATTTTTACACATCCCTGTGTGTCAGAGATCGGGGCTTGTTGTGCACTGTGCACATTAAAGAAATACTATATGCAGGGAAGTGCATTATTAGGCGCAGAAATTATATTTGCATTATTTTTAATTACTTCAATACAGTCCTGCATTTTCTATAACGTTTAGAAGAGAGGTTTATGAAAAGTGATGATATTATTATAACCTATAACCGCAAATCAGGTTCTTGCGTTTTCTAGTATTTAGGAAACAACAGCAAATGTTTGATTGGTATTACCCCCTGCACTAAATGTATACGACAGTGTTTCCCAAACGCAGCCCTCAAGGCACCCTAAAGGCCCCCATACATCAGCAATTGATTGCAACAATGTGCAATTTGCAAATCGATTGTGTATAAAAATCCTTCCCTTTTTCAATCTATTGTGGCAATTCTGCAATCGATTGAAAAAGGGAAAGAATTTTATACACAATCAATTGCAAATTGCACGATTGCTGCAATCAATTGCTGATGTATGGGGCCTTAACAGTCCAGGTTTTAAGGGTATCCATGCATGTGCACAGATGGTATAATCAAACTGGCTGAGGTACTAAATAAGTCATCTGGGTTTGAACATGGATAGCCTCAAAACCTGGACTGTAGGGAGCCTTGAGAACTGAGGCAGATTAAGCAGTGCACGTACAGTGGCCCTGATTCAGAGCCAGACGCTCTGACAGAGTGCTCGCTCTGAATCAGGGCCGTCCCTCTATTTTAAGACCGGCCTCCTGGCCGCTCGCATAGCTGTGGGTGGCCACCTAAATTAACATTTTAAATATGTCGTCATTATTTCTATCGACATGTTATCTGTCGATATTCTAAACATGTCCACATCCCGAATGTCGGCATATCATACCACATCCACGCATGCATGTGATGGGGATACCAATAAAATTTAATAATTGTCAGCAGGAATAAAACGCCTGTGTAACTAATACATTAAACAATGTTGTACGTCTTCCAGCACTACATATGGAGTGGAGGTTGCCACTCTACCAGCACCTGGGTGAAAGGTGACATGACTATTGTGTGCGGATGTTCATGCTGAAAACCATATTGGCTACATTTGCCTAGCCCCTCCCACATTAAACTGGTTTAACATTGGAGACAAGCTAATGTGCTGGAACACTCTGTGCTGCTATCATTATGGTCTTTGATTGGCTACAGGTGATTCTAGCCACTACCCATATAATTTCCCACTTATATCTGTCTTCCTAGTTTTGAAGAAAGAAGCAGGTGAATTAACCATGGTGTGCCTAGTAATGATAATAGTTCTGACAGGAATTATAAAAACAAAAACCAGCATGCCTCCATTTAAGAGCATGTCAATGTGGTTATGCAAATCAAGAATAGGAATGTTTACCATGGTACAAGAGGATCAACCTATTTACTTTAATGGCCCCTACACACTAGACGATATTTTGAACGAGCTGGCCAATTCCGACGCATCAGAACGACAAATCATTCAAATCGTCGAGTGTGTATGCACTGTCAATCTCTGCAACGATTCCCCTCATATCGTGCTATGTGTACGCACTACCGGACGGTCAGGCGACATGGTTACATTATATATTTAACGATCTAACCACCAAACGATGCAAGATATATCGTTTGGTCGTTTGTTAGATTGCACAGTGTGTATGCACTATATAGTTTGCCCGAGAGTCGAGGCACAAAATAACAAAATATGCACACACACGCACACATATTATTATGTTAAGCTGTCCATGGATTTTGTAATGTAATTAACAGAAATGGTTAAAAAGCCATTTTGAAACACAACCATTGCTTATTATGAGTGTGTAAAGGTGCGTACACACTGTACGATATCTATGAACGATATCGTTCAATGATATATCGTTCATATACTTAACTTTTATGCAGTGAACGACCAACGATGCGTGTTCCCGCATGAACGATAACAGTATCTATGATAGTCAGTACATGCAGGCCAACTTGCACGATATTGTCAACTTTGCCTGTGCAGAGATGTGGCAGGATGGCTTCACTGAAAGATACCTTTCTAGTCGTTGGTGGTACAGATCGTACTGTGTGTATGCAGCTTAATGGTGAATACACACGGTATGGTCAGCGATAACGATATCGCTAACTGATCTCCCCGCGCCTTCCTGGTGTGCTGGAGGATCGATATCGTTCATCCAGGACACCACCAACCCACCGACGGGCCAGCGCCCCGTGATCAACGATCGCGGCTCCCTATGTAACCTGGTCGATATCGACCAGGGAGGCCTGCATGCACGGCCGATGGACGATATCGTTATCGTCCATACGTGCCCGCGCATCGCTGGTCGTTTGAGGGTTGGAAGGCACCAAAAAATGAACGATCTGAACGATAACGATATTGTGCATTTTTATCGTACCGCGTGTATGCGCCATAAGCATTTCCCAGCTCTCCATCTGAACCACTCTCTCACAATACAGACCCAAGTGCTGTACTGTTTTATCAGACATTTGTGTGTCGGGAAGGAGAGACATTGAAGACCATTACGGCTGTGAGTGAACAAGCTCAACGTCCTTATCCAAAGGTAGAACATAAACACATGCTATTTTACTTTAATGGAAAATTGTTGACTTTTGGATCCTTTTAGACTAGAATATGTGACAATTTTATGACAGTAATTTTTAAAAAGGAGATATCATGAGTTTATTGCTACTCTCACATCTATTCCCTACAGAGTGACTAGAACGTCTGGTACTAACATATTAGAAAGCCTACTGTGTACAGACATCATTACCATTAATGGAGAAAGAGGAATAAACACTATACTAGGCTTAGACAAGTCAGGGTTGAGCACTATCCGTGTAAAATTGCTTCATGTGTTTAGATCCGTTTTTCGGCCTGGCCATAGAAAAACTGAAAGTGTGCTCACTGGGCCACTTGTAGCTGAACTGATCATATCTTGTTATTTATTGATCAAGATTAATGATTGGATGACATTAGTGTGGCACAAAGCAATCCATCTGTCGTTTGGGGATTGTACCAGGTATATGTATAGAAAAGGGGGGGTGGGCTATCTTCAGCAGAGCACTGTTCCATGATCCATCAGTTAGCACACACCTGTGATCATGTACCCACCATGCATGTCCTGCTCTAGACATTTTTGGCAGTGATAAGATGCTTTTTCACTTGTGATCAACAATTTCTATACTATACCCCTTTTACACCAGATCTAAAACCCGGGTTATTGCAGGGTTAACCCGGGTAAGCTCCTTGGTGTAAAAGTGGTGAGGGGTGGATCGCCGGGTCGAGTGACCGGCAATCCAACCCAGGTAACTAGCGGGGTTTAACACGACAATAATCCGTGAAACCCTGCAGTGTAAATGGGCGATCCGGGTCACGATGACCTGGACCGTGCGGCATCCCGGCCAACTGGCCGGCTTCAGTGGCGCTTGGAGATGACGTCATCTCCAAGCGTCCACTTCCACGCTGGAAGAGCCGGGTCACTGTAGACCCGGCTACAGTGTGAACGGCGCCGACTCGGGAATTTCCTGGGTCGGCACCAGCTAAATTATGGGTCTGATCCGGTTTGGAACCCTGTTCCAACCTCTGGGTCAGACATGGAATTTAGGTATAAAAGTATCAGACTCAGGGCCTCATTCAGCAGTGTACGCAATTGTGATCGCAGCTGCGAAAATATAATGCCTTCCAAAGCACGGCCATCATAAAGACACCCACTGCTGCCTTCTCATATCCCTCCCAACCTCACACTTATGCGGAAACATAGGTACAGTCGATGCACATCGGCCAGTCCCGCAACATTTCCACCAGGTCTGGCCAGCTGCAGAAACTGCAAGTCTCGCCGCACGCAATGGGCTCTCATGCTGCGTATGCAATCGTAGTGGTTAATTTATACACGCCCATAAAACAGCGTTCAAACGGACAGGCGCGCCTGCATTTCTCCGACCACTCCCACTTCACCACCCCCAAAAGCTCATAGTCTGTCACTCACTCTGCGATGGATTCCTCTGTGCGTCCGTAATCGCTGTGCTATCACAGTGCATGCGCGGCTTATACGCATGCGCAATGGGTAACAATTTCTTGATCTGCGTACGTAATTGCATTTGCGATCGCTGCTGAATCAGGGCCTCAGTTCGACTTTAAGTAAATTTATGGATATGAGGAAAAAGCCTTAAAACTTTTCGTATTGTTCCAATTTATCTCAGGTGTGTGATGATTTATGGAGTATTTGAGAATATACATTCATGAGCATAGCATCAGTAAAACAGAATGAGGATTATATCTCCCAGACGCACCATGTTGCGCAACAGACTATAATAGCAGTAACAGGATGCAGTCACACATAGATAACATAGAAGTCGTGATAAACGGACAACTGGGGGAGCACTGTCAAATGGGGAAGAGCACATATTAATAGTGCAGATTACCCACCACACAATGACAGTGTAGATAATCCACTGCACATTCACAGTGCAGATTACCCACCGCACATCGAAGGTGCAGATTATCCACAGCACACTGATGGTGCAGATTATCCACTACACATAGATGGTGCAGATTACCCACCACACATTAACAGTGCAGATTATCCACAGCACAACATCGGTGTAGATTATCTGACACACATTTTGACAGCATTTTGACGATACAGGTTATCCACCGCACAAATCACATTGCAAATTATCCAACGCACATTAACGATGCAGACTATCCACCACACATTAACAGGGCAGATTATCCACTGCACATTTATAGTTTAGGCTATGAGCACAGTGCTGATATCTGCAGCAAGCGTTTTCTCGTCCATGAAAGTCTGCAAGCAATAGGCCTGTGCAGGGTTGTGTGCTGTGCCCATTATTAGGGGCCGGCTCCCATATATGGAAGCTGCTTACATTGTGCAGAGCAGGGAATGCAGGACACAAGCATTTTGCTAGTTCAGACACGAAGCCAGCTCCCAGCGCTCACACTCCCTGTTATTAACCCTTCCCGTGCCCTGCAATGGGCTACTGTACTTCTGTGCAGGGGATCTGTGCTGCTCCCCCCTGGGGTGGCACAATGAGATCCATATGACACGTAGGAGTCATATAGATAGATCTCAGTGTAATTGCTGAAACGTATCCCGTGTAATGTATAACAGGAGGAGGATACACAACGTTCTATAGCTGCGCCCCGACCCTTTTCGTTGCCGACACATCTAATGCGATTAACCCCATCAAGGCCAGTCTGTCCCGCTTTAACCCTTCCCTGCCGGCTGCAGCGCGCCCATAACGAGGATTCGCCCCCCTCCCGGGAAACTTTGCTGGGCTGACACACAGGCGCTTGGACGGGAAGCAGACGCGACAAAGACCGTCCGCCAGGATAGGCTTTCTCCGCCCCCTATGACTCCCTCTCTCTCAGCTCGGCCTCGGTCACTGCCCCCATCCCGTCTGATCGGAGGAGGAGGAGAAGGAAAGTCCCCACCACGGGATTATTATTAGTCGCGGAAGTTTGCGCCCCGTTCTCCCCGCACTGAGCTCTGATGGGCAGAGCCGCCGCCCGGCTACACAGCAGACAGTAGTCGGCGGGTGAGCAGCAGTCACTACCCGGACACCATGGCCGCCGCTGGCACTCTCCTCCTGTTGGGCGCTGCGCTGCTGCTGGGCTCGTCCCGGGGGTTTAACCTGGACGCGGAGAAGCCCCGGGTCTATGCCGGCGCTGATGGCAGCTACTATGGCTTCGCAGTGGATTTTTTCACCCCAGATGCCAACTCGAAATTCTTGCTCATTGGAGCTCCTAAAGCCAACACCACCCAGCCTGGCATCACCCAAGGTGGAGACGTGCAGAAGTGTGACTGGAGCAGTGACAAATGCCAGTCTATTACCTTCGACTCCACAGGTAATCGAATTTTTGGCCCCAACGACCCCATTGAGTTCAAATCCAATCAGTGGTTTGGGGCATCGCTGAGGGCCAGGGGCAACAAGATCTTGGCCTGTGCCCCGCTCTATCATTGGAGGACAGAGGTGAAGCCGGAAAGGGAGCCAGTAGGCACATGTTACCTGAAGGATGGAGACAACATTGTGGAATATGCCCCCTGCAGATCCAATTTCAAAACCGATGCCCAGGAACAAGGATTTTGCCAGGGCGGATTTAGTGTTGATTTCACCAATGAGGACAGAGTTCTGCTCGGAGGGCCTGGCAGCTTCTACTGGCAAGGCCAAATTATTTCGGACACCGCGGAAGACATTTTGAAGATGTACAACCCCAAAAAATACAGTATCACCTATGCCAAACAACTGGCCACCCGTGCGGCCAGCCCCCAGTACGACGACAGCTACTTAGGTTACTCTGTGTCCGTGGGGGATTTTGACGGGGACGGTGTTGAAGATTTTGTTTCTGGGGTTCCAAGAGCTGCAAAGACATTGGGAATGGTCTCTATTTATAATGGCCAAAGCATGACTTCCATGTACAATTTCACCGGCGAACAGATGGCAGCTTACTTTGGATATTCCGTAGCAACAGTTGATATAAATGCGGACGGCCTGGTGGATTTGTTCGTTGGGGCTCCACTTTTTATGGATCGGGGATCAGATGGGAAGCTTCAGGAAGTTGGCCAAGTGTCCGTTTATATTCAGCAAAGCAAAAGTGGACTCCAGCTCCTGTCAAAACTTACAGGTACCGATCCATTTGCAAGATTTGGAAGTTCTATTGCCGCTCTTGGAGATGTGGACCAGGATGGCTTTAATGACATTGCCGTTGGTGCACCTTATGCAGGAGAAGGTAAAAAAGGCCTGGTGTACATTTACAATGGAAGAAGCTTTGGTGTAAGCCCTGCACCTTCTCAGGTACTTGAGGGAAAGTGGGCTTCCAAAACTATGCCACCAAGTTTTGGCTACTCATTAAAAGGAGCTACAGACGTTGATAATAATGGCTACCCTGATTTAGTCGTTGGAGCTTTTGGTGCAGATAAGGCCATATTATACAGGTCTAGGCCTGTTGTCACCGTGAATGCCATATTGGATGTGACTCCGTCAATCCTAAATCCTGAAAGCAAGACCTGTACCATTTCCAATGGAGCTCAAGCCTCCTGCTTTGACGTGAAATTCTGTCTCAAAGCCAGCAGTAAAGGCAATATACCCAACCGCCTCTCATTTAAGGTAGAGCTTTTACTGGATAAACTTAAACAGAAGGGAGCTGTACGACGGGCACTCTTCCTTTATACAAAGCAGCCCACATACTCCAAACTTATGACTATAGACAATGGTGGAAGCATGCGCTGTGAAGAATTAAAGGCATATTTACGGGATGAGAGTGAGTTTCGGGACAAGCTTACGCCTATAACTGTTTTCATGGATTATCAAATGGATTATGATGCCGCTGCTGACCCATCTGGACTGATGCCTATCCTGAACCAGTTCAACCCTGCAAACCTAACCAAACAGGCACACATTTTGCTGGATTGCGGCGAAGACAATATATGCAAACCAAAGTTGACTTTGTCAGTAGAAAGCGAGCAAAAGCAGATATATATTGGAGACGACAGCCCCTTGACGCTGTTTGTTGATGCTCAAAATCAAGGTGAAGGTGCCTATGAGGCAGAACTTTTTGTCCATATCCCGCCTCAGGCCGACTTCATTGGTGTTGTCCGAAACAATGAAACTTTCTCAAGGTTGTCTTGTGCGTTTAAAACTGAGAATCTGACACGACTTGTTGTATGTGATCTTGGAAATCCTATGAAAGCTGGAACCAAGCTGCAAGCCGCCTTACTCTTCAGTGTTCACCAGCTGAGTGAAATGGACAATACTGTGAGCTTTGACCTACAGATACAAAGCTCAAACCAGTACGACAACTCCAGTGAAAAGAAATCACTGCAAATAGCCCTGGCAGTGTTAGCAGCTGTTGAAATAAGAGGGGTCTCCACACCAAATGAAGTGTTCTTGCCCATTGCAAACTTCGAACCTATGGAAAATCCAGTGACCGAAGACGACGTTGGGCCACTCGTTCAACATATCTTTGAACTCCGGAACAATGGACCCAGTGCTTTCAGTAAAGCCATCCTTAATATACAGTGGCCATACAAGTACAAAAGCAACACACTGCTTTACATTGTTAAATATGAAATCGATGGACCTATGGACTGTACTTCTGACGTTGTAATCAACCCCCTAAATCTGAAACTGTCCACTTCACAGGCAGATGAAACAAAAAATGTGACCCGAAATGAGCGCAATCGCCGGGACCTTTCGCTAGTAGAAGGTGACTTGCAGACCCTCGGTTGTGGCATAGCGCAGTGTCTTAAGATTGAATGTCACGTGGAGCGGGTGGAAAAAGGGAAAAGTGCCATTCTATATATTCGTTCAAGATTATGGACACCGACTTTTATGAACAGCGAGAACCAAAACCATTCCTTTTCCTTAAAGTCATCTGCCACATTCACAGTTCTAGAATTTCCATACAAAAACATGAACATTCCTGATATACAGAGTTTTACGGAGGTCACCACGAACATTCTATGGGTTAATCAGTCATCCAGCGCTCCAGTCCCAGTGTGGGTGATAGTACTTGCAGTGTTATCAGGTTTGCTGCTGTTGGCACTAATGGTTCTCATAATGTACAAGCTTGGCTTCTTTAAACGTGTGCGGCCTCCACAAGAGGAAGCAGAAAGAGAGCAGCTTCAGCCACAGGAAAATGGTGAAGGAAACACTGATGCTTGAATTAATAATTCCCTTTTTTTCCACAGGAATAATTTTCAGTGCCCAGTTGATGCCATAATGGCATCCATGTTTAAAGTGGGCGTGACACTGGAGGTAGCCATTTTGGGGACTGTACCAATATTTAGCTTCCGACTGGGAACTAGTGACCACTCATATATTGGCAATAGGGTCCTTATGCCTCAGTGTTGCAGTCTCATGTTTAGCTCAGCCCACAAAATGGCTGCCACCACCGTATGTACGTGTTGGAATCACTGTATGCAAGTCTAATGCTGAAATTTGGCTTTTTAGTAGAATTAAAGAACATCTACAATGATATGCATACATTCCCATGACTTTATAAAACTTTAAATGAAGTTCTATGCATTGCTGGGAAGAATTATACTTACCATGACTTGTATATCAAAGAAACCATGTACCTATCCCAAAAACGTTCAGTCTGTCAGTTTAAAGATTTACATACAGAAGCAGGAATGTTGTAAAACCTTTTGTCTACATAAACTCCAAAGTATGGCGCGCACACATCTGCATGAGGCCACTTAGCTTGGAAAAACGATATCCTCAAGCATCTAGTTCCATTGTAATTAGTTTAGAAATAATATAATTTTCTAAGCCTTTTTTTAATGCATGAAACATTGCTTTTCTCAGTACTGGGAAATTGGTATCAACATGTAAAAATTGGTATTGACATGTAAAATTGGTGTTAACACATAAAAGTGCAATATTTTAGAGAGACTTTTGGGACCCTTTGGATTGCTTGTTGGCAATGCCGAACCAGCATTCTCTCAGACACTGAAGCCGCCATTAAGAGAATGAGGGGAATATATATATTTTTCTTTTAACTGGTGCTTAGGTAACCGCATAAAAGGTGCTGTAACCCATAGCAACTAACCAGAATCTGACATTTTGCACTGCACATAAAAAATGAAAGTAATTGTGTGAACAGCAGCTACGGTTTCCATTACCTTTTGTAAGAGTCTACCATGCACCATTTTTAATACATGCATGCTTACTGCCTGAGGTAAACTAAAGGGCTTAAATCTCCATTGTACCATAAAACTGGATAATCAACGGAGCGATGTTGGGCCGGTTTGACGTTTCTTAACGACAAATTGCCTACATCGCTCATTGTGTATGGGTGATTGCGTCGCTAGGTTTGATGTGCTACACATCAAACCTAGCAAATTCACTAGTGACCAATGGTATCTTAATGAACGAAAGAACAGTGATCGTTCCATCCTACATTAACTCATTCAAGTGTGTACTGGCAATCCCTGTTCTAGGGCATTTGTTCCGATGTCGGAACAAATTCCCGTCGCTCGAGTGTGTACCCAGCTTAAGTTTAAAAAGGTACCCTAACATTTCATCACCCCTCCCAATTTTAAAAATTATGGGGGTTTTTTCAGGCCTTTTTTACTTTTGAAATCAGTTAAATTAGAGTATATTATGTATTTCAATTATGTACATTTGTTTTTATTTTATTCTCTAACAGTTGCTTCATCCACTGTGGCCGAGATTTATAAGCAGCTGAGAGCAATACAACAGTCGCTCGTTAGACTAAATTTTGGAGCGTTTGTGTTACAAAAAAAAAAAAAATGTCTACGGATTTCCTTTAGGAGTCTGCACATTCAATTACTACTAAATACTTTAAGCAATATTGTGCAGTAGGCCATTCCAGCATTGCTATGATAATCTGTCTTCCGAGCCTCGATCTACCATCTAGACCTATGGGAGGCACCAGACTAGGTCAACAAAAAAACAAGCATGCTTATTTACATGTATTAACCTTTTGTTTTTGCTACAGCCCGTCTAGCCGTGACATCAGTAGTGTAAAGCAAAGCTTTGTATGCTGATTAGGCGTCAGTCTGCTTGTTGTAAACAGTTTATGCTGACTTATTACAGCAGTACCCTGCTCACAAGTTTGTAATTTTTTTTTATATAACTACTAATGGGCATGAATTACTGATGTGGGAGTAGAGTCCTACGCCTATTGAATTAGTTCAATCATTAAACATGCTAGCAAAAAAAAAAAAGTGTTTTATATGCTTATGCATTTTATATTGTTACATTTCAGGCGATCGATGCACTGTATGACTAAGAAAAATGTGTTTTCCTTGAATGGCCTTTTACCCCTAAGGGCCTATTTTATCAACAAGTTTTGTCATTCACAATGAGTATGATAAATGGTGTTCAAGCCAAACAGCTCCCAACTGTCATTTTTCAAAAAGACGACAGGTGGGAGCTGATTGGCTGGAGCATCATTATCATACGCAACGACATTTATCACGCGTTGTGAATGATAAAACTCGTTGCTAAGTGAGGCCCTAACCTGAGTGAGATATTATACCAGGTTTTCCCTTGCAACTGGTGTATGTGCCTGAAATGCTCACTCCACAGTGAATGGAACCAATGAAAACTGACAACTGCTGATGTACACAATGGTAAAAATGGTCACAAGGTATCGCCTCATTTAATGAACTAGGTAGCACCACTACAAAGGCGCCAGTTACAAAGATGTGCTGTTTCTCTAGAATCCTCTGGTGTGTGTACGCTTTCACTGCATGTATAGTTGTGCAAAAGCGTGTGGGCACAGTGCCCAGGTTCAGTAAAGGATAGAATCTGTGCATGGTGCTGGCAAAGTTGTGCACAGGGAGCCAAATTAGCTAGAGATGGCCCAACATCCACAAAACCTCATAGAGTGAATTTTATACTATAGACAGACAAAGCCATTACAGTTTACCCTGGTTAGCAATTACTAGCAACACGTCGACTTGTTAGGGATTAAATGCCTGAGGTACTTGTTAAAAGGGGATCAGACACGTCTACACAGAATTTAGCTATTTTGTAACCCGAAGCAAAACTGGATTTGCTCAGAGCTAGTGACATTAACGAGGCACCGTGGAATTTACACAACTATCTAAATTCTCTGTAAAATATCAAAGCAATAATAATTTATTGTGCATTTTTAATCTTTGCAGTAGTGTTATGAACATTGAACATTTTTTTTATTGTTTTAATCTCCTAAAAACACTGACATTGCTGCAGTTGTATACCTCACTTTTTCATGTGTGCCAAGTAGCAGTTATCTTCATTCATACAGGTACAATCCTACTCTTGCTCAAGCTCGCATGTCGCCTGCTCGCAAGGAGGTGGCCATTTTGTGGGTTCAACCAATATTTAGGAAAATGTACCCTAGTTCCAAGCAAACTGGCCGACTTCCCGCTCATCAATAATGGTGCAGCTCACAAAATGGCCGCCTACAATGTATGTGGTAATGGGCACACTTTATGAAGCAAAGCAGCACTCTAACATAAATAGGCCGCTCTAACACTGATAAAACTAAAATATATATCTCACATATAATCAGCAATTCTAACCACTTATATTTGTTACATCATTAAGCATTAACTATATTTAAAAGGTACGTGCTGAAATGTGCTATAGTGACCCTTTACGGATAATCTCTCTTTATACAGCACTGAAGATCTAGCATTTTTTCCGAAACAGACTATACTTCTATAGATAAACTTGCAAGAGTACTTATATTGTGTAACACACTGTGGGTTCCTGCTAAACTGTGCTCTAGTTACTGACTAACTAGATATTGTGTTAAATTGTTCACTTACGTAGTACTCTTTCATATGCTTTATTTTATGGACCTTTTTATTAGTTTGTTTTTATTTTTTTTCTACTTTGGTTCTTGCACTGATTTTTTTTTTTTTTTCATGGTCACTGAAAAATAGTTTGCATAGTTGTAGCCTCATAGTTACATATCTGTAAATCGTTGAGAATCCCTGTGATGCTTGAGAGCTTTTAAAGAAAAACATTTCAATAAATATTAGTTAAAAAAAAGTTTTTCAAATGTGTATTTATTTAAAAAAAAAAAATCTTTTGTCTTGCAGTTAATGCTATGAAAAACTATTCATTATTCAAATCAGCTGTTGTTGTGGGATTTAGGTCATTGGATATTAATAGAATGTACTCATTCAAAGCCAGTGTGCTGATGGCTGGCAGACCGCCTGTAGTGCAGGCCCAGGGCAAGGGGTGTGTGACAACACACCACACCCCCACCCTGGGAAATAGGTTGCCCCTACTCACTTGAGTAGTGGTCACTGCTTTTGTTTCATCCCCTCATCTCAGCCAGCTCCCAGGGAAGAGGCAGCCTCATTTTGAATCCAAGATGGCCGATGTGAAACCGCTCTATTCGGATAGAGCTATTTGAAATCAGCCATCTTGGATTAAAAAAGGGGTTGCCTCTTCCCTGAGATGAAAACACGTTAGGTAGGGGTTGAGGCTGACTAAGAGGGTGTGTGGATGTCTATGGCTTTAGGTCAGACAATGTTACTGAGAAACACGGTGAGGATGCTCATTAATGCTTAAGTATACAGATGCGAAGATGGCTAGCTGTATTAACTGCAGGGTGTTTCACTCATTATTGACCCCAATGTTCCAGTGGTTACCAGTTTTTTCACCAGATACTGAATGGTGAAATTTGCCGGTGGTTTCTGACCTCCAAACTGCTCAATAAATAGTCTTTGGCATGTCTTTATCCACTCAGTTTTCCAGTATGCCAGGAAAATAAATATGCATTGTTCAGCTGTGTTCCGGGTTCATATTCATATCTGCACGTAACAGACAGACACGATGAATGGGGACGCCTCAGTACATAACCAATACCATACCACTGTCAGAAACAGGAATACCTACTGACTAGCAGGGGAGGCTTCAGAGCTGGGGCTGCAGCGCAGTCCAAAATTAAAATAGGGGAACCACAACAACTGCCACCCTCACTGAATTTTTTGACTGCGCTGCTGACCAGGGTGGTGAACAGCTGGTCTGGATGCGAATAACCAACACTTTCAACACTTGCTATGACTTCCTCATGTTTCTCATAGACCAAGGTATGTCTGTGTCACATTTCAATAAACGACGTCAATTACTGTAAAAGCTATAAGAAAAACTTTGGGGCCAATAGCGAGTGAAGCGCCCCGTACTTCAACATGTGGCCTTCCTGCAATGTACCGTATTCTAAGGTAAAGCCACGTTACCCACTGATGTTGCAGTATAGAAGTTTAAACACTGAGAAGCAGTTAATATTTGATTTGGACACGGTTTTCACATTCACCATGACAATTAGGTGGAAACATCAATTCTGACCAAGGGACCTATTTATCTAGGGCGGGTTATCATAAAAATAATTATATGTATCACCGCAATGCAGGATATTTCACAAAAATCTCCTACATAAGGCTAACTATCAGTGCAGATCTCAGCCCCCATTATTATCAATAGGGACTACGGTCTGACCCCTAACTACACAACTCCGAAAAGCAAAGATTTCGGAATTTGGTTCCGTTGTTTTACGCCATCCTTAGATGGAGTGAACAGCTCTATGTCTATGGAGACATTCTCTTAGGAGAGCTATCTTACGATCCCTCTCCCGCAGCCTCCATCTGTCGGCGGAAACTGACACTATGCGCAGTGTCAGACTCGCCAGGAGAGTCTTTCAAAAATGTGAAATGCCGGGGATGTAACTCACCGGGGCAGCGGTTATCACTACCGAGTGAACATTACTACACAGCAGGGATATTTTCATTCAAAATTAAAAATTCTGTGGTGATACTGACTGTACTAATCGTGTCAGTGGCACGATTATTAGTACATAGGGCATCAAGTAACGCTGTATGCAAGTAGATATAAGCTCTCCTGATAAGAGCTGTCCTTTGCAGTGTGGGGACTCCTGCACATACGTGATCCCATTAGATCACTCTCAGGGTATCTCCAATAAGAAACCGCTTCTATAGATGGCGTTGCCTATTGGGAACAAGCTCCGGAAAATGTTGCTTTCCTGAGTTTGATGCATATGGGGAATGCTGTCAAACCTCCAAAAACGGCATGTTCGGAGGTTTGACCGCAATTTTCAGTGTAGTGCATCCCGCCCTTATTGTTGCGAGTTCCATGATGGATTGCAATTCGCCAAAGCTACTGATACTTTCACGTTATTGCACTGTGCAGTGTGAAAGGTCCAGGTTGAAATGAGCCAGGTTGAGCGACCCCACATTTCAACCCTGGTCACGTGAAGGGTTGAACATGAGTTCAACCTGGCTCGTGATGCAGTGTGAACAGGCAACCCGGTTCCATGTGACCCAGGTCCCATTCACTGCAAAGGAAGAGCTGATCATCTCCAAGCGCCGGTTTACCACGTGATGATGGTGACTTCATCGACCCTTCAATAAGCCAGGTCGGTCCGCCAGTCTGAAAGGGGTCTCAGCCAGGTCACACCCAGGATGGACTTTTGAACAAAAACTGGAAGCGTCCTGGCATTGTGATGTGATAGGGGTATATATCACCATGTAAATCTCCACTCTTTCAAACCTTAATTAAAAAAAAATATACAAAAGGTCACCCATAAAACACCTTCTATATGCTCTATAACGGAATGGGTATGAAGTCCCGACGCCAGCAGCCTGAAAGGAGAAGATCCCAACAGGGCAGGTAAGTACTCTATCCCTAACCCTCCCTTAGTGGTGCCTAACCTCCCTGCTAGGGGTGACTAACCCTAACCTCCCCCCCAATCCTAACCCTAACACCACTACGCTCCCTCGGGAGCCCTGATGTCGTGGAGCGGTGCCAGCACAAAAGCAAGTTTCTTCGGGGGGGGGGGGGAGGAGCTAGTGCTGGGGGCACGGCTACAGGGGGCATTGCAGAAGGGGCAACTACTGGGGGGCATTGCATAATGGACACAGTACAGGGGGCATTGCATAAGGGCCACAACTAATGGGGCATTGCTTAATGGGCACAGCTACAGGGGCATTGCATAAGGGCCACAACTACTGGGGGCATTGCTTAATGGCACAGCTACAGGGGGCATTGCAGAAGGGGCACAACTACAGGGAGCATTGATTAATGGGCACAACTACAGGGGGCACAACTACAGGGGGCATTGAATAATGGGCACAGCTACAGGGGTCATTGCATATGGGCAAAGGCGTGCGCACAAAAATGGGGCTTAGCCTTGTGACAGATTGACCACGCCCCTCTTTTGCCCACGCCTACGGCGCGCGCATGCATTCGGCTCTTTTGATTGACTACATATATTTTTTGGCTCTTTGCCTCCGACTGGTTAGTCACCCCTGGCCTATGGTATTTCCACTCAGCCCCATCCATTGTCCCCACCACAGAAGCAATGAATCACCTAGCAAAGCACAGACTGAGAGAAACACATTTCTACAAAAAGCAGAAGAACGCTCACATTCAGCTGAGTGGTTTAGAGGTACAGGCTACTTTCTTATCTATATATAAATATACACCAAATGTATCATAATGCACTCAATTAAGCAAGACTGGCACAGGTATTTCACTGCATACAAGTCATAAATGCCTAATTTATTCACACCTCCCGGGGACCATGGAGGGGAGATCAATGCGAAAAGTGCAGGGGGCTTCACAACGCGATTTGCATCATCGTGATACCAACCCCCGATGTGCAATGCCACCACTAGCAATGTTGATGGCATGCGGGAGGGTGTCCTGCTTTTCCGGAAGTCCAGAAGGGCCAAATATATAATTTTAAGATCTTCACTAGCTAAATGTTTTCCTTTATGACTATGGGGGAGATTTATCAAACCTTCTAAAGAGGACAAGTGGAGAAGTTGACCATAGCAACGAATCCGCGTATTTCATTTATCTAGTACAGTACATTCTATAAAATGATAGCTAGTAGCCAATTGGTTGCTATGGTCAACTTCTCTACTTGTCCTCTATAGGACTGCTTGATACATCTGCCCGGGATCGGTATGAAATCAAATCCCGACGCCACAAGCTCGGCACAAGTGAAGATCCCGACTGCGCTAAAGGTAAGTGCTAACTAACCTAAACCCCCCCCTAACCCTCCTTTAGGGGTGCCTAACCCTAACCTCCCTCGTGCCTAACCTCCCTCTAAGTGCCTAAACCTAACCCGCCCCATCCCCGCTGCCTAACCCTAAGTCTCCCAGGGGGGGGGGGTGCCTAACCCTAACCTCCCCCTGGGGGCACCTACCCCCCCCTTCCTCTAGCTTAACCCTAACCCTCCTGGAGGGCTGTCTAACCTTAAGTAAGCCCCGGGAGCCCCTAACCTACCCCTCCTCCCCCCCGCAGCTGTCCACGCCCGGCTTCCCTTCAATCGGGATGCCGGGCAACGGGCTCCCGGTGTAGGTAAAATGACAGGCGTCAGCATCTCGACGCGTGTCATTGGACCCCTGCCGGGATTAGACATTCGGGATACCGACTGCATACCATCTGCCCCTCTCATACCAGGCTTCATTGAAATCAGCGGTACTCACTCTGCAGCCCCTCAACACGTTCTTATGCTGGCCACACACATAGCGATATTTTATCCGATCTGGCCGATTCCGACACATTGGGACGACAGATCATGTAAAATATGGCCAAATCCTGAGTAAATCATGAGTCCCCACTCATGATCACGATGCGATGCGCGCCCCCGCTGGTCGCACATCGCATGTTCAGATCAGCCATGCAGTAGGGCAGATCTGACAGTCTAGGACCCGATGCACTGTGACAGTCTGGATGCAGAAGAGATCGTATGAAGATTGGACACCAAATCGTGTGCTGAGCTGCCGGGGAGAGTTTCAAGGGAAATCGTAACAAATCGTACACATCGGCTGATCGTGTGCAGATCGCCATGTGTGTGACCAGCTTTAGTGCATGAGGCTCTAAAGCAGACTTACTTTCTGTCTGAGCAGCAGCAGTACATGAAAAAGTGAGTGTGGTGGAAGGGCAGTGGAGAGAGATATATGGGGGGCAATGGTAGAAATCTGAGGCTGGAAAGCAAGAGCACCATGGGGGAATGCTTCCTGTCTGTATGTGTGCTGTTAACTGTAACAGTATGTGGAGGAGGAATTATGATCTGGAGCTAATTGTCATGGTTTGGCCTGGGCCCCTTACTTCCAATAAACCTTCTACAGAATTGTGTGCTTCCAACTTTGCGAGGACAGTTTAGGGCAGATCCCTTCCTATTTCAGCATGGCAATGCTTCCGTGCACAAAACCAGGTCCAGCAACAAATGGTTTGCAGAGTTTGGTGTGAAAGAACTTGACGGGCCCCGATCTCAACTCCATTGATCACCTTTGGGATGAATTGGAACGCTGACAGCAAACTAGTTCTTACTGTGCAATATCAGTGCCGGACCCCAGTAATGCTCTTAATGGATGCAAATAGCAGCCGTATTACAAAATTTGGTGGAGAACCTGTGGGAAAATGTAGTGGAAAGGACGAGGGAGGGGGGGGGGGGGGGGCAGCTATATATCAATGCCCATGGTTTTGGGATGAGATGTTCAACGAGCACATATGGGTGTGATATTCCTGCATCCTCTTACATTTGGCCATGTAGTGTATAAATTCCTATCACCAAAGCGCTCAGTGCACCTAGTAAAACATTTTCGGCAGCATGTGCGGGGAGAGGAACATGAAAGCACAAACTCAGTATATCCTACATTGTGATCCAGGCTTCAGGTGTGAACAGTGATTTCTCTCCACCTATCTATTACCACTTCAATCTATCCTAAATTCTTCAGCAAGCCTGATCTTCCTCTCTCACCGCCCCACTCGGTTATCCCTACACTGGCTCCCCCTGTCCTCCCTCATTCAGCTCATATTGCTCACCCGTACCTGCAAAACCCTCAACACCACAACCCCTTCAGACATCTCACATGTCATCTAAAAATGCTCATCTTCTTGTCCTCTTACATCTACCTCTGGCCTGCGACTGACCTCTGGTAACCACCTACAGGATTTCTCCCATGTCGCTACCTACTTCTGGAATAATGGAGCATACACACGGTCAGATCTGTCAGATGAACGATTTGAACGATTTTTGACTGCATTAAAATGAATGGAATCGTCCAAGTCTGACTGCAAACACATCAGATGTCAGATATCGTTATCTGACCATCGGGAACGCGCATCGTCCAAATCATTCATCTGACAGATATGTCAGATTTTCCTTCAGATATGAATGATTTTTTAAATCGTTATCGTTCAGATCGGAAGAAAAATCTGACCATGTGTATGCTCCATAAGTCCCAAACAAACTTTCTCACAACCTTCCAATCTTTAAAACTGTGTGAAAACCCATCTCTTTATTAGACCTTACCCTATCCTCAACTATACAATTCATACTAATGCACAATTACCCTACTACCAACTACACTACCAAAAACGAATGCACAGTCACAACCTACCCTACACCCACCTATACTTACTACCCACACTAATACACCCTCACCCCTACCCTACTCCCACCTGTAGTACCCACACTAATACACCCTCACACCTAACCTACGCCCACCTATACTGCCCACACAAATACACCCTCCCACCTATACTACCCACACAAATACACCCTCCCACCGCCAGTCACCAATACACCCTGACACCTACCCTACTTCCACCTGTTCTACCCATACTAATACACCCTTACATTAATGTACCTTAACACCTACACTACACTTTTTTCAACACCTACGTGGGTAAAGTACAAAAGCAATGGGTTTGAGAAATATGGGAATATGTGGTAAATTTGCAGAATTTACAAAAAAAAACAAAAACACACCTTACATAAATCTTCTGGAGTCCAGTAAATTGAGAATCATTATATGGCTAAGTAGGTTGTAAAATGCAAAATGGACAAACATCTTAATTGCAGCTTGTGATTGGTCACTCAGCCAGAACTATAGGATGAACAGGGGAGCCCTGGGAAAAAGTGCTGCATGGGCCAGCGCACCAGGCAGGCGATGGACCCTCCTAAGTGATTTTACTAGTGCAGCTATAAATGTTGTTAGAAAAATGATGCACATTACCTTACACATATATTGTTCATTTTAAATACAATTCAAATAAAATGCTTTGGCTTTGATATAAAGCATAGGCATTTGTCATAAATTAAGCACTGAACACAAATACTACGTCTTACACCTAATTTAAAAAAAAAAAAATCATTGCAAATTAGGCCACGCTCTCAAAGCTGCAAGGACCAGTCCCCGACACTGCTGCCCCCTCCTACATCTTGTATCACTGTTTACCTCCATACCCGTGATCTTTGGGTTACTATTAGACTATGATTCTCCTCCCCGCCACCACCTCTCACTCTTTGTCTTCTTGATTTCTCCTGTGCTGCACCTATCCTAAGGAATGCACTACCTCGGCTAATCAGACTAACCCCAAACCTTAACGGTTAGTAACCTGGTATTTTTATCCTATAGTTTGCAGGTAACTCTGGGCCTGATTCAGCAAGGATTGCAGCTGCTAATACGCACGCAATCGGCCGATTGTTGCGTCCTGCGCATGCATAGAGTTCGGGTGCACCAACTAGCTATTGCAATCGGGACTGCCACCGCAGAGGTTACGCAGACCCCCCGCATAGTGATTGACAGGAAGCACCGTTTGTGGGTGGTGGTCGGGGAAACGCAGGCGTGCTAGTGCGTGCGCACACTGTTGCAGGGGCGTGTATAAATTAGCCACTGCGATGCCATACGCAGCGTGAGGTCTCATAGCGTGTGTGGTTGTTTCTGAGTAAGGTCAGGGCTTGTGCAAGTGTGCGTGAGGCTGCAATGGTACTCTATTGTACCGATGGTTTTGCTAGTCTGCTAAACATTACGGATGTGTGTAAGGTAAAGTGGGCTCCATATGTTGTGCTGAGTTTGCATTGTGATCGCAGTGGATTAGCTTGTTATCACAGTTGAACTGTGTGCGTACTCAGTATTGCGATCCGTAGTGAATCAGGCCCTCTATCCATTGTGACCAAACCTGACCTCTCCAACTTATCATCTACAACAGGCACATTACTCCCTCCTATCCTACCGGTGCTATATAGCGCCCACTATTACCTCAATGCACTCTGTTTATGTGTGATAACATTTGGAGGGTACATGCTGGGCTGTAAACAAGCACATTATTATCCTTTATTTATATGGTTCCACAAGGGTTCCGCAGCGCCTTACAAAGTACATAAACAAATGAGCACACAAGAAAACACAGTTATTAGCAGTACAATATAATGCAGGACAAGGACATGGTTTATAAACATTGCTGCACAACACTTAAATAGGCAGCAGGGCGTCAGCAACCAGGTGTTAGGTGCCGGTGTGGGTCGTTAGGAGTAAATGATAGTATAAGTAAAGGTGGGTACACACCTGAAAGATATATCTGCAGATCGAGTGATCTGCAGATATATCTTTAGATGATGGTCGTTCATACACACTGAACGCCCATCATCTATCCGGAAGCCGTGGGTCCCGCTGCCAAGTAGGCGGGTTGGGGCTGCCCCCACTCCCTGCGGCTGCCGCTGTGTGTGTAGGGGCGGTCTGTACACACTTGCCAATGGACAGATATGTCTGCAGACATCTGTCCATCGGCTGTGCAGCACAGCCAATGCGATATGTCTGAACAACGCGGTTCACAGACATATCGTCTGTACACACTGGCCAACGGCCAGCAGATATATTGGCCGATCAATTGATCGGCCAATATATCGGCCAGTGTGTACCCAGCATAAGGGAAAGAGAAGCACGTGAGGGAAGAGGGGCCCTGCTTGTGAGAGCTTACATTCTCGGCCAGTGTGTACCCAGCATAAGGGAAAGAGAAGCACGTGAGGGAAGAGGGGCCCTGCTTGTGAGAGCTTACATTCTACCTTACATCTCATTTCTCTAATCGCCTTTAGATTGTAAGCTCTATGGGGAGAGACCCCCTCACCTTCAGTTTCATATCGGAGCTATATTTGCCCGTTTTCAAGTATATTTAAGAATTGTAAGGAGCTGCATAGACCCCACAATGGCTCATAAGAAAGGTACGTATGTCTTCTGTCAGATCTGTGTTCTCACGTATCAGGATAATATTAACAATACTCTCTTCTCAACAAGATCTTATTTACCAATAATATCTCAATGGGGTTGAAGTCTGTACTTTGACTTAAAAAGAAAAAACACTAGATGTTACCTGGCTCGAATGAGCTCAGCTGAGATATAAACACTGAGGGGGGTCATTCTGAGTCGGACGCTGGTAAAGCACTGGGCAGTATCGCCCGATGTTCTACCTCTGTGAATGCCTCCGAGAGGCACTACGCATGCGTCCCAATGATTATCGCCAGGGGATGTAGTTCGAAATTGCACGGTGATCTATGCAATTTCGATAGGCGTTTCTGGGTGGTAACAGAGGTGAGGTGAGTCAGGGGTGTGACCGTGTCAGCGACTGAAGACGCAGTTCCACAGACATTGGCGGCCATGCTGAGTTGAACATTCTGCGCTGATCATAGACAGGTGCAATGTGCAATGGCCAGGCCTTTTGTCCGCCAATAGAGTATCTTTATACGCACAATGGCGGAATCGCATCACAGCCAGTGGGAGCGTCTCATCGGCATTACCATAAAGACACAGCCGCTACTGCAACTGCGTCCGCCTCACAATCACCCGACTTTAGGACAGTTTCTTTATCATTTCAGCTTTTCCTTTTTCTTTGTTTAGTCTCATTTATGGCACCATAGCAAATGCCGCCACCTTGGCCCGCAGATCCGTGCGCCTACCCGGAAATCTAGGCACACTCAGGTACAAAGTGGAGAGCAATACAGCATCTGAACTTTTACAGTGTGTGACCTTTACTGACCCATCTGTCTCTATATGCAGGATGTCCCTGTACTGTTATCAGTTTGTGGAGATTTTGTCGCCCCCTTGTGCAACATTGCAGAATAGTCTGAGATACTGTAGCACATAGTTCACTGTACAAATTCACAAACGGCTAAAGTTCCCAAAATGCAGTTATGTGCTTAGGTGCCAAATACTGGGGGTGGGTTTATGGTGCAAAAGATGAATCCCACATGAGGCGCTATACATAAATGACCCAAAAGACAGCCGGAAGGCATTGCGTTTAACATTTTAATATTAAATTTAATAAAAGAAAAAGTGGTCAGTGATCTACTCTTATAATTAAGTGTTACAGGATATTGGGCTTGGCAGGGTGATTGTATTATCAGATATATTGCACAGCAAATAGTTAAAATAAATTAACATTGTACAGGTATTAAAATATGATCCTTTAGAATGTAAGCTCTTGCGAGCAGGGCCCTCTACCCTCTTGTGCTCTCTGTTCTCTACTTCTTACTCCCCACTAGGGCACCTAACACTTGGTTGTTTGTGCTCTGCTGCTTATGTGGGTGTTATGGTCGCTAATGTTGCAATGTATATTATCCATGTCCTTGTCCTGTATTGTATTGTAAGTCACTGGTCAACCTATTTGTTTATGTACTTTGTAAGGCGCTGCGGAACACTTGTGGCGATATGTAAATAAATTATTATAATATTCATGAAAAAAGGTTTGGAGATTTTTCTTGCTAATTTGACCACTTGGTGGCTGTATTTCATTGGTGTCTATGTATTATATAGTCATTTACCATTGGTAGAGTGACTAACATGGCAGGCTCTATTCATATTAACAAAATGAATGCACACTATAAGTGTCTATGAACGAGGTTTAATTTTCCTTCAATCGATCGAGCTGGACTAATTTTATAATTGCGGGAAGCTTTTGCACGCAGGTATTATTGGTCAGCATAGGGTCTATGAATACCTCATGGAACATACAGCAGTCACCTTACTTTATTCTTTAGGACTTCCAAATATACTATATTTGCAGCGGCAGCCCGACATCAGCAGAGATCCCGGCAGTGGAAGCCCGACAGCGCTGTAAATCCCGATCGTGGTATTGTCTAACCTAACCTAAACCCCCTAACCCTCCTTAGGGATGCCTAACCTTAACCTCCCCACCAAGTGCCTAACCCTAATCCCCCCTCTAAGTTCCTAACCCTAACCACCCCCTTCCCCGCTGCCTAAACCTAAGTCCCCCGGGGGGGTGCCTAACCCTAAGTCCCTCCCCGGGGTGCCTAACCCTAACCCTCCCTCCCCCTAGCCTAACCCTAACTCTCCCGGTGGGGGTGCCTAACCCTAAGTCCCCCCCGTGCGCCCTAAACCTAACCCTCCCCCCCCAGCGGCTGTCCGCTCGCGGCGCCCGGCATTACTACGGTCGGGATGCCAGCGTCGGGGAAATGCCGGGCGTCTACATCTAGACGTCCGGCATTTCACCCTTGCCGGGATATGACAGTCGGGAAGCCGGCTGCCGGTATTTAGGCAGTCGGCTTCCCGATTGCATACCACTATATTATCCCATGTAACACACATGAAGCCTGAATAAAGGAGAATTTTGCAGCAAGCATAGTGCAGATCAACAGTACTATTTTGGCCCTCACATAGTCAAATACATAGAGCTTGTTCATAAGAGCGCACTGGGGGCATTTTGTGATGCAACACAAGAAAAGTGCTGTGAAAAGTGCAGGAATCATTGATGTCTACAGGAGCCTGCTGTGTACACGGAACCAAAGCTGTGTAACATAGCACATGCATCATTTTTCGGCACTTGCTGCGACCTGCTGCTTACACTGCCGCCCGTGTGGACAGCAGAGGTGTGACCAGGCTCACGACGCTAATTCGGAATAATCTGGATGTGTTTGTGTGAAGATGCCCCTAAAGGGAATTTACCACTTTTAAGCATGGGGGGGTGGGCGTAGCATATAACTTTTAACTAACAGAACAGTGGAATGGGCTTATTTATCTTATGTAGAACCTGCAGTTTTTGCATAATGTTCTAGCAGCCTAATGCAGGAGATATCACAGACACCTCCTGCAAAAGGCTAATTAGTACTGCAGACCACAGTCCCCATTATTATCAATGGAGACTACGGTCTGACCCCTATGGCCCCGTCGGTTTACGTCATCCTCAGGTGGTGTAACTTAATAATCGCCATAGTTATTAATACATACAGTATGCCAATCTCTAAAGGCGCACATCCACATGCCGACTAGGGAAAGACAGTACGATTACGACATCGCAATCGTACCGTCGTTCCCCATCCCCTGCAGTGCCTACACTGAACGATCAGTCGCTCAGTGTAGGCACCCTCCATCATCCCCGAACACGGCCAATCTGTCATTATAGGCAGATTGACCGGCATGTTCGGGTGATGATTGAGGTCGAAAACAACCAGCGGGAGGCGTGCATCGCTGGTCGTTTCCGACATTTGCATGCCCGATTTGTGCCCGATTAACGAGCGATTGAGCGATAACGATGATGTTATCGTTCAATCGCTCTGTGTAATCGGATAGTGGATACCCGCCTTAAGATCCATTGTTGTCATCAACACACAGCAGTTACGGAGGGATGTGCTGTGTGAACGGTGTTGGTACACTTGTACCGGTGACACATCATGACTGCAACATCGCTTATTTGCTACACGTCCCCATAGGGGTGCACGGAAAAAAAAATGAGTGATGTTGCTCAACAGTAATTCTTGGCGATGTGCGCTGTGGATTGAATCGCCCCCCCTAAGGATCTACGGGCCTGATTCACTACGGATTGCTATTCTGCTTATATGCACGCAACGCAGTTGCTAATATCAGCGGTGATATATAAAGGTTTGCATTCACATTGCGATTGCAGACTAACAAAAGACGCCCACTTCCCCTTACTCACATCCGTATACTTGGCCAACATAGAGAAACAATCGGTAACATCAGACAGTTAATGAAGCCCAGACCTTACTCAGGAATTGCTTACTTTTGCGCACGCTGTCGCCTCAGGTAGCATCTGGTATCGCAGTGGATAATTTATGCACGCCCCTGCAACGCCATTGAAACGCACTGCAACGCCTGCGTTCGCCCGACCACCCCCCCTTGTCACCACCCCCAAACGGCACTTCCTGTCAATCACTCTGCCATGAGCCCGAGTAGCCCCAATCGCAGTTCCGATCGCACCGTCTGGCTTGCGCACGCGCAGTGTGAATTAATCGACCGATTGTGTGCGTGTAAGCAACTGCGTTCCTTGCTGAATCAGGCCCTATGATCAGAGAATAATGAATGTAAGCAGGGCAATCTCAAGTTAAGTTAACTACATCATTAATGGCACTAACCCTGGTCTTATAAAGCTTTTCCTTTTAAGTGCTTGTGGTTTTGGGGTCCATATGGATGTTAAGCTTTTAAAGTGTGGTACAAATAGCTAACTTCTATTAGTTTTGACATGCTCTTGACATTATATGCATAATTATAGAACTATGATTAATGTCAAGTATAATCATATTCATTTTCAGAATGATGTTTAACTAGGGTGAACGGGATCCGGTCTAAAGATCTACAGTAAAAAGGTAGACAATGTCTAGATAGAAACCAGATGTTAGACAGTCAATAGGTCGACAGGGACAAAGGGTCAACAGGGCGGGGAATTTTGACACACGAAAGGTCGACATGTAAGAAGGTAAACAGGTACAAATGGTTGACATGATCAAAAGGTCGACATGAAAATGATCGACACCTGATTTATTTATTTTTTTAGTGTTAGGTTTATGGTTAGACACTTACCGGAGTGTTAGGGTTAGGCACCAGGAGGGAGGGTTAGGTACCAAGGGGAGGGTTTAAACGAAACAAAACACGTGTCGACCATATGCACGTCGACCATTTGTACCTGTCGACCTATTGACTGTATAAAGGGGCACATCCACTAGCAGATAGTGGAACGACAGTACGATTACAACATTGTAATTGTACAGTCGTTCCTTTTCCCCTGCAATGCCTACACTGAACAATATGTCATTCAGTGTAGGCACCCTCCCTCATCCCTGAACATGGTCAATCTGTCGTTATCGGCAGATTTACCAGCATGTTCAGGCGATGATTGATGTCGGAAACGACCAGCGGGAGCGCGCATCGCTGGTCATTTCTGACATTTTCCTGCCCGATTTGTGCACTATTAATGAGCGTTTGAACGATAACGATATTGTTAATTTTAATTGGCAAGTGGATACCCGCCTTTACATCTGGTGTCTATCTAGACATTGTCTACCTGTTTACTGTAGATCTTTCAATCCACATCCGGGGGTACTGCAGCTGGAATTTAAAGACGAATATGTTTTTTTTTTGTGTTTGTTTTGTTGATGTTGCTTTAACTAGTTCCATACAGTGTTTTCATGTTATGTGGTTTTATGCAGTTACCTCTGTGCAGTGCCCCAAATGTAGTAATTCTATTTTATTACAATTGTAAAGAGCTGCAGAACAAGTTGTATCTATGTAAATAAAATATTCTTAATAATAATAAATAATAATAATAATAGCACACACTAATGCTGCCCATCGACTAGGCGATTAAACCTAGTGATGGAGCGAAAACGATGGTCGTTATCGCTCCATCGCTTGGTAATCGCCCACAAATCGGGCAGTAAGAGGTTAAAAACGACCAGCGATGTGCCTGCCCGCTGGTCGTTTTTAACATCAATCATCGCCCGAACATGACGGTCAACCTGACGACCGCCGTCAGGTTGCTATGTTCGGGGATGATTGATCTGCATACACAATGTCTGAACGTTCAGTGCATGCACTTCACCCCGCAGGTAACGATGGCGTCGTAATTGTGCTGTCGTCCCCCGTGTCGCCTAGTGGATGGGCAGCTTTAGGGGGCAATCCAATTAGCCGTGAAGGGTACAAATTGGGTAAGTTTTGCCGTTGCCACGGCGTTCAAACGCCGGCAATGGCACCGCATCTCTCGCAGCCCTATTTCATGCTGAACTTGCTAAATTTTGGGGCTGCGCACAGTTTTGAGCGAATTCAGCCTGCCGTCAAGTGCGATTCGTACCCGCGAGTCCATTGCTTATAATTGGATTGACCTGATAGTCTCTTCACATGCAGGGACATAAATACATTATTTAGTGCACACTGTCAGACATAATGAGTAATCACTCATCGAGCCTGTACCATAGACACTGTCTGTGGTTTGAGATAACTCAGAGGTGTTAACAGAGGCATCACTGCACACACAGGTAAAGAGCAAGAAACCTGCAAAACGACTATTTATTTATAAAATGAAGGAAAAGGAGAGAAAGAGCTGAATGCCATGCCGGTTACAGGAAGTACACAAATACATGTTGGAACTTTGCGCTGTGAAACCCCTACATATTTGTAAAGTTTAGCCTTTGTTCTCTTTCTAAACTAATCATTCAACACACACACCCCCTCCCTCCATGTAAGGAAGCCTGTTATGTGTGTGTGTCTGTTCCCTGACACGCGACATCCTCTATGTCCTGGAGTCTGCTTCCTCTATGGAAGATGCTGCAACAGCAGAAAGCACGCGAGGGCATGGACGTCCTGCACACAAAACT
This sequence comes from Taudactylus pleione, assembly GCA_031769625.1. Lineage (NCBI taxonomy): Eukaryota > Metazoa > Chordata > Amphibia > Anura > Myobatrachidae > Taudactylus > Taudactylus pleione. The sequence continues at coordinate 1,079,055 of JAUIMM010000664.1, forward strand.
GATCGCAGACGTTCAACCAGAAACCGCAGCGCTTGGGATAAAGCCACGGTGGGGCGCCGCAAAAAATCAAGGCGCATATAATTTAGGGTCTGACTACGAGTTGGACGCCTCTCGCAATTATCAGCAGACTGCACAGTCGCCACAAAAAAAATCAATTGCAGACTGCGTTATACGCCGCACTGTGCATGGGCACCTTGGCGGAGGAATGGGCATTTCTGGGTGGCAACTGGAAGTGCTGTTGGCGCGTAGCCAGATTTCCATGCCAGTTTGAGACAGGAGCGCTGACGGATCTTTTGCACCCTGCATGGGGCTGGCGCAAGGGCCGATACTAATTAGGACGGTGGCAGCTGCAGACGAAAAAAAAAAAAACAGTGGGTGGCGCGACTGTAAGCACAAAGCCGTACGGGTACCGACATTAGCATGATGTAGAAAATATGGCTGCCACTGCCATCGTCGGCCTGCTCTTTTAGCCGACTTAGAATCAGGACCTTAATATTTATTCATTTTCATGTTACAGAGGGCACAGAAGAAAGCTAGCCAGGGTTTGCCTGGTAAAGGGAACAAGACAAAGTAATTCTACCAGATCTAGCTATCAGAATTGAATTTCCCTGTAATCAGAAACACTACTCCTGCTCAGGACCTAGTTCCTCTGTAATGGTGCACACACGGTCAGATATGTCAGATGAACGACTGAACGATTTCAGCCAGCATTAAAACGAATGAAATCGACCAAATTTGACTGCAAACACATCAGATGTCAGATATCGTTCATCGTTGCCCACATGTCAGATTTTTCTTTCAGATATGAATGATTTTTAAAATCGTTATCATTCGGATCTGAAGAAAAATCTGACCGTGTGTATGCACCATAAGGCTGATTACACAAGTAAAGATTTTCTATCCAGCCATCCAACTAGTTGATTGGTTGGAATGAAAATCTGGTAACGTATGGGAGTAACTGGTGATCAGCAATTTGCTCCTAAATGCCAGAAAACAGATGAAAATGGTCGTCAGACAAGTTTGTTAAATGTTTGATCTAAACTATTTGTTCAATCAACAGTTTTTGTCCATTTTCTGTCGTTTGGGAGCAAATTGCTGATTGTCATTTGCTTTCATATCTTACCAGATGTTCATTCCAACCAATCAACTAGTTGGATGGTTGGACAGAAAATCTTTGTGTGTGTATGCAGCTGAGTGAGTTGGTAGATGAAGGAGCTATTGAGCTGACTGAAGTAAGAGCCAGCTACATATTGGGCCATCGTGTCCTAATATTGGATCTGCCTGTCCCCTTATTGCACTCAGAATAAGGTCCCTCCTCAGTGGGCTTCTACAAATGCCCCTCAAGCCCTCCAGTAGACAATACCAGCACAGGTGAATACGGAGGGGAAGATCAGCTGTAGGATGTGTGTATATTATATAGTGGGGTCTCTCACTGATCTAGGATGGGTAACACAGGAGGTTGCGTAAACAAACACAAATCTCACTACTGAAAATGTGGAAAGGTCCTTTCAAAATCCACCTTTCATTTACCAGGTGATCCTCATATCTTCCTTTGCAAACATAAAAAAAAAAAACTGTTAGGCGCACTACCTTTGAACCCTTGCAAAATGAATCATTTAACAAAAGTGGGCAGGGTCTGTGCAGTTCAAAAGACAGATGGCCAGTGCAATAGGTGGTTCCCAATGGTGATAACGTGAAAAAGAATGAAGCATTCTAACCAGACTAAAAAAAAACATTCTTATTTAACAGAGTCTTTGTGTACATGACAGTACAAAAAGTCAGGCAGCACTCGGTACGGCTCAATGACTGCAGAGCATCATGGGTAATATTACCAGATCAGTACGGTCAATGCATACATATACACAATACACATGCTGCAAGAATACACTGCACTTGGTTTACCTCCAGCCACTACTATGCAGATGTCTGCAAATATTTAACATACACCATTGTCTGCTAGGTTACCGTGTACTGCTGCATAACAAACCAAGATCTTGGTGCCAGCCACTCAGCGCCATTCTCTTTCACCATCTATTTCCCCAACCGGACAACAGATGGTTCATCATAGTTTAATACCATAAAATGACTGTTGTATTATTGCCTTAATATTACTAAAAAGATATGATATCCTTTTCTTTCCATCTCCATCATGTTATGAAAAAAGCATATTGCTTTAACTACGGGCATTAACCCTTTCTTCTGTGTACTTATAGACCTTGAATTCAGGCTAAAACCACGTTACTGATGAATGTATATATGGGCAACTTGGAATATCCATAACAAATATACCACCCCATCTGCAATCTATTAATAGCATTTCATGGACACCAGCATCCTCCAATTCTTCGGTATGGGGTACGAGAACCTATATCTAATAAACACGTCTATGGCATGGATAACGTAAGATATTGTATGAGGTCATCCCTTCTTTTTGATGAGAATTCAACACAAAGCACATGTAATGTAGCCCCTCCTGTCAAAATACATAGTGTATATTTTGTCTAGGGAAAAACCTATCATTCAGCATCTTCTGAGATTTGCTAATCGAGGTCTCTAGACACTACCGATCGCCTATATTTGACTACTGTACCGCAGAGATTACAAAAACATCACAGGGGGGTGAGAGGAGCGGCAGGTAAATATTCTTGAAGAGCAACAAGACCTGAGAACGTACTGTCTGTCTTCAAGACTCAAAAGTCTGCAGCTGTGCGCTGAATTAATTATTAAATGTCACCTTAATTATTTATCAAGCGATGATTAATTTTGTACGGTCAGGCGACAAGAAGGAGGAATCTACAGCTTAATTAAACCTACTTCACCTTACTGCCATGTGCTGCACAATAGCTACAGAGAGGTAAGAAGTCTGCGTAACGGAATACTAATGTAAGGACGCTAACTAACCATCTCCGATGAACTCTATGTCATTTTATGTTTTAAATTAAAAAAAAAATATTAAAATGACTCATTTCTAAATCACAGGTCGATATGAGAAATCGCACAATGACACGTAAACGATTAAGACATTCCGTTACCTCAAATTAGATGCTTTGGAAGAAATCCAGTTTCCAGCTATGTACTTAGCACTTTCATTCTAGCACAGTTTTGCCAACAGACTTCCTACGTGTGGTGTATTGAAGCACACATACAAAAGCAAATGCAGGAAATTTGGAAGGATACAGGACATGTGATACGTGCATGGACGTTAACCTCATTTCTGCTATCTGCTGCTGAGTGCTTGAGCCAGTAATTAGTTTCTACCGACCTGACGCCGACATGCCCTGAACTGGCTTACCTCTCAGGTTGCTCTTGTCCATATACATGATGGAGTTTGTGCAACCACGTGTCAACGGCAACAACAGGTGTCGAGGTCTATCCTTCTTTTTGTCCAAGGTTGCCCAACGGCTGTGAACTCTAAACCAATCCGTTTATAGTTCCAACTTTGGGGATATAGATGTGGGGACATTTAGGGTAGCTCCCCAATAAAAGGAGGTACAAGAACCGATAATATCCTGTCTCTGGGTGCATGTTTTTCTTAATGTTCGAAAACAGAGGGCAAACATTGTGGCACACTAAAATTATAGATCCTCGGCAAGATGGCACAAACACATTGAATTAAAAAAAAATCTCTAAACATGGTAAATTGCGTAAAAGGAACCAGGACAGGCTTGGCCGTGAGAACATCATCTTCTGGGTTCCTTCAGGCACTTGATTCCCTTGACTACTACATGATTCCACCAGCACTCGGTAAATGTGAGGTCTCCAAAACTTTGACTTCAGAATCCCCAGGACAACAAAAAAAAAAATCAAAAAAGATACTATTCACCCTGGAGGGGTCAAGCTACTCACTTCAGGCGTTTCCAGTCACCTGGAGGGCTTTTGTAGCACTCACCTGAGTAAAGCCACATTTCATAGGTCAATTTAGCCGTGGAGATTCCAGATAGAGTTTACAGATATTTGTAAGAAGTTCTCGGGAGTGTTCCAGTAAGATTCTCTGTTCCATGAGAATTTCCCATACAAATGTAAAATTCCAAAGACAGCCAGTTACCGTACTAGGGGTCCCTTGACAGCATTGTGATCTCCAAGACTTGCCCCCTGTCCGCTGACAGGGACAGGATATCGGGACTTTGGCTTGTATCCCAAAATCTTCCCAGGAATACTTGGTGGTGCTGGGAATCCAGGAACTCAGTCAGAGAGCTTCCTTCTCCTCCTCTCCTGGCCGAGCTCAGCCCCTCTCACCGCTTTTTCAGTCTTCTTTTTTCTTACCCACTGTAATTTTAGCTGCCTGTAACCCTCCCCAGCACCACCCCTCCTCATTCAAAAAGCATTGCCATGGCAACTAATTGAGGCCTACAGGACAGAGTTAACAAATGAGGGAACCGCAAGGCTGAAAGGCAGAATCACATCTTTATGAGGAGGGGGGAATGAGAGAGAGAGGAAGAGAGGGAGGTAAAGAGGAGGGGAGGAGGAGGGGAGAGGGGAGTGGAATGGAAAATATACATGAAAATAGAAAGGAGGGAGTAAGAAAAATTGGTGTGAAAACGAGTAAATGTAAAAAACTAAATGATTACAGTGTGTGTCAATGTGGTTTAACTCTTAAATCTTTCACTGATTTCAACAACTGAGCACAGAGATAAGAGGGATTATGTGCAAATGTAATTAAGTAAAACACTTTGTCATAGGTAATTAGCACACCTCTGCTCCAGACCTGCAACAAACAGAGACTGGTAAGAATGCAAATGACTGTATAACACAATAAAGCTAATCCTATACATATAGCTAGTACACTAGAATTTGCAATCCTGTCCCTTCCGCATATAAAACACATTTTCTGTGTACTCTTATGTAAGGTATCCACTACCCGATTAAACAGAGCAATGGAACGATAACGCCATCGTTCAATCACTCGTTAATCGGGCATGTAAATGTTGGAAACGACCAGTGATGCGCGCTCCCGTTGGTCGTTTCCGACATCAATCATCGCCCGAACATGCGGGTCAATCTGCCGATAACGACAGATTGGCCATGTTCGGGGACGATGGAGGGTGACTACACTGAACGACTGATCGTTCAGTGTAGGCGCTGCAGGGGATGGGGAACGACGGTACAATTACGATGTCGTAATCGTACTGTCTTTCCCTAGTCGGCATGTGGATGTGCGCCTTTACATACCTGTAAAAAGCATTTCGGGGAGATTGTGAAAGCAGCACCTGTGAGCGCGGCGGTAAAGTGGGCGTGTACTGCTACATCTGAGAGGCGTGTCCTAAAACTGACTGACATCCAAATGTAAACAAGCCCCAAAGCAGTCAGTAAGATCTATTTGTGGATGAAAACACACTGATACTTTTCAGAAAATACATGTAGCCATAGGGATCATTGTGCCTTATAACCAATGCAGGGAAAGGATACTAATGATCCCATTTGAATGAATATATCTCTGGGTTTTTTTTGTTTGTTTTTAATATAACAGCTTCATAATGGGGGTAAGGTGCAATCAGGGAGATTGCTACTATTTCAGAGTCTCCCTGACAATAAGGGAGAGTTGGCTAGTATGTGTCGGGCTTACGCCATCTAAGATGGCTGTGCTGCTGTAGCCTATGGGCTACACATTGCAAAATTACCGGGAGAGGGATCCATAGGAACTTTTCCCCGGAAATGGCTGCAGCGCATGTGCAGAGCAGGAGTGAAGAGACCGCTGATACAGTCACTTTACATCACAGGGACGGACTACCCTTCGAAGCCCCTGACCCTGCTTGTGCAATTTGATGCATTTGATACATGATTCTATGCAACGCAAAGTGAATAGCGTCGGAAATCAGCTCCTGGAGCTATTCAATTCATATGCGCTGTTAAGCCCAACTAGGATTTCTTCTCGCATCCCTCCGGGGATGCGAACAGAAATCCGACAAAAGTCCAGGCGCGAGGCTGTTTTCTGCCCTTAGCGCCGGGAAAACAGCATCGCGCCGGGAAGTTTAGTCAGAGAATGCCCGTTCTCGCGCCTAAACACCCTGTTTAAGGTGCGAGAACAAGCCTTCCCCGACCTAACATCGCGATGGATTGAATAGCTCCGGGAGCTCATTCCCGGCGCTATTCACTTCGCGTTTAATTGAATCGTGCCCAATGGGGTATATTTACTAAAGTGAGAGTTTTTAGAAGTGGAGATGTTGCCCATAGCAACCAATCACATTCAACTTAACATTTAACTAAAGCTGGCCATACACGGTGCGATATGCACCGTGCAATGCGACGGGGGATCCAATGTCCGACATATCGGGCAGTCCACACACACGTGCGATCGGGTGGCAGGCCATGCGATATGCCGGCTCCCCCCTCCCCCACCCAAATAGCGCTGCATGGGATCGCACATAACATCCCCTGATCGACTGAACCTGCAGTAAGATCAGGGGGTGCAATGCTCGACCCCACGGGTGTGCGCTCTGTCCGATTTCATGCCCATACACGGTACGATAGAGCAGCCAAATCATACCAATCCGTTGGATCGGCTGCTTTATCACACCGTGTATGGACACCTTAACACCTAGAAGATAATAGCTAGAATCTGATTGGTTGCTATGGGCAACATCTCAATTTCTAAAAACTCTCACTTTAGTAAATTTACTCCAATGTGCATTTAAAAAAATATATAATATACTTTAAATAGTACAGTATCCATTGCAACAAGAATTAGCCATTAATGAATTGAATCCAAAGCTGCAATTAAGAGAGAGTCTTATGGGCGTATGCAGATTTTCTTCAACTATCTTCTGAATATATTGTACAACCTTCTCACCAGTAAATTTCCTGCTTTTCATACGATCGTCAATAGCTCTATGATAAATATAAACAGTTCTTCACTAAGCAATGAGTGGGAAGCTCCTAGACCTGATTTGCGGAGCCCCCCCCAAAATATTTGTATTGGGTTCTAAAGGTTACATCCCAGCATAACAGACAGTGCGATCTATGTACTAAGCCATGGAGAGAGATAAAGTGGACGGATAAAAAAAAGTACCAACCAATCAGCTCCTGTCACTTTATAAGCGGTGTTTGAAAACTGACAGTTAGGAGCTGATAGGTTGGTACTTTCTCTCTCCCCAAGGCTTAGTACATAGATCCCAGCATATGTAATTATGGTAATAATGAGTGAGAACATCCCATGTACAGAAAAGAACATGCCTACTGTGCTCCAAATCAACATTTGATGACCTCAAATTATAAGTAGTGTAGCTTTTGCAACAAACTCCTGATTGTCTGTGAGTGATTATCACTGAGATTAGTGTCACAGGATCTTCAGCCTACCCCAACTGCTAATTTAAATAATGCGTATGGCACTAGGGCAGGAAATAGGAGACAGAAAGGGAGAACAGATTTATAGTTTAGCTGCTCAAGAATGGTTTGTGTGTTATGCTGTTATTTAGGCAATGCGGATTTTCCGTAGAACGTACTATGGGTCTCATTCAGACCCGCTCGCGAGCGCTGTACGCTCGCAAGCGGGTCGATGGTGCCCAAGTGCACATGCGCACGACGGGGGGAGCTCCGTCGTGAGCATGCGCGAGACCCGGCGAGCGACAGGGAAGCACGCCCCCTTTGGTGGGCGTGCGGGGGGCGTGGCTCCCCAGACGGAGGCGTTCCCATGGGAACGCCTACCGTCTGGGTCCGGCCCCACTGACATTACTAGTGATGTCAGTGGGAGTGATTTTAGAGCCAAAATCACTCCAGGGCTTGCGGCCACAAGACCCTACCGCAAGCCCGATGGTCGCGATGGTCTTGACCATCATCATGGACGCTCGCATAAGCTGTGGGTGGTAACCCACAGCTATGCGAGCGTCCAAGAGGCAGCACTAATTAAAAAAAAACAAACGCCCTGATTCAGAGCGGGCGCTCGTTCAGAGCGTCCGGCTCTGAATCAGGCCCTATGGGTGCTAGATTTAGCAAAACTGCATGGCAGGACCACTTTAATAATATGGAAGAAACAACTGACGTGATAGAGAAAGTCGCTATGTTGCTCGGACACTGGTGGCTGCGTGAACTATGTTAGCCTGTCACATATACATGGTCAAGTGTGTTCATCTGCAAAGTACTAGTGTCGCGAGGTGCGTACACACGGGAGCTCATTCAGAGCTGCTCGCTAGATGCGATTGCTCACATCCAGCGTATGCAAATATGACAAAGTGACGGTATGGGAAGTGATTGCTCGCCAAGGCATAAGCACACCCACTTTGGCGGTGTGAGCAATCGCTCTGTGTATGCAGACACCCATTGGCGTATGTAGAGATGCCCACTAGCGCACGTCATCTCCAGGAAGTGTATTAAAACACTGGTACATCGAGGACCATCGGAAGCGATCGCAGCGCTTGTGGTAGCCTTACCCAACCGCAAGCACTGCGAGGACTTCAGTGTAATAAAAAAAGGTTGGTGACGTGTACAATGACGCTGGCTGTTAATTATGCACGCCTCTGAAACGGTGTTAAAACACTCAGACACGCCTGCATTCGCACCTCCACTCCCCCATTTTTACTGCACTGCCCCTGTTACCACCCACAAATGGCCTCTCCTGTCACTCATTACACTGGGCTGTCTTTGCTGGGCGAAGCGAGCGGTTTGCGAACGCACAGAGTAGTTCACGCACGCGCAGAACGAAGTGTGCGCTCTGCACGTTTGCATACCATCGGGTGGCTCTGAATGAGTTCCACGGTACGATAAAAATGCACGATATGAACGATATCGACCATATAGTTATCGTTCAAATCGTTCATTTTGTGGTGCCCAACGACCAGCGAAGCGCGGGCACATATGGTCAATAACGATATCGACAATCGCCCGGCCAAACTGGTCGATATCGATCAGGTCACATAGGGACGATGGCCCGTCGTTGGTGGGTTGGTGGTGTGCTGGATGAACGATAACGGGAAGGTGCAGGACGATCAGTCAGTGATATCGTTATCGGTGACTGATCGGTTATCGGTGACTGATATCGTTATCGGTGACTGATCATACCGTGTGTATGCACCATTATTGTGATTTTCTGCTGGCTGAAAACTGGTTGGAATGTGAATGTATAACATAGTACATTACATCAATGTACCCATCACCTATACCATATACAAAAAGTGGGCAACATGGAACTCCCCATTCCCAAGGTAATTTTTTGCAGCCGTCAGAAAGCAGGAAGGGTACATGGGAAACCAGTATCTCCATGCCAGACTTATTACTGCAGTACTTGTGCCCTGGCATCCCAGGTACCCCTGATATCTGTCCTGTCCCGCGCAGCACTGGGTCTCCCTGTGGCTGCAGAGATAATCAGAGCTGGCTGAATCATTCTTATTCACTGCCAGACTGTCTGACCAACTGCCAGACTCCCTGTACTGTACTGTGGAGCTTAGTCTCAATCTAGTGTCGGCTAAATCCTCAGCACAGGACAGGTAATTAGAGTTATGCTAATAATGCAAACAACAGGCCAGAGACCTGGGGATGAGTAGTGTGTTGCAGGGGAGGGCTAAGGGCACATAAGCACTACAGGTGAGGAATAGTGGGAGTGATGGGAAGGATTATTAGAGGAGAGATGGGGACATTGTCCTATGTGACTTGGCTCCGTTCCTCTATCCCCTCTCCCTTTTCACAGCATGGTAAGGTCTGGCAGAACTGCACAAGTTCTGCTTGCCCTGTAGTAAGCTTTTTTTAAGCAATTGAAGACTTTACCGAGACACTTCAAATGAGTACAGTCTCCCAGTGTGGCCCTCGGGCCAGAAAACGTTGCGTTCACCTGAAATATACACAGTGGAAGCTGACATGTTGTGGGGTTATGCCTCAGACGAGTCATTAGTTATTAGTGAATTGATAAGCCGAAAATTGGGAATGCCTCCACTGCAGTGTGTCCAACGTCCTGTCTGGTGTGCACCACCGTGAAACAGCGGTGTACTATGGCCCTGATTGAAGGCTTGCTCTGCAGAACAGGTACTGTAAGTGTGATGTTAATGTAACTAGTGGGGGGGGGGGGGGGGGGGGGGAGTTTGTGGACCAGGGGGTGTTAATATAGTGTGCGGATACTGAATGTTCACGTATGATAGTGAGTTTCTTGTGAACTGTTCATGCATCTAAATCAATAAAAAGCCCCACGGTGTCTACGCAAAAAAGTGACAGGACCAATTGAGCCACAAGGACTCTGGAATGTATTGAACGTTTCTGTGTGGTGACTTAAAGGTGGTTATGCAGAGGCACAGGGATATTCAGTGTTATGAGTGTGTTATTGGAGTATTGCTGGTGTGTTGCAGAAGTTGTTTTGGACTCAGACTCTTAGGGGTAAATTTACCAAAGTGAGAGTTTTTAGAAGTGAGTTTTAGGAGAGATGTTGTTCTTTGAGAAAGGCCTGTGATTGGCTGAAAGGCGTTGGAGGAGACACAGTACCAGCTCTGAGCTCCCAAACACCCCTGTTTAGTAACCAGAGTAGTGAACCACACCATCATCGACAGCAGCCCCACCCTCTGCAGCTGCAGGAACCCACTGGCCTGTGGGTGATCCTATCAGCACACAACAGCTACAGAGTCTTCAGTTAGGAGGAGAGGAGCGAACTGAGAACCTGCCCACTGTATCTCCCCAACAAAACTCAGTGGCAGTTGACCCTCCAGGACACCTACTGGTAAGGTCACATCAGTGCAGGACGTCACCACTATACCACCCACAGGCACACAGGCTATCATAAAGTCCGACAGGACTATAGTGGATACCCAGTTTGCCGCAGTACATGTGTACGGGAAACGTATGATACATTGGGTTCTATTTACCAGGCCTTGGATGGAGATAAACTGGACAGAGATAATGTACCAAACAAACAGTTCCTAACTGTCATTTTTCAAGCACAGCCTGTGACTTGGCAGTTAGGAGCAGACTGGCTGGTACTTTATATCCGTTCACTTTATCTCCATCCAGGGCTTAGCAAATAGACCCTACTGCATCATATGGAAAGAGGCACCGTAAAAGCAGCCGACCTACATCCCACACAACATCCAACAAACCTTCACCGTTTTCAAATTCACTCAATTGATTTGCATATTGTTAATTCAGGAGCATCTCACAGTAATTGGCAATACATTTGGCTTTCACACTTATCCTGATTCACGTATTTCCTTTTCACACAGCAATCATCATCTGCTTACACCCACACCCACCTACATCTACCCCTACCCAAGGTGCAGAGCTGGCTACAACCTCTTACCCTACTGACACGATACGAGACTGGACACCTCGAGTACCAGCTGCTCCCGATAACCCAGTGCGCTATATTAGAGCGCTGATCACAAACCCCTCTCTATCCTCCTCTGTGAACGATTATGCGTCTGAGTTCACAAACGCTACACAGTGACACTCCCATAACATGTCCATAAGGTGGACAATCTCCATGCGTCTGAATAGCCGCCTACCAGTCACTGCCCATAAACGCCCAGCACATTTCTGATACTGTGCCCCTCAGCCCCATCTGCGCGTACAACGTAGGACATGTGAGCTGTGCGACATTTTAGCGACTTTAAAACATGCAAAGTAGCAAAAAAATTGCTCAACTCCGTGAACCTCAGCATCAGAATAAGGCCCTATAAAGCTAATATGGGGAATATAAAAGTAATATAGTAGGGGCTATTCATGCAATGTATCAGCAGTTGTAAACTATTCATTTAATATGGGCTCTCTCTATTAATGTGGGAGCTATTTATGGATAGGTTAATGAGAGCTATTAATATTCAGTAGTGTTGGGGCCAATAATGCAATATTGGATCTCTGTGTTTAATGAAGGGGGCAAATTATTTAATCAGCTAATTGATGTTGGTGTTAGGGATTTAATTTTGAGTCTTGTTAGAGGGGGGGGAGTAGAGCAAGGGCGTATTAAGAGAGGAGGGGGCCCATGGACAGGGAGTGAACTCTGACAGCAGCAGAAGACTCAGGGTGGCGGCCATTTTCCAGGCGTTTCCAGCAGCGCTACTCCGAAGGAGAGATATGAAAAAAAAAAGTATGGGTACAGGGTGTGCAGTGCAGGCCCCCCTGAACCCATATGCACCGCACACCCTGCACCCATTCTAAATGAATAGGGGTTGGGTACGGGATGCCGTCAGACACCTGTTGGTCGGTATCCTAATCCTCCCCCTCTCCCTACCCGGTGCCTAAACCTAACCTCCCCCCCTTAGTACCTAAACCAAACCTCCCCTAAACCTAACTTAACCTCCCCCTCTCCGCACCCTAAACCTCCCCTATAGTGCCTAACCATAACCCTCCCCCTAACCCCACTACTTACCTTCAGGATGCCGGCGCAAGCAATCTGAGCACCGGAATCCCCGGTAATATGACTGCATCCCGTGAATAGAATCTCTCTCTTTTCCTAACATGACCTCAACATACTAACTTCAGCCAAGCAACACAACAGTAAAGGCCCCATACATCAGAGATTGATTGCAGCAATCGTGCAATTTGCAGTCGATTGTGTATAAAAATCTTTCCCTTTTTCAATCGATTGTGTATAAAAATGGTTCCCTTTTTCAATCGATTGCAGAGATGCCACAATCGATTGCAAATTGCACGATTGCTGCAATCAATTGCTGATGTATGGGGGCCTTGAAGCTTAATACAGCAGTGCAATCTGTAAGACCAGGCGTGAGAGATCATCTCAGTCTATCACCTGTAATGAGTTTGGGGGGCAGTCAAGATTTTTGAACTGCCGCGGCCTGTCAGGACTTTTCCTAACGGCAGGGACAGTTGGGAGGTATATCCCGCATCATTTAGCTTTTCCTATACACAACTGCCAGTAGCTCTTACCCAGCTGCAATTACAATAGAATATTGTACTGTGCTACACAGATCACACCCCTCCCCATGACGTGGCCAGTCTGAGAGTGCCGGTGACTACTCCAGTGGGAGTCACAGTTTCTCTGCACAGTATTCTATCCCAGATGTAGGAGCACACAGTATGTGACAAGGGGAGAGGGGACACTCTAGATGACACGTCTCCTCCTGTCACAAGTTGTCACACAGGCCCATTAAAACCATAAAACGTCCCCAACATTAATGCAAAATGATTACTTCTAAAGTAAACTCCACTCCCAATACCACAACTTAACAAACAATACCACCAGGATCTGGTCTCCAGGACTAACACGGTTCAGCGGACACAAGACCCAAGCAGTGCCTGCAGTCCCACAATGCTCCAGGGCTCGGAATCAAGAGCTTCAAAGTGACCTCATGCGGTTGCAGATGTCCAATCAATTATCTAACAACACTTCACATTCAAACTTCAGGCTGTGAGCCCTGGAGCTTCATGGAGCTATGGTCTTATGGACTACTGCTAGTGTGAACAGCAGCGTGTCATCGTACTGAGCCGAATACTGAGGGACATTATTAGACACACTGGGGTGAAACTGAGGGGCTGATTCACTACTGATCGCAACTGCGATTGCAATAGCAATTACGCACGCAGTTCAACTGCGATAGTATGCTAATCGATTGAGATCGCTATGCCATCGCAGCACAACATAAGGACGCCCACTTTACCTTACACACATCCGTAATGTTTAGCAAGTCTGCAAAACCATCGGTAACATCGAGTACAATTGGAGCCTCACGGACACTTGCACAAGCTCTGACCTTACTCAGGAATTGCTAACCTCATCGCACGCTAGGAGTGCTCAAACTGCGTACAGAATCGCAGTGGCTAATTTATGCACACCCATGCAACGGCATTCAAACGCACTGGCACGCCTGCATTTCTCCGACCCCCCCCCCCCATCACCACCCACAGACAGCACTTCCTGTCAATCACCTTGCGATGGGTCTGCGTAGTCACTGCGATCGCAATCCCAATCGCAGTGGCTGGTTCGCGCACGCACAGTACACAACAATCGGCTGATTGCAAGCGTAATCGCAGTAGTGAATCAGGCCCTGAGTTGGAAAACCGACACATCGGCTGCCGACATCAGGGGTGCTGCATGACGCTGGTCTGTCCTGAAAAGCCAATGTTGTGCAGCAAATACATGGTCTGACAATTCTGCATGTAAAAAGATCACCTCAACAATTTTTAGAGAAATGTATCATTCTTATAGGAACGATAATGGTGTGCACTTAAGCTGGCCTACACGGTGCTATATGCACCGCATGACGCGACTGGGCATCCGACGTCCGGCATATCGAAAGGTCCCCACACACGGTGCGATCGGGTGGCCAACCGCCTGATATGCCGGCTCCCCAATCCTGCATAGCGCTGCATGGGATCACACATCACATCCCCAGATCACCTGAACCTGCAGTAAGATCTGAGGGTGCGATGTACGACCACACGGGTGCGCGCTCTCTCAGATATCATGCCCATACGCGATACGAAGGAGCAGCCAAATCCTACCAATCCGTCGGATCGGCTGCTTTATCACACCGTGTATGGGCACCTTAAGGTTCAGAATCAACTACAAAAAGTAATAGCATCAAATGGCCACAGAGACTAATTCAAGTTGATTCATTCCAAGAATAACGAAAAACAAAAGAAATATTCTTGAATATATAAACCAAAGTGCTCAGGTCATGACAGTGTTAAATTAGGGGCTCTCCTGCGCTGCCTCCATCCTCACTGCAACCAGGTAACTGAGCCGTCGGTCTCTAGGACCTACCAGGGCTCAGCAGAAGGCCTGACCTGCGCGTCATGTTTGCGAGTCTTTCCTCCCTGGCGTTCCAAGTGTATAGACTCTGGAGATATGCCAGCCTTGCAGAGCCCATAGATTACAGCAAGTACACTATATGACCACTGCTACATTAGAGGGGCGTAGTGCTACTAGCCGCCGGTGTTTTTATCACTCTGACGCCTGGTGCACTACAACACCCAGCCATATCCTGATACTCCAGGCTGCATCTATATTACCATTTGTACACCTGCTATAGGCATACGGTCAATATCCCGACAGTCGGGATGCCGGCGATTAGAATACTGGCGCCGGAATCCCAACACCTGTCAGAATCCTGGCGCCGGCATTCCAACCGCCGGCATCTCAAAGGTAAGTAGTGGGGTTAGGGGGAGGATTAGGGGTTAGGTTTAGGGTGTGGGCAGGCTAGGTTTAGGCACTTGGGGGGGGAGGTTAGGTTTAGGCACTGGGGAGAAAGGGTTAGGGAGAAGGGGAGGGTTAGGATACCTACTGACAGGTGTCTGTATCCTAACTGTCGGGATGCCGGCGTCGGGACTTTTATCGCCGGGATTCCGATCGCTGGCATCCCGTACCCAACCCCTGCTATATCCCTGTGTCTTCTGCTACTTGTTTTTCTACATGGCTCAATAGAACAGGGATGGGGAACCTCAGGACCGGGACCGTATAGCGCCCCCGGAATCATTTGGTCTGGCCCTCTGAGCTTTTTTCTGCTAGCCTCATCTGGCTAACAGGGTGCCTAGAATGTCAAATCTCAGGTGCACAACTCCAAATTATTAATAATATATAAATGCAATAAAATTTTGCAATCAATAGAGATTTTTAGCATAATCTTGGCCAAGGTTATGGGCCTACCCACCATATCCAGGTAACCTCTGTAGGGTAGGTCCCTAACATACGATTCAAATCCAGAGCGCAGGATACCCCCAAACTAGCCCAGCTAAGCCGCCCCAGGGCACCGCCATAGTAAGAAAAGTGCAGTGTGAAAGAGATAGTTAGGAGCAGCTACTGCTGCATATAAAGAATGAAAATAAAAAGTGAGGTACATATTTAATAAACAAACAGTGAAGGGTTAAAATGTGTTATAAAAGAAAAATGTGTTATAATGCGGTGCCCTGAAACAGATCAACCAAAGGCAATCCAGGGGGACCCACGCCCCAAAAATGAACCAAAGTTGCACTACAGTATATAAAACTTGTAGGACTTACCTAGAATTGTGCCTATTACTAGTGTGCATATTCATCACAAGACTCCATGCTTTTAAACCAATAAGGTAGGGGTGCTAATCCAGACTGAGGGCGTCTCCTTTCCCTCAGGTGTGCAATGTGCTTTATTGCACACCTGAGGGAAAGGAGACGCCCTCAGTTGATCGGTTTCAGGGCCAAGATTATGCTAAAAACCTCTATTGATTGCAAAATTTTATTGCATTTATATATTATTAATAATTTGGAGTTGTGCACCTGAGATTTGTCTCATCAGGTAGCACCTCCCATTATATATATATTTAGGGTGTGCAGGCCAGAAATCTTTGCCTAGAATGTCACCCTGCAGCCAGAATCTATGCAGCAGTGCCGCCTGGAGCGTCCTTAGGACACTTCAGACGGTCACCCCTCTGCCCCTACAGCTCCCCAGAGCATCCTTAGGATGCTCCGGTCATTACTGTAATCACCGTCAATTGTGGCCCCGCCCCCATGTGACATCACATGGAGGGGCGTGGCCTGGGCCCGCAAATTATGTTATATATATCGAAATGGCCCTCGGCAGAAAAAAGGTTCCCCACCCCTGCAATAAACATAAGGCCTGCCACATGTGGACTAACCGCCACCTGCATCAAACTGCACAATACATGTAACACATTATACACTCTGGCCCAGGGTATGGTCTGTAATCTAGTTGGACTATTTGCTTAAACTTAATTCCACCCAGTGTCATTTTGCTGCACATCTCCACTACCACTACTCTAATAATAGCTTATGAGACTAGCTTCAAGTGAATAGGTTCTGGTCCCGGTACACTGACACTGCCAACAGACAGAAGTTAAAGTCATTGATTTTGTATTAGATCTTACTGCCTAGCTTACAGAGGGCTAGCGTCTTCTGTTATCAGTCACTTACGGTGAGGACTGTAACACAATACACTTCATCATCACGCTGCATGGCACAAGCGTACGACAATATAACCGAATTGCAAAGATTACCCAGTTTAGAGCTTGGGCCTGATCACATTATTTAAGGCAGCTGGCAGACAGATCGTTGAGCATATTTACCAACATAACTGATATTGACGCTCGCAACATGTCTATGAGATTATTATCTGGTGTTGTGGTTCTTTTGGTGCTAAAAGTTGCAATTTTGGGGCTATTTGACAAGTAATGCTGGCCATACACGCTACAATTATCGGGGCGATCCGCCCCGATTATTGTAGCGTGTGTGCGGGCGACCGAGGGTTCAATATTGCTCGGTCGGGCATGCAGGATTGTCCAGCATGCCTGTCCGATGCGATATTTACCCGGTAAACTGTCGGCCGCATCGGGCAGTGTATGCCCAGCCGTGCCCGACAACAGACATTTCCTGTGTTCCTTCCCATGGAAGGAACAGGGAAATGTCTCCTCCCCCGGGGGCGGAGCGCAGATGTCTGCCGAATACACTGTGAGATAAATCTCAGTGTATGCCGGCGATATCTGTGGCTGGCAGCCGGCCAGATAAAATGTCTGTCAGTCTGACAGACATTTTATCTGGCCGTGTATGCCCAGCATAAGTAATACTTGAGAGAGTGTGATAACAAATTAATCAGAGGAAGTATGGTGCACATAGCAAACAAACTGGCTTAATTGGGGCACCTTAGGGCCGCTGCACACATGGTGAAAAGAATTTATCATGATGCAGAATTTACTCTCAGACCTGACTTAGGGCCTGATTCAGAGCCGCTTGTAAGCGGCCGCTCGTTCGTTCTGACCGATGTTCGCACATCTGCGCATGCGTACGGATTGTAATACGCATGCGCGAACCAGTCAGTGCGGCCGAAAATCGTTTGTTCGCTATATAGCGAATGCCTGCTATTTTGAGTGACAGAAGGAGGCGTATGTGGGTGGTAACAGGGGAAGGTGCTTGAAAACGGGGGTGTGGAATTAGATCGCAGGCGTGCTTAAAGGTCAAAACGGGCGTTTTAAGGGAGTGCATAATTAATACAGCAGCGTCATTGACCACGTCACTTGGTTTTTTTTTACCCCGAACTGCTCGCAAAATAGCGGTTGAAAAAACCAGCCACAAGAATAGCGAGCAGTTCATACGCTGTTCGATGTGCTCGATTAATCTAATAAATAGCGGACATGACGTAGGATGCGAGCGGCCAGGGGGCGTATTTTTCAAAATTACAACCGCAAGTTTTGCTCGCTCGTTCAGACTTAGAGGCGTGAACAGACCGCAATTAGCGAACGGTTCATTTGAATAGCCACCCCTTGTTTTAGAACGAACGACCGCAAATAGCGAGCGGCTCTGAATCAGGCCCTTAGATATGACAGATTATGATTAGTTGTTGACTGAAGAAGACATTCTGGGGTGGAGGTGAGGGATTTGGGGATGGGGTGGAATACATACACATTGCAAATTACTACAAAGTATTTCTACAATAAACTAAATGGTCTTAAAACCTGCAACGCATATAACCACCATTAGGTTCAATGTTCCTTTAACGAAGCAGTCACAATTATCTTTTCCAGGATCATTTGATACAGATAACAAAGTTTAGTGATGCACGAATAACTATCTGCTGCTGACAATGTGTAAAGCATTTTGTCAGTTATCATATTACATCAATACCACTGGGTATAATCCATCACACCTTTCACTGTGTGCCACTTTATAGAACATTGCTGTAAATGCATTAGACTAATGTACCAACATTATCCTAACGATTAGTATCCTATTTCAGTCTCTGCGCCATTAGTTCCCTTTCAGTCCTCTGTGGGTCTGCGGTTATGAAAACAAAAACGATCAAATGTTTTATATATCATTACACAAATGAATCAACCGCTCCAAAGTAAAAGATTGAAGCTACGGGACTCACGACGTGAGTGGTATTTTGCTGAGTGGATACGCAAAAAGGTCAGATACAATCCCAGAGATCGCTGCAGATAAGAGTCTGGGAAAAGGTGTTGCCTCAAGTCCTTTAAAGACTTCCTTCCCTAGTGATAAAGCCAGGTCCCTTTCCCTCTGGCTGTAATTTCAAAGCATTGTCCCTTATCAACCCAATCACCCAGCCCGGGCTGGTGGCGAACATAAAGAGAATTGAATATTGATTTGGGAGACCACAAACACAAAAACAAAAGAGAGGAATTTTTTTGTACATTTATTTAAACTGCTAAAGTGAAACTCATTAAAAAAAAAAAAAACTTCTTTGCAGCCAAAATTTCCAAAACAGATGCCACACCCTGACTAAATAGAAACAATAAGCCATATAAATAATACATGGAACCCTATTGTTTGCAGAGAACAAATGGATTTAAAAATATGAGCAAACCGCCTGTAAGACTGAACTAAACAATAAACTTGAATTAACTGGCATGTCTAACACTTAACTTAGGGGGAAATGTATCACGTCTTCAAAAGCGTGGAGATGAGGACAAGTGGAGAAGTTACCCATAGCAACCAAGTGACTTCTACATATTATTTTAGAATGTACTTTATAAATGCTAGATAGAACAGTGACAGGCAACATGTAAAACCTAGCCGCTGCCGGTCTTGCTGCCGAAATCCTGACAAGGGAGTTAAGATAGGAATCGAAATACAGATGCCTATTTTAATACCGACGGCGGAATCCAGAAGAACGCTTGCCCGAATGTGGCAAGTCCGGGATGCCAGTCCTGTTAGCCGTGGAGGGGGTGAGGTGGGGATGGGTTAGGTTTAGGGCAGTTAGCGGGGTTAGCGTAAGTTTTTTTTTTGGGGGGGGAGGGGGAGGTTAGGGTCAGGCACCCCTGGGGGGGGGTTAGGTTTAGGCACGAAGGAGGGGGTCTTAGGTTCAGGAACTAACAGGGAGGGTTAGGGTTCAGGGTAGGGAGGGTAAGGGTTAGGCTACAAGAAGGGAGGGGAAGTATACTTACCCGACCCCTGTCGCAATACCAACCATCGGGATGCCGCTATCGGTATTGTGACAGGAGGCATCCAGATAGCCGGCATTACATACAGATTCCCCCTCAGGGGTCAGATTAGTAGCCCCCCCAGCATTATGTGTAAATAACAGCTCAGCAGGCATTTTAAAACAAACAAATATGACATTAAAGTAGATAAGAATTTGGTCTGCAAAGGAAGGCTCAGGAGGCCGCATGCAACTCTGCCAAGCCCGTTGTCCTTCACTGAGCTAGATGATTGGTTGCTATGGGCAACTTCTTCACTCTTTAGAAGGCTTGGAACATCTCCCCCTAAGGCTGGGTACACACTGGAGCAATGGGCATTCGTTCCTACATTGAAACGAATGCCTGTAAACATTGTACATCCACACGACCTTAATTAACGACGGAATGATCACCGTTCCATTATCCATTAACAGTGCACGGACCGCTAGGGATATCGTTAGGTTTGACGTGCAGCACATCAAACCTGGCGACCATTGCTAGCGACCTTGGGTGAGCGCAATGGCCAGTACACACTGAGCGATGTAGGCGATATGTCGTTACTAAGCGGCATATCAGCCCAACATCGCTCCAGTGTGTACACAGCCTAAGTCTGCCCAGCATAATATTTCATCCCCTAGGGAAATTATAATAACTAGTATGCCCGTGGCAAACATTTCGCCAATTTGAACCCAGAACATACGTACGGAAAATGCTTTACAGATGCCATGAACATTGGGCCTGATTCAAAGATGTACGCTAATGCCATACGCAGCTGCTGTGCGAAAATATGCAAAATGTCAAAGACGCCAAGGATGCGGCGTGTACACTATCGGTGCGATAAACTGTAAGTTAAAATATCACTTTAACAATCTTTAGGGAAATGTATAGTTTATATAGGACCTGGATCAGTATCAATCCTGACGCTGGAAGACCGGCAGTGAAGATCCCGACAGGTAAGTATTTTAACAGTTTACTAACCTAACCCCCCCTAACCCTAACTGTTCCTTAGGGGTGCCTAACCCTAACCTCCTCCTAAGTGCCTAACCCCCCTGTAAGGGGGGCTTCCCCGCAGCCTAAACCTAAGTCTCTCTGGGGGGGGTGCCTAACCCTAACCTCCCCCTTCCCCTAGCCTAACAATCCAGGGGTGGGCCTAACCCTAAGCCCCCCCTGGGAACCCCTAACCTAACCCTCACCCCCACGCGGCTGTCCGCGCCCGGCTTACCTTCGATCGGTATGCCGGGCGTCAGGCTCCCGGCGTAGGTAAAATGACAGGCGTCGGGATGTCGACGTCTGTCATTAGACCTCTGCCGGGATTAGACAGTCAGAAAGCCGGCGGTCGGCATTTAAACCGTCGGCTTCCCTACTGCATCCCATAGGAACAATGTGTTATCACAAAAAAAAAAAAATTGTTCCTTTTATCTTTCTTGTGTGTACATAGTTTAGCATGCAGTGGAGAATTACAGGGGGGGGGGGGGTAGTAAGTAATATGCTGGGCTTTGTTATTTCTACTTTTCATCCAAAACGAGCACATTTTCTGCCATTGCCGTGTGTTATTTGCGATGGAAGAGGGAGGAAACAAAACTACAATAGGCAGGATAAAACCGAAATATTTCTTTGATTTTATTAATTCTTTTAAACCATAAAATCGCACAGAGTAACATTTTGGAATTTAGTTGTCCTTTAAATATTTGAATTAGCCATAGACACAACAGCGCCACCTAGATGGTCAAAAAAGCAAAAACCATACAAAATCACACAACAAGCTCCCTGCCACTTATTCCTATAGAGTGATGCAATACTTTATTCTTTATTAGTATTATTAACTGGGCTTTTAAAAAACATGTTCAGGTCACACGAAACACATGACATTCGCCAGAGGTTCCCAAATTCGGTTCTCAAGGCACCCTAACGGTCGAGGTTTTAAGAGTATCCATGGTTGAGCACAGATGGGTAAATCCAAAAGGTGCATACACACACACACACAACGATTTAGTTAATGAACGATTATAGTAAACGATTTTCTACCTTGAAAAAATTAACTAAAATAGTTTACTAAAGTTGTTCATTTACTATGTTAATTTAAATGTAATGAACGATTTTTATGAACTACAAACGATTTTTGCATATTAACTTAATGAAAATCGTTGAGTTGACAAGTCTGACTGAACTACAAACGTGAACGCGCATGAACAATGATCGTTCATCGTTTGACTCAGAAAGTGAACGATTTTTTCAAACGATTATTGTTAAACGATATCGTTTAACGATAATCGTTCAAAAAAATCGTTGTGTGTGTATGCACCTAAAGACTGTGGTACTAATTAAGTCACCTGTGCCCAAACATGTTTATCCTTAAAACATGGACCATTAGGGTGCCTTGAGGGCCGAGTTTGGGAACCTTTGACATATGTATAGTATAAATGCAGCAGCACAGGGAGGTCAATATTCATATTTATCATTGTGAACGTTTTTCCGCACACATTTGCTGTATGGAAATATAATACATATATACATGCTGCTCGTCAGTTGGATTGTACATTTGTGAATGTATTAGTCTGCTGGGTGGAATCAGCACTAGTGAAGACCTACACTAACAATGTCGCAGAGGGACAGACAGGTCAGCTAAGTGATGCATGGCAAAAGCCTTCTTATTAGGAGAAAAAAAAAAAATATCCAAAATATGTGGTCTGTGCAGCTCCAGGGGAGAATGCTTTGTGTACGTTACACTGAACTCATGTGTCCCGTCTCCCCCTACTCAGTTTCCTGTTAGGTCCCTCCTCACATTCTTATAGTAGGTCCTCCTCTGCAGGCTTAGCCTGTTACTATATTTAACTCTAGACTCTGCTTCACTCACAACTGTTTATAATCTGAGAAAAGAAAAGCCTCATGGGAGTGTACTTTACAGCATCAGGACTGTCAAACATCAAGTAAAACACAATCTTACTCCAAATGTCAGTGTCAATCCTTATATGGGTCTCTCACGGTCTGCAGTCAGCAGTATTCCAGGTTTGGCTGAAGATCAACCCCAGTAGTGGTGGAGCATGATGGGAGTTGTAGTGCAAGTAAAGATTGATGCCATAGGGGGCAATTCAATTGTTTTATAGCGCCCGATCTATCTAAAGTGACGGGAGATCGGGGGGCGATATTCACTTGTTTTTGAGCGCCCATGCCTTTTTGTGCATGCCATAATAAACCGGGTTTAGCCTTGTAAAAATGGCTAAACCCGTCTAAAGTCCTGGTTAGCTCGTGCAAACAGCAGTTTGGGCGCACAAAACCAGGACTCTTTGCACATTCCTGCTCGCCACATCAGGAGGGTGGCATTCGCGCCCTGGCGGAGCAGCAATTAAATCTCTCCGTCGGGTGCCCATTTACTCACAGCCGCAAACAATTTAATTGCCCCCTTAGGGGGGGGGATTCAATTAGAGGCGAAAAATCGGCTGATTTCGCAGGCGATATCGGCAGCGATCGGCCGATCTGACGGGCGATTTCGCTAACGATTGTCAAAAAAACGGCTGGTTTTCGCCTAAAAACTGGAGAAAACTTTTCTCCAGCCTAGGGCTATTTTTGGGTAAAAATGTGGGGATTTCTTTCAGAACCCTTTGGACAGCCTCCCTAATGATAGTTTAGTGAATTTCTTTTTCGTAAGTTGCACATTTTAGTGAAAATTATTTTTTGGGTGAAAAATGCTGGGTCTGGTATTACGGAGGGCCATAAGGATGCGCCAAGTGTTTTAAACATCACACGTGGCTGGCACAGGCTATGCAGAGTTGGCTGGAAGGGCAAATGCGCCTTTTGTCAGATGTATCTTTTGCACCAAGAATAGAGCTGGTACAAGTGCACATGCATGATTATGATACAATGGTGGATCCAGGAAGGGGGAGGCGGACGATCTCAGCCTATAGCGCACACCCCGTTTCTGGCGGACTAAAGCAGTCCGTGCCGCAGACTCCAGAGTTCGTGGAAAGAATGACAGAGTCGTCAGCCGTAAGTGCATACAGATAGGGCTGGGCCACTCACAAAGTTGCGTACAACTCTGCGTATGGCCGAAACCACGCATTTCGTTCCGTATACTCAATGTGGAAGCCGTTATGGCCGACTAGTGTTAAACTTTGCATCAGCCAAAGAGTTTTAGCACAGTATTGGCAAACAGTCTAGACCCAACCAGGAGGCCGCGTTTACAGAAATAGTCTGTCTCCCATTAAAATCTTTTCACAAAATTCAGCAAAAAGTTGTACCAAGTGCATAAAATTCCTTTTTTTCCTCTCTTTTTATAATCTCTCTCTTCTTTTAATTACTGCCAATAATTATAGCTCTCAAGTCCAGTTCCATGCGTCTTTGGCCTCAGTAAAAAAATACTACAGCTGGCCACAATACACGCCAGCATTTTCCACCAAGTGGTTACATCATTCTAAAATGTGGCCCGCTTAGTCAGGGGTAGGTGACGTGTGGCACTCCAGCTACTGTGAAACTACATATACCAGCATGCCCTGCCATAGTATTGCTGCTAGGGCATGCTAACACTGTGGCAGAGAATGCTGGGATGTGTAGTTCCACAGCAGCTGGAGTGCATCATGTTGCCTAAGCCAAAATTGTACTTGATATGTAAAGTCCAGAAATCTTTTCAGCTAAAGGTGGCATCACCCTGAATGTGCAGAACCCTTTTTTGTGATCCAGCCAAATATGTTAACTCCTGAATGAACGAATCATTGCAAAGTAGCCCCCATGTGTGTGCCCAGGTGGAATCACCAATGCTGAACCTGTTGCTCATCTTGCTTATATTTAGCATGATGGCAGTTACTATACAGATTTTTGGTTTTCCCATAGACTTATCTTAGTGAATTGGAAAAATATGCTGCCTGTAGTGGTTACCTTTGCAGAAAGAGAACTAATGACGACCTTGTGCCTGAGATAATGCCGCAGGTCACTAGCATGGAAGAGCTTGGCTACACATTATCTCCTTCCAGCAGTGCCTTATCTCTGCAGTTGCTAGGAGACCCTCTAATCGCAGTAGTCATGAGAACACTATGGAGCATAGTAATAATCCTATATAAATAGGCCCTGATAAAATGCAGTGGACCTTACTCAGATACACTGTCATGCGGCATCCGCAGATGAAGCAACAGAGGTTTATCAAAACCATTATTTATTTTACCACCATTTATATAGAGCACACATATTCCACAGCGTTTTACAGAGAATATTTGGTCCTTCACATCAATCCCATACGTCAGGACATCATGTCTCACCAAACCCCCAGTACTCCACTCCCTCCCTTCCCTGAATTTTTCTCCCAATCCTTCTCACCTACTCTGGACATCTTTCTCCCCTGTTTCAGGAGAGGAAGTCATTGCGCCCTCAACCAGTCCTCCTCCCCTTCCTTCTCCCCCTTTGACCCGATCCCCTCTCGCCTCTGCGCTACCTCTCTCTTTCTGCCTGCTCCCATCTTGCCCACCTCCTTAATCTCTCCCCCTCATCAGGCACTGTCCCTTCTGCATTCAAGCATGCCCTTGTCTTACCCAATCTTAAAAAAACTAGATTCTAACACTCTCTCTAACTACCGACCCATCTCTCTCCTCCCTTTTGCCTCCAAGCTCCTTGAGTGTGTTGTCTACACGCCTCCAATATAATCTCTATGCTGATGATACTCAGATTTACCTTTCCTCCCCTCACTCGTATCGCCAACTGCCTCTCAGCTGTCTCTTCCTGGATGTCCCAGCGCTTTCTTAAAAACTTAACATGTCTAAGACTGAGCTGATCATCTTCCCACCCTCCCGCATAACCTGACTTCCCACAATTTCATTATCTATTAACGGCACAACTCTCTCTCTAGCCCCCAAGTGCGCTGTCCTGGGGTAATCCTCGACTCCTCCCTCTCCTTCAAACCACACATTCAGTACCTCTCACAGTCCTGCCGCTTCCATCTCAAATTATTTCCAGGATCAGACCCTTTCTCACCCTGGGAGGCAATTAAGACCCTCGTACACTCACTAGTCATCTCCAGATTGGATTATTGTAACCTCCTCTTATCTGACCTCTCTGACTCCCACCTCTCTCCACTCCAATCTGTTCTCAATGCTGCTCGGCTCATCTTCCTCTCCAAATGCTCTACATGTGCCTCCCCTCTCCTACAAGCCCTACACTGGCTCCCCTTACGAACCCAATTCAAGGCTCTAAAGGCGCACATCCACTAGGGGATATCAATGAGCAATTGAACGGTAACGACATAGTGATCGTTCAATCGCTCATTAATTGTGCACTATAATGTCGGAAACGACCAGTGATGCGCGCTCCCGCTGGTCGTTTCCGACATCAATCATCGCCTGAACATGCTTGTCAATCTGCCAATATCGACAGATTGACCATGTTCAGGGATGAGGGAGGGTGCCTACATTGAACGACATATCGTTCAGTGTAGGCACTGCAGGGGAAGAGGCACGACTGTACGATTACAATGTTGTAATCGTACGGTCGTTCCACTATCTGCTAGTGGATGTGCCCCTTTACACTTACTTACAATGCCCTCACCCAAACCTCTCCCATTTACATCTCTGATCTCATCTCACTTCACACTCCTGCCCACCCACTTCGCTCAACAAATGCATGCCGTCTGATTACTTCCTCCCACTCCCGCCTCCAAGATTTTGCCCATGCTGCTCCCTACCTCTGGAACTCTCTCCCTCTCAGACTCTCCACCTCTCTGCAAATCTTCAAATGGGCTCTCAAAACTCACTACTTCATCAAAGCCTTCCAGCTCTCATCATAACCTGCTGCTCCATGCTTCTTCCTCACTGTCTACCACATCTGTGTCACCAGTCTGTCTGCCCCTCCCCTTTAGAATATAAGTTCTCACAAGCAGGGCCCTCTTCCCTTATGTGCTTCTCCTTCCCTCACTCATATGATCATCTACTCCAAACTCCCCACAAGGACACCTTACACTTGGTAGCTGACGTCCTGCTGCTTATGATCGCTATTGCAGCAATTAATAATACCTGCCCCAGTGGAACTTACAATCTATATTCCCTACTACATGTACACACACACACACATTAAACCTACCAGTATATTTTTGGATTGTGGGAGGAAGCCAGGGTTCCCGGCGCAAACCCACACAAGCATGGGGAGAATATACAAGGCTCCACACAGTTAGGGCCTTGATGGAAATCGACCCCACAACCTTACTGTTGTGAGGTAGTAATGCTAACCATTACACCAACTGTGCTGCCCCAACATTTAAAAACAATAATAAATAATATATACAAGTGCAATGAAAAAAAGCACAGATTCAGAATTTAATTAACTTTTATTCCGTCAGAAGCAGTTAGGTAGTGATGGCAACCATCAGCATTTTACTTGAGCACCTACAAATGAAATGGGGTCTATTTACTAAGCCTTGGATGGAGATAAAGTACAACCCAATCAGCTCCTAACTGCCATGTCACAGGCTGTGTTTGAAAAATGACAGGAACTGGTTGGTTGGTAGGTTCTAGAAATACTACATCATAAATCACCAACCATCCCGGTTTCAGTGGGACAGTTCCGCTTTTCTGGGCACTGTTCCACTGTCTCAACCTCGGGCGGCGGGGGGGGGGGGGAGGGGAGGTTTGGGGAATGCTCCGTCATACCTTGCTCTGCACAGCAAAGCAGTGGTGAGTATTGTGCAGGGAGAGGACGAGAAACAGAGGAGTAACAAGCGGTCACGCCTCCAATAGTCATAAATATGGGGTATGGCCACACGGGTACGAAGTCACGCCCCCTTTAGCGTGTGGGACTTTAAAATGTTGGTATGCTACTTGCGGTATATACTTCTGTCGTGTAGACGATAAATCGTCCGATCCGCTAATGTGTCCCCGCTATGTATCCAACGATGCACGCTCCTGCGAATGCAGCATGGACCCCGCTGTCGTCCCGGCATCGGCTAGTGCGTGCACAGTTGCTGATGTCGGCACCCCACCGGGTCCCGTCACTTACGAGGTCGGCACACACTAGACATCGAAAAGATATGTACAAATGCTGCTTTGGAAAATCCTGCTAATCAAACTGTGCTTGGGCAGTTCTAGAAACACTCATTAGTAAGTCTGGCCTACTGGGGTATTCAAAGAAGATGCAGCCCCCACCCCACCCACATCACTTGGCTATGCAGTTTGGCTGATTTAAACCAAAATGGCAAAACAAAACAAAAAAAACAAAAAATGCATTGTCTGAGAGGTTCTACAATTGCCAACAAAGATAAAAGCATGATTGAATGTTTATCGCTCCTAGTGGAAAACACATTTAAAATGTTTGGGTCATCTGCAACCGTATTAAATGACCCCCAGTATGGATTAACCGCTCAGGCCACACAAAAAAAAAAAAAAAACATGCCCACATACACCTCTCACGGTACAAATTTAAAAATACCACCCAGCGCAAAAAGTAAAACAGTGATCCTCGCGACGCATTTCACAGTAAATAAAATGCCTGCATTCTAGTAAATATTGGGTCAGCCCACAAAATAGTGATGTACAAAATTGAAGATGCCCCTAATCAATGTATTGGCCCATCCCAGGTGCTTGTAAGGGGAAGCAGTCAGGAAGCCGATGGCCGGACTCCCCACCGTCGGCTTCCCGACTTTCAAAGCCCGGCAAGGGGTTACATGACAGGGGTCGATATCCCGACACCTGTCATTTTACGTACGCCGGGAGTCCGATCGAAGGTAAGCCGGGCGCGTCCAGCCGCGGTGGGAGGGGGAGGGTTAGGTTAGGTTTCCCGGGGGGGGACTTAGGGTTAGGCACCCCCCGGGAGGTTAGGGTTAGGCTAGGGGAAGGGGGGTTAGGGTTAGGCACCCCCGGGGGGAGGTTAGGGTTAGGTACCCCTAAGGGAGGGTTAGGGGGTACAAATAGGTTAGTAAAATACTTACCTTTGACGATCGGGATTTCCTCTGCCGGGATGCCGCTGTCGGAATTTGAACCGCCGGCCATGCGGCCGCCGGTAAATCGTATGTATTCCCTTGTAAGGGAGGGGGTTAATCTAGGCAAGAACAAAGAAAAAAAAAAAAAAAAAAAAACAGAACACAATTCAGCAGAAGAGACCTGCACCATGCATGCCTACCATCCAGGTTTTCGCGGGAGGCTCCCGATTTTTCGGGTAACCCCCTGCACCCCCGGAAGGGTAGGCATTTCTCCTGCATTCTGCCCATTTCCTAGTGAAGTGGGCAGAATGAGGAGAATACCCGCGGCGATCGCGGGTCTCCGTGAAGGGGGCGGGGTTTAAGATGTGATTCTGCATGAATCACAGCATTTGGCCCCGCCCCCTATGTAAATTTTACCCAATCGCGGCAGTTTTACCGTGAGAGGCGGGGCTTAATGACGCAAATCGTTAGGCCCCGCCCCCATCAGCCCCCTGCTGCTTCTCTTACCCGGGCTTCTCCCGGGAAGAGATTAATAAAGGTAGGTAAGTATGACCTGCACCTTACATTATAATAAGATGCAGAGGACTCACACATATAAACTAAGTCACCATGCATCAAGGCGCCTCTGCTCAGGTCATACAATATAGGACACCTCCAATTTGGGTCATATATTCATCCCTTTGTAAATTGAGAGCTAATACACCTGGAGCCACACCAGGATTTTCCAATATGGCACTACAAGGATCAGCAATCCTTGCACTCACAAAATGGCTGCTTTCACTGTGTGTGGGTAAACGTGACTCCTTTCTAAACAGCCCCTCCATGAGATCCTGGAGAGTACGCTGAGGCAGGTGGTGCAGTGTATAGTGTCACAGACCCGCAGCCTTAGGCCCACCGAGTAGGCTGGAGCTGCGACCAATGGTCGCGATGGTGATCCGATGTAGCGTCTTCGAACACAGCATTCAGATCTGCAATGCCATCGGGGGGGGGGGGGGCGTACTTTGTCCTCAGACGCCTTCTGCGGCAGTACCATATTTTAGCCAAAGGCGCACCAGCGATCCTAATACACTGCACAACAATGAAAATGTTTCCGATGTAAAAATAGTTACTTCTAATTGATTTCAGCATGCAAAGAATGAATATGACATTTAAATCTCTCAGTTAGCTCTGAGTTCCGAGATATAGCCCATTTATGACGATGTAGGGGTATTCCTAGTGAAGTGGGCAGAATGGAGAGAATCTGACCAGCAATCGGTGTTCCGCGCAGAGGGGGCGGGGCCTAATGACCCAATTAAATGAATCACTTATTTGTCCCCTCCCCTATTGAAATATATGCGATTCACGGGATTACCCACACAAGATAACTATGGTGCACTGAGTGACCAGCATAGTGAGCGATTCCACCAAGACATTTCAGCAATGGAACAAAGATATCAGGGTAGGTGATCACTACTGTTGGACAGTGACAAGAGATGCCCCAGAAGAGGAGTACAAGCGACAAGCAAAGAGAAAGCACCCCCATGAATAGGCCACTATATTACATAGTACTTTCAGATGCTGTATGTTTGTTTCGTATGCTGTATGTATGTTTCCTATGCTGTATGTTTGTTTCGTATGCTGTATGTTTGTTTCGTATGCTGTATGTTTGTTTTGTTTTGTGTTCTTATTTGTGATTGATAGAAAATAAATAACAGTTGTTTGAATTCAATCAAGAAAATATCAGATTATTTTAAAATAGCTTTTCACTATGACTATATTACTAATGTACATACAGTATAGTGCAAGTAGTGTAGCTCAAAAATAGAGCTAGTAAAAACATTCTGAGACTATTTTAGTTTTTCTTGACCTCAAATTAATAATGTATGACTATTTTTTGAAAGGAAACAAATTAAAAGTATTAATTTGTTGTACAGTGATATCGCACAGATCTGAATCGAGCCCTTATGTGTCTAGGTGATGGGCAACATTTCAAGAGTTGCCATCTCTGTACATGGAGGTTAATCTTTTTTTTTTTGTGACCATATCTGTAATTCCTTCAAATACCTCTACCCTGTAATCAGTGCTGTACCCCCTTGCTCATGTGACATCATGACATCACAAAACAGGGCACTGGGCCAAGGAAGCCCGGCGTCCCTGCAGACTGCAGAGTGCACCCTGCAAGCCAAACACAGGTGCCATCGGGGTAGCGATGGTGCTGCCCCCTTGGCGACTTCATCACTTGCGCACACTTAGTTATGGCACTGCATATAATATTGTGTCAAGTGCAATGCAAGTGCTTTTAATACTCAGCAACAAGCAGCTAGTTTTTAAATGAGTCTCAAAAGACAGAATGGTGCAGTGCCCATACATTAAACGTGCCTGGAAATAGCATCGCAGACACATGGATATATAGGTTTTTGTGGCTCCAGACACAGGACATAGGACATAGGGACCTGCGCTGCCAGCTCTGCATTGCTCTATCCAACACATTCTTTTCTCCTAATTTCCCAACATCACATATGGAAATTATTACAGGGGCAGCAGCAAGAAGAAAAGCTGCTTGTGAGTACATTTATGTTTTTGTGTGAAAATGCTGAGAGCAGCAGTTCTGGAGCAAGATCGGGGTTACAGGCAGGAAAACACCTTATCCGTGGCACATACTGAACTGGCCGTTTGTTTGCTTGGTAATCAGAGGTATTCTCCACTGATAGCAAAGAGATTATTACTATCTGTGTAAGTTATGGGAAGGCATATAAACAATGACAAAACATTGAACTCTAGGCTTCATTCAGATGTAAACTCAAATGCTATCGCGAATAAATACCAGACTAGAAATATTCGTGCGCCTAAACCTGCAGCACGTGTAGAGATAGACAAGAGAGGGGCTCCCAACACCTCTAAAAGCTATATGTAACAACAAAAGAAAGTAATCTCAAGCACATGCGCAAGAATATACATTACATTCCTGTAAGTAACGTGTCAGGAAAACTTTCCTCATCAGTGGACACAGTGGTCTCAAAAAACAAATATAAATAGAAGAATATAGTGAAGCACAGTTTAATAATAAACATATACAAATAAAACAACAAAAGAAGATAATCATAGGGGTATCCCCGGGCAGCTAAAAGAAAAACAATTACCAGCTGTGGCAAAGAACTGACAACGGACAGTTCTTAATAAGCAGTTTGGTGTATTGTCACCGTGTAGTGTCCGGACGCTGCACGAGTGGCTCCGCTTCCAACCTCTGGTATAAAGTCCTTCAGTGACTCCTGGCGTCCCCGTACCACCAACGCGTTTCGACCTCCAAATCTGACGTCTTTTTCAAGGTGCAATCCAAGGTGTAAGGTCTCTCTCCCAAAATCATGTCCTTATAGCCAGTCTAACACCCAGTGAACGCGAGCTGAGTCCGGAGCGAGGCCATTCTCCGCCAGATCTTGCACAGTTTCGCAAATTGCGAAAATATGCTAATGAGCCAGTCGCCATCCAGCGCTTAGAGATGCCCACTGAAAGCATCTCACATCCGCCGCTCACGCCAAACCAGAAACATCGAACGCAGATCAGGTGGCCAACAGCCTTTTGAGCAAATCTAAGCTGTCGCGTATATCGCGGGGTCTCCAGACACGCAGAGGGCTTTCCTGCTGCGAGCAGGAACGCAGCGGCCAATTCATGGACGCCCAGAAAACAGTGTTTTAATGGTCCAACAAGCATGCGTTTTTCTAACCAACAGTTACCTCCTCCAAACGCCGACTACCTGTCACTCACTGCAAATCATTCATCTGTATGAGCGGAACTGCAAAAGTCTCTGCCCTGCGTAGTGCGGCATACAACGCAAGGGCAATGGATAGCAATCGCTCAGTCTGCATAAATATCGGCATTGTCTACATCTTACTCAGGCCCTCTATACATACGATCTAGGACTGATTCAGTGCTACGCCTTAAATCGAAATAGCTTATAATGTCAGAGGCGTTTATTCAATATATCATCAGGAGACGGCTGGGTGGTAAAGCATTACAAACCTTACACTAATGGTCATTTATCTTCACTGTGAATTACACCTGTAAGCTGTCGCACCGGTATACAATCGGGAAGCCGGCTGCCTTAATACCGACAGCCAGCTACCCGACTGTCATATCCTGGCGAGGGTGAAATGCCGGGCGTCTAGACATTTTCCCGACGCTAGGAGGGGGGGGGGGGGGGAGAGAAGGTTAGGTACTCCCCTGGGAGGGTTAGGGTTAGGCTAGGGGGAGGGAGGATTAGGCACCCTCCGGGGGACTTAGGGTTAGGCACTTGGGGGGGAGGTTAGGGTTAGACACCCCTAAGGAGGGTTAGGGGGTTAGGTTAGTAAGTACTTACCTATCGACGATCGGGATTTCCAGCGCTGTCGGGCTTCCGCTGCCGGGAACTCTGCTTTTGTCGACCAGGCTCTGCTGGGAAACGAACCGGCGGTATTTCATACTGATTCCGTGGCACCAACCGGTTTCTGACACACCATGAACGTACAAGTTACGAGGACATAAATTCTTAGCTTATAAAATTACAAAAATTCTGCATAATCAGATCTCAACCGCAGGATGGCGACAGTATACGGACCCCAGCACCTTTCTACGGGAAAGCATCCAGAATTGTGAACAGGGATCCTTTCAAATCCCCCTGCCCGTTTGGATCCTTCGGCAAGCCGTAGGGCATCACCACAGTTCATACATGCACACCAGCAATGCCGGGTCAGACCCGGCAGTGTAAAGTTTACGGTTACTAAAGCAGCAGTGTTAGAGATTACAGGGATTTCCGGATCAGCTGTCCCCGTCCCAAAACAATTTTACATTGCTTCAGTATTTTAGTATCCACTGCAGCAACTACCCCCCACTACCACTACCCAGGTTTTCTTGCTAGTAGGCAACGGTCTTACTAGTGTATAGTCGTGGAGGGCTGCTCATACAGGCACATGGGATCTCACAAATGAAGTATTGTACTTAACTGTACGCAAATTGAGTGCTCAAAAGAAGCGTGCGCGGACAAGATGCCCATAGTCCCATATGTAGAGCTGGACCCATCTGGCTGCGTCTGTAGCCTTTGCACCTAGTTTGCTACTAGTCGGCATCATCAGCGCTGCATGCACTAGCCCTATAATAGGTGCTACATATACAGTCAGGTGCATAAATATTGGGACATTGACAGAATTTTCATAATTTTCATATTTTGGCCTCTATTCACCACCACAATGGCTTTGAAATGAAACAAACAAGATGTGCTTTAACTGCAGACTTACAGATTTAATTTGAGGGTAATTACATCCAAATCAGGTGAACGGTGTAGGAATTACAACGGTTTCTATATGTGCCTCCCACTTTTTAAAGGGGCCAAAAGTAATGTGATAAACTAAACAATCCTAAGAGGGGTATTCAATATGGGAGCGAAAAGTCCGTGCTGGACTTTTCGCTCCACATCGGAGATTTTTCAGGGATAAATTATCGGGCGCGCGCCCGCTTTATCCCCGTATTCAATATAAAATCGACGAAAACAGGACCTGGCGAAGTGGGATTTGCGATAAACTACGAAATTTTCCTTGAAAAAATTGTAGGACCCCCCCTAAAGTTGTAAAATACATGGGGGATCACTATGGGTACCCCCATTTTAGCCTGCAAATGAAAGTCGGGGATTTAAATAGCCGCAGCAGGTGTTTTTTTCCCGACATTGAAGAAGTGTTGCAGAAGAGCACTTAGGTTATTTTTTTCGTTTTTTTAAGTGGTCCCATCAAATTTGGGGTACATGAAAATGGGTACTAGCATATTTTTATGTCCCTAAAATAAGTTTTTAAAAATTCTGCAACTATGCACCTGCCGCTAATAGCCTATTCTAGAATACACCTGCCGCATACTTGCAGAATAGCCCTGAACCTATTTCCCTATTTTTAAACACTTTTTTTTTCACCCCAATTTTTTAATTAATTTTTGGGGGTGTCCCTATTTTTTTTTTGACACAGTTCTTTTTAAAATGTAATTCCCAGGGTTGCAGGATATTTTTTTTAAGCCTGCACCACTAAATCCCAATTCTGCACTTTTTTTGCCACCTATTCAGTGGTGAAAAGTTATCCCCGTTTTTTTTTCGAACCTGCGAAAAGTCTTTGAAATTGAATACAGTGTAAAACTAAAACCTGCGATAATGACGTCATAGGTGCGATATTAACGCAAAAACTGAGTTTTCGCTCCATATTTATTTATTATCAGTTATTTATATAGTGCACACATATTCCGCAGCGCTTTACAGAGAATATTTGGCCATTCACATCAGTCCCTGCCCCAGTGGAGCTTACAATCTATGTTCCCTATCACATGTACACACACACATACACACTAGGGTTAATTTGTGTTGGGAGCCAATTAACCTAGCAGTATATTTTTGGAGTGTGGGAGGAAACCGGAGTACCCGGAGGAAACCCACGCAAGCACAGGGAGAATATACAAACTCCACACAGGTAGGGGCGTGGTGGGAATTGAACCTATGACCTTAGTGATGTGAGGCAGTAACGCTAACCATTATACCGTCTGTGCTGCCCGCTTCCATATTGAATTCCCCTATAAATCTAACTTTCATTTTTTAATACTTTGTTGCAAATCCTTTGCAGGCAATTACAGCCTGAAGTCTGGAACGCATAGACATCACCAAACGCTGGGTTTCATCCCTGGTGATGCTCTGCCAGGCCCCAAGAACCCTCCTGCTTGTTCTTGGGGCATTTTCCCTTCAGTTTTGTCTTCATCAAGTGAAATGCATGTATCCAATCAGATTCAGGTCAGGGGATTGATTTGGCCACACCTAATGTTTTTGCTATCTCACTGATGGGTTAGTTTTGATTTTTCAGCCTAATGATGGCTTGCTTCACTGATAGTGACAGCTCTATGGATCTCATATTGAGAGTCGACAGCAACTGATTCCAAATGCAAATGTCACACCTAGAATCAAATCCAGACCTTTTGCCTGCTTAATTGATAATGAAATAACGAGGGAATAGCCCACACCTGTCCATGAAATAGCTTTTGAGTTGATAGTCCCATTACTTTTGGCCCCTTAGAAAGTGGGAGGCACATATAGAAACCATTGTATTCCTACACCGTTCACCTGATTTGGATGTAATTACCCTCAAATTAAATCTGAAAGTCTGCAGTTAAAGCACCTCTTGTTTGTTTCATTTCAAAGCCATTGTGGTGGTGAATAGAGGCCAAAATATGAAAATTCTGTCAAAGTCCAAATATTTATGCACCTGACTGTACATCTCCAAAAAGGCGTCTTTTGCATGAAGACACCTAGGTGAGAACGCCCTTTCGCAACCCAGTACTGGCTCTTCGGTTGTAAGTCTAGATGTCACCAAAATGCATATATTGCCTATAGCTGCGTGCCACAATTTTTGGCTCGTGATCAGCGCAAATTCATAAAAGAGATGCTCCACAAACGAGTGTACGTTCAGATCTGCAT
Source organism: Taudactylus pleione (assembly GCA_031769625.1). Taxonomy (NCBI): domain Eukaryota; kingdom Metazoa; phylum Chordata; class Amphibia; order Anura; family Myobatrachidae; genus Taudactylus; species Taudactylus pleione. The sequence goes on from JAUIMM010000664.1 coordinate 1,115,155, forward strand.
CTGCCATGTTGGGAACACAATAACAACGTGCACTACCATTTATAGGCCATAAGCTGGAAATACATGAAAGCCCTAGATTTACAATGTTGTTTGTAGACTATACTACGGCAAGGTTCATATATATATATATATATATATATATATATATATATATTTACGTTACACGTAATAAAAGCAGTCCTGAGGTCTCCTCACTTCACAATTGACTAGGAAATAAATTAAAGAAAGTGGTGGTCTTAATATGAGGAGATAAACGGTCCATGTATAACACGCACGTGTCCAGCCAGACCTGCAGATGGTGGCACGGAGCACTGCCACAGGGCCGCTTCCAATAATAAAGGTTTGCTATGGGGCTCTTCCCAGTTATGATCGAGGTGACATATTAGGCACATTTGTGCATACAAATTACGGATAGTTTGCAGTTAGTAAGGAACCTATCAGAGTAACACTTCCAGATAACTGTTCAATATGGACACAAACACCGTCCACACAGCAACAGAGATATACAGAATTAAAGTGCAGCCCATTAGTGTTGGCTACCCTATTTACAGGAGCAGGGCATGAACAGAGCAACCAAAGCTTGTGCTTCAGGCACCAGACACTCTGTTGGGAGCTCCACAGGCTCCTGCTCAGCTGAGAGTCTGGATCACAGATGAGCACAAATAGCAACAGCGCTCTCCTTTCTGCACCGAACGGACCCCCTTCCGCTGCTTCGTACCTGCAGTAGGGATGGCCATTGTCCATCAATGGTTTTGCCATCAATGGTACAGCAGTGATGCCACACCATGCATGGTGGCGCTAAAAGTTGGATGAGCGTCTGTCCGATGGCATTCTACCAATGGTCATCAATGGTAGAGCAGTCGATAGCCATCACTAACCTGCAGCTGATGGTGCAGCTCCCAGTCACTGATAGGCAGGTAGCACTGTGATGAGGTCACTGCAATCCCAGCCTATCCGTAACAGGGAAGTGCAGCATCAGGATAGGGGCAGGCAGAGCCTCTCTTCGTGGCTTATTTTAAGGTAAGAAGGGGAGAAGGATGTGAGGTTTACTTAATGTGTGTTGCATATATACCTACACTCTCTGGGAGAATCAGGAGTTTCAGGAAATTCTCCTGGACTCCCAGGAAAGTAGACCACCTTCATATTTCCTATTCACTTCCCCAGTAAGGTGGGTGGGGTCGTGATGATGAAAGTCATTGGCAAATGAGTCATCATTAGTCTGCCCCCTGCTGTGCAATGCACCGAATTACAACAATCTACAGCAGGGAGCCGTGATGACGTGAATCATGTCATCAAACCACCCCCATTTGGACCTATCCCCCGGATCTCACAGAAGGGAGTCCTACAAGCATGGCTTATGCACATTTTGTAGGCCATATACAGTATTTTTGCACCTAACAAGATGGAGCCAAATATGTTAAAAGCTGCATGAGACTGCAGCCTATTAATTAACTAGAAGTCATTAACCTCACTGACACAACATGAGATAAATACGATACAGCCTTTTTGTGAAATAATCCAATATTGACCATTACTAGGAACCAGTAACAACATAGGGCCTGATTCAGAGCCGCTCGTAAGCGGCCGCTCGTTCGCTCCGTGCGATGTTTGCCCAACTGCGCATGCGTACGATCGTTCTACGCATGCGCGAACCAGTCAGTGCGGACGAAATTCATGTGCTCGCAAAATAGCGAATGCCTGCTAATTTGAGTGACAGAATGAGGCGTATGTGGGTGGTAACAGGGGAAGGTGCTTGAAAACGGAGAGTGGAGATCCGATCGCAGGCGTGCTTAAAGGTCAAAACGGGCGTTTTATGGGTGTGCATAATTAAAACAGCAGCGTCATTGACCACGTCACTGGGTAATTTTTTAGCCCGAACTGCTCGCAAAATTGTGGTAGCAAAAACCAACCACAAGAATAACGAGCAGCTCATACCCTGTTCGATGTACTCGATTAATCTAATAAATAGCGGACATGACGTAGGATGCGAGCAGCCAGGGGGCGTAGTTTCCCAAAAACGACCGCAAGTTTAGTTCGCTTGTTCAGACCTAAGGCGTGAACAGACCACAAACAGCGAACGGTTCATTTGAATAGCCACCCCTATTTTCTGGACGAGCGAGCGCAAATAGCGAGCGGCTCTGAATCAGGCCCATAGTACTAAGATAGAGACATTTGTGTACTGAACCTATTTATTTACTTGGAAACAATGAAATAATGGAGACCGATGGCCACCGTCACTTAATGTGCAAAAAAACTAATTAGCACTGTAAGGGGATCTGTATCAAACCCTCTAAAATGGAACATGGAGGCGTTTCCCATAACAACCAATCATATTCTACCTATACTCTAATAGAGTGTACTAACTAACTAGAATCTGATTGGCTGCTATGCCCTCTGTAGAAGATTTGAAACATCTCCCCCTATGAACCTTGTTTTCCACTTTTTTGTTCAGCAAGAAAAGAGGATAGACAACTATAAGAATGCTATTTATAATGCCTTTATTTCAGCAGCAGTGCTATAACTTCTTGTGTATTACCAAATTAGTTAAATAAAGGGTTATTTTGTCCAGTGCATATGTCTGCTTGCTGGTCTGGTACGCACCTGTAAGGCGGAGGGCGGAATGAGGGGCAGTCACGCCAACGCATCTCAGACACAAGGTATGAGATTACTAGCAGCTGTCTGTCTCTATGAATCTGTGTGGTAATGTGCTTCATGAAGAGGCTTTCCCATTTGTAGGCCAGGTCCTGAGCATCCTCCCCCTTCCCTTCCCCTCCTTCAGCCACAACATCTGCTTCCTCATGCGGTCCTGTCAGTGTCATGTTAGCAAGAGGACCATAGTCCATAAGGGCCCTGAGAGTGATTGGCTGGCGAGTTGTGTTCCTGTTACACTGAGCAATGGGCCACTAGAGACACTAGGCCACTCTCGCTAATTTAAAAGTACGTTTTGGAGGCACTTTCAGCCATTAGATAACAAGCACTTATGGGTAACATTTGACATTTTGCTGATTGGCAGTCAATCCACTTTGCTTATATAAAAAGGTTTACATGGCAAGTAGAAAAAGTAAATAAAAATTAAGTTAAATGGTCACATTAAAAAGTAAATGGAGTGTTTCCAAGCCATTCATTTGCTTATGAACCCCTTGTATACTTGTATATAATCCTCCCTATTCAACTTCAGTAGGATCTGCACTTGGGCTTCTAGAAAGCAAATGCAGGATGTTAGTATAGACCATTTATATGGAAGAACTGCAAATAATAACACCACAGATATACAGTCAGGTGCATAAATATTGGGACATTGCAGAATTTTCATATTTTGGCCTCTATTCACCACCACAATGGCTTTGAAATGAAACAAACAAGATGTGCTTTAACTGCAGACTTTCAGATTTAATTTGAGGGTAATTACATCCAAATCAGGTGAACGGTGTAGGAATTACAACGGTTTCTATATGTGCCTCCCACTTTTTAAGGGGCCAAAAGTAATGGGACAAACTAAACAATCTTAATCTAACTTTCACTTTTTAATACTTTGTTGCAAATCCTTTGCAGGCAATTACAGCCTGAAGTCTGGAACGCATAGACATCACCAGACGCTGGGTTTCATCCCTGGTGATGGTCTGCCAGGCCCCAAGAACCCTCCTGCTTGTTCTTGGGGCATTTTCCCTTCAGTTTTGTCTTCATCAAGTGAAATGCATGTATCCAATCAGATTCAGGTCAGGGGATTGACTTGGCCATTGCATAACATTCCACTTTTTTGCCTTAAAAAACTCTTTGGTTGCTTTTGCAGTATGCTTCGGGTCATTGTCCATCTGCACTGTGAAGCGCCGTCCAATGAGTTCTGAAGAATTTGACTGAATATGAGTATATAATATTGCCCGAAACACTTCAGAATTCATTCTGCTGCTTTTGTCAGCAGTCACATCATCAATAAATACAAGGGAACCAGTTCCATTGGCAGCCATACATGCCCACACCATGACACTACCACCACCATGCTTCACTGATGAGGTGGTATGTTTTGGATCATGAGAAGTTCCTTTCCTTCTCCATACTCTTCTCTTCCCATCACTCTGGTACAAGTTGATCTTTGTCTCATCTGTCCATAGGATGTTGTTCCACAACTGTAATGGCTTTTTTAGATGTTGTTTGGCAAACTCTAATCTGGTCTTCCTGTTTTTGTGGCTCACCAATGGTTTCTATCTTGTGGTGGACCCTCTATATTCACTCTTGTGAAGTCTTCTCTTGATTGTTGACTTTGACACATATACACCTACCACCTGGAGAGTGTTCTTTATTTGGCCAACTGTTGTGAAGGGGTTTTCCACCACAGTTGTTTTCCGTGGTCTTCCGGGTCTTTTGGTGTTGCTGAGCTCTCCGATGCGTTCTCTCTTTTTAAGAATGTTCCAAACAGTTGATTTGGCCACACCTAATGTTTTTGCTATCTGTGTGATGGGTTTGTTTTGATTTTTCAGCCTAATGATGGCTTGCTTCACTGATAGCGACAGCTCTTTGGATCTCATATTGAGAGTCGACAGCAACTGATTCCAAATGCAAATGTCACACCTAGAATCAACTCCATACCTTTTACCTGCTTAATTGATAATGAAATAATGAGGGAATAGCCCACACCTGTCCATGAAATAGCTTTTGAGTTGATAGTCCCATTACTTTTGGCCCCTTAAAAAGTGGGAGGCACATATAGAAACTGTTGTAATTCCTACACCGTTCACCTGATTTCGATGTAATTACCCTCAAATTAAATCTGAAAGTCTGCAGTTAAAGCACATCTTGTTTGTTTCAAAGCCATTGTGGTGGTGAATAGAGGCCAAAATATGAGAATTCTGTCAATGTCCCAATATTTATGCACCTGACTGACAATGTATGTATGTATGTATGTATGTATGTATGTATATATATATATATATATATATATATATATATATATATATATATATATATGCAAAAAAAATGGAAAAAACTTCAGATAGATGTAGTTGAAAAAAAATAAAATTATATATAAGCAACCGTTTTCAGGGACACGTCTGCAACAATCTCCTTGCGTCTTATTAGCCACCCCTCTGGTACCATGCATCTAAATTTGTTCTGCCACTCTGGCGCATGCCCAGTGTCACCCACTTTGTGTGAATGTTGACACCTACTCAGAATTAGGCCCAATGACATACAGATGTGTCTTCATAGTCATACACTATTGCTGCAGTCACTGCAAACAGTCCTGCTCGGTACGCCAAGTCCCGTTCCACTCGCCTTGCACCGAGCGTCTTTTATAGCCGTAAAATACGGATGCGACAAAGTGCACTGATTCATTTGATATGCAACAATTGTACATCCATTTGCGACTTTCAGGAGAAAAAGACTTCCGGCGAAAGCAGAGTGGTAGTGACCTGGCAGCTCACTCACACCAGGCGTCTCGCGACACATGGCATATTTGGGCTAGGTTTATAAGGACAACAACTGTGCTGTCATGTATATAAGTAGTTAAATTCCTATGCATCTGCTCTGCTTAGCAGACTTCCCTTCAAACCTGCAGAGGCAACTGTTCTATTCTCCTTTATCTGGAGATAAAACAAACTGCAAAATAATCTACTGAGCCATATCTAGCAGAAACAGATTTAGACACACCATACATGCCTATACAAATACAGGATACCCAGAGCTTATCTGCCAGCTCTGATAGATAAATAAATAAATAGATCTCACTCTGTTTGTGCAGGGCTGTTCTTTTATGTCATTTCTATGAGAAAGTAGAGACCAGAAACGGACACCTCACTTCTGTCTGCATGCCTATATGTGCTAAACAAATAAAAAGAACCCAGCTATTTCTCCAACAGCCGACTATATCAAACAATATTTTCAAAAAAGGTCTAAAATAGGGAATGTAGTACGGAAGCCGACGATCTAAATCCCGACCGCCGGCTTCCAGACACTGTAGTCCCGGCGTGGTACTAATGACAGGCGTCGAAAACTTGATGCCTGTCATTTACCAGAGGCCGAAGACCGACGCCCGGCATACCAAACGAAGGTAAGCCGGGCGCCAGTAGCTGCGGGGGGGGGGGGGGGTTGGGGGAGGGTTAGGTTTACGGCTCCCGGGGGGGGACTTAGGGTTAGGCACCCCCCCAGGAGGGTTAGGGTTAGGCTAGGGGAAGGGGGGGTTAGGGTTAGGCACCCCCGGGGGGAGGTCAGGGTTAGGCACCCCCCCGGGAGACTTAGATTTAGGCTGTGGGGAAGGGAGGGTTAGGGTTAGGCACTTGGGGGGGGGAGGTTAGGGTTAGGCACCCCTAAGAGAGAGTTAGGTTAGCTGTTGGCATTTGAACCGCCGGACGCATAATACTTACCACACTCCTAAAATAGATGTTTAAATTGTGACCGTTCAGTCTGCCCACTAAATTGCAAAATAAAATTAAAATGATCCAACTTGGGCAATCACATTCCTGAAAGATCTTCTTGATTAGATGGCTAAAGCTGGATACACACTATGCGATAAATTGTGCCGATCCAATAGACGTTCCGATCCGACAGCGATTGTTGTATCAGTGCGTACTCGTACAATTTCTAGCTCAGGGCGTGATTCAGAGATGTGCGCCAATGCAATCGCAGCTTCGATCCCGCATGCAGCAGGTGTGTGAAAATAGGCAAATGCCGTAGCGGCTGGATATGTATTGAGACGCCCACCGGGGCCATCGCAAATCCAAGCAATTACGTACAAATATGCAGCCGCCACCGCAGATCATTCAATAATCAGCCACATGAGTAACCCTGTGGTCATTCAGAATGGCTGTCTGAACTGAGCTGTCGGAACTACTTTATCTCCGTAAGGGATCGCAGACGCAGGATGCGACACTTTCCGAAAACAGCTGAGACATGCTTGCGTGTCTTGCCGCCACTCCCAATTACCCCCCCCAAGCGATCCCTGACTGTCAATCACTTTGCAACGTAACCCTCACTGCGAGCTGCATCACACAAGTACCTTGCCACATGTGCAGTTGACCGATAACAGCTCAACTGCACAAATATTGGATTAGCGTATGTCTCTGAATGGGATGTAGTTAGGATACCGGCGGGCGCTATCCTGCCCGTCGATATCCCGACAGCCACATCCCGACATGGGACTAAAGATAGGCGTTGAAATCCTGACGCCTATCATTAGACCCACTAATAAATCCTGACACCCGGCTTACTGAACGAAGGTAAGCCGGGTGTCTTAGCGTGTAGCCGCGGGGAAGAAGGGTTAGCGTTAGGGACCCCCGGGGGGACTTGGGGTTAGACATCCTCCCCCCGCGGTTTAGGGTGCGGGGATGGGGGGTTAGGTTTAGGCACTAAGGGGAGAGGTTAGGGTTAGGCACTCCTAAGGGAGGGTTGGGGGGGGTTAGACCATTTATCTGATGCTGTTGGGATTCTGACCTGCCTGGCTGAAACAGCTGCCGGCATTACATACCAATTCCCTCTGAATTAGGACCTCAGTGTGTACCGTCTACAGATCTCCTCAAGGGGATCAGGTCGGTAACAAGTTAGCGAGTGCAGCACACCACATCCTGACCTCCCAATCTAACCGTTGCAGGAGGGTTTAAAGCCATTTATCGGCTGATGCTCCTGCATACACACTATCCAATTATCAGCTGATAGGCCCGATATTTGGATAGTGTGTACCTGGTTTAAGGCACACATAACAAAAAAATAAGTGTGTGTACAGGTTGAGTCTCCCATATCCAAAATGCTTGGGACCAGGGGTATTTTGGATATCGGAATATTCCTTATTTTGGAATATTTACATAAAATAACTAAATATCTTGGGAACGGGACCCAAATATACACACAGAATGCATTTGTGTTTTATATACACCTTATACACATAGCTTGAAGCTCATTTTATACTATATTTTAAATAATTTTGTGCATCAAAAAAAGTTTGTGTACATACATGAAATTCATTTATGTTTTATATATACCTTATATACACAGCCTGAAGGTTATTTTATACTATATTTTTAATAATTTGTGCTTTAAACAAAGTTTGTGTACATTGAACCATCAGAAAGCAAAGGTTTCACTTTCTCAGTCATGCTAAAAATATTCCGCAGGCTGTTATTAATGATTTGTAATGCATAGTGACATCGCAACTACAGGGCGGGATATACTAAGCATCGCATCCGCTATAAGGTACGTTCCGACACTTATCGGGCACATAGCGGCGTTAATTACGTCTGTATGTACCTAGAATTTCGATTCTAATCGCAAAGGACAGCTTTCCCAATAGGAGCTGTCCATATTTGCGATAGAGGGACTTCTGGGTTTATGACCCAGAATTCCCTCAGGCGTCCTTCTGCGCAGAATGACGCGCACGCCGCAGCGGACACTGGGAAGGATCTGATTGGATCTCTCTCAGTGCAGGACGTGAAAAGAAGCCCATAGGCTTCTATTGGGTAATGCCATCTAAAGAAGGCATTATCGGGTCCAAACTTCGGAAAGCACTTAAACCCCCCAAAACAGCACATTTTGGGGATTAGTACATCTGGCCCACAGTCACTTGTTGTAGTGAGCAGAGAAGCTCTGAAACACCCTTCCAAGTACTCTCTGCTGTGTATAATCTTTCCCTTGTTAATAGTTTTATTCCGATATGCATATGGGTGCAATTCAATTCTGTGCCATGATGTACGTTCCGAGTTGCCACATGCCAACCACCAAGATCTCAGATAGAGGAAAGGGACTACGAGAACAAGACTAGATGCAGGATGTTAGTGGAGACTACCTTCAACTACTACTAAACTCTCTACCAGGGCACCTAACACTTGGTTGCTTTGCATTGTTGCTTATCTGATTGTTATGGTCGCGAATGTAGCAATGTATATTATCCATGTCCTGTATTGTATTGTACTGTACTGTACTGTAAGTGAATGTAAATCAACCTGTTTATGTACTTTGTAAGGCGCTGCGGAACACTTGTGGCGCCATATAAACGATAATAATAATAATAAAAGAAATGTGAACAGTGGGCCTGATTCACTACCGATCGCAACTGCGATAACGAATCGTTGCCTTCTGCGTATGCATCGCAGTGTGCGTGCGCGAACTGGACACTGCAATTACAGAGGCTACGCAGACCCATCGCAGAGTGATTGACAGGAAGTGCCGTTTGTGGGAGGTGACGGGGGTGATCAGCGAAACGCAGGCGTGTCAGTGCGTTCAAACGCCGTTACAGGGGCGTGCATAAATTATTCACTGTGATGCCATAAGCAGCTTGTGTACACACAGCGTGCGATGAGGTTAGCAATCCCTGAGTAAGGTCAGAGCTTGTGCAAGTTTGTGTGAGGCTGTGATTGTACTCGATGTTACCGATGGTTTCACTGTCTTGCTAAGGATTACAGATGTGTGTAAGGTAAAGTGTGCGTCCTTATGTAGTGCTGCTAGGGCATAGCGATCACAGTGGATTAGCATCCTATCGCAGTGAGACTGCGTGAGTAAAACGCTATTACAATCGCAGTTGCGATCCGTAGTGAACCAGGCCCAATATTCACAGATAATGTGGCAGATGTACTAAGCTCTGAAAAATGATAAATTGGAGTGATAAACTACCAACCGATCAGCTCCTAACTGTCTTTTTAGAAAACACAGCCTGTAAGATGAGTTAGGAGCTGAGTGGCTGGTAGTTTATCACTTTCCAAAGCTTAGTACATCTCCACCAGTAGGTATGTAAACTTATTAGGAATATTTTGGAATAAAATATATTAAAACCAAGGTTATGATCAAAGGGCAAACGTAGGGTAACAGTAGAAAATAAAATACTATTCGCTCAGAAAAAAAAAAAAAGTTGGAAAAAATTTATTTTTTATTTATTTATTAACATTTATATAGCGCACACATTCTGCAGCGCTTTACAGAGAAGATTTGGCCATTCACATCAGTCCCTGCCCCAGTGCAGCTTAAAATTAGGGGTGAGCGGGTTCGGATTTCTGAAATCCGAACCCCCCCGAGCCCCCCCGATCCGAGTCCGATCCGAGTCAGGCTCGACTTTTCCCGCCTGACTCGGATCTGAATCGAGGCAAAACGTCATCATCCCGCCTTCCGAGTCTCGCGGGTTTTGGAACCTATATAAGGTACCCGCGTCGGCGCCATTTTCTCACTCGGCTGTGGACAGTGAAGAGGGAGGGTGGGAGTTAGGGCTGTGTAGTGTAGTGTAGTGTAGTGCTGCTGTTGTCCACTACTTCAAAGTCCATAGGGGCTGGCTGTGTTGTGCTGTGCTGCTGTTGTTAATAGGGGCTGTGTCCACTACTTCAAAGTCCATAGGGGCTGGCTGGACTGTGTTGTGCAGTCAGTTCTCCATAGGGGCTGTGTCCACTCCAAAGTCCTGTGCAGTGTCCCAGTCCTAAAGGGATGCTGTAGTGTTGTCCAGGGGGTGCTCTGTCCATCAGGGGTGCTCCCCCCAAGTGCTAAAAAAATACTATTTTTTGTGTGTTTGTGAATTGTGTGCGCAGTAGCCGCACGTGCATCAACAAAGTAGTGCCAAGCGTGCGCCTGTGTCATAAGTAAAGGGCCGGCTGGCTTGACCGTTAAAGGGTTCTGTAACCCCCAAAGTACACTCCAAAACAAAAAAATGTTTATTTTCTGTGTTTGTGAATTGTGTGCACTGTGGCTGCACGTGCATCAACAAAGGAGCAGCGCCAAGCGTGCGCCTGTGTCCCATAAGTAAAGAGCCGGCTGGCTCATTTCTTAAAGGGTGGTGTAACCCACAAAGTGCACTACTCTCCAGCAAAAATAAAAAATTATTTTCTGTGTTTGTGTGCGCTTTAGCCGCACGTATATATCAATATAACATAAATGGAGGACCAAACTTTCTCCGATAAAAATAAAATAGGGAAAGATCAAGAACCACTTCCTCCTAGTGCTGTTGCTGCTGCTGGGAGTTGTTCATCATCCCAGAGAGGAAGTAGGAACATCACTACTTTTACTAAACAATTGACCCTCCAACAGTCCCTAGCGATGAGGATGAAGTACGACAGCAGTCATCCTGAAGCAAAACGTATAACTGAGGCCTTGACTGCTATGTTGGTGTTAGACGTGCGTCCGGTATCCGCCATTAGTGCAGTGGGATTTAGACAATTGATGGAGGTAGTGTGTCCTCGGTTCCAAATCCCGTCTAGATTCCACCAGCATCCTCAAAGCAGCAGCGACAAGCGTGCGTCTGTCTGTTAAAGGGTGGTGACACCCTCAAAGTGTGCTACACAAACAATAAAAATATTCTTCTTTTTTCTGTCTCTGTGAATTGTGTGGGCTGTAGCCGCACCTGCATCCTTAAAGCAGCAGCGACAAGCGTGCGTCTGTCTGTTAAAGGATTACATCGGTGACAGCATCCAAGTAGGCATGTCAGACAGTCCGTACCTGTACTGGCAGGAAAAAGAAGCAATTTGGAGGTCCCTGTACAAACTGGCTCTATTTTACCTGAGTTGCCCCCCCTCCAGTGTGTACTCCGAAAGAGTGTTTAGTGCAGCCGGGAACCTTGTCAGCGAAAGGCGTAGGAGGTTGCTTCCACAAAATGTGGAGAAAATGATGTTCATAAAATGAATTATCAACTCTTCCAGGGAGACCAGCCTCCAGAACGTACAGAGGGACCTGTGGTTCCAGCAGGGACGAATTAATACTCTGTGAGGATGAGGATGTACACACTGAAGAGGGTGAGGAATCGGTGGATGAGGAGGATGAGGATGACATCTTGCCTCCGTAGAGCCAGTTTGTGCAGGGACAGATTAATTGCCAGCTTGTTTTGTGGGGGCCCAAACGAACCAATCATTTCAGCCACAGTTGTGTGGCAGACCCTGGCGCTGAAATGATTGGTTTGTTAAAGTGTGCATGTCCTGTTTATACAACATAAGGGTGGGTGGGAGGGCCCAAGGACAATTCCATCTTGCACCTCTTTTTTTTCTTTGCATTATGTACAGTTTGGGGCCTAGTTTTTCAAACTGCCATCCTGTCTGCCACTGCAGTATCACGCCTAGATGGGTCACGTGTTTGTGCCGCCCACTCGTGTCGCTTAGCATAGTCATCCAGCTACCTCGGTGCAACCTTTTGGACATAAAAACACTATTGTGAGGTGTGAGGTGTTCAGAATAGACTGGAAATGAGTGGAAATTAAGGTTATTGAGGTTAATAATAGCATAGGAGCAGAAAAACCTACAAATTCTGTGATTTTAGCTGTTTTTATGCTTTTTTTCAAAAAAATACAGATCCAAAACACAAAACCCAAAACACGGAAGGGTGGTTTTGGCAAAACCAATCCAGATCCAAAACACGAAGAAAGATCCAGATCCAAAACCAAAACACGAAAAGTGGCCGGTGCACACCCCTACTTAAAATCCGTATCCCCTGACACGTGCTCACACACATAAACACTAGGGTTCTTTTTTGTTGGGAGCCAATTAACTACTAGCATATTTTTGGATTGTGGGAGGAAACCGGATTCCCCGGAGGTAGATATAGTTGAAAAAAACAAAAACAAATAGAGGAACTGAAATACATTTGGGATAAAATATAGGTTTGCACTAAGAATAAGCTATTAAAAAGAAGACTATGGTATAAGCATAATTCTATTTGTTCTGAGTGTTCCGCAGCAGAATCTATGTCAGAACCAGTGAGGACCGTGTCCCCGTATGTCTTATTTATCTCATAGGGATCAGTGTACTCTGGCGCATGTGCTACTGCATGTTATCAGTCTGCCATGGGGTCACTAGGACAATGTCAGATTGGAAAACTGCATTAGGGTCTTTAAACAAACAGTGAAATCACAGGAGATCATGGGACATATTAACCCTTTCATAACCCAGCATACTGTAATTCACTTGCATTGTTTAAAGCACCCTAAATATACAGTGAAAGTGTTAAAGTGCCATTCCCACAAAGGTTTTTTTTTTTTATTCCCATTAAATTTAAAGTACCATTTAAGTACACTTTTGATATCCATTTTTCTTAGTTGTCCTCCTATAAGTTATTATTTCCTTTTCAAAATCTCTCTGGAAGGGTGTCCAGTATGTCTGGCAGAGACAGAGACACACATACACACACCTCATGTGATGGCAGTGGGGAGAGAGGGATGGGGAGGATGTTCTTGAGGTCACAGAACAAAACAGAGCTCAGAAGAACATTCCAAAGCCTCTTTGCTCATTACATCTAACTGTGGTTGCCATTGTCACATTGGCAAAATTTTAAATGAATTAAAAGCAGCCTGAAGAAACAAACCAAGGAAATATGATAACTTTCTATAGCTTGCCTCAGTGATTTTTAAAAAAATTAAAACAAAAACATATACCAATTTTTTAAATGAGAATGCATCCCCTCTCACAATTAACGCACTAATGTTTATGCTTCTTAATGAACCTTAGAAAGCAAATAATTGGGACCATAGCCTTTGATGGAGAGATGTCTGACTATCTGTTACCATGGTTACTATAAGTAAATTATACGGCAAGTACTGTGCTTACATACACTTCCCAGCAAAGAGAGACTATTAGAGGCTGCGCGCTCTCCAGGGTATTACAGTAAGTATAATATAGCTTATATTTGCCAGTACCTCTGTAGGATGCTAGCAAAAATAAGCGCTGCTTCTTACCTGCAATATCCTGCTGGGCCTCTTCACACAAGCTCCTTATGTTACCCAAGTACATTTGGTCTGTCACATGAATTACCAGCACTGAGCTACTTAACTGGATTCACCTTTCTTTTTCTATGCCTGCTATATACCCACAAAGCAAATGTATTCTTATTCGTCAGGATCCTGAAGTAAGTAGTGGGGTTAGGGGGAGGATTAAGATTAGGGGTTAGTGTTAGGCACTAGGGGGAGAATTAGGTTTAGGCTGGGGGGGGTTAGGTTTAGTCACTAGGGGGGGGGGGGAGGTTAGGTTTCGGCTGCGGTGAGGGGTAGGGTTATTGGTTGGGGCTTACTTACCTGGAGGCGTCGGGATTGTAACCTGGTCAGCATGCCGGTGTCGGGATTCTGACCGCCAGGATCCGGAGTGCCGGCATCCCATACCCATCCCCTATAATATACAGAGTACATACAATATAGCAACACCCCCCCCCAGGTTTGGCATATGCCCGATACTGCTCAGATCGCTGGTGCGTTGTGGGTGGTCAACACTAAGGGATATATTTACTAAGGTATGGATTTTTAGAAGTGGCATTGTTGCCCATAGCAACCAATCAGTTTCTAGCTATTATCTTATCTAGAAGGTGCTATATACATAAGTAAAATCTGAGTGGTTGCTATGGGCAACAACTCCACGTCTAAAAACCCAAACTGTAGTAAACATATCCCTAAATGCTAAATAAAAAATAAATTTGTGGATGACAGGAAGACGAGTGCGGCAGACAGTTACAGAGTATTATTAATTGGTCTTATATTTTTGTTGCATTGTGATTGCAAAGAAAAGAGAAATAAATAAATATCTACATCAAATCTTTGAGAATAATAATTTTTGGAATCTGCAAAATGCACTTTTAAAAAAAAAAAAATATATATATATATATATATATATATCCTCCTGACGAAGTCCTACCATCCTACCAAAGCGGTGTAAGTAAGAGAAACGCGAGGCCCGGATAGCGACGGGCAAACAGTCGCTCCGGGTCTCGTACCAAAGGGGGCGTGTTGTCGATGTTGAGTGACAGCACGCCCCCTTTGGTGGGCAGGCCGGGGGAGTGGCTGCCCAAACGGAGGCGTTCCCATGTTAACGCCTCCGTTTGGGGCCGGCCCGACTGATATCACGAGTGATGTCAGTGGGAGAGATTTCGGCTCTGTTAGAGCAGAAATCTCTCTGGGGCTTGCAGCAATGAGACCCTACCACAAGGGTCTCGTCGCAAGCCTGATGGTCGCGATAGTCTTGGCCATCGCGACCATCTTCTTGGCCGCTCGCTATAGCTGTGGGTGGTCACCCACAGCTATGCGAGCGGCCAGGAGGCTGTTAAAAAAATAAATAAATAAATAGCCCGGCCCTGATTCAGAGCGAGCACTCTGTCAGAGCGACCAGCTCTGAATCAGGGCCTCTGCTAGCTGATGCTGTGACTATTTCAGATAAGCCTATATTGAACTTTTTTAATGTAATTATGCAATTTTTTGTGTGTGTCCACTATATGTTCTAATAAATTGTCATTGATAATACACTAGGAGAGTGTTTTTTATCCTTCTATATACACACTAATGACTGTGGAGTAGGAACTGGACTATTTAGAATCCAAGAGGGTGATAGAGAGATCGTGAAGATTGTATATCATATGTCTGCATTCTAAGATTTTACGGTACGCATAATAAGTGTCAATGGTAATTGATAAACATATCACACTATGAGGCGCTTGTTTTTCATATAATATATATATATATATATATATATATATATATTTATTTTTTTTACAGATATAGGCACTCAGACTTCCAAATAGGTTTAAAATGCTTGTATTAGTCCAACGTTTCGGGTTTAAGGAATTTGGAAGTCTCCGTGTGCCACCAAATTGGCGCTGTATGTGGGGTAACTTCACCAAGTGGGGGGGGGGGAGAGAGAGAGAGAGCGCGAGAGCGACACTTTGCTTTCAAAAATAGAAGTGTTAGTTTCTTTTTTTTTCAATTAACAAAATACAATTAAGTGAATGAACAGAAGTGAAATCTAAATCAAATCAATATTTGGTGTGACCACCCTTTGCCTTCAAAACAGCATCAATTCTTCTAGGTACTTGTAGGTTTTTGAAGGCACTCGACAGGGAGGTTGTTCCAAACATCTTGGAGAACTAACCACATATTTTCTGCTGATGCAGGCTTGCTGAAATCCTTCTGTATCTTCATGTAATCCCAGACAGACTTGATGATGTTGAGATCAAGACACTGTGGAGGCCATATCATCACTTCCAGGACTCGACGCACACTGCTCAGGACACTGTTGAAATGAATGCAATGGCAGTGCGGTGGCAGCCTCGGGCAAACCCCGACTGGGGGCAGGTGCAGACATGTCCATGCATGTGAGTGACCTTGTCGCAAACGTTGCATACAGATATATCAGACCATTCACCGAACTTTTTTTATATATAAAAAAGCGGCACTCCTCAAATCAGCAAAGAAGGGTCATATTTACACTCCGGTGCCCTCCAAGACATGCACGAAGTTCGTGTAGCCACATCATAAACTCCAAAATCGACAGCACTCGGAAAAATTGAACCATACACAGGTATGTGAACCAACGTTCCAATGGTTTATTCTGGCATTTTCATCAGGGTGCATACATATATACTACATACATACACACACACACACACACACACACATACATACATACATACATATATACTACATACATACATACATACACACACACACACACATACATATATACTACATACATACACACACACACATACATACATATATACTACATACATACACACACATATATACTACATACATACATACACACACACACACACATACATATATACTACATACACACACACACACATACATATATACTACATACATACACATATATACTACATACATACATACACACACACATACATACATATATACTACATACATACATATACATACATACATACACTACATACATACACACTACATACATACATATATACTACATACATACACACACACACATACATACATACACACACACATATACACACATACATACACACACATACATACATATACACACACATACACACATACATACATACACACACACACACATACACACACCCACAAAAATACACACTAGCCGCATACACGCACGCAGAGGGGGTTTCTGAGTACCTAGAAACCCCCCTGGCCGCTGCTCCATCGCCATGCTGCTGAACAACATTTTAATTTTTTTTCATTAAAAGAAGTAGCAGCCGTAGTTCTTACACTGGCTGAATGTATGGGAGGAGCTGCTGCGGCAGAGCGCAGCTCCTCCCAGGAAGTTCTGATGGGGCTGAGCTGCAGCCAGGTGACTGTATTCCCGGCACTTTCTCCTGGTCCTGGAGCCGCAGGTGTAATTATGTGGGGGGTGCCCAGTGGGGGAGGGGTTGCCAGCAAGGGAGGGGGGGGGGGGGGTGTTCTTTAATAACTTATGCTGTACTTGTTTGCCTCCACTTAGGTTTTTTTTGTGAAAGGGGTGTGTGTGTCTGTGTTGGTGTGTGTGTCTGTGTGTAGTCTTTGTGAGTGTCTGTCCATGTCAGAGTGTGTGTGTGTGTCAGTGTGTATGTCGGTTTGCTTTGCGTGTCTGTGTCATTATGTGTGTAATGCCGAACTGACTGTCCATCATCCAAATATATTAGACAGATTGATAGATAGATAGATAGGATATAGATAGATAGATCTATAGGATATAGATAGATAGATAATTTATTGTTGTTTGATTTTTTGGGGTATTTGGAAACCCCCCTTTCAAAGACCTGCGTTTGCCACCGAGACGAGTCTCTTTGAGCTGGATGCAGTTTAAGGCCGATGTAATTAGAACTTAGTGGATTTTGCATTGACAAACAAATGTGTGTAAGGAGGTGTAAGTACGTGTGTCTCCACAGCCAAAATACTGCACATTACCCTAGATAGGATGATCACGTTTATTTCAGCTCTGGCTGTTCAGACTTAATCAAAACCAGGCAATCTCCCTGAGGGAGAGCACACATTCCCAAAATAGAAGGCGACAATTACAGGGTAGCTAGTGGGGATGGGTTAGCGTCAGCGAGCCGGCTGCAGGCAGCCGCCTGCCTAGCCCAGCATATGCCAGCACTCTGAGTCACATGCTCTTGTAACCAGCTGAATTCAAATGAATGGAAAATTTACTACAGCACTGCAGAACCAATGCAGCAGGTAGAGGAGACAGAGGGCTTGATTCAGAGAGGTTTGGAAAAGGCACGGCCACTGCAGCAGCGATGCTAAAATATGCAAAAGCCGCAGGAGACGTCTTGAGTAAAAAGACGCCCACTGGCGGTTTCCGTGATTCGCAGGCTGCATCCAAAGACGCAGCTTCGGATCCACTGCGTGAACATCAAGCGGTCATCGGACATCTGAGTAACCCTCACGTTGATCAGGCTCTCCCTGACCGTGCATAGATTCAAACGTGCACTGAAAAGCAACTAGTTCATCAAAGCATAGCCTTCCACCACATAACCATGTCGCCAGGTCGCTCTCCCCACCCTCCTGCCTCAGCCATCTGCCTAATTCCTGCCCTCAGGACCCCATCCACATGTCATGTCATCTGTCCGTCTCCCCTCTCCCCTAGATTGTAAGCTCCCAAGAACTGGGTCCTCCTCCCTCCTGTTCTCACAGCCCTCTTCTCTAGCACTTCAATGACAGCCTTCACCTTCCCTGCTGTATTGTGTACCGAGAATTGTGGTGCTAATTGTTACTTGTGCTCCGTTAATGTTTTGGTTACTGTAATGTAATGAAATGTTCTGTGTACCCTGTACTGTTCTTACTGTATGTACGGCGCTGCGAACCACTTGTGGCGCCTTATAAATAAAATGTAATAATAATAATAATAATAATAGACTGGCCAGAGGCGAAAGAGGCGAAACTACACATTTGGTAATGGGGGGGGGGGTCCCAGTTCTAACCCCTCACCAGAACTTATGTCACCTTCAGTGATGCAAATAAAAAAAAAATATTAGAAGCAGCGTATGCACGCTTTGTGGCTGCGCGTCGTGTCATGAGGGGCGCAGTCAATTGAAATGGGGGAGTGTCATCATGACACTCCACAATAGTGCCCCCAACTCACACGGTAGTACTCCATATTCACATTATGCCACATAACTCCACACAGTAGCGCCCACTATGTCACACAGTAGTTCCCCTTATTCACATTATGCCACACAGTAGTTCCCCTTATGCCACACAATAGTACCCTTATTGCACATTATGCCACACAGCAATACCCTTTATACATTATGCCACACAGTAGTACCCTTATTGCACATTATGCCGCACAGATGTACCCTTTATGCACATTATGCCACACAGCAGTACCCTTATTGCACGTTATGCCACACTGTTGTACCCTTTATGCAATTATGACACACAGCAGTAACCTTATTGCACATTATGCCACACAGTAGTACCCTTATTCACTTTATGCCACAAGCAGTTCCCTTTATTCACTTTGTCACACAGTAGTGCCTTATCCACATTATGACACAGTAATGCCCCTTATTCACATTTGCCAGCCATAGTATAGCCTAGGGATGGACATCAGAAGCCGATGGTTAGCAACCATCAATGTTTCAGATTCTGAATTCCTTTTTCCATCGACTACCGGAAACTTGATGGTTGCCAGTCATCGGATGCAGCTTTCCGATGCCCATCCGATGGTTGGCTGTGAAGGGGGAGCACACACCGCTGCTCTGCATAGCAGCGGGTGTGTAGCAGGAGAATAGATGCAGGGCGCATGCGCATGGCATCTATTCTCAGTGTAGGAGGAGCCTGAGGGCAGCCCAGCATCTCAGAGTGCTGGGCACGCCGCCATCGTGACGTGGACAGGGGGTGCAGTGAGGCTTCACCCCTTTACAGAGAGTCCACCCCCTTTTCTGATGGTAGAATAACCATCATGAAGCTTATACTATCAAATATTTGCGATATGAGGGCTAGTTGCAATTGCATCGCATGATTTGATGTTGGAAGCCGGCAACCATTCAATGCCGGGCTTCCGATGTCCATCCCTATTATAGCCCCTTACTCAGCTATTCATCTTCTTTCCCCCGATAAGCCACCACCCCTTTATTCCTCTCTCCAACCCCTTGTGTTCCTGGGAAAAGAAACCTGGCTCCCCACTGGTCGACGGTGGCCATCTTTAAGTAGCCTTCTATGGGGGTAGCCATTTTCTGTTAGCCCCTGCTACTCAGAAAGATCTCTCCTGGCTGGCAGCCACGGGGTTGCAACAGCACAGAACGGCCGGGGAACAGGGCGATTGGGTGGCGGAGACCCAGACCACCACTTAGTTTCGCCTGTGTCCGGCAAAACCATGCTGCCTGCGGTTCAAATCCAGACAGCGGCATCCCGATGCATGAAGATCCCGACAGTGCAGGCAAGTACCCTAACCCTCCCCCCTAGTGCTCAAGTCTAACCTCTCCCCCAGTGGTGTCTACCCCTAACCGCCCTTCCCGCACCCTAAACCTAACCCCCCCTATCCCCGAGGACAGTGATACTTACCCGCCATCCAGTAGTTCAACATTCCGGCAGTAGGGATGCCAGCGGCGCTATCCTGATCTCTTCAAGATAGCAGCGTCAGCATATTGCTGGCAGTCAGGATTCCAGCGTCGGTATATCGGCAGCCGCATCCCGTCCGCTGGCTTTTTAACTACATCCCCAGACATGTATTTAGTAATGGGGAGATGGACACTCCCAAGACACTGATAGCTGAATTTGGAGTCCCGGCAAGGCCATAAGTCTATGATGTGCGACCGGCGCTGCCGCCCAGGGCAAATACCAGCTTGCAGGGTGCCTAGAGAGGCACCCTGCTACATAGAAAGTTAGAATGAAGCTCCATAGAATGCGCCCAGAACCAATCTTCCAGCTCCCCCACTGCTTGTTCTGTGACATCACGTGGGCTGGGCTGGGGTTTGCCAGGCCAAGGAGTCCATGACCGATAAGAAATGATCGGACAGTTGGGCATGAGAAATACTCTAACATGCCCAACTGATAGGATCATCGGTCAGCGCATCTGGCACTGCCTCTGCCTACCACTCAACTTTTTCCCTGTTCCTTCACAGGGGAGGAACAGGGAAAGATTTTGTTACCATGGGAGGAGCGCAGATACCGTTTGGCCATACACTGACATATCTCACAATGTATGGCCACAATGTCTGCTGGGTTCAAGCTGTCAGATAAGTCTGTCAGACCGAGAGACATTTTATCTGACAAAATCTGCCCAGCATTATGGGGCCCAAACATCTGCAATGTATTGCCCCAATTCCCTGTTTTGGCGACGCCAGGGAATCCGGGAAATCCAACATGCTGGAAATCCTTGATTCGCCAATCCCAACCAAAAAATTATCGGGACTGAAGAGTTGGGTTTTTAACATGTTTTTCCCCGATCCGCCGGTGGATCACAATCATCGGTGTTCATGTATCTGTGATCGGCAAAACAGGGAATCGAGGCCATAGATGTATGGCTCGCATGTAATGCTGCTGTAACTTGTACTTTATTTTCTTTCTATTTATATCTACAGATACTTGATCATTTCTTGTCTTGTTTTTCTCTGTATCTAATTATAATTCAGAAAATCCCCTTACTACTGGTTTTGTTTTAGGTCATTGCTCATTTCATTCATAGAAGTTATGGTTTGATTTATTAAAAAAACAAACAAATGGAATCCTACAGACTGCTAGTATTACTTACTATTACTGATGATTGAAAAAAAAAAAAAAAAAAGACAAAAAAAGGACTAGGGAGCTCATCCAGACCCGCTCGCAATTTGCGATCGCTTGCTCCGAGCGTATGGAAATTCGGCTAAGTGACGTCAAAGCAGCCGCTCGCAGGGTAAGTCATAAGCACTCCCACTTTGTTTTGTCGAGCGATCGCTTTTTGTTTGTAGACGCCCACTTGCGTACGTCATCTCCAGGAAGTGCATGAAACCATTGGTACATCGAGCAGCATCGGTTGCGATCGCAGTGCTTGAGGTTGACTATACCCTGTCGCAAGCACTGCAAGCATTTCAGTGTATATTTCTAGCACGTGACGTGTTAATTATGCACGCCTCTGAAACGGCGTTTAAAAACTTAGGCACGGCTGAGTCTGCAACTCCACTCTCCCCGTTACTACTGCCCTGCCCCTGTTACCACCCACAAACGGCCTCTCCTGTCACTCATTCCTCTGGGATCGTATCCCGAACGCTCGTACTAGTTTGCGGACGTGCACTGCGATCTATACACATGCGCACATTTGCAAACATCGCCAGCAACGAGCGATCGCTTGCTAGCGAGCTGGTCTGAATCAAGTCGTAGATGTACTAAAACTTCTTAAAAGGAGATGTCTAGTTATTGCCCAATCAGGTTATAGCTATCAATTATCTAGTAAGTCAAGAAGACGCAAGCTAGAACCTTATTCATTATGGTTGCTATGGCAATACCACCAGTTTTCCTTTTAGTACATCACACAAAAGTCCATCAAGTGAGCCTTTTATATAACCATTGGAGACCTGTGCATCATTGTGGGGCTGTGTAAACGATCACTTATCACCACATATTGCAGCGGTAGGAAATTACTATAAGTGCCAAATTATCACAATCTTCTTGCAGGGACAGTGGCTGTGATAAGAGCCTGTCCCAGTGGGGAGAGAATAGTAAAAAGTGATCGCTATCACTTTTACGGCCGGGTTTGGACCACTGCCATCAGGTGCACATGTGCAATTAGCTCTGAAGAGCCCTCTCCAAGCAAAAGGCAGCCTATAGCAAGGGCAGAGTCTCAGGGAACATGGCGCCTCGTGCTGTGTTCCCGAAAACTTTACAAAACTCTGGAAAAATGGCAGCCATGCTATTTTTCTGGCGATTTCTGTGTGAAGCTCCAGCCGACATAGCAGGATTCATGGGAGATGTAAGTATAACTAATGCACCCATTATAGATACGCCAGTGGCCTATAGGCTACAATGACTATTGCCATTTAAAGAATACATTTCAGGAAAATAATGTTCCCTTACACTCTATGGTGACGGGAGTCTGCATCACTTCTTTCATGACCGCCGGACGAGAGCCCGGGCGGTTGAAATCCCGACGACGGCAGGCAGAAAAGCGGAGATCCCGACGGAGGTGAGTAAACTACCTATCCCCCCCCCTCCGTTAGGAGTGCCTAACCTCCCCCTTAGTGCCTAACCCTAACCGCCCCCTGGGGTGCCTAAACCTAATCCCCCTCCCCGCACTCTAAACCTAACCTTCCCCCGGGGGTGCCAAACACTAACGCCCCCTTCTCGTAACCTAGCCCTAACCTTCCCGGGGGAGTGGGGGGTGCCTAACCCTAACCCTCCCCCCCACGGCTATGAGGACGCAGGACCGTACTTACCTCGTTCGGTCCTGCGTCATTCTGGATTCCGGAGTCGGGATTATGATTGGCATCGGTATTTTGACGCCTATCAATAATCCCTAGCCGGCATTCTGCCGTCGGGATTGTGAACGGCGGCCGGTCATATGACTGCATCCCCATTTTCTCATTATAAGTATAAAAACCAATCCTCAGAAGAAAAGCAACCACACTAATTCTTAAATGCATCCAGTGATTCTGCAATGACAATCTCCCCAGCAGTAAATACAGTCTAACCACCCTCCCAGTGAATACTCCCTTTCTATGGTAATAGTAAAATAGTCAAATAGATGCCCTCTTTCAGCCCTGCATGTAAAAGCTCATCAGACAAATCTTGTATTGTGCCTGATTGTACTTGTAGACATTAATTAGGTTACCTCTGAGGATTCTTATTTCCAAAGCAAACAACCCCAGTTTGTCAAGACGTTCACTGTAAACGAACCCCTCTATTACCATTACTAATATGGTAGTGTGTAAGGCGCCCTTGCAGTGTCAGGTGCCAGCTTTATTTATTTTCATTCAATCTTAATTAAAATACACAAAACAAAAAAAACACACCATTACTTTCCACTGTGACACACTGCATTTACTCACCTGAACCACACCTTATAATAAACCTGTGTAAAGAAAATTATATATTATGTAGAAGAGAGTTGTTTCATCATGTTTTGATGACTACAGCTATTTTAGTGCTATTGTGTCTATTTTAATGTATACACATATGGACTGGCACAATTATATGTTTGATAACCACCATAAAGCGCAGAGACTTTTTAATGGATTTCCAGTGGTTGAGACCGTTGCTTATAATGATGTGGTAACCTCAGAGACGCCCGTAGGGGGGGGTTCGGTTTGTTGTTGTCCAGACCCCATCCCCCTCCTGAGGCAAGATCCTGTCTAGTCTTTGAAGTTAGCGGAGGCAAAACTTGCCGACTTCTTAATTAGATCCTGGAGGGAAAGAGCAAGTTGGGGGTAAACAGCGACCGTACTCCTCACTGCTCCCAATGCTGTAATTTGTGCCATTGAGGGACGGGACCTCAAGTATCATCAATCTCAGATCGCTCCTTTCTTTGGGGAAGGAGGAGTATCTGAGATGCTGATTTGCTCTATCTGGAGTCCTGAGAGTTCCCTGAAGATGTGAGGGCAGTTAAGGTGCAGGTCAACGTACCATAGGCCTGTAAAATTATATATGACACACACACACACACACACACACACACACACACCCCCCACCCCCCCCACCCCCCCCCACCCAATTTAATGGAGTCTCTGCCAGCAGAGCTCTTGAAATCAAGTAGGCTTGAATCAGTATTCTGGACACAACTAATTGGACCAGGCTTACTTTGGTATATAAAATGACAATGTCAATAGGTAGTAACTCCAGTGAATGTTACACTAATTGCAAGAGTGAGCTTCGTAAAATCAGGTAATCTCTATACAATGTAGATGCCCTATGACAGGGGTGGGGAAACTTTTTTCTGCAGAGGGCCATTTTGATATATATAACATTATTCTCGGGCCTGGTGCTGGCCATGCCCCCTCTGTGTGATGTCACACAGGGGTGGGGCCACAATCGCCACTGATTACAGCAATACCCGGAGCATTCTGAGGATGCTACAGGGAGCTGTAATGGCAGTGGTGTGACCATCTGAAGCGTCCTAAGGACGCTTCAGGCGGCACTGCTGCATAGATTCTGGCTCCAGGGTGCCATTCTACGCACCCTGCTAGCCAGATGAGGCTAGCAGAAAAAAGCTCAGAGGGCCAGACCAAATGTTTCCGGGGCCTTACACAGCCCCCCGGGCCTGAGGTTCCCCATCCCTTCCCTATGACATCTCACTGAGACTGCAGGTATCCAGCCCTACCAGTGACCCATAGGAGTCAGGAAATGTGACTTTACCTACTTCCTACAGCGCCCAGCCATACGTCTGCCATAGTCACTTGATTTACTGTTGGTTCCTCTTATATTATACATGGGTTAATACTGCCACTGCATGCTGGCACCTGGATCAACCAAAGAGGACAATAAATAATTAAGTGTCTGTACTTAATTTCAACATACGACAAGTACAATAACGGCCTTGTCTCAATCCTTGTCCTAAAACTAACTGAAACACATCTGAGTCTCACCCACAGGCCAGCACATGGAGAACTGCCACATCTTCCTGCAGAGTCTGCTCCAGCGCAGACCGCAAGAGACTAGAAATCCTTGCTCCAGCGGGTTTGCTGACTCCTTGTCCAGATGTTCCCAGCCCACGCTGTATAAACACAGCTCAGCCTAAACAATGCAGCCCTCAATGAGGAGCAGCTTCCCCGAGCTTCGCAATGAGCTGTCACACTTGTACAGGAATCCAATGCAGAAAAGAAGACAACATATACACAACCACATGCACACATATTGTAGACGTAGGGTATAGATGGTAGCCAAAAAAACACTTGAGGGTGAATGGAGAGCATCAAGTATATTGAAAGCAACTGCAAAGCTTGAGTTGTTGACAGTTGACTCTTTGTAATGAAAATGGCTATTACTTAACAGTATTGATCAGTAAATGAATCTCTTCTGCTAAAGCACTTTAAATAAATTAAAACTAGGAAATCCAGCATTGCCCAATAAGCTTCCTCCGGTCCTGCCGGCCATTGATTTGATTTGCACAATTGCAAGTAATCAGCAGGTGCCATGGTCAACCTCAGATCTCAATGTATACCTAGACATTTGAAGAACTGGAAGATATGTCACACATGGAGAGGAGACCGAATTATGGAGAACTGCACCAAATCAACATTATAGAACCAGAGTGTGACAGAAGCATTGGCTTCTCCTGCCAGATAACAAGAGATCAATCTAGAACAGGGGTGGGGAACCTTTTTTCTGCTCAGGGCCATTTTGATATATAACATTATTCGCAGGCCCGATGCAGGCCACGACCCTCTGTGTGACATCACACGGGGCCAGGGCCACAATCGCCGGTCATTATAGCAATGCCTGGAGCATCCTGAGGATGCTCCGGGGAGCTGTAAGGGCAGCAGTGTGACTGTTTGAAGCGTCCTAAGGACGCTCCAGGTGGTACTGCTGCATAGATTATGGCTGCAGGGTGCCATTGTAAGCACCCTGCTAGCCAGATGAAGCTAGTAGAAAAAAAGCTCAGAGGGCCATATCAAATGAGTCCGGGGACATTATACGGCCCACGGGCCTGAGGTTCCCCATCCCTGATCTAGAACATTTTACCTAGCTTCTGTAAGTGTGTTACTAAACCTGGCCAAGATCTAAAAAAGGGCATCTTATTGTGCCATAATCCCAATATCTACTTTATACAGACCCCATTTCAAATTTTGTAGTTGAGGTTGATCAACTTAAACCAAATTGTTGCATGTGTGGGGTTCTACTGACCACCAATGATTGCTGAAAATAAATAAAATGCATCCAGTGACTGCTGTTACTGTGGGGGAGATGTACCAATCCTTGGGGAGAGATAAAGTGGACAGAAAAAAAGTACCAACCAATCAGCTCGTAGCTGTCATTTTACAGACTGTCTGAAAAATGACAGCTAGGAACTGATTGGTTGGTACTTTAGCTTTCTCTCTCCAAGGCTTGGTACATCTCCCCCTGTGTGTGAAGTCATTGGAAGACCCTAAGGGATACAAAACGGCCATCCTGCAATCACGTCAACAGACAGATCTGTTATTAATTATTATAATCATCATCTGACAGTAGAAAAGCTTTGGGAAAATAGTATAGTGTGGGGGTGGGCCTAAAACTTGGGGGGACGCTCTAACGTAATTGGGGGGGGGGCTGATCTAGAAGTCAACAACGTAGAAAGACATATCATCATCATTTTAATAGTGTGAATACAGGTATACCGTACAACTAGTATATCTCCTATACTAGGCATCATTTACCAAACATCATTTTTGAGGTTAGAGCTCCTTTAAGCAGCATCGGTGCCGTCTCTCTGCCGCTAGGAACCACCCTGATCCTGCAGATATTCTCAGTGTTACATGAAAGACTACATCCCTGACACAGTCTGCCCCCCTGGGCGCATTTTCTATCATTAAACTTGATCAGGAGACATAAGGGGCATTCCTGATCATTGCTGCTTTCCTTTTTATGTTCTTTAAATCTCATTGTAAATAAATTTGATATTTTTAGGTTAGATTTGGGATAGAGGGCATAGATCGGGATTGAGACTCAGGGATGTAGCTAGCTTTGTACTTTTATAAACCCTAACTAAAATCCTATACTTAGGGGCTTATTTATTCAGTGGTAACGGCAAATATTAAGGATTTGCCAGATGCACCATGGAGGGAACGTAGCAGATATCTCCGAAGCAGCCCCAAAGGTTACTAGGCTGTCGGATTTATTAAGCTCTTCAGATGGCGTCAGCCCGCTGTAGCCTATGGGCCACAACCACAAAATGTATCGGGCTAGGGATCTGTCTCTGCTTGCACATGCGCCGCCTGTCGTTAGCGGATGCGCAGCAACTGTCTGAAGTAGAAAGCAAAGTGATGGCGGATGTCGGCGACTAATGGAGCCTACACACTTGGCGATATGCTCACGTTCCAACTTTGTGTCTGATTTCCCCTTGAACTCTCCCCGGCAGTCGTGGGCACGATTTGGTGTTAAAAACTGTCCAATGTGACAAACGATCTATTGTGCCTCCTAACTATTCATAGTGCATCGTGACTGAGATGGTCAGATCTGCCCTACAGCACGGCAGATCTGAAGATGCGATGTACGACCTGCCGGGACGCGCATCGGCATCGTAATCGTGAGTGGACACACAATTTGGGCATATTTTACACAATTTGTCGTCAAGATGTGTCGGAATCTGGCAAATTGTGTAAAATATTGCTAAGTGTGTAGACACCTTAAGAAATAATACATTCAGGCGAATACAGATCCTTTATTGCAGCGAAATGCATATATTATATATATATATATATATATATATATATATATATATATATATATACACACACACATACACACACCACTTAGTCTTAAAGACTTAATTTAAAAATGGAAGCATTTACAATCAAGAACTCACCTGCCCAACTCCTTCTCATAGGAGGTAGTGGGGAATTTGTACTGGGTGCATTGAGACGTGATTACAGGAGTACACATACAGGGGAATGGATGCTCAGGGATGAAGCCTTTCATATAACCATGGTTCTGACAGCTGCAGAAATTCCTGGTTACTGCTAATTAGCTGCACTCCGGCATCACAGGTAAGAACAAGCAGCCAATCATAGGAGGGTACAAGCTCTAGCGGATAATAATTGGCAGGATTTAGTAAAACTGGAATTCCCAAGGGAGAAGGTTTTTTTTTTTCCTTTTAACTGCACTGTACAATATATTATTTGGTCGTTACAGGTAAACTGATATATTAATAAAACACGTGACAGTAATAGAAGTGTATAATAATCTAATTATCAAAGGGGTTTTCCATTATAGACAACCAGAGCCGACATCCAGGCTCTGTGCAAGTCCTCCTGGGACCCTGCTTAATTAATAGTACAGGTCCCCCCAGTCAAATTTGTATAATTGGAAAAGGAGGGGATTTGGTCAAATTAATATTTAAACCTTAAAAAAAAAAAAATACAATATATTGTATTCCGGTGCCCCTTTACTCACCATCATTTTGCAGAGCTTGGGTGCCAGGACCAGGTGCAGCCCCCCCAATATGATAAGAAAAGCGTCTGGATTGGAACTGTTTGGCGTAGGATCCAGGTTCCTCTCGGGTGCTGGCTGGAGGGTATGTATACACAGTGCTCCGTGGTCGGTTTACCTGCATGCTTGCAGGGTGGAAGGGACAGGCCTGTGTCCCTTTAACTGGCAGCTCAACCTCTCCCCTCTGACCATAAGGCAAGCCCGGAGAGGGGTATGGCTGACAAGACATAAGGAGGATCCAGGCATTGGTAGAAGTACATGGACAAAAATTAGCAGCACCGTTATTGCACAACACCAAGATATCTCCAGCTATAAATTCCTTTTCTTATGCCAGATGAGATGTGACGAAACCTTGACTTAAATATCCTTATATTTGATTTTCTTTTTCTCCCCCCACCAAAAGAGCTGCAGTATTCCTATAATCCAAGGTGCTGTATCAGCAAGAGCTCCCACAGAGGACACGGAGTGTGTGTGTGTGTGTGGACTGAATCAAACGCTGCAGTAAGGCTGGGAGCCCAGCAGGTCTGTCTATAGGGTCTCCTATAATACTACGGAATAAGACAGAGCAGTTACCTAATTACATCCTGGAGGGGCTCTGTGCGCTGGCTCACCATCCTTCCCACTGGCTTCCTGGGGATTGAGCCTGACTGCTAATCCATCACTCCTGTTCCTTCACAGGGAGCAGATTGCTTGCCTTGAGGAAGATCTGCCCCTGTATTAATAACTTGTCCTGAGATGTCCTTAAATCGTTTGCAGCAGATTACAAAAAAATAAAAAAAAATCAGTATTACCTGATTGTACGCCCTCTACCTATTGCCCCTGCAGCAGCACCCTTGGGTGCCTTATGCCCAACGCAGAGGCGCAGACTGTGCACCTCACACAGGCTCACCCTGTCATTCTCTTTGTTCTCTCTGCTTTTGCTAGTGATGCTTTTGGCTTCTAAACACACTCCTGCTGCCTTCAGTTTTCTCTTCCTTTCTCTTCTCTCTTTTTTTCTCTCTCTTCTTTCCCTGTGTATGTGAAATCTGACTCTCTTCCTCTGCCGTTGGATTTCACGTCAGATGTATTTAAAATCTGGTCTGGATTTTCCCCTTAGCACATGGTTCTCCCACCCCCATCTCACTGGAAGACTGTCCTTTGCTTTTTCAAGACTTATTATGCGGCATCACTTGGTGTTATTAACCCCTTTGCTGCTGCTGTATTATACTGAGCAGGGTCAGGCTAAGGGTTGGCCCCCATCTGGCACTCAGTGAATCACACATCATAGAGGTGGTCTGTAAATGAGAGCAGATCCTCTGGGATTGGGGGTGGGTTGGTTGATTTATTTATTAATAACCATTATTTATATAGCGCCAGCATAATCCGTTGCCTTTTACAATTGGGAATTAATGAGAATTTATCAACCAGCGGGCCATCCACTGCGAGGATACCCAAAGAGTTAACATCTGCTGCTGTCGTGGTTCATTCACCAGCAGTGATCGATTAATACAGGGTTAATTCCAATTCACTGTCTATACCGACTCATGTTGATACCACCTGTCACTGGCTGCCGAGCCCGTCCTTCTGTCTCTCTCGCCACGCTATTATCCCCTATATTGCCCTATAGAACCGGCCTGCCACGCTTAAGTTCCTTTTATTTGTATGATATTACAGATGCGGGCTGCAGCTTTGCAGAATCTTGCAGATGACTATACCCAGGTTTAGTTGAATTTAGACATTCATTTGGGTTAAAATTCCATCCAAGCAAAGGGAGAAATGTATTTCCATCATTTTTGTTTTTTTTTCCCATGGTAAAACATTTTATAAAAAATAAAATATTCAGGCCAGGGACAGAACAAGTTGTTTATGTGAGGTTTGGGGAGACGTTATGCTGCAAGTAGGCAGGGTCTGCATACTACATGTTGTTGGATCAGGTAGCTGCACTAGGTGTTTTTATTTTATTTCCCAGAAGCCACTCCTTTACTGCTGGATGCTTAGCATGTCGACGGTGACCATGTCGGCATTCATGTCTACACGGATATGATATGATGAACTGTCAACAAACTATCTCTGGTGGTCCAGTTTTATCTTCTCCCGGCTCCAGCATCTTCTTCCGGATTATATTAAGGATCAAAAACGATTGTTGGACATTTCATTCTAGGCCAAGTAGAAGGATGTTTGATAATTTTATATCATTTTATTGACTGCTGAGTGCTGGCTATTCTAACGTTTGGATACATATGTGAAGATAGACAACTACAGAAGGAGTGATGGAGGGGCTACTGTTTAGAATAAAATAAGTATTCATATACAATGTTCCTATAGAAACGCTTACTCCCTTAAAACAAAAGGGTGGCAGCTGTAATTAGTAAACTCCTCCAACACGTTTGGTCTCAGCAGATTCATTAATGGTGCATACACACGGTACGAGCTGTAGCACCAACGACTTGAAAGATATCTTTCAGATCTTTTGGTGCATACACACTGTCAGATTGATATATTGTTATCGTTCACATCGACCAGTTTCTGGCCCCTTCAAACGATGGTCAATGCGCGGGCACGGATGATCGATATCGACCAACGCCCGTGCATGCAGGCTAACCTGGTCGATATCGATAGCCGGTTTACTATAGGGACCAGCGATCGTTGATCGTGGGTCGTTACAGTAGTTGGGGGTTTGAAGCATGTGTTGGATGTTCGATATGGAACACATGCAGGACGATCAGATAACGATCGTTATCTGATCGTCTCCAAGTCTGACCGTGTGAAATCCTCCATTTCACAGATATCTTTCAGTGAAGTCATCCTGCCACATCTCTGAACAGGCAAAGTTGATGATATCGTCCAAGTTGGCCTGCAGGCATGGACGATGAAAGATATCTTTATCGGGAAAGCGCATCGTTGGTCGTTGACAGGTTGGTAAGTACATAAAAATTAACGATAACTATATGAACTATATAGTTATTGTTCATATCGTTCAGTTTTATCGCTTTGTGTGTACGCACCTTAAGGGAACAGAGACCTTCAGTTGAATGAACAGGAATGATTAAAAAAAAACGTATATTGTCCAAGAGAGTCAGCTGATCAGAAACACCATATTGTGACAAAACTGTTGTACAAGATAATTCATCAGAACCAATCTTGATGAGATGGAAGTGACTAAGAGGTGTATGTACTAAGCCTTGGATGGAGATAAAGTACCAACCAGTCAGCTCCTGTCACTTTACAGTTTGAAAAATGACAGGAACTGATTGGTTGGTACTTTACTCCGTTCACTTTCTCTCTCCAAGGCTTAAGCTGGCTACACACTAAACAACGTACGTACCCAGAGATGCGACACACGACCCCCCCTGCCGACGGGCCGACATATTGGGCAGTCTGTACACACTGGGCGAACCATTGCCTGATCGCCCAATATGCTGGGCCCTGCCACATAGCGCTGCATGGGATCGTCAGCCGCATCCCCTGGACAGCATGTACAAAAGATCAGGCGATGTGACTGTTGACCGCACGGGAGCCCACACTGCACGATTTGTGGTTCCGATGCATTGGAATCAGCCAAATCGTTAACAAAATCGTCTAGTGTTTAGTACATAGACCCCACAGCCTGTAAAGTGACAGGAGCTGATTGGTTGGTACTTTTTTTCCATCCATTTTATCTCTCTCCAAAGCTTAGTACATATACCCCACAACCTGTAAAGTGACAGGAGCTGATTGGTTGGTACTTTATCTCCCTCTCCAAGGCTTACTACATAGACCCCAAAATCTCTCTCGTCATGTTATTGAAGGAACATGAATGCTGCCAAGTTGTATAGTAATGTTCATTGTTTGTAAGGTGCCTTGGCTTTCTCTCTACCTGACCTGTTTATTGAGTGGTGGTCAGTTAGCTACTTAGGGGATCAGTATGTATTACCCGGCGGTTCAAATCCTGACAGTGCATGCCCGGCAGGGGTGAAGATCCTGACTGCTGCTAAAGGTAAGTAACCCTAATCTCCCCCCCCCCCCCACCCTAACCCTCCCTTAGGAGTGCCTAACACTAATCCCTCCTCTAAGTGACTAAACCTAACCCCCCCTTCCCTGCTGCCTAAACCTAAATCTCCCCTAACCTCCCCCCGGGGGTGCCTAACCCTAACCCCCCCTTTCCCTAGCCTAAACCTAACCCTCCCGGGGGGGTGCCTAACCCTAATTCCCCCCCGGGAGCCCTAAACCTACCCCCCCCCCGTGGCTGTCCACACCCGGCGCCCGGCTTTCCTTCGATCGGTAAGCCCGGTGTCGGGGATTGTGTCCATCGGCTTCCCTTAGATAGATAGATAGATAGATAGATAGATCAATTTAAGACCTCTAAGAAGAAGGTACTCTGGGCCTGATTCAGACCCGGTCGCAAGCGCTGAGCGCTCGCAACCGGGTCGATGGTGGCCCACAGCGCATGCGCACGACGGAGGAGCCACCCTCTAAGCTAAATATACCTGCTCTTGTGAGAGCTGTTAAAACTATTCTACAAATAGAAGAGAAAGAACCCACTCCTAAGAAAAAACACGCACTTTTTAAGTGACAAAACGTTGTTTTACCAGAGTTTCCTCACTCTGACCAGCTATCTGATCACATAAGTGAAGCTTGGAATATGCCTGGTAAAAGATTTCAAATTCGGTTCAGTTCCTTTTACCCACTTCCAGCTACTGATTGTACTAAATGGAAAGTACCCCCAATGGTGGATTCTCATGTAACACGTCTGGTTAAGAATGCCACGTTACACATTCATACTACAACCTCCTTGAAGGAGACTACAGATAGATGTATAGAAGCTTGTCATAAATCTATATACTCTCTTACAGGAGCTATTACTTGTCCTGATAGGGCTACGGCCTGGGTGGCAAAATACATGGGACATTCCACGGCAACAGACATCAGCCAAGGACTCCAAGCCTAGGACCAAACAAGCCTGGGCTATTACTCGTCAACCTGCCAAGTCTGAGGACAAGCCTGCAGCCTGATGTGGTGGGCCTCTACCTGGGGGCTTCCAGGGTGGGAGGCTGACTTCTTCAATTCACCCATTTTGGCATCAAACCATGTCAGATGCCTGGGTAAGAGAAGTGGTCTCCCACGGATACGCCCTCTCCTTCCTGAGGCGACCCCCCCAACATTTTTTTTGCACAAGACCTCCATCGGACTCAACCAAGGTCTTGCTGCTATGAAAAGCTATTCAGCCCTTACTGAATTCAGGAGTAATAATTCGGGTCCTCTCCTCACAACGGGGCAATCTCCAACCTCAAGTCTCTTAACTAGTTTATCAGGGTGCCCAGGTTTCGTTCTATTATCCTACAGTAATTATGCTTACTGTACATCAATGCCTCCAATACATATGCCACACAGCTGTGCACCAAATGTAGTGTATGCCACATAGCTGTGAATTATGCTATACAGTGCCCCATATACATATGCCACACATGTGCCCCAAATTCTTTATATGCCATACAGCTTTGCCCCAATACATTATGCCACACATCCACTCCCCATTATATGTTAGCACCCATTAACCCCCCCTCCCCGCCACACACACCTCACCCTGCCTGCACTCATTAAACCTACACACACATACACTTACCCTGTCAGCACTCAAAACCACCACCACCCACCCACACACACTAAGCCTGTCTGCACACAGCATAAGCCTAGGTCATCAGTAGACCCAGCCAGGGCTGAAAGAGACATCCTTCAGAGAGGCGTCCTCCAGTGGATGGTGCCCCTAGACAACCTCCTAAAGCTGCCTAATGGTAGCACCGGCTCTGCCCATAGGGTATCGGATTTAGGGGCGCTTTCATGTCGCTTCCCCTTTTTGATATTTCATCAGGACAGGGCTGTTCTTTGAATATGCCCAGGCTTCCTTCCCAAGGTGGTTTCTCGCTTCAACCTGAATGAGGAAATTGTTGTTTTCCGGCCTTTAATTCACCAGACCTCTCAGCCGGTGAGGCCTCTTTCAATGTGGTCCATGCTCTACAGATCTACGTGGACCGTACTGCTTCCATCCAGAAATTAGCCTCCCTCTTTGTCCTATATGGATTCCACAAGAATGGATGGCCAGCTAACAAACAGACTCTGGCCAGATGGATTTGCATGACTATCTCAGACGCTTACACGCAGACGGGCCTTCCTGTGCCGACTACAGTCTCTGCTCATCCTACTCGCTCTGTGGGTCCCTCGTCGGCAGCCCAGTGTGGCGCCTCAGCTGAACAGCTATGCAAGGCGGTCACCTGGTCTTCTGTCCACACCTTTCTAAATGTTTTATGCCTTTGATACATTTGCCTCACAGGCTGCTTCCTTCAGGCGTAGGGTTCTCCTATCAGCTCAGGAGCGTTCCCGACCTTGATCAACTGCTTTGGGACATCCCCAATGTCTCTCTGTGGAGCCCAATGGACCCTGAAGAAGAAAAGGAGAGTTATGGTAAAACTTGGTTAACTCTCTTTCTTCAAAGTCCATAGGTTCCACAGGGCACCCGCCCTGACGCTCCTAGCTTCTATGGGTTTTCTTCTCCAGGTCACTTGTTTCCTACTCTGTGTGAGAGTGTGATTCCTCAGTGTACCAGTCTTCCTTCTATCCTATCCTGCTCCTTGGGCTTGTTAACAAAACTGAAGTGCCCTCAGGCTGTGGGTGGGGTATAGGGGGAAGGACCAGAGCATCCTGGGATTGTAAAGCTTTGCCGTTGGTGTCTGGTCCTACAGGTCCCATCAGTGGCGTAACTACTGCCCCCGCAGCCCCCGCGGTGGCTTGGAGGCGCTGGGTAGCTTGGGGGTGACGGGGGCAGTAGTAGTAACTACGGAGGGTGCAGGGGGTGCGGTCGCACCCCCTGCACCCTCCATCCGCTGGGCACCGGCTGAGTGTGTTACCAGCGGGCGCCCGGCTCCTATTCAAACCCCCAGCGGCAGCCGGAGGACGGAGCTCCCTCCGTCTTCCGGGTCCCGCAGGGCACTATGGGAGTGACGTAATGACGTCACTCCCATAGTGCCGAGGAGCGGACGCCGGGGACGGAGCTCAGGAGTGAGCTCCGTCTTCCGGGTCCCACAGAGCACTATGGGAGTGACGTAATGACGTCACTCCCATACTGCCGAGGAGCGGACGCCGGGGTATGGACGGCAGCAGCACTGGAGCGGGGATAAAGGTAAGTGTTTGTGTTTTTTTCTTTTGTGTGTGTGTTTGTTTGTGTGCGCGCGGAGGGGGGGAGCAACTACAGGCGGCTAACTACAGGGGGCTAACTACTAGAAGGGGCACTACAGGGGGCTAACTACTAGAAGGGGCACTACAGGGGGCCCTGCATAATGGGCACTACTACAGGGGGCACTACTTTAATGAGCACTACTACAGGGGACCCTGCATAATGGGAACTACTACAGGGGGCCCTGCATAATGGGCACTACTACAGGGGGCATTGCATAAGGGGCACTACTACAGGGGGCATTGCATAAGGGGCACTACTACAGGGGACATTGCAAAAGGGACACTACTACAGCGGGCATTGAATAAGGGGCACTAGTATAGGGGGCATTGCATTTTGGGGCACAACTATAGGGGGCACTAATTTGATACACAGTTTACAGGTTATAAACTATGTTCCCAATAATCTGGTTCTACACGGACATAAAAACTGTGCAACCTGTCTTGAGCTGAGGTGACGGACTGGCAGGAGCAGAAAGGAGGGTTGGTGAAGTAGATCTGTCAGGGTGGGATGTAATGGGCATTACTGTTTGGCATAATGTGTATTTGGCATTACTGTGTGCACAATGTGCTATTAGGGGCATTACTGTGTGGCATAATGTGTAAGGGGCATTACTGTGTGGCATAATGTGTTGTATGTGGCATTACAGTGTGGCATAATGTGAAACGGGCATTACAGCATGGCATAAATTTGTTATAAGCTCTTTACTGTATGTCATTATGTTATATGTGGCATTATTGTGTGGGATGTGTAAGGGGCATTGCTGTGTGCCATAATGTGTTGTAAGGGGCACTCCGGTGTGGCATAATGTGTTGTAAGGGGCATTCCGGCGTGGCACACTGTGTTATAAGTGGCATTACTTAGTGTGTCATAATGTGTAAGGCACGTTGCTGTATCATGTAACCACACACCTTAAACGTAGTCTTTGGGTGTGTTTGTTCCTTGGGGGGGGGGGGGGTTTGCCTGAAACTTTTTGGCCATGGGGGAGCAAAATTTATAGTTACGCCACTGGGTCCCATCTACACCCGAATGTCTCCCTGTGGACCCTTTGTACTTCGAAGAAAGAAAGGTACGTTTTACCATAACTCTCCTTTTTTGGTATTGTACTCAGTGGCGTAAATTCATCCCAAACGCCCGGAGGCGAGTTATAATTTGGTCACAGCCACTGACACTGTAATGAAGTATTTCGCAAGCAGATACACACAGACTATAGGCATGCCATGGAGGGGTGAGACAGAGAGTTGTGGGTGAGGGGGGCTCCGGACGTGTCACACTGACAAAAGAAGTTGCTGAGGAGCAGTAACACCAATGAGTACAGATATAGGCTATAGATAGACGGAGGCGGCAGCTGATGGTCTGACACAGAGCTCTCTACTAATGTATGGTGGCTTCTCAGGTGCCAGGAAGGGGTGCCATGTATTGGGCGGCCGTAACGGCACACTCCGGGTACATAGTTACAGCCCTAAGTGGGGTGAATATATTGAGGGCAAGGGAGCAGGTGCCCCTTCAGTACTGGAGCCCGGCGGCAGGCGCCTCCATCGTCTCTCATAGTTCTGCTCCTGATTGGACTCAAATGTGATTGAGTGTTGTCTAATCTTCATCCAATATTTTAGTCAGAGAGTTTTAGTAAATAAAATAAATCCAAAAGAGAGAGGGGTTACCAATCCAGTACCCCAATGATGTATACTTGACCAGCCCTCTTTAAAACATTTATTGGTGACAATAAGACTAGTATTGAAAGGAAAGTATGCCTTTTTGCAAATTACACAAAGTTACGTAACAGGTTAGATACAGTGGTAACATTTAACAGTCTGGCAATTAAAGGTCATTGCTAAAATAATGCTAAAAAAGTTGCCTGCATCTCAAAAATCAAAAGCTTGAATACAGTATTAATGGGACAAAACTAATGAGTAATTCAGGTGACTTAAACTTAGGCAAACGCAGGAGCAAAGCAATGAGGAAGGCCAATTGTGGAATCGGTAGCAGAAATATGTACAGGTCATTGATGATTATAGTAGGTGTGAAGCTTCTGCTAGTGCCATAAATTTGAGTAACGGCACCTGGTGCCCGCCACGACCCCTTCATTGCATGGCATGGAGTTGGGGGGCGGGGAGGGCTGGCTGTTATGGCTGCAGTCTGCCGTTTGGATCGTCCAGAGGATACTCTGGGCAGCATTCCATCTGCGATTCTGGCTGCAGGGTCTGTTCCAGGCCCCCCTACTAGCCAGACTCAGGGACCGCGGATGGTCAGCAGTGGTGCCCACAGAACCCTGCGCTCTCCCATAGCTAGTTACAGTCCTGGCTTCTGCTAACAGTGCTTGATCCTTCTCAGGGCTGGATTAAGAGGCGATCACCCCGGGGCCCCCACACAGGGTCGGTATGACCTGGCTGAGAACAGGTGTCCAGTGGAACCTGTTCCCAGATGGGGGCTCAGGTTCCGCGGCTCTATGTCCTAGTGCATGCAGCAGCACAGACAGTACTTCTGCATACAGCGCAGAGCGGCTCCCGAGTCCCTTCATCTGCGTCACGTGACACATCAAGTCCGTGCCGCTGATGAGGAGACTAGGGAGCAGCTCTGCCGGGAGGTCAGGTGAGTGATCAGTGCAGTGGATGGACCAGTAGGCTCCGTGTGGCTTGGAGGGAAAGTAGGGCGGAAGGCTCCATGTGGCTTGAAGTGGTCCCCCACAAGCCTTAACCTGGCCCTGATGCTTCTGGAAGACTAGCAGCCGTTCCCACTACACATTTCACAGTATAAACTGGGATACAGAAGTACACTGCAGGATGGCGATTTTTTTTTTTAAAGCAAATGCACAGTTACTGTGTACTCCCAAAACAATTGAATTGCAACATTGGGCTCCCATTAATTACCGCAACATAAAACAAACAAAACAATTGAATCGCCTCCAGAGAGCACAAATTAAACTGTAACGTTTCAAGTTATGTAACTCTTCATCAGCCAAGAGTTTTGCTTTTCAGATGTGGTCATATTTGTA
This sequence comes from Taudactylus pleione, assembly GCA_031769625.1. Lineage (NCBI taxonomy): Eukaryota > Metazoa > Chordata > Amphibia > Anura > Myobatrachidae > Taudactylus > Taudactylus pleione. Next base: position 1,154,059 of record JAUIMM010000664.1, read on the forward strand.
AATAATAATAATAATAATTACACAATCAGTAGTTATTCACGAAAATTACAGTGTAGTTATTACATCGCCATATAAACAATCAAAAGTTTAACCCTTTCAGTTTATCATTTTCTACATGTTATTGTAAGCTTTAGGCCATCAGTAAGAAAGTAAAAGCGGTTATTCAAACACTAGTTTTTCCCCTATATACTGTCTGTATGACCAATTGACGCCATCCATAAAAAAATCATATGGTTGTGTAACCCCTTCATTGCTGAGGGTTTTCTCAGTCCTGTACGGAGCCCAGTTTTTAGTGTTTACTCTCGTCACATTCCAACATCAATTTTGTTCAATTATTTTAGGCAAAGAAATGATTATATCTGTTTTTTTTTTTTTATCAGCAGACATTGCATTATTAGACAATACCATTAAACTATTTGCTCCATTAAAATAAATATAACAAACTTTTAAACTGTTTAATTAAATTTAAATAAAGTGAACTAAAAGCATTTTGTTTCTCTTCTTACAAACACCACGAACTAATGCTCTTGCTTTGGCATTAATCCCCCTTTTCCAACACTACACTGACCGAGTCCTAGACTCTGTGATTTTTCTGAAGTGTAGGGAATATTGGGCCTGATTCAGAGGCGCTCGTCATTTGCGAGCGCACGCTCTGAATCAGGGCGGGGAGGAATTTTTTTTTTGCTGTCCGCTCGCACACAGCTAGTGCGATCGAGCAGGAGATGGTCACGATTATCACGACCATCGGGCTTGCGAGGAGACCATGGACTTCCTGCTCTAAAAGAGCAGGAAGTCCACTACTGACATCACTCGTGATGTCAGTAGGGCCGCCCACAAACGTCAGGTGTTCCTTCGGGAACGCCTCCATTTGTTCAGCCACCCCCCTTTCCCCGCCTACAAAATGGGGCGAGCTGTCGATCAACATCGACAGCCGCCCCGTTTTGTTGTGAGCCCTGGAGCTATGGGGCTTGCGCACGCGCGTTGCGCATGCCGCGCGTGCGCACTGGCCCACCATCGACCCACTTGCGAGCGCTATGCGCTCGCGAGCGGGTCTGAATCAGGCCCTTTGTCTGAAGATCACACTGATCACCAGGCCAGAACTTTGATAGGTATAGAATAGATAATTTGAAAGAAGGGAATCCTCTCTTTCAAATGAGGGTGCCCTTGTTTTTGTAGGTGGTGGATATAGAAAAGTTCCTCTACCCATTTTTTATTTTATTGATCACAAAAGTTGTGCGACCACATCACTTTGCAAAGCCCACTGGTCCAAACAACAAATGATTTACATTTTTTGCAGACATCTGTCTCTGAGGAAGACAAGTGGGGCTTGTTCTCTACAGACTTTATGTATATGCAGAGAATGAGCCCCCCAACAAAGGGATTAATATCCTTTAAATAATATCATAACACACACAAACCACATATTATGTTGCTCTTTAACCACATGGCTGGAATGGTCACATAATTAGCAACCACGCCAGGCTGTGCGTTACTTATCATGGTCTCAAACAATGTGACCAGTCAGAAATGGAGACACTGGACGGCTGCCGGAGAGATAATCATCCAGCAGCCGCCAATGGCAGAGGGACATCCCAGTCCCTCTGCATCCCTGCAACCCATACTTGCCGACTTTTGAAAAAGCATTTCAGGGAGACTGTGAAAGCAGCACCTGTGAGCGCGGTGGTAAAGTGGGCGTGTGCTGCTACATCTGAGAGGCGTGTCATCAAATTTACTTTCATCCAAATGTAAACGAGCCCAAAAGCTGTTAGTAAGATCTACTTGTTGATGAAAACACACTGATAATTCTCAGAAAAAGCATGTAGCCATAGGGATCACTGGGGGAGATGTAGTATAGCGGCACCAAACGTGCCGCTATATAGCTTCCTGCTTCTCCTCTTTATCGAGGCGAAGCAGGAAGCACTAACGATGACATGTATGAACATCTCATTGGCCGGAGAGGGGGAACGTTAACTCCCCCTTCCGGCGAACCCTGCCTGAGGACATAGCGCATCAGCCTAGTCCTGATGCGCTGTGTCTCAGTCCCAGCCGGCTCCACTGAGCATGCGCGGGATCTCGCAAGTATCGCGAGATCCCTGCGTTCAGCCCTGAGGCCTGGAGCTGCCGCAGCAGGGACAGCGCTGTCCCTGTTGCGGGGATAGGGCACCACCAGGCTGTAGCTGTCGAAAGCTACAGCGGGCGGAATGGTCAGGTGATCTGACCGTTCTTACATGCCCTGCCGATCGGTGCTGCTATCTTGTAGATAGCAGCGCCGATAATGACAGGGGCTCATAGAACCCCTGTCATTTACCGCGCAACCCCCCCCATCATACATCGGGGAGAAGTGGTATCAGCGCACATAACGTGCGCTGATACCGCTTCTGCGCTTCTAACATCTCCCCCATTGTGCCTAATAACCAATGCAGGGAAATTATACTAATGATCCAATTTAAATGTATATATCTGTTTTGTTTTTAAATATAACAGCTTCATAATGGGGGTAACGTGCAATCAGGGAGATTGCTAGACTCTTCAGGGAGTCAGGGAATTGCTACTATTTGAGGGAGTCCCCCTGATAATCAGGAAGAGTTGGCAAGTATGCTGCACCCTCCCTGGTCACTGCTGATCGGACAGCCCGCCAGTGTCCCACACTCTGCAACTTCAGGGGAAATGTAAATGAACCAGCCCTCAGTCCCCTAGTGCATACATGCCGACTATCTGGCTGCCCCTTCCGGGAGGGAGCAGCCAGATCGGCATTACTGGGGGGCGTGGCCAACAGAAGGGGGCGTGGCCGGCAAGATGATAAGTTTTTGCAGGCGGGGCGGAGCCACGCGAGCGCGTCATTTTGGCCACGCCCCAGCTACACACTGCCGATATTACAGGCAGTGTGAAGCGGGGGGCGGTGCCAAAATGACGCGAATCGCGTCACCGCCCCCTTAGCTGCCGGGAGACTTGCGGTGCTACAGGAGGGGTCGGCGGCAGCCGGGAGACTTGCCTGCCATCCCGGGAGGTCGGGAGCAGCACCCGATTTTTGGGAGGCTCCCGACCAAATCGGGAGGGTAGGCAAGTATGCCCTAGTGTATACCTAGCCGCTGCAGATAGGAGCAGCCGCCGGGGAAATGTAAAATTGACATGTCACGATGATCAATATTCTGATATATCGCTGGTCAATACTTTCAAAATTTATAATTAATATTGTTTAAAAAAAAAAAAAAAACAGTCTGACCATTTCTGAGTGTTTTTTCTTTTAAATATTATTCAGTTAAGTGGTAAAGGCGCACATCCACTTTCCGACTAGTGAAGGACTGAACGATAACGTTATAACGCTATCGTTCAGTCGTTCATTAAACTGTGCAGTGCCCACACTGAACGATATATCGTTCAGTGTAGACACCCTCCCTCATCCCTGAACATGGTCAATCTGTCGTTATTGGCAGATTGACCGGCATGTTCAGGCGTTGATTGATGTCGTAAACGACCAGCGGGAGCACGCATTGCTTGTCGTTTTCTAAATCAATCATCGCCTGACCATGCCGGTCAATCTGCCGAGGTGGGAAAGATAACAGGGGTAAGGTTAGGGCAACAAGCTAGCAGGAGATCTGGTTGGGAATCGATTTAGTACGCAGTTATTCTGTACTATACTTACTAAGTGGACCCGGTGAACAATTGGAGGGTGAACTGGGTCTGGGAATCATATATGGTAGTGGGGGGGATAGAGGCGATGAGAGGTGAGTTATGAGGAGCACTGATACACTTTAATAAAAAGGTTTCAATACACATTTTAAAGCTGGAAGAGTCTGAGAAGTAATGGAGTTCCAGAAGATAAGGGCACCTCGAGGGAGTTCTAGGAGGCAAGCGTGGGATAAGGTAAGAGAGGTGTTCGAACTGGATCCTGAGGGGGATAGGAAACTAGTGAAGCAAGTTGCAGAGGAGGGAGGCAGACCCCGTATGGTGGGTGAGATAAATTACAAATGACATTGTCCAGTCAGGTTGAAAAGGTAAAATGTTCTTGGTGGGTTATGTGATCCAGTCACACAGCAATGTTGGCCTGGGGTCAGATGGTTGTTTGTGGACAGATGTACCCTTTGTGTGAATTGTGTAGAGGGGTGGCTATTGGGTAAAACAGCTTAGCGAGGTTAACTGGGCTGGTCAGGAGTTTGTTAAGCCTGCTGGAAGAGGTGAGCTTTCAGAGCACGCAGGAAGGTTTAATGGTTGGAAGGAAGTCTTGCTGTGCGTGGGAGGGCATTCCACTGAATGGGTGCAGCCTGCAAACAAATAAAAGTCATATATGGTAATAAGGACCTCATTCAGAGTCTCATTCAGAGTCTCTCGCTATAGCTGTGCACTCGCAAGCGGCCCGATGGTTTGCGTACTTCGTTCTACGCGTGTGCAAACTACTCTGTGCAATCGCAGGCCGCTCGCTCACCCAGCAAAGACAGCCCAGTGTAATGAGTGACAGGAGAGGCCATTTGTGGGTGGTAAAAGGGGCAGGACACTAATAACGGGGGAGTGGAGGTGCGAACGCAGGTGTGCCTGAGTGTTTCAACGCCGTTTTATAGGCATGCATAATTAACACGCAGCGTCATAGTACACGTCACATGCCTGTTTTTTACACTGAAGTCCTCGCAGTGCTTGCAGGGTAAGGGTAGGGTAAGGCAACCACAAGCACTGCGATCGCTTCCGCTTGTCCTCGATGCACCAGTGTTTTAATACACTTCCTGGAGATGACGTGTGCTGGTGGGCGGCTCTGCCTGTGCGATTGGGCGTACGCTGGCCGTTCGCTAAGACATGGTGGCGTGCTTATGCCTTGGCGAGCGATTGCTTCCCGTGGTGTCACTTTGACAAATTTGCATACGCTGGGGGCGAGCGATCGCATCTAGTGAGAGACTCTGAATGAGGTCCTAAGTGTGGATGAAAGATGTCAGCCTTGCTTGGAGTGGAGGGGTTGTGTTAGGAGATATTTTGAGATAAGTGAAGAGATATATGTTGGTGCAGTTATTTTATATTGGATACAGGCAATGACATGTACTCACAAACGCCACTCAATGCCAGAAGATAAAACATAATCCATCATTTACTATCTTTATATATAACTCATCTAATTAGTCAATCCAAAATAGGTGGATAGGAAGTTTAGCTATATAGATCACAAGGGTAGTTGCGGGTTTGGGTATGGGTTCCCGGTGATCAGAATGCTGCCGGTCAGAATACAGACAGCGGCATCCCGACAGACAGAATCCCAACACCCGTAGGCAAGTATAGTATTACTAACCCTAACCCTCCCCGATGCCTAAACCTAACCTCCCCCTCCCCGCACCCTATCCCTCCCTCCCCATTGCCTAAACCTAACCCCCCCCTAGTGCCTAAACCTAACCTCCCCCTTCCCGCATCCTAAACCTAACCCTCCCCGCTTAGTGCCTCCCCCTAGTGTCTAACAATAACCTCTAACGCTAAACCTAACCCTCCCCTAACCCCCAATACTTACCTTTGGGATGCCGGCGTTCGGAATACTGGAGCCGGGATCCCGACGCTGTTGGAATTCCGGTGCTGGTATTTAGACCATCTGTATCCCGCACGCTGTGATGATGACTACATCCCAAAACGCAGTAGTCCCCAGCAATCATACCAGAAAGTCCATGAGGTCTCCTCTTATCTAAATAAACCACATACACATGGGTGATATTTTGAAGACTTTAATGTGTATTTATTTTGAAATCCTATAAAATGCATTTTGGTGGCACTGCCAATAATCATGTAAGCCAGGAATGGACCTGTTCATAAGGACTTTCTAGGAAGCACTGCACATCAGGTGCCTATTATACATATTACATGCAGCCAAACCTACCTGGTATTTGTGCACATGACCCATACATTTGCATGAACATATTAACACAATAGGGAAATCGGGACTTTAAATGTAGTTTTGTTCATGATGTAACCAGGTGTGCATTTTTCCTATGACTCCTAATCTGTCTGAAGATGGACATAACAGGAAGTCTTCAACAAAAGCACAGGGGCTTACGCTCAAACATAATTTATGGCAGCATACTTTTGTATTACGAGAAATACACAATGCAGTTATGGTACAATTTGGCAGTAGCCAATCCATTAGGTATACTTGTGAAGTTCAGATACAGCTAGCTGGCCATACACTAGACCAGCAGTTCTCACACTCACGGCCATCCCAGCTTGGGGTCGCGACTCACATGGGGTGAGGTTGATGACCCCTTTGAGGAGAGTGAAACCAGTTGAACTGTCTGTTATTTCAGACTCCTCGGATCACTGGCTGAGAGATCCGAGGAGTCATCAGGCAGCCCCGTCCCAACCCTAGTGCTCAGCTTCTCTCGTCCTCCTGCCCAGCAGCAAAAACTGACACACAGGCAGCAAGCCTCAGCAGCAGAGAGCCACAGAGAAGCCAGCTGCCAGACTCACTCTGCAGTCTGTGCAGATGTTGTTAAGTGCAGCCTTGGGGACCACTGCTGCCAGGGTGGGAGGACACAGAATGTGTGTTGATTGCTGTTTAGGGAGAAGAAACTTAAGCAGGAGGAGTAATGAGGGGAGTGTTGAGCACAGACCCTATGGGGGGAACAGGGGAGCACACAGTGTGGGAACAGAAAAAAACAAAATTTATTAAAAACCCATTGCCTCCCCCCTGTCATCCACTGTCTCCCCCTTGAAACGCACTGCACCCTCTGTCTTTCTCATCTACTACCTCCCCCTGTCACCCACTGGTTCTCCCTGTTACCCACTGCGTCCTATGTCACCCTTAGCCTCCCACTACGTCCCCAGTCACTCACTGTCTTCCCTGTCACCTTTGCTGCTCCTTGCCATCCACTGCCGCCTCCTGTCACCCACTGCCATCCTCTGCTTCTCCCTGACACCTACTGCCTCTCCGTCACCCTCTGCCTCCTCCTGTCACCCACTGCTTCTCCCTATTACTCACTGCCTCCTATGTCACCTATTGCCTCCCCAGTCACTCGCTGCCTTTCCATGCCATGATCTGCCTTCCCCCTATCACTGTCTCTCCCTGTCATCCAGTCACTCCTTGCCACCCTCTGTCTTTCCCTGTCACCTTCTACCTCCCCATGTGAGCCACTCGTTCTCCCTGTTACCCACTGCCTCCTATGTCATCCTTTGCCTCCCTAGTCACCCACTGTCTTTACTGACACCCTATGCTGCTCCTTGCCACCCACTGCTTCTCTCTTTCACCCACTTCCCCCCGTCACCCACTGCTTCTTGCTGCCACCCACTGCCTACCCCTCACCCACTGCCATCCTTTGCTTCTCCCTGCCACCCACTGCCTCTCCGTCACCCGACATTCTCTGCCTACCCCCTGTCACCCACTGCTTCCCCTATTATCCACTGCCTCCCCAGTCACCCTCTGCCTTTTCATGCCACCATCACCCCCTGTTTCTCCCCGTCACCCACAGCTTCTTCCTGTTATCCACTGCCTCCTACGTCACCCACTGTCTCCCCAGTCACTCTCTGCCTCACCTTGCAGGGACAGGGGCTTCGAAAGGAGCTCATCCCTGCAATGTCTAAATGAAATTATTGCATTAGCGCAGTGGCGTAAGTTCATACCAGATGCCAGGAGACAAGTTATTATTTTTGTGCCCCCTAAAACAAAAGGGAAAATTAATGTGGTGCATATCTATCTATCACTTGTGCACAAAAACACTAATATAGAATAGCCTTAAGTGGGGTGACTATATTGTGGGCAATAGAGGAGGCGCCTCCATTGTCTCCCATAGTTCTGCCCCTGCATTAGCAGATAACTCACTTCAGTTTCCATAGTCTACTGCGTCTCCATAGTGCTACTGTGCATGAGCGGTCTGCTGACCACGCATGTGTAACAGTCATTCTGCAGTGACCTGCTGGGGTCCTGTAATAATTTTTATTGTTAGACGGGGTCCCAGAGCAAAAAAGTTTGAGAACCCCTGCACTAGACCAACTTTCACCCAACCATTCAACAAGTTGGTTTGCTGGAATGAAAATCGGGTAATGCATGGTAGCAAATGACAATCAGCAATTTGCTCTCAAACACAAGAAAACACGAAATAGGTCGTTCAGGCAAATCGGTTAACTGTGTTTGATTTAAAAAACTTGTCTGAACAACAGCTTTCGTCCGTATTCCGGTGTTTGGGAGCAAATGGCTGATTGTCATATGCTCCCATGAATTACCGGATTTTCATTCCAACCAACTACTTGGATGGTTGGAGGAAAGTTGGTCTGGTGTATGGCCATCTTAAGTCTTAGCAAGCCCTTGTAGCCTATTCAACGCAAATAAAGTATAGAAGAAATGACTTTGCTTTCAGCTGAATTGTACAGGATGCTGGCGCTCAGGATCCCAGCAGTCAGAATCCCGATACCGGCATCCCGACAGGGTTAGGTCGGTATCCTAACCCTACTTCTCTCCCTACCCATAACTCTCCCCCCTAGTGCCTACACCTAACCTCCCCGCACCCTAAACCTAATCCTCCCCCCTTAGTGGGGCGGTTTGCCAAAGCCACCTTTCATTGGCGACTTTGACCAATAGTTTTGAAACAGCAACAGGAATCAATGCTGAACAAGAATTGGTTTAGCAGGGCTGATACAGGTACACAATGGTGGTGACTTTTTCTTTCATACACCAGTTCTGGGGACAGTGAAGGTCAGTTGCTGGATGGAGAGAAGGACAGTGTGTGATAATGAGTTGGATTGGAGATAGAAGAGAATTATGTAGTTTGCATTATAATGGCCCATTGCAGCACTGGGGGGAGAATAGAGTTTGTGTTCAGGCATCAGGCAGCCAGTGAGAGCCTCCCTCCAGCTCTCACTGTGTCGGATGTACACAATAGCCTGGTATATAATGGATAATTTACCATATTTACTAAACATATACAATATACTCATATATTAATCTAAATGGGATTTACTGTAGGGCAGTGTTTCCCAACTCCAATCCCAGGGACCTCTAAGTGCATGTTTTACAGATTTCCCTGTTGGTGTATAGGTGTAATTATTACTGGCTGACACGTAATAAAAGATCCACAAGTGGCGCTAATTATTTCAGTTGTGATGCTGAGGATATCTGTAAATCCTGCACTGTCAGCGGTCCCTGATGGCTGGAGTTAGGAAACACTCCTGTAGGGACCGCATACCACGGTTAAATACTTTGGAGTTATGAAACGGACTTTGGGGTGAGGTGGTAAAGAAGAATAAAACTTTGGAATTCTACAATAAGAAAATAGTTATGCTTTCATATACAAAGCATCAAGTGGGTGGGATGACTATAAGGTAGATGAGACACTGCTGACTAGCAGATGCAATACCCAAATACATACCAGCTGCAGAACCAGGGACTCTATACAGTATGTGGGTGTGACAGATGTAACACCATAGAAACAGCCCACCTATCCTTATGCATTGCACACCTTTCAAAACCATAACACTCTGCAGTAACATCAGCATAAATTACAAACTAAAAAATATATTAAATTGCTGTTCTCCTGCATGCGGTAATCGCCATAACACAAAAAGGCAGTCAGCATCCATTATATTTTACATTATCTGACGAAGACTGTCTAATTTAAAATTACATGGATGATTTTGAGAGATGCGGTCGGTATATATACCGACCACTGGGATTCCGGCGGTCAGAATGCCGACGCCGGAATCCCGGCACTCATCAGAATACAGGTGCCAGCATCCCAAACTGCCAGGATTCCGAAGATATGTACTGGGGTTAGGATGAGGGCAGGGCCGGCTCCAGGTGTCGGAGCACCCTGTGCAGGCTTAGTTAATAGCTAAAATGTGGGCGTGACCGAATTACCATAGGCCACGCCCCCTAAGTGATGTTATTTGGAGACGTGCCAATAATGTCAGGCTGGGGGTAAGCCCAGCACTCCGTCACTAGCTGGGCTTCCCCCAACCCTCTCCTGGCACTGAATGGATGCCGTGTGTATGCGCACAGCATCCATTCAGCTACACCGGGGTCCGGCGCAGCCGCACAGCTGTGGGGGTCCCCAACCTCCCGATTTGACCACCCGCGGGCCAAATCGGCCCACCGGTGGAACAGCAGGACAGTACTGTCCCGCTGAAATCGGGATTTTGGGGAGGGGTGCGCCCTCTATGGGCTGGCTCCCCTGTTTGACCACACCCCAAGAGCCGGCCCTGGGGGATGGTTAGGGATTAGGCACTAGGGGGAGGGTAGGCACTAAGCGGGAAGAGTTAGGTTTAGGGTGCGGACAGGGGGAGATTAGTTTTAGGCACTAGGGGGGGGGTTGGTTAGGTTCCGGCACCAGGGAGGGAGGGTTATACATAGGGGTTGACAAAAAAAACATGGATGACCCCACTTGGGGACTCCATAAAAAAAAAAAAAAACTGGGGGTGGTAGAAAAATAATTTAGTGAAACTGAGGACATAGAACTATTTGTTTTTATTTATAAGTGACCGAACATTGTAGTGTCAACTGTAGCAGGAGTGTTAAAAAGCATCTAAAATGTTTTTCATAACCCCTAATGCTTCTGGGGGCCTGAGCAACACCCAGACTTCTGGCCATTCACTTAAAATTTTCCCATACACAACAGTGTGTGTATGTCTACGTTATCACAGTCATATTGAGGTTTTACCTTGCTCTTGCACTTCCCTTATTTGTGCTTCTATTGTGTATTTCACTACCAATTAGCTATACAACCAGGGGCGTTTTAAGAGAGGAGGGGGCCTCCTCTCTCTTGTGGTGCCGTGGCGGGTGGTGCGGCAGTAGATTCTGGTTTAGTGTCATCTACTGTGCATACGTGAGTCACCGGAAAAATGGTCGCCGCCATTTTCCCAGTGACTTTTGCACTACTGGAGACAACGGACAGGTAAGCAGTGGTCGAAGTGGGGCGGTATACGGCGGTATAACATACCGCCACTTCCCGGCCCTACTTCATTTTAGCCGCAGAAAAGAATGCACCAGCGCTGGGATGCAGTATGGCATCCCAGCGCTGGAACAGCGGCGGAAATGTGAAGAGATGTCTCCCGCAGGGGACACATCTCGATCGGCGCCAGCGGACACGCTGGCATGTAGCCGGGACAAAGCATCCAGTCCCGGCTACAGTCAGCACACACTGGCCGCCAGCCAATCGCAAGGCTCGCGTCCGCAAGCCAATCACAGGGCTCGCAGCAGCCAGCCAATCACAGGGCTCACGGCCGCCAGCCAATGAGAAGCTGCCAAATGGCAGCTTCTCATTGGCTCGCACAACTGCACCAGCAACGTGGGACCCGGTGCTCCTGAGTCCTTGCAGCTCCGTTCCAGCAGCGCACTGAGCGCAGGACAGAGGTAAGTAGTGAGAGGGAATAGAGAGAGGGGCAGACAGAGGGAGGCAGGCAGTTAGTATTGTAGGGGGTAACAGAGAGGGAATTAGTGAGAAGGGCAGGGTGTGAGAGAGGGGAGCAGGCAGGGAGAGTGGGGGGGGGGAGACGTACAATGGGGTGATATGGAAGCAGGGGTCCAAGGGGTGGGGGGGGGGGGAGAGATTAATTCGCCATACCCCCACCTCTAAATTCCCACTTCGAGCACTGCAGGTAAGTATAAAGAGTTAATGGGTGCAGGGTATGCGGTGTGGGCACTGCACACCCTACACCCATTATAGATAAGCCCCTGTATACAACCACAATTTGAGAGAACCGTTTTTAAGGGGCAACATTTTTTTTAAATTTGCTCTGGGCACCATCAACCCTAGTTGCGCCTTTGGAGGTGACAAGGTAGCATAATGTGTGTGTGTGTGTGTGGGGGGGGGAGCGGGGAATGCGTAAGATGAGTTCCACTATCTCTCCAGGTCCACTTTAAGCCCTGGTGCCACCTTCTATGTACTACTCGCATGGCACAGAGGATGGTGCTAAGGACTTGCCCCACCCCTCAGGCAATACCAGGGGGTAAATTTAATAAAGTGAGAGTTTTTGGAAGTGAGTTTTAAAAGTGATGTTGCCCATAGCAACCAATCAGATTTTAGCTATTATCTTCTAGAAGGTGCTAATTAAATGTTAAGTAGAATCTGATTGGTTGCTATGGGTAACAGCACTTTTAAAATTCACTTATAAAAACTCTCACTTTAGTAAATTTACCCCCAGGTGTGAGATTTTTTTTTTATTTCTTTGTTTAATCTCTGTCCCCTACAGTTGATCTTCCAACACTTTTACAGATTACAGAGGAAGATGTAACAAACAGTAAAAAGAGTGGACCAGTAAAGTTGCACATGGCAAGCAATCAGGTTCAAGGTAGCATTTATCAAGTACATTCTATAAAATAAAAGGTAGAAGCTGACAGAGTTACTATAAGCAACTTCTCTACTTGTGGGGGCAGCACAGACGGTGTAATGGTTAGAATTATTGCCTCACAGCACTGAGGTTGTGGGTTTGATTCCCACCTCGGCCCTAACTGTGTGGAGTTTGTATATTCTCCCTGTGCTTGCGTGGGTTTCCTCCAGGTGCTCTGGTTTCCTCCCACACTCCAAAAATATACTGGTAGGCTAAATGGCTCCCAACAAAATTAACCCTAGTGTGTGTGAGCATGTGGTAGGGAATATAGATTGTAAGCTATACTGGGACAGGGACTGATGTGAATGGCCAAATATTCTCTGCTGCGGAATATGTGTGCGCTATATAAATAACTGATAATAATAATACTTCTCCACTGTCTAATAGATCTTCCCCACAGTCCTGGTTTGATTTACACTGTATGATTGTATTTTGTGAGCCCTGTGCTAAGAATAACAAATTCCGTTCAACCAATTTTTTTTTTCTTCTAATGCAGATGCGATAGGATCACCTGGCAGTCTAGCATCAGTTTCCCAACACTCCTGCGTGCCAGGCTGCCCTGCATTTACTGTGCAATACTCCAGCAGCACCATGTGGAAACCAGAAAATAGAGGATGAATTGTGCTCTCTGGAATCAGGAAATTACAAAACAAGGATGTACTATTACACAATTGTGGACATGATGTGATTTTAAGGAGAGGATTTGATGTTCCCAATAAGCTGGTGTCTTACACAATGTGTTCGGTAGTCACTCCTCACCGCATCATCAATCAGCCAAATAATGTTACAATCAGGTTCTCCTCACTTCTTTCAGTTAGGACCATCTGTATTCTGCAGCCTCTCTGATACTATCTTCCACATTTACCAGCATCAGTAGTCAGAGCCGTAACTAGAATTTTTGGTGCCCTGTGCCAGAAAGAGCATTGGCGCCCCCCCATAATTTTCAAAGGGACATAATGCACCCAAAAAAGGGCCATGGCTTCATGGGGAAGGGCCAGGGAAGAGATAGGGGAGGCCAGGAGATGCTGGGGATGAAATAAGAGGACGCTGCAAGTGAGAATGATAATAAACAGACATTTGACAGGCCCAAACAGCGCCCCCTGACCTGTGGTGCCCTGTGCGATGGCACCGGCCGCACTACCCTAGCTACGGCCCTGTCAGTAGTTAACAAGTGTTGTAGGAGAGATTGCCCCTAATCATGTTATCACCAGAGTCTCTTTACATACACCAGAGAAGTCTTAACCCTATATTTTCTCATATGGAGGTCTATTCATTATGTTAATGATCAAACCCCAATAATTAACATTCTAACTCGCTGCTGGCGCTGGAGCATTTCATGATTGCTCCGGTGCGGAGACAGCTGATCCGAAAATCAGCTGTCTCCCCGTAAGCTGTCCCGGCCCTTTCGAACTCGGCAGTGCAACTGCGCCTGCGTGAACTAGAGATCATGCAGGTGCACAAAGAGGCGGAAGGAGCCGGATAGGGGCAGAGGGATCCGAAAGCAACCCGGGACTTCTTCCTATAGGAAAGGAGCAGGGTGAGTGCCACGAGCGTGAGCAAACGTCATCTGAAGATGGCAAATGCTCCCGCAGTCAATCTCCGAAAATATTGTATTTTCGGAGCTTGATGAATTTAGGTCCCCATACTATTGTATGGAGATAGCGGGCCACATCGGGAGAGAAAGGTAAGCAGGAGACATCTGTGATGTCTCCTAGGTTACCTTTATGATGAATGGCCCCAAAACTTTTTTTTTTTTTTTGTAGATATTAAGTGATAATGAATAGACCTCTTAGTAGAATTTGAAACTACGGTTTAGGAGTCTATTTATTAAGGGTAAGACCATGTGGAAATGGTACAGTAGATTCTGCCTGGTTTAATTACCATGGCAACTTAACAAAAGTTGAATGCAGAAGATATCTCATACATTAGGCTAACTAACGCTATAGACAGCACAGCAGTCCCCATTAATCTCAATGGAGATTGTGGTCTGGCCCAATTTATTAAACTCCAAGAAGCTTAGCTGAAACCATTAGCTAATGCCTTCTGCAGTGTCTTCACACCCTATGGAGGGATTATCGATGGAGAAGGATTTTTGATCCCTCACTGTGACAGCCACTCGGTCGGTTATCGCAAGATAATAAGGCACATGTGAGAGCTTATGGCTACACATGCACAGATCTAGCGTTCCCGCTAGGCTGTTTTAGTAGGGTGCCGCGCCCTGCCCTATTTCTAAAGGGCAAAAACCACCCTGCCCTCCGGCGCGGCGCCCCGCTGAAACAGCCTGTGGGTGCTGTCCGTGTCCCGCGGGTGGGGAAAAGCTTGGTGTAGCGGTCACCGCCGGTGAATGGTTGCACGGCGCATGTGCCCAGCATCCATTCACACTGACAGCAGCGCTTGGGGGTAGCGCAGCATGTCCGTAAGTGCCAGACACGCCCCCATGAGTGATGAAAAGGGGACGTGTCTTAAAGACACACCCCCTTTTCATTGGTCATGCCCCCTTTTCGGCGATGGGCCCTTTCTCTATGTTCAGCTGTCATAAAACTGAAATAAGCAGCAGGGTGGCAGAGCCCAAATGTTGGTGCTGTTGTAGGCAATAGTGAAGATATGGTATTAGAAGCGGTGAATGACTGTAGTGCACAATGGGCCTGATTCAGAACTGAACACAAAGACGATTACGAACGCAATTGAGTGATTGTTTGCCAACGCGCATGCGTGGGGGTGGTCTGAAAAACGCAGGTGTGTGTCCATTTAAACGCCGTTTCACGGGCATGCATAAATGAGCCAGTGCGATCGCATACGCAACTCTGCTTGTCAGATGAGCTCCCAAGTCTGCGGCAGGTCAGACCTGCCGCAAACGCAAGATGGCTGCTTAATGTTACCAATATTTATGCATGTAAGCGACGTCTTACGCATATGAGAAGGCAGAAGTGGGCGTCCTTATGCTTGGGTAAGCTTTGCAACCATTAGCATATTTTCGCAGCTGCGATGAGTACAAAATTGCAGCTGCGATTGCATTAGCGTGCGTCTCTAAAATCAGGCCCAATGTGCGGGAACCATGAATCATTTTGTGCAATTTGGTCTTTCACATGTCTGTATAAATTGTCCACAGATCCGATAGATTATCAGATGAGCCCAACATCAGAATTGCATCTTAATGGGGGAGGGTTACAGCCTACCGATAAAGCTATACAAGCAAATTGTAACACACCGGTAAGGACACTGTGAAGTCCAGGGGTTAATTCAGAGTGGAGGTCTTGGGATAGCAGTTGTCAGCATTTACATATGCTGTTTATTTGCTGTATTTTGCATGTACAGCCAGGCAGTGCATAAAATAGAAAAGCCTGAGTAAATGGGATGTAACAAGTATACTCTGGGGGCAGTCTTTTATATAGGAGTTGCCTACTGGCAAATTTAATTTGCAGCTTCTCTTGTTTTGTTCTCCACTTTCAATAAATGAATGGAACAAACTTTAAAGGCATTATTGTATGATACTGACCACAATAAAAAGTATGTCATTTTAAGTGCCATTGCTCTTGGCATGGTTGAATAAATGAACAATGGTATGAGTTTAGATGGCAGTAACACATGGTAATACATATTGTGCTAAACACATTAATTTTTTTTTATTTTGTGCTCTCAGCCACGTCTATATAATGAGGCAGAGCTGTTTACTTCTGTGGCTCCTGGATACTATACAAACTGTTTCCTGGTTACAATACTATCCTATGCGGCTAGCAGACCATTGCCGTATTATAACCGGCATCTGTATAGAAGATCGACAGTCAATAAGTTGACAGGTCAACATGGTCAAAAGATCGACAGTGACAAAAGGTTGACAGTGCAGTCGGTCAACAGGGTTAAAAGGTTGACAGGTTCAAGGAGGATACAAAAAAAATGGTCAACATGTTTTTCCATGGTTTTTCAACATTAGGGGTTAGTGTGAGGTTTAGGCACTTGGGGGAGGGTTAGGGCTAGGCTACCGGAGGGGACGGTTAGGCACAAGGGGGAGGGTTAGGTTTAGGCACCAGGGGGATGGTTAGGAACTAACGGGAGAGTTAGGGTTATTATTATTTATTTAAAGTGTCGACAATTTTTGTGTTGACCATTTGAACCTGTCAACCCTTTCACCATATCGACCTTTTGTCAGTTGTCTTTTGGTCTATGTCGACCTATTGCCTGTCAAGCACCTGGTGTCGATCTATTGACTGTCGAACATCTGGTGTCGACATATTGACTGTCGATCTATTATACCACACCCATTATAACCCAGGGCAGTGAGAGTACGCAGTTTATCTGATGCACACTTACCTACTTGCTCAATGTTCACTCCGGGAGATCTTGAAGGGTACATCCAGGTGGGTGGTGCAGAGAGAGAGCAAACTGTCATTGCCCGCGCCTGGTGACGCCACTGGCTGTACAATGCCGCTATTCACAACACTGTGCTTCGGGGACGGGGCAATGACAATGTTATTCACAGTGGGTTAAGTCATCAAAGCCTCGGACCGCACACTTCCCCAATGGGAGGCTGGATCCAGAAGTATGGGAGAGCCCCCCAAAATTCTAGAGCCTTTCGGACATTCTGGGAAACCAGGCAAGTATGGCCTGACAATAATCTACAAAGCTAATGAGCACAAAAGAAAGGCGAAGAGTTAATTAATAGGATTTAGCAAAAACATTAGAGATGGGCATGTACCAAGGAATATGTTAAAGACAACCTAGGGCTTGATTCTGAGCCGTATGCAGACTCGGCTGCGTCTTTTCCCGCAGCCATGTCTATGACTGCATGCTACCGCCGCAGCCGTGTCTATGTCTGCATGCTACCGCCGCAGCCGTGTCTATGACTGCATGCTACCGCCGCAGCCGTGTCTATGACTGCATGCTACTGCCGCAGCCATGTCTATGACTGCATGCTTATGAAGAGAACAAATGGATACTAGCGCACCAAGACTTTTAGAGGGCATAGGATGCAAGCGAGCTACTGTATAGGATATCTGACTAGATCCTTAAGTATTAACAGAGAAAAAAATATATACTGCGCTCAGCTAATATCGTGCGGTGTCTATAAACCAAGTATGGAGTTAATCTATGTTTAGCACGGATGATATGATAAAACAATACGTAACAAATGCTTAATAGACAGTGTAGATATTATGTAATAAAAATTGATTTATTCTCAAAGTGGCAAAACCATAGAGAGCAGAAAAACTGCACATGCACACAAACAAACAATATCCTACCAGATCAGTTAGGAATGAAATCAAAATCAAAATTAACTATTCAAAAGACCATGGGATTCATATATGTCAAAATAGAGTAAATGGATAGTAAATACCAAGCCAAGAGATGATATTGGTATGAGTGATAGAGTGCACTGGGGTGCACGCTCCCAAATGAATCTGAATGCTTAATGTCAGTCTTTTAATCAGAAAGCGGCGTCCCGCTATAGTGGCTGCAAGAGGTGGTTAAAAATTCAGTCTGAGGTATGGTGCCCGGGATGATCTTCGCGGGGACAAGAGTACGGTGTAAATGCCGGGGAGCAGTAGTCTCCTGGTTTTCAGTGTGATCCGCTCACCGTGTCAGTATCGGAGGTTGCCTGAATGACCAAGCCGCCTCCGACCTGCACCACCGGGGATGACACTGTGTCCAACGGGAGACTGCCCGGCACCACCGCTCACTTGAGTAGCGTGCCGTGCGTCTCCCCCTGTGTAACCGGTGACTTACCTGTCTCACCCTGGGATTCACCGCTCCTTCCCCTGCTGGCTATGTTCCTCCAGATGGTAGAGTTGCTAGTAGTACCGTCCGTGATGTGATCACCTGACCGGTGGTCACGCGTGTGGAATTAGTAATGAGTTCAGTCTGGATATTCTTAGTATGCAGCGCACACTCGTCCTGGTAGCCACAATAAAAAACAGCAAATGTTTGGATGTGTGGGATAACTCCAACGCGTTTCTGCCTGGATGGCCTTTCTCAAGGCCATCTATGACTGCATGCTACTGCCGCAGCCGTGTCTATGACTGCATGCTACTGCCGCAGCCGTGTCTATGACTGCATGCTACTGCCGCAGCCGTGTCTATGACTGCATGCTACTGCCGCAGCCGTGTCTATGACTGCATGCTACTGCCGCAGCCGTGTCTATGACTGCATGCTACTGCCGCAGCCGTGTCTATGACTGCATGCTACTGCCGCAGCCGTGTCTATGACTGCATGCTACTGCCGCAGCCGTGTCTATGACTGCATGCTACTGCCGCAGCCGTGTCTATGTCTGTATGCTACTACCGTTATGTCTATGTCTGTATGCTACTGCCGCAGCCATGTCTATGACTGCATGCTACTGCCGCAGCCGGGTCTATGACTGCATGCTACTGCCGCAGCCGTGTCTATGACTGCATGCTACTGCCGCAGCCGTGTCTATGACTGCATGCTACTGCTGCAGCCGTGTCTATGACTGCATGCTACTGCCGCAGCCGTGTCTATGACTGCATGCTACTGCCGCAGCCGTGTCTATGACTGCATGCTACTGCCGCAGCCCTGTCTATGTCTGTATGCTGCTGCCGTTATGTCTATGTCTGTATGCTACTGCCGCAGCCGTGTCTATGACTGCTTAGCCACCACTCCCGTCACCTCCCAGGAATGCCCTCTAAAAAAACACACTCCCTGTCTCCAAATTTGTTCTGCGTCTCGGTGTGGTAACAATGGGGACGCATGCGCAGTGCTACTCAATTGCATGAGCAGTATCGCCCAACTGCACTCTGTTGACATAGCGTGCGACTTAGAATCCGGCCCTTCATGTAGACAACCACTTTGACTGTAGGATGCCCCCTGACAGAGCCAGTTCTGGCATCTCACCCATGGACTACCAGGGACATAACTAAGGGTGTGCAAACAGAGCTGCTGTCCAGGGCGCAAGGCCAAGGGGGAGGCACCGTTGCTGACCCGTTGGCACTTGCATTCAGCTTGCATGGTGCCTGGAAAAACACCTAGCATCCGGGAGATCCGCCATGAATTTTTAGGATGCATCTGGCTCTGTTTCCCGTCCCCCATTCTCACATGTGCGGGACTGGCCCAGGGCACAATATTGCCCTGCTGTGGTACGATGAACTACCCTTCTCAGATGATAGTTAATACCTGTAGCCAGGTACAGATTTTATGCTTGATGTTTACTAAAAATTAATTGCAATTTGACAATGTACAGAAGCCATGCTCTGTAATACACCTGGTGCAGCCATTTTTAACATGTTGTTAATCTTCTCAAGCAGCAACCATATATGTTTTCATCATATAATATAGGAGAGAGGCTGCTAGTTGGTGGAATCCCTAATGAAAATCCTGTTTTCTCCCAGAACGTAAGTTAGAGTATGAGTTCCAGCTGTGATCGCCACATAAGCAGCATTTCCACATTACATGTCACTGCTGAAGTCCTGTCACACTCACTCCTGCACCAGCCAGCACTGTGATCCGTGGTGCAATGCTAATGACTGCAGAGGGATTTATCTGCTATACAATGGAAAACCCTGATACTTGGGTGCTTACTAAAGGAGTTGCATTGTCCAACGCAGCATTGGATAAGTGACCCATGGGGTCACTCAAGCCGGCCGCCGCAGTTACGACAAAGAGGCCAGGAAATCTCTGTCAACCAAAGGAGATACTGGCCTCTTCCTCCTCCCCAACGGCGGCGACACGCCTCAGTTTCTGGAAAGGGAGGGCAGTTAACCTTAGGGGGACACAGTTAACCTTAGGGGGACTGTCCAAGGGGTGCTGGAGGGTTCCTGCAATGTTGCACCCCAAAACCCCAATTTTGCACTTGTTTTTGACACCTATTCATAGGTGAAAACTTTTCACAGGTTTTTGCCATTGACTTTTCGCACCTGCAAAAAGTCAATTAAATTTAATTCGGGGATAAGTGCAGAATGGCGAAATGACGTCATTGGCTTTTCGCCGCCTAATTGAATATGCCCCTTATACTGGGTGCCGGAACTCCTCTGCTGAAGCCAGGACATCTGCGTCCAAGGACGTAGAGCCTGGCATCGGCACACCTACAAAATGGGGCGACATGCCCACTGTTTTGTAGAACGGTTACGGGGCGCTGCCACAACATGTCAATCATGCTGAGAGGGTACTGGACTGCGAGTGATCTGATGTTATTAAATCACCATGGGGTAGATGTATTATAGCGGCACTTAACGTGCCGCTATAACGCTTCCCGCTTCGCCTCTTTACCGAGGCGAAGCAGGAAGCACTACCGATGAGATGTAAGAACATCTCATCGGCCGGAGAGGCAGAGCGTTAACTCCCCCCTCCGGCACTACCCATTAGAGACAGCAGCGCATCAGCCTAGTGCTGATGCACTGTGTCTCTGTCCCGGCCGGCTCCACTGAGCATGCGCGGGATCTCGCAAATATCGCGAGATCCCCGCGTGGAGCCCTGGAGCCTGCAGCCGCTGCAGCAGGGTAAGCACTGTCCCTGCTGTGGGGATAGGCTAGCGCCAGCCTGTAGCTGTCGTTAACGACAGCAACAGCCGGCCGAACGGTCATGCGTTATGACCGTTCGTACATAGCCCAGGCTATTGGCGCTGCTATCTTGTAGATAGCAGCACCGATAATGACAGGGGCGCATAGTGCCCCTGTCATTTACCGCCCAGACCCCCGATCATACATCGGGGAGAAGCGGTATCAGCGCACATAACGTGCGCTGATACTGCTTCAGGGCTTCTTACATCTCCCCCCATATGCTGGAATACAACCAAGAAGGGAAAATTCGAATATACTACTCACTGCTCCTGGGTTGCAGGTTTACAATCAGGTACTTGGTCTAGATTCCAGGGTTGCCATGTGCTGAGATGTTTGCTGATGTCAGATAGCTGTTAGGAGGGTTTTGGTAGAAAAAAAAGGGCTGCCTGCGCACACAGTATGGCTGAGTCTCACCAAGGGGATGGAGCTTAACATGACCAGGAGGCTCCCACACTAGTGGCGCATTTCAGGTGACCATGGACAGAGCTTATCGAGACCAGGGGCTAACCCATAAGCACACTGGTGACACAGATTCATTTGCCGGGGGGCGGAGCTTAGCTTGACCGAGGGGCGGAGCTTAGAGTTAGAAAGGGACATCCACTCTGGGAACACAGCTTTGTAAGGCTGTGGGCAGCCAGGAGGCAGGGTTTACTGAGACAAGGGGGCTTCCACACTGGTGACTCAAACAGGTTCGTATATACGGGGGCGGAGCTTAGCGCGAGTAGGGGGCGGAGCTTCGGGTGGCCTCGGTGATCAAGGGGTGGACCAGACGATGCCGTAGCCGGTCCCGATGATAATGTGCTGGGCTGTTGGTGGTGACGGGAATTTTTTTTTCCTGTCAACACAGTTACTGTGGGCCTATTTTCATGGGAGGCCTGGAGCTGTAGCTCCACCCGCCCCATTGCTAATCCGGCCCTGACTGGCAGGCATCTGATGCAAGAAAACTTAAAGGCATTTAAATCCTATTTTAGAGTCTTTTTTACACTTGAGGCCATATTCAATTAGCCGCAAAAAGCCGTTATCGGCGATACTTTTTCGGCGATGACGTAATTTTCGCCGCTTTCCAGTTATCCCCGTAGTCAGTTATTCTGACTTTTTGCCGATGAGAAAAGTCAATGCTTCAGGACCTGCGAAAAAGTATCACCTATGAATAGGTGACGAGAAAAAGTACAACTTCCAAAAACCACCCTGCACCCCTTGGACAGTCCCCCAAAAGGTATTGTGTGTCAAAAAATGTTTTAGAAGTACCACGGGACACCCAAAACAACTACTTTCGTTTTGGGGGCGAAAACAAACTAAAGTTGGGGACAAACTTCTAAACTAGCGAAGTAGACTCAGGGTGGGGTCCCCAAGTATGCGCCAGGAGTTTTTTAGTTTGCAGGTGGTTGCGGCAGGTTGATTTTTCACGTTTTTTTTTTCACTTTTTTTAAGTTCACATTACTCACTTTAAAATATGCTTGCACCCATTTTCAGGCACCCCAAATTTGATGGGACTACTTATTTTTACCCCAAAAACTTGCTAAATCCTATTCTTCAACACTTTTCCAAAGACAGAAAGTAGCAGCTAATTTGACCATTTAAATACCCCAAATACCTGCAGCAGGGCTATTCGGAGGTACCCATAGTGAACCCCCATGTCAGAGCATCTTTTGGGGTTATTTCCCCCAAAATGACAGCACTTTTTGCTCATTTCATTTTCGCCGGGTCCCGTTGTCACCGATTTGGAATTGAATACGGGGATACGCGGGGACGAGCGTGATACATTTTCAGTCTGTAAAGCGGTGATGACGGCGAAAACTCCGGCAACTGACTTTTCGCTCCTAATTGAATATGGTCCTTGGTGTACAAATGACATATATGTTTCAGTTTTGTTAAAGAAAGTGCAGTTTAAAAGGGTGTATTCCGGTTTGCTAATTTCTTGGCTGAGAGGTCTAAAAGCCTCAATACTCTACACAGTAACAGAAAATTCTGCATAAGCCATTTTCTACAGCAAGATCTTTTCTAAAGCTGCAGTATATAAAATCAGGTTTACTGCGTCTCACAAGCTGTTCTAGAACTACAAATTCCAGCATGAGTGTAGATATGCGGTATTTGACCGTATTTCTGTTAAGAATTAATTTAGCAAAGCGAAAACAAAAGGAAATAAAAATAGCAAGACGTGTTTGATCTTTGGCTGACTGTCACATAAGGCATTAATATATTCAGCATGAGAATCAGAGTTCTAGGAAAGATATTACATATCCATGTACTGCGTTCCTACAACTACAAGCCATAAATAGGATAGCCATTTCCTGTTTTCTCCCCAAATATGTTTCCCCTCTTAGTGGAATGAGAATCCCTGGAATTTCTCAATAACTCTTCTTCCTTGTCACTCCCAGACACGAGTCCCATGACCGGCCATGTTGTTGTAACACCAGTGGCTTTGACCAGTGAATTCAGAATGCTGACACTTATCTGTTGGTTGCACCATGTGCAGACCCGATATCACACTGCATTCTCACTTTGTATACAAATATGACTTTCACTGGTATATTAAAAAGCTCAGGGTTTACTCCTATAAATTCTTCTGTGACATATAACAACACAAAACCCAAACAATGTGGCAGCTCAAATATTAGAACTCACATTACAAGAGTCATGAATATTGTTCTGACCATAATTATTGCATAATTCCCACAAAACAAAAATAAATTGGGCAAAATAGGCCACACCCCCTGTCAACCAAGGCCACCCAAGTAAGGCAGCATCCCTACCGCTTGCTTGACTCAGATGAAGTTAATTACTAGCCAGTGTTACAAAGCAAGAGAAAGCTGTGGTGTAGCACATTTCATTTCATACAACTGTATTTCATAGACTGTGCTAGATAAATGACAGAAGCTGATTGGTTGCTATGTACAACTTCTCCACTATATCTCTCTCCCCCAAAGTCTCTCCACAATATACAAGCAACTTTCCCCTGACAATAGACCAGTCAATTTCCACATCCTTTATTTATATGACACCACAAGGGTTCCACAGCGCCTTACATAGTGTCACAAGCGTGGAATTTGGGAGCTGTGTTCCCGGACTGGGCCTTGGATCTGTATTACTTGGCGCAGACGCTCGCTGGAGGAGACTTGGCTTAATGAAGTTTCTCCGCATGAGAGGGTGCAGCGAACTGACAGGAGTTTGAGGAATGCGGCAGTAACGAGGTAGCTAGGAAGCTACGTGGAGCGGCTGGATAGCCGAGGGTAGACGTTGGTAGCTGAGTGGCTACGTGGAGCGGCTGGATAGCCGTGGGTAGACGTTGGTAGCTGAGCGGCTACGTGGAGCGGCTGGATAGCCGTGGGTAGACGTTGGTAGCTGAGCGGCTACGTGGAGCGGCTGGATAGCCGTGGGTAGACGTTGGTAGCTGAGCGGCTACGTGGAGCGGCTGGATAGCCGTGGGTAGACGTTGGTAGCTGAGCGGCTACGTGGAGCGGCTGGATAGCCGTGGGTAGACGTTGGTAGCTGAGTGGCTACGTGGAGTGGCTGGATAGCCGTGGGTAGACGTTGGTAGCTGAGTGGCTACGTGGAGCGGCTGGATAGCCGTGGGTAGACGTTGGTAGCTGAGTGGCTACGTGGAGCGGCTGGTTAGCCGTGGGTAGAAGTTGGTAGCTGAGTGGCTACGTGGAGCGGCTGGATAGCCGTGGGTAGACGTTGGTAGCTGAGTGGCTACGTGGAGCGGCCGGTTAGCCGTGGGTAGACGTTGGTAGCTGAGCGGCTATGTGGAGCGGCTGGATAGCCGTGGGTAGACGTTGGTAGCTGAGTGGCTACGTGGAGTGGCTGGATAGCCGTGGGTAGACGTTGGTAGCTGAGTGGCTACGTGGAGCGGCTGGATAGCCGTGGGTAGACGTTGGTAGCTGAGTGGCTACGTGGAGCGGCTGGTTAGCCGTGGGTAGAAGTTGGTAGCTGAGTGGCTACGTGGAGCGGCTGGATAGCCGTGGGTAGACGTTGGTAGCTGAGTGGCTACGTGGAGCGGCCGGTTAGCCGTGGGTAGACGTTGGTAGCTGAGCGGCTATGTGGAGCGGCTGGAGCGCAGTGGGAAGGCTTGCTTAGCTAAACTAAGAAACTAGTTGCACTGGCAACTTGTGTGAGCATTGGGGATCCTTTTATAGTGGACACTGGGAGCTGACAGGCTGAGAGAGAAGGAGAAGGCTCCTCATTGGTGGTAGTGGGGTCACATGGGCAATCCAAGATGGCCGTGCCCATGTACCGGAGGACAGCGCTTCCTGGAGGTAGTCAGCGGGGACCAGCGGTCAGCAGGAGCCGACGTGGGAGCAGCACAGCAGCGGGACCCTCCAGAGGACAACAGCGGAGACTGCCTTGGGAGAAGAGGAAGGAGCGTACAGCGCGGGAGCCGGAAGACAGCGCGGGTCAGCGCCCGCACAGGTAAGCGACGGGGTCTGATTCTGGGGTCTCCAGGCCGGCATGTGACAGTACCCCCTTCTTCAAGAGTGGCCACCGGACACTTCCTCGGTTTATGAGGAAATTTCACATGGAACGCTTTGACCAGACGGGGTGCATGGACATCGGAGGCATTTATCCAGATTCGTTCCTCCGGACCATAATTCTTCCAGTCGAATCTAAGATTCTGTCAACTTCGAACTCCTCTCCCTGCTGTGTTTGAACACTAGAAGTTTTAGGCAGGACCTTCTGAAATCGGTTTAAGACTAGTGGTTTTAAAAGAGAAATATGGAAAGAACTTGGAATGCGAAGAAATGGAGGAAGCTTTAACTTGTAAGCCACAGGATTCAAGACTTTGATGATTGGGAATGGACCAATGAATCGCGGAGCAAATTTCATCGAGGGTACTCGGAGTCTTAGGTTTCGGGTAGAGAGCCAGACCATATCCCCAGGTCGGAAATTTGGAACCGCTCGTCTTTGGCGGTCAGCAAATCTCTTGTACCGGGCTGACGTTTTAGTCAGAGAGGAACGAACCTTTTCCCAGATGTTGGAGAACCGTTGAAGGGACATTTTGGCCGCAGGCACATCTAATGTGGGAAGAAGAAGGAAATCTGGCACTCGAGGATGTTGACCAAAAACTGTAAAAAAAGGAGTTGAGCTGGTGGACGTGTGATAATGATTATTGTGGGCAAATTCGGCCCAAGGAAGAAGTTCAATCCAGTCATCTTGGGAGGAGGAGACAAAAGTGCGCAGGAACTGTTCCAGGTCTTGATTGACCCTTTCGGTCTGACCGTTGGTCTGGGGATGATAAGCGGTACAAAATTTGAGTTTTACCTGAAGGGCTGAGCAGAGTGACCTCCAGAACTTCGCTATGAACTGTACTCCCCTGTCGGAGATGATCTCTTGAGGAAGGCCGTGGAGCTTGAAGATCTCTTTTATAAAGCTCTGGGCGAGACGGAAGCCCAGTAAGTGGTACGAAATGAGCCATTTTAGAAAAACGATCCACAATAACCCATATTGTGTTGTGGCCCCGAGATGGAGGAAGATCAGAGATGAAATCCATAGATAGGTGAGTCCATTGCTTAGATGGAATTGCAAGAGGTTGGAGTTGACCGTGTGGAACCCGCCGAGGTATCTTGTGTTGGGCACATTTGATGCATGAAGACACATAAGACCTGACGTCCTTTTTCATCGAAGACCACCAATAGGACCGCTGGATAAATTCTAGGGTTTTATCCATACCCAGGTGACCAGAGAACCGGGAAGCATGAGCCCAATGCAGTAACCTCTTGCGGAGTTCCGGAGCGACGAAAGTCTTCCCAACCGGGGGTATAGAAGATAATTGGGTAGAGGCGAAGAAAGCTGAATTCAAGATTGGTTGGGGCTGTTCCATGGGTAGATCAGGGTTGCTCGTCATAGAACGGGAGAGTGCGTCGGCTTTGAGGTTTTGTGAACCGGGGCGATAGGAGACTTTGAAGTTAAATCTGGAGAAAAACATTGCCCACCGGGCTTGACGAGGGTTCAAGCAATTTGCAGATTTAAGATAAAGGAGGTTCTTATGGTCAGTAAAAATGGTAATGGGGTAATGAGCTCCTTCTAGAAGATATCGCCATTCTTCGAGGGCTAGTTTCATGGCGAGTAACTCTTGATCTCCAATGGTGTAGTTCTTCTCTGCAGGCAAAAACTTCCGGGAAAAGAAACCACAGGGATGAAGTTTTTCATCTTTAAATCGCTGGGAGAGCACTGCACCGACACCTTCAGAGGATGCGTCCACCTCCAGGATAAAGGGCCGGGTGGAGTCTGGTTGCTTTAAGATGGGAGCGGAGATGAAGGCTTGCTTAAGAAGTTGAAATGCAGAGGTAGCTTCGACGGGCCATATAGTTGGGTCTGCTCCCTTGCGGGTGAGGGCTGTAATCGGAGCTACCAGAGTCGAGAAACCTTTTACAAACTTGCGATAGTAGTTGGCAAATCCTAGGAATCTTTGTATGGATTTTAAGGAAGAAGGAAGAGACCAATCAAGAATGGCTTGTAGTTTTGACGAATCCATTTGAAGGCCTGTTCCGGAGATAATGTATCCCAGGAATGGTACACTTGAGACCTCAAATAGACACTTCTCTAATTTGCAAAACAGTTGATTAGACCGCAACCTCAGAAGGACTTGTTTGACCTGGTCTCGATGAGTTTGGAGGTCTTGAGAAAAAATCAAAATGTCGTCTAAGTAAACGACCACACACTTGTACAAGAGGTCCCGGAAGATTTCATTGACGAAAAACTGGAAGACGGCCGGAGCATTACAGAGGCCGAAGGGCATAACGAGATACTCGTAATGCCCATCCCTGGTGTTGAAGGCCGTTTTCCATTCATCGCCTGGACGGATACGAATTAAATTATAGGCTCCTCTTAGGTCGAGTTTGGAAAAAACTGTGGCTCCCTTGACTCTATCAAATAACTCTGTAATGAGAGGAAGAGGGTAGCGATTCTTAATAGTTATTTCATTAAGACCCCGGTAGTCAATACACGGGCGCAAGCCACCATCTTTTTTTTTTACGAAGAAAAATCAAGCCCCTGCTGGAGACGTGGAAGGTCGAATGAAGCCTTTAAGTTTTCCGTAATGTACTCCGACATGGCCTGAGTCTCAGGGAGAGATAGAGGGTAGGTTCGGCCTCTAGGAGGATTCTTCCCGGGAATCAGATCTATGGGACAGTCCCAATCACGATGGGGAGGTAACAGGTCTGCGCTCTGTTTGCTAAAGACGTCCTGAAACCCATCGTAGGCTTTGGGCAGGTCTGTAGAATCCCGTACAACGGAAGATCTGATAGGTATTACCCGCTGAAGGCAGCCTTTGAAGCAATTGGAACCCCAGGAGATTATTTGCATGGTGGTCCAATCGATTTGAGGTGAATGTCTCTGTAGCCAGGGTAATCCGAGGACTAAAGAATGAGAGGCTTTGGGAATCACTAGGAAGGATAGTTGTTCGGAATGGAGCACCCCAATGGTAAGTTTAAGTGGTGTTGTACGATGGGTGATGGTTCCACTAGAAATGCGACTACCATCGATGGCGGTTAAAGTGATGACTCGAGGCAACGCTTCCATGGGGATTTGATGCTTCTGGACAAATTCAGTAGTGACAAAGTTCTCTGCCGCTCCGGAATCCAGGAGAGCTAATACAGCTTTGGAACCTCGAGGACACTTTAAATGAGCCTGGATGGTGGAATCAGACTTCCTTTGTGATTCAATGGCAACTCCTAACTTAACCTCTCTTTCATAAGTTAGGAGGAGGCGTTTCCCGGACGAATGGGACAAGTTTTAACTAAATGTTGAGGAGATCCGCAGTACATACAGAGGTTCTGCCTCTGCCTTTTCTGCCGCTCCTCAGCCGATAAATGAGAGCGGTTGACCTGCATGGGTTCTTCGCCCAGAGGAGGAGAGGGTAAGCGGGAAACTGGACGTGGCCTTCCACGATCAAATCTGCCTCTTTCCAAGGCACGCTCCCTGTGACGGAGATCCACCTTGTTGCAGAGAGAGATTAACCCATCCAAACTGGTTGGAAGGTCACGGGAAGCTAGGTCGTCTTTGAGCCTTTCAGAAAGGCCACTCCAGAAGGCAGCGATGAGGGCATCCTCGTTCCAATTGAGTTCTGAAGCCAGAGTCTGGAACTGGACTACGTATTGGCCGACGGTCCTGCTGCCCTGACGGAGGCGTAGAATATCAGCTGATGCGGAAGTGGTTCTTCCGGGTTCATCAAAGATTTTGCAAAATGTAGCAACAAATTTGGGGTAGTTGGAGAGCAGGGGATCCGACTTCTTCCAAAGGGGCGAGACCCAATCGAGTGCTTGGCCAGAGAGTAGAGAGATGATAAATGCCACCCTGGTTCTGGCCGTCGGAAAGTTGGCGGATTGAAGCTCGAATTGGATTTCGCATTGGTTTAAAAAACCCCTGCATAATTTGGGGTTGCCATCGAACTTGCTCGGAGGGGAAGCTGAAGACGAGCAGGAGGTAGAACCGGAGGAGCAGGTGACACCACAGGAGGAGAGGCGGCTTGGGAGCCAGCGGGAGCGGGATGAGCCAGTAAGGACTGAATGTTGTCCAGGCGTGACGACATATCTTGGATAAATTGGATCAGCTGAGCCTGAGAGGTCTCCTGTCTTTCCAGATGGGATAGTACATCCTGCGAGGCTTCTATCCCAGATCCTTGACCACTTGCCGAGTCCACCTGGCCAGTGCAAACTGTCACAAGTGTGGAATTTAGGAGCTGTGTTCCCGGACTGGGCCTTGGATCTGTATTACTTGGCGCAGACGCTCGCTGGAGGAGACTTGGCTTAATGAAGTTTCTCCGCATGAGAGGGTGCAGCGAACTGACAGGAGTTTGAGGAATGCGGCAGTAACGAGGTAGCTAGGAAGCTACGTGGAGCGGCTGGATAGCCGAGGGTAGACGTTGGTAGCTGAGCGGCTACGTGGAATGGCTGGATAGCCGTGGGTAGACGTTGGTAGCTGAGCGGCTACGTGGAGCGGCTGGATAGCCGTGGGTAGACGTTGGTAGCTGAGTGGCTACGTGGAGCGGCTGGATAGCCGTGGGTAGACGTTGGTAGCTGAGTGGCTACGTGGAGCGGCTGGATAGCCGTGGGTAGACGTTGGTAGCTGAGTGGCTACGTGGAGCGGCTGGATAGCCGTGGGTAGACGTTGGTAGCTGAGTGGCTACGTGGAGCGGCTGGATAGCCGTGGGTAGACGTTGGTAGCTGAGTGGCTACGTGGAGCGGCTGGTTAGCCGTGGGTAGACGTTGGTAGCTGAGTGGCTACGTGGAGCGGCTGGATAGCCGTGGGTAGACGTTGGTAGCTGAGCGGCTACGTGGAGCGGCTGGAGCGCAGTGGGAAGGCTTGCTTAGCTAAACTAAGAAACTAGTTGCACTGGCAACTTGTGTGAGCATTGGGGATCCTTTTATAGTGGACACTGGGAGCTGACAGGCTGAGAGAGAAGGAGAAGGCTCCTCATTGGTGGTAGTGGGGTCACATGGGCAATCCAAGATGGCCGCGCCCATGGACCGGAGGACAGCGCTTCCTGGAGGTAGTCAGCGGGGACCAGCGGTCAGCAGGAGCCGGCGTGGGAGCAGCACAGCAGCGGGACCCTCCAGAGGACAACAGCGGAGACTGCCTTGGGAGAAGAGGAAGGAGCGTACAGCGCGGGAGCCGGAAGACAGCGCGGGTCAGCGCCCGCACAGGTAAGCGACGGGGTCTGATTCTAGGGTCTCCAGGCCGGCGTGTGACAAACAGTACATAAACAGTTGAACAGAAAAAGAAAAACAGTGACATGCAGTACAAGACATTGCAAGGTAGGCACATGGTATAAAAACATTACTGCAACAGTAGCAGGATGGCAAAAGTCATGGGTTAGCTGCTGTTGTAAGGAGTATAAAGTAGATAACAATATAAGTAAAGGAAGGAAAAGCACATGAGGGAAGAGGGCCTCGCTCGTCAGAGCTTACATTCTAAAGGGAAGGGGCAGACAGACAGGGTAGACAGTGGGGTACACAGATGGGGTAGACAGTGAGCATGGCACAGAGGGTTAGGATGACAAATGGATGGATTCCTATTTTATTTTGTGAGGAAGTAATTTGGATTAGGATTTACGTCACTGACATTCTACTTTACGTGACAGTTTTTGTAGGCGTCTGTGGAAAGCCATGGTTGTGATTTTAGTTTACGAGAAGTTTGATGGGTAGCTGAAGCCACTTCATCAAGGGCTATTTAAAGAGTTTGGTTAAGGTGTGAAGGCTAACCATGGATGGTCACCATCAATGGTGCCTTCAGGGCTTAACATTAATGCATGAAACAATCAGTGGTTTGCACCCTGCTGTGAGTAACATCAAGCTGCGGGCCAATAATGGAAGGGACCGGGCTAAGATCCGTGCCCCCTGCACCAAGGAAAAAAAGAACATTGCTGCCATCGATAATGGAGAATTCTGTGCTACCAGTGCCTCACAGTATTCCACCAAGTGGCCACACCTCCAGAGGCGGATAGGGAGGTCAGGCCGCCCCTAGACACAACATTATTGGCCAAACACCCCCCTACCAAAGAAAAAAAAATTGTGTTGCTTCCAGTAAAATAACAAAATAATTTGACCTGCTATTTAAATACATACTTTATACTGTATATGCAATATTTAAATTCCACTGAGGGTAAATTATAATAAGGGCTGCCAGTGCCACCAGACAGGGATTCATACTTCAGCCGCCCTGGTGGTCTGCACACCTCCAACAGGATACCGTCCAGTGACCCCTCACAGTATACCACCAGTAAATCACAATGAAAAATTAAGACCTCAGATATAAGCGCTGAAAAAAACACATCAATGTCATACTCATATAAAAATGAAAGTCAGATCAATAATCAAGTCAAAGAATCTTCCAAAATCTTCTTTTCTTCCCTCTTCAATAGTCCAGATGACCATGAATTGAGGAAAAAAGGAAAAAAAAAGGGCCAATGTGTCAGTCCTTATTTGTATTACTGATACTTTGTAGCAATATTATATCCTTTAAAAGCACCTTACTCACACATGATGGTAAGTAGGTACGTATATCAAGGTATCGTTCAACACGTTTCTAGTATTCCATAAGAAAGGGCACAAATAATAAGTAAGGGACGTACCCCACTCACTTAAAAATGTGTCCATATACTCCTATAACAGTTTCTTTATAAGTGAGCGTACCATGTACTCACATACAACATCGGATGTTCCCTCCTACAAAGGTTTCTTTTGCAGTAAGTTGGTCCTAGATATGGATGTCCACAGGATCTTCATAGATTCAAAACAGTTTTAATGAATAGGTAAACACACAATGGTTATCATAAAAATATCCAAATTAAGGATTCAATGTGAAATGTCCGGAAAAATCACAGAGTCTCCAGGATCATTCAATAAGAATCAATAGCATCAAAATCGTGGGTCCAAAAAGTCTATGGTCCAATGCATTTCTACCCGCAGGTCTTTGTCAAGGTATAAAGATAATGGATCCTAGAACCAACTTATATACCCTCCCGTCTTGATCTAACAAGGGTGGTGGAGGCCAAAGCAATTTAACTAAAGGCATTTATAAAACACATCTCATATGTATAACATGGATATCCCAAACTGTGACATACCTTAATACAATCACAGGAAATCTTATTTGAAATCCGAATTGCGTCCATTACTGGAGCACATCAGCTGTACGTGAGAATGGACATGAGGGGAAAATCCTCTCATTAAGGTGCGCATGGTAAACATAACACATTAGTAAGCTCCGGAGATGGAGGCGCATCGTTAGTGTCACGATGGATCACCTCACTCGCCGGGAACTCCTACGTATGAGATACAACTGGGTTCCATCACTATAATTGGGCACATAAGACGTGTAGGTATACGTCAAGGATCACATGACAAGATCCGTCTGCAGCCCTACTCCACTTTGTGCTGTTCAAATACCTTAGATAGTCATTCCAAATGTTTTAATGCAAACAAATAATATGGGATATGCATGCGATAATCACTTTCATATAGAAATAAAATAAAATCACAAGTATAAATATAGCAGCAAGATATTGATAAAACAGGGTAATTATAAAACAGCATGAAAATAATAAAAAAGCATATTAATGCATAACACTCCATGAAAAACATAAAACCTGGATATACTGGCAAAATAACATTATATTATACATATATGTATATATATATATATATATATATATATACACATACACACATTATATATATATATATATATATATACACAGAAAACCCAGCACTCACCATGTTTAAACACTCACAATGATGTATAAATAAGTAAATAAATAATGGGGATTTAGTTCATGGATTGATCAATGCATTTAAGCCCGCAGCCCACATCACGGGACCCCACTTTCTGCAGGTCCTACACTATCAGTCACACTGATGGAAACCTGGTAGCTGCTATCACATAGTTTAGACTGAAAAAATGTTACCTGGTTTAAAGCTCACCTGCCCGCTAATGGCTTTTAAAGGTAAGGCAGTCACCTGACATAGCTTCTATCACACTACCAAAAAGACAGCTGACACAGGTTAATATAAACGAGTTTGCACATGGGGTGCATGGTGAGTGCTGGGTTTTCTGTTTTTATTTATTTAAGCAATGTGGTCACAGGCCACTTACACCCCAGTCCTGGGAATGGCGAGTGCAGGTCTGCACCCCAAATCTAGGAGTGGCGAGTGCAGTGGATTTCTGACTTTATATATAAAAATCAAGGCAAAAACCACTTTAATTCAAAATTCGAGTTGAGCCGCTTGGGTCCAGGTGACCCCAACTCGATAATGGGTCGCATTTCTGCTCTGGCTAGCCTATCCTCTCCGTAATTTTTTTGCCAGGATTTAGTGATATGTAAAATACCACAAAATAAAGTTAAGTGGGATGGACAACATCTGTGTACTTTATCAAAATGGGCTGAAAAGCTATGTGTGGGGAGACCTTTCTTGATATTGCGGATATGTTCCGCTAATCCCTCTTTTAATTTGCGTGTGGTTTTCCCCACATATTGTTTGTTGCAAGAACATTGATAACAGGTGAAGTATATTCTATACATTTGGAACTAGCCATGGTGCAATTCCTGCACATCGCACAATCACCACATTTAAAAAATCCTTTAGAGGTAATGGAACTGCTTGTCAGTCTGGAGGAGGCAATTATGGCACTTTTAGCCAAATTCTTTTTAATATTGTCTGCTCTCCAATAGACAGATCTAGGTTTCGTGGGAATATATTCATAAATTACTGTATTTGGTGCTTTGAAGGTCCCAATGAGCACAGTAGCCTCCATCATCCATAAATGGAGGATGTTTGGAACCAACAGGACTCTTCCTAGAGTTGGCTGGCCGTCTAAACTGTGCAATCGGGGTAGAAGGGCTCTAGTCAGGGAGGTGACCAAGAACCCGATGGTCACTCTGTCAGAGCTACAGCATTCCTCTGTGGAGAGAGGAGAACCTTCCAGAAGGACAACCATCTCTGCAGCTATACACCAATCAGGCCTGTATGGTAGAGTGGCCAGACGGAAGCCACTCCTTAGTAAAAAGCATATGGCAGCCCGCCTGGAGTTTGCCAAAATGCAACTGAAGGACTCTCAGACCATGATGAGACAAAGATTGAACTCTTTGGCATGAATGCCAGGCGTTACGTTTGGAGGAAACCAGGCACCGCTCATCACCAGGCCAATACCATCCCTACAGTGAAGTATGGTGGTGGCAGCATCATGATATGGGAATGGTTTTCAGCGGCAGGAACTGGGAGACTAGTCAGGATAGAGGGAAAGATGAATGCAGCAATGTACAGAAACATCCTGGATGAAAACCTGCTCCAGAGCGTTCTTGACCTCAGACTCGGGTTACGGTTCATCTTTCAGCAGGACAACGGCCCTAAGCACACAGCCAAGATATCAAAGGAGGGCTTCAGGATAACTCTGTGAATGTCCTTGAGTGGTTCAGCCAGAGCCCAGACTTGAATCCGATTGAACATATCTGGAGAGATCTAAAAATGGCTGTGCACCGACGCTTCCCATCCAAACTGATGGAACTTGAGAGATGCTGCAAAGAGGAATGGGCAAAACTGCCCAAAGATAGGTGTGCCAAATTTGTGGCATCATATTCAAAAATACTTGAGGCTGTAATTGCTGCCAAAGGTGCATCAACAAAGTATTGAGCAAAGGCTGTGAACACTTATGTACATGTGATTTCTTATTTATTTTTTATTAAATTTGCAAAAATTGCAAAAAAACTTTTTACACGTTGTCATTATGGGGTATTGTGTGTAGAATTTTGAGGACAAAAATGAATTTATTCCATTTTGGAATAAGGCTGTAACATAACAAAATGTGGAAAAAGTGAAGCGTAGTGAATACTTCCCGGATGCACTGTATACATATTATATATTTATATATATATAATTTTAAAAAATCAAGGCAAAATCCACTTTAATTCAAAATCCGAATTGAGCTGCTTGGGTCCAAGTGTTCCCAACTAAAAAATGGCTCGCATTTCTGCTCTGGCTAGCCTATCCCCTCTGTAATTTTTTTGCCAGGATTTCGTGATATGTAAAATACCACAAAATAAAGTTAAGTGGGATGGACAACGTCCGTGTACTGTATCAAAATGGGCTGATAAGTATGTGTTCAGAGACCTTTCTTGATATTGTTCCGCTAATCTCTCTTTTAATTTGCGTGAAGTTCTCCCCACATATTGTTTGTTGCAAGAACATTGCAACAAACAGACCACATTTTTTTTGTATTACAGGTGATAAAGTTCTTTATATTCTGTTTAGAATTATTGGAGCTCAAAGTATATTCTATAATTTTTGAACTACCCATGGTGTAATTCTTGCACATCGCACTATCACCACATTTAAAAAAACCTTTAGAGGTAATGGAACTTCTTGTCAGTCTGGAGGGGGCAATTATGGCACTTTTAACCAAATTCTTTTTAATATTGTTTGCTCTCCGATATACAAATCTAGGTTTCTTGGGAATATATTCATTAATTACTGTATCTTTTTTGAGGATATCCCAATATTTGGAAATTATTTTCACTAAACTCTTATACTGTCCATTACATTTGGTAATAAATGGGATCACTTTATTTTCAGGATGTGCATCAGAAGTAGTGGGATTTAGTAAAGTGAATCTGTCTATATTGGCATACTTACTAAATGATTTTTGCACTAAGTCTTCTTTGTAACCTTTTTTAAGAAACTTTTCTGTCATGATCAAACCTTGTGAGGTATAATCCTCTTGGTTTGTACAGTTCCTTTGTACAGGATGGAACTGACTATTTGGTATTGCTGATAACCAATTGTTTTGATGATTGCTCTCAAAATTAATGAATGAGTTACAGTCAGTAGGTTTATTGAAGATTTTTGTGCAAATCTTGTTATCTTCAATGAAAATCAGCAAATCCAGGAAATTAACTGATTCTTTACTAATCTGAAATGTGAGTCAAATATTTATCTCATTAGAATTGAGGTATTGACAAAATGCATCAAAGGAGGTATGATCGCCCCTCCATATAAAAAGGACATCATCGATGTACCTTGTACAGGACACCAGATTTGCCCGTATTCATGACCTTCCTGGACCAATGTTTTTTCCCAGAAGGCCATGAATAGATTAGCATAGCTGGGAGTGAATCTGGTGCCCATTGCGGTTCCCTTAACCTGTAAGTAGTAGGAGCCATTAAACCAAAAAAAGTTGTTGGTAAGGATGAAATGAATACTGTCAATGACAAAATTCTTCCATTCTATAGTTAAACCTTCGTCATCTAAATAGTATCTGATGGCATGATCTATAATGGTGTACAGTGACGTGACGTCCGCTGTCACCAAATACATCTCAGAATTCCATTAAATTTTAAAAACAGTGGTTTCTATATCTTTGACTAGTTTTTCAAAGGTTTCAATGTAACATCCTTTTTTAAAAATCAGGATAAAACACTGATTTTGCTTTTGGTTTGATATTATGATCTTCAGTCTTCTAATCAAGTGGTAAAGCACTTGATATTCTATTATCCAAGTATAAAGAAAAATGGGTTTTAATTGATAAAGAGTGCAAGTATATTAAAATAACTAATCCCTCCACCTCAGTTTTATATATCCTACCAAAGATTCACAAGGATCAAGATCGTCCCCCTGGTAGGCCAATTGTGGCAGGTACGATTCTATCAAATCAAATATGTCCCAATATATAGATCATTTATTGCAACATATAGTGGTTAAAACCCCAGCTTATTTGAAAGATTCCCTTCAAGTCATAACTAACCTTGACAAAATTGAATGGAATTCTGAGATGTATTTGGTGACAGCGGACGTCACGTCGATGTACATCATTATAGAACATACACAGGGGTTAGATGCCATCAGATGCAATTTAGATGACGAAGGTTTCACTACAGAATGGAAGAATTGTGTCATTGATAGTATTAATTTCATCCTTACCAACAACTTTTTTTGGTTTAATGACTCCTACTACTTACAGGTTAAAGAAACTGCGATGGGCACCAAATTCGCCCCTAGCTATGCTAATCTATTCATGGCCTTCTGGGAAAAAACATTGGTCCAGGAAGGCCATGAATATGGGGCAAATCTTGTGTCCTGGACGAGGTACATTGATGATGTCCTTTTTATATGGAGGGGCGATCGTACCTCTTTTGATGCATTTTGTCAATACCTCAATTTCAATGAGATGAATATTCAACTCACGTTTCAGATTAGTAAAGAATCGGTTAATTTTCTGGATTTGTTGATTTCCATTGAAGATAACAAGATTTGCACAAAAATCTTCAATAAACCTACTGACTGTAACTCATTCATTAATTTTGAGAGCAATCATCAAAACAATAGGTTATCAGCCATACCCAAGTCAGTTCCATTGTGTATGAAGGAACTGTACAAAACAAGAGGAATATACCTCACAAGGTTTGATCACGAAAGAAAAGGTTACAAAGAAGACTTGGTGCAAAAATCGTTTAGTAAGTATGCCAATATAGACAGATCCACTTTACTAAATCCCACTTCTGATGTACATCCTGAAAATAGAGTGATCCCATTAATTATCATATTTAATGGACAGTATAAGAGTTTAGAGAAAATAGTTTCCAAATAATGGGATATCCTCAAAAAAAATACAGTAATTAATGAATATATTCCCAAGAAACCTAGATTTGTATATCGGAGAGCAAACAATATTAAAAAGAATTTGGTTAAAAGTGCCATAATTGCCCCCTCCAGACTGACAAGAAGTTCCATTACCTCTAAAGGTTTTTTTAAATGTGGTGATTGTGCGATGTGCAAGAATTACACCATGGGTAGTTCCAAAATTATAGAATATACTTTGAGCTCCAATAATTCTAAACAGAATATAAAGAACTTTATCACCTGTAATACAAAAAAAATGTGGTCTATTTGTTGCAATGTTCTTGCAACAAACAATATGTGGGGAGAACCACATGCAAATTAAAAGAGAGATTAGCGGAACAATATCAAGAAAGGTCTCCGAACACATACTTATCAGCCCATTTTGATACAGTACACGGATGTTGTCCATCCCACTTAACTTTATTTTGTGGTATTTTACATATCATGAAATCCTGGCAAAACAATTACAGAGGGGATAGGCCAGCCAGAGCAGAAATGCGAGCCATTTTTGAGTTGGGAACACTTGGACCCAAGCAGCTCAACTCGGATTTTGAATTAAAGTGGATTTTGCCTTGATTTTTTAAAATGATATATATATAAATATATAATATGTATACAGTGCATCCGGGAAATATTCACTACGCTTCACTGCGTTACTTTTTCCACATTTTGTTATGTTACAGCCTTATTCCAAAATGGAATAAATTCATTTTTGTCCTCAAAATTCTACACACAATACCCCATAATGACAACATGTAAAAAGTTTTTTTGCGATTTTTTGCAAATTTAATAAAAAATAAATAAGAAATCACATGTACATAAGTGTTCACAGCCTTTGCTCAATACTTTGTTGATGCACCTTTGGCAGCAATTACAGCCTCAAGTATTTTTGAATATGATGCCACAAGCTTAGCACACCTATCTTTGGGCAGTTTCGCCCATTCCTCTTTGCAGCACCTCTCAAGTTCCATCAGGTTGGATGGGAAGCGTCGGTGCACAGCCATTTTTAGATCTCTCCAGAGATGTTCAATCAGATTCAAGTCTGGGCTCTGGCTGAACCACTCAAGGACATTCACAGAGTTATCCTGAAGCCACTCCTTTGATATCATGGCTGTGTGCTTAGGGCCGTTGTTCTGCTGAAAGATGAACCGTAACCCCAGTCTGAGGTCAAGAACGCTCTGGAGCAGATTTTCATCCAGAATGTTTCAGTACATTGCTGCATTCATCTTTCCCTCTATCCTGACTAGTCTCCCAGTTCCTGCCGCTGAAAACCATTCCCATATCATGATGCTGCCACCACCATACTTCACTGTAGGGATGGTATTGGCCTGGTGATGAGCGGTGCCTGGTTTCCTCCAAACGTAACGCCTGGCATTCATGCCAAAGAGTTCAATCTTTGTCTCATCATGGTCTGAGAGTCCTTCAGTTGCATTTTGGCAAACTCCAGGCGGGCTGCCATGTGCTTTTTACTAAGGAGTGGGTTCTGTCTGGCCACTCTACCATACAGGCCTGATTGGTGGATAGTTGCAGAGATGGTTGTCCTTCTGGAAGGTTCTCCACTCTCCACAGAGGAATGCTGTAGCTCTGACAGAGTGACCATCGGGTTCTTGGTCACCTCCCTGACTAGGGCCCTTCTACCCCGATTGCACAGTTTAGACGGCCAGCCAACTCTAGGAAGAGTCCTGTTGGTTCCAAACTTCCTCCATTTATGGATGATGGAGGCCACTGTGCTCATTGGGACCTTCAAAGCACCAAATATTTTTCTGTACCCTTCCCCAGATTTGTGCCTCGAGACAATCCTGTCTCAGAGGTCTACAGACAATTCCTTGTACTTCATGCTTGGTTTGTGCTCTGACATGCACTGTCAAGTGTGGGACCTTATATAGACAGGTGGATGCCTTTCAAAATCATGTCCAATCAACTGAATTTACCACAGGGGG
Source organism: Taudactylus pleione (assembly GCA_031769625.1). Lineage (NCBI taxonomy): Eukaryota > Metazoa > Chordata > Amphibia > Anura > Myobatrachidae > Taudactylus > Taudactylus pleione. The sequence goes on from JAUIMM010000664.1 coordinate 1,193,890, forward strand.
ACTCCAAATAAGCTGTAGGAACATCTCAAGGAAGATCAGTGGAAACAGGATTGCACCGGAGCTCAATTTTGAGCTTCATGGCAAAGGCTGTGAATACTTACGTACATGTGATTTCTTAGTGTTTATTTATTAAATTTGCAAAAATCTTTAAAAAAAATTTTTTACACGTTATTATTATGAGATATTGGACCTCATTCAGAGGCGGTTGCACAGAGCGATTGGACGTAGCGAGCGATGTTTTTTTAAACTGCGCATGCGTGTACCTGGCATTGCACGTGCGCATGCCTGTCTTCCCGACCGCAAACCTCTTGCTCACTAGTCACTATGAGGTCGTAGCTGTGATTGACATTTCGTGCCATTTGTGGGTGGTTACAGGGGAAGGTGCTTGTGAACGGGGGTGTGGTGGTGCGCACGCAGGCGTGGTTGACCTTAAAAAGGGCGTTTTAAGGGCGTGCATATATTACTGAGCGAGTCATCACACAAGTCATCTCGATGCAATAACGACGCTACTGCTCGCAGAGCTAAGGGTAGCCCAGGGTCTACCTTAAGCATTGCGAGTGCTGGCGATGGTTACTGCCTCAACCGATGTTTGTAGGCAATTAACAATGTAACAGGTGTTAATCGTGCTGACGTAGGTTGCTGCCTGCAACTGACTCTGAATTAGGCCGTAGAGATAGGAGGTGTGCTTTCATTGTTGTGGGTGTTTCCGCGCTTACAATGTGCTTTGCGACTGAGCGCTCGTTTTGCATATTCTCGGTCACTTTGGGTACGACCGATCGCTCCCGAGCGACCGCCTCTGAATGAGGTCCATTGTGTGTAGAATTTTGAGGGCAAAAATTAATTTATTCCATTTTGGAATAAGGCTGTAACATAACAAAATGTGGAAAAAGTGAAGCGTAGTGAATACTTTCCGGATGCACTGTATATATATATATATATATATATATATATATATATTTTGCCAGTATATCCAGGTTTTGTTTTTCATGGAGTATTATGGATTAATATGCCTTTTCATTATTTTCATGTTGTTTTATAATTACCTTGTTTTATCAATATCTTGCTGCTATATTTATATTTGTGATTTTATTTTATTTCTATATGAAAGTGATTATCGCATGCATATCCCATATTATTTGTTTACATTAAAACATTTGGAATGACTATCCGAGGTATTTGAACAGCACAAAGTGGAGTCGGGCTAAAGACGGATCTTGTCACGTGTTCCGTGACGTATACCTACACGTGAGTAAAATGAGTGTCATTTACAACTATGCAGAAGTGGGAGGGGCACCTATAGGTAGCACCTATTATCATGTTTAATATTAGGATGTGCAGCCCAGCCCCTCCCATTTCCTGTGTATGTGTATTTAAGGTACATTCTGAAGGTGAGACCCCTTCTTTGGGCTAGCACTCTTCCTGCCTGCCCCAGGTGATTTTAACTGGTATGGGTCCTTGCATTGCAGTACACACATCTAATGGGCTCTATGATAGGTAAGTCCTAGATAAATTAATTAGTGTGTCAGTATTAGAGATGTTAGGGACCCACCTGTATAAGGTTCACCGTGACGTGGTAGGTGGGCAAACATCTTTGCAGTCTATTATAGATATTTTGATCATTTGTATTCTTTAGTGCTTATAGTGTGCACCTGCTCCTCCCCCCCACTCTCCTTTTTGCTGTAGAACTATGCAGAAGTGCAATCTCACAATGCAAATTGTGTTTTGTGACGTCAAGCACCAACTTTTGCGCAAACGTACCAGAATTTACGGTATAGAACATGTATTTGCAGGTCAGTAATCTGACATCTGTGGGGATGCAAAAGTTTCCTGGATCAGGGGTGTGGTTTGCTGAGCACAGATATATTTTTGTACAAACATTATATACAGTCAGGTCCATAAATATTTGGACATTGACAGAATTTTCAGATTTTGGCCTCTATTCACCACCACAATGGAATTTTTTTAAATGAAACAAACAAGATGTGCTTTAACTGCAGACTTTCAGATTTAATTTGTGGGCAATTACATCCAAATTGGGTGAACGGTGTAGGAATTACAACAGTTTCAATATGTGCCTCCCACTTTTTAAGGGGTCAAAAGTATGGGACTATCAACTCAAAAGCTATTTCATGGACAGGTGTGGGCTATTCCCTCGTTATTTCATTATCAATTAAGCAGGTAAAAGGTCTGGAGTTGATTCTAGGTGTGACATTTGCATTTGGAATCAGTTGCTGTCTACTCTCAATATGACATCCAAAGAGCTGTCACTATCAGTGAAGCAAGCCATCATTAGGCTGAAAAATCAAAACAAACCCATCAGAGAGATAGCAAAAACATTAGGTGTGGCCAAATCAACTGTTTGGAACATTCTTAAAAAGAAAGAATGCACCGGAGAGCTCAGCAACACCAAAAGACCCGGAAGACCACGGAAAACAACTGTGGTGGATGACCAAAGAATTATTTCCCTGGTGAAGAAAAACCCCTTCACAACAGTTGGCCAAATCAAGAAAACTCTCCAGGAGGTAGATCTATATGTGTCGAAGTCAACAATCAAGAGAAGACTTCACAAGAGTGAATATAGAGGGTTCACCACAAGATGCAAACCATTGGTGAGCCACAAAAACAACATCTAAAAAAGCCATTACAGTTCTGGAACAACATCCTATTGACAGATGAACTTGTACCAGAGTGATGGGAAGAGAAGAGAAGGAAAGGAACTGCTCATGATCCAAAACATACCACCTCATCAGTGAAGCATGGTGGTGGTAGTGTCATGGCGTGGGCATGTATGGCTGGCAATGGAACTGGTTTACTTGTATTTATTGATGATGTGACTGCTGACAAAAGCAACAGAATGAATTCTGAAGTGTTTCGGGCAATATTATATGCTCATATTCAGTCAAATGCTTCAGAACTCATTGGACAGCGCTTCACAGTGCAGATGGACAATGACCCGAAGCATACTGCAAAAGCGACCAAACAGTTTTTTAAGGCTAAAAAATGGAATGTTATGCAATGGCCAAGTCAATTCCCTGACCTGAATCCGATTGAGCATGCATTTCACTTGATGAAGACAAAACTGAAGGGAAAATGCCCCAAGAACAAGCAGGAACTGAAGACATTTGCAGTAGAGGCCTGGCATTACCAGGGATGAAACCCAGCGTCTGGTGATGTCTATGCGTTCCAGACTTCAGGCTGTAATTGCCTGCAAAGGATTTGCAACAAAGTATTAAAAAGTGAAAGTTAGATTTAGGATTGTTTAGTTTGTCCCATTACTTTTGGCCCCTTAAAAAGTGGGAGGCACATATAGAAACCGTTGTAATTCCTACACCGTTCACCTGATTTGGATGTAATTACCCTCAAATTAAATCTGAAAGTCTGCAGTAAAATCACATCTTGTTTGTTTCATTTCAAAGCCATTGTGGTGGTGAATAGAGGACAAAATATGAAAATTCTGTCAATGTCCCAATATTTATGGACCTGACTGTACATGGCATAAAGGAGAGAAGAGGGCTAATTTACAGGGGTTCTCCCACCAAAGGGACTTAGGCCCTGATTCAGAGCCAGACGCTCTTTCAGAGCGCTCGCTCTGAATCAGGGCGTTTTTTTTTTTTTTTTATGGAGCCGGCCTCCTGGCCGCTCGTTAAGCTGTGGGTGACCACCCACAGCTTTTGTGACCGGCCAGGTGATGGTTGCCACCATCGGGCTTGCGACGAGACCCTTGTGGTAGGGTCTCGTTCTCGCAAGCCCCAGTGAGCTTCCTGCTCTAATAGAGCAGGAAGCTCACTACTGACATCACTTGTGATGTCAGTAGGGCAGCCCCCAAATGGCAGGCGTTCCTTCTGGAACGCCTCCATTTGGCAAGCCACTCCCCCTCCCCGCCTACAAAACGGGGCGAGTTGTTGATCAACACTGACAGCCACCCCGTTTTTTTGCTATCCCCGAAGCAAGTGATTTCTCGCTTGCTCCGAATCTTGTGCATGCGCGGCTCGAGTGCACTGCCCGCCCATCGACCCACTTGCGAGCGCATAGCGCTTGCGAGCGGGTCTGAATCAGGCCCTTAATTAGTTTCAGTCCTTATACTTTTTAATAAGATATATTTTGTACCATCCAGCGCATTTCCAAGTGAATTTTGACCAATGAAAAAGCATTTGTAGACACACACAAAAATCAAAACAGTTGGTAGCTATGCTAATAATATACTAACATGACACGACAACAACCCTGCTACAAAAGAAACTACTGAAACATTTGGTTTCACCACATTGATCAAGGTAAATATCTGTCAGGTCAGTAAGTATTATAAATGTCTACAAATCTGAAAAACCTCTGTGCTTGCCAAGAACTGGTTAAGTTAAATCTCTGGTTTTGTTACATTGGAAACACTGTAGTTCTACAGTGTTTGCTTCTGCTGAAAACTTTTGCAGTCACTAAAAATTTATTTTATAGTTTGAGTTAAAATAATAATTTTCTCCCAACTGCTAGCTGGGACGGAAGGGCTGGTTCTGAAAAGACCGCACTGGTACAAATTACAGACCTCACTCTGCCACACCTACCTGTTCTCTTTTAACCGCTGGAAGCTGGTTCTATTCCTTCCAATCACAGCGGAGAAAATTTACAGTTCCAACAGGAAATAATCAGAATTCCAGCACTTCTGTGGAATCTCATTCATAAGTTTTTTATTTTTTAAATGTAACTTTAATATTAGTCTACACATTAGTTACACAGTTTTCTTTTTAACCATTTATTATGATTCTACGAAATAAAAAATTATATATGTTTCTGATTCCTTTGGATGGTGTTCCAAGCTGAATAACATATTTCTGCCACTGGGCCTGATACTCAGGGCCTGATTCAGAGCTGGACGCTCTGACCAGAGCGCTCGCTCTGAATCAGGGCCCTCCTACCTAATATTGGAGCGGCCTCCTGGCCGCTCGCATAGCTATGGGTGACCACCCACAGCTTATGCGAGCGGCCAAAAAGATGACCATCGGGCTTGCGACGAGACCCTTGCGGTAGGGTCTCGTCTGCCGCAAGCCCGGAGGGCTTTTGGCTCTATCAGAACCTAAAACACTCCCACTGACATCACTAGTGATGTCAGTGGGGCCGGACCCAGACGGTAGGCGTTCCCATGGGAACGCTTCCGTCTGGGCAGCCACGCCCCCGGCACGCCCACCATAGGGGGCGTGCTGTCACTCACCATCGACAGCACGCCCCCTTTGGTGCGAGACCCCGAGTGACGGCTTCCCCGTCGCTCGCCGGGTCTCGCGCATGTGCACGACGGAGCAGCCTCCATCATGCGCATTTGGGTAACATCGACCCGCTTGCGAGCGTACATCGCTCGCGAGCGGGTCTGAATGAGACCCTGAGTTGGATGAAACCTTGGCCATGGTAGCCAACTGGCCCCCATTTATTAACGAGTTTTATCATCAAAGGAGTGATAAATGTCACTGTGTATGATAAATGGTGCTCCAGCCAATCAGCTCCCAACTGTCATTTGTCTAACATTATGTGAATTGCATCATTTAGCACAGCCCCTACCCACAGACATGTGATTTGGCTGCAACAGGGGTGGGGACTAATGATGTAAATAGTAGGCTCTGCCTCCGGAGTAGTCATCTGTATCTTCTCTCCGGGCTTCTCCCAGAGAGGAGAAAAAGTCAGTAAGTAGGGTCCACATTATGGGGTATATTTACTAAAGTGAGAGTTTTTAGAAGTGAGTTTTAAAAGTAATGTTGCCCATAGCAACCAATCATATTCTACTTAACATTTAACTAGCACCTTCTAGAAGATCATAGCTAGAATCTGATTGGTTGCTATGGGCAACATCACTTTTAAAACTGACTTCTAAAAGCTCTCACTTTAGTAAATTTACCCATATGCATCACACTGCCCTCCATCCACATTATACTACACAAAGCCATCGAGGTGGAGAAAGAAATCAACACTCACATTTAAAGGACACAGAGATACAGACAGACATAGGAAGGGAGAAGTCAGGACAGAGAGGCATGTGGGAGACAGAAACACAAACTAAAGTAGAGGCAATGCATTTGCCCCTTATATGCCATCAGACTCATCGTCATGCCCCTTATATGCCATCAGACTCCTCAGATGTGATTGATCCCTTCAGAACCCTCCAGATTCCCCTTCTGCCATCAGCCCCTACACATGCCAGATATAGGAAGGGAGAAGCCGGGGGCCCGGGACAGAGAGCAATGTGGGAGACAGGAACACAAACTAAACTAGAGACAATGCATTTGCCCCTTATATACCATCAGACTCCTCGACATGCCCCTTATATGACATCAGACTCCTCAGATGTAATTGATCGCTTCAGAACCCTCCAGATTCCCCTTATGCCATCAGCCCCCACACATGCCATTAGACTTCTCCACACATTTCTTTAATGTCATTACACTCTTCCACATGACCCTTAGGGGTATATTTACTAAAGGTCGATTTTAATTGATTTAAAATCTATCAAAATCGATTAATATCGATATTGGGCTTCTGGGGCTTAATCACACATTTACTAACAGACAATTTTTTATTTTGTTTTTTAAGTATTAGTAAATGTGTGATTTAGTTTCAGAAGCCCAACATTAATGTTAATCGAATTTGATCGATTTTAAATCAATTTAAATCGAACTTTAGTAAATATACCCCTTATAATCTCCCTATTTACCTTTGCCATTGGATCCCTAGGACAGCACACTGGCTTTCCTAATCCTGTTCCTCACTGAAGCGCACTCTGCCCGTTTGTCTGCTTTCCAGTGCCACTATGAGTGACCTCCTCGCATTATGCGGAAAAGGCTACGTGAAGGGCCATGCTGGAGCTCTTCCCCTCAATTGCTGCCACAGTGGCACAAACTGGCCTGGCCTGCCCCTGCTCCTAGCCAAGGAGCCAGCCAAACGCTGTGCTGACCTCTGCAATGTATGCACTGCCTAATATATGGTAACAACTTGCTGGCCAGTATGTAGCTGCTTGCGGGTAGCATTTGGCTGGCGTTTGGGAGCAAATTGCTGATTGTCATTTGCTTTCATACCTTACCAGATTATCATTCCAACCAATCAACTAGTTGGATGGTTGGACAGAAAATCTTTACGTGTGTATGCAGCTAAAATCTCTCTGCACATTTTAAATCTGCCACATCTGCAGTGCAACATGGTTTCACTAAGATGATCAGTTGAGAAAGATATCTCTCTCTATTCATAACTCTGAATCAGGCCCAAAGTATCAACCAATCAGCTTCTGTAATGCCGCGTATCCACTACGCGACAATACTGAGCGATTGCATGATTGCGACATCGTAATCGTGCAATCGCTCAGTAATCAGGCCCAAATCGCGCACATTAATGTCGGAAATGACCAGCGAAGCGCGCTCCCGCTGGTCGTTTCCGACATCAGTCATCGCCAGAACATGCTAGTCAACCTGACGATAACGTCAGGCTGAGCATGTTAGGGGATGATTGATGTGCCTACACTGAATGTTCAGTGTAGGCACAGCACCAGACTGTGAAACGACTGCACGATTACAATGTTGCAATCGTGCAGTCGTTTCTATGTCTGCTAGTGGATGTGCCCCTTCACTTTTTCAAAAAGAGCCTGTAACATGACAGCTAGGTGATGATTGGTTGGCACTTAATCTCTCTCCAAGATTTGATAAATTTCCCCCTTTGTGTCATGTCCCATCATACCATATACTGCCCAGTCACATGACATGCTGCTCTTTGGTAAAATAAACTATTGTTTATATTCTCAGCTACCTTGTACCACTATGCATTGCATTTTATAACAACAGATGCAAGTTGGTAGGCAACAACTGAAAGTATTGAACAAGGTTGTGAAGGTTTCAGCAGCTACAAATGGTGTGGTCCAGTCCTTTTGTACAGCTACTGTACATCCATATGGGTAAGCTTTGTGGTCACCACCATGAATAGCCAATCTGCACTGATCAGGTGTTCGTAGGCCACTAGTTGAAACTGGAGGAAGAACGGAAAGAGAGGTGTCCACAGAAACAGTGTTTCTGTTAATCATCAACCATGTTGGCTGGTAGTTCCATTACTTCTCTTGCCGTGAATCCGGGATCCTAGCTATATATTCTAGTAACCAGACTGTAGGCAGGTATATACTACTGTAGCTTTATACTAATTGGTGAATTAGAATCATACTGGGCTTGGTTTTAGACATTGGCTAGTCACAAGAGTGGTCAAATGGCTTGTAGGAGAAGGGAGGCAGATGTAGAGCGTTTGGAGAGGAAGATAAGCCCGAGGAGCAGCATTGAGGATAGACTGGAGAGGAGAGAGATGAGATTTGAGGAGGCCAGATAGGAGGAGGTTACAGTAGTCCAATCTGAAGATGACCAGTGAGTGCTTGAGGGTTTTAGTAGCATCCTGGGTGAGATAGGGTCTGATCTTGGAAATATTTTTGAGATGGAAACGACAGGACTGCAAGAGGTACTGGATATGTGGTTTTAAGGAGAGGGATGAGTCCAGGATAACTCCAAGACAGCACACTTTGGGGCTAGATTATATAGCTGTGCCAACAATTGATAAATAAATAGTGAGAAGTGAGGTTATGTGGGAGGGTGGGAAGACTATCAGCTCAGTCTTAGACATATTAAGTTTAAGAAATCGTTGGGACATCCTGGAAGAGATAGAGAGACAGTTGGAGACACAAGTCAGCAGAGAGGGGGAGAGATCAGGGAAGGTAGATCGGAGTATGATCAGCATAGAGATGATATTGGAGGTCAAAAGAGCTGATGAGTTCACCTAGAGAGGACGTATAAAGGGAGTATTGGAGAGGTCCAAGAACAGAACCTTTAGGGGACACCTACTGTAAGAGGCTGTGGGGGGGGGGGAAGAGGAGTCATGAGAGGAAACAGCGAAGGATCGGTCAGAGAGGTAGGAGGACAGCCAGGTGAGGGCAGTGTCACATAGACCAAGGGAGTGAAGGATGTGCAGCAGGAGAGGGTGGGTCGTGTCCAAGACAGCAGAGAGGTCAAGGAGAATTAGCAGAGAGTAGTGGCCCTTGGATTAAAGATTTAAACAGGATATCAATCAATTCACTAGGAGCTAGGGATGCAATTAAACATGCAGAGTATCATTGCACTAGGAACTTCCTGTTGAATAGATAGGCTGCAGAATCATTAATTCGGGCCACTAATGGCTGCCTCCATTATATGGACTGAATTAATGATTCTGCAGCCTATCTATTCAACAGGATTCAATGATATCACATGTGCTCATTTACAAAAATACTTGACGCTCCCACAGATGTCAGTACCATAGATCGAGCTAGAACACTGTAGCCAAACACACATGGCCTTATCATAGAGGAATCCGCAATGTAATTATACTTGGCACACTGCTCAAAAACAAAGGACAGGAGCTAGACAACAGTCCAAAACGTGGACATGGTTGGATAAAAAAAATAAAAAGTGAAATTATTCTTGGTGTGCAGTAATGAGATCCCTGTAGATGAGAACAGTGATTATAACTTCCTGTGGCTGTTCTCTCCGCAGCTCTGCTCTCCAGATGAGCTGACAGGCTGAGGCTGGCGCAGACTGTGTGTCTGCACAACTCCCATCCAGCTGTGAAGAAGATTAAACAGCAGCATGAACCGGGCCCTTCCAATCGCCTCAAATCTGAGAGAGAGAGAGAGAGAGAGAGAGAGAGAGAGACAGAGAGAGAGAGAGAGAGAGAGAGAGAGAGAGAGAGAGGATGCGGTCGCATTTTAAAGGGTCTGCTTGGAATTTTTCAGACCAAGAAAACAGATGTATGTCATGTAGGGTGTGCATGGTGATTATTGGACAACCTCCCAGGCTTACTGTTAACAAGGAATGTGAGGGCAAGAAATGCTTATGGTCTTAGCTTCTAATCACTGAGAAAAATGAAGCAATGTGTGTAGTGATCTCTGGTGCTGCTTCTGGGGGAGCCAGGAATTGCATTATGAATCTAGGACAACAGTTTGGCTGATGCAGTTCACAGAAATATGCTATCTGCGTGGCTGAGTCAGTCATATAAGCCATCATACACGTAGGGGTCTATATACGAAGCCTTGGAGAGAGATAAAGTGGACAGAGATAAAGTACCAACCAATCAGCTCCTATCATTTTTCAAATGCAGCATGTAAAGTGACAGGAGCTGATTGGTTGGTACTTTATCTCTCTCTCCAAGGCTTAGTACATAGACCCCATAGACATAACTACCGGGGCTAATAAGGGAACTGCTCATGTGCTGCTTCATGACAATTTGTTAATTTTGGGGGAGATTTATCAAACTTTGGAGATAAAGTAATAACCAATCAGCTTCTGTAATGCCGCGTATCCACTACGCGACATTACTGAGCGACTGCATGATTACGACATCGTAATCATGCAATCGCTCAGTAATCAGGCCCAAATCACGCACATTAATGTCGGAAACGACCAGCGATGCGTGCTCCCGCTGGTAGTTTCCGACATCGATCATCGCCAGAACACGCTGGTCAACCTGACGATAACGTCAGGCTGAGCATGTTAGGGGATGATTGATGGGCCTACACTGAGTGTCTGAATGTTCAGTGTAGGCACAGCACCAGACTGTGAAATTACTGCACGATTCCAATGTCGTAATCGTGCAGTCGTTTCTATGTCTGCTAGTGGATGTGCCCCTTCACTTTTTCAAAAAGAGCCTGTAACATGACAGCTAGGTGATGATTGGTTGGTACTTAATCTCTCTCCAAGATTTGATAAATCTCCCCCTTTGTGTCATGTCCCATAATACTGCCCAGTCACATGACATGCTGCTCTTTGTTAAAATAAACTATTGTTTATATTCTCAGCTACCTTGTACCACTATGCATTGCATTTTATAACAACAGATGCAAGTTGGTAGGCAACAACTGAAAGTATTGAACAAGGTTGTGAAGGTTTCAGCACCTACACGTGGTGTGAGCCAGTCCTTTTGTACAGCTACTGTACATCCATATGGGTAAGCTTTGTGGTCACCACCATGAATAGCCAATCTGCACTGATCAGGTGTTCGTCTGAGCAATCAGATTTAAATAGAAGAATCTGTGGGCCTGATTCAGAGCCGCTCGCTAGATGCGATCGCTCGCACGATGTGTATGCAAATTGCGTAGGCAGTGCTATCGCACAGCAATGCATTAGTACACCCAGTATTCCTTAGAGAACGATCACATAGTGTATGCAGACACCCACCAGCCTGTGCACGTCATGTCCAGGAAGTGTATGCAACCATCGGTACATCGGATGCTATCACAGCGCTTGAGGTTGACCATACCCTGCCGCAAGCACTGCGAGCACCTCAGTGTAAATACAAGCCAGGTGACGAGTACTATGATGCTGTCCTATATTTATGCACACCTCTAAACCGCCGTTAAGATGCTCAGGCACGCCTGTGTTTGCCCCTCCACTCCCCTGTTTTTAATGGCCAGCCCGTTACCACCTACAAACGGCTTCCACTGTCACTCACTCTGCTGGGCTGTCTATGCGCAGCGAGCGAATGCATTGTGAACTTTCGCTAAGGTATGCGCACAATACATACACACTGCATACCATCAGCAGCAGCGAGCGTTTGCATCTTAGCGAGCGGGTCTGAATGAGCTCCTGTGTTTGTTGTATGATCCTATACTTTAGCAATACAATTCAGATGCACCAAGGTGCTCTTACAATGTGCTCATCTACTGTCTAGTTTTAATAAAAGGTAAGGTATTGCTACAGATATATGGAATTGGTACTAAAAAAATTAAACCCTTTTCCGCTAAATATAGCGCCCTTATGCTATTTTCCCGAATTTTCTGATATCCAAACCAGCTACTCCCTCCCACATAGAGTATTCTATCAGTTTTTACAATTCCGACTCTTTTACCAGTCGCTCATAAATCCAACCTCCCCTATTAGTAAAACTCCTATAGAGTTGTTATGCCAACACCACCACACTACCAACGGCTTCATTTCTACTATCTATCAAATTCTACTGTCACACAATCAGCCTTTAAAAGAGCCCCATGAGTTGGCGTAGGAAACTAATATAGGGGTAACTCTGACTACCGAGGAGAGGACAATCATCAGATCTGAGACCTCTAAAAGTTAAATCTCAGTTAGAATGAAAGAAAACTTGTATAAACTCTATTACCGCTGGTATCTGGTCCCTACCCATCTACATTCGATATACCCAACGGCCTCCCCATTATGTTGGAGGTTGTGCGGGCAACTGGGAACCCTGCTGCATATCTGGTGGTCGTGCCCTCACATTCAACAATACTGGAAGAATATCCATAAATTAATTAAAGAGATTGTAGATGTTCAAACCCCCTTCACCCCACTATTTACTCTACTTTCCTATCTCATTCCTAATACCTTCCCACATTTACTAAAACTTATTAAGCACATTCTAAACACAGCCAAATGCCAAATAGCTGCTCACTGGAAGTCAACTACTCCCCCCCCTATTCCAGCTACTACCAATGCAATATGGTCTACTTATAGGATGGAGCGAATATCCTCTATCTTGCATGATACCCCAGATCAAGTTATTAAAATATGGTCTCCCTGGACATCACACTTTGATGCTGGACCCCCCTTGTCCATAATGTAATGACTCTCTTTAGAAGATATCTGTAGAGCGATGAAGTGATGCTTTGGCCGGCATACCCATACCTCCTAGTTCCCATCTCCTATTCTCTCATTTCTTGTATGTTAACCTTTTTTCCCTTTCTGTCAATTTAGCACGAATATAGATGCAAATGTCTGTAATCCATGGCAGCCATTTATTATATTATTAGGGGTATTCAATATGGGTGCGATAACATCGTTTTTTGCGTTAATATCGCACTTTTTAACGTTTTTGCGTTAATATCACTTGTTTTAGTTTTACACCGTATTCAATTTCAAAGACTTATCGCAGTTTTTAAAAGTCTTTGATAAAAAAACGGTGATAACTTTTCACCATTGAATAGGTGTCGAAAAAAAGTGCAGAATTGGGGTTTAGGGGTGCAGGCTTAAAAAAAATAGCCTGCACCCCTGAGATTGACATTTAAAAAAGAACTGTGTCAAAAATAAGAAACTTTTTGGCCCAAGAGTGCGGTGGAAAAATGGTGATATGCTAGGGCATGGAGACGGTTTGGGAACCACTGGTTTACACTATTATAAAAGGAAAAAAGTATGTATTTGTTACACTACTCCTTATCGAGATGATGGGAGGCAGCTTATCCCCACGTTACCCATTGTATCAATGGTGAAAATAAATTCTGAAATATAAAGATGAGTAGGATACTCATAGTGTAATACAGTCTCAAGGTGCCCACACACATAGCGATATTTTTCCCGATCTGGCCGATTCCGACACATTGGAATGACAGATCGGGTAAAAACTGCCCAAATCGTGAGTCCCCACGATGCGATGTGCGCCCCCGCAGGTCGCACATCGCATCGTCAGATCTGCCATGCAGTACGGCAGATCTGACAATCTAGACACAAATGCACTGTTATAACTCTGGCTGCAGGAGATCGGATGAAGATTGGACAGCATATCGTATGCAAATCGTGTGCATATCGTGTTCAGAGCTGCCGGGGAGAGTTTCAAGGGAAATTGGACACATCGTCGGATCGTGAGTACATCGCTATGTGTGTGGGCACCTTCAGAAGCACCAGTGCACTATGGTTTATTTAAGTGAGTAATGGGCGGCCCAGTACAATATAAAACACAGGTTTTATTGCAATCTGTTTGCATCTTCTGGGTCTCTGTTGGTGTCAATGATAAGGTGAAAGCACAATCTCAAGAAGAACTACATAGTGTAGTATCAGGTGCAAGAAAATGCAATTCAATCCATTGAAGTTTAGTCCATCAGTGTATCCCCCTGGACCTGTTTTTTTTAACTGCCTTTGCTGTCCCTGTGATGGAATGAACTTCAATGTATATATGAGATATGGATTTTCTCGCACAAGCAGTACCGTTTGTCTTTGTTAAAACCATATATTTTATTTACAAATACTATACTATGCAGCTGTTCTGTTCTTGTGATCATGCTTTCTCCTTGAGGCTGAAACCAACAGAGACCAGGAGATCTAACAATTTCCTGAGACTGACATGATCAATGAGACACATTTAAATCCCCCACATCTAAATCTGAACCATTCCTTCAAGTATACTATGGATCGGCTGGTAGTAAACAGAGACACACATAATAAAACCCTCTTCATCGTTAAAACCTCATTTTCAGACAAATATTGGCACAATAATCTTTAGTAAAATGTTACAATGGTTACAGCAAAATTATAATGAAAAAGGATACAGATCATAGAGACTCGTATACTGCTTTCACATCGCAAATGCCGGGTCGCACCCGGGATTTGTACACGGGTCAATCCCGGGTGCGACCCTGCCGAGACCCCTTTCGGACTGGTGGCTCGACCCGGCAATAATGCTGGGTCGATGACATCACCGCCATCACGTGCTGAGCCGGTGCTTGGAGATGAGACAGGCTTGCCTACCCTCACGATTTGGTCGGGAGCCTCCCGAATATTGGGTGCCGCTCCCGACCCCCCGGAAAGGCAGGCAAGCCTCCCGGCTGCCGCATGCCCCCAGCTACTCATAGAGAAACTCCCGCAGCGAGGGGGCCAGTGACGTGATTCGCGCTGAATCGAGTCATTGTGGCCCCACCCCCTGCTTCACAATGCCAATATTGTCGGCATTGTGAAGAGGGGGCGGAGCCACGATGACGCAATCACACGGCCCCGCCCCCGGCTCTAACCCCATTGTTACGTCATTACCCGGCCACGCCCCCCGCTGTGTGCAGTCATTAAGCTCCCTCCCGGAAGGAGGGAGTTAAATGTCGGCAAGTATGAGATGAGATCATCTCCAAGCGCCGGCTCTTCCTATGCTGTGAACGGGACCTGGGTCGCCTCCACCCAGGTTACCCGCTCACACTGCACTGCAAGCCGGGTTGAACACGTGTTCGAACCCTGCTCGTTACCTGGGTTGAAATGCCAGGTTGCTCGAGCTGGGCTACTTCAACCTGGCCCTTTCACACAGCACAGTAACTATGGTTGCTGCGCGTTCACGTGCAATAACCCGGGTTATTGCTGGCAGTGTGAAAGGGGTATTAGGTGCCCGTTTATCAAGCCGGGTTCTCATATTATGCAGAAACGACATAATTTTATGGGGTGTGGACTAAAAAATCTACACTATTTAGATAGGTAGTCAAAAGATCGACACCAACTGGTAGAGAGGCAATAGGGCGATAGGTACAAAAGATCGACATGGTCAAAATGTCGACATTGGAATGGTCGCCTCAAAATTGTCTACACTTTTTTTTTTCTAACCCTAATCTTCACCCTAACCCTCCCGTTGGTGCCTGATCCTAACCGTCGGGGTAAGTGCCTAACCTTAACTGTCCCTTCTACAGCCTAACCCTCCGGTAAGTGCCTAACCCTAAAATAAATGAAAAAAAAAAAAAAAGTGTTGACCATTTATTTTTGTGTCGACCATTCCAATGTCGACATTTGTTGTACCTGTTGATTTTCATCCATGTTGACCTTTGGTGTGTCGACCTTTTGACCATGTAACTTTTCTTATCTATCGACCGATTGCCTGTTTACCAGTTGGTGTCTACTTAGACACTGTTGACCTTTTCATTGTCTATCTATTGCCTGTCATCCAATTTTATGCATCCCGGCTATGTAACAACAGCCTAATGCAGGAGATTTCACAGAAATCTCCTTCAAAAAGCTAATTACCGCTGCAGGCCGCAAACCCCACCATTATTATCAAAGGGGTCTACTGTCTGACCCTTATGTACCAAACTCCGGAAAGAAAGGCAAATCTGAGGATCGAAAAAAAAAGAAGCTTTATGCCTATGGAGACATTCTCGCAAGAGAGGGATCTTATGATCTCTAGATGGCGTTACCCTAAAGTAGCCTATAGGCTCCCTCGCCCCCAGGTGACGTATGCGCCAGACGACGGCCACACATGCCAGTGTGTGCCGGGGACCTGAACCAGGAAGCATTGTGATAGCGTTACGTTTCTGGGCAAGAGAGCCCATCTCCTGGCAAAAGGATTTTAGGGAATTCGTATATTCATTATCACTTTGCGAAATTGGACGGAAAATATTTAATCACATCCGAATTAAAGATGCAGATTGTGATAAATATGCCCCTAGAGCTCATAATGAAGATACATTTGTAGAGCAGGTGCTTCAGACGAGGCGCATTTGTTGAAAAAAAAAAAAAAATTGTTACAAATATTGTATCAAGGATTGTATAATAAAAGGACAAACGGATCCAAGCGCTCAGCTCTTAACGATATAAACACATCCCGATTTTTCGTCAGGGAAAGCACAATATTAAAAGAAACAGATAAGTTGTATACAGTCACGTTTATAGTCCCACTTTGAGTCCAAAAAATATAAGAAAAGTCAACCCAATCCTGATTCCATCATCATGTATGGGTTTTCAACACCATGGATTCAATGCTAGTTTGTGTTTCCTCATGCAAATATATGAAACAGTGGAAAAAACACATTCATAGTGTAAAATCATCAAACAATTTATTTCACTTCACAAACATACATTAAAATGGCTGCGTACCATAAATATCCTTTTTCAGAAAAGGCACAGTCAAAAGCATATAGGGGTCATTTAAGACAAGCTCCCCCTATTAAGCTACCGTATACCTCCTTTTCTTTAGACAAAGGTACTGCTGCCTCTAAACTCTACCAGCCATTTTAATGTATGTTTGTGAAGTGAAATAAATTGTTTGATGATTTTACACTATGAATGTGTTTTTTCCTCTGTTTCATATATTTGCATGAGGAAACACAAACTAGCATTGAATCCATGGTGTTGAAAACCCATACATGATGATGGAATTAGGATTGGGCTGACTTTTCTTATATATTTTGGACTCAAAGTGGGACTATAAATGTGACTATATACAACTTATCTATTTCTTTTAATATTGTGCTTTCCCCGACGAAAAATCAGGATGTGTTTATATCCTTTATGGTGCATACACACGATCAGATTTTTCCTTCAGATATGAACGATAACGATTTAAAAATCGTTCAGTCGTTCATATCTGAAGGAAAATCGTTCATATCTGACATGCCTGAACGATGGACGATCAACGATGCGCGTTCCCGTTTGTCAGATAACGATATCTGACATCTGATGGGTTTGCAGTCAGACTTGGACGATTCCATTCATTTTAATGCAGTCAAAAATCGTTCAAATCGTTCAATCGTTCAGTCGTTCATCTGACAAATCTGACCGTGTGTATGCTCCATTAAGAGCTGAGCGCTTGGATCCGTTTGTCCTTTTAGTATACAATCCTTTTTATGATTCAGTGTTTATCATTGGGGGACAAGCTGCCAGTTCATTAACGTGTGTGCGCAAGGAATATTTCTTGTATCTTTTCAATTGTCTCAAGGATGTCTGAAAGTTGGGGCTGATGACCCAGTCTCAGCCATCTTGGCCACCCCGATCACCAGACCTCATCCCATGCAACTTTTGGATGTTTTTGAACCAGATGTCAGATCTTAAAGGCAGCATTAGACGTTTGTGCTGGCTATTCCACCGGACATGTTACATTCTGCTATAGATAATGTTGTTCTGCTATTATTCACTTTATGGGGATCTCTATGTAAGGGGGATATGTTTTGGATGAGGTACGGGTGGAAGAATATAGTGATGGTAAGTTGGTTATGGTCAGTGAGTTAGGTACGGTAGTCATGCTCTTAGGTCTTAAAAAAACCTATAGGTTTACTGTGTGGTGAATGGTGGAGCACTGTGATTGTATAAATTAGGTGGTATGGTTGAGATGCTTGGAAGCAGTGGTATTGGTGAGCCATGAATGGTTATGTTGAAGTTACCAAGGTGGGTATGTGGTAGCCAGGGAGTAAAATCGTCCAGAAGCTGGAAGGTGAGGAGCAGGAATAGGCAAGTTATGTGGACTTTGGGGGCGATTAAATTCCACGTGATGTTACATCAAGAAACAGTTGGGAAGCCGACGGACAAAATCCCGACCACCGGCTTCCCGATTGTCTAATCCTGGCAAGGTACAAATGACAGGCGTCGAAATCCCGACGCCTGTCATTAGACCTACGCCGGAAGCCCAACACCCGGCTTACCGCACAGCCGCGGGATGGGGGGGAGGGTTAGGGGCTCCCGGGGGGGACTTAGGGTTAGGCACTCCCCCGGGAGGTTAGGGTTAGGCTAGGTGAAGGGGGGGTTAGGGTTAGGCACCCCCGAGGGGAGGTTAGGGTTAGGCACCCCACCCGGGAGACTTAGGGTTAGGCTGCGGGGAAGGGGGGGGTTAGGTTTAGGCACTTAGAGAGGGGTTAGGGTTAGGCACTTGGGGGGGAGGTTAGGGTTAGGCACCCCTAAAGGAGGGTTAGGGGGTAAAAAAAAGGTTAGTTTATACTTACCTTTAGTAGGTTCAGGATCTTCACCCCTGCCGGGCTTCCGCTGTCGGGATTAGAACCGCCGGCCATACTGATCCTGTGACATCACCCATACATACGATAGCCCAACATCATATACTTTCCTGCGCACCTCCATGGGGTAGGAGGCAAAGTACGTGATGTCGGGCTCCGTTATTGACATTCATACGCCATTCCTATGGCACGCCACGTGCATTGCTCCAACATGTGGAGAGTGTAGTGATGTGAATGCAGGAAGCCTATGTCACTGCCTGATTTAACATTTATGCAGTCACTTGTCATGCTGTCAGTGAGCACAAGAGAGCTTGCCTAGAGCAAAATGCCTAGCTCCAATGTACATACCTATGTTTAATCTAAGGGTCACAGCTCAGGAGCTCTTTGTGATGGCTCTCTAGTCACTGTGCATGTATGTTATGCATGACCGACACTGGGCCCTCCAATAAAGCATGCCTGCAGGACACCATAATAATTCACTTTGGTTGCCTTTAAAGTGTTAGCCTTTAATCAATCTGTAGACAAAAACTAATGAGACATAAACACAGGCTAGGAGTAATGTTACTGCTTAGTTAGTCAGTGAAAATCAGGGACTGTAGGCACTCATGAGATTAATACATTAAGCTTATGAGCTATTCACTACTCTTCAGATCTGTCCAATCAGTTTATGTTCAAAGCAATTCTGCCATCATGTGGTCACAAAGATACATGTAACCACAATTCTAAATTAAAGAGCAAAGAAACAAAGCTTTGGATGCAAATGACAGAGATAAAATAAATACACTTACCTTACAGGTGTCGCACGCAAGTTCTCAATGGGACGCTTCGAGGGAAGGATCATGAACACCCTTTCAGCCTGGGCAAATCTACCAAACAGTGCCTACAAAGTACAGTAAGTGGGCTTTTGGTTTTTATTTTAACTTTTTCTTCTCTATCTTCAAAGATATTATTATATATAATGTGTATAGTCCATAGCAAGCAATTCAATTTGATTGGACTTTGGGCCTGATTCAGAGCCGCTTGCAAAAAGCGAGCGCTCGCTCTGAATCAGGGAGGCCGCTTTTTTTTTTTTGCGACCATCGGGCTAGCGACGAGACCCTTGTGGTAGGGTCTCGATCCTGCAAGCCCCAGTGAGCTTCCTGCTCTAATAGAGCAGGAAGCTCACTAATGAAATCACTCGTGATGTCAGTAGGGCCGCCCCAAAACGGCAGGCGTCCCTTCAGGAATGCCTCCGTTTGTCCAGCCACCCCCCCTCCCTGCCTACAAAACGGGGCGAGCTGTCGATCAACATCGACAGCCGCCCCATTTGTAGCGAGCCCCGGAGCGAGTGAATTTCTCATTTGCACCGGGTCTTGCGCACGCTTGCGAGCGGGTCTGAATCAGGCCCTTTTTGCTTTCTACAGCAGTTCAGTAAATGATACAACTTATTATTGTGCCACTTACCAGAATTCAGGTACTGGGGATAGAGAGCTAATATCCTCGCTCTCAGTACTTATGCAGGCCTCACATCTTGCTGTACTGCAGCTAATACCAGCAACTAGACCAATAACGCAGCAGGTGGCTAATAAACTAGGGCCTGATTCAGCAAGAATCACAAGTGCAAAAACACACGCACCCGGTCGATTGTTGCTTTCTGCGCATGCATCGCAGCCACTGCATTCGCGACTGCTATTCGCTCGCAAGCGGGTCGATGGTGGCTCAGTGTGCATGCGCGAGACACGGATAGCGACGGGGAAGCCGTCGCTCCGGGTCTCGCTACAAAGGGGGCGTGCTGTCGATGTTGAGTGACAGCACGCCCCCTTTGGTGGGCGGGCTGGGGGCGTGTCTGCCCAGACGGAGGCGTTCCCATGGGTGATGTCAGTGGGAGTGCTTTTGGCTCTGATAGAGCGAAAAGCACTCTTGGGCTTGCGGCAACGAGACCCTACCGCAAGGGTCTCATCGCAAGCCCGATGGTCGCGATGCTCTGAATCAGGACCGGCCCTCTGGTTTTTCAGAGCAGCCTCCTGGCAGCTCGCATAGCTGTGGGTGGTCACCCACAGCTATAGCGAGCGGCCAGGAAGATGGTCGAGATGATAAAGCCCATCGGGCTTGCGACGATACCCTTGTCGTAGGGTCTCATTGCCGCAAGCCCCAGAGTGCTTTCGGCTCTAACAGAGCTGAAAGCACTCCCACTGACATCACTTGTGATGTCAGTGGGGCCGGCCCCAGACGGTAGGCGTTCCCATGGGTCAGCCACACCCCGGCCCGCCCATCAAAGGGGGCGTGCTGTCACTCAACATCGACAGCACGCCCCCTTTGGTACGAGACCCGGAGCGACGGTTTGCCCGTCGCTATCCGGGTCTCGCGCATGCGCACGACGGAGCCGGCTCCGTCGTGCGCATGCACACTGGGCCATCATCGTCCCGCTTGGGATTGACCCCTTAGTTGCTGTTTCGACCTTTACATTGGACCTGCTAAATTAGCATTTGCTTGAGTATTTTGTTTACATTAACCTGCTTATTTTGTATTCCTTGCTATTGGCTTACCCCTGACTACATGTTGTGTGTGTCAACCCCTTATCTATCATGCTAGTAACCAGAGCAGGGACCACGACCTGTGTACTGGCTGTGGCGAAGCCCAAACCTACTTATGTGGGTCCCTGGCATAAACCATTGGAGCGTTAGACTCTGTATCCTTGTCTCTGGTTGCACTTATACTGGCATGATGTTTGTGTTCCTAACCATGGCTTCTCCATGTTGCCCAGATATTAGGCCACCTTTAGCCAACAGCTTGTCACGCCAGAGGGCAGTTCTGAGAACCGCAACATGCAGATCACCTTCCCAACACAGGTCAAAACAACACAAGACGTGTATACACCACAGCAAAGAGGGACAATTTTAAAAGAAGACTGAATTTGAGGCCATAACACAAGGATAACTGAGACATATGCTTCGGTCTGAAGAGGATTTGTATTCTTTGAGCTCCCACAGATAGAATTTTAATAAATAACAGATATCTGCCACAGGAACACAACTTTTATCTACTAGTTGTGTCTGCAGGTTTCAGGCATGGTTGCTATACAACTACAGAAATGCTTTCATAGAGGGGCTGATGTAAGTAGAGTTAAACACAAGTGGACCTTAATTGCTCCCGCATTGCGCACAGCAGATCAGTCTGTCCATCCATCTGTCATATCTATACTTACACATAGCTCTGCCAATGGAAAATGTACAAAGAATAATCAATAGAGCGCTTCACACTGCTGCTGCATCTAGCACTAACACCCGTCAGCTGGGTGTGAATAATGACTATAATGCAAATGGTGAAATTCACCGTGATAGACTCTGCAGCGCTGTGTTAAATGTTTAAATCTAATATTATGTAGCAGATCACTATACACATAAACCACATAAAAAAAAAAAAAAAAAATAAAGAGAAAGAATCATGTGTCCATAAAGTCAAAAAAATGTTCCTTGTAATGAACAATAGTGAAAGGTATTCTTTATAAACAACACTACATAGCGTCTGATGATGTTTTATGGATACTGTCCGAATGAGTGGTAACTTCTGTATACCACTTTAACGTTATCCTGGATGGTTTTATAGTCACAAAAACAACGTGAGACTCTGTTCCTTAAAACAATATTCTAGCAGGTGAATCGAATGATTGCAGTTCACCCAAGACAAAGATTTTAAAAGTGTCGATGTTCTCCCAAAACAAATACTTTTAATAAAACTTCAAAGACAGTCACAGTAAAAACAAAAAACAGATTCCAAAATAGATCTTCTTTAGAAAGAGTATATCTCTTTCAAAATACACTAATGTCATTCAATGATGTTAGCTCCGTGTACGACAGGACTTGGAGTAGCTTACCGGACCTGCAGGGACCCACCGAATAGCAGCGTTATGAGCTCCGTCTACGATAGTAGGGATATCCCAGAGGAAATCCTATATCACCTGATGATGTCAGATTGGTAGATCCTCTGGGCAGTAGATGATATTCAGGGCTCGGCTCTCACCCGGTACCTGTCTGCTCTCCCCACTATCTCCGACGTGCTGTTCTCGGCTCTCACCCGCGGCTCATGCGCTGTGTATTACCGTCTAAGCGTGTGGGTTCTAAACTGCTCCGGCATCCAGCAAACATCTGCCCCCTGTCGGCTGGGTTCTCCTAATCCCGCGTAACTGCAATGGCTAATGTAATTAGAATCTCCGTCTCCAAATCAGCTTACCAACGCGTTTCTACCCTGTATGGGTCTTTTTCAAGGCATAGCTGACTTGGACGCCTCCCCTTCCTTTTATATTCCCACAGATCCGGTTAGCTAATTCCTGACATCTTATACAAAAGTACATCTTACAGGGTTATAAAAGCCAAAATCATCTATCTTATTATATAAATGATGTATACATATTCAAACACTACCATAACATTAATGGCATGCCTATCTAAAATACTAAGACGAACAATAACAAATTAAATATGTGCAAAAAGCAATATAGCTTGTATATAATGAATAAGTACTTATTCATTATATACAAGCTATATTGCTTTTTGCACATATTTAATTTGTTATTGTTCGTCTTAGTATTTTAGATAGGCATGCCATTAATGTTATGGTAGTGTTTGAATATGTATACATCATTTATATAATAAGATAGATGATTTTGGCTTTTATTACCCTGTAAGATGTACTTTTGTATAAGATGTCAGGAATTAGCTAACCGGATCTGTGGGAATATAAAAGGAAGGGGAGGCGTCCAAGTCAGCTATGCCTTGAAAAAGACCCATACAGGGTAGAAACGCGTTGGTAAGCTGATTTGGAGACGGAGATTCTAATTACATTAGCCATTGCAGTTACGCGGGATTAGGAGAACCCAGCCGACAGGGGGCAGATGTTTGCTGGATGCCGGAGCAGTTTAGAACCCACACGCTTAGACGGTAATACACAGCGCATGAGCCGCGGGTGAGAGCCGAGAACAGCACGTCGGAGATAGTGGGGAGAGCAGACAGGTACCGGGTGAGAGCCGAGCCCTGAATATCATCTACTGCCCAGAGGATCTACCAATCTGACATCATCAGGTGATATAGGATTTCCTCTGGGATATCCCTACTATCGTAGACGGAGCTCATAACGCTGCTATTCGGTGGGTCCCTGCAGGTCCGGTAAGCTACTCCAAGTCCTGTCGTACACGGAGCTAACATCATTGAATGACATTAGTGTATTTTGAAAGAGATATACTCTTTCTAAAGAAGATCTATTTTGGAATCTGTTTTTTGTTTTTACTGTGACTGTCTTTGAAGTTTTATTAAAAGTATTTGTTTTGGGAGAACATCGACACTTTTAAAATCTTTGTCTTGGGTGAACTGCAATCATTCGATTCACCTGCTAGAATATTGTTTTAAGGAACAGAGTCTCACGTTGTTTTTGTGACTATAAAACCATCCAGGATAACGTTAAAGTGGTATACAGAAGTTACCACTCACATAGCTCTGCCAAGCCTGCAATTCCAGCAACACGCCCTTTGTGAGCCTAGCCACGTGAGAGCACCCTGTTACAGTGATACTCGGGTGATGGCAATCTCAGGTTGCGAAGAATCGTAAATGGGCATTCTATAAATCCTGTGAAAAAGGGGTCATCTCCCTTAGATAAACAAGCCCTCAGAGGGGCGAGCATTAAAGAGCGGTATTAAAGCTGGGTACACACTACACCAATCGGCTGCTCAATATGTCTGCCCAGACATCACAACTGGGCGGGCATTTAAATTTGCCCGCCCAGCTGTGATGTCAGTGGTCCCTGCAGCCAGTGTACAGGGGGTCAGCAGGTCACCCGTACACACATGCAGACACACCGATATATTTGCATGGTATATCGGCATCAGCTCTGCTGCAGGGCTGCCGTGATATGTCTGTGAACATCGTCGTTACACACCTGCTGATTTGCTACCAGTATATCGTTCGAGCGAACGACATATCTACAAGTGTGCACTCAGCTTAAGGCCTATTCCAGGAAGTAATGCTGATGGCGTGACTTGTAATTGAATTGCTTGCAGCACTTTACCCAAGTTAAAAGCACGTGTGAGGTAACTCGCACTTGATTGAATCACATCCCAGCTGCTAGAAAAGAAAACTGAGGGTAATTAGTCTGTCTCCCTCAAAGCAGCATGAAGGTAATAAACTAAGATTATAAAAAAAAGTTAAATAAAATAAAAAATGGATAGGGTTAGGCTCTAGGGGGGGGTTAGGGACTCCTGAGGGAGGGTTAAGGTTATGGCAGCATTTCAATCCCATTCCCTCTGTCTCCCCTTCCCCCTAGATTGTAAGCTCCTAGGAGCAGGGTCCCCCTCCCTACTGTCTCACAGCCCTCTTCTCTAGCACTTCAATGACAGCCTTCACCTTCCCAGCTGTTTTGTGTACTGATAATTGTGGTGCTAATTGTTACTTGTGCTCTGTTTATAAATAAAATGTTATAATAATAACAAACCTAACAAATAGTATTTACAACCAGAACAAGGTGGCCTGGAACTAACCAAACCCTGTATCAAGCTTCCTACTCTCTCTATCTATCTATAACCAGTGTCTCCCCCTACAGTACAGTTACAGTACAACAATGTGTTACTTCACCAGTTAGTTTACGGCGCTTTCCTTTACGGCTGTGACCGTCACCGAGCAAGCAGCCAAGCAGACTCGCCGCCAACATGTCACGCCGCAGTACGTCCCTTCCCTGGTCACCGTGTCATATGTCCCCGCTACGGAATCTTATTTATCACCTTTTCTGTCTTTTACCCTACAGAAAATCGGCGACATGGGAAAGGAGCCGGGAGGACTCAGGTGAGGGTACAGCGCACGTTTTAGGACCTGGTCCTGGAACCAGAGTGAGGCATGCCGGGAGATGTAGTCTGTTGTACAGGTCACATAACGCTGTACAGATTAATATGAACTACGAATCCCAGCATGCAGCGCGGACACGGTTACTTTCAGAGGAAATAGTTGGAGGAGCTGTATGTACTGTAGTACATTAGGAAATGTATAATCTGTGGCATTAATAAAGGAGTGTATTACTGCATGCTTATCTATTGTCAGTACAACATAGTTTACCATGTGTTCCAGATAGGCCTTAATATGTAATACACTGCTTTCACCATCCTTATTCCCATCACTGTACATTTAGGGATGTGTAAAGCATATAGAGGCCTATTTATTAAGCTCAACAATGTGGTATATACTCTGAAAATAGCTGTTTCGGGATGATTGTCACATTTTTGAGCATCAGAGCAGCTATTTACAAAACGTGGTACAACTTCCCAATTGCAAATTCAGTCCACATAGGTTTCTGTGGAGACTGCAAAAACACCCCATTTACCTAGCTCTGAAAAGCTTAGCTGTTTGGAGCTTGGCCCGTGAGCTAACGCCATCTTTAGATGTAGCCTGGGCTACATTTTGTTATTTTTTTTTTTCGGAGTAACCATTACATGAAGAAAAGCCGCCCACTGACCACACAGGTGCAGTTGTTCAGCCCATGTCCCAGCAAGACAGGTTTGGTACATGGACCTCATACATTTCTTATTGCCACAATATGTGGTGATAAGAAAAATGTAAGTTTTTGGGGCAAAACCCAGAAGATTATTATATTGGCCCCTTATTATTATTATTTTCATTTATTTATATAGTCCAAGCCCACTCTTTAGTGGTGTACAGTTAGGAATAAAACAAGACTCGGTATTAACAGACAAAGAGGTGTAGGGAAAATAGTTGTTGGATGCGTATGGTTAAATCCCACATATTGCATATTGGCCCAGCCAGACTGCAAAGGGGATGTATGGTCCTGTAACACTGCAATGTTGTTTTTTTATTTTAGGAGGAGATCTGGCTAAGATGGACAGTCTGACATCTACCTCCCAGTGTTTTTTTTACATATAGTGACTCTTTAGATAGCATTCATTGTAGAAGAGATGAGTTGAACGCTTTAATTTTTTGGAGGCAAGGGCAAAGTCTTGTGCAAGGGAGGACATTCCTCAAAGTAGAAGAGTTGGGTGATATTTTGACAAGAGATGTATGTTTGTGCAGATTTGTTCACGGACATATAACCATATACATACAATTTCCAAACTTGGATAAAACATAAATCACTGATGTCATGAGATCCATTCCTGATTTGGGCCATATATGTGTGGAGTTTGTATGTCCTCCACGTGTTTGCATTGGGTTTCCACCGAGTGCTCCAGTTTCCGTCCACACTCTAAAACAGGGGTTCCCAACCACGGTCCTCAAGGCACACTAACAGTCCAGGTTTTAAGGATAGCCATACTTGAGCACAAGTGTGTTAATTAGTACTGCAGTTATTTTGATTTAACCATCTGTGCTCAGGCATGGATATCACTAAAACTTTGACTGTTAGTGTGCCTTGAGGACCGAGGTTGGGAAACACTGCTCTGAAAGTATACTGTAAAGCTGCATACACACGGGACGATCTGTTCAACGAACGATCTCCCTTGAATTTCCTGGTTTGCTGGATGAACGATATCGTTCATCCACATACAAACGATATCGCCAACGCTGAACGACCAACGAGCATTCCCTCCTGTGGACACTGAATGATATCGTACAGGTTGGCTTGCATGCATGGTTGACCAACGATACTGTTATCGTCCACGCAGGAACGCGCATTACATCGTTGGTCGTTCAGTGGTCGTTGGCTGCATAAAAATGATCGATTTTACGATGAACGGTATCGTTATTGTTCATAGATATCGTACTGTGTGCACGCACCATTAGTTTAATTGTATAGTAGGAAATTTAGACTGTAAGCTCCAATGGAGACTGATTTGAGTGACATATATTCTCTATACAGTGCTGTGTAAAATTGGTGGTGGTGAATGATAATAATGGCTCATTCCATGTCCAGTGGACCAGGGGTCCCCACACGAGCAGGGCCCTCTTCTCTTACGTGCTTCTCCTCCCCACTACCAACAACGCTAACAAACTTTTGGGTTCAGCCGCCCTGCTGCTTATTTGAGTAATTATGGCTGTTGATGCAGCAACGTTTATAATCCTTGTGGTCCATGTTCTCCTACGTTTTGTTCTGTAGGTCTCTTAAATATACAGAAATAAAGGATAATGTTAGTAATGTAATAATATTTCACGTATCCCAACATTTGAAGTGGCCAAAAAGTTACTGTATAATTGACCAAACAGGCATGCTTTTTGCTTGTGTGAGTGCCTATGTATTAATGCATAAATTATTGGTAACTGTGTTACACGTAACAGACTTTATGATAGTTGGGGCACATAAGAAGTTCTCACTGACCTGTTCTGTCCTGTAGGAGAACCATCCTCTGCATTCTGGGAAAAATGTCAAGAAAGATCCAGGCGTTCCGAACCTGTCCCACTTCAAAGAGCATACTAAGAGGGAGGCTGAGCAGAAGAAAAAGAGGGTGAGCATGGAGCAGTATCAAATTCTAGAACTTTGACAGTAATCACCCTCGGCCGGGCGTCCCTTATAGTCTTTGTGACAGTGGGACTTTCTCCCTTTGATGAACTGTGACCCCCAAATATCTTTATTTATGCTAAACTCCTAAAATAATTTGTGATGTACTTGTGAATACAATTTGCAACTCTCTTATACGTATAAAGCAATTCATGTAATGTAGAGCTACTTTAACGTCATTGCTGATTAGTGTTAGAGGTGCTACCTGCATCTTTATTCCATGTGTTTTAGTATTTAGTATTTTTATATTTATATGTGATTTTGTAGAGGTTTCATTTTATAAAATTGTATTGCAAAATGTAAATATATAGAATCCTTTAATCATGAATGAACCACTTGCTGACCATGCAGCATATTAAAACACAGTGATGGTTTGGTAAGCCTGCCCTGCCTGTTGCTAAAACGATAGACAGAAATAGCTTTGAGCGCCAGCCCCAGGTGTCAGTATGCCGGTAACTGTGCCATTCAGTACCTGGCTCTCATATCACAATGCCGCGTTCGCAAGCCCCGGAGCGAGAGAGAAATTCTCTCGCTCCGGGGTTCACTACAAACAGGGCAGCTGTCGATGTTGATCGACAGCTCGCCCCATTTTGTAGGCAGGGAGGGGGGCTGGCTGGCCAAACGGAGGCGTTCCCGAAGGAGGCCTGCCGTTTGTGGGCGGCCATACTGACATCACCAGTGATGTCGGTAGTGAGCTTCCGGTTCTATTAGAGCCGGAAGCTCACTGGGGCTTGCGGCAGACGAGACCCTACAACAAGGGTCTCGTCGCAAGCCCTGATGGTCGCGACCATCGCAATCATCACCTGGCCGCTCGCTAAAGCTGTGGATGGTCACCCACAGCTTAGCGAGCGGCCAGGAGGCCGGACACACAAAAAGAAAAACGCCCTTCAGACCTGCGAGCTGCCGGCAGCGAGCGGGTCTGAATCAGGGCCCTAGATTGAAAGCTAATTGCCAAGACATTGTTTGAACAGAAATCCTATACTGTCACTACAGTCCTTTCACAAGGACTTCACCCAGTCCCAGAGCTGTACAGTAGGGACCCTCATCGGATCTCTATAAGACCGATTTAAACTTTTAAACTGGATGCAATTGAAGCAGTTCTATTAGATCCAAGTTGCACTGTATTATTCAGATTGACAAAAGGGGAGATCTACCAAACAACATGTACTTATAGTTAGAAAATAAACTATTAGGGGAAAACCATATACAAATGGCATTGATTGCCAAGGTATGCTGGGAATTTTAGTTCAGCAACTACAGCTGGAGTGTAGGTTGCCTGATTTATATAGTAATACACATACTGATGCCTGAACCTTTCTCGCTGCAGGTGGAAGAGATGAGGGCGAAGCAAAAAGCCGCGAGAGAGAAGGAGATGACAAAGAGGCGGAGCTTGGACACTTTTCAGAAGGACATCCTGAAGCGGCAGCGGGAGTTCGAGCAGAAGGTGACCGCCTTTTGGGACTAAGGCAACCTTTTTGGCATTCTTAGTGGAGATAGTCTTCCAGGGTGTATCCAACCCAACAATTATAGACCACCACTGGTCACTTAGATCATGGTGTTATCTACTATGGTGGCTAATGATGTACACTTTGGGGTTGATGTATCAATCGGTGAAAAGAGTGGACAAGTTGCCCAGAGCAACCAATCAGTTTTGAAGTAGCATTTATCAAGTACAATCTATCAAATAATAGGTAGGAGCTGATTGGTTGCTATGGGCAACTTCTCCATTGGTCCATATCTCCACTCTCTTCAGTGCTTGACACATAAACCACTAAGTCTTATGAGGCTTGGTTTTAGCACAGTTATATTCATTGTGGCTTAAAGGATACGTCAAGGATTATCATTTAAAATAGTTCTTCAACTTCAAAAAGTTATTATCACTATAATTGCATGTCTCCCCCACATAGTAGTCAGGTGGGTTGCCGCCACTAGGAACCACCACCTCCTTAGCTTTGTATAAGAGTGGCGCACATTGGCTGAAGTAACCACTGGTGTTGGAAGCCTTGGAGAGCTTTCTACTCATAGTGACCAAATCAATTCGCTGCGGGTTCCAGGCCCTGTGCTCGTGGGTTAGCATTCTATTAGAAATGGCAAGTCGCGGATGTCGCGTATCCATAGAGCTATTTCACACATGCCGGTTTTGACCGGGCGGCAAAACGCCGCCCGGTATTTAACCGGCTGTGAAATATTGTACTGCAGGGAAAGGACAGGCTCCTTTCACACGGCACGGTCACGGCACGGTCGCCGTGATATTGCCGGAAAAAACTACCATGCAGGACAGTGCCGTGCCGTCCCTGCACGCCAGTAGTGTGAAGGAAACAATGTTTCCATGCACACACACTGGCTTCTGCCGGCCGGGCATGTGCAGCAGCTGCTGTGCATGCCTGATAAGAAAAGAAAAAAACCTGACATAAAAAGCGGCTCAAAGCCGCTGCTTATGAAAGGCACGGAGTGCCAGAAAAAAGCCGTCCGACTACCGCCCGGTTCTTGCCTGGCCGACAAGATCCGGAGTGTGTGAAATAGCTCATACTGTAGTGTGCTCGACCTTTGTGAATTACATGAGAGTGGAGAAATCATCCTGAACCCACCAGAAAAGTGGTGAATAAGATAGCAGGGCAGTGTAGAAGGATGTTCGTGTCCATAAGCAAAGCATTTCAGGCAGTTAAACGGTGTAAGATGTTTGATGTTTGCAACTTTAAAAAAATATGGTCAAATGATAGCCCGCAATTGTATTTCAGCAAATAAGTGTCTAAATTATTTTGGGGTATACAACGTATTTCTATGGTGATTTTTAAGTGTGTATATAAAAGTTTGTAAAAAGTTGGAAGAAAAACTAGCAACTCCCATCTGCAAGTTCGTAAACCCCTTTCCCATCAATAAAACAGCCAAAATACACCGTGACCCACATCATTTTACCCATTTTTAGAGGAGATCATCTGAAATATGACATGTATTTATTGGCCATATTTGCCTACTTAAAAGAACGTAGGTTTCTAATTCAATTGCAATAGGTCACAGGCGCTGTTTCAACTCGAGCTAAGCAATTTTTCGTCCAACTCACGGCTAATTGAATGGACCCCACAATGTGTTCCAAATTTTGATTGCTGGTTGCGATTGTCAGCCATCTATTTCCCAGTTCCAGATCACTTCCGTGTTCAGTAATAGATAATACTTTGCAAGTTTGTTTGCCGAAACCAATATTGATTCCAGCTAAGGGGCAATTATCTGACTGCTACATGCGGGAAGGAGGATTAACTATTAATAGTAGTTCTCTAGTTCTTAGAAATTACTATTAGATGCAAGTACACTTTTTATGTGTATAAAAAACTCCGTCACGGTGGATATGGAACACATCACTAACACAGTAGAAAGTAATACCCCTTTTATACCACAGCTAAAACCCGGGTTGCTGCTAGGTGTAAAAGGGACAAGGGTTGGATTCCTGGGTTGAGTGACCTGGCAATCCAACCCAGTTAGCTTGCAGGGTTTAACACTGGAACAGCCCATGCAAACAAGCAGTGTAAACGGGTAACCCAGGTCGTCCGACCTGGGGTCCCGTTTACAGCATGGGAACATCTGGGTTTCTCGGCGCTGGGAGATGATGTCATCTCCAAGCGCTGGGAGTAGTGTTCCATTATTACGCCCGTGTGAATGGCGCTCATACAGGAATAATCAGTAGAAAAGGGGTCTGTCCTGGATCTGACCTGTTTTGGAACTATAGAGCTCATTCAGACCCTCTTGCTAGATGCGTTCGCTCACACCCTGCGTATGTAAATTTAGCGCACACCCAGCAAGGCAGGCGATCTTACGGCAAGGCATCAGCACGCCCACTATGTCTTGGCATACGATCACTTTGTGTATGCAGACGCCCCCAGCCATTCATAAGACGCCCACTTGCGCACGTCATCTCACGGAAGTGCATGAAAACATTGGTACATCGGAAGCGATTGAGGTTGACTATACCCTGCTGCAAGCACTGCGATCACTACAGATTGAAATACAGGCAAGTGACATGTTCCATGACGCTACTTTGCTAATTATGCACACCCATAAGACTCCCTTTTGACACCCAGACACGCCTGTGTTCGCACTACCACTCCCCCGTTCACAAGCACCTGCCCCTGATACTACCCACAAACGGTGCTGTCACTCAAAATAGTGTCCTGTCTGTGTACTACGAGTGCACGATTCCCGATCTGGGAATAATCCGTGTCGGTACCATGGTGTAAGTCCCTGCTCTGCCTTGGTTTGGAACCATGTCCCAAATACCTTGTCAGATCCGGAACTTTAGTGTTGAGTCTGTGTGAAAGCCGAGCACCTTGGCATTTTATTGTATTATCAGATAATATGAAATAGATGAATAGTCAACTTCAACCCTCTTAGGCCTCTTACCCATTGGCGTAAATTTTTCTTGTTTTATAAACTTTTTAACAATGGTAGGAGGCATGTAAATGGGTCTTAAAATAGAACTCATTGGTTCCAGTGTCACTGTATC
The DNA here is from genome assembly GCA_031769625.1 of Taudactylus pleione. Taxonomy (NCBI): domain Eukaryota; kingdom Metazoa; phylum Chordata; class Amphibia; order Anura; family Myobatrachidae; genus Taudactylus; species Taudactylus pleione. The sequence goes on from JAUIMM010000664.1 coordinate 1,226,289, forward strand.
CAATAGAATTTGGGTAAACAGTTTGGAGAACATTACGGTGACCTTCCAACATTCATATAAAAGCTGGTAAGACATGCACGCCACAGGTGTTTGTGTGTGGCCTGTATTTTCACTTTGTTAGCATTAAAAGATGCAAAAGCAACGCCAGCGGGTACCTGGGCTTAATCGGGTAAGTTTTACGTTTGATGTCTCTGTTGTGTGTGCAGGAGGCAGATCTGAGGATCCTGGAGAAGCACGAACAGCTGGAGAGTGAGAGTTCCAGAAAAGCCTATTACCGTGAATTTAAAAAGGTCAGTAGACTATAGATCACACAAGTCCCCCACATTGCATGTTAATTTACGCATGATCTCAAACCAAATTTTCATTTAATGAAAAAAAGTTGTGTAAAATTAAATCCATGCTTTATTCTTTTTCTTTAGCAACTCCTAAATAATTATAAATGTATTGTTTCATCTCCTTTTCAGAATATTCCTGTTGGATGTGGAGCACTGCTGCTCTTCATCCTATAGTTTGTATTTATATTGCTGTATTATATTGCCTGTTCCTCCTGTTATAACCAGAATCAGGGTCGTAGAAAGCCACGGCGTGCCCGGGTGAGTGGGGAGGCGTGGCCAAAAACTGGGGGCGTGGCTATGTCCACTTGGAAAAAAATAAAAACTACTATGCACACAGCAGAGGAGGGGAGAATCTTCCCCCCCTGCATAGCTGATTCGGCCCCTGCCAGGCCCCTTAGCAAGCCCGGGTAATTAGTACCTCTATTCGTGGTGCCCCTGCCCAGTATATTACTACCGTAAATTGCTAGAGCTCTCCAGGCATAGCCGTATCCTAACATTGTCTATCTTCGTTTCCCATAGGTGGTGGATGCTGCAGATGTTATTCTGGAAGTGTTGGATGCCAGGGACCCGCTGGGTTGTCGGTGTCCGCAAGTGGAGCAGGCTGTGGTGCAAAGTGGCGCAAACAAAAAGCTGGTTCTGGTCCTTAATAAAATAGGTATGTCTTTTTAGCTCAATAAACTAAAGGGAAACCATGCCGCAGGTGTATTTCTGGCTCTCCTATTTCACATAGCTAACAATATCTACTACAGATCTGACTTGTGACCGCTTTGTATTAGGTCAAGAGTACATAAGCATATTGTCTCCCAGATATTTTATTACTCACAGCAAGGGGTCAGTCTGGCAGCACAGATTTAGAGAAGGGGAGGTGGGGGACACATCCTAGCTCAACTCTAAATTACAGTGTGACACTAAAGCTGCCAGGTATGTCAGCTCTACATGCAGAACAGGAAGCATTTCACCGGCATACAAAAATAAAATTGCAATTGCAACACGGTTCGGAAACCATTTAGTTGGATTACCTCCTAACTCTACATGAAGCCCATTGAGCTCACCTGATCTGTCCGTCTGTCCTGGCATGCTTCGTAAATAGGCAGATTCTGTTGCAGTGTGTGAAAAGATGGTCCATTGTTGCAGTTTCAATTGGTGCAGGGTAAAACTCACCTTTACCTCATGCGAGGGACTTTTTTTTTCTTTTTTTTTTTTAAGGGCCCACTTTAATTTACGGACCATATTATGAATCTGGTAATATCCCTTGCCTGTATTTAAAGGATCATATTGTGTTTTATTTAGATCTGGTGTCCAAACCGATAGTGGAGAAATGGCTGAAGTACCTGAGGAATGAGTTCCCGACTGTGGCTTTCAAAGCGTCTACACAGCAGCAAAATAAGAACTTGGTACTGAGGCCTTCTATAACCCCAGGCATTGGAAGGGAGGGGCTCTCTCACTGATCACGGGGCGGAGGGGAGGATTGGGAACCACATACAGTTATGTCCCTAAATATCAGAACATCCTCACTTTGTCTGGGCTAAGCACACATGGGGGGAATTCAATTCAACACGAATTGAATAGCGTCGGGAGGGAGCTCCCGGAGCTATTCAATTCATTGCGCTCTTATGTTGGAGAATGCCGGTTCTCGCGACTTAACAAGGGTGTTAAGGCGCGAGAACCGGCATTCTCTGTCTAAAGTGCGGCACTGTTGTCAGATTTCTCCCCGCATCCCTAGGGGTGTGCGAGAAGAAATCCTTTGCCCGCCCAAACAGCGCGGTGTATTGAATAGCTTCAGGAGCTCCCTCCTGTGGCTATTCAACATCGCACTGAATTGAATCCCCCCATGGATGGTCTAGGTCTGCTCTTGCAGCACTGACCTGCATTGCATTTACTTATGGTATATCATAAGTGTGGTTGTATATAGGTTCTGTGTTCCTCCATTGTCATTTACAAGGAGTTTTGTTATAGTAAAACTAAAACATACAAAATGTCCACCTACAGAGAAATCTATTGGTACAATTTAATATTTGTTGCTCTTTGACATGCCCTGTGTAAATAAAATTGTCTCCAATGTAAAGACCTAGGCTTATCTGTTGTCATATCCAAGTGTATAAAAGATATATATAAATCTGCCTGGAAAATGTTAATTAAATTAATGACTACCCTTCCCCCTTTGTATAAGATTATTTGAGATCTAGAACTCTTCTGCTGGTGATTAGAATAAAAATGACAAACTTTCACCTTCACCCTAAGGTACCACTGGGGACCCGTACATTAGCCACTGTACCATATTAAATCTGAACTCCCAAGACTAATATTATATCTACCTGAGAAGCAACAAATATAACCATATGCCCTTAGGTGAATTTGAGTTGTTTCTAACCTATCTACTTCTGAGCTGGAGATTTCACTGAATCAAATCAGTTTGAAAAGAGAGTAGCCAGACACCTCGCATCTTTTTCCCGTATTGACTACGTCAGGGCTTGATAGTCAGTTCATGTTGTATTTATTTCCTAACACTTAGGGCCTGATTCAGACCCACTCGCGAGCGGCTGTCCGCTCGCAAGTGGGTCGATGTTCTGCACTGAGCATGCGCACGACGGAGGGAGCTCCGTCGTGCGCATGCGCCAGACGCGACGAGCGAAGGACTTTCCTTCGCTCGTTGTGTCTGATCAAAGGGGGCGTGATGTTGATTGACAGCACGCCCCCTTTGGTGGGCGTGTCGGGGGCGTGCCTCCCTGACGGGGGCATTCCTAAGGGAACGCCTACCGTCAGAAGCCGGCCCACTGACATCACTAGTGATGTCAGTGGGAGTGATTTTGGCTCTGATAGAGCCAAAATCACTCCGGGCCTTGCGGTTGAAAACCTCAACCGCAGGCTCCGGCTCGCAGTTTCGATGGTCGCGATGGTCAAGACCATCGCGGCCATCAAACTGCACGCTCGTATAGGCTGTGGGTGGTGACCCACAGCTATACCAGCATCCAGGAGGACGCTCCATAGTTATGGAGGACGGCCCTCATTCAGAGCGTGCGCTCTGCTCAGAGCGTACGGCTCTGAATGAGGGCCTTAATCCTCAGTGCAGCATAGATGCTGGTAATTATAAATCTGGTCTTCGGGTATAAGGCCTCATACAGACGGGCTTTGATAAACATTGCTAAGCAAAAAACGTAGTTTGTCCACTTTTTTAACAGAATAATCACAATGTGTCCTGAAATGTACATAATGACAACATCTATAGAAGTCTGTTATAGTTTACATTAATAACCCCCCCCTATAGAACTCTGTATAGTTTGCAGTATGTTAAAGAATATAGACTATGAACGCAGTAACAAGACAAAGCACAGTAATTGTCAGAAAGATTCCCCATTTTCCATTATCGTTATGGAGCTGTTACTGCTAAGAGCTTTCGCTGGGCTTTGTTGATGTGTGTTAAATGTGCCATGAATGCTTTAATACCTGTGTGTACAAGGCTGAAAAAAGGAACAAATATAATTTTATTACTTGGAAGACATGAATTTACACAATTATGAGATATATATATATATATATATATATATATATATATATATAACCTGACAGAGCCTCTCTCTCTGAGCCAAGCTGTGACAGCTGCTATTGATCTCTATGTATAGAGTCTACATTTTTGGCGCTTATATATGAAATCTTATATCGGTAACGGTTTTCCCGATGGCTTTCTAAGCTCTGTTCTCTAGAAGCCAAAGCCATTACCTCGTACTTAGATCTGATTGTGTACAGGTAAATGAGCTTTCCATATTGAGTCGTAGCGTAAAGTACATGATTTATTTATTGCCCATCTTTGTTACAGCAACAGAGCAGAGTCCCAGTCACACAGGCGTCTGAGGATCTATTAAGCTCCGGAGCCTGTGTTGGTGCTGATTGTCTAATGAAACTGCTTGGGAACTACTGCAGAAATCTTGACATCAAGACGTCCATAACGGTTGGGATTGTCGGTGCGGTTTGTTGTATTCTGTAATTATCTTATAAGAGTGTTGCTTAATGGGTAAATTTTAAATGACCTGTAAAGCTGAAGATGGGGCCCCTGTTTGTCTCAGTGTGGGGAGAGGGCTCACTAGTGTGTTATAGGTGACTGTAAAGGGTTTACCGGAGCTTTTAGCATACAGATTAGAGGATATTGCTGTATTCTATTAAAAAACAAAAACAAATCTCTCTCTATGTGTGCGTGTATGTATATAGCAATCAATCACTACTCCGTACGCCTGCCTTGTGCAATATGAGTGGTAAAACGCAGGGATTTTGCACACAAAAGCAGTGTTGCCTGTATTTTGCTGAATTTTTGGAATTCCTAGTCTTGCAATTTTTTTTTGGCTGCCAAACTTTTTCTTCCTTAACTTCATGTAATCTCCAGTCTTAGTGATACCATCACTTTATTGTGTTTTATAATTGTTTAATTGAGAGTGGAAGAAAACAGCATTCATTACTGACTTCATTGTCTGTTTTAAAGCTTATTTATACAACAACCAGCTGTAAAAAAGCACATTAGTTTTATGCGGGAAGGCCGATCCAAACTGTTCCATGTAATGCTGGGCATACACTATGCAATTATCTGTCCAATCTGGCTTCTTGGAATGAAAATCTGGTAATGCAGACAGATATCTGATAGATAATTGTATAGTGTTGTATAGCCCAGCACTAGATATTAAAAAACGATTTGTCTTGATGGAAGTGTGATAAACTAGACCTAAGCCCAACTCTGTGTTTCTCTGAAGCTGTCTCCTCTCATTTTATTCTAGTCAATGGTAATCTCTTACTCAGTTATGTCTGCACTATAGTGATGAATGAGCGAGGTATAGGCAAGAACCCAGAGAATTACATTTTGTGTAAATGTTGCTATCTGTCTGCCTGTGACATTTACACACTGTGACATTTACACTTTTGCTAATAAGATGTTTCATCTTCTCCCTGGAGAGGAGGCGCGCAGCTTATGTGGTGCGCAGACCATCGAGAACACTGATTTAAAAATAAATAAAACGCCGTTATGCTGTACGACACCGGTGCGCTATGTAAATGACCTTCAGTAGTGGTAGCCATTTTCCTGCTGCCTTGAAAATACAGCCTATCAAATCTCTCTAGGTCCTCTTAAATATTCGTTAAAAAGACCACAAAATGGTTGGCTCCAAATTATCTAGGCAACGGGGCGCACTTTTCAATCTACACTTTATACAAACCTCTATTGCTGTTTGCCTCATGTTTTGCAGGCTTTCCTAACGTAGGAAAGAGCAGTTTAATCAACAGCCTGAAGAGGGCGCGTGCGTGCAGTGTGGGAGCAACGCCTGGGGTGACCAAGTAAGAAGCAAACACAATGAAATGGCGCTTCATACTAAATATGAAACTAATATCTGTAAAATAAAAGAGCATATAGACCATATTTATTAAACCACATCATCATGCTTTACACCCAGATGTCTGCAAGAGGTTCACCTGGACAAACACATCAAGCTTCTGGACTGCCCTGGTATCGTTATGGCAACATCCACATCTGATGCCGCCATGATCCTGCGGAACTGTGTAAAAATTGAGCAGCTGTTGGACCCTGTGGGACCGGTGGAAGCCATTTTGAGACGCTGCAATAAAGATCAGGTACGATGCTAGAGCCCAGGTAGAGTTATTCTAAGGGACAGTGACTGTCTTTTGATTGCTGTGTCCCCATTTATATTGTAACAGACAGATGTGCGATAACCTCTATATTGGAGACCTCAGTGCCACATTGTGATTTCTGTCACACAGATCATGCAACACTACAAAGTGACAGATTTCCGGGACACTTTGGAGTTCTTGGCCATGCTTGCGAAAAGGCAGGGGAAGCTGAAGAAAGGGGGCGCACCAGACCACGAGAAGGCCGCTAAGTCTATTTTAACAGACTGGGTCAGGTAAGGGTTTCATCTTTGTTGTGTAGATTTCAAAATCTTTTTAAAAACAAAAATGAACCCCGTATGGTAATATTGGGGTTTCCCCTGGCGGGAACTCTCTTCCTATTACTTGGTGCCGTTGAGCCGGACTGCTGCAGGGAAAAAGATTGTACTGCATGCGCTCCAGATCTCGTATAAGAGCTCTATTGGGAGTTATACTTAGGGGTCTACTCACTAGGTGCGTACACACGTTCAGATAAGGTGAACGATTTAAACGATAAGGATCTTATTATCGTTCACTTTAATGCCCCCTGCAACGACCAAACGATGGTCGATGCACGGGCACAAATGGTCGTCATTGCCCGTCGTCCGGAAAAACCGTCATACATGGTCGATATCGACCATGTTAGTCTGTTTCCTTTAGGGACCCGCGATTAATGCAGGTCGTTATAGGTTATTGCATGTGTTGGATGTTCAATAACGATCATCCAACACATGCAGAACGTTCAGATAACGATCGTTATCTTTATCTGATCGTCATCCAGTCGTCGCGTGTGTATGCAGCTTTAGCCTTGGAGAGAGAGTGAGTACCAACAAATCAGTTCCTAACTGTCAATTTTCAAAAACTGCCTGTAAAGTGACTGTTAGGAGCTGATTGGTTGGTACTTTATTTCTCTCCAAGGCTTAGTGAATAGACCCCTTAAGCCACGTACACACTAGCCGATATTAATTATATCATTATTCAATCCTTCACAATATCGGCCAGTGTGAATGCCGTCAACGACCAGCGATGCACGCTCCCGCTGGTCGTTGACGATTCTTTCATCGCCCGTTCTTGCAGGACAACCTGACGATATTGTCAGGTTCTGCAAGCACGGGGATGAGGGAGGGTGCCGTCACTGAACGATATCGTTAACGACACTGAGCCCGTTACTGCAGGGGAAACACTAGACGATATCGCTCTTGGAGCATATAGTCTAGTGTGTATGTGGCAATAGTCTATCCAGCATGAGCCGGCTCTTGGCTTTGGGTGAGAGTACCCACCACACCATTTCCTGCATGCAGGAAACATGTTTTATTGTTTGTGCTTTAACATTTTTTCAGACGAATAAATGCAGTTTTGTTTCTTCATATACATTGCCAGTTAGATTTAGCTCCTGCTCTGAAATGAGGCAATATGAAGGAATGTTTCATCTGTGGAACCTGCTATCGTTGGCTGTTCTTAGGACCTTTGTAGATGGATTTGCTTATTGGACCAGATTTGCTAGTAGCATGCTGGCTGCTTATGGAGTACATGTTGCCTGTGCAATGTCACTGGTACATAGTGAATAGAACGCCTGCATTCTGAGTGCTTCATATTCAGACCATTAAACAGCTGCCTTCATTGTGTGTAGGAAACAAGCGCAAAAAAAAAGCAGCAGATTAGCCACTACTCACAAGGTGGCGCTGTAGATACAGTTCTCATCCACCGTTGGTCATGGGCCAATCCAATTGAGTGACTGTTACACTAAGGCCCGTATTCAATTAGTTTCGCGTGCGCAATAAAGTTTCGCCTGCCGTACTTTTCACCTACATCGCGTATTTTAGCCGCGGAAACTTATTGCACGCCTACCCGCAATTTGCCCTATTCAATTCCAAAAGACGCAAAAACAGTGACACGCGAAGTCAGAACAGGCGAAGAGTGGTGTCAGAATCGGGGAAATCAGCCTGAACCCCCCAAAAAGATGCAGAAACATTGGGGATCAATGTAGTAGTGCCCGATTAGCCCTAATGAAACTGTTTGGGGTACTTAAGTTGGTACAATTGCCTCTAATTAGCGTCTTTGCACAAGTGGTGATGAATGGCATTAAGCCGTTTTTTTGGGAGAAAATAAGTATTCCAGTCAAATTTGGGGTACCTGAAAATGGGTGCTAGCATATTTAAATTCAAAGTGAAGTTTTAAAAAAACGCACCTTAAACAAGCATCTGCCAATCAAAAAAAACACCTCACCCATGCTTGCAGACCCCCAAAAGTCTATTTCGCTACTTTTTAATTTTGTATACTCACTTTGCAATTTTTCGCCCCATTTCCCAAGTGCTTTTTTGGGATGTTCCTCACTTTTTTTTTTTACGCAGTTATCCTTTGGGGGGCTGTCCCAAGGGTGCTGAGTGGTTTCCCCACCTTTGCACCCCAAAATAGCGACTTTGCACTTTTGTTCTACACCAATTCAGGGGCGAATCTTTTTTGCCTATTATATTGCATTGCGTTTTCGCGTATGCGAAAAGTGTTTGAAATTGAATACGGCGATAAGTTTCCGCCTGGCGAAAAATCGCAATGGGCGATTTTTTGGGGGTGATCACGGCTTTTCACTTCTAATTGACTACGGTTAAATGAATAAAGGCCCTCATTGAGAGCCACTCGCTAGCGGCAGTACGCTCGTTCCGAGCGCTGGTCGCACATCTGCGCATGCGTACGGTTTTTAGTACGCATGCGCGAACCAGTCAGTGCGGCCGAAAAACATTTGTACACAATATAGCGAGTGCCTGCTATTTCTACTTCAGGGTCCATAGGGTATCCACAGGATACCTTGGGGTATAGGTGTGACGTCAGTCGCAGGGCACCAAAGAGTTAAGCTTTCAGCCTCCCAGGATGCACTAGGTCCCCCTCCTATACCCCGCCCCCGGGCCAAGGCACCTCAGTTTAGTTTGGTGCCCGGCCGGAGTCGGGTGCACCTGTTGGAGTGGGGGCTAGAAGAGCCCCTGAAGCTTATTCTTCATGCAGCTGTGGCTGCACAACTGGATGTACAGCATGGACAGTCAGTCCTGACGTCCATGCTGTCTTCCCTACACCCCGCCGGTACCAGAACGCCGGTACTGATCCGGGGATGCTGGTGGGCGTCTGGGGTCACAGCTAGCGGTGACCCCAAATGCTCCGGACCATGGCCGGATTCAAGGGGGACAGAGGTAAGCAGCGGGGTCCCGCGGTGGGTCCCCGCTGATCACATGGTCCTAAGTCCCCAGGCAGGGGGCTCCCTGGGGACTGGCTGCAGCGTGGAGCCAGGCGACCAACCTGCGCTTCCACTACCCCCTGGGACAGCGGACCGCAGCAGAGCGGTAGCACTGCGGCGTCCCAGGGGTTAAATGCATGCCAGGGGAGCGCGCCTTCCCTGTCTCACAGCCGGCGCCTCCCCCGCTGCACACAGCCCTCTCTGCATGCTGCCGACTGGTCCTGTGGCAGCGCTCCTCCCCCAGGCCAGCCTCCTCTCTGCTCCTCGGCGGCCATCTTCTCCAGAACGCATGGTGAACGCTGCTGGAAGCGCTGGACGGAAGCATCGTGGTCTGGGTCCCCCCGCATACCTCTCCTCCGCTGTGGTCAGGTCTGTGTATGCAGCGCTGTGTCCTACCAGGCCCTGTGTCTGTGTAGTTGAGTGATCAGCGCTGTTAGTGCAGGAATTGTTATTTCTCTGCATTGTATGTGACTGTGCTAGCGCTGCTGCCTGTAATCTTTTCTTCATCTAAACTGTCAGCTTTATTACTGTCCCTGTTCTTTCTGCTAAAGCCCTTGCGGTGCGGTGCTGCAGGGTGGTCTCTCGCCTATTTAATACTTAATTGGTGAGAGAGGTCACATACGTGGTGCCATCATGTCTGAAAGTGATTTTCCCCTCCGGCTACAGTGTACCACGTGCAAAGTACCGTTAGCGGAGGGGGAGGGTAGCGCGGAGGGCCTTTGCCGGCAGTGTTTGTCCATGGCGCGGCCTATTACGGTTACAGCACCGGTACAGGAGCCGCCCTGGGCTTGTTTCGCTCAGGCGTTAACAGCTTTAGTGGGCCAGTTAGCTCCGCAGCCCGCGTTTACTCCGATGGGTTTGTCCCAGCAGTCTGTGGTGTCGTCACCCATGCAGGGGTTCCCACGACAATTGGTGGTACCCCACAGTCTCCCTATTTCCCCGCTCCCGGGTTCTCAGGAGCCAGCGTGGGTTAACTCCCTGACGAGTTCTGTACAGCACTTGTCGGATGTGTTGCAAGGGGAGTCTGTGATGCGGCCTCATAAACGGCCGGTGGCGTCTCTGTCCGCTCCTTATGAGGATGACGAAGGGACGTCTGATGATGGGGAGATTCTAGATCCTTACGATCAGGAACCTCTCCATACTAAGGACGCTGATGCTAAGTCCAAAGTATATATTCCTGGACTTATTCGGGCGGTCCGCACAGCCTTGGTGATTGAGGACGAAGTTCCCCCAGCGGCTAAATCTAAGTATGCCTTTTTCAAAGATGTGAAGGGCGATGCCACAGTCTTTCCTCTTTCGGGTCAGTTGGTGGACCATTTAGAGGAGGCGTGGAAACAACCTGGCAAAAGATACCAGCCGCAGAGACGCCTGGCGGTGGCTTATCCGTTCGCGGATAATTATTTTGCGAAGTGGGAATCCCCTCCACAGGTGGATTCTCACGTGACCCGTCTTGTCCGTAGTGCCACATTGCCGATGCCATCCATGTCCTCCCTTAAGGATGCTACGGACCGCAAGGTAGAAATCTGCCTGAAGTCCGCTTATTCCCTTGCAGGGGGGGCAGCACGGCCGGCTATGGCCATTTGCTGGGTTGCCAGAGCGATGGAGCGCTGGGCGGATTCATTAGAGGCTTCTTTTGAATCCGACTGTCCGGCCGATCAGGCGGAGTTGATTGGCAATCTCCGTGATTCGGCCACCTACATCAACGAGGCGGCTCTAGACATTAGTACTCTGGTGTCTAGAATTTCTTCAGCAGCGGTAGCTGCTCGTCGCACCTTGTGGCTGCGATCCTGGAAGGCGGACGCAGATTCCAAGAAAGGTCTGGAAGCGTTGCCGTTTACCGGAGAAGTTCTCTTCGGTCCGGATCTGGATAAGATTGTGGCCACGCTGGCGGCAGCCAAATCTGCCTGTCTCCCGTCGGCCGCTGCTCCTTCTGGTTCGGGACCATCGTCCTTTCGGTCATCTAGGGCCCAGGGCAGGCCCAAACCACAGTCGTTTCCTCGACAGGCTGGCCCTAAGAAATCGGTCAAGCCCCGGAAGCAGGCATGGAGTACCAGACGTCCGGCCCCCAAGCCAGATGACAAGCCTGCGGCCTGACGGTCCGGGCCTCCCTTTGGGGGATCCCAGGGTGGGAGGCCGCCTGCTACAGTTCGCCCAGTGTTGGTCGACCACTACGACAGACACTTGGGTTCTGGAGGTGGTTTCTCACGGATACGCCCTCTCCTTCCGGCACAGACCCCCGGCTCGCTTCTTCACCACGGGTCTCCCATCAGACCGGAACAAGGCTACGGAGCTGCGGAAGGTATTGCACACTATGCTCCAGGCTGGAGTTATAGTGGCGGTTCCATTCTCCCAGAGGGGCCAGGGTTTCTATTCAAATCTATTTTTGGTACAGAAACCCAATGGGTCATATCGTCCGATTCTCAACCTCAAAGCACTCAACAAGTCTTTGCGGGTCCCGAAGTTTCGGATGGAGACCCTACGGTCCATCATTCTGGCGCTGGAACCTGGGGACTACTTGGTGTCATTGGACATACAGGACGCTTACCTGCATGTCCCTATTCTTTGGCGCCATCAACAGTTCCTCAGGTTCGCAATCAGCAGCGACCACTTCCAGTTTCGGGCGTTACCTTTTGGCCTGGCAACAGCACCACGTGTTTTCACCAAGGTGATGGCGGTCATGGCGGCTTCTCTGCGGCTGCAGGGAGTCCGCATGTTGCCGTATTTGGACGACCTGTTATTGGTGGCAGGATCTCCAGAGCTCCTGTTACGCCACTTGGACCTGACCATTGCACTGCTGCAACGGCACGGCTGGCTAATCAACTGGCAGAAGTCCACTCTAATCCCGTCTCGGAGGATTCTGCATCTTGGAGCCTTATTGGACTCGGGACAGCAAAGGATCTTCGTGACGGAGGACAAGATCTCTGCTTTACAGTCAAGGGTGCGCAGTTGTCTGCACAGCCGCCGGGTGTCCTTACACTCGGCGATGAGGTTACTGGGCTCCATGGTGTCGGTGTTCGACATGGTGGAATACGCCCAGTTTCACTCCAGACCTCTGCAGCACCTGATCCTGTCCAAGTGGAACGGGCTGACTCAGTCTCTGAAGTCCCAGACGATTGTGCTCACCCAGGAGGTTCGCCTGTCCCTTACGTGGTGGTTACAGACGAACCACCTCAACAAGGGACGTCCGTTCTGGGTTCCAAATTGGGTCCTGTTGACAACGGACGCCAGTCTTCGGGGCTGGGGAGCAGTTTCGGGTCCACACTTGTTCCAGGGCAGGTGGACGCCGACAGAAGCGGAGCTTCCAATAAATATCTTGGAACTCCGTGCGGTCTTCAATGCTCTCCAGCAGGCACAGCGGTTTCTCCAGGGTCGCCCGGTGCAGGTCCAGTCGGACAACGCTACCACCGTGGCCTACATAAACAGGCAAGGAGGAACTCGCAGTCGGGCGGCTCTCGTAGAGGTCTCTCGGATCCTGGTTTGGGCGGAGCGCAATCTTCCGGCCATATCAGCGGTCTTCATCCCGGGAGTGCTCAATTGGGAGGCGGACTTTCTAAGTCGCCAGGACGTTCATCCGGGGGAATGGTCCCTGCACCCGGACGTTTTTCAACTACTGGTGGACAGGTGGGGTCTTCCAGAAATCGACCTCATGGCGTCCCGGCACAACAACAAGTTACCGGTGTACGGGTCTCGCACAAGAGACGAAGGGGCGTCTCTGGTGGATGCTCTGTCCGTCCGGTGGACGTTCCGGTTCGCATACCTGTTCCCTCCGGTCTCCCTTCTTCCACGGGTAATCCGGAAATTCAAACAGGAAGGAGGGACGCTCCTGTTGATAGCTCCCGCGTGGCCCAGACGGCACTGGTTCTCAGACCTTCAGGGTCTGTCCGTGGACATTCCTCTGCGGTTGCCGCTACGACCGGACCTTCTGTCTCAGGGTCCTTGCCTTCACCCGGACCTGACTCGGCTGTCTTTGACGGCGTGGCTGTTGAGACGGCCATGCTGAGGTCCCGGGGGTTTTCCAGCTCTGTGGTGCGTACCATGTTGCGAGCTCGGAAACCGTCTTCCGCGAGGATATACCATCGCGTGTGGCATACGTTCTTCCAGTGGTGTCGACCGAGAGGTTATGCACCGCGGGAGTTTCGTCTGTCTCGGATTCTCGCCTTCCTGCAAGCGGGACTAGATCATGGGCTTCGCCTTGCTTCTTTGAAGGTACAGGTTTCGGCCCTATCTGTCTGGTTTCACCGTAGGATTGCTACAATCCCGGATGTGCGCACCTTTATGCAGGGTGTTCTCCGCATTCAGCCGCCCTTTGTTCCACCTGTGGCGCCTTGGGATTTGGCTGTGGTCCTGAGGGCTCTCCAAGGACCGCCGTTTGAACCACTGGGCTCAGTGGATCTTAAATGGCTAACAGCTAAGACTGTTTTCCTTCTGGCCATTGCTTCGGCCAGACGTGTTTCTGAGTTAGGGGCTCTTTCTTGTAGACCCCCTTTCTTGGTTTTTTATGGGAACAGGGCAGTGCTCCGCACTCGGCCCGAGTTTCTTCCCAAAGTTGTTTCCCAGTTTCATATTAACGAGGAAATAGTTGTTCCGGCCTTTAACTCACCGGGTCTTTCCGTGGGTGAGGCCTCTTTGGATGTTGTGCGGGCCTTAAGGACTTATGTTGACCGCACTTCTTCGTTTAGGAAGTCGGACGCTTTGTTTGTCCTCTTTGGCTTCCGTAAAAAGGGTTGGCCTGCTTCAAAGCAAACTTTGGCAGCCTGGATCCGTATGGCTATTTCTGGAGCTTATCTTCATGAAGGCCTACCGGTCCCTCCTTCTCTGAAGGCTCATTCCACTAGGTCTGTGGGTCCTTCGTGGGCAGCTCGACGTGGTGCCTCGGCAGTTCAGATCTGCAAGGCTGCTACGTGGTCTTCTGTCCATACCTTCGTGAGGTATTACAGGTTTGACACCTTCGCCTCTCAGGATGCTTCCTTCGGGCGGCGGATTCTCCTTTCTGCACAGGAGCGTCCCCACCCTTAAAGGATACTGCTTTGGGACATCCCCAAGGTATCCTGTGGATACCCTATGGACCCTGAAGTAGAAAATATGAGATATGGTAAGAACTTACCCTTGTTACGAAGTCCATAGGGTTCCACAGGACTCCCGCCCTGTCGCACCTGTGCTGCAGATGGGCTTTGCTCTGGTCACCGGTTTTCCGTCTCCCTCTGGTGAGAATGTGATTCTTGTATGTGTCCAGATCTTTGTTCTCTCTCTTCCTTCTCCTCCTCCGGCCTATGGCTTGGTAACTAACTGAGGTGCCTTGGCCCGGGGGCGGGGTATAGGAGGGGGACCTAGTGCATCCTGGGAGGCTGAAAGCTTAACTCTTTGGTGCCCTGCGACTGACGTCACACCTATACCCCAAGGTATCCTGTGGAACCCTATGGACTTCGTAGAAATAGAGATAACAAGGGTAAGTTCTTACCATATCTCATATTTTTGAGTGACAGAATGAGGCGTATGTGGGTGGTAACAGGGGAAGGTGCTTGAAAACGGGGAGTGGAGATCTGAAAGCAGGCGTGCTTAAAGGTCAAAACGGGCGTTTTATGGGTGTGCATAATTAATATAGCAGCGTCAATGACCACGTCACTTGGTTTTTTTTAACTCAGAACTGCTCGCAAAATAGCGGTTGAAAAAACCAACCACAAGAATAGCGAGCAGCTCATACCCTGTTCGATGTACTCGATTAATCTAATAAATAGCGGACATGACGTATGATGCGAGCGGCCAGGGGGCGTTTTTAAGAAATAAAAGAGCGTATGTTTTGCTCGCTCGTTCAGACTTAGAGGTGTGAACAGACTGCAATGTGCGAACGGATCATTTGCATAGCCACCCCTTGTTTTTGAACGAACGCAAATAGCGAACGGCTCTGAATGAGGGCCAAAGTTCCATATTGAAATGTTTTAATAATTTTGTCTTAGGAATTGACAGCACTTTTGGAATTGTTGTGCTTAACTATTATATACTTATTATTTTATTATTATTTTTTTTTTTAAATGTTTAGATACGTATTTTGTTACACCTTCCATTGTAATGCCCATCTACAATTGTTCACAATTTAATTCTGCTAATGTTTGTATTGTATTCCTTCCAGTGGTAAAATCAGCTACTTTACACATCCACCGGAGACTCACATGCTCCCCACTCACATCAGCGCAGAGATAGTCACAGAAATGGGGAAGGCTTTTGATTTCGAAGCCCTGGAGCTGGATAATCGCGAGTCTCTATCAAGTAAGTGTGTGCAGGGGGGAGTTGTCATACTGCCATAGTGACCACATCTTCCATGGCTGGTTCTGTGGCATGTAACCAAATGGAGGATGCATTGCTTGGAGATTCAGGGGTGTATGTATGAAGCCTTGGAAAGAGAGAGAGTGGACAGAGGTGAAGTACCAACCAATCAGCTCCTAACTTGTTTTTCAAACCGAACCTGTAAAGTGACAGGAGCTGATTGGTTGGTACTTTATCTCAATCCACTTTATCGTCAATTCTAAGTACGTAGACCCTATAGTTTGACACACAGGGTCTTCTGTATTATAGCAGCTGAGTAGTTTACTATATGCTGTATAAAACCTACATGAATGTATGTCTGGGACAAGGAGTTCTGTACAGATAAAGCCTTAGAAATATCTTTCAATAGTGCTATAGGCCATTAGCTGGAGTGGGATTGTATTACAGCCGCCGGTTCAAATCCCAACAAGGAGAGACCGACAGGCTGAGGTAAATACTCTAACCCCCCCCCCCATCCTGCCTTTAGGGGGTGCCTAAACCTAACCCACCCCTCCTCCCCGCTCTCTAACCCTAACCTCCCCCCTGGGGAATGCCCAACCCTAACCCTCCCTGGTGTTTGCCTAACCACAAGTCCCCCCCCGGGGTGTGGGTGACCACCCACAGCTATAGCGAGCGGCCAGGAAGGTGGTCGCGATGGTCAAGACCATCGGGCTTGCAACGAGACCCTTGTGGTGGGGTCTCCTTGCCGCAAGCCCCAGAGAGATTTCTTCTCTAACAGAGCCGAAATCTATCCCACTTACATCACTCGTGATGTCAGTGGGGCCGGCCCCAGACGGGGGCGTTCACATGGGAACGCCTCCGTTTGGGCAGCCACTCCCCCGGCCCGCCCACCAAAAGGGGCGTGCTGTCACTCAACATTGACAGCACGCCCCCTTTGTTGCGAGACCCAGAGCGACGGAGTGCCCGTCGCTATCCGGGTCTCGCGCATGCGCACTGGCCCACCATCGACCCGGATGCGAGCGCACAGCGCTTGCGACCGGGTCTGAATCAGGCCCAGTATTCACAAGAATATAGGGTATGGAGGTCATTTCCCATCATGTCCAGGTTTATTCTAATTTATGTAATAATTTGGGCTGTGGGGTACCTTCCATAGTAGTTCTATGCTTATCTGTTTTTGCTCTCCAACAGAAAGCAACAACTATTTGTCTTATTGATAGATGCAGCGGTTCTCAGAATGATGTTTGAATACTTTTTTTTCACAGATATACAGTTAAATGTATTCCTAATGACAAACGGCATATCCTGTAAGGTTTTAACAACAACAACAACAACAACAGGCTTATTTTTGTTTTTTTAATATTCTGACTTCAGAAATCCAGTCCGCTCCCCAGGGAATAGCTATGGAGGCTTCGGGTTTGACGGCAGGGGCGCAGGTGGAGGATGTTGAGTTGGAGGCGTCAAGTGACGAATCCGAAGCACAAGCAGATGTAATGGAAGAAGATATAGATAATGAGGTATATCTAATATTCCAGAGATGCCCACACTGGGAAGGGGGAAAAGATGAACCTAGTCATTCTTCCTTTCTTACGGCTTCTCACTTTCTGCAGTAAGGTTATACGTGATAGCGCAGCTTTTTTTTCTGTGCAGCATCATTAAAAGCTTAATTTTGCGTATACGTCTAGTCTTCGTCTGACTGAGGCTTATTTTGTGACCTGTGCTCACAGGTGCTGTAACCTATAGCAACCAAGCCAGCTTCTCGGGAGCAACGGCTGTTTGTAATGTGAATGATTGTTGAGGGTTATAGCATAACTGGGTACAATGTGCCGTATTACTTAGGCCGCATTGAGTAACAGAAAATGTATAACCAAATATGACACAACTGATGCTTCCAGCATCAAACTAGGTCCAAGAGCAGAACCCAAAACAGAATTTCTCTAGAAGGTAACTTAGTATTGGTCAGCATTTCATTGGTTAACATCTAAAGGAATTTGGAATTATATAAATGGATATATATACTTTTTTCAATTTAATGCAAATGTGCAGGTAAGCATAACACACCATCTTATACTTGAGAAGTGATTGTTACGTCTCATAGATGGTGGGGGTATTGCCGTGGCCCTAGAGCACAGGTACTCAAACGCTGTCCTCAGGACCCCAAACAGTGCAGGTTTTCCAGGTCTCCTCACATAATCACAAGTGAGATAATTAGCGCCACCTGTGGATCTTTAAAATCTGTCGGTGAGTAATGAATACACAAAAAGGAAGACAAAAAAAAAAAGAAAACAAAGGTGCCGTAATTATTAACGATCAGGAAGGGCATAGCAGGAGTCTTGCCACAAGGACCAGACCTTATCAAATTTAGTTGGACAGTTTCGCTTCTGATACATATAACGTTCATGGGATATTGTCAGATTGACTAGAGCCACCCAGGATAGGAAGGTGGGAGGATCAGAGGCCATCCACGTGCGGGCAATACACACCCTAGCTAATGTTAAAAGATTATTGACATATAATCGGGGAGGAATAGAAAGGGACGACTCTAAATCCAGACCAAATAAACAGGTATGTGGGTTCAATAAAGGAACATGAACACCCGTGTTCCGTACACAATCACTCTAGTCCAAAACACAGCGACTCGAGGGCAGGACCAAAGGAGATGCCAGAAATCAGCAGAAGGAGCAGTACACTTCAGGCAGGAGTCCACAGTAGAGACTCCAAACTCAAAAAGCTTTAGCAGAGTCCAATAGACCCTGTACAAAATATATAATTGTGTCTGCTGGCATCCTGAGGAGAACCTATAAGAACTTTCCAGGCATCATCAGACAAAGAACCCAGACAGGTTATGATCCCAATGAGTTCTGAGGTTAGTCAATCCCTCTACACTACCTGAAGATAAGAGTGAGGAGTAAGCCACAGAGACAGATTTTCTAGAAGGTAAAGTGCGTACCGGCTGACTCACTGGAGCCTCAGAAAAACCAGGAACCGCACCAGATGCTCCGCCACCGTTAGCGATTCCCATGCTATCATGGAATAGCGACCAACCCATCGGCCAAGTGTGTACCCAGTTTTAGACCACTTGCTAAAAGCTCTATGCAAAGGTCAGGTTATGCCAAAGTGGGATAATTCAGTTAGGATACATTATCAGTTTATATACTTATGCACATTAATCAGTTATGGAAAGAGAAAAGTGGAAGTAGACTATTATTAGGGGAATCTTTCTACAGTCCATAATATATAAACTACATTGTAATAGAAAACTGAGCAGGTTGGCCCCTACATTGACACATGACTATGGTGATAGCAGGTATTATTCCAAACCACTTGGGTTACAAAGGCTACTAAATAATATCATTATAGATAGGGTAGGCCTAATCCACCATTTCTGTGATGCCTGAATAAGATTTAAGAAAACTGTATTTAGAACAGTACAAACGTCAATCTGATTCTAGACTAACAGACACAATGTGCCTTTCGTTTGGCAAATTTCATGCTGTTGCTTCCATTGACGTCATGGCTTTACATGAACGGCAGCGTGTTTTTCCTTTTCTACCACAGTTTGGACCTATGACTGTCGAAATTAAAACAGCCAAAAGCAAAGGCACAACAGACACTGAACGAAAAGTCCCCAGAGCTCCCAGCCTGAAAGAAATCCAAGGGGTGGATCCTCTGCAGCAGGGACAGGCCCTGCGCGCAGCCGGCAAGAGGAGGAAGAAGCTGCAGAAGAGAGCAAGTGAGTTCACAAGGGGCTAAGTGAGGGCTAATCACAGGATCGTACAGTTACCATGTCCATGTATCAACTGTCCGAAAAAGCAGCCTATTTGCTGGGCAGGTCCCAAAATTTCACGAAAGGGTTCCTATCCAGCTGCTAAGTGTCTGAGTGATGTCACTAGTGAAATGATGGCAGCAGAATCAGTGATGTTGTGTGTCTTGTGAATTGCTAGGATACTCACAAAAGCTGTTTGCACAGACAACAGGATCCAGTATTGTCCTCTGGGAGGTTTTGGTTTGGGAAGTTGTGTTGTGCAATACAGGAGACTTGCATGAAAGCTCTGTATGGGAAGAAAAATGCTTTGTCCATGATCCACTACCACTTAAGTTGTGGTTCTGCTCTTTCATGTAAAGCTATAACATCTTAGGTTATTTTTAACTATAAAAGATTAATTCCGTCAAGAGCCAGCACTGAAGGAGTAAAAGATGGATGCCACTCCAGCTGCTAATGGGTTAAGTCTGATTGACCAATGGCAGTGAAATGATCTGCGGTGGTTGTTAGTCTTGTGTTTAAAATGCTAATTGGAAATGCAGCAGGTAAATATACTTAGTATCTGTCTTTGTACATTCTCTTCCTACAGATAAAATAGCAACGAAGTTATCTGACACATTGATACAAGCAATGGATTTTGGACTGGGAGATGACTGAAAATAAAGATCCTAACCAGTTGAATTTATTGATGTTGACACCATGAAATCTGGCTTGTAAAGCTGAATAAGGACTGTATTGTGACATAATGGTAACACATTGTCAGCATGGGTCTGCTCTGACTGTTTCCATTACAGGGACATTTTAATGAAGTTACTTGTTGTAAAGCCATGATTTATGATGGGCCCTGCTAATTAAAACAACATTTTCACACAATTGAGTAATGGTTTGTTTTTCAGCGATGGGCAATCATCAGTGCTTCACATAATACTTTCACCAAAAACTACAACGGGAAAATGGGCTTTTTGTACTTACATTACATCTTTTTCTTGTAGCCCATTAGGGGGCACTGGAAACACCATAGGTACAGTGTGCAGGGAAACAGAGCACTTTGAATGCACCACCGAAAAAGCTCAGGCTCCACCCAATCTGTACCCAGTTGCTGCCTGGGAGTCTCAGGTCTGTTTGACACAGGACAGGGGTGCAGAATGAGAGGAAGAGGAGAAAAAAAAAAAATCTAAACAAGGAAACCGATTAAAGAAACGATGAACAAGAACAAATATCAAATGTAGGGCTTCCTGTTTATAATGTCAGGATTCAGTTGGAAGCTGGAGACCACTTATGGCTGAATTGAAAATTTGGCTCTAAGAACAACCCTGTTGTCATGGAAGATGATGAAAGGAGGCCTACAAAGAAAGCATCTTCTTCCTCCACTAGGGGGCACAGGGATGACACTGGGGTATAGCCTGGAGAGAAGAGTCTGGGCACCAAATAGTTAATTGAAAATACCCACAAGCCTAGGCTCCACTCCTCTATACCCCGCCCCCAGCCACTGGACCTCAGTTTAAGTTTGGTGCTGGCAGGAGCTGGGCACCATTTTCAGGTGGGCTGTGTAAGATGGTCCCCCTGTGTTTTATTTATGTATTTATTTTTCTTCAGGGTCCATAGGGCTCCACAGGGGAGACAATGGGGTGTAGGTGGGACCGGGAGGACCGGATACCAACATCAAAGCTTTTCAATCCCAGGATGCTTCGGTCCTTCCCCCCCCTATACCCCGCCCATAGCCTAAGGGCAACTCCGTTTCGTTGGTGTCCGGTGGAAGCTGGATCACCATTTTTAACAGTGGGGTTGCTTTACGCAGCCCAAGCTTATTTTTAGGATTTATTTTTTATTTCTTACTACTGAGCAGCAGCACGAGACTGTCCCTTGGACATCTGCACTGCTGCTCCATCACCCTTCCGCCGCGCAATGACACCAGCCCTCGGCTAGGTACTCCCGGCGTGGCTCTGAGGGGGACTAGCCAGCAGGCTCCCCAGACTGTAGCCTGGAATCCAGGGGACAGGTAAGGCAGATCCCCACGTCTTTGTGCAGTCTTGCCTCCAGTCGGAGGCGCTGATGTGGACACTGATTCGCCCATGACTCCACTAGACCACCGGGGCATATACAATACTGGCGTACAGGCATATTTTACAGGCCAGGGGATAACGTCAGCAAGGGGAATAAGGCGTTCTCCCTGCAGCTCCTTCCCCAGCTCAGGGCGCCATTCCACTACGGTCTTGCTGTGCCCTGAGCTGCTCCTCCGCCCCCTCAGAGACGCACGGAAGCCATTTTCGGCAAGCAGGTTTCTGGAAACGCCGGATGCAGTCTCCCTGTTTACCTCTCCCAAGGGCCATGTTATACAATGCTATATCCTACCAGCTATTGTGGTCTGTGTTATTGATTTAGTGCCCATTGCAGATATATACAGTGTTTTTCTGTATTTGTATGTGACTTGTGCTAGCGCTGATCTTTGCTTTCTATGCTGTCAAACTTATACCTTACCCTTTATTGTACTATAACCCTGGCATACTAAGGTATTCATTGTCCCTCACATCTCCCATAGATTTGGGAGGGCCATCACATACTATATAACATTGTTGCTCACTACACTGTGCCATATTTCACATACATTTGGGTTGCTCACTACACTGTGCCATATTTCACATACATCTGGGTTGCTCACTGCACTGTGTCAGATTGTATATTTTATTATCCCTGTGGCTATGGCTGGCAGAGGAAAGAATAACAAGCAGGCTGATGCTGCTGCTCCTACTCTGGTGTCTTGTAAGACCTGCTCAGCGTGCTTGGCTCCAGAGGATCTTATTCAGGATGGTCTTTGTACAAATTGCTATACCGCCCTGGTGTCTTCTCCTCAGGACCCTCCCTGGGCTACCTTTTCACAGGTGCTCCAAGTATTGCAGACAACCTAGTGGTCCCTGTGGTAGCTCCCCCTATGGGATGGCCACAACCGATGCTCCCTGCACATCCTTTGCCTCCCCCATGGGTAGATGTACTGCCCACATCAATACAGCGTTTCGCCAATACCTCTACGGTATTTCAGCAAAAGGGGCAGCCTCTCCCTAGTAAACCTACTAAGCGTGCTGTGTTATCTTCCCAGTCCACCCAGCTATCAGAGTCTGATGTATCCTTAGGGGAGGCAGAAGAGACAGACCTCTCTCACTCAGACTCCTTATCAGGAGATGAAGAGCCACCCTCTAAATTAAATATACCGGCACTGGTGAGAGCTGTAAAGTCTATTCTACAAATAGAAGAGGCGGAACCTGCTCCTAAGACAAAAACAACCACTGTTTAAATGACAATAGGTAGTTTTACCAGAGTATCCTCACTCTGACCAGCTATCTGATCACATGAGTGAGGCATGTAATATGCCCAGTAAAAGGTATCGGGTACCAAAATGTTTAAGTTCCTTTTACCATCTACCCGCTGCTGATTGCACTGAATGGGCAGTTTCCCCAGTAGTGGATTCTCATGTAACTTGCCTGGTCAAAAATGCTACCTTACCCATACATACTGCAACCTACTTGAAGGAAACTACAGATAGAAGGATATATGCTTGTCAAATCTATATACTCTCTTACAGGAGCTATTACTCGTTCTGCTAGGGCTACAGTCTGGGCGGCAAGAGACATCGAGAGTGGGCAGAGGTCCTAGAAGAGACATTTCCCCCTGATGCTTCAAGGGAACAGCTATCCTACATATCTCACATTAGAGATGCAGCCTCCTATTTAGGTGAAGCAGCTATAAATACGGCTCTCCTAGCCTCCATCTACAGAGCTCTCATTCTGGCTCAGAATATTCTTCAGGGCAGGTCAATACAAGTACAGTCCGACAATGCCTTTACAGTGGCCAACCTTAATCGCCAAGGACTTCTATAAACAATAAGAGCTATAACCCAGGCGCTGGAGAGTTAAAAAATCCTACCAGTCTCAATATGGTTGAATGAGGTAGTCACCCTCACAAATAACAAATACTAATATATATATATATATTCACACACACACACACACACTTGTTTTTGTGACCTTTTCAGGACCCATGACTGGATCGTCCATCATGGGGACGCCTGCTTCCCATTGCCCAAACAGCTTGACCAGCAACCCGTGCATGCTGGCAGGTATCTATATCACATCACCCGGTGCGCATGTGCCGTATAGCTTGCTGACAGAAACCGGACACCATTATGCCTCACCAGGACCTTGTTAGTTTTTCCTAACCATGTGGGTACTCCCTATGCCTCACCGAGACCTAGTCAGGTATTCCTAACCATGTGGGTACTCCCTATGCCTCACCGAGACCTAGTCAGGTATTCCTAACCATGTGGGTACTCCCTATGCCTCACCGAGACCTAGTCAGGTATTTCTAACCATGTGGGTACGCCCTTTGCTATGACCACTTAATGGTTTCACCAAAGTAAATAAAAAAGACGCCTTGGTTGGACCAACAGAAATTTTATTCAGGCTGTACACTTTCGCTTGATAGCAGTTATTCGTTTTTTT